>CP136058.1:211269917-212597417 GCA_032464435.1 Aegilops umbellulata
GATAGCACCTCATATTTTTTTCAGCTGATCGCAAACAAACCAAACCAAGTTTCAATACGCTTGGCACTTTTTTTGGGAAAAAGTGCCCTGCCCCCCTCCTTTTGCTCTGTTCTTCTTTTTTGCCTGACGCAGTCGGCCATGGCAGTGGCGTAGCACAAGCCGGCCGTGCGCACGAGCCAGGGGAGGCTGGCTAGCGCGCGGGCGGGCTGTAGCTCTGCGACCGGCGGCCGAGAGGCTGGCTGTGGTGCGGGTGCGTCTCTGGTCCATGCACAGGCACGGAGAGCCGGTGTGGCGGGGGAGCGAGAAGGCGGCGGAGGTGCGCCGACAACTTGAGGTGGTGACTCGAAGAGGAGCGAGACGACGCGGCTAAAAAGGTTGACGTCCTAGTGTAAGGACTTAGCCGTGCGACCAACACAACTAGGTATTAGCTTGAACGGGGTTGGTCGAAACCGAGAGACGGGGTTGAACGGGGTTGTCCTCTCGTGGTGGAGGTAAAATCGTACATCCTACTTGATTGATATTGATGGTAATGTTGATCTCAATTACAAGGGTGGGTCTTGCTACCTCTATCTCAAGAGCATCAACTTTGACCTTGTCTCAGACCTGTCCGTCTAAGCCCTGTCTATCTTAACCTGACCCTCTTGGGGTGAGCTACACCTCCTTATATAAGATTAAGGGGCGGCTTACATGTAGAGTCCTAATAGTATTAGGACTTAACCTATTTTGGCTTCTGATCGCGGCCTTCTTATATTGGGCTTCTTAACGCCTGGGCTTCTTACCTCCAGGCGGCTCATCTTTAGGACTCATCTCCAGGATTCTAAGTAGATGACGGATTAGGATCCGGGTCACACAATCTGCCGGGTTACGATCTGAGTTAAACAACCTGCCGGGTTAGGATCCGGGTTACACAATCTGCCGGGTTAGGATACGGGTTACACAATCTGTCGGGTTAGGATCTGCCGGGTTACTCATGCCGGGTTATGCCTGCCGGGTTAAGTAAGATGCCGGGTTAAGTCCAGAGATGACTTAGCATGGCTGCTAAAGTCCAGAGATGACTTAATATCATGAGTCGGGTTTAGCCGCGGGCAATTCCCCTGACAGCTAGTGTAGTTTATCTTCCATTGCATACTATGTAGGTGTTATTTGGTTGCCTATGTTTGAAGACAACACCTATCTTGAAGACTTCCATAAAAATCGCATATACACCCCGCTCTAGTCGCTAACTAGCACTATCAACCTGGGATGGTTGTGTGTGGCAATTGAGATCATTAATTACCGAGCGACGTTTATTGTCTCCATTTGCTCACACTACATTCTTTAGAGTGCTAAAACGCATAGTGCTTATCCTCAAATTAGACTGGAGCAACTCCTGTCTTTTCTTTTGTGTATTTATCAACGGTGCGTCAGAGTTTGAAATACCCATGCATAAAAAAACAATAATGTGATTATGAGTGAAGTATGTGCACAAGTAGTACACTATAAAAGTAGCAAATAGCAGGTCGGTGAGAAATAAATGACGGTAGACATATGATAGCTCTACAACATGCATGACACACGAAATTAGATTCTAGGATTTTGAAATATGAGCACAGGGATGGCTGGGAAATACATATAATCCTCCAGCACACCACCAAGTGTGGTCCTATGAAAATAACAGTCGACTGAAAACAAATAGGTCAGTCCATTTTTTCTGCACCATCAGATCTACAAAGAACGGGCAGATCACCTTCGTCTACCTCCAACCAGTCAGTGTTGACGATCTTCCTCGAAATGCTGGCGACCACCGGCCCAGTCCCCTCCTCCGCCCTTCCCTCGACCTCACCGCACCGCCGTGCTTGGCATTGCCTCCCGGCCATCCCTTGAAGCCCCGCCGACCTCCAGATCAGGCGCAAGCAACTCCTGCACCCCACACCCCTATGATAGACACCGATGTGCCACTTCCCTGTCGAACAGACGGACTAGGCGCTCCACACGCCTAAGTGGGTGCTGCTTATTTTAATTGTGAATCAACTGACCCTGAATTGAAATCCAGGAGGGTGACTGACCTCTAGCTAAGGTGAAATAGTAAAATGTGGGGAAACCTTGTGCATTTAGTATCATGAAGAAGGTGCAGTAAGAAGCGCTCAATTAGTTTATTTCGTGGGATGAATACGGTGTGAGTAGAGAAATAAGATTTGCATGAATAAGGGAAGAGGAGTGCCTCTTTCTGCTAGTAGTGTTGTGTCCTCCTTCTGTTTTTCCAACGATCTTCTTGTGGTTCACTGGAAACAAGAAGTTGTGGAGGACGGTGGAGCCTTGGACGAACCCATGGCCAAGTTGTTGAGTGTGGTGCGATGGTCGTCTGTTGGCGGCGGGGAAGCAGATCCAAGGCAGCGAACGATGGCATAGCGGGAACAACTCCGGTGCGGTGGACGGTTGCGATAGTGGAGCAGCAGCAGTGAGGCACAGGACGACGTGGTCTAAGTGGTTCGGGTACGGCGCACGTCGGCGTCATGCAGGCAGCTCTGCCTCGGCTTCAGCTGCTAAGTCCTTGAGGGCATTGCGGTTGCGTTGGATGACGACATTGGTGTACCGGCTCCAGCGTGATGGAGAAGGGTGGTGGTGGATTGGGCGGGATGGCGTGGAGGATGGAGGTGGCTGGCGTTTTGCGGGTGGTGGAGATGGAGTTTTGGCGCCCACGGAGTATGAATGGGCAAACGGAGGGAGGGGAGCTAAAGGGGAACAATGTTTCGGTTTGGGACGCGCTTGTTTGAAATTTGGGGAAAGTTACAAACTTTGCCCCCATCTAGAATTTCAGACATATTGCGGGTCGGTGGTAGGACGGTAATCATAGATGTTCCAAATAGTGGGCGGGATAGATTTCGGCTGAGCGCATGGGTGTTTAGGCGCCCATAGTGTATGAATGCTCTCGGAGGCGGTTGACTGGTGATACGTCTCTATTGTATCTACTTTTCTTAACGCTTTTGCTCTTGTTTTGGGATCAATTTGCATGATTTGAGTGGAACTAACCCGGACTGACGCTGTTTTTAGCAGAACTACCATTGTGTTTTTTTTGCAGAAATAGAAGTTCTTGGGTTTGGTCGAAACTTTTTGGAGAATTATTTCCCGATAAATAAAAAATACTAGAACCAATACCCACCGGAGGGGGTTCCCTAGCTGCCCACAAGACACCAGGGCGCGCCACCCCCTGGTGCGCCTAGTGGGTGGTGGGGCCCTCGGGGCGTCGCTGACCCTAACTCCGACACTATAAAAGCCTATTTTTCTAGAAAAAAATAAGAGAGGAACTTTCATCACGTTTTACAATACGGAGCCGCCGCCACCTCCTATTCTTCATCGGGAGGCCAGATCTAGAGTCCGTTCGGCGCTCCAAAGAGGGAGTCTTCAATCTTCATCATCATCAACCATCCTCCATCACCAATTCCATGACGCTCCCCAACTGGAGTGAGTAACTCATTTGTAGGCTCGCTGGTCGGTGAGGAGTTGGATGAGATTCATCATGTAATCGAGTTAGTTTTGTTAGGGCTTGATCCCTAGTATCCATTATGTTCTGAGATTGATGCTGCTATGACTTTGCCATGCTTAATGCTTGTCACTTTGGGCCCGGGTGCCATGATTTCACATATGGAACGTTTATATCAGAATTATATCCATGTTCTACATCCGATCTTGCGAGTTATAGTCACCTACTACATGTTATGACCCGGCACCCCCGGAGTGACAATAGTCGGTATCGTGGTTTTGTCACGGCAGATGTCATCAGTGTCAGGACTTAGTCGCGAGGCCAATGCATCTATGTGGTAGCTTGAGAGGGGTTGAGTGGGACGAGAGACGCAGGGCGGATCAACATACAAGACAAGGATTTAGACAGCTTCGGGCCCCGAGAAACATCATCCAGTAATAGCCCTACATGTTGTTTGTGGCTAGGTCTCATTATCATCACGAGGGAGTCGTCGTAAACCGGCTCTTTGTGTCTAGCCCTAGAGATTGTTTCTTCTTGCTTGTCTCTCTTTGGGGAGCCCTGCCCCTCCTTATATATGTTGAAGGGGCGGTTTACATGACTAGTCCTAGTTGGATTAGGATTACTCTATTGCAAGTGGAGTCCTAGTCTTGCTTCCTTTGTAGGAGAATATTACTTGTGCTTTCCTCATAAACCAACCCAGCATAACATGAACCGGCCTTTCATAAACCGCCTTCTGGGCCACCCGGTCTTGTCGTTCCTCTGACCCGCTCGCCGGGCCACCCATGAATCGCCAGGCCCGGGCGGGTCACTTAGTGAGTCGCCAAGTCCGGCCGGGTTACGCCGCGGGGTATATCCCCGACAGTCGAGACACTTCCCGATGATGCCGTAGTTTGAGGAGTTCATGTATTCACTATGTTTTAATGCTTTGTTCCGGTTCTCTATTAGAAGGAGGCCTTAATATCTCTTAGTTAACCATAATACGACCATAGCTTTTGCCATGAACAATTGCTCCTGCATAAATAATATCGCAAGCCGGAGTAATTTGTTCTTTGAAAGAATAAAAAATGTATCAATAAAAATTGATTGGACAGATTTCATCTTGATATGTTAAGCCAGAAATTATCCACCATGGAGTTGATGATCACCACGGGCGAATCGGCTGCGGGAGCAGACGAATGAACCGGCCGCGACGTTGTAAGCCGGTGCAGACGGGAGAGCCGGCCACGGCATTGTAAGCCCGAATGGGTGAGTCGGCCGCGGTGTTGGAAACCAACGCGCACAGGTGCGGACTGTCGAGTCGGCCGCGGCAGCGGTAGTCGGTGCAGGCGCGAGAGTTGGCCACGACATTTAATCCGGCGCAGGCGCGAGAATTGGCCACAACATTTTAACCAGTGCGAGCCTCCTGTCCATGGCACGACGCCACTTTTGTAGTGGACTTTGTGCTGCATAAAATATATTGAAGACAGAGTAATTATTCTCAAACAATTTAATATGTGCTAATAAAATATATAGAGAAGATAGCACCTGGATTTGTCCGGATGATAGATAATCCGGATGTAACTCCGTAGACAAACTGGTGATGGTATTGACCCATCTAATGTAAACATTTGATGATCAACAGTTGCATGCAATTGCTGTATCATGTTCAACAGGGTATCACTTGCCCATAAAGTTTGGGACGTGCAAGTTCCTCCTCTGCAGCAGCATGTCACGTACGTGCATATAACTCTTTTTTTGCATGATCTCAATCTTTGTAACTTGTCTGCACAAGGTCACAACAGACCAAAAAAGTTATCTCGCTCGACGGAGGCAGCAGAGGCGAGCATGGCAGCTTGACTGTTGTACTGAAGTTGGCATACTGTAAGGCAGTAAACTGTATGTGGGTATCTGCTGGGGTGATTTGGCGTGTTGATGTATACTGAAACGCAGGGATGACGGGCAGAACATGCCTCTGTCTACAGGACTTTGGCGTATGGACACAACCCGGTCCTCCGGGCAGGCGAGTTGGCAGCTAAAATTGACCCAAGGACAATGGCAGACTGCCATAATTCACAAACGATCTTGCAGTTTGTCCATTAAACCAAAACATAGGGAACAGGACCATATAGCAGTGTGTGTAGTGTAGCTCTGTTTTTTGATGATGCGAAACACTAGCGGTCGTGAACCCGAGGAATCAAATGTCTGGCTTGTAATCTGCTCCTTTTTTCTTTCTTTAGTCTAATCCTTGTAGTATCAGACAACAGTGCCGTGCGGGCAGACTCCGGCGCAGTCTTTGACGTGCTTTAATGTAGACCAAAAGGACCGACGGCAGGTCAGATAGAGGATGCACGGAGGGCGACGATTTGAGGCAGGCGGCTCAGCAGAGGCGAGGCCCAGCAGCGGAAGCACGCCGGTGAGGTACAGCCATGGCGGAAGCGGCTTGTTGCCGAGGCAAGCGAAGGCGGCTCGCGGCCACAGCACCAGGCGACTCGAGGCGACGGAGTCCCGTGACTTAGCACGGGGCAGTTCAGCATGAGACGGGCGACTTGAAGCTCTGGTGGAGGCGACACAGTCTCGCGGCGACTTGAGGCTCCGGCGGAAAACGAAACCGGCGTAGTTGGACTCGGAGTGAAAAAACCGAGGCAAAGACTTGAGGTCGCTCGGTCCGAAGCGAGCGGCAGAGCGAGGCCGTGAAGGCGAGGTCGATTTTTTTAGACCAGGACCGCCTCAGCCGCGCACCTGGTAGTATCGCTAGGCAGACGAAGCACTTTTGATGTATAAAAAATCTGAACAACATGTAATCAGAAGTAATACTGCTTGAGTTGATGCACTGGAGCATGATCAGCTTCGGTCCTTGTGAAGACGTGGATTAGTTTCTGGCGTGCGCTCGCACGCGAAGGCAGCAACTAGCGGATCGATGAGTACCCGAATCTTCTCAGGTCTTGAAACCTGACAGCGTGTGGAACTCGGCGGATCAGATTGTGGCCTCGGATGACTCACGCGTGCACTGAACACCTGTCGGCGTACTGCTGCAGTACGATCGCTGTGGCGGAAAGTCCAGCCGTTGTAGGCGACCGACGGCGCGGCTCAAGGACAGGCAACTCTAATTCTCTCATCTCAATCCTCTCATTGATACGGCTGCTGAAACTTTCTTCAATTTTGACTGACGATGAAGCAGGAGTCGACGTAGATCCTTCCAGGCCGGCTCTTCGAGCGCGAGTTTCTCGATCCTTGGAGAGTTCCCTCCAAAAACAAAAATCACCATGCGCGAGCCCCATGTTGGGCGTCAACTGTCGTGGTTTTGTCACGGCAGATGTCCTTAATGTTAGGACTTAGTCGCAAAGCCAACGCATCTATGTGGTAGCTTGAGAGGGGTTGAGTGGGATGAGAGACGCAGGGCGGATCAACATACAAGACAAGGATTTAGACAGCTTCGGGCCCCGGAAAACATCATCCGGTAATAGCCCTACATGCTGTTTGTCGCTAGGTCTCATTATCATCACGAGGGAGTCACCGTAAACCGGCTCTTTATGTCTAGCCCTAGAGATTGTTTCTTCTTGCTTGTCTCTCTTTGAGGAGCCCTGCTCCTTCTTATATATGTTGAAGGGGCAGTTTACATGACTAGTCCTAGTTGGATTAGGATTACTCTATTACAAGTGGAGTCATAGTCTTGCTTCCTTTGTAGGAGAATATTCCTTGTGCTTTCCTCATAAACCGGCCCACCATAACATGAACCGGCCTTTCATAAACTGCCTTCTGGGCCACCGGGTCTTGTCGTTCCTCTGACCCGCTCGCCGGGTCACCCATGAATCGCCAGGCTCGGGCGGGTCACTTAGTGAGTCGCCAAGTCCGACCGGGTTATTACGCGGGGTATATCCCCGACAGTCGGGACACTTCCCGATGATGCCGTAGTTTGAGGAGTTCATGTATTCACTATGTTTTAATGCTTTGTTCCGGTTCTTTATTAGAAGGAGGCCTTAATATCTCTTAGTTTCCAATAGGACCCCGCTGCCACGGGAGGGTAGGACAAAAGATGTCATGCAAGTTCTTTTCATAAGCATGTACTACTATTTATGGAATACATGCCTATATTATATTTATGAACTAGAGCTAGAGTCGTATCGCCCTAGGTGATGATGTTTATATGATGAATATTATCCAACTAACTTCCGATCCAGTACCTACGAGTTTTCCATATTGATTCTTGCTAAGTTACTATTGCTATTGCTACTGTTACAACTGCTAGAAAATGGTTAATGTTGTTACCGTTACTATTGCTACTGTTATCGCTGCTATCAAAACTATCTAATTACTGTGCCATTAATCATCTTGCTGCAATTATTTAATCTTAAGGTGTGGTTGGATTGACAACTCAACTGCTAATACTCACAAATATTCTTTGGCTCCCCTTGTGTCAAATCAATAGATTTGGGTTGAATACTCTACCCTCGAAAACTGTTGTGATCCCCTATACTTGTGGGTTATCAACTGGCCTCTTGGTGAAGTTACAGACCTACCCCGGTTTAGACCTTTGGACATCGGGCCTATAGGCTACATGGTTCTGAGTCGGGATAGTATTTTCCTACCACCAAACATTGGCCTCGCGTGGTTTTGGGCGACCAGAGGCTTATTTGGCGCTCCGTTCAACATTTGGGTGCAGAAGCATTAACGATTACAATTCTCTTGAATTGAACTTTCAGGATTTGTCAAACTTCAAAAATCTTGACTCCTAAAAATCCTAAAAATACGATTATTTTGGAATGGAGGGGGTACATTTGAATCTACATTGTACACGAGTATATATTAAAAAATGTAGCTTAGCTCGATTCATGCATGGTTCCAGATATAATCTCCTTGGTTGAAAAAAATATTTAAGAGATGCGTATGAATATATAGAATGCTCAAGCGCACAACAAAGATTGATGCCCCTTTTAGATATGATTTACAAATGCCATTATCTCGAATTCAAATAGTTGAATTCACTTCCTATGAATTCGAATCTTTGAAACCACTTTTATGTTGAATTCAGCATGTATTCTATTTCGTAGCCAGCAATTTGGAATGTATCCATGTATGTGACAAATGTATAAAGTGCTTGACACTAACAACATGGAGTGCACTCATGTTTATATATGAATTGCAAAAGCCATGCATTGTCTGGATTTCAAATCACTCTCACTCTATGGATCAATAATGTGAAATAAACCCATACACATGCTCGAAGTCAATAGAGTATGGGTGTCTGATAGACCAATGTTCGTTCATATGCAAATTGCAAAATTCCTCATCCCATCCAATTTTTTAGTGAAATTTATATTTAAATTTAATGCGTAGAACTGCCTTTTACACGTAGATGCACTACGCCTCGGCCCCTCCTCACACGCGCGCTATATCTCTCTCTATCTGACGCATAAGTACACACACTTTATATACATCGACATTTCTCTCTCGCACATGCTCACACTCTCTCCCGGGGTGTCTCACGCGCACACTCTCTATATATCTCCCTCCCTCCCTCTCTCTCTCTCTCTCTCTCTCTCTCTCTCTTTATCTCTCTTACTACTATGTACGACTCTTTTCACTAATCTCAGTTTTGGAAAATACTATTTCTCTCACAAGCATATATACACACGCATGGTCTCTGTTGGCCCTCTATATGCACATATATCTGCCTACGTGTCTCCCGCACGCATACTACCTTTAGGCCTCTCCCGCACACATCCCCCCTCCACCTCTCTCTTACTAGTTGGCGGATATGATTCCATCAGATCATCCGGTAGGATATCCCTGACTATTAGGCTGGATGGTAATAAGAGGCAGGGTTTTACCCAAGTCCGGGCCCTTGCAGTTGAGGAAAAAGCCTACTCCTGGTACTACATATTTGTGATTGGGGTGTGTACAAAGTACATGTGAATTCCATCCATTGTCTCTGTGTGTATATACTATTGACGGACTAGCCCCCTGCTTATATAACATACTCGGGGCCTAGGGTTACAAATCATATATAGTCAGCTTATCATCAAGGGGATAGAGTCCTCCACGACTGTGGTAGCTTTGTCTTGTACGCCGAGTCCTCCATGGGTCTTTGTATAACGCGCCTCGGTCCGACCTATGTGGTGCAGGACGGAACCGACCTATGAGTCCTCACGTCGACCCACCACAACTAGAAGTGATGTGCCCAGCACACCCCACACACCATCAGCCACTAAGAAAATAAGCATATACAATAGTACAAAGTTATACATGGAAGTTAATTGCATGGTGCATCCAATGATATTGTTCCGTATTGTGAATGTTTATATTTTCTCCTAAAATTTAGTCACGGTAAAGAGAAATGAAGGGCATATCTCTCTTTGTCTCCACCGCACACCCCCTCTCTCTACACCACTTTCACGTACGCACACAAACTATCTCTCGGCCCTCTAAAAGTATGCCCCTAACACATTCACGCGTGACATTCATTGTATTTCAAGCGAAAGCACTATACGTCACTGGACTTCAGAATATGCTCATTACGGTCACTATATACATTCTTGTGGTGATCATATGGTATCTAGCTCACCGTACGTCTCCGTATTTTGTTGATGACACTGACGGTTATTGCATTTGAAGCGTGCTCCGTATTTTGTTGACGACACTTATGGTCGTGGTGTTTGAAGCAAAAGCATGATATGGTCACTAGACTTCAGAATAAGCTCATTACGGTCACCATATACATTTTGTGGTGCTAACCAACTTGTGGTTGGATGGTTAGGAGGACAGTGGTATCCCTAGCCCACCAGGGTTAAAGTCCTGGTGCTCGCATTTATCCTGGATTAATTTCAGTATTTCTGGCGATGTGCATTCAGTGAGAGGAGACGTTCCCCTCGACTACGAGGCGCCTACGGCGACTTCATAAAATATCAAGATGATATGTTGGCTCACTCTCTCGAGGGTGCTCATAGGGGTGAGGTGTGCATCTGTATGTTTATAGGGGTGAGTGTATGCGCTTATATATGAGTGCTTGTGTCTGTAATGTGTTAAAAAATACATGTGGTGATTATACGGTCACTGGCTCACCATACAGCTCCGTAATTTATTGATGACACGATCAATGCCGATAAATTTATATTACGCGATCGTTACTGTCCATCTTTTTCAGCTCTGCTCTTGAAAAGAAAAAGGAGACTGTGAACAGTCAAATGGTCCACTAGCGCCACTAGTGGTTCACCATCAGCGCATGTTACCATGGGGCCCACTTGTCAACGCATGTATGAAAGAAAGAAATGGTAGCTTGCGTCTGTACTATGTTAATAAAATACATATTGTGATGATCGTACGGTCACTGGCTCACCGCACAACTCCGAAATTTGTTGATGACACAATCAATTGACCAGTCGAAAGGTTTCATCTTCATCATCACACATTATCGTAGGCCCACCTCTCAGCGCGTATATGAAAGACAGAAATGGTAATAAATTAGTGGTCGGTGGGGATTCGAGGTCGTGAGACCTCAGGTTGGCAACCCGCACGCCCTAACCACAACGGATAAGGTCGCCTTGTGATGATATACTGACCAGGCTGTTTTAATTGCATGCACGCACGCACACACGAGCTATTGTGGTGAATACAAATACATCACACATGCGCACAAACACGCCCGCAACACCCGCATGCATGCATGCAATACTCACAAGTACACATGGACGCACGCAACACTCGCATGGTCACATGCACGCATGCCGACATGCAACACTGCCACGTACACATGCACGCACGAACACACGCACGCATGCATGCAACATTGAAACATAAACATGCACGCAACACTCACTCGTACACATGCACGCATGCAACACTCACACGCCTGCATGTACACAACACACGATGCAAGACAGACACTCAACATATACGTGCATGCACCCTTTGTTAAGGACATGGATTGTTACGAGTATTAATCAATCTTATGTGTGATAAGCGGAACATTCATGCTTGCGGCGTTCTTTATGAATCACAACGTATCGAACGGGCTAACAACGTATATATGAAAATTTTAAAAATCTCTTACATTGTATAGTAGGCCTATCAACCTACATGAAGTACATGATGTTACACTCAATAAACAAGCATTGGTTCATGAAATGCCTGCTTGTCACCGCCCTGGCCCACCAAATAAGCCTCCCCCCTCCCGTGCGTGATTCCCGCCCAACGCCAGGTGCCCACATTCATGCGGAACCGGCTCCTCTGTCATGCGCTGCCTGCGTTGGGTCACTGACATGTAGGCCAGGTACCCAAAGCGCCCACCCGTCAATGGAAGAACGACACGATGTCGTACGTCAGATGATCTAGTCGAGGGTGCCGCCCGCTGCACGCCCGGCTGAACATGTTGAGGGAGTCCTGGATTAAGGGATCCTCGGGCGTCCGGGCTGTGTGACATGGGCGGGACTAGTGGGCCATGAAGATACAAGACAAAAGACTTCTTCCCGTGTCTGGATGGGACTCTCCTTTGCGTGGAAGGCAAGCTTGGCGTTCGGATATGAAGATTCCTTTCTCTGTAAACCGACTCTGTATAACTCTAGGTCCCTCCGGTGTCTATATAAACCGGAGGGTTTAGTCCGTATGGGCAATCATAATCATACATGCTAGACATCTAGGGTTTAGCCATTACGATCTCGAGGTAGATCAACTCTAGTCCAGCTATTGCTAACTCTAATTCTGCACTGGCTGACCTGGACTCTCTGGAAAACAAAAGAAATCTCACAATCCAAGAGAGTAACTTCAGAAGAATTCTCAAAAATCATTTACTCAGATTATTGGAGTATCAAAAACAATATTGGAGAAAGAGATGTACTATCAGATGGGCCAAATTTGGTGATGAGGACCCAAAGTTTTTCAAGTCCATGGCATCTGAGAGGTATAGAAGGAACAATATCCCCTCTCTTCAACTAGACAATGGCACCACAATTGAAGATCATATTGGGAAAGAAGCATTAATTTACCAAAGTTTCAAACAGAGATTGGGAACCTCAGGAGAATATCAAATGAAGTTTAACCTTGCAAACATTATAAAAAAGAGGAATGATGTAGACCAACTAACAGTTCCTTTCTCCAGAGAGGAAATTGACAATGTCATAAAAGAAATGCCAGCAGACAGAGCTCCAGGCCCAGATGGCTTCACAGGAATATTTCTTAAGTCCTGTTGGCATATCATTAAGGAAGACTTCTACAAATTATGTGATCAATTCCATGCTGGAACTTTAAACCTTGAAACCATCAATGAAGGATCC
This sequence comes from Aegilops umbellulata, assembly GCA_032464435.1. Taxonomy (NCBI): domain Eukaryota; kingdom Viridiplantae; phylum Streptophyta; class Magnoliopsida; order Poales; family Poaceae; genus Aegilops; species Aegilops umbellulata. The sequence goes on from CP136058.1 coordinate 211,282,623, forward strand.
ATCACCTTGATCCCTAAAATTGCCTCCCCAGCTACAGTCAATGACTTTAGACCTATCACTCTACTTAACTGCTGTCTCAAAGTGATCACAAAGCTACTAGCTAATCTTCTGCAAAAGCTCATTCTGAAAATTATACATAGGAATCAATATGGATTCATTAAAGGCTGAGCAATCCAGGACTGTCTTGCTTGGGCATTTGAGTACATACACCAGTGCCAGAACTCCAAAAAGAAGATTGTGCTCCTTAAACTGTATTTTGCTAAAGCATTTGACACCATTGAGCATGATGCCATGCTAGAAATAATGAAGCACATGTGATTCAATGAAAATGGATTTTATGGATCAAGTCATTGGTTTCTTCTGGTAAATCTTCTGTCCTACTGAATGGAATTCTGGGCAGACAATTTATCTGCAAAAGTGGGGTTCGACAGGGTGATCCACTTTCTCCCCTCATCTTTGTTCTTGCGGCTGATCTCTTGCAAGCAGCCATTAATGATGCCTTCAGACATGGTCTACTTCATTTACCTTTCCCTAGGCAAAAGCAAATTGATTTCCCTGTCATCCAATACGCTGATGACACTATTATCATCATGCCTGCCTGCCATGATCAAGCTCATACAATGAAAAACATTCTCACCGACTATGCAACTTCCATTGGCCTCAAAATTAACTTTCATAAATCAACATTGATTCCAATCAACTGTGGTGATGCCCTAAGTAAAGATATTGCAGAAATCTTTGGATGTACAATTGGAAACATGCCATTCACATACCTTGGATTACCACTTGGTACTTCAAAACCTTCGGCCCAGGACCTAATGCCTATTGTCTGCAATATGGAAAGAAGACTCACTTATACATTATCTCTGATGTCCTATGGATCCAAACTTTCCTTACTAAATACGGTCATCACCTCACTTACTATCTTTGCACTCTACACGCTAAGATTTCCTCCAAAAATCCTTGAGCTCCTAGACAAACTAAGAAGGAAATGCCTATGGACAAAGAAGACGGAACAGGGTGAAAAATGCAACTCCTTGGCGGCCTGGGACAGAGTTTGCAGACCAAAACAGAGTGGAGGGCTTGGAATCATTAACCTTAAACTGCAAAGTGATGCTCTCCTTCTAAAATATTTACACAAGTTTTACAACTGTCTTGACCTACCTTGGGTAGAATTGATCTGGTCCACATACTATACCAGCAAAATACCACACGCCTCAGATCGATGTGGATCATTCTGGTGGAGGGACATTCTCAAGCTTACTCCTATTTTGAGAGGAATCTCCAAAGTTACAGTCAACTGTGGAAACAATGTTCTCATGTGGAAACATCTGTGGTTGGATGAAATTCTTTCTGATACACATCCTAGGGCATTTTCTTATGCGAGAAATGAAGATTGCTCAGTCCTAGACTTCTTAACCATAACATCCCTGGAACAATCATTCTTTCTGCCACTATCTTCACAAGCACTGCAGGAAGTACAAGATATGCAAGCATCGGTAGCCCACATTACTTTGGACAACAACCAAAATGCAAAAGATATAGGGTCTTACCCTCGGAAAGGAACTGATTTCTCTGCAAGCAAATACTACAAATTCTGCTTTAGGAATATGAAGGCCCATAAAACATACCACTGGCTATGGAAATCAAAAGTCTCTAAACTCAAGGTCTTTGGCTGGCTTATGTTGTCTGACAGATTAAACACTAGAAACATGCTGAAGAGAAGACACTATAACATTGGTACAAACCTGAACTGCTTACTATGTGGCCAAAAAGAAGAAGACATTGATCACTTGATCCTAACATGCCCATTTAGCAGAAACTGCTGGTCAACCTTTGGGATAGACCCTGGAGATCAGGCCACTAGATTGTCCTGGCTAGAGCAAGCTAAACTTATTTGGGGCAGGCCTTTGTTCATGGAAATCATTCTTCAAGCATCCTGGAGCATTTGGAAAGAAAGGAACAACAAACTTTTCAGAAATATAAGCCCGTCCTACCACTCCTGGCTAGCCAGATTCAGAGAAGAGTTTAGTCTTCTCCAATATAGGGTTAAAGACAACAAGAAGGAATTCATCTTCTTGCTTTTAGACTCCTTACCCTCTGATTAATTGTACTCTTTAGATCTTTTATATCCTCACTCCAAAGAGAGATGGGGGGAGACATGTGCATGATGTACTACTCCTTGTAAATGTGCTATAATTATTAATATATATGACAGTGGGAGCCTCTCCCACTGTCCCAGTTCCTAAAAAAAAAGGTAGATCAACTCTTGTAATCCCATATTCATCTAAGATAATCAAGCAGGAAGTAGGGTATTACCTCCATCAAGAGGGCCCCAACCTGGGTAAACATCGTGACCCTGTCTCCTGTTACCTTCGATCCTCACACGCACAGTTCGGGACCCCCTACCCGAGATCTGCCAGTTTTGACACCGACATTGGTGCTTTCATTGAGAGTTCCGCTGTATCGTCGCCAGAAGGTTCGACGGCTCCATCAGTCATCTACAACAATGCTTCCCTGAGGGAGATCTTTCTCCCTGGCCAGATCTTTGTGTTCGGCGGCTTCGCACTATGGGCCAACTCGCTTGGCCATCTAGAGCAGATCAACAGCTACGCCATAGGTCACCAGATTAGTTTTGGAAATCTGGATTATGTCACTGATATCCGAGGAGACTTCCAAGGGTTCGCGGCCCCAACCCCCGCTCTGGCCTTAGAGCCGGAGCGCATCACCAGGTCTGAAGACGGGATTTTTAGGCCTGCCGAACTCTCTGCGGTTATTGAGCCTAGTACGGAAGAACCGGAAGAAGTAGCGCCACCGGCAATCATCATGAAGCCGGACTCTTCTCTGAACACTGGTTCAGAACCCTCGGAGTCAGCACCGTGTGATCTCGGCCAAGGAGTTTTCTTCCCTCCGTACTCCACCGACTCTTTTCTCCCTGGCCAAACCTCACCTTTAAGCGAGGCTCTGGACTTAATGCGACCCCTCGTCATTACAGAGGGGCGAGGTCCGAACTACGCCCAGCCCGGACTAGGGGCTGAGAGCGGGGAATTTTACGTCGCACCCACCAACCACTTCATAGCCACGATCGAAGACTTAACCGACATGCTCTATTATGGCTCCGAAGACATCGACGGAATGGACGACGATGCCGGAGAAGAGCAGGCCGAAAACCCGCCTTTTACCGGACACTGGACGGCCACCTCTTCGTATGACGTGTACATGGTGGATACACCCAAAGAGGGTAATGGCGATAACGAGAAAGATCCAGTTGAGGATAAACCTCATGAGATACAACCAAAGCGCCAACGTCAGCGGCGCCGCTCTAAGTCACGCCGTGGAAGAGACAACAATACCGGCACCGGAGACAACAATGCTCCGGACGACGCCGAAGACCAAGAAGACCCCGTCGAGCCAACCTCCGAACACGACGATCGGGAAGATGGACAAATTGGCCCTGATGAACAGGCTGCATACGAAGACTCGGAGGATAGTAATTATCTTCCACGCTCTGAGGATGAGGTGAGCCTCGGCGACGAAGACTTAATCGTGCCTGAGGAACCCCTTGAGCAGGAGTGCTTTAAGCGCCGACTAATATCCACTGCAAGGAGCCTGAAAAAGAAACAACAGCAGCTTCAAGCTGACGAAGATCTCCTCAACAATAAGTGGACTAATGTCCTGGCAGCCGAGGAATACAGCCTCAGGCGCCCCACCAAGAGTTACCCGAACCATAAGCTGCTACCTCAATTCGACGAGGAGGAGCTGGAGCCCGTACCATCAGCACATCACGCGGCTCATGGGCCACGACGTGGCTGTGACAAAATGGCAAATCAAGCCAAACACCATCCCATACTACCTCGCCATAAAAGCAGAGACACAACAGCTCGGGGATACACGTACGACCTACGATGGGACTTGGAGAATCGGGCAGGTCAGACCAGATCAATCTACGGATCGTGGGGGCGTGCCCCGACGCGCGAGGACGGCTACCTAGCCGGGCGCGACAAGCATCACCATGTCCGGGCCGAAAACTGCAGACGGACTCCATCTGAACTGCGTCGCGACTTTGCCCGATATAGAGGCGCCGCACACCCCCTCTGCTTCACTGATGAAGTAATGGAACATGAATTCCTAGAAGGGTTTAAACCCGTGAATATAGAATCATATGATGGAACAACAGATCCCGCAGTATGGATTGAGGACTTGCTCCATATTCATATGGCCCGTGGTGATGATCTTCATGCCATCAAATACCTCCCGCTAAAGCTCAAGGGACCAGCTCGACACTGGTTAAACAGCCTGCCATAAAACTCCATTGGCAGCTGGGAGGACTTGGAAGACGCCTTCCGCGACAACTTCCGGGGTACATATGTCCGTCCTCCGGATGCCGATGACTTGAGTCACATCGTTCAACAGCCTGGCGAGTCGTCCAGGAAATTCTGGACTAGGTTCCCAACTAAAAAGAACCCGATCGTCGACTGCCCGGATGCCGAAGACCCTAGCGGCCTTTAAGCATAGCATCCGTGATGAATGGCTCGCCCGACACCTTGGCCAGAAAAAGCCGAAGTCCTTGGCAGCCCTGACGACACTTAGGACCTGCTTTTGCGTGGGCGAAGATAGTTGGCTAGCCCGTAGCAACAACAATGCAAGCGAACCTGCACTCCTGAAGCCAGAAATAGCAACGGCAAGCCCCGACGCAATAGGAACAAGCATCGGAACAATGGTGACAATACCGATGACACGCCGGTCAACGCTGGATTCAGTAGCTCCAAGTCCGGTCAGCGGAAGAAGCCATTTAAAAGAAATAATCCGGGCTCATCCACCTTGGACCGAATCCTCGATCGACCATGTCAGATCCACGGCACCCCCGATAAACCCACCAATCATACCAACAGAAGCTATTGGGTCTTTAAACAAGCCGGTAAGTTAAATACCGAGAATAAGGAGAAGGGGTCGCCAAGTGAGGACGACGACGAGGAGCCCCGTCCACCGAACACAGGGGGACAGAAGAAATTCCCTCCCCAAGTCAAAATGGTGAACATGATATACGTTACTCATATCCCCAAGAGGGAGTGCAAACGCGCGCTCAGGGACGTCTATGCGATCGAGCCAGTCGCCCCAAAATTCAATCCATGGTCATCCTGCCCAATCACTTTCGATCGCAGGGACCATCCGACCAGTATCCATCATGGCCCAATCATTGTTGGATTCCACCTCACGCGAGTCCTCATGGACAGTGGCAGCAACCTGGACCTTCTCTCTTAGGACACAGTCCGCAAGATGGGCATCGATCCGTCAAGGATCAAGCCCACAAGAACTACCTTTAATGGTGTAATACCAGGTGTAGAGCCCCGTTGCACGGGCTAAATTACATTGGAAGTCGTCTTTGGATCACCTGACAACTTCCGCAGTGAAGACTTGATCTTTGATATCGTCGCCTTCCGTAGTGGCTATCACGCACTACTCGGACGAACCGCATTCACTTGCTTGAACGCGCTGCCACACTATGCCTATCTCTAACTTAAGATGCCCAGACCACGCGGTGTCATAACAGTCAACGGAAACATGGAACGCTCCCTTCATACCGAGGAGCACACAGTGGCCCTGGCAGCGGAAGTACATGGCGGCCTTATCAAGAAGAACATCAGTTCGGCGGCCAAGCCCCCGGACACTATTAAACAAGTCCGGACTACTCCGCAGCATGACTATCCAGCTCGTCAGGAGTTCGACTAGCAATTCAGCCTCCGTCTCAGTCCCAACCAAATTGCGACATACGTCCCGCGCGTACATAACTACGCATTAGAAATACCATGGGCAAAGACGGAGGCATAACTCGATCACGGTCCACAATACGGCTCGACCTTAACTGGGCACTCATACTTTCCCTTTTCTTTCTATCCTTTTCAGGTTTGTTTTTCACAGGTCCCTCATGACGGCCTGATCAATGATCCTTTCAAAGGATAAACGCACCAAGGAGGCAACTAGCATAGACGTGTGGCGGAATACCTAGATGATCTTTTTGACGATCACTTTGCCTGTTTTCAGGACCCGCGCACAGCTTCCCCTTGGCCTCGGCATATTAAATAGCCATGTTGCTAATCGCATTATTTATACAAATACGCTTTGACGTATCAATCAGACTATGATGGAAATAGTCTCCGGACTAACATACGTGGCACTGGCTTACTCCTTCATTATATTTCACTATTTTTGTCGATTGCACTCGTACATCTTGGTCCGACTTAAATCACCAGGGGATCCATTGCACCCCATACGTTTGCAACAAGTCCGAACACTTTTTACAGTATAATTCGGCGCCCCGGATATAACATTATATGCATCGGCTCCTATTCATGTCTTTGGATAATAGTTAGGTTGCCCGGCTCCTGTGCTTGCTACCTTACGTTCCGTCTTATCGGCTATGGTAGTAAAGGGAGAAATACTGTGGTTGTGTTTCTGGTTCATCCGGATAAACACCTCAGTAGAGAAAGCCGAAAACTGACTGTCATGATGCGGCGAGAGCTGGTCAGCTATTCGGTAGCTAAACATAAATCTCTTGCGATTTTTTCCGCATTATGCGATGGATCGGCCTCCACCCGATCAGGTGTCTACAACACCCAAGTCCGGATACACAAATACTAACTAGGGGCTGCGCCTACACTCCTATTGTCAAACTCCTATGGCTAAGTGAGGGTGATAAAGCCACATAGTCCGATTGCCTGGTTCGATGCACTAAACACCTCCTGCAAGGACCAAACTCTTGGGTCAAGTGTGTTTAGGTTCCAACCCGAACACCCCCGTACTACCTACGTGGGGGCTGAAGCCGACGACTGGTCAACTCTAAGATTTAATAAACAGCCGCACATGAGGAAATATTAAAAAAACAAGCAATGTATTACATATAGGCTTTATTCCATAATACAGGACCAGATACATTCATTCAAAGATAATGTCCTTCGCACACTGGCCTGCTACAATGCGGGATCCTTCCAGGATATCATCAAAATATAGCTCGGGCTTGCGGTGCTCTTTGCCCACAAGCAATCCCTCGGTCGCAATCTTGACGACGTTCATCTTCGCCCACTGTACATTGACACGGGCGAAGGCCATCCGCGCACCTTCGATGTAGACCGACCGCTTTATGGCATCAAGCCAAAGGCAGGCATCGACCAGCCGCTTCACGATCCTGAAGTGGCTGCTGGGCATGGCTTCGACAGGCCATAGACAGATTATCAAATCCCTCATGGCCAATCCGGCCATCCTATGCAGCTCGGTCAGCCGTTTCAGCTGATCGCTGAGGGGCACCGGATGCTCTGGCGCAAGGTATTGCGACCGGAACAGCTTCTCTGTTGACCTCCCCTCTTCGGCTCGGAAGAACTCCACAACATGAGCAACACTGCGAGGCAAATCCGCAAACGGTCCTGGAGAACTCCAAATTCGGGTTCGTAAGAGGTACCTTTTCTTAACAAATTTGCTCTGCATAATAAAGGCCTTACCCTCCGCAATCTGCTTGGCCTCCTGGATTTTTCGGAGGGCGCCCTAGGCTTCAACCCGGGCATCTTGTGTGCTTTGGCGGGCCTTAGCAAGTTCAGACTCTTGGTCCACAATCTTGCAATCCAAGGATTCACATTTCTTTATGGCGTCCTTGAGCTCTTGGTGAACCTCCTCGGCCCTTGACTAATGTTTTTTGCGGGCGGCTTGTTCCTTCTCCGCTTTCTTCTGGGCCTCGGCCAGAGCGTTCATGAGGGGCTTCACCTCGACTGCAGCTCCTATGAAACATCATAATGACAGGATCAACACAAACAATTCATATCATTTTAGATCTGAACAGGCCATTGCATACCTTGCTTGTCCTCTAGTTGTTTCTTGACGCGGCTGAGCTCTTCGTCGGCCTGCTCTAGACTCTGCTTCAGTTTGGAGACTTCGGCAGAATGGGAGGTCGCAGCCGCATCGATGCCTGCTTATTCATATAGACATGTATGATTAGTCTCCTGCGAAAATTATTTTATTCTTTGTCCGGCCTTTCCTTTCGAACACCGGACAGAGTCTCAGGGGCTACTGTCTGTACTACGACATTCTTTTTGCATAATTACATCACATACCTCAAAGCCTGTTTGAAGGCTTATGCAGGCTTCTGTCAGTCCGATCTTAGCAGACTGAACCCTATTAACCACCGTACCCATAAGGACAGGTGTTCGTCTACAATGGAAGCACCTTGAAGCGCTTCCTGTAGAGTATCTGGTGCCTCTGGATGGACAGAGGTCACCGTCGAAATAGGTGCAGCTCCTTCTTTCGAAGGAGGCTGCTCACCTGATTTTGGAGCCGTATGGGCCTCTGAAATAGTATTCGGCTGGGGGCCGAATTGGGTATGGCCCCCATCGCTAGTTTCCATGAGGATCAGCTCCCCAATGTGTCCGGCGGCTGAGGCATCACCCTCTGGCGCCACCTGGACACCCTCCTGTACCTCTCCCTGGCCTGGGAGGGTCCTTCGGGACAACACCTCGGCATCGTCCATAGCCTCTGGGGAGGAGGCCAGAGGAGGCAACCCACTGTCCATCACATTTGGATCCAGCGAATTACCCGAAGATGACGAAGTAAAGGAGCTGGATATATGTGTGCGTAAGTGCCTTTGAGTACTTACGATTCGGCCAGGGCTTCTCCCTGGGGCGCCACTCAGAGCTGCTATCTGAGTCCAATTCGGGATTGTCCACACGGGAGACCCTCCCTTTCTTGGACACCTCCGCCTCTGCCTCCAGATCCGCGGAGGCCGCCCTTTTCTTCCTTCCCCCCTCGGGGGGAGAATTGTTTTCCTCCTCCTCCTCGTCATTCTCGGTGGGAGAGGAGTGGGTTTCGGCGTCTTTGGACGTTTGCGTCTGAAGTGCCTTTACGGCGGAGGTCGCTTCTTGCCTCCTGGCCCTTCTTCTTGGTCTTCTTATCCGGCACCTGGTATGGGGCCGGAACCAGCATCTTTGCCAGAAGAGGGATAGCTGGGTTTTGAGGCAGTGGAGCCGGACACTGAATCCACTCTGCCTTCTTTACCCAGCCCTGAAAAGACAAATGGAGAAGCTTAGACATCTTCCTTGAATGCACAGGTAGAGATACACCTTAAAGTCTGAAAAACTTACCGAACTGGCTGGTTGAGTCAGGTTATATCCGCAGTCCTCGGTCGTCTTCGACCACGTCTGATTGGCCTTGAAAAGCACCTTCCAGATACCTTCGTGCGTGGAGCCGAAGAATCGTTGCAAGGTCTGGTGCTTGGCCGGATTGAACTCCCACAGATGGCAAGTCCGGCTTTGGCAAGGAAAAATCAGGCGAAAAAGCATCACCTGGATCACATTGACAAGCTTGATGTTCTTGTCCACCATGCTCTTGATGCGCGTTTGCAGCGCTGACACTTTGTCCGACGACGCCCAGTCCAGGCTCTTTTTCAGCCAGGAGGTAAGCCGCATTGGGGGCCCAAACTTGAATTCGGGGGCCGCGGCCCAGCTGGTGTCGCGGGGCTCTGTGACGTAGAACCACTACTGCTGCCACCCTCTGACGGTCTCCACAAAGGTGCCTATGGGCCATGTGACGTTGGATAGTTTGCTCACCATGGTACCTCCGCACTCTGCATGTTGACGATCCACCACTTTCAGCTTCACATTGAAGATCTTTAGCCATAATCCGAAGTGGGTTGGGATGCGGAGCAAGGCCTCGCAAACTGTAACATCCCAAATTTTCAATTTGGAATGTTATACATAGGTCATCCATGCATATCATATTTTATTGCATTTTCACTCTGCAACCCTCGAGATCCTAAGCAACTCAAGGACCCTCGGAGAGAGTTGGGGATTTCCCGGTTTTCCTATTTGATTTTTATCAAATAATGAAACGAGGATTTGGATTTTAATTATTTTTCTCTCTGAAAAATATTTCATATTAAAATATAAGAGAGGAGATAATATGACTTCTCCAAAATAATTGAAATATTGGAGGAAAAAATATTAAAATCATTTATTTAATTTATTTGGATTTTATTTGCATTAGAAAAATTGCACGTTTTCAAAATTGCATTTTAGGGCCAAGAAAATGTTCATCTCGTCCTAAATATTTTATTTAGACGGTGAAAAATTGTTTTGGCATTTTTAGATTTTTATTTTATTTTCTAGGATTTTATTCCTGTCGGCGAAATTGTTAAAAAAAACTCCCGCGCCCGACTGGGCCGAAACCCAGCCAGGTCGCTGGCCCAGCCGCCGCCGCCACCGCCTCCCCGCGCGCGCGCCACCGCCGCTGCCGACTTGGACCGGAGTCCGAGCCGGACTCCGCCTCCGCCGCGCCTTGCCCCTCCCCCAAGTCGCCGCCCACCCCTCTTTATAAGCCGCCACCCCTCCGCCCCAAACCACCACCACCACCCCAGCCGCCGCATGCCGCGCCTCGCCGCAGCCGAGCGCCACCGCCGCCGCCGAGCCCCGCCCCGCGAGATGCTGCCCCGTCGCCCAAGCCCCGCCTCGTCGGAGCCCCTCGCTGGCGGTACCGCGCCGGATCCGAGCCGTCGGTTTTTTAAAACCGTTCGGTTTTTTAGAAACCTTAGATTCGTTTTTTTTTCGGTTCGCCGGTTTTCCCGGTTCTTCTATTTAGCGGACGTTCGTCCGCATGTTCGTTTTAACGAACGGTTTTCGCCTGTTAGTTACAGCTAACGAACGCTCGTTCGTTAGTCTGTTCGTCAGTTTTCTTTTATCGGATTTATCTGCGATTATTTTCGATCGAGATTTCTGATCCGATCTTAGTTTCTGTTTATCTTTTTGCTCGTTAGTCGGAATCAGGCGATTCAAGCGCCTAGATCTTCGTCTCGAGACCCTCTTTCTGTTTAATCAACTTGAACAAGATTTTGGTACTGTAAAATTTGACCTTAGTTCAGATTAGTAAACGGATCTTGTTTCTTTCGCCGTTTGAGTTTCATTGCTCCGTTTGATTTGATTCTTTCTGCATACCGGAGTTCTTAAGTTGAACTTTTTGGTCAACTTTTTATTTGAGTTTTTCTTGTGCATCTTTGCTTGTTGCTTATGTATGTTATTGTTTGTTTGCGATAGAATTCCTGGAGTGCTAAGCGTGTTACTACGAGTCTCTTTGATTCGTGGATCGTCAGCAAGGCAAGTAACACATTGATCATACTCTTTTCATACCCAGTTTTTATGCATTAGTTCAATCCTCAAACATTGCATGATTAGGATGTCATTAACATGTGGGTTGGGAAGTAGTTGATGAGGTAGAACCTATTGCCCTGTTACTATCAAACCCTTGGGAGTTACTTCTACGCTTGCTTATATTACTATGCTATGCTATGCTCGTAGACGTGATTTGGGTTTGAGTGAAATCCATGACAGATGTGAGATTGTTAATTAATGGTTCAACTTAAGGTGGCAACTTAAATTAACATTTGGGTGGATTGAGGCACCTGGGGAACCCAATGTTGTCTGTTTTTTTGGAAATCCCAGGGTACCCATGTGATCTTCCTATGGACCGCCACCCAGGCTCAAAGGGAACTGAGATGATTCATGCTAGAAACTTTCATGTGCAGCCACAAGCTATTATGGGCTCTAGCATAGTTGAGTAAATTACGTGAAGCTCTTGAAGAGGTAGATCAGCAGGTAGTGGGTTTTGTAGGTTTGGTATGGTCTACCCGGAGTAGAGAGTTAATGTTTCTGAAAGACTGTGTCTCGGTCATCCGTTTCTCAAACACCATGCAGTGCGAGAAATCCAACGGAGGCGATCGAGTCTTGTGGGGAAAAGTGCGCAAACCTCTGCAGAGTGTACAATCTAATCATGGTTAGCCGTGTCCCTGGTTATGGACAATCTTGAGTATCTAGTACTTGGGTTATCACATGTATCTCATCACTTTTAATTAATATTGTTGGGTTGTTAATTACTTTAATTTGGGATTGAGTTGGGGGTACCTTCTCAATGTTGTTCAAGCACCATGATAGTTAAATTAAAATCTATTCCTTTGTTGTAGGAAAAAATTGGCTTTTCGCAAAAACTATAACCATAGAGCTTTCCACCAGGCATATATGCATGTAGTGATAGCATTATTATGTTTATGCTCTACTGTGTTATATTGCCAGCATATTCCATGTGCTGACCCGTTTTTGGGCTGCAACGTATTATCTTGCAGGCATATCAGACAAGGAGTAAGGTTCGTTAGGTCGTTGCCGTGCAGTTCAGTTATGCCGTTGGAGTTGATGGACTCACTTTATCTTCCAAGCCTTCCGCTGTTATCGTATTAGATGGCCTTAAGCCATATTATTGTAATAAATTCTCTCTTGAGACATTCGATGTAATAAGTGTGTGATTGCTACTCTGTTATAAATCCTTCGAGTACTGTGTGTGTCAGCATTACCGATCCAGGGATGACAGTGAAGCACAGAGACTTGACCATATGAGGTCGGGTCGCTACACAAACGACAATGAATGCCGAGATGTTGAGGAAGGAATTTGGGGCTAGATCATGGAAATCTAGCCCGTATTAGAACATGAGTCCACGGACGAAGGGATGGAGGGGAAATCCTAACCCGAGGATGAAGTGGGGGATGAATACCACCCTCTCGCTGGGCTCCGGGGTGGGTACGATATGCCCCTTGGCCGGAAGCCAGTGGGCGATTTCTTGGGCTAAGTATCCCGCTTCCCGGAGCTCCGCAATGTTCTCCTCTGTGACGGAGGAGGCCATCTACTTGCCTTGCGCTCCAGATCCGGACATGGTCGGAGTGGTTTTTCGGGGGCGAAAAGGATGGAAGCTTGGGCACTGGAGCTCGAGAACGGATGGGCAGAGAAGAAGAAGGTGTGGGTGAAAGAGTGGATATTTATCCTCTTATAAAGGCAGCGAATATCAAGCGCCTCCCCACTCGCCTTAAAGCTCGCCAATTCCCCAAGGGTCGTGCGGACAGCACGGTTGGATTACCCACGCCCGTATTAATGAGAATCCCATGATAAGGGGACACGATCTCTGCTTCGACAAGACATTCCAATGAAAACCGCATCTTGAGATGTGGAGCAGGAGGCTAAACAATAGTTCGAAATAATGACCGGGCAGGGACGTAACGTCTCGCTACAAAAGTTGTCAGTAGATGGGCTTGTGAAATATTATACTCTTTGTGGCTGTGTGTGTTGCCTGCTTTGCAGAGCCGGACACGTTTTCTATGTTCGAGGACTACTTTGAAGTGTTCGGAAGAGGAACCCGCACTTGCAATGCTGAAGACAATCTGCGCACCAGACACATCGTCATTGAAGCCTAGTTCAAGGGCTACTGAGGGAGTCCTGGATTAAGGGGTCCTCGGGCGTCCGGGTTGTGTGACATGGCCGGATTAGTGGGCCATGAAGATATAAGACAGAATACTTCTTCCCGTGTCCAGATGGGACTCTCCTTTGCGTGGAAGGCAAGCTTGGCGTTCGGATATGAAGATTCCTTTCTCTGTAAACCGACTCTGTATAACTCTAGGTCCCACCATATAAACCGAAGGGTTTAGTCCGTAGGGGCAATCATAATCATACAAGCTAGACATCTAGGGTTTAGCCATTACGATTTCGAGGTAGATCAACTCTTGTAAGCCCATATTCATCCAAGATAATCAAACAGGAAGTAGGGTATTACCTCCATCTAGAGGGCCCGAACATCGGTAAACATCATGTCCATGTCTCCTGTTACCTTCATCCTCAGACGCACAGTTTGAGACCCCCTACCCGAGATCCGCCGGTTTTGACACCGACACACGCCTCCTTGCCGCATTGAAACACCTCCATGAAACCTGTGTGGAAGCCGGGAAACCCACTCCGGCCACACGTCCGTTCATGAACAGGCCGACATTAAACGCAACACCGGCCGAGCTCCCCCTGTCCGCCCTCTATTTAATCTCCTATTTAAATGAGGCCCGGCACCAGCCAAGAATCGCATACCTCTGCCGCTCCCCAATCTCCTCCTTGTCCATTTTCTCCACCCTTACAATGCCTTATGAAGAGTAGTTATCCAACATACAAGCCCGCTGGGTGGCCCATCGAGCCCAGTAGATACGACCTATGAAGCTCGCTGATCCACCTCCCCCCTCACCCTACGGAGCCAGTTGCCGCTCCAAGCCAGTGCGTGGTTCAGCAACTTGCCGCTCCCGCCCAGTTCAGCAAGGAGCGGCGAGTTGCTTTACGCTGGCAAGGCAGGGAGCACAGGTGTCGTCGCTATCGTCCATGACACCGCCTCATACCGTGCCACCCGTGTCTGTGGCCGCGACTCCAGTGCCTGCGGTCGCTCCATGCAGGCAGAGACAGAAGCCGGGTCCACGGAGAGCGACGAGTTGGTGGCCAGCGCCTCTGTGTCCACCGCCATCATCGAGGATAAGTAGAACATGAGAGGCCGCCGCCGCTTGGATCCCATGAAGGCCACCGCCGAGGCGACGTCGGCGTACACAACAGGTGTCTTGTTGGGTCCTTCTGTTGCGAGGACCTTCTTCGACCCCGCATGGGATCCACGGAAGCGAGGAAGCCCACTTCGTCTCCATCTTAGGCATCAACAAAGGATTTAACTAAGTTGAGCGGTGGGGAAGCAAGCCGTCCTTTACGCTGAAGCATATACCCCCGGGGCTCCCGACAGTCCGGTGATCGTGTTGCCGGACATAGGGCAGACAAAGGGATCCGTTGGTGACCATTTAGACTAGGTATTACTATACCTATGCAGTTTAGGAGTAGCACCACTTAGTTGATTTACAAATAATGAAATATGTCATGTTTATATGAAAATCCATTATTTTATATGAATTCCGTCATTGTTTATATGAAATATCATCGTGTTTGCACGAATTTCGGCTGATTGGTTTAGTTGTTATCAGAATGTGTGCGGCTACGGTTGGATGGCGTAATTTGCAGGTCACCATCGGAGATGATCCCTAAGTCGGTCTACGGTCGGCTCCGACGATGAGGTGGTACAAATAAAAACCAGCTCGTGCGAGCTCACCTCCTACGTCCGCGCTGATACGTCTCCAACGTATCTATAATTTTTGCTTGTTCCATGCTGTTATATTATCATTCTTGGAAGTTTTACAATCATTTTATAGAAACTTCATATCATTTTTTGGGACTAATCTATTAACATAGTGCCCAATGCTAGTTGCTGTTTTTTGCTTGTTTCTTACTTCGCGCAAAATCAATACCAAACGGAGTCCAAATGCAGCAAAACTTTTTGGAGAATTTTTCTGAACCAGAAGGAACAACTTGGGCCAAAGAAGTACCAGAGGGGTTCCCTGAGGGGGTCACAACCCACCTGGGCGTGCTTGGGGCCCAGGCGCGCCCTGGTGGGTTGTACCCACCTCGGTGGCCTCCGGGACCGCCTCTTCTCCCTATAAATACCCAAATATTCCAAAAACCCTAGGGAGTCAATGAAACACAATTCCAGCCGCCACAAGTTGTAGAACCACGAGATCCAATCTAAACACCATCACAGAGGGGTTCATCATCCTCATTGGTGCCTCTCCGATGATGCGTGAGTAGTTCATTGTAGACCTATGGGTGCGGAGGCAGTAGCTAGATGGCTTCCTCTCTCTCTCTCTCTCTCTCTCTCTCTCTCTCTCTATTCTCAAAACAATGGTCTCTTGGAGATCTATTTGATGTAAGTCTTTTTTGCGGTGTGTTTGTTGGGATCCGATGAACTTTGAGTTTATGATCAGATCTATATATCCATGGAAGTCATTTGAGTCTTCTTTGATCTATTATATGCATGATTACCTATAGCCTCGTATTTCTTCTTTGAATCTTTGGTTTAGTTAGGCCAACTAGATCGATTTTTCTTACCATGGTAAGAGGTGCTTTGTGATGGGTTCGATCGTGTGGTGTTCTTTCCCAGTGACAGAAGGGGCAACAAGACACTATGTATCATTGCTATTAAGCATTACAAGATGGGGTCTATTCCTACATGAATAGATCTTGTCTACATCATGTCATCGCTCTTATTGCATTACTCCGTTTCTCCATGAACTTAATACACTAGATGCATGTTGGATAGCGGTCGATGTGTGGAGTAATAGTAGTAGATGCAGGCAGGAGTCAGTTAATCTTGGACGTGATGCCTATATATTGATCATTGCCTGGATATCATTCAATTGCCCAACAGTAATTTGTTTACCCACCGTGTGATATTTTCTTGAGAGAAGCCACTAATGAAATCTACGGCCCCCGAGTCTCTTCTTTATCATATTTGCTTTATGA
Source organism: Aegilops umbellulata (assembly GCA_032464435.1). NCBI lineage: Eukaryota > Viridiplantae > Streptophyta > Magnoliopsida > Poales > Poaceae > Aegilops > Aegilops umbellulata. Next base: position 211,298,838 of record CP136058.1, read on the forward strand.
TCTATTATTTGCCACTTTTATTTTCAGATCTATTATTCTAAAAACCCAAAAATACCTTGCTGGAATTTTTTGTTATTTTTTATTTCACATTTTATCGAGATCTATTTATCCAATCTATCACAATTTTATCTCGTCAACTTGACAATTTCTGGCGCTGTTACCCGAAGATGGGATTGACAACCCCTTATACGCGTCGGGTTGCAAGTATTTGTTCTTTGTGTGCAGGTACCGTTTACATAGTGTTGCTTGGTTCTCCTACTGGATTGATACCTTGGTTTCATAACTGAGGGAAATACCTACTGTAGATGTCCTGCATCATCCCTTCCTCTTTGGGGAAATACTGACATAGTTCAAGCGACATCACGCGCTGGAGGAGGAGCAACCAAGCTCTACCTCGTTCATCGGTGGCAAATACATGGGTGGACAAAAGGCTCGCCAATATTTTGGCTACCCTGGGCAAGATCCAAACAGCCCCTTACAGCCCCACCCCTTCCAGCCCCTTCATCATAACTTTGTGCTTTTCTATCAATTGCTCGACAGTAATTTGTTCACCCACCATAATAATTTCTATCTTGAGAGAAGCCTCTAGTGAAACCTATGGCCCCCGGGTCTATTTTCCATCATATAACTTTCCGATCTACAATTTTAGTTTCCTATTTACTTTCTTTACTTTCCATTCCATATACCAAAAATACCAAAAATATTACTTTACCGTTTATTTTCTCTATCAGATCTCACTTTGCCAATAACCATGAAGGGATTGACAACCCCTTTGTCATGTTGGGTGCAAATTGATGTTCGTTTTGTGCAGGTATTCGATGTCTTGTGCGTTGTCTCCTACTAGATTGATACCTTGGTTCTCAAAAGCTGAGGGAAATATTTACTCTACTTTGCTGCATCACCCTTTCCTCTTCAAGGCAAAAACCAACGCAAGCGCAAGAGGTAGCAGGAAGAATTTCTGGCGCCGTTGCCGGGGAAGAATTTCTGGCGCCGTTGCCGGGGAAGAATTTCTAGCGCCGTTCCCAGGGAGATCTGTGCCAAGCCGAGACATACGAAGTACCCATCATAAAATCTCATCCCTTGCATTACATTATTTGCCATTCGCCTCTCGTTTTCCTCTCCCCCACTTCTAAAACGATTTTTGAAAAGATTCGCCTTTTCTTTGCCCCTCTTCTGTTCGTGTTTTTCTCTTGCTTTTTGTGTGCTCGTGTGTTTGATTGCTTGCTTTGTCACGATGGCTCAAGATAATACCAAATTGGGTGACTTTTCCAACACCAATAATAATGATTTTATTAGTACTCCGATTGCACCCGATGCTAATGCTGAATCTTGTGAAATTAATACCGCTTTGCTGAATCTTGTTATGAAAGATCAATTTTCCGGCTTCCCAATGAAGATGTCGCATCTCATCTTAATAATTTCGTTGATTTGTGTGATATGGAAAAGAAAAAAAATATGTGGATAATGATATTGTTCAATTGAAGCTATTTCCGTTCTCACTTCGAGATCATGCTAAAGCTTGGTTTTCATCTTTGCCTAGAAATAGTATTGATTCATGGAATAAGTGTAAAGATACTTTTATTTCCAAGTATTTTCCTCCCGCTAAGATCATCTCCCTTAGGAACAATATTATGTATTTTAAGAAACTTGATCATGAACATGTTGCACAATCTTGGGAGATGATGAAATTGATGATACGAAATTGCCCTACTCATGGCTTGAATTTGTGGATGATTATACAAAAATTTTATGCCGGATTGAATTTTGCTTCTAGAAATCTTTTAGATTTAGATTCGGCTGCGGGAGGCACTTTTATGGAAATTACTTTAGGAGAAGCTTCCAAACTCCTAGATAATATTATGGTTAATTATTCTCAATGGCATACCGAAAGATCTTCCACTAGTAAAAAAGTGCATGCAATTGAAGAAATCAACGTTTTGAGTGGAAAGATGGATGAGCTTATGAAATTGTTTGCTAATAAGAGTGCTCCTATTGATCCTAATGATATGCCTTTGTCTACTTTTATTGAAAACAATAATGAATCTATGAATGTGAATTTTGTTGGTAGGAACAATTTTGGTAATAACGCGTATCGAGGTAATTTTAATCCTAGGTCGTTCCCTAGTAATTCCTCTAATAATTATGGTAGTACCTACAACAATTCTTATGGAAATTATAATAAGATGCCCTCTGATTTTGAGAATAGTGTTATAGAATTTATGAGTTCGCAAAAGAATTTCAATGCTTTGATTGAAGAAAAATTGCTTAAGATTGATGATTTGGCTAGGAACGTGGATAGAATTTCTCTTGATGTTGATTCTTTAAACTGGGGTCTATTCCACCCAAGCATGATATCAATGAGTCTCATAAAGCCATGAGAATTTCCAATAGTGCAAAGAAAGAACCGCTAAGATGCGCGCTACAAAAGATTGGTTCATAAAAGCGTGTTCTTCTAGTTTCTGTGAGAATAATGATGAAGCTCTTAAAGTGATTGATGTGACTCCTATTGAAACTTTGTTTTCCAATGTAAATCTTGATAAGGATGGGACTGGAGATGAGTCAACTTTAGTTACAAGGAGTCCTAATGATTTGGAGTTTTTAGATCTTGATGCAAAAATTGATAACAGTGGGATTGGAGAGGTCAAAACTTTAGCTAGCAATGAACCCACTCTTTTGGATTTCAAATTAATTATGATAATTGTTCTTTGATAGATTGTACTTCCTTGTTGCAATCGGAGTTTCTATCCCAAGAAAACTTTATGATGAGTGGGAACCTACTATTAAGATTAAGGTTAAAGATTATGAATGCTATGCTTTGTGTGATTTGGGTGCTAGTGCTTCCACAATTCCGAAAACTTTGTGTGATGTGTTAGGTTTCCGTGAATTTGATGATTGTTCCTTAAATTTGCATCTTGCGGATTCCACTATTAATAAATTTATGGGAAGAATTAATGATGTTCTTATTGTTGCAAATAGGAATTATGTGCCTGTAGATTTCATTGTTCTCGATATAGATTGCAACCCTACATGTCCTATTATTCTTGGGAGACCTTTCCTTAGAAGGATTGGTGCAATTATTGATATGAAAGAAGGAAACGTTAGATTTCAATTTCCATTAAGGAAAGGCATGGAACGCTTTCCAAGAAAGAAAATTATATTGCCTTATAAATCTATTTTGAGAGTCACGTATGGATTGCATACCAAAGATGACAACACTTAGATCTATTCGTGTTTTACGCCTAGCTAAGGCGTTAAACGATAACGCTTGTTGGGAGGCAACCCAATTTTCATTTTTTGCTTTTTAGGTCCTGTTTTGCCTTGAATAAATCATCTAGCCTCTTGTTAGATGTCATTTTGTATTTTAATTAGTGTTTGTGCCAAGTAAGACCTTTGGGTTGGCTTATGGTGATAGTTGATTTAATCTTGCTGAAAAAATAGAAACTTTGTGCTCAGTCCCAGAATTGTTTAAAATCACAGAAGCGGGATAAAATCCTGAATTTTTTACAGTAGATTGATATACAAATTGCCCCTACTTTCCTGATTTGTTAGAATTTTCTGAGTTACAGAAGTATGCGAACTATCCAGATTGCTACAGACTGTTCTGTTTTTGACAGATTCTGTTTTTCGTGTGTTGTTTGCTTATTTTGATGAACCCATGGCTAGTATCGGGGGTATGAACCATGGAAAAGCTGGAATACAGTAGATATTACACTAATATAAATAAAGAATGAGTTCACAATAGTACCAAAAGTGGTGATTTATTTTCTTATACTAACGGAGCTTATGAGATTTTCTGTTGAGTTTTGTGTTGTGAAGTTTTCAAGTTTTGGGTAAGGATTTGATGGACTATGGAATAAGGAGTGGCATGAGCCTATGCTTGGGGATGCCCAAGGCACCCCAAGGTAATATTCAAGGAGGCCAAAGGGCCTAAGCTTGGGGATGCCCCGGGAAGGCATCCCCTCTTTCGTCTTCGTCTATCGGTAACTTTACTTGAGGCTATATTTTTATTCACCACATAATATGTGTTTTGCTTGGAGCGACTTGTATGATTTGAGTCTTTGCTTTTTAGTTTGCCACAATTATCCTTGTTGTACACACCTTTTGGGATAGACACACATGAATCATGATTTATTAGAACACTCTATGAACTTCACTTATATCCTTTGAGCTAGGAAAATTTGCTCTAGTGCTTCACTTATATCTTTTTAGAGCATTGCGGTGGCTTTATTTTATATAAATTGATTAACTCTCGCACTTCACTTATATTATTTTGAGAGTCTCTAAATAGCATGGTAATTTGCTTTGGTTATAAAATTAGTCCTAATATGATAGGCATCCAAGAGGGATATAATAAAAACTTTCATATATAGTGCATTGAATACTATGAGAAGTTTGATTCCTTATAATTGTTTTGAGATGTGAAGATGGTGATATTAGAGTCATTCTAGTAAGTAGTTGTGAATTTGATAAATACTTGTGTTAATGTTTGTGAGTCCCGTAGCATGCACGTATGGTGAATCGTTATGTAACGAAGTTGGAGCATGAGATGTTTTTTGATTGTCTTATGAGTGGCGGTCGGGGACGAGCGATGGTCTTTTCCTACCAATATATCCCCCTAGGAGCATGCGCGTAGTACTTTGTTTCTATGACTAATAGATTTTTTCAATAACTATGTGAGTTCTTTATGACTAATGTTGAGTCCATGGATTATACGCAATCTCACCTTTCCGCCATTGCTAGCCTGTCTTGTACCGCGCAACTTTCGCTAGTACCATAAACCCACCACATATCCTTCCTCAAAACAGCCACCATACCTACCTATTATGGCATTTCCATGGCCATTCCGAGATATATTGCCATGCAACTTTTCCACCGTTCCGTTTATTATGACACGCGTCATTATTGTCATATTGCTTTGCATGATCATGTAGTTGACATCGTATTTGTGGCAAAGCCACCGTTCATCATATTCTTTTATACATGTCACTCTTGATTCATTACACATCCCGGTACACCGCCGGAGGCATTGATATAGAGTGATATCTTTGTTCCAGTATGAAGTTGTAATTTTTGAGTTGTAAGTAAATAGAAGTGTGATGATCTTCATTATTAGAGCATTGTCCCATGTGAGGAAATTAAAAAAAAAGAGAAAGGCCAAAAAAAGAGAAGGCCCGAAAAAAAGAGAGAAAGAGAGAAGGGACAATGTTACTATCCTTTTTTCCACACTTGTGCTTCAGAGTAGCACCATGATCTTCATGATAGAGAGTCTTCTATGTTGTCATTTTCATATACTAGTGGCAATTTTTCATTATAGAACTTGGCTTGTATATTCCAATGATGGGCTTCCTCAAAACGCCCTAGGTCTTCATGAGCAAGCAAGTTGGATGCACACCCACTTAGTTTTCTTTTTGAGCTTTCATAAACTTATAGCTCTAGTGCATCCGTTGCATGGCAATCCCTACTCACTCACATTGATATATATTGACGGGCATCTTCATAGCCCATTGATACGCCTAGTTGATGTGAGACTATCTCCCTTTTTTGTCTTCTCCACAACGACCATCTATTCCACCTAGTGCTATCTGTCGGTGTCAAAACCGGCGGATCTCGGGTAGGGGGTTTGACTGTGTGTCTAAGGTCGATGGTAACATGAGATGGGGGACATGATGTTTACCCAGGTTCGGGCCCTCTCTATGGAGGTAATACCCTACTTACTGATTGATTGATCTTGATGAATATGAGTATTACAAGAGTTGATCTACATCGAGATCGTAATGGCTAAAACCCTAAAAGTCTAGCCTGTATGACTATGATTATTCTTTTTCTCTATGGACTAAGCCCTCCGGTTTATATAAACACCGGAGGGGACTAGGGTTACACAAAGTCGGTTACAGAGAAAGGAATCTTCATATCAGGGCACCAACCTTGCCTTCCACGCCAAGGAGAGTCCCATCCGGACACGGGAGAGAGTCTTCGGTCTTGTATCTTCATAGCCCATCTGTCCGGCCCACGTACCATAATCCGGACGCCCGAGGACCCCTTAATCCAGGACTCCCTCAGTAGCCCCTGAACCAGGCTTCAATGACGAGGTGTCCAACGCGCAGATTGTCTTCGGCATTTCAAGGTGGGTTCCTTCTCCGAATATTCCAATACAGTCTTCGAACACAACGAACGTTTCCGGCTCTGCAAAACAAATACCACACACCACCGCATAGAGTATAATATTTCACGAGTCCAATCCGCTGACAACTTTTTGTAACGTGATATCACGTCATCACCTAGTCATTATTTCGAGCCGTTTTTCGGCCTGCCGCTTCAAGATGCGGTCTCACTGGAACGTCTTGTCAAAGCAGAGATCGTGTCCCCTTATTGCGGGATTCCCATCAATACGGGCATGGGTAATCCAACCGTGCCGTCTGCACGGCCCTTGGGAACAGGCGAGTTTTAAGGCGAGTGGGGAGGCGCTTGATATTCATTGCCTTTATAAGGAGATAAGGATTCCCTTCTTTCACCCACGCCTTCTCTCTCTCTCTTTCTGCCCTCCCATTCTCGAGCACCAGCGCCCAAGTCCTCATCTTTTCCGCTTCTAGAAAGCACTCGACCATTTCCGGATCTGGAACGCAAGGCAAGTGGATGGCCTCCTCTGTCAAGGAGAAGGACATCACCAAGCTTCGGGAGGCCGGGTACCTGGCGAAAGAAATCACGCACCGGCTTCCGACCAAGGGGCAGATCGTCCCCACCCCGAAGCCCAATGACACGGTGGTGTTCATTCCCCACTTCGTCCGCGGGTTAGGGTTTCCTCCCCACCCTTTCGTCCATGGACTCATGTTCTATTACGGGCTAGATTTCCATGATCTGGCCCCAAATTCCTTCCTCAACATCTCGGCATTCATTGTCGTGTGCGAGGCATTCCTCTTCATTCCACCCCACTTCGGACTGTGGCTTAAGATCTTCAACGTGAAGACGAAGGTGGCGGATGGCCAACACGCAGAGTGCAGAGGTGCCATGGTGAGCAAGAGGCCCAATGTCACATGTCCCAAAGGTACTTTTATGGAGACCTTCAAAGAGTGGCAGAAACTATGGTTCTATATCACAGAGCCCCGCGACGCCACCTAGGCCGTGGCTCCCGAATTCAAATCCGGAGCTCCAATGCAGCTCACCTCCTAGCTAGATAAGGGCCTGAATTGGACTTTGTCGGATGAGCTGACAGCGCTGCAAACGCGCATCTGGAGCATGGTGAACAAGAACATCAAGCTCGTCAATGTGATCCAGGTGATGCTAGTTCGCCGGATCCTTCCATGCCAGAGCCAGACTTGTCATTTATGGGAGTTCAATCCGGCCGAGCACCAGACCTAGCAACAGTTCTTCGGAACTATGCATGAAGATATCTGGAAGGTGCTCTTCAAGGGGAACGAGACACCGCTGGAGACCACCGAGGATCGCGGGCACGCCCTGGCCCATCCCGCCAGTGCGGTAAGTATTTCACGTTTCAAGGTGCATACTTTACTTTCTTAGTCAGGGAAGATATCTAAACCTCACTATTTATTTTTCCAGGGCTGGACAAAGAAGGTGGAGCGGATTCGGTGTCCGGCTCCACTGCCCGAGGAACCAGCAATTCCACTTCTGACGAAGATGCTGGTTCCGGCGCCCTACCAGGCGCCGGAGAAGAAGGCCAAGAAGAAGGCCAAGGGGGTCCGGAGTGGTACCTGCCGCAAAGGAGCTTCGGACATGACGTTTGAAGACAACGATACTCACTCCTCCACCGCCGAAGACGATGAGGAGGAGGAGGAGGAAGAAAGCAGCTCTCCTCCTGAGGGGGGAAGGAAGAAGAGGGCGGCCTCCACAAATCTGGAGGCAGAAGCATCCAAGAGGGGGAAGGGCTCCCTCGCAGATATCTCCGCGTGGGACGTTGATAGCCGCCCAGAGCCGCGCCCCCGAAACAAGCCTCTGGCCGCATTGCAAGTACTAAAAAACCCTGATGCGTCCATATATCCGACCTCTCTACTTCATAGTTTTAACATGTTGAATTATGCAATTGCAGTCCGGCCCGCGACAGCTCCCTGCGATCCTCATCGGGGGATTCACTGGATTCAAAGGCGATGGCCACCGAGTCACCGCCGGTGGCTTACTCTCCCAAGACCAAGGGCGACGCCAAGGTGCTGTTCCGAAGGACCTTCCCAGGCTAGGGAGAGGTTCAGGAGGCCGTCAGGGTGGCGCTAGAGGGTAACTCCTCGGCCGCCGGACACCTGGGGGAGAAAACCCCCATGGAGACCGGCGATGGGGGCCATATCCAATTTGGCCCCAGCCGGATACCATCCCGAAGACCTATATGGCTCCGGAGTCAAGCGAGCAGCCTCCTCCGAAGGGAGGAGGTGCGCCTATTCCGCTGGTGACCTCTGTCCATCCAGAGGCACTGGATAATCTGCTAGAAGCGCTACGAGGCACTTCCATTGTGGATGAACACCGTATCCTTATGGGTACGGTGGTTGAGAGGGTTCAGTCCATTAAGAGCAGACTGACCGATGCCTGCACCATCCTGCTGACAGGCTTTGAGGTAAATGACGCAAAAAGGAAGTCATAGCATAGACAATAGCCCCTAAGACACTGTTCGGTGTTCGAAAAGAAAAGCCGGACAGAGGATCAAGTAATTTTCGCAGGAAACTAACTAAATATGTTTTATATGAATAAGCAAGCATCATTGCTGACCGCAACCTCTCATTCTGCTGAGGTCTCCAGACTAAAGCGGAGTCTGGAGTAGGCCGAAGAAGAGCTCGGCCATGTAAAAAAGCAACTAGAGGACAAGCAAGGTATGTGGTGACCTTGTGTATATCCATAAAAGGATGAATGTCTTGTGCTGACCATAGTGCCATGATATTTGTAGGGGCGGATACTGAGGTGGAAACCCTCAAGGAAGCGCTGGCTGAGGCCCAGAAGAAAACGACAAAGGAGCAAGCCACACGTGAAAAACACGAGGCCAGGGTTTGTGAGGTCCAGCAGGAGCTCCAGGACGCCGTCAAAAAGTGCGAGTCCTTGGAGCGTGATATTGCGGATCAAGAGACTGAACTCGCCAAGGCTCGCCAGAGCGCAGAAGAGGCCCGGGTTAAAGCCCAGGGCACCCTCCAGGAAATCCAGGAGGCCAACAAAATCGCGGCGGGTAAGACTTTTATTATGCAAAGCAAGTATGTGAAGAAGAGGTATCTCTTACTAACCCGGATTTGGAGTTCTCCAGGGGCGTTTGCGGATCTGCCGTGCAGCGTTTCTGATGCTGCTGAATTCTTCCAAGCCAAAGAGGGGAGCTCGACGGAGAAGCTGTTCTAGTCGCAATACCTTGCGCTAGAACATCCGGTGCCCTTTAGCGATCAGCTAAAACAGCTGGTCGAACTACATAGGGTGGCCGAACTGGCCATGAAGGACTTAATAATCCGGCTGTGGCTTGCCGAAGCCATACCCAGCAGCTACTTCAGTCTCGTGAAGAGGCTAGTCGATGCCTGCCCTCGGCTTGGCGCCATCAAGCGGTCGGTCTGTATCGAAGCTGCGCGGATGGCCTTCGCCCGTGTCAAGATGCAGTGGGCGAAGATGAATGTCGTCAAGCTCATGACCGAGGGACCGCCCGCGGGCAAGGAGCACCGCACGCCCGAGCGATATTTTAGCGATGTCCTGGAGGGATCCCGCATTATGGCGGAGCAATGTATGAAATATGTAATCTTTGAATGAATACATTCATATTATCTCACCCTGTATTGTGGAACAAAGTCGACTATGTGATATAATTCTTGTTACTATTAAAATTTTACCTCCTATGCGGCCGTGTATATGAAATCTGAGAGTTGACCAGTCGTCGGTTTCAGCCCCCACGTATGTAGTACAGGGGTGTTCGGGATGGAATCTAAACACTCTTGATCCAATTTTTTGGTCCTTGAAGGAGGTGTTTAGCGCAACGAACCAGGCAATCGGACTATGTGGCTTTATCATCCTCACTTAGCCATAGGAGTTTGACAATAAAAATTTAGGCGCAGCCCCTAGTATCCAAACTAGGGTGCTGTTAACACCTGGTCGGGTAAGAGCCGATTCATCGCGTAATGCAGAAAAAATCGCTAAAGATTTGAGACCTCCGAAGAGCTGACCGGCTCACGCCACATCATGACAGTCAGTTTTCGGCTTTCTCTACAGAGGTGCTCATCCGGATAAACCAGGACACAATCACAGTAGTTCTCCCTTTACTACCCTAGCCGATATAGCGGAACGTAAGGTAGTAAGCATAGGAGCCGGGCAACCCAACAATTGACCAAAGACATGATTCGGAGCCAATGCATATAATGTTAAATTCGGGGTGCCGAACTATACTGTAAAAAGTGTTCGGACTTTGTTGCCGTATTATGCGGCGCAATGAAGCCCCTGGCTGATTAACGCGTACCAAAGTGTACGGGCGCGACTTGATAAGATTATCAAAAAAAGGAAAAAAAGTGGGTAGTAAGCTAGTGCCGAGGAAGTTGGGTCGCAAACAGTTTTCATTATAGTTTGATTAATACGTCAAAGTGTTTTTGTACAAGTAGTGCAATAAGCAATAGGGCTATTTAACATGCCACAACCAAGGGAGAGCTGCGTGCGGGTCCTGAAAACAGGTAGAGTGATCGTTAAAGAGACCACCTAGAAATTCCCTTATATGTTAGTGCTTCTTGCCATCTTTGTGTATCTATCCTGTCGAGAGGATTGATGATCAGGTTGTTTGAAAAAGCCCGTGGAAAAGAAACCTAAGAAGGCTAAAAAAGAAAAAGTGAAAGTATGTGTGTCTAGGGAGGGATCGAGCCGTATTATGGATCACAATCTGGTTAAGCCTCCGTCTATGTCCATGGTATTTTGAGTGCGTAGTTATGTACGCGCAGTACGGACACCGCCGCTTGTTCGGGACTGGGACGGAGGCCGAGTTGCTAGTCAAGCTCTGGACGAGCTGGGCTGTCCTGCTGCAGAGTAGTCCGGACTCGTTTGACAGTGTCCGGGAGCTCAGCCGCCGAATTAAGGTTCTGCTTGAGAAGGCCGCTATGTACTTCTGCTGCTAAAGCAGCGGTGTGCTCCTCGGTATGGAGGGAGCGTTTCATGTTTCCATTGATTGTTTTGACACCGCATGGTCCGGGCATCTTGAGCTTGATATAAGCGTAGTGTGGCACCGCGTTGAATCGAGCAAATTCGGTTCGTCCAAGCAGTGCATGATAGCCACTGCGAAAGGGGACGATAAAGAAGATCAGCTCTTCGCTTTGGAAGTTGTCCGGGGATCCGAAGACAACCTCTAGTGTGATTGAGCCCGTACAGCGGGCCTCTACACCTACTATGACTCCTTTAAAGGTAGTCTTTGTGGGCTTAATTCTTGAGGGATTAGTGCCCATTTTGCGTGCTGTATCCTGATAGAGCGGGTATAGGCTGCTACCGCCGTCCATGAGAACTCGCGTGAGGTGGAATCCATCAATGATTGGGTCGAGGACCAGTGCGGCTGAACCGCCATGACGGATACTGGTCGGGTGGTCCCTGCGCTCGAAAGTGATCGGACAGGAAGACCATGGGTTGAACTTTGGGGCAACTGGCTCCATCGCATAGACGTCCTTGAGCGCGCGCTTGCGCTCCCTCTTGGGATGTGGGTAGCGTATATCATGTTCACAGTTTTAACTTGGGGGGAAACTTCTTCTGTCCCCCTGTGTTCGGTGGTCGGGGCTCCTCGTCATCATCCTCGTCCTCGCTTTGCAACCCCTTCTCCTTGTTCTCGGCATTTAACTTGCCGTCCTGTTTAAAAACTCAACAGTCTCCGTTGGTATGATTGGTTGGTTTGTCTGCGGTACCATGAATCTGGCATGGAGGATTGAGTATGCGGTCCAAGCTGGATGAGCCCAAATTGTTCCTTTTGAACGGCTTCTTCCGCTGGCCAGACATGGAGCCACTGAATCCGGCGTTGACCACCGTGTCGTCGGTATTATCACCATTGTTTCGACGCTTGTGTCTGTTGCGTCGGGGCTTGCCGTTGCTATTTCTGGCTTACACAGTGCTAGGTTCGCTTGCATTGTTATTGCTATGGGCTAGCCAGCTATCTTTGCCCACGCATAAGCGGGTCATAAGTGCCGTAAGGGTTGCCATGGACTTCGACTTTTCTTGGCCGAGGTGTCGGGCAAGCCATTCGTCCCTGATGTTGTGTTTAAAGGCCGCCAGGGCTTTGGCATTTGGATAGTCGATGATCTGGTTCTTTTTGGTTAAGAGCCTAGTCCAGAGTTTCCTGGCTGACTCTCCGGGCTATTGAATTATGTGACTTAAGTCGTTGGCATCCGGAGGTCGAACCTATGTACCTTGGAAGTTGTCAAGGAAGGTCTCTTCCAAGTCCTCCCAGCTGCCGATGGAGTTGTCGGGCAGAATGTTCAACCAGTGCCGGGCTGGTCCTTTGAGTTTTAGTGGGAGGTATTTGATGGCATGGAGATCATCGCCGCAGGCCATATGAATGTGAAGAAGAAAATCCTCGATCCATACTACGGGGTCTGTTGTCCCATCGTATGATTCGATGTTTACGGGTTTAAACCCTTCTGGGAATTCATGCTCCATTACCTCGTCAGTGAAGCATAGGGGGTATGCGGTGCCTCTATATCGGGCAACGTCATGACGTAGCTCGGATGGAGGCCGTTTGGGTGTTCTCGGCCCGGGCGTGAGTATGATTGTTGTGTCCGGCTAGGTAGCCGTTGTCGCGTGTCGGGGCACGTCCCCGTGATCCATAGATCGATATGTTCTGACCTGCTCTACTGTCCAAGTCCTGCCGCGGGTCATATGTATGTCCCAGATCTGTTTTATCTCTGCCTTTACATTGAGGTGGGGCGGGCTGGTGTTCTACTTGAGTTGCCACTTTGTCCCAACCACGTGGTGGTCGGTCAGCCGCATTGTGCGATGATGGTACGGGCTCCAGCGCCTCATCATCGAACTGAGGTAGCAATTTGCGCTTCGGGTAACTTTTGGCTGGGCGCTTGAGGCCGTATTCCTCGGCTGCCAGGACATCAGTCCATCTATTGTTGAGCAGATCTTGATCAGCTTGAAGCTGCTGCTACTTCTTTTTCAGGCTCCTTGCAGTGGCAATTAGTCGACGCTTAAAGTGCTGCTGCTCGAGAGGTTCCCCATGCATGATAAAATCCTCGTTGCCGAGGCTCACCACTGATAAAAATCTTAAGCCGTAGAACACTGTTTTCACGGTGTGGTACCTGGTAAGTCAACATATCCAGTGGGCAAAATATCATTGGAGGTGGCCTTTGGAGATGAGTATGATTCCAAATCTGTGACGTTGACCTTCAAAGTGGTTAAAATCAAGAGCCCCTATCATGCTCTGTGTGGGCGTCCGGCTTACGCTAAGTTCATGGCGAGGCCTTGTTATGTTTATTTGCAGCTTAAGATGCCGGGTCACAATAGCACTATCACAGTTCTTGGGAGTCGCAAGATAACCTTAGAGTTTGAAGAAGGCGATGCTACTTACGCTGAGTCTGTTTGTGCAACAGAGGAACTGAAATTCTACAAAGATAATGTCAACCCGACGGACATGACGTCCTTGAAAAAGCCAACCACAGAGCATGACCCCTTGTTGAAGTTTAAGTCAGCAGATGACACTAAACTAGTTGACTTCATTCCTGGCGATTCATCCAAGCAGTTCAGCATCAGTGCTAATCTGGATCCAAAATAGGAAAGCGCACTCATCGAGTTCATCTGTGAGAGCCATACATCTTTGCATGGAAGCTTTTAGACATGCCAGGTGTACCGAGGGAACTCGCTGAGCACACTCTCAATATTGATCCAAAGTTTAAACCGGTCAAGCAATTACTTTGTCGTTTCAATGAAGAGAGGCGCAAGGCTATTGGTGAAGAAGTGGCCTGGCTCTTGGCGGCTGGGTTCATTGTTGAGGTTTTTCATCCCGAGTGGTTGGCTAACCCGGTGCTTGTACTTAAGAAAAATGGCACCTCGCGCATGTGTGTGGATTATACAGACTTAAACAAGGCTTGTCCGGTAGATCCCTTTGCTCTTCCCTGTATTGATCAGATTATTGATGCTATGGCGGGTTGTGAGCGTTTGAGCTTTTTGGATGCTTACTCTGGTTATCATCAGATCAAGATGGCAGTTAAGGATTAGGATAAGACAACCTTGTTACTCCCTTTGGAGCCTTCTTTTACATGTCTATGCCTTTTGGGCTCAAGAGTGCCCAGGCGACTTACCAGGGGTGTGTGAAAAATTGCCTTCATGATCAAATTGGGCGCAATATTCATGCTTATGTGGATGCTACTATGGTGAAGTCTAGGAAGAAGGAGACCCTGATAGATGATTTGAAGGAGACCTTTGACTATCTCCGAGTCTACAAGATGATGCTTAATCCGGCCAAGTGTGTTTTTGATGTGCCAGCAGGCAAGCTCTTGGGTTTCCTGGTTTCGGAATGGGGTATTGAAGCTAACCCAGAGAAAATAAAGGCTATCATCTCTCTGGCTAAACCAGCGTGCATCAATGATGTTCGGCGTTTGGCAGGTTGTATTGCGGCCTTAAGCCGGTTCATAAGCCGGTTGGGTGAGAAGGCAATCCCTCTGTACCAGATGATGAAGAAGACAGATCACTTTGTTTGGAGTGATGTGATACGTCTCCAACGTATCAATAATTTCTGATTGTTCCATGCCACTATATATTCTGTTTTGGATGTTTAATGGGCTTATTGATACACTTTTATATTATTTTTGGGACTAACCTATTAACCGCAGGCCCAGCCCAAATTGCTGTTTTTTTTACTACTTCAGAGTTTCGCAGAAAAAGAATATCAAACGGAGTCCAAACGGAATGAAACCTTCGGGAACGTGATTTTTGGAACAAACATGATCCAGAGGACTTGGAGTGGACGTCAAGTAACAGACGAGGAGGCCACGAGGTAGGGGGGGCGCCCACCCCCCAGGCGTGCCCTCCACCCTCGTGGGCCCCTCGTGGCTCCACCGAGCTACTTCTTCCTCCTATATATACCTACGTACCCCCAAACCATCAGAGGCATCCACGAAAACCTAGTTCCACCGCCGCAACCTTCTGTACCCATGAGATCCCATCTTTGGGCCTTTTCCGGCGTCCTGTCGGAGGGGGCATTGATCACAGAGGGCTTCTACATGAACACCATAGCCTCTCCGATGATGTGTGAGTAGTTTACCTCAGATCTTCGGGTCCATAGTTATTAGCTAGATGGCTTCTTCTCTGTCTTTGGATCTCAATACAAAGTCCTCCTTGATTCTCTTGGAGATCTATTTGATGTAATCTTCTTTTGCGGTGTGTTTGTCGAGACCGATGAATTATGGGTTTATGATCAAGATTATCTATGAACAATATTCGAATCTCCTCTGAATTCTTTTATGTATGATTGGTTATCTTTGCAAGTCTCTTCGAATTATCAGTTTGGTTTGGCCTACTAGATTGATCTTTCTTGCAATGGGAGAAGTGCTTAGCTTTGGGTTCAATCTTGCGGTGCTCGATCCCAGTGACAGAAAGGGAACCGACACGTATTGTATTGTTGCCATCGAGGATAAAAAGATGGGGTTTATATCATATTGCATGAGTTTATCCCTCTACATAATGTCATCATACATAAAGCATTACTCTGTTCTTATGAACTTAACTCTAGATGCATGCTGGATAGCGATCGATGTGTGGAGTAATAGTAGTAGATGCAGAATCGTTTCGGTCTACTTGTCAAGGACGTGATGCCTATATACATGATCATACCTAGATATTCTCATAACTATGCTCAATTCTATCAATTGCTCGACAGTAATTTGTTCACCCACCGTAATACTTATGCTATCTTGAGAGAAGCCACTAGTGAAACCTATGGCCCCCGGGTCTATTTTCCATCATATTAATCTTTCAACACTTAGTTATTTCTATTGCCTTTTATTTTACTTTGCATCTTTATTTCCCTTTACCATAAAAATACAAAAATATCATCTTATCATATCTACCAGATCTCACTCTCGTAAGTGACCGTGAAGGGATTGACAACCCCTTTATCGCGTTGGTTGTGAGGTTCTTATTTGTTTTGTAGGTGCGAGGGACTCAAGAGTAGCCTCCTACTGGATTGATACCTTGGTTCTCAAAATTGAGGGAAATACTTACGCTACTTTGCTGCATCACCCTTTCCTCTTCAAGGGAAAACCAACTCAATGCTCAAGAGGTAGCAAGAAGGATTTTTGGTGCCGTTGCCGGGGAGTCTACGCAAAAGTCAACATACCAAGTACCCATCACAAACTCTTATCCCTTGCATTACATTATTTGCCATTTGTGTCTCGTTTTCCTCTCCCCCACTTCACCCTTGCCGTTTTATTCGCCCTCTCTTTTCCGTTCGCCTCTTTCTCGCTCGCTTCTTGTTTGCTTGTGTGTTGGATTGCTTGCTTGTCAAGATGGCTCAAGACAATACTAAATTGTGTGACTTTGCCAATACCAACAACAATGATTTTCTTAGCACTCCGATTGCTCCTCTTATCGATGCTAAATCTTGTGAAATTAATGCTGCTTTGTTGAATCTTGTCATGAAAGAGCAATTCGCCGGCCTTCCTAGTGAAGATGTCGCCACCCATCTAAATATCTTCGTTGATTTGTGTGATATGCAAAATAAGAAAGATGTGGACAATGATATTGTTAAATTGAAGTTATTTCCTTTTTCGCTTAGGGATCGTGCTGAAGCTTGGTTTCCGTCTTTGCCTAAAAATAGTATTGGTTCTTGGAGTAAGTGCAAAGATGCTTTTATCTCTAAGTATTTTCCTCCCGCTAAGATAATCTCTCTTAGAAACGATATTATGAATTTTAAGCAACTCGATCATGAACGTGTTGCACAAGCTTGGGAGAGAATGAAATTAGTGATACTTAATTGCCCTACTCATGGTTTGAATTTGTGGATGATTATAAAAAAAATTATGCCGGATTGAATTTTGCTTCTAGAAATCTTTTAGATTCAGCCGTAGGAGACACTTTTATGGAAATCACTTTAGGAGAAGCTACTAAACTCCTAGATAATATTATGGTCAATTATTCTCAGTGGCACACCGAAAGATCTACTAATAAAAAGGTGCATGCGATAGAATAAATTAATGTTTTGAGTGGAAAGATGGATGAACTTATGAAATTATTTGCTAATAAGAGTGTTTCTTCTGATCCTAATGATATGCCTTTGTCTACTTTGATTGAGAATAATGATGAATCAATCGATGTGAATTTTGTTGGTAGGAATAATTTTGGTAACAATGCGTATAGAGGAAACTTTAATCCGAGGCCGTATCCTAGTAATTCCTCTAATAATTATGGTAATTCCTACAACAACTCTTATGGAAATTTTAATAATATGCCCTCTGAATTTGAGACTAGTGTTAAAGAATTTATGAATTTGCAAAAGAATTTCAATGCTTTGCTTGAAGAAAAATTGCTTAAAGTTGACGAATTGGCTAGGAACGTTGATAGAATTTCTCTTGATGTTGATTCTTTGAAACTTAGATCTATTCCACCTAAGCATGATATCAATGAGTCTCTCAAATCCATGAGAATTTCCATTGATGAGTGCAAAGAAAGAACCGCTAGGATGCGTGCTAAGAAAGATTGCTTTGTGAAAGCGTGTTCTTCTAATTTTTATGAAAATAAAGATGAAGATCTAAAAGTTATTGATGTGTCCCCTATTAAATCATTGTTTTGCAATATGAATCTTGATAATGATGGGACTGAAGATGAGCCACCTTTACCTAGAAGGCATTCCAAAAATTCGGAGTTTTTATATCTTGATGCAAAAATTGGTAAAAGTGGGATTGAAGAGGCCAAAACTTTAGATATCAATGAACCCACTATCTTGGATTTCAAGGAATTTAATTATGATAATTTCTCTCTGATATATTGTACTTCCTTGTTGCAATCCGTGCTAAATTCTCCGCATGCTTATAGTCAAAATAAAGCTTTTACTAAACATATCGTTGATGCTTTGATGCAACCTTATGAAGAAAAGCTTGAGTTGGAAGTTTCTATACCTAGAAAACTTTATGATGAGTGGGAACCTACTATTAAAATTAAAATTAAAGATCATGAATGCTATGCTTTGCGTGATTTGGGTGCTAGTGTTTCCACGATTCCAAAAACTTTATGTGATTTGCTAGGATTCCGTGAATTTGATGATTGTTTTCTAAACTTGCACCTTACGGATTCCACAGTTAAGAAACCTATGGGAAGAATTAATGATGTTCTTATTGTTGCAAATAAACTGTGTGCCCGTAGATTTTATTGTTCTTGATATAGATTGCAATCCTTCATGTCCTATTATTCTTGGTAGACCTTTCCTTAGAACGATTGGTGCAACCATTGATACGAAGAAAGGAAATATTAGATTCCAATTTCCATTAAGGAAAGGCATGGAACACTTCCCTACAAAGAAAATTAAATTGCCATATGAATTTATTATGAGAGCCACTTATGGATTGCCTACCAAAGATGGCAATACCTAGATCTATCCTTTTTTTATGCCTAGCTAGGGGCGTTAAACGATAGCGCTTGTTGGGAGGCAACCCAATTTTATTTTAGTTTTTTGATTTTTGCTTCTTTTTAGGAATAAATCTTTGATCTAGCCTATGGTTAGATTTGTTTTTATGTTTTAATTAGTGTTTGTGCCAAGTTAAACCTATAGGATCTTCTTGGATGATAGTTATTCGATCTTGCTGAAAATTCCAAAAACTTTCTGTTCACGAAAACAATTGTTAAAAATCACCAGAACGTGATAAAAAATTGATTCCAATTGCAGCAGATCATTAAACAAATTTTCCAGGTCGTCCTATTTTGGTAGAAATTTTGTAGTTCCAGAAGTTTGCGTTAGTTACAGATTACTACAGACTGTTCTGTTTTTGACAGATTCTGTTTTTCGTGTGTTGTTTGCTTATTTTGATGAATCTATGGCTAGTAAAATAAATTATAAACCATAGAGAAGTTGGAATACTGTAAGTTTAACACCAATATAAATAAAGAATGAGTTCTATACAGTACCTTGAAGTGGTGTTTTGTTTTCTTTCACTAACGAAGCTCACGAGATTTTCTGTTAAGTTTTGTGTTGTGAAGTTTTCAAGTTTTGGGTAAAGATTTGATGGAGTATGGAACAAGGAGTGGCAAGAGACTAAGCTTGGGGATGCCCATGGCACCCCAAGGTAATCCAAGGACACCCAAAAACCTAAGCTTGGGGATGTCCCGGAAGGCATCCCCTCTTTCGTCCTCATCCATCGGTAAAAATTTAGTTGGAGCTATATTTTTATTCACCACATGATATGTGTTTTGCTTGGAGTGTCTTGTATGATTTGAGTCTTTATTAGCAAAAAGGTCCGTGCATTGCAACGGGAGACAAAAAATCCTCTCATATCTCTAGCTGGGTCAGTTGGACAAAATGTGTGTGGCTGGTTCGCAGGTTTATTTTTTGCCAGCTCTACGGACCCGGGCCTCAGTGTGCCGCCAAGTGGGCTTTCTCCGTTGGGCCAAAACAGATGGCAAACGAAACCAAATTGCGTACGTGAAATTAATTAAAGCGGGACGAAACCAAGAATATCACCTCCCTTTAATAGTAGGTATAGATTTGTTAACACCAATATAAATAAAGAATGAGTTCTATACAGTACCTTGAAGTGGTGTTTTGTTTTCTTTCACTAACGGAGCTCACGAGATTTTCTGTTAAGTTTTGTGTTGTGAAGTTTTCAAGTTTTTGGTAAAGATTTGATGGAGTATGGAACAAGGAGTGGCAAGAGCCTAAGCTTGGGGATGCCCATGGCACCCCAAGGTAATCCAAGGACACCAAAAAACCAAAGCTTGGGGATGTCCCGGAAGGCATCTCCTCTTTCGTCCTCATCCATCGGTAAAAATTTACTTGGAGCTATATTTTTATTCACCACATGATATGTGTTTTGCTTGGAGTGTCTTGTATGATTTGAGTCTTTATTAGCAAAAAGGTCCGTGCATTGCAATGGGAGACAAAAAATCCTCTCATATCTCTAGCTGGGTCAGTTGGACAAAATGTGTGTGGCTGGTTCGCAGGTTTATTTTTTGCCAGCTCTCCGGACCCAGGCCTTAGTGTGCCGCCAGGTGGGCTTTCTCCGTTGGGCCAAAACAGATGGCAAACGAAACCAAATTGCGTACATGAAATTAATTAAAGCGGGACGAAAACAAGAATATCACCTCCCTTTAATAGTAGGTATAGATTTGTTAACACCAATATAAATAAAGAATGAGTTCTATACAGTACCTTGAAGTGGTGTTTTGTTTTCTTTCACTAACGGAGCTCACGAGATTTTCTGTTAAGTTTTGTGTTGTGAAGTTTTCAAGTTTTGGGTAAAGATTTGATGGAGTATGGAACAAGGAGTGGCAAGAGCCTAAGCTTGGGGATGTCCATGGCACCCCAAGGTAATCCATGGACACCAAAAAACCAAAGCTTGGGGATGTCCCGGAAGGCATCCCCTCTTTCGTCCTCAACCATCGGTAAAAATTTACTTGGAGCTATATTTTTATTCACCACATGATATGTGTTTTGCTTGGAGTGTCTTGTATGATTTGAGTCTTTATTAGCAAAAAGGTCCGTGCATTGCAACGGGAGACAAAAAATCCTCTCATATCTCTAGCTGGGTCAGTTGGACAAAATGTGTGTGGCTGGTTCGCAGGTTTATTTTTTGCCAGCTCTCCAGACCCGGGCCTCAGTGTGCCGCCAGGTGAGCTTTCTCCATTGGGCCAAAACAGATGGAAAACGAAACCAAATTGCGTACGTGAAATTAATTAAAGCGGGACGAAACCAAGAATATCACCTCCCTTTAATAGTAGGTATAGATTTGTTAGTTTGCCACAATCATCTTTGCTGTACACACCTTTTGAGAGAGACACACATGATTCAGAATTTGTTAGAATACTCTATGTGCTTCACTTATATCTTTTGAGCTATATAGTTTTTGCTCTAGTGCTTCACTTATATCTTTTAGAGCACGGCAGTGGTTATATTTTATATAAATTATTGAACTCTCATGCTTCACTTATATTATTTTGAGAGTCTTAAACAACTTGGTAATTTGCTTTAATCATGAAATTAATCTTCCATATTGAGTTCATTAAATATCATGACAAGTTAGATACTTGATAAGTGTTTTGAGATATAAAGCTGGTAATATTAGAGTGTGCTAGTTGAGTAATTGTGAAATACTTTTGTTAAGGTTGGCAAGTCCCGTAGCATGCACGTATGGTAAAAGTTGTGTGACAATTTTGACACATAGGTGTTCTTTTATTGCTTTCCTTATGAGTGGCGGTCGGGGACGAGCGATGGTCTTTTCCTACCAATCTATCCCTCTAGGGGCATGCGTAGTAGTACTTTGCTTCGAGGGCTAATAAACTTCTGCAATAAGTATATGAGCTCTTCATGACTAATGTGAGTCCATGGTTTATACGCACTCTCAACCTTCCACAATTTTCTAGCCTCTACGGTACCGCGCATTGCCCTTTCTTACATTGAGAGTTGGTGCAAACTTCGCCGGTGCATCCAAACCCCGTGATATGATACGCTCTATCACACATAAGCCTCCTTATATCTTCTTCAAAACAGCCACCATACCTACCTATTATGGCATTTCCATAGCCATTCCGAGATATATTGCCATGCAACTTTCCACCGATCTGTTTATTTTGACACGTTTCATCATTTTCATATTGCTTTGCATGATCATGTAGTTGACATCGTATTTTGTGGCAAAGCCACTATTCATAATTCTTTCATACATGTCACTCTTGATTCATCGCATATCCCGGTACACCACCGGAGGCATTCACATAGAGTCATATTTTGTTCTAAGTATTGTGTTGTAATTGTTGAGTAGTAAGTAATAAAAGTGTGATGATCATCATTATTAGAGCATTGTACCATGTGAGGAAAGGATGATGGAGACTATGATTCCCCCACAAGTCAGGATGAGATTCCGGACTAAAAAAGAGGCCAAAGAAAAAAAAGAAGGCCCAAAGAAAAAATGAGAGAAAAAGAGAGAGGGTACAATGTTACTATCCTTTTCCGCACTTGTGCATCAAAGTAGCACTATGATTTTCATGATAGAGAGTCTCCTATGTTGTCACTTTCATATACTAGTGGGAATTTTTCATTATAGAACTTGGCTTGTATATTCCAATGATGGGCTTCCTCAAAATTCCCTAGCTCTTCGTGAGCAAGCAAGTTGGATGCACACCCACTTAGTTTCTTTTGTTGAGCTTTCATATTTATAGCTCTTGTGCATACGTTGCAAGGCAATCCCTACTCCTCTCATTGACATCAATTGATGGGCATCTCCATAGCCTATTGATTAGCTGCGTCAATGTGAGACTTTCTACCTTTTTTGTCTTCTCTCATAACCCCCATCATTATACTTTACTCCACCCATAGTGCTATATCCATGGCTTACGCTCATGTATTGTGTAAGAGTTGAAAAGGCTGAAGCGCGTTAAAAGTATGAACCAATTGCTCGGCTTGTCATCGGGGTTATGCATGATGATAACGTTTGTGTGACAATATTGAAACATAGCCTAACTATATGATTTTGTAGGGATAAACTTTCTTTAGTTATGTTATTTTGATAAGACATAATTGCTTGGTTAGCATAGTAGAGTATTATTGTTTTTATGTCAACATTAAACTTTTATCTTGAATCTTTCAGACCTAAATATTCATGCCACAATAAGAGATTTACATTAAGAAATGTGCCAAGAAGCATTCCACATCAAAAATTCTGTTTTTATCATTTACCTACTCGAGGACGAGCAGGAATTAAGCTTGGAGATGCTTGATACGTCTCCAACGTATCTATAATTCTTTATTGTTCCATGCTATTATATATTCTGTTTTGGATGTTTAATGGGCTTATTGATACACTTTTATATTATTTTTGGGACTAACCTATTAACCGGAGGCCCAGCCCAAATTCGCAGAAAAAGAATATCAAACGGAGTCCAAACGGAATGAAACATTCAGGAACGTGATTTTTGGAACAAACGTGATCCAGAGGACTTGGAGTGGACGTCAAGTAACAGATGAGGAGGCCACGAGGTAGGGGGCACCCCCCAGGCGCGCCCTCTACCCTCGTGGGCCCCTCGTGGCTCCACCGACCTACTTCTTCCTCCTATATATACCTACGTACCCCCAAACCATTAGAGGCATCCACGAAAACCTAGTTCCACCGCCGCAACCTTCTGTACCAGTGAGATCCCATCTTGGGGCCTTTTCCGGTGTCCTGCCGGAGGGGGCATTGGTCACGGAGGGCTTCTACATCAATACCATAGCCTCTCCGATGATGTGTGAGTAGTTTACCTCAGACCTTCGGGTCCATATTTATTAGCTAGATGGCTTCTTCTCTCTCTCTGGATCTTAATACAAAGTTCTCCTCGGTTCTCTTGGAGATCTATTCGATGTAATCTTCTTTGGCGTGTTTGTTGAGATCGATGAATTGTGGGTTTACGATCAAGATTATCTATGAACAATATTTGAATCTCCTCCGAATTCTTTAATGTATGATTGGTTATCTTTGCAAGTCTCTTCGAATTATCAATTTGGTTTGGCCTACTAGATTGATCTTTCTTGCAATGGGAGAAGTGCTTAGCTTTGGGTTCAATCTTGCGGTGCTCGATCCCAGTGACAAAAAGGGAACCGACACGTATTGTATTGTTGCCATCGAGGATAAAAAGATGGGGTTTATATCATATTGCATGAGTTTATCCCTCTACATCATGTCATCATACTTAAAGCATTACTCTGTTCTTATGAACTTAATACTCTAGATGCATGCTGGATAGCGGTTGATGTGTGGAGTAATAGTAGTAGATGCAGAATCGTTTCGGTCTACTTGTCACGGACGTGATTCCTATATACATGATCATACCTAGATATTCTCATAACTATGCTCAATTCTATCAATTGCTCGACAGTACTTTTTTCACCGACCGTAATACTTATGCTATCTTGAGAGAAGCCACTAGTGAAACCTATGACCCCCGGGTCTATTTTCCATCATATAAGTCTTTCAACACTTAGTTATTTCTATTACCTTTCATTTTACTTTGCATCTTTACTTCCCTTTATCATAAAAATACCAAAAATATTATCTTATCATATCTATCATATCTCACTCTTGTAAGTGACTGTGAAAGGATTGACAACCCCTTTATCGCGTTGGTTGCGTGGTTCTTATTTGTTTGTGTAGGTGCGAGGGACTCAAGCGTAGCCTCCTACTGGATTGATACCTTGGTTCTCAAAACTGAGGGAAATACTTACACTACTTTGCTGCATCACCCTTTCCTCTTCAAGGGAAAACCAACGCAGTGCTCAAGAGGTAGCATGATGCTGCTGATCAGGTATTTGAGGCCTTGAAGAGACAATTAGCTGAGCCGCTGGTTCTTGCTGCTCCCATTGATAAAGAACCATTGTTGTTATATGTGGCTGCCAATAGCCGAGCCGTTAGTGTAGCCATTGTCGTGGAAAGGAAGGAATCAGGCAAGGAGCATCCGGTTCAGCGGCCAGTTTACTACATCAGTGAGGTGCTTATTGAGTCCAAGCAGAGGTATCCGCATTGGAAGAAGCTTGTATATGGGGTGTTTGTGGCTAGTCGAAAGCTCAAGCAATATTTTTGGGTCATCCCATCACTGTGGTTAGTTCTGCTCCTCTAGCGGATATTATTCGAAACAGAGAAGCCACAAGTAGGGTAGCCAAGTGGGCAATTGAGCTTGGACCTCATGGTTCGAAGTATATGCCTCGAACAACCATCAAGTCTCAAGCACTTGTGGACTTCATAAATGATTGGACAGAGTTGCAGATGTCTGAGGAAAAGTCGGATAACACATATTGGACTATTCACTTTGATGGATCCAAGCAGTTGGAGGGCTCGGGGGCTGGAGTTCTTTTGACTTCCCCACGAAGTCATAAATTTTCTTATTTTCTCCGGTTGATGTTCCCTTGTACTAACAATGCAGCTGAATATGAGGCCTTGCTCCATGGTCTTCGGATGGCTAAGCAGATGAACTTAAGCCGGGTAAGGTGTTTTGGAGACTCAGATCTGGTAGCTCAGCAAGTTTCTGGTACTTTGGATTCCAAGCATCCACTCGTGGCGGCTTATCTCCGAGAGGTCGATGCTATCGCTGGTCACTTCAAAGGTTATAAATTTGAACATGTTGATCGCAGGAAAAATGAGGTGGCTGATGCTTTAAGCCGGTTAGGGTCCCAGCGTAAGCCAGTGCTACCTAACACTTTCCCGGATATTTTGCATAACCCTTCAGTCAAATTGCCTACGGAGGAAGATCTAGCTATTCCTGACCCGGAAGCACAATTGGTGGCAGCTCTTCATGTTATTCATGATTGGACAATTCCATATTTGGCTTATATGACCCGGGGCGAGTTACCTGAGGATGAAACTTTGGCTAGGCAGATAACCCGGCGGTCCAAGTCAATGGCTATTGTCAATGGAGAGTTGCATCATCACAGTGCCACAGGGGCGTTTCAACGTTGTGTTTCTCCCGAGGAAGGTTGTGAGATCTTACGAGAGATTCACGAAGGAGATTGTGGTCATCATGTCGGCTCTAAGTGTCTCGTAGCCAAATCTTTCGGTCATGGATTTTACTGGCTGATGGCTCACGCTAATGCAGAAGACTTGGTCAGTAAATGTGATGGTTGTTAGAAATTTTCACGACGAGCTCATGTGCCAGCTCAGGAATTGAGGATGATTCCAATTGCTTGGCCGTTTGCAGTCTGGGGGCTTGATATGGTTGGGCCTTT
Source organism: Aegilops umbellulata (assembly GCA_032464435.1). Lineage (NCBI taxonomy): Eukaryota > Viridiplantae > Streptophyta > Magnoliopsida > Poales > Poaceae > Aegilops > Aegilops umbellulata. The sequence continues at coordinate 211,324,651 of CP136058.1, forward strand.
TAAAAGGTCCAAGGATAAAAAGACCCACCTTTTGGTGGCGGTTGACAAGTTTACAAAGTGGGTTGAAGCAGAGCCGGTTAGTAAGTGTGACGCGGCGACGGTGGTTCAATTCCTCAAAAAGGTGATTTTCCTTTTTGGGTTTCCACACAGCATTATAACCGATAATGGCACTAATCTGTCCAAGGGTGCTATGAAAGAGTTTTGTCAATGAGAGCATATTCGACTTGATGTAGCATCTATAGCTCACCCCCAGTCCAATAGTCAAGCTGAGAGAGCCAATCAAGAGATTTTGAGAGGCATCAAGCCCCGGCTTACGGTTCCTTTGCAGAGGACACCGGGTTGTGGGTGGAAGAGTTGCCCTCAGTGTTATGGAGTATCAATACTACCCCCAACAGATCTATGGGTTAGACGCCTTTCTTCATGGTTTACGGAGCAGAGGCAGTTCTCCCTAGTGACATCCGTCACAACTCATCCTGTGTGGTGGCTTATGTTGAAGCTGATAATGAAAAAGCACATCAGGATGCACTTGAGCTGTTGGATGAGGAGCGTGACCTTGCGGCGGCTCGTTCGGCGATTTACCAGCAAGACTTGCGCCGTTATCACAGCCGCCGGGTTAAAACCAGAACCTTTCAAGAAGGCGACTTGGTGCTCCGGCTTATCCAGAATCACACTGATATGCATAAACTATCCCCACCTTGGGAAGGGCCTTTTGTGGTCAGCAAAAATCTGAATAATGGGTCATACTACCTTATCGATGTTCGAGGCCACAAGGACTCACGCACGTCGGAGGAGGAAACCCGCCGGCCGTGGAATATTGCTCATCTTTGGCCTTACTATACTTGAGCCACCGGCTCCTGTGATGTACATATCTTGACACTGTATATATTATGATGAATATAATAAGCCGGGATCCCTGATAATTCAGGGTCTCTATCATTTCATTTTTCAAAAATAATGAGTCTTTATTGGCTCTTCATATGGTCACTTGGGGGCTTCCTGCTCATTGAGCATAGCTATGATTACCCTCTTGATCCGGCTTGTACGCCATGATTACTAAATTCTTGGAGGCTTCCTGCTCATTGAGCATAACTATGATTACCCTATTCATCCGGCCTGTACGCCTGGAATGAAATATTACTTGGGGGATCTTTGTTCAACGGACAAGAGTTTTTATGACCCTTGTAATAGGCTTGGAAGCCAGGTGTATTCACCTAAAGACCTGGGTTATCCTGCCTTTTAAGTCTGCCACTCCGCCCAGATTGACTGGAAAGACCAGTCGTACTTTTGACGAGTCAATATTATGCAGATCCTGAACTTGTCAAAGTTAAAACGACGATTGGTCATGTGAGGCCTGACTTATAAGGTTCAGTGAAGGTTTAACTCAGCGGCTGTGCGGCCCTTTGAAAGCACTTGATTTGAAGGTTTGGCAGCCTGTGAAAGCCTTGTTTTTTGTCTGTGGATTTATATTTGATTTGAATATTTTCTGAGGTTCATCTTTTGTGACATGTTAATACATGGTTGAAAACCAATGAGGGCTATGAGGCCTTATTGTTCACATATGAATCTGTCCGGAGTTTATTAACCCGGCCTGGCTTTGGACTATAAGTCACTAGGGTATCATGATCTTATATACTTGGACACGTTGTGCTCTAAGTATTGGGGTATTACCCCTTGCTGCATACGGCGTTGTGAGCCGGCGATATATGTCAATTGAACAGAGCATTGTGTGATCAATCTTTTGGGTTGTAACCCTTACTACACAAGTCCGATAAGCTGGCAGTGTGAGCAAATATCATAGGTATGATATTTTGTTATGTCTATATAAAGATTATGATTGAACTGGCCTTGGTTATGGACTGTTTTTAGTCACCACTGGTTTCTATTGGCTATTATGACCCGCCCTTGGGTAAACCACCAGGGTACTTGTGATATGTTTGTGTGCAGGTAACATAATACATCTGGTACACATAGTTGATGAAATCACGAGCATAAGTGGAAGATATTCCATTGGCGAGTCAGCAGTATCATGCAAAGCAAAACATGCAACATGGCATGGAAGATCAAGAGTTTAAACTAGCATATTACAAGGCACCTGATGGCCCAACAAGAATAAGTATTTTGGAGATGTCAACACAGCAAGGTATTCTGTTTGATAAACCGGCTCATGACTGTTGGCGGGTTGAAGCATACAGGTCATCCTGCACCTCTTCTTCATCTTCAGCTCCTTGCTTATCCATCAGCTGGAAGTCAGGCATAGCCCAGTTGATACCGGTCAACGCTCTAAACACAGCTTCATCATAAATAAGGTTTGATGGATCAATATCAGGAGCGAAGGTATGCTTACGAATCGGCAGGGTGAGATCTGTTGGCTGGTGAACCGGTGCTCTCATTTTGTTATTTTCAGCGTCGTAAGCCAACTGGTATGTGGCAAGGTTGGTTTCATCAGCCTGCTTACTCGCTAAGGGGGCGCATTGCTCTTGCTATTTCTGCAAAATCATCAGCACTGAAGGCAGTTCCATCTTCCTTAACGTTGGGGCAGCCATTGGCCAAATCTTCAGGATCAAGATCTGCTTGCCATGCCTTTTCCCGGCTCAAGGCAGTTAATGCGCCGGCTCTGGCAGCTCCCCGCTTTAAGTCGTCAATCCTTCGGGGCAGCATGGATAACTGCTCAAGTGTGTCTTTTATAAGTATCAAGGGATATTTCTTGTGCAGCGTAGCAGCAATGGTTCGTTGGACGCCGGTATATAGCTGTTCTACAAGAGTATAGACAGCTTTAAGCCGGACACGAACATCTGAGCCCAACTTAGCGCTCTGAGAACCTATATCAGTAAAGTTATGGGTAAGCCGACAACCGTTTATAATATGATCATTAAGATGCAAGGGAAACATGTTCTTACCAAAGATGGTTGATGACATAATATTAATCTGTTGCTTTAAGCCAGATAACTCCTCAGTCACCGGTTTAAGCGCGGCTTCAACTTCTTCTGCTCTCTTCAATAGAGCTACTTTCTCAGTTTGCCAGCCCTCTTTGTCAGAGTTGAAGTTCTGTTTCAGTTGCTCATTATTCTCCAAAGCAGATTTTAGTTCTGACTTGGCCTTGGATGTCTCTGATTGCTGTGTTTTGATGTTGGCCTTAAGATTATTAAGCTGCGGATCTTTTTCAATCAATTCAGCCTGTGACATAAGCACACACGGACAAGATTACGATCATGATTACTATTTGAAGTCCCAAGCAAAATACAAGTATTACTCTTGGCACTTGGGGGCTAATGCATATTGCTCTTTTTTAAGACAATTTTTTTAAGGTCCTAGGCACAATACAAGTATTATCCTTGGCACTTGGGGCTAATGCCTTTTGCTTTGTTCCAAGACAAATGTACGACCCGGACAAATGATGTGATCCGGCTTATAAAGACTATAGATTGGGTTGTTGATTTTAAAGAGGATGATTAGTCCCGACTTATTCATCATTGATTAAGCCGACCCTTGGGGGCTACGGATGCAAAGTTCATTACTACTATTTAAACTCCCGGCTTAAACATGATGATTCAAGCCGGCCCTTGGGGGCTACTAGTGATACTACGCGATTCTTAATGGCAACTGGAAAGTCTACAACATATTCAAAATTTTATCAAATCCTATAGACATGGCGGCTGATAGACAGGTAATTATGAAAGAAGAATGGTGATTAAATTACCTCATAACTTTCCTTCATCAAATTAACTAAACCGGCTTCAAAGTCACGACTGGTGTATAGACGGTTTAAATAACCGAAATGGATGTCTTGAGCACTGAACTGAGTGTAGCTCTCTAAGTCCACCTTCCACTTGCCTTTATCTTCAGCAGAAATTTCTTCCTTGGCACTGTGCTTAGATAAGACAGTAGGTTGACCCGGTGATGTGAAATCAAACCCGGTGAGGACTACATCATCAGTTTTTTCTTTCAGAGGCTTAACTAGACTTGGCGGTTAGAGATGGCTGGCTCAGCATTTATACGGTCTGTGGAGACTTCATGGTCTTGAGGTGGTGGATCATCAACAATTTCTTCAGCAATTGGGTGAGAAAGTTCTTATTGTTGTTGCCCTGGCTCAGATGGGTTGACGTTGTCGGCCGGCTTGTTCAGCTTTGCTTTCTTGCTGGGTTTGGTCTGGCCCCTGAAAATAAGAAGCATAAAGAGGTCAGTGTAATGATCAGGTATAAGGTTTGAATAATTGAACATATTCTTACCCAGGTACAATCATGAAAGCGGGGATTTGATTTCTCGTTGACTTGCCGGAGGAGGAATGAGAAGTCCCCTGATAGTTTGAATCAGACGTGTTAAGAGGTTGTCGAAATTGACCCGCCTTGGGATAAAGTATATTAGAAATAGGTAAGACCTCTGGGCGGCATTTGCGAACCGGTGTGTTTGGTAAGCCGGAAGAAGTAATCACACCACCACTATGCCGGGTGGTACGGCAACCTTCGTGTTGCTGTTTCTTCAAAAAAAAAGTTGGGATCCAAGTGAGCTAGAGGGTGAGAAAAGCTTACTTTCCGGTTTGCTTGTCGGGTTTTCTATGTTGGCAGAGGTTCTGAGACGGAGGAAAGAGTAATTACCTCTGCGTCATCTACACGGCTAGCTTTTGCGTCGTCCTGATAACAATCATTGTCAATGAGATGTATAAAAAAATGAGACAAGAGAGTCAAGTTCTACCTCTGACTCATCATCATCATTATCATCATCAATGTTTGAACTGGCAGGTTTGGTGGTCTTCTTTTGGCAGGCCTCTTGGTGGCTTTTGTCTTGGTACGAGCCGGCTTGGCCGGCTTATCTTGTGGTTTCTTCTTCCGAAATGGAGAATCGGCCTATTGAAAGAACAAACGATCATAAGTGGGCATAATCACTAAAAAAGTTGTTGAATGGAAGGTGTGCAACACTTACGGCTGGCGGCTTATTGAAGGTGCTAAAAGGACTAAGTCATGTTTTACTATATTCCTTTAAAGATCCATTCAGCAATTTCTTGGTGGCTTCAGTAATTTCTACATCAGATAGTTGAATGTCGCAGTGGCACTGAGGATCCTTTAAATTGCCAGTATATTCGCACATTAAGCCGGGGTAATGGCTTAACGGTAAGATACTCCAAGACACCCAACACCGGACAAGGTCAACGCCGGTTAAGCCATTGGCCATAAAGGCTTGAAGCTTTGAAAATGATGGCGCATATTTAGCCCGCTCCTTCGCACTGAGTCGTGAGGGGAGTGGATGAGTGCTGCTAAGCCGGTGATCGTGGTAACCTGGTAGAGGATTCTCATCGGCTGGAGATGTGTCTTGACAATAGAACCATGTTTGGTTCCAGTCTTTGGGATGACTTGGCGGATTGGCATATGGAAAGCTGACTTCTTTCCTCTTTTGAATTGAAACCCCACTGAGTTCGGTGTTGGGTCCATCAACAAACCCTGTCTGACGGTTTAAATAGTAGAACTCTCTGAACAAATCAACTGTGGGCTCCTCTTGAAGATAAGCTTCACAGAACACTTGGAAATTGCAAATGTTGGACACGGAGTTGGGTCCGATATCTTGAGGGTGAAGTTGGAAGAAATGAAGCACATCATGGAAAAACTTTGAGCCGGGTGGGATAAACCCCCGACTAAGATGGTCACTGAAAACAATCACTTCTTCGTCCTTGGGTTTAGGAGGATTTTCTTCACCAGGGACCCTCCAGTGAATGCCCTCTTTTTTGGCTAAGGTGCCAGTTACAATGTGGTTGTTCAGGTCTTCTTTAATGACCCAGGATTGGACCCAGTTGCAAGCAGTATATGTCTTAGCCATTTTTTCGATGATCTGAAAGAAAGATTATGCCGGTTCAAGATTATATGGTTAAGCCGCCCACACAATTATTAATTTACAGACCTGAGAGTGGAAAAATTACTAAGTGTTGGAAAAACAGATTTCACAGATTGATGCTATGAGTTTGGATCTACGCACTTCAATAATGGAAAAATATCTAGACCTAAAATTGCATTACTTGAGCAGTTCATGTATCCAGATTGGATTTCTTATGCAAAAGGAGATGCCATATAGCAAAAACGAATACCGCAACTACCGCCGTGCAGGAGGGGTACCAAGTTTGAATCAAAATCACAAGCTACGGTGAGGAACGAAGATGAACTCCAACGAACTCGTGGAAACCCTAATGGGATCTATGGGAAGAGGAAGGAGGAGAATTCACCAGAGCTGTTGAACAGCGGAGGCGCGCGGATGAACTCTGGTCGATTCAGGTTGATGCAGCAGCTGTTGTTGAGGCAGTGGGCAAGGTCGACGACGATGGTGGAGCTCGGCCGCTAAGGCGACGCGAGGTGGAAGACAGAGACGAAGAGGCAAGGGGGAAAGTGAAAGGGAGCCCTGGCCCTATTTATAACGTCGGAAGAATAAGTGGCATGCGCGAGAATCGAGGAGGCCAAAAAATGGATATGCGACAGCACATACGCCTCGATTTTCGGGAGCTTATTAAAAGAGAGGATATATTAATTATTTGGGCCTCGCTTAATGTTAATGATAGGTGACGTCATGACGGGTTACCGCAATTCTAGGAGATGACGTCATGGCGGGTTACAAGATCTTGCAAGAGCAAATGAAGAAGAATTTTTTCCTAACCGTTGAAAGATTGATATGAACAAGTTCACATCAACCTGGGGCCTAATTTTTGGGATATAACTATTGGGTATGACCCTCCCAGGAGGGGCCGGGTCATACCACTGGCGGTTCATAATAACAAAGCCCATGAAGATGTTGAAGATGGCGGTTCACAAAGCAGGCTTACTGAAGGCCCGAAGCCCAAAGGCGACTTGAGGCCCACAGGTGTAAACCGCCATATATGCGTGACTTGTATTGTAAGGCATGTATAGTTAGTCACCGAGCTGGACACATTGTGTATGAGCCGGCCAGGACTCCGTGAGCCGCTGGGCGTCAACCTGTGTATATAAAGGGACGACCCGGCGGTGGTTTAAGGCGAGAAAAGAACAGATCGAGAACTAGGTCAAGCGTATTCGCTCCGTGGTAATCGAAACCCAAGTAATACCACCTCAAACTGGATTAGGCCTTTACCTTCACCGCAAGGGGCCGAACTAGTATAAACTCCATGTGTCCTTTCTCCCGTTTAATCCCTTTAATCTAACCTAGTTGTGATGGCCCCACGACTAAGTCCTTCCACTAGGACATCTACCGTGAAAATTCCACGACACCTTCTTTCCGTTCATCTTTTCGTTTGCTTTTTGTTTCCTTGTGTCCTAGATTGCTTGCTTTGAACTTATCATCATGAGTGATTTTGGTATGGCAGAAACAGATGATGGGAGAACTCCTAAAATTGGACATTCTTATCTGGATGCTAAAACTTTCATTATGGGACAAGGGAATGTTATAGGAAAAGAGTCCATCCAAGAGTTCTTTAGTTGCATTGGAACTTTGACTTGTGATGATGCTCCTATACTTAAAAGAACTAAAACTTATGCGAAGATATTTATACACTTGTTCTTAAACTTGAGAAGAGATTTATTTGTACCCATCCTACCTTGCAAAGACTGTTTTATGAGTTGCATGTTATAAATATCTTAGAGCTAAGAAGATAGCCACCCTTATCCTTATCAATGAATTTGACTACATAGTACGCGAAGCTATGGAGATCTTTGATTTTTATGGTATGAACCGTGAAATAGCGGTGATAGATGAGATCATTTACAATAGTGTTTATTTGTTAAGACATTTACTTGGCAATGATCGCATCTTTGATGAGAACCTTAAAAAGGAAGTTCTCATTTTAGATATGATTCAACAAGTTTTAAATGATGTTAATCAACTATATTCTTGGATCGTAGCCAGTAATAAAAGGGGATATGTAGAGGGACTACTTGATAATGCTAAAATTTCTATGTTTTTGCTTCTGTTTTTCATGTTGTATTCGATACCTAGATCTATGCAATATACCTAGCTAAGGGCGTAAAAAATAACGCTTGTTGGGAGGCAATCCAATTTTATTTTTATGTTTTGCTTCTGTTTTTCAATATATGCAATTATAGTTCTGTTATGATTGTGTTTTAGTGTTTTAATTAGTATTTGTGCCAAGTAAGATCTTTGGGATGGTTTGGAATATTGTTGATTTGATGATGTGAAAAACACAAACTTTGACGTCCAGTAGCAGAATTGTTAAAAATCACTGGAGCGACGACAAATTCTTATTTTTTTCCTCTTTATTGATATACAAATTTCCAAATTGTCGTAATTTTTCAAAAAAATTGGAGTTACAGAAGTTTGTCTAACATCCATATTACTACAGACTGTTCTGTTTTTGACAGATTGTGTTTTCATTGTGTTGTTTGCTTATTTTGATGAATATATGGGTAGTATCATGGGGTATGAACCTATGGAGAAGTTATAATACATTAGATATAACACCAATATAAAATTAGAATGAGTTTACAACAGTACCTAAAAGTGGTTATTTGCTTTGTTTCACTAACGGATCTCACGAGTTTTCTGTTGAGTTTTGTGTTGTGTAATTTTTCAAGTTTTGTGTGAATTTTCAATGGACTATGGAATAAGGAGTGTCAAGAGCCTAAGCTTGGGGATGCCCAAGGCACCCCAAGGTAATATTCAATTACAATCAAGCATTTTAGTTTGAGGATGCCCATGATGGCATCCCCTCTTTTGTCTATGATCCATCGATAAATTACTTGAGGCTATATTTTAATTCACCACATGATATGTGTTTTGCTTGGAGCGTCTTGTATTATATGAGTCTTTGATTTTTAGTTTGACACAATCGTCATTGCCATACACATCTTTTGAGAGGGACACACACTAATTGTGAATTTATTAGAATACTCTATGATGCGGAGCATTCTATGGACATCACCATGTCAAGAGTCCTTTTGGCAAATGACACATGCAACATGTACTTCATGCATACAAAGGTGAATCATCTCATTTACACGTGTCCACTTGTACCCTTCGAGGATGGTATACTACTTGACCCCTCTCTCCTGTGCATACATAGGTGTGAGCGGGGCTACACATTCATCATGGAGGAGTCCAAGTGAAAGAGAACAACTACACCATCCAAGACGGAAGCCTAGAAGCGTAGAAGGAACCAGCCAAGAAGAAGGCAGCTGCTCCCAAGCGACCCCGTGCGCACCCCCCCAACCTTGTGCCCACGGGCCTCCAAGGTTGGACAATCCTGAAGACCCCGTACGCATGGGCGTGTACCATGCTCACGAGACCCCCGTGTCCATGGGCCTCACAGACCCTGTGCGCACGGTCTAATGCGTCGGGTCTCTCGAGACCCCGTGCGCACGGGCTCCACTTACCCCGTGCACACGGGGCCCCCTTTAGGTTGTTGCGTGCTTTGGCCATGTAATCCCCATTTTGTCCCTCCTTACCCCTTCATGCCTTGGACCTAGATATACTCCTCCATCTCCTCCATTTATACTTAGCTAAGAATAGATCTAGACATTAGAGTTTAGCTCATGTACCTCCCCTTGTGGGATTCCTCCTCTTGAGAGAGAGAGAGAGAGAGAGAGAGAGAGAGAGAGAGAGAGAGAGAGAGACTCCATTGGAGTTCAAGGCCTCCTTTGGAGAAGATCCCTATGGATTAAAGACCTCCTTGTGGGCAGGATCTATCTAGATCATCAAGACCTCATCTCCTTTGGATTTGAGATGAACTTTATCATGTATCTTATTTCCCTTTGATTGTTCTCGTACCTTGTGAATCTGATGTGTTTGTTGGTCTAGTGGATGTGTGATTGGACTTGTTCTTGAGTGTTCCTCTTGTGTTTTCCCCTTTGTGTTCTTCTTGTTCTTAGGGAATTTCCCCTACAATTCGTGAAAGATCCATCTTAGGGTTCCACCCTACAACATCTTGGTATCATGAGCCATGGTTTCTCACGAAATTGGAGCCCCCCTCCTTGTTTTCTATCCTAATTTTGCTTGTTCTTGCCCAATTTCGAAAATTCCCCACAAAAAGAGCCATGCCAAATTTTTGGTGATTTGATGTTTCCTGTGAGTTTTTGTTGATTTCAATCCATGGATCTGGTGTATAGCAAGTAGATCCACCTCCAATTGCGTCCTCATACCCCAATTTTTCTTTATCCCTCTCAAATCTGACTTTGAAATCACGAAATTTCCGCCCACCCCATGCCCACGGGCCCAAGACCCCGTGTGCATGGGCCCCCGAAGCGTCCCAGGTGACCCCGTGTCCACCGCCTCGTACCATGCACGTGGGACCCCGTGCCCACGGCCCTTAGACACCATGCGCACGGCCCTCCCAGAATCAGCCGCATCCGCTTTACGTTTTCGACCATAACTCCCACTCCCAAACTCGGATTTGGGTGTTATTTGGCTTATTGAAAAGATAGCGACGTGCCCAAGCTGCTCATCTTAGTTTTTCCACCTTTTGAATCCATAAAATGTTGTCCATTTTGCATCTTTTGCATAGGCCTTCTGCCATAACTTCTGCACCACCGCATAAAACATCCGCCAACTAACCCATTTTGGTTCTTATTGCATTTGTGGTTGGTTGAGTTGTGATTTGAGTCTCCAAAGGTGTTTCAGCTACTTAGGTATGGTTACATCTTCATCCACCACCGGACAATTGTATCGTTCCATCGACTACATCCACCACGACATTCCGCATCGACCACGACCATCCATCCTTTGAGACCATCTTCAACTGGAAGCAAGGCTGGTTATCCCCGACTTCGTGAAAGGTTAAATGTGAAGAAGGTATCCATTCTGTCATAAAATTTTCCTTCCTTGCCATTACATATTGATAGCCCCACCATCTTTGCAAATACCTTCATACCTATTGAGACTAGCTATCCGAGTATTGTCGGGCTTCGCGAAAACTTGTGCACCGTAGTGATACGATATCATATTGTTGCATCTATGGATATATCATATAGTGCAATTGCTTGCTCCCGTGCATATATTGTGATACTTATCTCATATTTTTGGTTGAGGCTCAATAAGCATAGTTGAAAGGAAGAGCAGAAAAAAGTAAAAAAAATTAATCAAGAAAAGAATGATCATAAGCTTATAAGCAAAAGAGTGTTGAGCATGAAAGGAGATACTTGTGCATGAGGATACATGGACTAGGACACATTCTTGTTGCATACATGTAGGTTGGTGCCAAGTGGTGAATCATGCCCAAGTGTGCAATCAAGCTAGTGCTCTCGTAGTGTTTTTGCAACACGAGCTTAGTCTTCGTTAGGCAATTTTGCATTGCTCATATCCCTATGTTTGCACAAGCCCCATTATCCCACCATGTGTGCTTCATTATTGCCCTCCTCTATATTTGTGATCCCCTGCTTCGCATTTTGAGTCCTTTGGATTTATATCAACATTTACAATATCTTGGACTTCAATTTGCATGAATTTGTGCCACTTCGATAAGCTTTACTTTGTAGGTGTGAGTGAACAAGTCCGGTACCAATTCCACTATTCTTTCATTTCACATTGAGTGACACAAGATACATCCTCAACTTTGGGAAAAGGTAGCTTGGTATTGTTTATCTCATTTCCTACTCATCTTTGCTCGAGTCTTGTGATGGATAGGCCAAGCACATCATCTCCAGTCTACAACAACGACGACGAGTTCGATGCTATGAAGAACTGTTGGGGAACGTAGTATTTCAACAGTTTTCCTACTATCATGCAAGATCTATCTAGGAGAAGCATAGCAATGAGCGGGGAGAGTGTGTCCATGTACCCTCGTAGACCGAAAGCGGAAGCGTTTAGTAACACGGTTGATGTAGTCGAACGCCTTCGTGATCCAACCGATCAAGTACCGAACGCATGGCACCTCCGCGATCTGCACACGTTCATCTCAGTGACGTCCCTCGAACTCTTGATCCAGTTGAGGCTGAGGGAGAGTTTCGTCAGCACGACGGCGTGGTGACGGTGATGATGAAGTTACTGACGCAGGGCTTCGCCTAAGCACTACGACAATATGACCGAGGTGTAAAGCTGTGGAGGGGGGCACCGCACACGGCTAAAGATCAACTTGGGTGTCTATGGGGTGCCCCTCCCTCGTATATAAAGGAGGGGAGGAGGAGGCCGGTTGGCCCTAGGGGGCGCGCCCAAGGAAGGGAGTCCTACTAGGACTCCAAGTCCTAGTAGGATTCCACCAAGTGGGAGATAGGGGGAAGGAAGGAGAGGGAGAGAGGGAGAAGGAAGGAGAGGGAGAGAGGGAGAAGGAAAGGGGGGGCGTTGCCCCCTTCCCTTGTCCAATTCGGACTACAAGGGGGGCACTGCCTGCCCTGGCTGCCCTCCTCACTCTCCACTAAGGCCCATGGTGGCCCATTAGTTCCCCCGGGGGTTCCGGTAACCCCTCCGGCACTCCGGTTTTACCGGAAACTATCCGGAACACTTCCGGTGTCCAAATAACATGGTCTAGTATATCAATCTTTATGTCTCGACCATTTCGAGACTCCTCGTCATGTCTGTGATCTCATCCGGGACTCCGAACAACCTTCGGTACATCAAATCACATAACTCATAATATAAATCGTCATCGAACATTAAGCGTGCGGACCCTACGGGTTCGAGAACTATGTAGACATGACAGAGACACATCTCCGGTCAATAACCAATAGCGGAACATGGATATTCATATTGGCTCCTACATATTCTACGAAGATCTTTATCGGTCAAACCGCATGACAACATATGTTGTACCTTTTCTCATCGGTATGTCACTTTCCCGAGATTCGATCGTCGGTATCATCATACCTAGTTAAATCTCGTTAACCGCAAGTCTCTTTACTCCTTCCGTAATGCATCATCCCACAACTAACTCATTATTCACATTGCTTGCAAGCCTTATAGTGATGTGTATTACCGAGAGGGCCTAGAGATACCTCTCCGACAATCGGAGTGACAAATCCTAATCCCGGTCTATGCCAACTCAACAAACACCATCGGAGACACCTGTAAAGCATCTTTATAATCACATAGTTATGTTGTGACATTTGATAGCACACTAAGTGTTCCTCCGGTATTCGGGAGTTGCATAATCCTCATAGTCATAGGAACATGTATAAGTCATGAACAAAGCAATAGCAATAAACTAAACGATCATAATGCTAAGCTAACGGATGGGTCTTGTCCATCACATCATTCTCTAATGATGTGATCTCGTTCATCAAATGACAACACATTTCTATGGTTAGGAAACTTAACAATCTTTGATTAACGAGATAGTCTAGTAGAGGCATACTAGGGATACTCTGTTTGTCTATCTATTCACACATGTACTAAGTTTCCGGTTAATACAATTATAGCATGAATAATAAACATTTATCATGATATAATAAAATATAAATAACAACTTTATTATTGCCTCTAGGGCATATTTTCTTCAGTCTCCCACTTGCACTAGAGTCAATAATCTAGATTACATAGTAATGATTCTAACACCCATGGAGTCTTGGTGCTGATCATGTTTTGCTCATGAGAGAGGATTAGTCAACGGGTCTGCAATATTGAGATCCGTATGTATGTTGCAAATCTCTATGCCTCCCTCCTTGACTTGATCGCGGATGGAATTGAAGCGTCTCTTGATGTTCTTGGTTCTCTTGTGAAATCTGGATTCCTTTGCCAAGGCAATTGCACCAGTATTGTCACAAAAGATTTTCATTGGACCCGATGCACTATGTATGACACCTAGATCGGTTATGAACTCCTTCATCCAGACTCCTTCATTTGCTGCTTCCGAAGCAGCTATGTACTACGCTTCATACGTAGATCCCGCCATGACGCTCCGTTTAGAACTGCACCAACTGACAGCTCCACCATTCAATATAAATACGTATCCGGTTTGTGACTTAGAGTCATCCGAATCAGTGTCAAAGCTTGCATCGACGTAACCATTTATGACGAGCTCTTTATCACCTCCATAAACGAAAAACATATCCTTAGTCCTTTTCAGGTATTTCAGGATGTTCTTGACCGCTGTCCAGTGATCCACTCCTGGATTACTTTGGTACCTCCCTGAAAAACTAATAGCAAGGCACACATCAAGTCTGTTACACAGCATTGCATACATGATAGAACCTATGGCTGAGGCATAGGGAATTTCTTTCATTTTCTCTCTATCTTCTGCAGTGGTCGGGCATTGAGTCTGACTCGACTTCACACCTTGTAACACAGGCAAGAACCCTTTCTTTGCTTGATCCATTTTGAACTTCTTCAAAACTTTACCAAGGTATGTGTTTTGTGAAAGTCCAATTAAGCGTCTTGATCTATCTCTATAGATCTTGATGCCCAATATATAAGCAGCTTCACCGAGGTCTTTCATTGAAAAATTCTTATTCAAGTATCCTTTTATGCTATCTAGAAATTCCGTATCATTTCTGATCAACAATATGTCATCCACATATAATATCAGAAATGCTACAGAGATCCCACTCACTTTCTTGGAAACACAGACTTCTCCAAAAGTCTGCATAAAACCATATGCCTTGATCACACTATGAAAGTGTATATTCCAACTCCGAGATGCTTGCACCAGTCCATAAATGGATCGCTAGAGCTTGCACACTTTGTTATCACCTTTTGGATCGACAAAACCTTCTGTTTGCATCATATACAACTCTTCTTTAAGATATCCGTTAAGGAATGCAGTTTTGACATCCATTTGCTAAATTTCATAATCATAAAATGCGGCAATTGCTAACATGATTCTGACGGACTTAAGCATCGCTACGGGTGAGAAGGTCTCATCGTAGTCAACTCTTGAACTTGTCGAAAACCATTTGCAACAAGTCGAGCTTTGTAGACAGTAACATTACCGTCAGCGTCAGTCTTCTTCTTGAACATCCATTTTTTCTCTATGGATTGACGATCATCGGGCAAGTCAACCAAATTCCACACTTTGTTCTCATACATGGATCCCATTTCAGATTTCATGGCCTCAAGCCATTTCGCGGAATCTGGGCTCATCATCGCTTCCTCATAGTTTGTAGGTTCGTCATGGTCAAGTAATATGACTTCCAGAACAGGATTACCGTACCACTCTGATGTGGATCTTACTCTGTTTGACCTACGAGGTTCGGTAGTAACTTCATCAGAAGTTTCATGATCATCATCATTAGCTTCCTCACTAATTGGTGTAGGAATCAATGGAACTGATTTCTGTGATGAACTGCTTTCCAATAAGGGAGCGGGTACAATTACCTCATCATGATCAATGTGTTACTTGCCTTGATGACGGTCCGCGAAACCTAGGGACTCGTAATAGCACGCTTCGCACTCGGGGAATTCTATCGCAAACAAACAATAGCATACATAAGCAATCAAGCAAAGATGCATGGGCAAAACTCAAATAAGAGGGATTGACCAGAAAGTTAAACTTAAGAACTCCGGTTTGCAAAAATAATCAAATCAAACCGAGCAACGAAACTCAAACGGCGAAAGAAACAAGATCCGTTTACTAATCTGAACTAAACTCAAATTTACAGTACCAAAATCTTGTTTAAGTTGATTAAACAGAAAGAGGGTCTTGAGACGAAGATCTAGGAGCTTGAATCGCCTGATTCCGATAAACGAGCGAAAAGATAAACTGAAACGAAAATCGGATCAGAAATCACGATTGAAAATAATCGCGAAAAATTCGAGAAAAAGAAAACTGACGAACAGACTAACGAACGAGCGTTCGTTGCCTGGAGCTATCGAGCGAAAACCATTCGTTAAAACGAATGTACGAACGAACGTCCGCTAAATAGCTAAACCGAGAAAAACCGGCGAACCGATCTAAAAAAACGAACTAGGGTTTTTCTAAATGTCGGTGTACAAAACTAGGGGCACATTTTTGTACCCCTTAACCTGTGCACGGGAAGTCAGAGCCACGCCCACGGCCACACCAAGCAGAGTGGAGGAGGTGAGCCAAGGTAAGACCGAAGCCCAAGACGATGCAAAGCAACGACAAGGACCAAGGCCACAAGGATCAGATGGGCAAAGCAGGTTTCCCCGGCAAGGATCCCTTGTCGGGGCGGCCTCAGCGGCCCCGGCAAGACCCTTGCCGGGGCAGCTCGCCCACGCCAGCCGAGTGAGCCACCCTCGAGCCCACCAACACTCAACACATGTGTTGGGACAGGGCTCGGGAGGCACCTCTGTGGTGGCATGCAGATCTTTGTGAAGAAAAAGAATAGTCAAGATCAAGTGAGGATGGGGAGGCAGCCATCCGTGCCAAAGGAACCCACAAGACCCCCGGCAAGATCCTTGCCGGGGACGCCTGCGTGCCATGTCAAGACCCTTGCCGGGTCACCCGGCAAGACCCTTGCCGGGCCACCCGGCAAGACCCTCGCCAAGCACGCCAGCAGGGCCACCATCAGGCCCGCACCAGCCAAGGCTCCGCCGCCGTTCGCATGCAGCTGCCGACCCAACCAACTGGGCACACACCTACGTGGCAACATGCAGCCCTTCATAGAGGCTCCACCATCGCGCCACCTCAGCTGCCTGCCTGCTTACATGGCACCACATGAACCATTGGCTAGGGCGCGTGTCGAAGCCTGGAGGAGCGGCGACGGATGGGATGGGCCTCGCCCCCGTCCTTGATAAAGTGAGAGGACACCTAAGCGATGCATTAAATGCACCTTGTCCTGTAATACGAGGGATAACCTCGCAGCACTGTACCCTTTCCACCTCCTGTGTGCCACTTTGGCAGCCCCTTTCACCTATAAAAGGAGGCCCGAGGCGACCAGGAGAAGGATTCGGCTTTTTGGAGCTCGTTACTCCTCGTAGCTAGCTCAGGGACACAGAATACAACCACCAAAGCAGGAGTAGGGTTTTACGCATCCTCGCGGCTCGAACCTGGATAAACGAATCGCGTGCTCCTCTGTCAGACCCGCTCTTCTCTCAACCCCGCGCCCCGCAACCGTAGTAGGGATTCTTGTGATCCCATAGGTGTCGTTTCCCACCGACATCTTTGCCGCGCCAGGTAGGGGGCGCAATTGTGAGAATTGGTTTTAGCTTTTGAGTGGGCGTTTCTTCATTGCCATGGCCCCTAAGAACTCATATACGGGTCACCTCGAGTGCTCGCTTATGACGAGCTTGAGCAAGAGTCGTTGCGCCAAGATGACGCAACGCTCCTTGAGGAAGATCGTCTTCGGGCGGCTGTGAGAGCGGCACGCTACCAGCAAGCCTTGCGCCGCTACCATAGCCGCAAGGTTCATGCCCGAAGATTTGAGGAAGGCGACCTTGTTCTTCGGCGCGTTCAGTCGGCCAAGAATTCCAACAAGTTGACGCCAAAGTGGGAAGGCCCTTATCGGGTATTACGAGTCACCAGGCCTGGCGCAGTCCGCCTGGAGACCGAAGATGCCATACCAGTGGGCAACTCCTGGAACATCGAGCATCTTCGCAAGTTTTACCCATAAGGTGCGGCTTGCCGGGCCTCCCGGCAAGCCACCTTTTGTACGAGCTTTGCCGCAAGGCATGTGACCCTTTGTACATAGCCAGGCACAGACCCTGAGCGAGAATAAATGAAGCGTTGGTGCCCTAAGTTATAGCAAGCATGCTAGGTCGAGTCTCGTCCTTGGTTAGGGTTGATAGTGCTTAAAGGCGGCTAACCCCTAGCTTAGAGGTCGAGTGCGCGTCTTTCTGTTCTTCTCTTTCTTCTTTGGTTCACAGGACACATGAATATCCTTGTCGAGCTCCTTTGGAAGAAAGGGGACGGACCGGCGTCCAGGCCCCGACAAGCCAGTATTGCCGGGGGCTACAAGAGTAATGATCCACCCGCGGCAAGCCAAGGTTGCCAGGGGCTGCAGATTCAGATAAGTTCTTTATCCCTTATCATGCATTTCGTTATGGACTGAAGTATGTGAAACCTCATTTTATCCTTAGGCTACCATGCTCCCCTCACTCCGGACCCCAGGACTCGTTTCCTGGGACCGAGTTTGGTCGTAGTCACGACAGCAAGGAAACGAAACGAGGAGCCTAAGCCCACCTCATCCCTGCCTCCGCCAAGCACGTGAGATAGGTCGAGCGAAGTGGGGGGACGGCAAGGCCTGTTGCCGGGCAAGAAAACGTTTATCTTAAGGGTAACAAGGATTTACTCCTTGTCGTGGGTTTCACCTACGAACGAAAAACCCGGCAAACATCCCTTTTTCATTAAAAAACATTCCGTACAGGTACAGTTCATACGAAATGAAAAACATGAGCAAGGGAATTACAAGTTCTAAAATCAACAAAGGCCCGAAGGCTTACAAGACTAAAAAGAGATAAGATGCCCGTAATCCCTTTCTTGTCCCTCTCCTCAGGAGGCAGGTCAAGGAGGCGAAAAGGGGAAAAGGGACGCCTAGGCGAGCTACGAGTGGCAGAAGACACCAAGAGAACATCTTGGTGGCCGTCCAAGGGCTGGATGGTGATGGCGGCGCCGGAGGCAGAGCTCGAAGACGAGGCGGCAGCACGTCAGTACGGGTCGAAGGTGTCTGTGACTGTGTACTCCGACTTGACTGCCTTGCCGCCCGCCCTCTTCCTCTTTCGCAGCCTCCCAACGCCAGCCGCCCAAGGAGACGACCCCGAGAAGTTCAAGGAGCCGGCAGCACGGATGATGGGGTCGCCGGTGCCGCACGGCACGGTGCCCTACGCCTAGTCGGACCCGTCATCCTACCTCCCGCTGGCCTCGTCGTTGCTGTCTCTGTCCTCCTCGCCACTCCCGCTCGAGGAAGGATCTTCGTCGTCGGAAGAACTCTCCACACAGCACCTTACGCGAGTCCCGAAGTGCCCGAAGATCTTGACGGAGAGGAGGCCACCCTCCATTAGTTTGAAATGGAGAGTTAGCCCCTCTGTCAAGCTGTGAAGACAGGAGAACGTCTTCCACCCTCGATGGAGATACATGACGTGAGGGGTGGGGAACTCGACATCGGCCCATGTGCTGCTGATCCCGCAGCCCCTCATGTGCAGCCGCAACGACTGCGGCGGATCCAGCTCCATCTCCCGCGCAAATGGAGTCAGGCGGCAAAGGTGACGGCGCGGCGGCCGGCGCAGCCTGACGAAGAATTCGCAAGGGTTGTCCCCAGCGTGGCCCTCCATCGGAGGAGGAACTGCTGGCGGGGGCGAGGCCGGCGCGCCACCCCGTCCTCCTCTTCCCTAAGCGTTGCGGCCTCTGTGTTGGGGATCATAGCAGAAATTTAAAATTTTCTACGCATCACCAAGATCAATCTATGGAGTAATCTAGCAACGAGGGGAAGGAGAGTGCATCTACATACCCTTGTAGATCGCTAAGCGGAAGCGTTCAAGTGAACGGGGTTGATGGAGTCGTACTCGTCGTGATCCAAATCATCGATGATCCTAGTGCCGAACGGACGACACCTCTGCGTTCAACACACGTATGGTTGGGAGACGTCTCCTCCTTCTTGATCCAGCAAGGGGAGAGGAGAAGTTGAGGGAAAACTCCGACATCACGACGGCATGGTGGTGATGGAGCTCGTGGTTCTCCGGCAGGGCTTCGCCAAGCACTACGGAGGAGGACGAGGTGTTGGAAGAGGGAGAGGGTTGCGTCAGGGGAAGGGTGCGGCTGCCCTCTCTCTCCCTCACTATATAGGGGGAAGGGAGGAGGGGGAAGCGCCCTAGGGTTCCCTAGGGAAGGGGCAGCGGCCACAGGGGAAACCCTAGATGGGTTTGGGCGCCCCCACCCCCTAGGAAACTTGCCCCCCAAGCTGGGAGGGGCGGCTGCCCTAGGCGTGGCACCCCCACCTCTCCTGGTTACGTGAGATGGGGTGGGAGGGGCGCTCAGCCCCTTAGTGGGCTGAAGTGCCCTCTCCCCTTGGCCCATAAGGCCCCCCAACGCTTGTCGAGGCCTCCGAAACCCCTTTCGGACACGCTGGTCATCACTTGGTACCCCCGGAACAATTCCGGACTCCAATACCTTTCGTCCAATATACCGATCTTCACCTCCGGACCATTCCGGAGCTCCTCGTCATGTCCGGGATCTCATCCGGGACTCCGAACAACCTTCGGTAACCACATACTATTTCCCATAACAACTCTAGGGTCACCGAACCTTAAGTGTGTATACCCTACGGGTTCGGGAACCATGCAGACATGACCGAGACAACTCTCCGGCCAATAACCAACGGTGGGATCTAGATACCCATGATGGCTCCCACATGTTCCACGATGATCTCATCGGAGGAACCACGATGTCGAGGATTCAATCAATCCCGTATACAATTCCCTTTGTCCAGCGGTATTGTACTTGCCCGAGATTCGATCATCGGTATCCAATACCTTGTTCAATCTCGTTACCGACAAGTCTCTTTACTCGTTCCGTAACACATCATCCCGTGATCAACTCCTTGGTCACATTGTGCACATTATGATGATGTCCTACTGAGTGGGCCCAGAGATACCTCTCCGTCACACAGAGTGACAAATCCCTGTCTCGATGCGTGCCAACCCAACAGACACTTTCGTAGATACCCGTAGTGCACCTTTATAGCCACCCAGTTACGTTGTGACGTTTGGTACACCCAAAGCATTCCTACAGTATCCGGGAGTTGCACAATCTCATGTTCTAAGGAAATGATACTTGACATTAGAAAATCTTTAGCATACGAACTACAAGATCTTTGTGCTAGGATTAGGATTGGGTCTTATCCATCACATCATTCTCCTAATGATGTGATCCCGTTATCAACGACATCCAATGCCCATGGTCAGGAAACTGTAACCATCTATTGATCAACAAGCTAGTCAACTAGAGGCTTACTAGGGACATGGTGTTGTCTATGTATCCACACATGTATCTGAGTTTCCTATCAATACAATTATAGCATGGATAATAAACGATTATCATGAACAAGGAAATATAATAATAACTAATTTGTTTTTGCCTCTAGGGCATATTTCCAACAGTCTCGCACTTGCACTAGAGTCAATAATCTAGTTCACATAGCCATGTGATTAACACTCACAGGTCACATCGCCATGTGACCAACATCCAAAGAGTTTACTAGAGTCAATAATCTAGTTCACATCACTATGTGGTTAACACTCAATGAGTTCTGGGTTTGATCATGTTATGCTTGTGAGAGAGGTTTTAGTCAACGGGTCTGCAACATTCAGATCCGTATGTACTTCGCAAATCTCTACGCTATATTTGGAGCCATTTCAAATAATTGTTCTACTTGGAGCTATTCTAAAGTGTTGCTCCATTATACGTATCCGGTATCTCTACTCGGAGCTATCCGGATACGTGTTAAGCTTGCATCGACGTAACACTTTACGTCAAACTCTTTATCACCTCCATAACCGAGAAATATATCCTTATTCCTCTAAGGATAATTTCGAACGCTATCTGGTGATCCACTCCTTGATCACCTTTGTACCCCATTGCCAGACATGTGGCCATGCACACATTAGGTGCGGTACTCAGCATGGCATACCGTATAGAGCCTATGACAAAAGCATAGGGGACGACCTTCGTCCTTCCTCTGCCTCCTGCCGTGGTCGAGCTTTAACTTCATACCTTACAACTCAGGCAAGAACTCCTTCTTTGACTGATCCATCTCGAACACCTTCAAGATCATGTCAAGGTATGTGCTGATTTGAAAGTACCATTAGGCGTTTCGATCTATCCTTATAGATCTTGATGCTCAATGTTCAAGTAGCTTAATCCAGGTTTTCCATTGAAAAACACTTTTCAAATAACCCTATATGCTTTCCAGAAATTCTACATCATTTCTGATCAACAATATATCAACAACATATACTCATCAGAAATTCTATAGTGCTCCCACTCACTTCTTTGGAAATACAAGTTTCTCATAAACTTTGTATAAACCCAAAATCTCTGATCATCCCATCAAAGCGTACATTCCAACTCCGAGATGCTTACTCCAGTCCTTAGAAGGGTTGCTGGAGCTTTGCATACTTGTTAGCATCTTTCAGGATTGACAAAAACTTCTGGTTGTATCACATACAACCTTTCCTCAAGAAAATCATCAAGGAAACAATATTTTGACATCCTATCCGCAAGATTTCATAAATAATGCAGTACCTGCTAATATAATTCCAACAGACTCTTAGCATCGCTACGAGTGAGAAAGTCTCATCGTAATCAACTCCTTGAACTTGTCAGAAAACATCTGAACGACAAGTCGAGCTTTCTTAATGGTTATACCTACCATCATTGTCCGTCTTTCTTTTAAAATCCATATGTACCCAATAGCCTTACGACCATCAAGTAGTTCTTCCAAAGTCTACACTTTGTTTCATATATGGATCCTCTCTCGGATTTTATGGCCTCAAGCCATGCTTGGAATCTGGGCCCACCATCGCTTCTCCATAGCTCGTAGGTTCATTGTTGTCTAGCAACATGACTTCCAAGACAGGATTACGTACCACTCTGAAGTAGTACGCATCCTTGTCGTCCTATGAGGTTTTGGTAGTGACTTGATCCGAAGTTTCATGATCACTATCATAAGCTTCCACTTCAATTGGTGTAGGTGCCACAGGAACAACTCCTTGTGCCCTGCTATACACTAGTTGAAGTGACGGTTCAATAACCTCATCAAGTCTCCACCTCCCACTCAATTCTTTCAAGAGAAACTTTTCCTCGAGAAAGGACCGAATTCTAGAAACAATCCCTATTGCTTTCGGATCTGAGATAGGAGGTATACCCAACTGTTTTGGGTGTCCTATGAAGATGCATTTATCCGCTTTGGGTTCGAGCTTATCAGCCTGAAACTTTTTCACATAAGCGTCACAACCCCAAACCTTTTAAGAAACGACAGCTTAGGTTTCTCTAAACCATAGTTCATACGGTGTCGACTCAAACGGAATTGCGTGGTGCCCTATTTAAAGTGAATGTGGTTGTCTCTAATGCCTATCCCATAAACTATAGTGGTAATTCGATAAGAGACATCATGGTATGCACCATGTCCAATAGGGTGCAGTTATGATGTTCGGACACACCATCACACCATGGTGTTCCAGGCGGTATTAGTTGTGAAACAATTTCCACAATGTCTTAACTGTGTGCCAAACTCGTAATTCAGATATTCATCTCTATGATCACATCATAGATATTTTATCCTCTTGTCACGACGATCTTCAACTTCACCCTGAAATTACTTGAACCTTTCAATAATTCAGACTTGTGATGCATCAAGTAAATATACTCAGCATCTACTCAAATCATCTGTGAAGTAAGAACATAACGATATCCACTACATGCCTCAACACTCATTGGACTGTACACATCAAGATGTATTACTTCCAACAAGTTGCTTTCTTGTTCCATCTTACTGAAATGAGGCCTTTCAGTCATCTTGCCCATGTGGTATGATGTGCATGTCTCAAGTGATTCAAAATCAAGTGAGCCCAAATGATCCATCTGTATGGAGTTTCTTCATGCATACATACCAATAGGCATGGTTCGCATGTCTCAAGTGATTCAAGATCAAGTGAGTCCAAAGATCCATCAACATGGAGCTTCTTCATGCGTTTTATACCATTATGACTAAAATTGCAGTGCCACAAGTATGTGGTACTATCATTACTATCTTATATCTTTTGGCATGAACATGTGTATCACTACGATCGGGATTCAATAAACCATTCATTTCAGGTGCAAGACCATTGAAGGTATTATTCAAATAAACAGAGTAACCATTATTCTCCTTAAATGAATAATCGTATTGCAATAAACATAATCCAATCATGTCTATGCTCAACGCAAACACCAATCCCGATGGCAGACGGAGCGTGCGATGTTTGATCACATCAACCTTGGAAACACTTCCAACACATATCGTCGTCTCACCTTTGGCTAGTCTCCGTTTGTTCTGTAGCCTTTTATTTCGAGTTACTAACACTTAGCAACCGAATCAGTATCTAATACCCTGGTGCTACTAGGAGTACTAGTAAAGACATATAATGTATGTCCAATACATACCTCTGTCAACCTTGTCAGCCTTCTCATCTACCAAGTATCTTGGGTGGTTCTGCTTCAGTGACCATTCCCCTTATTACAGAAGCACTTAGTCTCGGGCTTGGGTTCAACTTTGGGTTTCTTCACTAGAGCAGCAACTGATTTGTCATTTCATGAAGTATCCCTTTGTTGCCCTTGCCCTTCTTGAAACTAGTGGTTTTACTAACCATCAACAATTGATGCTCCTATTTGATTTCTACTTTCGTGGTGTCGCGAATAGCTCAAGGATCATCATATCTATCCCTGATATGTTATAGTTCATCACGAAGCTCTAGTAGCTTGGTGTCAGTGACTTTGGAGAACCATCACTATCTCATCTGGAAGATCAACTCCCACTCGATTCAAGCGATTGTTGTACTCATACAATCTGAGCACATGCTCAACAATTGAGCTTTTCTCCTTAGTTTGCAGGCTTAAGAAACTTGTAAAAGGTCTCATACCTCTTGACGTGGGCACTAGCCTGAAATCCCAATTTCAGTCCTTGGAACATCTCATATGTTCTGTGATGTTTCAAAAACGTCTTTGGTGCCTCAATTCTAAACCATTTAGCATTACGCACTGAACTATCATGTAGTCATCAAAACATGTATGTCAGATGTTCGCAACATCCACAACCGACGCTCGAGGTTCAGCTCACTGAGCGGTGCATTAAGGACATAATCCTTCTGCGCAGCAATGAGGACAATCCTCAGTTTACGGACCCAGTCTGCATAATCGCTACTATCAACTTTCAACTAAATTTTCTCTAGGAACGTATCTAAAATAGTAGAACTAAAGCGTAAGCTACGACATAATTTGCAAAGTCCTTTTGACTATGTTCATGATAATTGAGTTCATCTGATTATTTAATGAACTCCCACTCAGATAGACATCCCTCTAGTCATCTAAGTGATACATGCTCCGAGTCAACTAGGCCGTGTCCGATCATCACGTGAGACGGACTAGTCATCATCGGTGAACATCTTCATGTTGATCGTATCTTCTATACGACTCATGTTCGACCTTTCGGTCTTCCGTGTTCCGAGGCCATGTCTGTACATGCTAGGCTCGTCAAGTCGACCTAAGTGTATTGCGTGTGTAAATCTGGCTTACCCCCGTTGTATTCGGACATTAGAATCTATCACACCCGATCATCACGTGGTGCTTCGAAACGACGAACCTTCGCAACGGTGCACAGTTAGGGGGAACACTTTCTTGAAATTATTGCGAGGGATCATCTTATTTAAGGTACCGTCGTTCTAAGCAAATAAGATGTAAAACATGATAAACATGACATGCAATCAAATAGTGACATGATATGGCCAATATCATTTTGCTTCTTTTGATCTCCATCTTCGGGGCGCCATGATCATCATCGTCACCGGCATGACACCATGATCTCCATCATCATGATCTCCATCATCGTGTCTTCATGAAATTGTCTCGTCATCTATTACTTCTACTACTATGGCTAACGGTTTAGCAATAAAGTAAAGTAATTACATGACGTTTATGTTGACACGCAGGTCATAAATAAATTAAGACAACTCCTATGGCTCCTGTCGGTTGTCATACTCATCGACATGCAAGTCGTGATTCCTATTACAAGAACATGATCAATCTCATACATCACATATATCATTCATCACATCCTTTTTGGCCGTATCACATCACACGGGATATGCTGCAAAAACAAGTTAGACATCCTCTAATTGTTGTTGCAAATTTTTATGTGGCTGCTATAGGTTTCTTAGCAAGAACGTTTCTTACCTACGCCAAAACCACAACGTGATATGCCAATTTCTATTTACCCTTCATAAGGACCCTTTTCATCGAATCCGATCCGACTAAAGTGGGAGAGACAGACACCCGCTAGCCACCTTATGCAACTAGTGCATGTCAGTCGGTGGAACCTGTCTCACGAAAGAGTATGTGTAAGGTCGGTCCGGGACGCTTCATCCCACGATGCCTGCCGAATCAAGATAATACTAGTAACGGCAAGTAAATTGACAAAATCGACGCCCATTGAGGGAGTCCTAGATTAGGGGGTGTTCGGGTAGCCGGACTATACCTTTGCCGGACTCCTGGACTATGAATATACAAGATTGAAGACTTCGTCCCGTGTCCGGATGGGACTTTCCTTGGCGTGGAAGGCAAGCTAGGCGATGCGGATACTCAAGATCTCCTACCATTGTAACCGACTCTGTGTAACCCTAACCCTATCCGGTGTCTATATAAACCGGAGGGTTGTAGTCCGTAGGACGAACCATCATCATACACAATCATACCATAGGCTAGCTTCTAGGGTTTAGCCTCCTTGATCTCGTGGTAGATCTACTCTTGTACTACCCATATCATCAATATTAATCAAGCAGGAGTAGGGTATTACCTCCATCGAGAAGGCCCGAACCTGGGTAAAAACATCGTGTCCCTTGTCTCCTGTTACCATCCGGCCTTGACGCACAGTTCGGGACCCCCTACCCGAGATCTGCCGGTTTTGACATCGACATTGGTGCTTTCATTGAGAGTTCCTCTGTGTCGTCGCCTTTAGGCCCGATGGCTCCTCTGATCATCAACAACGATGAGGTCCAGGGTGAGACTTTTCTCCCCAGACAGATCTTCGTCTTTGGCGGCTTCGCTCTGCGGGCCAATTCGCTTGGTCATCTAGAGCAGATCGAAAGCTACGCCCTTGGCCATCAAGTCAGGTTTGGAAGCTTAAACTACACGGCTGATATCTGCGGAGACTTGATCTTCGACGGGTTCGAGCCACAGCCAAGCGCGCCGCACTATCTCGAGGGGCATGATCTAGCTCTGCCTCCGAACAGTGTCCTGGAGGCCGCACACGCACCGGTTCCGACCCTTAACTCGGAGCCTATTGCGCCAATTGAGGATGGGCGGTTGGACGTCACCTCGGGGGCTGCGATCTCAAAGGCGATTGAGCCGAATGCCAGCCCCGCACTCCGCATAAACCGTGATCCCGAGGGCCCGGACTCCTCCCCGGACTCCGAACCCCCTGCGCCCCTGCCAGTCGAAGCCGATTGGGCGCCGATAATGGAGTTCACCGCCACGGACATCTTTCAGCACTCGCCTTTTGGCGACATCCTGAATTCTCTCAAGTCTCTCTCTTTATCAGGAGAGCCCTGGCCGGATTACGGTCAGCGAGGATGGGATACGGACGATGAAGAAATTCAAAGCCCACCCACCGCCCACTTGATAGCCACTGTCGACGATTTAACCGACATGCTTGACTTCGGCTCCGAAGACTTTGACAATATGGACAATGGGTAGGAGACGAACAGGAACCAGCACCTGTAGGGCGCTGGAAGGCCACCTCGTCATATGACATATACATGGTGGATACTCCAAAAGATGGAGATGGCGATGGAACAGTGGGGGATGACACCCCCAAGAAACAGCCAAAGCGCCGGCGTCAGCGACGCCGCTCTAAATCCTGCCAAAGCAAAAACAGTGATTCTGGCACGGGAGACAATACTACCCCGGATAGCGCCGAAGAACACCCAACCCAGCAAGATTTGGCGCAGGAAGATGGAGAAGCCAGCCCTCATGAGAGAGCGGCGCCGTTCCGTTCTGTTTCCCAGGATAGCTCCATAACACTTGATGTGGTCTTCAGATCTCCGGATAACTTCCGAAGCAAAGAGTTAATCTTCGACATAGTCCCGTTCCGCAGTGGCTATCACGCCCTGCTCGGACAAACCGCATTTGCCAAGTTCAATGCGGTGCCGCACTACGCATATCTCAAGCTCAAGATGACAGGCCCTTGAGGAGTAATCACGGTCAACGGAAACACCGAACGCTCCCTCCGTACGGAGGAGCACACGGCGGCTCTCGCAGCGGAAGTACAAAGCAGCCTTTTTAGGCAACTCTCCAGTCCGGCCGTTAAAAAGCCAGACACTGTCAAGCGCGCCCGGAGTAACCTACAACAAGACCGCCTGGCACAATCTGAGCAGGCGTAGCAATGCGGCCCCAACCCCAGCCATCACGGCATAGCGAAGCTAGTACCTCGCGTACATAATTACGCCCTTGACATACCATGGGCACAGGGGAAGGGGCACAGTAACGTCATGCCCGAAATACGGCTTAAAACGTACTAGGGGCTGCCGGATTCTTTTTATTTACTTTCAGGACTCCACACTTTGGACGAACTGTGCGGCAATTCGACTGCCGCACAAACGATGCAAGATCCAGGGAAGCAGACAAAGCTACGCCGCATTATGGAACTCTCAGGTGGTCTCTATTACGAGCGGTATATCTGTTTCGAACACAATTCCGCGGCCTGCCCCTGGTCAGGACATGTTAAATAGTCTAATATCTTTTTGCTTATCGCACTACTTGTATCGTTCGGCTTTGATAAATAACCTCTTTATAAACAATGCATAGTTTTTTGCCCATTTTTTGTATTATCCTGTTTTCATAGATATGTTTATTAAATAACATGATCGCACCCGTACACCATGGTACGGCAAACACGCCAGGGGCTTCAGTACCCTTCGATCTGGTGTGAGAAGTCCGTACACTTTCACATGTGCGGCACCCCGAACTTATAGCACTATATGCATCGGCTCCGAATCATGATTTGGGTCAATAGTTGGGTTTGCCCGGCTCCTATGTTTTGGTGCCTTACGTTCCGCTATATCGGCTAAAGTAGCACTAGGAGAACCACTGCGATTGTGCCCCGGTTCAGCTGGGTTAAGCACCTCAGTGGAGAAAGCTAAAACTGACTGTCATGATAAGGCGAGAGACCGGTCGCTGTTTGAGAGGTTTTTCGAGTCCCTAAAGACTTATGCCGCTTCGAGCGAGGAGCTGGCTTTGTCCGGCCAAAGGCGTGGATAGCGCCCCGAATTCGGTCTTCCGAACTAGGGGCTTCGCCGAAATTTAAAATTATAAAGTTCTATGGCTAAGTGAGAGTGTTCAAGCATTATAGTCCGATTGCCTGGTTCGTTGTGCTGAGCGCCTCCCTCGAAGGACCCAACCATGGGAAAAAGAGCGCTCAGGTTTATCCTGAACACCCCAGCACTAGCGGCATGTGGGCAGAAGCCGACGACTGGCCATCTCTCAATTTTTTTATAAACGGCCGCACAGAAAATAATATTTTAAATTCAACAAGCATTGCTTAGCGCATATGAACAAGTTTTCAGCGCACAGGATAAACACGAGCGAGTTCATTCAAAAATTACATCTTTCGTACATTCATCCGCAATAAGGCGGGCACCTGCAAGAACATCCTTGTAGTAGTTCTCGGGCTTGCGATGCTCCTTCCCCTGCGACGGCCCGTCCATCACCAGCTTCTCACCGTCAAGCTTACCCCAGTGCACCTTTACACGAGCAAGGGCCCTCCGGGCACCTTCGATGCAGGCGGGACGCTTGATGACCTCAAGCCTTGGACATGCCTCCACCAGCCGCCGCACCAGCCCGAAGTAGCTCCCAGGCAGGGCCTCTCCGGGTCATAGCCGAACTATGAAGCCCTTCATGGCTTGTTCGGCCGCCTTGTGGAGCTCGACCAGCTGTTTCAGCTGGTCGCTCAAGGGCACAGGGTGTCCGGCCTCAGAATACTGAGACCAGAACACTCTCCGTCGAGCTGCCCTCTTCAGCTCGGTAGAATGCGGCGGCGGCGGATATGTTGCGGGGAAGATCTGCGAACGCCCCTGGAGAACTCCGGATTCAGGTAAGTGACAAGTAGTTTACTTTTATATTTCTACTTTGCATCAAGAATGCCTTACCCGCTGCTATCTTTTTCATCTCCTCCAACTCTTGGAGGGCCTTTTGGGCTTCGGCCTTGGCACCCTTAGTGGTCTCAAGGGCCGACGCAAGCTCGGATGCTTGCGCCTTTGACTCAAGCTCCAAGCTCTCATGTTTTTCCATGAGAGCCTGCAGCTCTTGCTGCACCTCGCCAACCTGAGCCCCAAGTCTTTCTCGCTCGGTGCGCTCCTCAGCCGTTTTCTTTTCGGCCTCAGATAGCGCCTGCTTCAGGGTCGCCACCTCAGTTGTGGCCCCTACAATAAGCAGTACGATCCTGTTATTCTTTGCAATCAAGCCTCTCTATAGGCACCTTTTTTCTTTGTAGGGTATTTCTTACCTTCTTTTTCCTCGAGCTGCCGTTTGGCAAGGCCGAGCTCTTGCTCGGTCCGCTCGAGGTCCTTTTTTAGGACATCCACCTGCGCAGTCAGTGCGGCGGTGGATAGCAGCGAAGCCTGCATACGCATATTGACTCTTTATTGTTAGACTCCTGCGAAAATTAATAGATCCTCTATTCGGCTTTTCTTTCCGAACGCCGAACAGAGCATCAGGGGCTACTGTCTATGCACTAATATTTTGACATATTTTTACTTACCTCGCAGCCTGTCAGAAGGCTAGCGCAAGCTTCAGTCAGTCCGCTCTTGGCGGACTGAACCCTTTGGATCACCGTACTCATAATAGTACAGTGTTCCTCGTCAATGGAGGCGCCGTCAAGCACCTCCAGCAGATTGTCCGGCACCTCCGGTTGGACGAAGGCCGCCGGCTCAGAAGGCTTGCTCCTCTTGGAAGGAGTTCGCCTACAGCGGACCGGCGCTGTTGAAGAGTCCGGCGCGGCGTCCGACACAAAGCCGGACTCGGAGCCCTGGGGGGTCTTGTCCCCTTTATTCCTGGGGTCCGGGAGGTCGCCTTTCGGCTCCTGCAGGACCACCTCCTCCTGCCCCGGAGCTTGTTGCGACACCACTTCGGCGTCGTCTGCAGTGCGGGGGGAGACAGCGGGTGGAAGTGACTTCACGTCCGACGTATCCAGGGAGCCGCTCGACGAATCGTCGAGTTTGGCCCGGGGCGGGCTGCACAATTATGTTCGGCATTATGGAAAGCTGAACAACCTAGGAATATCATGAGTCACTCTGGTATACGAATACTTACGATTTCGCCGGACGCTTGGCCCAGTTCGGCCACTCCTCTCCGCTCTCTTCAGCATCATGGGAGTAGTCCGGCGGAGGGGTCTTCCTTTTCCTAGACCCCTCGGCCTCCCTTGATGGGGCGGCCTTCTTCTTCTCTCCTCCCTCCGCTGGGGGGGAGAGCCGTCTTCTTCCTCCTCCTCGTTTTCACGAGAGGAGGGCGCCTCGGACTCGTCAGACGACGAGTCCGACACCACCAAGTTACGGGCACTCTTTTGAGTCCCGGTGGTCTTCTTCTTCTTGACCTTCTTCTCCGGTACCACATAAGGTGCCGGAGTCAGCAGCTTCACTAGGAGAGCTGGGGCTGGGTCTTCGGGCAGGGGAGCCGGACAGTTAATTGGTCCGGATATCGCCTGCCAAGCCTGTCAAAGGTAAGGGAGTTTGGATCCCGCATAGAGTTAATCTATGAAAAAGAGCTTAATAATCCTGTCAAAGGTATAGATAGCTTACCTCGCTAGCGTGACGCTGCGAGCTGTATCCGCGATCCTCGGAGGCGTATGCGGGAGCCTCGGCGCCCTTGAAAAGCACCTTCCAAGCATCTTCGTACGTCGTGTCGAAGAGCCTATTGAGGGTTTGGTGCTGCACCGGGTCGAACTCCCACAAATTGAAGCCCCGTTGTTGGCACGGGAGGATCCGGCGGACGAGCATAACCTGGATTATATTAACAAGCCAGATTGGCTTGTTCACCAGGGACTAGATGCAAGTTTGATAACCGGTCACCTCCTCTTCGTTGCCCCATGACAGGTCCGTCTCTTTCCAAGACATTAGCCGCGTGGGGGGTCCGGATTGGAACTCGGGGGCTGCGACCCATTTCGGATCGCGTGGCTCGGTGATGTAAAACCACCCTGCTTGCCACCCCTTTAGGGTCTCCACAAAGGAGCCCTCGAACCATAGGACGTTGGCCATCTTGCCCGTCATGGCGCCTCCGCACTCCGCTTGGCTGCCGCGCACCACCTTGGGCTTGATGTTGAAAGTCTTAAGCCAGAGGCCGAAATGGGGGCGGACGCGGAGGAAGGCCTCGCACACGACGATAAACGTCGAGATGTTGAGGATGAAGTTTGGGGCCGGATCATGGAAATCTAGGCCGTAGTAGAACATGAGTCCCCGGACGAATGGGTGGAGTGGAAAACCCAGTCCGCGGAGGAAGTGGGGAAGGAAAACTACCCTCTCATGGGGCCTTGGGGTGGGCAGAAGCTGCCCCTTCTCGGGAAGCCGGTGCGGGATGTCCTTGGACAGGTATCCGGCCTTCCTCAGCTTTTTTACTTGGGCCTCCGTGACGGAGGAGACCATCCACTTGCCTCCCGCTCCGGACATTGCTGGAGAAGGTTGAGGTGGGAAGAGCGGGCTTGGGCGCTGGAGCTTGAGTGCGCGAGAGAAGGATTGGCAAAAGAGGAAGAAGGCGTAGATAAAAAAGGTGGATCCTTATCCCCTTATATGGGCGGATGCGGTTATGCGTCCCCACCTACCTTTACTCGTTACCGGCAAGTCTCTTTACTCGTTCCGTAACACATCATCCCGTGATCAACTCCTTGGTCACATTGTGCACATTATGATGATGTCCTACCGAGTGGGCCCAGATATACCTCTCCGTCACACGGAGTGACAAATCCCAGTCTCGATTCGTGCCAACCCAACAGACACTTTCGGAGATACCCATAGTGCACCTTTATAGCCACCCAGTTACGTTGTGACGTTTGGTACACCCAAAGCATTCCTACGGTATCCGGGAATTGCACAATCTCATGGTCTAAGGAAATGATACTTGACATTAGAAAAGCTTTAGCATACGAACTACACGATCTTTGTGCTAGGCTTAGGATTGGGTCTTGTCCATCACATCATTCTCCTAATGATGTGATCCCGTTATCAACGACATCCAATGTCCATGGTCAGGAAACTGTAACCATCTATTGATCAACGAGCTAGTCAACTAGAGGCTTACTAGGGACATGGTGTTATCTATGTATCCACACATGTATCTGAGTTTCCTATCAATACAATTATAGCATGGATAATAAACGATTATCATGAACAAGGAAATATAATAATTACTGATTTGTTATTGCCTCTAGGGCATATTTCCGACACTCTGCCCCGGCCTCGCCCCCTCCCCCTTCCCCTCGCGGCCGACTCTGCCACCGTGGGCGCAGGAGGAGGGGCGCGTTGTTGAGCGGCGATCCTCGCCGCCACCGTCGAAGGACCGAGATTCCCTTTCTCCATGACGAATGGAAGGAAGGAGCAGAAGCAGAAGGAGGGAGAAGATGGAAGAATGCAGGATGCCACCCCCCTTCCCACTCTTTATAAAGGAACGGGGGCGGGGCTCGGCCGTCCCACCCGGCCAATCAAGACACGGGAAGCGCGGGTAACCGGGACCGACCCGCTGCTCCAACCAGCGACGGCCCGGTTTCCCGCCTCCACCGTTTGCCACCCCAAGCGCATGGGAGACGCGTGGCCGGCGTGCAGAACCGAGGGGACAGGTGAGGCGACCTCTCCGCACCCCGTGATCATGGGGAGTGGACGCCCTGATGACCGCGCCTCGGCCCCATCCAGTAAATGAGCCGCTCCTCCACGCCTCCCTCCTTTTACGGGGAAGGCGCCCGCTGCCCATTTACTGCGATGTGACGCATGCATGCGGGAACCGCCCCACACATGCCGCCCATTTCATGCACGCCCCCTCCATGCTGCGCCGCGCGCACGGGTCATATGAAGCGCAACAAGCGAAAAATCTTACCATGGTAAAAACCGCCCCGCCCGCCCGCACACCGTTTTGGGTCTGACCCAACAACGTGTCGCGCTTATGTGTGGCCCAGGCCCGGGGGCTCCTGTCGGTGTACGACTAGGGGCACATTTTTGTACCCTTAACCTGTGCACGGGCAGTTAGAGCCACGCCCACAGCCACACCAAGCAGAGTGGAGGAGGTGAGCCAAGGTAAGACCGAAGCCCAAGACGATGCAAAGCAACGACAAGGACAAAGGCCACAAGGATCAGATGGGCGAAGCAGGTTTCCCTGGCAAGGATCCCTTGTCGGGGCGGCCTCAGCGGCCCCGGCAAGACCCTTGCCGGGGCAGCTCGCCCACGCCAGCCGAGCGAGCAACCCTCAAGCCCACCAACACTCAACAGGGACATGGCTCGGGAGGCACCTCTGTGGTGGCATGCAGATCTTTGTGAAGACAAAGAATAGTCAAGATCAAGTGAGGATGGGAAGGCAGCCATCCCCGCCGGAGGAATCCACAAGTCCCCCGGCAAGATCCTTGCCGGGGACGCCTGCGCGCCACTGCAAGACCCTTGCCGGGCCACCCGGCAAGACCCTCGCCAAGCATGCTAGCAGGGACACCATCAGGCCCGCACCAGCCAAGGCTCCGCCGCCGTTCGCATGCAGCTGCCGACCCAACCAACTAGGCAGACACCTACGTGGCAACATGCAGCCCTTCGTAGAGGCTCCACCACCGCGCCACCTCAGCTGCCTGCCTGCTTACATGGCACCACATGCACCGTTGGCCAGGGCGAGTGTCGAAGCCTGGAGGAGCGGCGATGGACGGGATGGGCCTCGCCCCCGTCCCCGATAAAGTGAGAGGACAGCTAAGTGATGCATTAAATGCACCTTGTCCTGTAATACGAGGGATAACCTCATAGCACTGTAGCCTTTCCACCTCCTGTGTGCCACTGTGGCAGCCCCTTTCACCTATAAAAGGAGGCCCGAGGCGACCAGGAGAAGGATTCGGCTTTTTGGAGCTCGTTACGCCTCGTAGCTAGCTCAAGAACACAGAATACAGCCATCAAAGCAGGAGTAGGGTTTTACGCATGCTCGCGGCCCGAACCTGGATAAACGAATCGCGTGCTCCTCTGTTAGACCCGCTCTTCTCACAACCCCGCGCCCCGCAACCATAGTAGGGATTCTTGTGATCCCATAGGTGTCGTTTCCCACCGACACAAAATCTTGTTTAAGTTGATTAAACAGAAAGAGGGTCTCAAGACGAAGATCTAGGTGCTTGAATCGCGTGATTCCGTTAAACGAGCGAAAAGATAAACTAAAATGAAAATCGGATCAGAAATCGTGATCGAAAATAATCACGGAAAAATCTGAGAAAAAGAAAACTGACGAACAGATTAACGAATGAGCGTTCGTTGTCTGCAGCTATCGAGTGAAAACCGTTCGTTAAAACGAACGTACGGACGAACGTCCACTAAATAGCTAAACCGGGAAAAACCCGCGAACCGATCTAAAAAAACGAACTAGGGTTTTTCTTAAAAAAAACGGCGGCGGCGAACGGCGCGTTACCTCTCCGACGAGGCGGGGCTCGGGCGGCGCGACACGGCGAGGGGCGGCGGCGGCACGGCTCGGGAGGCGGGCTGCGGGGCGGCGGGGTTGGTGGTGGTGGCGGGGGCTCGGGGGGTATTTAAGAGGGCGAGGGGGTGGCTTGGAGGAAGGGGCAAGGCGGCGGGGGAGGAGGTGTCCGGCTCGGACTCGGCGGCGACGGCGTGCGGTCTCCAGGTGGGAGACGGCGGCGCGGCGGAGATGGGCCGGCTCAGCTGGGCTTCGGCCCAGTCGGGCGCTGGAAGTGTTTTTTAAACAATTCCACCGAACAGAAAATAAATCCTAAAAAATAAAATAAAAACCTAAAAATGCCAAAACAAATTTTCACCGTCTAAATAAAATATTTAGAACAAGATGAACATTTTCTTGGCCTAAAATGCAATTTTGAAAAACGTGCAATTTTTCTAATGCCAATAAAATTGCAATAAAATCCGAATAAAATCAAATTTTGATTTTAATATTTTTCCTCCAATATTTCAATTATTTTGGAGAAGTCATATTATCTCCTCTCATATATTTTAGTATGTAATATTTTTAGAGAGAAAAATAATTAAAACCAAGATCCTCGTTTCAATATTTGATAAAAATCAAATATGAAAAACGGGAAATCCCCTACTCTCTTAGGATTTCTAGGATCGCAAAACGAAAATGCAATAAAATATGATATGTATGAATTATCTATGTATAACATTCCAAATTGAAAATTTGGGATGTTACACTGGAACCGCAGCACCCTCACCAATTCCTACGATGAAGCCGAGGCCAACTCGGCGCCACCAAGGAGGTTCTGCACTCACCGCTGCATTTTATCTTTTATTCGATCTCGCGGGGCTGCCGGTGCTCGATACCGAGCAGCCATGGTGGGTCTCCATCGAGGGCGCCGTCGCCGGCCACTTCATCCATGGCGTCTCTCCCCCATGTCGCTGCTTCCTCGGCGGCGACTTACACACCAGCACTAGCTGCAGCTGCTCCAGCTCTCGCTCGCGCTGTTGCTGCTGCTGCTCCAGCTCTAGCTCGCACTGCGGCTCTGTTCTTGCTGTTGGTCGCGCTGATGCACTGCTCTTGCTCTCGCTCGTGCTACTACTCTGCTCCGCTATTGCTGTCGGTCGCGCTGCTACTCCGCTCTTGCTCACATTCGTGTTGTTGCTCTGCTCTTTCTCTCGCTTGCACTGCTGCTGCTGCTGCACGACCTCCGGCAGCTACATGAGTTGCTGCTTTAGCACTCGCTCGCGGTGCGTCTGCACGTCTTGTTCTCTGCTAGTGCGTTCCCTGCTCGAGCGTCTGCTGATTTAGATCACTGGTTCTCTCCTACTAGTGCTCGAACGCCCTAAAAATCTATTGCAATGCTCTGCTACTAGTTCAATCAGTTTCAACAGTAAAATTCAGTTTCAACTATAAAGTTCAGTTTCTTCATTTAAGTTCAGAGTGAACAATATTTACATCATCTGTTGGAGAGGCCATGGCGTGGCTGATGCCTTTTACATCTAGCACTTTTTGGGGATGTATTTTACATCATCTATTGTAGATGGTATTGGAGTCCCACTTCAGACTAACGTTGTCTGTCTTGTCCTGCTTTAGCCTCGCTGCTATACACCTCACCGGAGCTGCTCCAATGACGGAACCGTCCATCATAGCGGAGCAGTACCCTCTGCATCGTTTCCAGAGGCCTCAAATCTTGTTCCTCACCTCCGACAGTCACACCAGCATCACCATCCTCCACGTCCAACACAATGATGTTGAGGTTGTCGGTTCTATATTTGGTGTATCTCATAGTAGGGGGTCCTAAGCTAGTCTACTTGGAGCGACGGTAACATGGGCAAAGGGTTTTACCCAGGTTCGGGCCCTCTCGAAGAGATAATACCCTACATCCTGCTTTTGAT
Organism: Aegilops umbellulata; assembly: GCA_032464435.1. NCBI lineage: Eukaryota > Viridiplantae > Streptophyta > Magnoliopsida > Poales > Poaceae > Aegilops > Aegilops umbellulata. Next base: position 211,361,719 of record CP136058.1, read on the forward strand.
TGTATTGATATGAGTGTAGTATAGAGTACATGTATCTACCACGAGATTGTTCTCATAAATCTGAGATCCTCTATTGACTAGCCTAGCCTCGGTTTATATAACACACCAGAGGCCTAGGGTTTAGGAGAGTCCTCGTCTTGGGTGCTAAGGCTTGTGGGATTTCCCTTGTATGCGGCATGGGCTGCCGGCTGTGGCCCATGAGTGAACCGCCATGGGGTTCCTCGGCCCGATCCAGCTGGTCGGGAGACAATGTGGTGAGTATCCCCTAGTCCAGGACACCGTCAGTAGCCCCCTGAACTGGCTTCAAGATGGGGACGTCCTCGATTCTTCCGAGTTGTTCTTCATCTTCGGTCACCGGTCTTGAAAACTGGTTCAACAAATCTTCTCATCTTCAATCTTGAGGATTTCTGAAATGGATCCGAAGAGTTTATACGTCAGGTATCCGAGGAGCCCTTTTAAGTTATCGACCTTTATCAATGCCTTGTTATTTTTTACGCCACACCTTGGGTTTGAAGTGTTTCTCGTGCGGCGGTGTCCTCTTGCATCGGAGCTCCAATGCCGGACTGCATTCGAGGTATCTTTTGTAGCCGAGCACCAAAACCAGACTACTTCCGAGCTCCAACACCGGAATGTATCCGAGCTCCAACGCCAGACTATATCCCAAGAGTCTTTTTACAACCAAGCTCCAATGCTGGACTGTTTCCAAAGTGTCATAGATTACCTCGGTCTTTGAAAAAGTTAAAAGGGTTCAACTAAGCTTAATGCCAGAGATGCCCTCTATGGAGCCAGCCACTTGCAACTGAGCTTTATGCCGGACTGCTTCCGAGGTATCTTTTGCAGTTGAGCACCAACACCGGACTGTATCCGAGGTGGTGCACCCCCTCGGCCATGGGCTGATTTTTATGAATTTAATTCTGATTTGTGCAATGTATTCTCTGTCGAGATGTATAGCCAGTAGCCCTCAAGGTGGGTGTTGGCCTAATATCCGGGATGCACCTAAAGGATAAAATCAAACCGATGACCCTAGTAATCCCTGAGACCCAAGTCGATTCGTGAAATCGGCCTGAGGATCAATTCCCAGCTCGGTAGCATACTTAGGAATAGAAACGTGGTGCAACATATTTAGAGGAAATAGTGATCGGCGAACGGGACCTTGAGAGAAAGTTTCGAGAAGCGTCGTAGTATATTAGCTTGATGTTGGATAAGTCCCACATGGTATCTATTGTTGTCCGAAGACACGTTTGCCCATTGTCCGGTCAAGCCAAACACTGGGCACTTTGAATTTTCTGCATTGAATAGGCAATGCAATAGCCCCCGAGACACTGGTTGGGTGGCAACACCAGATCAGGGGATCGATGTGCCCCTTAATATTAGTAAATGATAAGCCCGAAGCCCAGTAGCCCCGGAGCCTTAAGGCGGGCACGGGTGGCCGAATTAAGGATCGATATCGGGAATAAAATACCAAATTATGTGTAATGATTCTATGTATCCAAGTACTCTACATCATTAATGCTCGGTTCCTCACTGTACAAAACTTTGTTGACCGACAATCGGCTTCAATCTCCTCGGCCAGTAGCCGGGGAGTGTTTATCCCACTTTTATAAAGCCTTTATGAGGGCAAAGATTTACGACAAACAAGGCAATCCGGCCATACGGTTTTATAAACAAACATATGCGGAGAGAATGTTATATTACTATGTAATGTAAAAAACATCTTCCAAAGAAAATAGTCCCACTATCGGTTCCTTTCTTTGGGTTGTCATGCCGACCATGATCATGAAACCTCACCTCCGATCAATGCGGGAGAAAAATATTGAGGATTTAGTTTGCGGGAAGTTCCCGAACTATGTGGTCTTTAGCGAACCTAAATTTTCACTTCTGTCATTGTCAACTAGTTATATCCTTTAAGATCGCTAGCTTTCGGCTTCACCCAGTCTGAGGTACTAACTCAGATGACCCGGTAGTAACAATCACAGAGGTGCTCCCTTTACCGCCTAGATGAACAATCAGTAACGTAGGGGTAAGCACAGGAGCCAGGCAACCCAGCTTGGCCAAATCTTAAGTCAAATTGATGCATATTTATGGCTTTATAACGATAATTATGGAAGGAAGCCCTCGTATATTAAATACAAACACCGACGATATGTTTATTTTGACTCTGTTCCAACCGTTTATCAGTTGAAAGTGGCCCATCATAGGCTTCCACCCCCTTGTAGATGCTATTCAGGGTGTTTCCGCAATAACAAAATAACCCTTAGACGACATCTCGGTGCCTGGAGGCGGTTGTGTTACCGAAAACTAGGCAATCAGATATGCGGGCTTTATAACTTTCACTTAGTCATAGGAGCTTTAAACTGGGGAAGCTAGCTATGAGTCCCTGGTTAGTGTTCGACACCGACTGAAGTCTAGCCATTAACACTTCGGCCAATGTTATGAAAGGCCCATCGTTTAACACGGGATAATCGGTATCGATCTATAGTTTGACACTGTCATCAGATCGTTGACTAGTTTACGCCCATTGTGACAGTCAGTTTTCGGCTTTCTTCACTGAGGTGCTTAACCATTCAAGCTGGAAGCACAATCGCAGTGGTTCTCCCTTTGCACACCGAGCCGAACAAAGCGAAATGTAGGAGGCAAGCACAGGAGCTGGGCAACCCAACTATCCGATGCATATAAAGCGGTGTCTAAGAATGTTTTGGCAAGGAGTCCATGGAATACCTTGGCTTTCGGTGTGTTCGGCTCTAGCCACAGCCCCTCTTTAATATTGCCGAAGCTTTAAAGGTGCCCGACGTTTGTACTACAGACTTATGCTGGAGACACATAAATAGGTTAAAAGTGCCATAGGCTTGGAAAACCAAAAAACTTCAGTAAAAACTTTACACCCGAACTAAATCAAGTTTTTGGTGCCAATCCGAAAATTGGTCTTAGAGGTTTTTGTGCTTCTGTCGTGTTTTAACATGACACATCCGATCTCTAAACTGCAAGTAGGTCAGCTTCGGCTTCAACCTCCTTATCCCAAAGGCAGAGTGCTTCTCCGAGGCCAGTTTAGCGAACTAAACTCAAGCAGCTTTAGAGAGAAGCTAGGCTATCTAGCTATTGACCACACACTCGAGTCTAAAAAGGAGTGGTAGAAAAAGTCTTTGCAACGACCAAGAAGAAAACACATTTACTATAATATGGCTCATACAAATTTTAAGAGCCCTAGTTAACATGGGCAAAGGGAGTTTCTTTTAAAAAACAACGTATGTGAGTACGGTTGAACCAAACACAAATTAAAATTTTAAAACTTTGAGCATGAAAGCTACTTAGCTGGTTAATGTGTTCGGCATTGATGAAACGGTCAGAGCTTGGTGCGAGACATGGTTCGAGCCCCCAAGCTCGTCCGGAGGTGGCAAATGGAGAGCTCAGCACTCTGAAGTGGCGACATAGCACGACTAATGTGGCGAGGTGGAACCCCCAGTCCGACTGAGGCGATGGAGCAGGCCGGCAGTATGACGCCGATGTCCCCGGTGTGGGTTAATGAAGTGATGGCGAAGCCCTGATCCAGCCGAGGTGACGTGGTATGTCGGTACGCCGAGGTGATAGCGCTTCCCAACCCGGGTCACTTAACTGGGCACAGAAAATAGTGCAATCCGGAGATAATAGTAATAATAAATTAAAAAATCCGTTGCATAGTTAATAATTTATGCAAAGTGAGTAATAAAAGAAATATGGCCCGTGTGCCGAACACTCGATGAGGTAGAGCTCTCTCAATGATGCCGAAGTCCCCGAGGCAACCGAACATGTCAGTATGGCAATTTCACCAACAAGGTGATCAAGCGAGCCGATTTATGCCGATTGGGACGACGACGTCGGCTTGCCGACGTGACCGCGTGACGCAGTCGAAGTCGATTACCTACACATGTAAAATAGTGCAGTCCACAAATAAAAAATCTTCTACTTAATTAACATAAGTGAAGTAAAGAATTGAATAAGTATGGCCCGGGTGACAAGGTCAGCCCGGCGAAGCGCCAATGCAGAAAAGTTGACACATGGAGACGCGTCGACGCGACGCAATGACTTGGTCGAAGCAGGCGGGACGATGACATCGGCTTGCCTAGGTGTTAGCGCGGCGCAACCTAAATAGATTGCTTGCACGCACAAAGTAGTGGAACCAAGAAATAATAATAATGAAAAAAGGTGCATAATTAATTTATGCGAAGTGAAAAAGTTTGGTAAATATGGCCTAAGCGCTGAGGCTAGCTCGATGGCATGATGGCGTTGTGGCGTGGCGATGTCGACACGGGTCGGCCAACCACATTGACAGTGAGACATCGGCTAGACCGACATCGTGCACAAGTGTCGACAAGATATCCCTGCAAAAATAATGCATTGCAAAACAACAGAAAATATTACGTGTGCAATAATTTTAGGAGCTAACCGAATAGTTAGGAAAAGTAAAACCTGTTTGACAGCGATGACCGGGACTGATTTGAATTACTATAATTCACTGACCAAAATCGAGGTACCATACTGCAAAACTAGTATAACCAATTGGGTTATAGATTTATGCAATTTTCAGCAAAAAATAGCAGAAGACCAGTGACCAACTAGGAGCTGGAAAAAAATCTCCCTGATGTGTGTTTGGAGGTCCTCATCTCCATGTGGTCGCTCGGGACGTGTTGCCGCCGCTCCATGTAGGCGTTGCTGCGCGTGCGCCCCTGAGAAGACGATCAAGCCGGAGCTAACGCCCATCACGTGGTGGCAACAATGACCAACAAGGTACTATTGAATTAGTAATCCAAGATGAATTAGTATATCAAAGTAAAAAGAGGATATCTATCATATAAATAAGGAAAACGTGATCAATTTAGCCCAAGTAGTACTTCCCTTGCTAGTATATTCATGATTACGCTTTCACTTCGCTAGCTTGGTTATGGGACTTGCGTGGGGATCATCTCCTCGTGTGACTTCATGTCCGGATGGGGCTGCCGTGTCGACGGCCAAATTTTAAATCGGTCGCTAAAGGTCTACATAGAAAAAATCATGCAAACCAGTAGAACAAAATCTAGTGCGTATTTAATATATACTGTGCAGGTAACTGGAAAAATAGAACCTGGAATTAGTCTGCACGTAGTGGATCGAAGGGGGATTTTTTCTCCAAGGTCCTAGGTGACCTTCACGTGAATTAGCAAAGCAAAGCTAAGGCACACTATGCATAGATTAAATCTCAAAGATCGAGCCTCACTTAGACTAGTAATATCAATCAACAAATTGATTAACTTCCCTGATTTTCACGTGGAGTAGATTCTTCTTCTCTACGGGAATAGTACTAGTAGTAGGACATTGGCCAAGGGACTTGACCTGGGACTTCGGCCGGCGGAGGAAAAAGGTGGCGGCGGACCATCTTGGATTTGACTAGTTGGACTAGTATTTGGCTGATGCTCTTATACGCTACGCGGCCAACCAGCAAGGAGCGGTAGCGCGCGTTTCTCATGGACACGGCCGCCTTAAACTTTCGATCTGCGAAGGATTAATGCAAATCAGCAGCAGAGTTCCGAATAAATTATTCCTTGAAGAATGATCTAATTAGAAGAATATCACCTGGTTCATGCTGCCGCCGAGATTTCTTTCGATCTCGATCAATGAGGTCGGTAACCGATGTAGATGAAAACAATCCATCGAACCGCGACGATCACCCAGCAGGCTCTCAATGAAAGCATCAATGTCGGTTCTATATCCGGCGTATCTCGTAGTAGGGGTCCTAAAGTAATCGTCTTGGAGCGATGATAACATGGACACATGGTTTACCCAGGTTCGGGCTCTCTCGAAGAGATAATACCCTACATCCTGCTTTTGATTGTATTGATATGTGCGTAGTACAGAGTACATGTATCTACCACCCGATTGTTCTCATAAATGTGAGATCCTCGATTGACTAGCCTGGCCTTGGTTTATATAACACACCAAAGGCCTAGGGTTTAGGAGAGTCCTCGTCTTGGGCGCCAAGTCTTGTGGGATTTCCCTTGTATGCGGCGGCTGCCCGAAGTGGCCCATGAGTGAACCGCCATGGGGGTCCTCGGCCCGATCCAGCTGGTCTGGAGACGACGTGGTGAGTATCCCCTAGTCCAGGACACCGTCAGAGGTCGACAAGGCTATGCCAAAAAGGTTGTACACTCGTCGCATCACTTCGTTACTATGTATTCATGTCGATCCCTCAGGGATCCTTTGCTATGGAACTACTATGGTACTACTATTCGTGCATTTGGTTAGAAGGAGTGGAGCAAAGCAGAACTGGAGGATTTTTTCCTTTGGTGTCTCTTTTAAAGAAAAAACGTAGGAGTTTTAATATCCACTTGGACGTCCTTTTCAAATCAATATGCATGAAGAATAGGACTAATTGCATTACTGGCATAATAAGATTCTTATTTTTTCTTTTTCACGTGGTTTGACTTTAATTTGACCATGTTTCTTCATTCCCGTGTTCTTCCAATTCATGTGAACCAAACACCCAGGTTGACAGAAATCCTATGTTTCCAAATGCTCTGTTTTGCACGTGCATTCCTATCATATTCCTGTGTTTTTCCTGTCCCTGCATTTATAGAATCCTGCAATTCTAAGGAGCCCTTACAGATTTACTTCATTTTCAGATAGGCGTCAAAGAAAACTCTATGTGTTATGTCCTTCTCCTGCCGTGCCGTCATCCACCACACCTGAGGTGCACCATCGACAGAAGCGTTCACTGCAGCAGAGATTCCCCCTGCAAACTTTCTTTCACTGCCTTAGATCATCTTCCCCGTTGCTGGTAGCCACGCCAACTGCATTACCATCATCGAATGAGTAGATGAACCTAAGGACTACATAGTTCCTGAAGAGAGGTCACACTCATTCGTGTTTGCTTACGTTATACATCGGTTACTATTACCTGCTACTTTGTCGGATTTCGGGTTCCGGCAGACCCTTGAGGTTCGAACTCTGGGGTGCGCGTGGAGATTACGCTTCCTACCTACCTGTACCCCTCCGCCTCACAAGGATCTAAGCTACTAGAAGAACAATACAAGAGACACAGAGTTTATACTGCTTCGGGCCACCGATGTGGTGTAATACCCTACTCCAGTGTGGTGGTGTGGTGGATTGCCTCTTGGGCTGATGATGAACAATACAAGGAAGAACAGCCTCGCGAGGGTATGTTCTTGGCTGGGGCGATGAACTGCTAGAGGGGTTCAGTCGCCCTTCTCTCTGGATCCTAGCTGATTAGATTTCTCCGTCTCTAGATGCCTCTACCCCGGGGGTGGCCAGTCCTATTTATAGGCAAAGGCTCTGGGCCTGCTCCCCAAATATTGAGCGGGAAGGGCGCCAACAATTGGCCATTTTGAAAGGGAACATCTGGTACACTTATCCTGACTAAAGTTGGTCCTCGCCTGCCAAAGGCTCTGGTGATGACGCTGGCTTGGGATCCACAGTGACTTCCTCCTTGTCGCGGAGCTGGTCTTGGTATCGTTGCACCGAAATGGTGCCTTTGCTTGATCCTCCCGCCTGCGCTTGCTCCCTTTGCACCAAAGAGGAAAGGGAGGACACTGCGCGGGCTGGCGCCCGCCTGGCGCCCTTGGTCGTCATGGCTTGCGTCATGGGCACCTCGTGAGGCACCCCGCCTTGATCTCTCCGCCTCCTCGCGAGCCAGCCTGATGAGGCCGTGCCTGAGGAAGCTCCGTGTCGTCCGCCCCGCGAGGCTTGGCCCCTCGCGAGGGTCTTGGGTCCGTGTTGATGAAGATGGGCCGTACTGGGCTCCCTTTGAGCCACGCCGCAGGCCGCAGGCAGGCAAGTCTGGGGACCCCCGTTCCCGGAACACCGACAGTAGCCCCCTGGCCCAAGGCGCTCCCGGACTTGACCGTGCAGGGAGGCGAAAGGGCAAGCGCGAAGCGCCGTGGGCCCTAACAGCCTGCGGCCTTGGGCGCCGCGTGGCGATTGATTGGACGTGGGCGTCTCTGCAACCGCGCGAGTTGATAAAGGAGCGGCATCTGCCCAGGTTTTGCTTTTTCCGCTTCGCTGAAGATGCTCTACGCCAGCGGCCTGGAGAGCCCGCTAGCTGGCGCTGAGGACGGCCCCGCCAAGCTTCTTCCCTTCCTGGTTCGTGCTCTTGAGGATGTCGCCCTTGGCCTTGGCCCCATGGCCGAGGCCGAGGCGCGTGTCTTGTCTTCTGCAGCGCTGACGCGGGTCTTCACCCACATCCACCTTCGCGACCCCAACGTCGACCTCGACAGCCTGCTGGAGCCAGTGAGCGGCGAGCGTGCCGCCGCCGTTGCCGAGGCCGTGAAGGGTCACGCGGAGGCTCTGCTGGGGAAGTTCCCGGCCTTCAGCACCAAGCCGAAGCCAGGTGCTGCCGACCCTGCTGCTCCATGAGGTGAAGCCACCCCGCGCTGCTCCGCCGCCGACAAGCGACTCTGCTGCGGCTCCTGTTCTGCTTTTGATTCCTGCACATGTATCATGCCTCGGGGAGGCGTTTAAACTTGCGTTTGGCGTTGAAATAACAGTGTGGACTGTAATATTTGCTTTTAAATTCCTTGAATTTATGCTTTTCCTTCCTACTTGCTTATGTTCTACGCCGGCAGAGCCCGGCCCCGCGCGTACCTCACCCAGCATTAGCCCCGACAGGAAACCAGGACGGGACCAAAGGAGTGAGGGGCTACGTGACAAGTTAGGCTCCTGAGTCGCGATGCTCAGGAGTCCCCCTTGGCGCACGAACAGCAAGTAGGGAGGCGATCCTTGAAGTTTACGATTTTCCTTCCTACTTGCTTATGTTCTACGCCGGCAGAGCCCGGCCCCGCGCGTACCTCACCCAGCATTAGCCTTTCGGAAATAAGGAGTGAGGGGCTACAGGACCAGTTAGGCTCCTGAGTCGCGATGCTCAGGAGTCCCCCTTGGCACGCGAACAGCAAGTAGGGAGGTGAGATGTGGGTGGATCTACCGTTCTACGTCTACAGAGCCCGGCCCCGCGCGTACCTCACCCAGCGTTAGCCTTTCGGAACTAAGGAGTGAGGGGCTACGGGACCAGTTAGGCTCCTAAGTCACGATGCTCAGGAGTCCCCCTTGACGCTCAAACGTCCTTTGTACCTTGGCTCCGCTCGGGGAGAGACGCGCGACGAGCCAGGCCCGGGGGGCCTGGCTGGGTGGCGTGCGTCTGGGCGTGACCCAGGCGCAGCCCCCGTGCCCAGCCCCCTCGCGCGGCACTCCCGGGGGGAGGCGTTGCGGTGAGGCTAGACATTGAGCTCTGGGATCCCTGAGGTTGATGCGGCCCGGGGGCCACCCTCAGTTGTTTATCACCAGCGCGGAGCATAGCGCTTCCGTATGTGTACGGGCATAGCCGCTCCTCGGCAGTGTCGTTAGCCAGCGCGGAGCATGGTGCTTCCACTGGTACGTGGGAGGGGGCTCCCCTCCGGAGGAGCCCCCGGGGCGTGTACAGCCCCGCCCTGACACGTGGCTGGCACGGTAGGGCCTGGCGAGGTGTATCTGGGCACCCGTGAGCCAGCGCGGGACTCACGGGGCCCTACCTCTAGGCAGGTTGCGCCTGGCACTGGGCCTTATCTTGTGATGTGTTCCTGCAAATTGGGTTAGATACCTACACTCTACGTCCTCGGGTCCTGGCCCTCGAGCTGGTCTCAGCCGTCGCTGGTATGCTAGGTCGTGATGCCATGAACAAGGCCAGAGGGTGAGGGCTGGAGAGCCAGTAAGAGCCCTGAGTCGCGATGCTCAGGCACCCCCCCTTTAATGTGCAAGTGGTCGACATGGAGAAGAAGAGGTGCCATGGACCGGCATCAAATAATCAAGCATGGTGGGTTGAATGCATAGACGGAAATAAACGCGAAAGGGATATATGCCGCTGGGTCTGGCCCGAGCGACTTGGGGATGATGCAGCCCGAGGGGCGCCCCCAACAAAGTAAGCTAACGACACGAAATAAAAGGGATACATGCCGCTCAGACGGACCCACGCGGCCTGGGAATAATGCAGCCCTGGGGGGCGCTCCCAGTCGGAAATGAAACTTGAAAGATGTCACCTGATGATGTTGTGGACGAAGCAGTGTTGGTGCAGCAGACTCGGTGGGCTGCGGAAGCTGATCCTCACGAGCCCCCAGGCCCTAGGGCCTCGGGAGGCTCTGGAGGCGCTGGTGGCTCCTCGCGGACCATCTCCATCTCCGCCAAGGCTGCGGAACGCCTGGCCTCTTGAGCTTCCATGATGCCCCTCATGAGGCGCTGGTACGTGGCAGCCACGCTCGGCAAGCAGTAAGGCATGCGAACGTAGCTGTGGGGTGGACCTTCGCAGCGCCCCACTCGTGAGGGCCAGAGGCGCTCCAGAGTGGCGACTCGATTGAGTCCTAGTATGTCGATGCAGACGCGCAGCCCACCATCCTCGCCTGGATAGAGAGCCACAGCTGGTAGGCGGCGGCTGCCTCTCATAACTTTTGACTCCTGTAGCTCTTGAATGGCCTTGCTGACGAACTCCTGAGGGTCTGGCCCCCCTTGCCTTACTCCTTCTTGAGGGAAACGTGCTTCGAAACACGCCTCCACGTGGTGCCCAAGCGCCTCCCTCGTGACCTTAGCCAGGTCGGTGGACCTCCAGGGGAGAGCCCCCGAGCCCTGCCTGAGGAGGGCGCCGGGCGCACTTTCCTATGCGATGGAAGGAGGTTCCCCCTGGGCAGGCACGGGCCCTGAGGGTCCTTCCTCCTGAGTGACCGGGCCAGACGACGTCTTCTTCTTCTTGGGGGTGGTCTCGGAGAGCCTCCTGCTTCCGCGATCCGGGTCTTCCAGTGATGCGGCCTGAAAGGCTCGTTCCAAGGAACACACCGCGTCTTTCTCTTCACAGGGCACCATGATGACTCCGCCGCTCCCTGGCATCTTGAGGACGTTGTAGCCGTGGTGAGTCACGGCCATGAACTTGGCCAGCGCCGGGTATCCGAGGATGGCGTTGTACGGCAGGCGAATGTGAGCGACGTCGAAGTCGATGAGCTCGGTGCGGTAGTTGTCGCATGCTCCGAAGGTGACAGGAAGGCGGACCTGCCCGATCGGGACCGTGGAGCCGTCAGTGACTCCGGAGAAAGGCTTGGTTGGCTGCAGCTGATTGTAGGGCACTTGGAGATTGTTGAATGTTTCCACGGACAGGACGTTGAGCCCTGCCCCGCCATCGATGAGGGTCCTGGTGACCACCACGTTGCTGATGCTTGGGGAACAAAGCATCGGGAGGACTCCGGCTGTGGCTGCACACTTGAGCTGATCTGCTGAGCTGAACGTGATGGCGCATGATGACCACCTGAGAGGGCGTGTGGCTTCGAGCTTGGGGAGGAAGGCATTCACTTTGCGGGTGAACTGCTTGAAGATACGCTGAGAGGCTGGGGCTTGAGCTCCGCCCAGGATGCACACGATTGCGCGTGGCTCCTGGAAGCCCCCAGCCCCCTCGTCCTGGTGGCGGTCCTCGTTTCTTCTTGGATGCAGCGGCAGCGGAGGGAGGCCTGCGTTACCTTGCGGGCGATCCTCGCGAGGCTGATCCCTCCAGTCTCCCTCGCGAGGCGGGTCTTGCCAGCGGTCCTCACGAGGTCGACCGCGCCACCCATGGCGTGGGCCGCGGTCTTCCCAGCGTCCTGCGTTCCTTCCTCCTCCTCAACCGTAGCCCGGTCGGCACGGTCGGGGCGACGGCCGATCCTTCCTTCTCGCACGGCTCGGAGCTCTTGACATTCGTTGGTGTTGTGGGTGTGGAGGTCATGGTACACACAGTACCGACTGCCCTTGGAAGAGTCAGGCTGATCTCTGCCCCGCTTGGTGTCCGGTTCTGCCGCGAGCACGGCAGCCCCCTTGCGCTTCACATCCTTGGCCTTGGACTTCTTCTCTTCTGGGTCTGCGGAAGGCAGCTCGAGGAGGGAGAGACGCTCTTCCTCAGCCCTGGCGCACTTGGTCTCCAAGTTGAACAGCTCCAAGGAAGTGCACAGGTCTTCATGCATCGCCAGCTCCTCCTTCATCTTGACGTCGCGCACGCCGTCGGAGAAGGCTGAGATGATGGCCTCCTCGGACACCCTGGGAATCTTGAGGCGTGCGTTGTTGAAGCACTGGATGTACTTTTGCAGGGTCTCTCCGGGCTGCTGCTTGATGCGGCACATGTCGCTCACGGCGGGTGGCCGGTCGCGAGTACCTTGGAAGTTGGCGATGAAGCGGGTGCGCATCTCGTCCCAGGAGGAGATCGTGCCTGGGGCCAGGTTTAGGAGCCAGGTGCGGGTCCCGTCCTTGAGCGCCATGGGGAATCAGTTCGCCATGACCTTCTCGTCTCCGTTGGCAGCTTCGATGCCCAGCTCATAGAGCTGGAGGAACTCCGCAGGGTCGGCCGTGCCGTCGTAGCGAGGAGGCAAGTCTGGCTTGAACTTGCTGGGCCACGCGACGCTGCGTAGCTCGGTGGTGAAGGCGCGGCAGCCCGCCGTGGCCATGGGAGGCCTTGGGTGACTGAGAGCTTGGTCTTGCAGGTCCCCGCGCGCTGCAGCTGGAAGCAGCACGGGGTCTTGACGTGCGGGAGCAGGAGCGCGGCCGCGACGTGCCGGAGCATGAAGCTCCCAGGCGGCTTCTTGCGGGGGAGGGGCTTCTTGGCAGCTCTGCTCTTGCCGCGCTGGTGCCTGGCGGAGCGGGTTCTAGCCAGGGGCCACACGCCTTGCGGCTGGGGCGTCTTCTTGGTGAGGAGGCGGTTGGGGCGCCCCCGAAGCTTCGTCGCCCGCGCAGGGCGAGGTGCGGTGCAGTGGAACGGACGGTGCAGGAGAGCCCCCCGCGGCGCGGACGAGCTCGGCGACGCGGTCGAGCCACTCTTCGTAGACGTCGTCGACGGGACGGTAGCGCAAGAGCTCATTCACCGCGATGAGCGCAGCTCGAGCCTCCATGGGTGCGCGGAACGCGCGGGATGAAGAACCAGCTGGGGTTAACGAGGGAGTAGCGGTGCGGCCGTCTTGCCGCACGGAAGGATGCTGAGACGACGCTTGCTGCTCGTTCCCCGCCGGGCCGGTGGCGGCGTTGATGGCAGGCGACGGGGAACGGCGGGGACGCCTGCCGATAGGGGCCGTCTGGGCGACGTGGGAAGCGAGAGCGGCTCGGCGCTTGGCACGGGCCCGACGAGCGTCAGACATGGACGCGATGGTCGGAGGAGAAACGGGCGGTGGAAGACGAATTTCGGCGCACCCCTACCTGGCGCGCCAAATATCGTATTTTGGGTTCCGGCAGACCCTTGAGGTTCGAACTCTGGAGTGCGCATGGAGATTACGCTTCCTACCGACCTGTACCCCTCCGCCTCGCAAGGATCTAAGCTACCAGAAGAACAATACAAGAGATACAGAGTTTATACTGGTTCGGGCCACCGATGTGGTGCAATACCCTACTCCGGTGTGGTGGTGTGGTGGATTGCCTCTTGGGCTGATGATGAACAATACAAGGAAGAACAACCTCGCGAGGGTCTGTTCTTGGCTGGGGCGATGAACTGCTAGAGGGGTTCAGTCGCCCTTCTCTCTGGATCCTAGCTGATTAGATTTCTCCGTCTCTAGATGCCTCTACCCCGGGGGTGGCTAGTCCTATTTATAGGCAAAGGCCCTGGGCCTCTTCCCCAAATATTGAGCGAGAAGGGCGGCAACAATTGGCCATTTTGAAGGGAAACATCTGGTACACTTATCCTGACTAAAGTTGGTCCTCGCGTGCCAAAGGCTCTGGTGATGACGCTGGCTTGGGCTCCATAGTGACTTCCTCCTTGTCGCGGAGCTGGTCTTGGTCTCGTTGCACCGAAATGGTGCCTTTGCTTGATCCTCCCGCCTGCGCTTGCTATGTTTGCACGAAAGAGAAAATGGAGGACACTGCGCAGGCTGGCGCCCGCCTGGCGCCCTTGGTCGTCATGGCTTGCGTCATGGGCACCTCGTGAGGCACCCCGCCTTGATCTCTCTGCCTCCTTGCGAGCCAGCCTGATGAGGCCGTGCCTGAGGAAGCTCCGTGTCGTCCGCCCCGCGAGGCTTGGCCCCTCGCGAGGGTCTTGGGTCCGTGTTGATGAAGATGGGCCGTACTGGGCTCCCTTTGAGCCACGCCGCAGGCCGCAGGCAGGCAAGTCTGGGGACCCCCGTTCCCAGAACGCCGACATACTTTATCGTTCAAACATGAGTTTTAAAATGCCCATGGGGCACATATCGAGGCAACAACAAATAGTATCTGTCTACTATCTGGTTAATCTAGGGTCTTCTATGTGGTTCATGCTGGGTGGGCAACAAACAGGAGATGATCCATTGTCTATCTTTTTAAACTGGAGCTATAATCTACCTGCTATCATTAGTTTTGGATCTATCCACTCGCTTGCTACCATCAGTCTTGATTTCTGCATGCACCCCTTAGGCCTTACAAAATCTAACTATTTTATTATTATGCATGTCAGTTATTGTACACAATCGTACTGAACATGTAGAGAAAAAGAGAAGACTGTTGCGTGGGAATATAATGTCATGCAGACGCCACTCCATGGTGGGTGAAGTGCCCCCCTCCCGCCATTCCAGATTGTATTCGAGAGGAAGATAACTGTTCAGATGGGGATTCAGAGGAGCCGACCACTCGTATTTACCACCTAAGGTGTTTGCTCTAACCTGGCATGCTGATGTTGGTCATATCATGCATATGACGCCTCGCATTGCTTACATTATACATCTTATATGTCATCATCTTAGTTTAGATTTGCTTTGTGTGAATGCCACCTGTTTGGTTTCGATATCATACTCCCACTGTTCCTAAATATTTGTCTTTTTAGAGATTTCAACAAGTGACTACATACGGAGAAAAAATGAGTGAATCTACACTCTAAAATATATCTATATACATCTGTATGTGGTAGTCCATTTGAAATCTCTAAAAAGACAAATATTTAGGAACGGAGGGAGTATATGGGAGTTATGCAGTGCCATCTTCTTTAGCCAGACATCATATACGTGAATCATGAAATGCCATCCTGTTTAGCCCGTCATCGTATATGTGAATTGTATCGTGCCATATTTTTTTTCATAATGTATTCCATTTGTAAACAATGTTTATACATTCATCTACTCTTCCTGTGCATCAGCCATTTGAGTAGGTCATGGGAAAATCTGGAGCGAAAACAAGGTCTTCTGAGCAGTCGGTGCTACCTGCCGATGTAGATTTCTTGCTGGTTACAGATAGCTCCTCAGAGGAGGATTCAGAGATAGATGACCAGTCGTATCCCCCTCCCCCCCCCCCCGAGGTGCATTCTCTAACTTGGCAGGGTTATATTGCTCATATCATGCGTACGATGTCTTTGCATTGCCATGTGTTGTAGGGTGAAACCCTAGATAGAGATCTTTCATGAATTGGAGGGGAAATCCCCAAGAACATGAAGAAAATGAAGGGGGAAAACAAGAGGAACACTCAAATTGACTTGATCCAATCACACATGTGCTAGATCCAATAACACAAAGAGGGATACATGGGTCCAAATCCAACACAAGAAGATACAAAAGGTAACTAGTTCATCCCAATCCTATGATGAAAGAGGTCTTGATGATCCTATGATGGGGATCCTTCCCAAGATGGGGTCTTGAAATCCACAAGAGGATCTTCTCCCTAAGGAGTTCATGATCTCCAAGAGAAGGAAGATGAGCAAAGCACTCTCAATATCTCACATACACTTTCCTATCCTTCTAATGATCTAGGGGAGTTGTTTATATAGTCTAGGGACGAATTGTGAGGGAGAGCGGGATACAAGGGTCCAAAACCCAAAAGTGCACGGACGCACCCAGAGGGGTCTGGGCACCCGGGGGTGAGGCCCGGTCACCCGGGGTGGTCAGGGGCGTACCGGGCTGCGGCTGTAGGAGGGCCGGACACCCGGGTCCATTTTGCCGGGCACCCAGGGTGGCCCAAGGCAGCGCTAGGCGGGCGAGGCCGGGCACCCGGGGTAGTGGCCCGGGCTCCCGGTGGGGAGGGCCAACGCCTAGCAGCCGAAGGCCGGGCACTCAGGGTGAAGGCGCCGCGCCCGGGCTGGGGGGCGGGCACCCGGGGCCTCCTGTCTGGGCACCCAGAGTGGCCAGGGCCAGCGCCCAGCCGGCGGCCGAAGGCCTGGGCACCCGGGGCATGGATGGCCAGGCACCCAGGGGTTCCAGAGCCTCCGAGTCTTCACGCTCCAGGCATTCTCCCTCCTTCTCCTCCTCCATATGTGCTTGGGTCTCCCTCCTACCTTCTTCATGGACTTCTTCTTGGTACCTAAGAATGCACAACAACTCCGTTTGAGGTAGAACCCGATTCTCGCATGAATTCGAATGGAGTTCAAAGAGGAAGGAGTCAACCTCGGTTTCGATGGCGCGTGCACGTGCCCTTGTCATTGGTTCTCTTCGTGCTTGTGGTGGTGATGGGGCGTCCATGGGGATGGTCGCGGGATGCTCCGCATCATCTCCCCCCTTTGGGAGAGATCCATCCAGGGATCATGATTTGCATATGAGAGGTGATTAACCCAACAAGTGTTGTTCTCAAGCATAGCATATGGTTTGACAAAGAAGTGTGTCATGGCATTTAAGCATCTGAATTGAGCACATGGAAAAGCATCATGGAAACAATCATGCAAAGGTGAGGTAAAGGTGCTAATATGTTGGACAAGTAAACAAGCATCTACCTCAATGTCATAGCAAGCATGCATAAATTGCTCAACACATGGTCTATGGTATGCATATGAACCATTCACAACACCAAATAAGAGAAGATGTCTAAACACATGGAGTAAGTGCAATACAATCCAAGCATAATGTGCATATGGTGTGGTGAAGATTGTGTGGCACTAAACACAAATGCGATAGAAATTGTGCAACATGTGTGAGGCAATCAAATCAATCATGTGACAAGCAATGGGACATGGCATATGTTAAGTAATGACATTGTTGCAACCAAAACATATGATATGAGCAAGTAATCCAAGAATTGGGTGCAACATGAGAAAGCACAAAAATCAAGTCGTGCAAACTAGTGGAGCGAAGATGCAACACACTAGAGGAAATCATGGCAATCATGTCATGTGAGCAAATAAAAGATATAGGAAATGCACATGACATATCGCGAGCACGAACACAAAGCAAGATCATAGTGTCATCATAGGAATGGATCACAAAGGAAACATGGCAAGAACAAGCAATATCTCCACCAAGCTTGCAAATACACATACAAGTACTAGATCAATAATCATGTGTAATGCAAAGCATGTGTCACAAATGCATGGCAAAGGCATAGGAATGAGCATATCATGCAAAGTGAACACGGCAAGATGGGAATATAATATGTAATGGACAATAACCCATAGCCAAGTGAGTGCCATGTAGAAGAAATGCACGAAGTCTTTGGCGAAGAGAGTGGTGGGGAAGACAATCCCTGGGATCCCAAGTCATCATTGCTCTCTAGAGTTGTCAACTCGTGGGATTGCGAGGTTGACATGTATTCATGGGTACCTACACAAAACAAATACAAAGGAAAATTTGTGTGTGCATGATAAATGTACACATCATCCATTATGATGCATACATGCATGTGTTGGTTAGCACGAAATATCCAATGCTCAAATAAATGAGATGCGTGATATAGAAACATGTCATCCATCATCATGGGTTTGTTGTTATGTATAGCATAATGGAGACTCAAATTGTTTAATGCATCACGAGAAATATGTAGAGCATTGTTATTCATGGAATGCATATGGTGCACACAAGTAGTGGGATCATGCAATGGATAGGATGAATCAAAATATCCTAAAATGTATGAAGAAACTATGGGGGTCTTCTCATGAGCAATAGTGGAAACATCATAAGGAAAATATGAACAACATCCAAAACAATGCATATCCGAAGCTAGTTGGTCATGGCATGGCATATGGGATAAATGATGCAAAGGGAGCATATTAATATCATCACAAGAGAAACAAATGCCAATAACCATGGGCTTGTCATCTATGCCATAAGTGCAAATTGGGTTTATTTTAAAGGCATATGCATAGTCACTACGATGAGATTGCAAATATGACATATGGTTGATCTCATGCATAGCATATGACAAGTCAAGCGGATTGTGAAACAAGATGTGACCGAGAGAATTATCACAAGAAATCCTATGTAACATGGCATCACGACGAATAGACTCCAAATGGCAATAATCAAACTCATCATAAATGGGTAAATCATCGCATTGGGAAGTCGAACTAGCATGAAGCATGAAAATAGGTGGATCAACATCATGCAAGCAATCAATGTCAAGAATGTCGACTAGTGGACTAGAGCATCACCTTCACCTATGTTACCATTTACATTCCACTCAAGTGGTGTAGGTGAGATGGCAAAGACTAAATGGTGGTCACCATCTTCATATTGATGGAACCATGTGGGGGTGCATCATATTCCACCATGGCCATCGTCTTCTCCATAGGAAGGATGAAGTCGTCGCGGATCGGTGCATCATCATATATGGGACCTAGCACAAAAGGAGAAGACACAATAGAGGTAGAGGTTAAGTTGTTAGAAATTGAAATGTCCTCACATGCCCTATCAACTACCTCACTCTCTCTATGTGGTGGTGGCTCACTCACTCCCTCAAGGTAGGTGCACTCAATGTCACATCTGGTGGAGTCACTCAAATCACTCGAGTGGTGGTTGTCGTGGTTTTGTCACGGCAGATGTCCTCATGAAAGGACTTAGTCGTGGAGCCATCGCGACGGGTTAGCTTGAAGGGGTTAAAGCGGACACAGGGACGCAAGAGAGTTTATACTAGTTCGGCCCCTTCGATGAAGGTAAAAGCCTATGTCTAGTTGTGATGGAATTGATGGGTTTTCAATGACTCGGGAGTAAACAAGCTTCGCCTAAGTCTCGAGTTGTTGTCTGTTGTCCTTGAACCGCCGCCGGGTCGTCCCCTTATATACATGGGTGACGCCCGTCGGTTTACAGAGTCCCAACACCGGCTCATAGAGGTGTTCGGTTTGGTCTCTACTTATTCCTAGGTTACAATACAAGTTACATACCAACGCCGGTTTACAGCTACTGGCCTTGAACCGACTATGGGCCTTGAGCCCTCATCTGCCTTCTTGGGCTTTAACATACTTAACTACTGACGAAGTTAACCCGGCCCAGATAGGCCGGTTTACACCCAGGAGTAATATCCCCAACATTAGGCCCCAGATTGATTTGAACAGGTTCATGTCAATCCTTAGCAAAAATCTTCATCTTCAACATCTTCTTGTAGTTTGTTGAACCGCCGTGATGTCATCTTCTCTTGTCGTTGTAAACCGGCATGACGTCACCTGTTATAAAGAAACTTATCCATAATACCTTTTTTGTTTAATAGGTCTACGACAATCGAGGCGACAGCTCCGTTTCCAAAATTCGCGGCCCCTTGATTCTCGCGCCTGACACATGTCCTTTTGCTTTATAAATAGGACCGAAGGGTCACTTCTTTTTTCCCCTTCGTGCCCTTCTGCTTCGTCTTCCATGCATCGCCCAGCTTCGGAGCTCCGCCGCCGCCGTCAACTTCTGCACCAACCTTGGCCGCTGCATCACCCTGATTGTACCAGAGCATCGCGGCGACCTTCTGCTTCTTCCTCGGCTCTGGTGAGTCCTTCACCTTTTCCTCCGTAGATCCGTTCTAGGGTTTCCCAGTTCTTCAGTGTTCATCGTCTGCTTCGTGCTCATATGATAGATCTTAGATGAACCTGTGAACCTTTGCTCTGTGTAGCGGTAGTTTTTAGCATCCTCCTTCACTTACATGCCTCAAGACCATAGATCTACCTGTATCTCTGCCCATTGATTCGGCACTGTTCTTTTTTGAACCTTGAATATTTTTCTTCTTTCTGAACATGTTCTAGATCCAAAATTGTAGTGCAATCTTGTGAAATCTGTTTTTGCGTACACAGTCATCCGCAATCTTGATTTTCTAATGTTTTTAGACTAGGCGGTTTAACCTTGTAGAAAAATTGATAAACCGGTATATACCATTAGTCCCCTTGTTGAACCACCGGAATTCCTTAGCTAGGCATTGCCGCTTTGCAGAACTCCGGTTTATAAATAACTGCCTCCGGTTTAGCAATGTATGCACCAGTGTATATTTTTTCCAACATATTCTTGAACCGGTATTACTGCCTTGTAGATTGCACCATGGCCAAACAAGTGTACGAGTGCAACTGGGTTCCCTCTCGCGTGACCGAGACCCAACTGAGTAATTTAGTCAAAACCGGCGCTTTAAGCAGACAAGATGTCATTCACTAGAGGGTCCCTGGCCCGGAGTGTCCTCCCACGCCTCAAGAGGGAGAAGTTATTGTTTTTGCTGATCATCTGGCTCGGGGCTTTAACCCTCCCGGTTCAAAATTTTATTGGGATGTTTTAGCCAATTTCCAACTCCGTTACCAACATCTGTCACTTCCAAGTGCTCTATGAGGTGTTCTTTCAAGAGGAGCCCACAGTTGAATTACTCCAAGATTGCTTCCATCTAAACCGCCGCACTGAATTTACTGACGGTCCCAATACAGAGTTAGGCGGTATGGCAATTCAAAAGAGGAAAGAGGTCACTTATCCTCACGCCAAACTGCACAGCCATCCCAAAGAGTGGAATCAAACATGGTTTTACTGCAAAGATACCTCTCTTCTGAGGAAAATCCCTTGCCGGGTTACCGTCGAGAGCGGCTAAGCAATACGCATCCATTCCCCCAGAGGCTGACCGCTAAGGAGAGGATCAAATATGCTCCTCAATGCGTACTGCTCTTATGGCAGCGCCCCGGTTTGATGTGTGAATACACAGGAAATGTAAAGTATCCTCTGCGGCATATTGACATCCAGCTGACAGATGACGAAGTTACTGAGGCGGTAAAGAGGATTTTAAATGAACCGGAAGCTACTTGCGCTCAAACCGGCCTGCCTCCCTTCTGCGCCACTAACAAACTGCCAGCTGTAAGATTCATACTTTATATTTAATATTTAATCTGCCTTTGTTCAAATTCTCAACTGGTAACATCAACACCTTTTCAAACAGGGCGATGATCCGTTTTGGAGCAAGAAACCTCCTCAAGAGAAACCGGAAAAACCAGAGAGACCAACCCGGCCGAAGACCAGAGTAGTCAAGAGACCGGCTATTAAGAAGGAAACCACTGCATCCTCTGATCCACCAGCTGATGATGATGTGGGTAATCCGGACCTTGAGGTAGAGCTTGACTCACTTGGTTTATTTTTCACACGCCTTATTGATAATGATCATTGCCAGGACTATGTTGAAGTCAGTCATGCTGATGCTGCATATGTAATCGTTCTTTCTTCCGATTCAAATCCTTTGTCTGCACTAAAAATCCATCGGGCAAACCGGAAAGTTAAATTTTCTCATCCTCATGCTTATTTGGACCCAAACTTTCTTGTGAAGACACAACAGCATGAAGCTCGCCGCACAACCCGGCACAGCGGTCAGGTAGTTACCTCCGCCGGTTTACCGAACAGTCCGGTTCGGAAACGCCGTTCAGAGGTCTCTAACTCTCTTGTTAATGCATGTTGCAACGCGGGTTGCTTTCGTCAACCTCTTAATCCGTCTGACTCTGATTACCAGGGCACTTCCCATTCATCTTCTGGCGAGTCATCATCTACCCAGCTTCCACCACTCAAAACGGTGCTTGGGTGAGCCATATTTCTTATAATATTTCTGATGTTTTATTTTTCAACATATACTGTACTGATCCTTCTTATTCCTTTCAGGGCCAAACCTAGGACAAGCAAGAAGGCTCGTCTAGACAAAGCCGCAGAAGAAAATGTCACTCCTAAACCGGATAAAATACCAAATCCTGAAGAACCCATCCGTGATGATGTGTTGAACGATCCACCACCACAAGACCATGACTTCGTCACTGAAGAAATACATATTGATACCAAAGGCCCTTTTGACCAACCCACAAGCCCTGTCCGGATTGATAGAACCATTAGCCCATCGAAGCAGACTGACAAACCGGCGACTCCAGTACGAACCGGTGAAGCAAAAGATGATGATGTTGTTATCACTGGCATTGGTCGTACCGAGCCAAGCAACCCTGTCGCTTTATCCAAACATTCTGCCAAAGAAGAGTTTACTGCAATTGGCAAGGGCAAATGGAATGCCGATTTGGCCACTTACTCCGCTCTGAATCCCTAGAATCTCCATTCCGGCTATCTAAACCGGCTCTACACCAGCTGTGACTATGAAGCCGGTCTGGTAAATATGATGAAAGACAAGTATGAGGTAATTTCCTTTACTTTCCTGCCTGTATACTTCATTCTGTCAACTCCAATAGCCCCCAAGTGACGATTTAAGATTTCAACTTAAACTGGGACTTTCCAATGTGAACTTCAATTTATCTAAGCTTTGCTGATGTAGCCCCCAAGGGCCGGTTCAACTTAATGCAGTTAAACCGGGACTTTAAGTAATAAAGATTGTAACATCAATAATTATTGAACAAATAGCCATTAGCCCCCAAGTGCCAAGTTGAATACTTGTATTGAGCTTGGGACTTCATGAACAATTGTAGGATGAAGAGAAAATATGCATTAGCCCCCAAGTACCAAGGGCATAACTTGTTATGTGGTTGGTACTTCAATTCTGTACCGCTATCTGAATCATATTACTGTCTGTATGCAGGCTGAGCTGAACAAAAGAGAAAGCCAAATCTCCGATCTGCAAGAAAATCTGAAGTCCCAACAAGCTGAAACCTCCAAGGCGAAAGAAGAATTAACCAGCGCTTTAAGCATCATGGAACAGCTTAATGAGGGCTTCAACAAAGAGCGGGCGGATTGGGCCACTGAGAAATCCGCCTAAACTAAGCGAGTAGAGAATGCCGAGGCTGCACTCAAACCGGTAGTGGATGAACTGACCAGCATAAAGCGGCAAGTGCATGCCATGGCTGTTGTTGTCTTTGGTAAGCCTTCTTGATTTCTGGGGTAATGAGGCCTTCTCATGTAATTGCCGGTTTATTAATCCTTTTAATGATACAGGGACACGCATTGGTCACTTGGGGTCAGATGTGCGGAAGAAACTGAAAGTTGCCTACACATTGATAGAGCAATTGTACACTGGCGCGCAGCGGATCATCTCTACTGCTTCCCATAACAACCCGACGCCCACCTTGATCCAGGACACTATTAAGAGACTGTCGATGCTTCCTGCCCAGGTTGAAGAGCTGAAGAAATCTGCTGCTCGAACCGGTGATATCAACGCCTTAATCCGGGCAAAAGCGTGGGTGCCGGATTTTGATCCTGTTGAAGTGGCTCAGGGCTATCCCATCTTGAAGGAAGACGGGTCATAGTTCAGTGAAGAGGATCTGCGAGCGATAAACCGGGAGGTGCGCCCTCTAGCTTGTTAATTGGTTGAAGAGGCAGATTTGTCTCACTATCAAGCCCAATATGATGACCAAAACAAACGAGTGGCTGCACCAATTCCTAAAGCGGAGAACCTTATCCCTCCAATCCGTAAGAATACTTATGCTCCTGACATCGAACCGTCGTTGCTGATCAATGCTGAAGTTGTCTTTCAAGCATTAACTGGAATCGAATGGACAACTGTTGATTTCCAGCCGCTGGGTAGAGAAGCAGAAGTTGAAGTGGCGCGAGATGACCCGCAACCATCAGGCCAGGCTGGTGACCAAGCTTGAACCGGAAGCCGGTTTAAATTACTGCTCCTTTGTGTGACGCAGAAAAACAATGATCGTATCTGGGCACCGTGTTGCCTTGTAATAGACTAGCCGATACACTTGATTTTGATATGCCTTCGTGCATAGTTATTGCAACTTGTGCTTCCTTTGGATGATCAATGTCCAAACTGTTTTCTGCAATCAAAAAATCTTAAAGCGCCGCTGCGGTTGTACCGCCAGGCGGGTTATGATATGAAATCTAATATCTTATATTTAAGCATATGATAAAATATTGTGATACATAATACCTGCCATCGTTGGCCATGAAGTTTGGCTTTGCCAATCTTGAATCGGAGTTTTATAAACCCATACTGTTTGGAGGAGAAAACAGCTCCTGTGTATATAATGCCGGTTTACCATGTAAACCATTTCGGGTTATGATAAACACCGGTGTTACTCCATAATAGGATGTTAACAAAATTAGTCAAACTGGGCAAATAGTCTCCGGATTAAGAGCTGACTGTGTTCCGTCAATTGACAGTCGAACCGGTTTAATATTTGTCGGTTTAAGGACGCAACAAAAGAAATACTTATCAAAAGAAAACAAAATTTCAAGCAAACGCAATGATAAAACCATTTGCAAAAAGAGGCTATTGAGCCGATCAAGTGGCATTACCATGGTCGGACACGACCAAGCCCCCAATAGGCATAGCTATGGTTCAAGTCAGCCAGGTCCCCAAATGATGCACTGGCATTATGCTGATCAAGAGGTGTAGCGATGGTTCGGGTTCGACCAAAGCCCCCAAGTGATTCTGTGGCTTTAGGCCGATCAAGAGGCGTGATTGGTTCATACGTGACCAAGTCCCCAAGTGGTCTTGTGGCTTTCGCCTATCAAAAGGTGTTGCATTGGTTCGGACACGACCAAGCCCCCAAGTGATATAATAGGAAGCTTTTGAAAAGATAACTCAAGGGGTAAACCGGAGGCCGCTTTAAGACAGAAAGCTCCGTGTAACCACACATGATGTAAAAAAGAATAGAGACCCCGCTTTAGCTGAGGCTCCAGTTTATTGTATTGATCATAATATATACATTGTCATAATATATACATAAGTAGAGCCTATGGCTCAAGTATAGTAAGGCCGAAGATGAGCTATGTTCCACGGCCTGTTGGTCTCCTCCTCTGATGTATGTGAGTCTTTATGCTCTCGAATATCGATCAGATAGTATGACCCGCTGTGCAGATTCTTGCTGACCACGAAAGGTCCCTCCCAAGGTGGGGATAAATTGTGCATATCAGTCTGGTCTGGGATGAGCCGAAGCACCAAATCTCCTTCTTGAAAGGTTCTGGTTCTGACTCGGCGACTGTGATAACGACGAAGATCCTGTTGGTAAATCGCCGAGCGGGTAGCTGCTATGTCACGCTCCTCGTCCAACAGGTCCAAAGCATCTTGCCGTGTTGCCTTGTTGTCCGCTTCAACATAAGCCGCTACACGAGGTGAATCATGACGGATATCACTGGGGAGAACCGCCTCCGCTCCGTAGACCATGAAGAACGGTGTGTATCCTGTCGATCTGTTGGGTGTAGTATTGATGCTCCATAATACAGATGGTAACTCTTCCACCCAACAACTCGGCGTTCTCTGCAAAGGAACCATAAGCCAGGGTTTGATGCCCCGCAAGATCTCTTGATTAGCTCTCTCTGCTTGGCCATTGGACTGTGGGTGAGCCACTGATGAAACGTCAAGCCGGATGTGCTCACGTTCACAGAACTCCTTCATAGCACCCTTGGACAAGTTGGTACCATTATCGGTAATGATGCTGTGTGGAAAGCCAAACCGGAAAATCACCTTTTTGATGAATTGAACCGTCGTGGCCGCATCACTCTTGCTAGCGGGTTCTGCCTCTACCCACTTTGTAAACTTGTCAACCGCCACCAAAAGGTGGGTCTTCTTGTCCTTGGACCTTTTGAAAGGCCCAACCATATCCAGCCCCCAAGTCACAAACGGCCAAGTGATTGGAATCATCTTCAATTCTTGAGCCGGCACATGAGCACGTCTTGAGAACTTTTGGCAACCGTCACATCGACTGACCAGGTCTTCCGCATCAGCATGAGCAGTAAACCAATAGAAGCTGTGGCGAAACGCTTTAGCCACCAAAGACTTTGAACCGGCGTGGTGACCACAATCTCCTTCGTGGATCTCACGCAAGATTTCACAGCCTTCCTCAGGAGATACGCAACGTTGAAACGCCCCTGACACACTGCAATGATGCAATTCGCCATTAACAATAGTCATAGACTTGGATCGCCAGATTAACTGCTGGGCCAAGGTTTCATCCTCTGCTAGCTCGCCCCGGTTCATGTACGCAAGATAAGGAAGCATCCAATCCGAATTGACGTGTAGAGCTGCCACCAATTGAGCCTCCGGATCAGGAATAGCCAAATCCGCTTCACTAGGGAGCTTGACCGACGGGTTGTGTAGCACATCAAGAAAAACATTAGGCGGGACCGGTTTACGTTGAGAGCCCAACCGGCTTAAAGCGTCCGCGGCTTCATTCTTCCGGCGGTCCACGTGGTCCACCTGATAACCCTTGAAGTGACCTGCAACAATATCCACCTCGCGACGATATGCTGCCATGAGTGGGTCCTTGGAATCCCAAGTGCCAGACACCTGCTGAGCCACCAGGTCCGAGTCACCGAAGCACTTAACTCGGCTTAGATTCATCTCCTTAGCCATCCGGAGACCATGGAGTAAGGCTTCATACTCAGCTGCATTGTTAGTACAAGGGAACATTAAGCGGAGAACGTAACAGAACTTATCACCTCGTGGGGAAGTTAACACGACTCCAGCCCCCGAGCCCTCCAATTGCCTGGACCCATCAAAATGGATTGTCCAATATGTGTGATCCGGCTTCTCTTCAGGTGCTTGCAGTTCTATCCAATCATTGATGAAATCCACAAGTTCTTGAGACTTAACCGCCGTCCGAGGCACGTATTTCAATCTGTGCGGCCCAAGCTCTATAGCCCACTTGGCAATCCGGCCGGTTGCTTCCCTGTTCTGGATTATATCTCCCAAAGGAGCAGAACTGACCATTGTGATGGGGTGTCCCTGGAAGTACTGCTTAAGCTTCTGGCTTGCCATAAAAACTCCATATACCAGCTTCTGCCAATGCGGGTACCTTTGCTTGGACTCAATAAGCACCCCGCTGATATAGTAAACCGGACGCTGAACCGGATATTCCTTGCCTGCCTCCTTGTGTTCCACCACAATAGCCACGCTGATTGCACGAGCGTTAGTTGCGACATATAGTAGCAACGGTTCCATGTCAATTGGAGCGGCGAGAACAGGCGGGTTGGCTAACTGCCGCTTTAAATCCTCAAACGCTTTATTAGCAGCAGAACTCCAGACGAATTGATCCCTCTTTTTCTACATCTGATACAAAGGGATCGCGTTTTCACCAAGGCGGCTGATAAACCGGCTCAAGCGGCAATCCGGCCTGCCAAGCATTGAACGTCATTGATACACTTCGGTTTAGCCAGGGAGGTGATCGCTGTGATCTTCTCCGGATTAGCCTCAATTCCCCTGTTGGACACTAGAAAACCCAATAACTTGCCTGCCGGTACACCAAAGACACACTTGGCCGGGTTAAGCATCATCTTGTATGTCCGTAGGTTATCAAAGGTTTCCTTCAAATTGTCAACCAGAGTCTCCTTCTCCCTTGACTTAACCACAATATCATCCACATAGGCATGTACATTACGGCCAATCTGCTTATGAAGGCAGTTCTGTACACAGCGTTGATAAGTTGCCTTGGCACTCTTGAGCCCAAAGCGCATAGATACATAGCAAAAGGCTCCAAAGGGAGTTATGAACACCGTCTTCTCCTGGTCCTTAACTGCCATCTTGATCTGATGATAACCAGAATATGCATCCAGAAAACTCAAACGCTCACAACCCGCCGTAGCATCAATAATTTGATCAATTAGGGGGAAGGCAAAAGGATCTGCTGGACAAGCCTTGTTAAGATCTGTGTAATCCACACACATGCGCCAGGTGCCGTTTTTCTTAAGGACCAGCACCGGATTAGCCAGCCATTCAGGATGGAAAACTTCAACGATAAAGCCAGGCGCTAAGAGCATGGCTACCTCTTCTCCAATAGCTTTGCGTCTTTCTTCGTTAAACCGGCGGAGAAACTGTTTCACCGGTTTGTACTTAGGATCCACATTAAGAGTGTGCTCAGCGAGTTGCCTCGGGTACACCTGGCATGTCAGAAGGCTTCCATGCAAAAATGTCCCGATTCTCACGGATGAACTCGATGAGTGCGCTTTCCTATTTCGAATCCAAGTTGGCACTGATAGTGAACTGCTTGGACGAATCGCCAGGTACGAAGTCAACAAGCTTAGTCTCAGCTGCTGATTTGAACTTCAGGGCCGGATCCTGCTCCGTAGTTGGCTTCTTCAATGGAGTCATGTCTGCCGGATCAACATTGTCCTTGTAATACTTCAGCTCCTCCGTGGCGCAAACCGACTCTGCATAAGCCGCATCACCTTCTTCACACTCCAAAGCAATTTTGCGGCTTCCGTGAACCGTTATTGTTCCCTTGTGACCCAGCATCTTGAGCTGCAAATACACATAACAGGGTCGTGCCATAAATTTGGCGTAACCCGGCTGCCCAAACAGGGCGTGATATGGACTCTGGATCTTTACCACCTCAAAAGTCAGTGTCTCCGACCTCGAATCATGATCATCTCCAAAGGCTACTTGCAGAGCTATCTTGCCAACATGATATGCTGACTTACCAGGTACCACACCATGGAATACCGTATTGGACGGTTTAAGATTTTTATCTGTTAGTCCCATACAACGGAAGGTCTCATAGTATAAGATATTAATGTTGCTCCCTCCATCCATGAGCACCTTGGTGAATTTATAACCTCCCACCTGAGGTGCCACCACCAACGCTAGCTGACCCGGATTGTCAACCCGGGGAGGGTGATCCTGTCTGCTCCATACGATTGGTTGTTCAGACCAGCGCAAATAATGGGGCACGGCCGGTTCAACAGAGTTGACTGCCCGCTTATGAAGCTTCCGGTCTCGCTTGTCCAAACTAGTGGTGAAAACATGGTATTGCCCACTATTTAACTGCTTCGGGTTGCTCTGATAGCCCGACTGCTACTGCTGGTTGTAACCACCCTGGCTATTCTTATTATTTTGATTGTTATGTCCGCCCTGATTACCATTAAATCCTGAAACAGAATTTCCTCCACCGTAACCCGGCCCGGATCCTGAGCCACCACCTGATCCGTGATCATACCGGAAAGCATTAGAATTCTTGAACTCTTGCATAATGTAGCAATCCTTCCAATGGTGGTTGGCTCGCATCTCCTTCGTCCCGTGCTTTGGACAGGGCTGGTTTAACAGATAAGTCAGGCGGTCCGGGTTAGGATTAGGCGCTCCACTGTGATTCGGCGGTTTACCCTTGCGTCGCTGGCCCTTGTCCTACGCGTTGGTATTAGCCACAAAGTCCATGCTGCTATCCGCTTTACGCTTGCCTTCGTTTCCATGACCTGCCGGGTTACGCTGCTGCCCTTTGGAGTTGTTGTTCTTCTTTCCCTTCCCTGTCTTGTCATCATCAGACTCGGGATCCTTGGTACTATAGGAATCAGCATACCTCACTAACGCAGCCATGAGGGTCCCCATATCATTGCAATGGCGCTTCATCCGTCCTAATTTCAACTTTAAAGGCCCCTGGCAGTTGCCTTCCAAGGTTATAACTGCGGTATCAGCGTTGATACGGTCTGATGAATGCAAAATTTGTGAGACCCAGCGCACCCAACGAGTCGTCGATTCTCCTTCCTCCGAGACACAGGCTGCTAAGTCCACTATCGACATAGGCTGTTTGCATGTATCCTTGAAATTTTGGATAAACCGGGCTCGCAATTGGGCCCATGAACTGATAGAGTTGGCCGGTAAACTTTTTAACCAAGTGCGGGCCGTCCCTTCGAGCATCATGGTGAAGTACTTTGCACACGCCGCATCATCCACATCAAGCATCTCCATGGCCATCTCATAGCTCTCTACCCATGTCTCTGGAGGCTGATCGACAGTGTAATTTGGCACCTTGTGTGGGCCCTTGAAATCCTTGGGCAGGCGCACATTGTGTAAAGCGGGAACAAGACAGGGCACCCCCAAAGAACTAGAAGTAATGCCTGGCTCGACCGAGGTGGTTGGACGAACAGGCGTAAGCTGACGAGCCTCATACTGCGCTGCTAACTCGGCCTCCCTGCGCGCTCGGGCCCGGTTTACCACTTCCTTAGCATCACCAACACCACCCGTCGGGTTGTTACCACGAGGTGCTTCACGGTTTCATGCATTACTTGACACAGCCGGTTCATCCATACGCCTGCTATAGCTCCGGCTTGGGCGAGGGGTGGAGTGGATCCGGTCACGGCTGTACGAGTATGCTTCCTGTTGGATCAAAGCTGTCCGAAGAAGCTCCTTAACCCGGCGCGTTTCCACCGCCTGCGGCGAATCACCTTCAATTGGGATGGCCTCCAGTCGTGCAGCAGCAACAACAAGGTTGTCCATCGGGTTGGAGTAATGACCTGGAGGTGTCGGGACAGCCTGAAGTACAATAGTGTTCTGATGAGGCGGATCCATCAAGCGAGGCTGAACCGGCGCGCCCGTCCCTGGTGCTTCCGCCCGGTTTACCATCAGCGGATTACTGGTTCCCGCTGCTGGGGTGTTAAAGAGATCTCTGGCTTCGAAAACTGGAGGCAAACGATGGAAGCTTCCTCTTCAGGACTTCATGTGACGCGTTCTGATCCAGCATAAGCCTATAGGCCTGCGCATCCAAAGCGGCCCGCTCTGCAGTCATCCTGGCATCTTCAACTGCTAGGTCGGCCTTGGCCTGAGTGATCTGTTCCCTCACTTTTGCAATTTCTGCGTTGTGGGCGTCCTGATCCACCGGGTTAGCCTCTGCCATAATCATAGCCAACGCATCAAACAGATCAGACAAAACTTAAGCCGGCGGGCGCACAGGACCTCCTACCCCGGCATTTGTCGCCGCTACTGACCCGGAGATCATGACTGCTGCGGTCGAAGAGTGGATCGCCGCCTGTGTACCAGCCATGAATATTTCAACCCGGTTGGGCAGATTAGAGGGGTCCGGAATACTGTCGCCATCGGAACAGCCCCCGATCCGGCCGTCTTGTAGCTGATATAACGATTCGGTTTCTCCGGTTGATGACTCGTCGCCGGAATAAACGACGGTCTCGCCACCAGATTCCGATCCATCCTCATAGTCTCCTCCATGGATGACTCCCACGAAGGCATGCTTCACGGCCGGTTTAACATGGGCAGATCACGCACGCTGAGCCGTTTCGACGAGGTCGGTGCAGATGTCCGGCTCAGGGCCCGGTTCACCGATCTTGCCAATGAAGACGTGTATGCCACCAAAGGGGACCCGGTACCCGTACTCAATCGAGCCGGCCTCGGGGCCCCAGCCTGCATCGTCGATGTAGAGCTTGCCACGACGACTCTTGGTCATCTTGCCCACAGCATAGCCCTTGAGTCCTTCGAAGTTGCCCTCCAAGAACTTGAAACCATCGTGCGATAGCCCCATGGTGGGTGCCAACTGTCGTGGTTTTGTCACGGCATATGTCCTCATGAAAGGACTTAGTCATGGAGCCATCGCGACGGGTTAGCTTGAAGGGGTTAAAGCGGACACAGGGACGCAAGAGAGTTTATACTAGTTCGGCCCCTTCGATGAAGGTAAAAGCCTACGTCTAGTTGTGATGGAATTGATGGGGTTTTGATGACTAGGGAGCAAACAAGCTTCGCCTAAGTCTTGAGTTGTTGTCTGTTATCCTTGAACCGCCGCCTGGTCGTCCCCTTATATACATGGGTGACGCCCATCGGTTTACAGAGTCCCAACACCGGCTCATAGAGGTGTCCGGTTTGGTCTCTACTTATTCCTAGCTTACAATACAAGTTACATACCAACGCCGGTTTACGGCTACAGGCCTTGAACCGACTATGGGCCTTGAGCCCTCATCTGCCTTCTTGGGCTTTAACATACTTAACTACTGACGGAGTTAACCCGGCCCAGATAGGCCGGTTTACACCCAGTAGTAATATCCCCAACAGTGGTGGTGGTGGCTCTCCTCACATGGGAATTGGGACAGCTCATCATATATGGGGCTAGGGGTGAAGTCACTCTCACTCTCATTATGGTGGCAAAAGTCACTCAAGTCATCATACGTCGTCGTCGAAGGGAAAATCCCATGCTCAGCCATCTCGTCGTCGTCACCGTGGATGAAGGCCGAAGATGGCACATCATCGCTCTCCTCCATGACCGAAGGGAAAATCCCATGCTCGATCATCTCGTCACCGTTGCCGTGGATGAAGGCTGATGTAGGCATACTCGTTGGAGGTAGGCGAAGATGTCATACGTCCAAAGGTGGAGATGCCTTGATAACACTTTGCAAAGATGTCGAAGTGGTGGTAGTAGCCGTAGCTCCGTCTTGTTGGTGATGATGTTGTTAGTCGATGGAGCTCTTCCTCGTCATACACCTTGGGCTTGCGGTCGTCTTGGCGGTCGTCTCGAAGATGATGACGGTGCCGCGAGGTACTCTCATTGTGTGGTTGTTCCGAAGACTTGCGACTTGAGCGTCTCCGCCTTGAAGATGACGAAGAGGAAGAAGACTTGTAGTTGGCCCACATGTGTCGGATGTCATCCAATTGTGCATCCAACTAGGTGTCGATGTAGTCCCTTGTCCGTGCTTAGCTTTGGTGAATGTCGATGGTGAGTCGCTCAATGCCTCGCATTGCTCGTTGTATTCTAAAGATGGACGTTTTGGTGATGTAGTTGTTTGCGTCGCCGTTGTCGTGGAAGACCGGAGATGAAATGCCTTGCCTATCCATCACAAGACTCGAGCAAATGTGAGTGGAAGAAAGGAAAGAACTAGACCAAATGTACCTTTCCAATGTTGAAGATGGATCAATGATCACTCAATAATGTATCAAGGAAATAGCACAATTGGTACCAGATCTTGTCAATTCTCACACCTACACAAGTAAGGCTTATGGTGGAGCTCGGTGAGGATAGTGGCACAAAAATTGGATGCAAAATGTTAGCAAGAGTCAATAATGTTAGAAAATATTAATATATTCGCAAGTGAAACAAGTAGACCGATAGCAATGGGTGGCACACGGAATCACACACACGGATAGATAAATGGGGTCGTGCAACCAAGGAATGAGCACAAAATGTGGAATCCCGAAAAACGCTCGTGTTGCACAACTCTAGAGAGACGCTAGCACGATTGCTCAATAGGCAGATACGAAACTTGTGCACAACCTATAAGATGCAAAATGTATCAACTTTTGATCCCAAGTATGTTATATAGTATGATGTTCTGATGTTTCGCACATGATGATCCAAGATGATCAATATGGTAGTATGATATGCAATGTGGTGATGCTATGGCTCTTCCTTACAAATTTCTTTGCTCTCTTTTTTCTTAAAAGCTTATTCTATTTTTTATGGCCACTTATGCGAAATGCACAAACCAAGATAGCTATTGTGTATATGCGGGAACAATCTTGTGACACAAGGGACGATATGATGTTACCAAGATGATACCAATATGTATGCAATGGATGGTACGGATCACTAATGTGCACAAGTAACGTTGGCGGCAATACTCAAATGGCTAGTATTGATAGGCAAGTGACGCAAAATGGGCTAAGGGGTTAACAATGTAATGGCAAGAATGTACAATGATGGGATACCACGATACCATGATGATATAGAGGTCACCGTTCTTGATTACGGTTAGGGTGTCAAAATGATGAAGTGGTCGATGTCGAATCCTTTTTGAAAGGTGAGCGGCGGTGTTGCCAATGTTGAACCGTTCCTAGTTAGCCGAAACACCCTAGGAAACGGAAAAACCGCAAACTCAAAATCTCAAAGGAGAATGTCAAATGGTGGTAGCGGAATGCGTTGGTGGTTCCGGAGTTAGCAATGCAAAAGTGGTGGTGATGGTTGATGACGAAGCAACCGTCCCTAAGTACCCAAAACACCTTAGGAGACTCAAGTCACAACTCAAGAAACCACAAATGCTAAATGGAGCAAAATGAGTTAGGTTGCGGAAAGCTATGGTGGTTTGGCGGATGATATGGTGGATGGCCTAGGCAAAAATGACAAAATGCCAAAATTTTGATGGAGTCAAATGGTGTTGGAACCTATGTATATGGATGGGGGATGTCAATATCTACTCAATGAGCTAAAGAACGTCAAAATCTGACTTCGGGAGTGAAAGTTATGGCCGAAAGTTTTTTGTTGATGGGCTGATTCTAGGTGGTGCGGGTGCCCGGAGGTCGGAGGTGCGGGCACCCGGGTTGGTCAACGGGGTTGGGCTGAAGAAGTGGTCCGGGGCTCTGGGTGCCCGGGGGCAAGGGGTGCAGGCACCCGGGGTGGTCAGCGGGGATGGTCGGGGGCCCGGGTGCCCGGGGTTTGAGGTCCGGGACCCCGGGTGTCACGGATTTGGGCGGAAATTCATGGGAAAATGGAAGAAATTGATGGATTTCGTGAAGGTAAAGGTGGAGATGGATGGGGGTAGGGCTAGATCCACTTGAAACCAAGCAAATCCATGGATCAAATCCAACAAAACCTCATGAAACCAACAAATCACAAAAAAATGGGCTATTTTTGGTGGGGAATTTTTGAAATTGGGGAAGAACACAACAAAATTTGGCTAGAGAACAAGAAGGGGGGCTCCAATTTCGTGAGAAACCATGGCTCATCATACCAATACATTGTAGGGTGGAACCCTAGATGGAGATCTTTCATGAATTGGAGGGGAAATCCCCAAAAACACGAAGAACACGAAGGGGGAGACAATAGGAACACTCAAATTGACTTGATCCAATCACACATGTACTAGATCCAATCACACAAAGAGAGATACATGGGTCCAAATCCAACACAAGAAGATACAAAAGGTAACTAGTTCATCCCAATCCTATGAGGAAAGAGGTCTTGATGATCCTATGATGGGGATCCTTCCCAAGATGGGGTCTTGAAATCCACAAGAGGATCTTCTCCCTTAGGAGGTCATGATCTCCAGAGGAGGAAGATGAGCAAAGCTCTCTCAATATCTCACATATACTTTCCTATCCTTCTAATGATCTAGGGGAGATGTTTATATAGTCTAGGGACGAATTGTGAGGGAGAGGGGGATACAAGGGTCCAAAACTCAAGAGTGCACGCAGGCACACGAAGGGGTCCGGGCACCCGGTGGTGAGGCCCGGGCACCCGGGGTGGTCAGGGGCGCACCGGGCTGCGGATGTAGGAGGGTCGGGCACCCGGGGCGGCCCAAGTCAGCGCCAGGCGGGGGAGGCCTGGCACCTGGGGTTAGTGGCCCGGGCACCCGGTGGGAAGGGCCAGCGCCCAGCGGCCGAAGGCCAGGCACCCAGGGCGAGTTGGCCGGGCACCCGGGGCGAAGGCTCCGCTCCCAGGGTGGGGGGGCGGGCACCCGCGGCCTCCTATCCGGGCACCCGGAGTGGCCAGGGCCAACGCCCAGCCGGCGGTCGAAGGCCCGGCCACCCGGGGCATGGATGGCCAGGCACCCGGGGGTTAAAGAGCCTCCGAGTCTTCACGCTTCAGGCATTCTCCTTCCTTCTCCTCCTCCATATGTTCTTGGGTCTCCCTCCTAGCTTCTTCATGGACTTCTTCTTGGTACCTAAGAATGCACAACAACTCCATTTGAGGTAGAACCCGATTCTTGTGTGAATTCGAATGGAGTTCGGAGAGGAAGGAGTCAACCTTGGTTTCGATGGTGCGTGCACATGCGTTGTCATCGGTTCTCTTCGTGCTTGTGGTGGTGATGGGACGTCCATGGGGATGGTCGCGGGATGCTCCGCATCACCATGCCATCTGCTTAGATTAGACATGGTTTGTGTGAATGCCTCCTGTTTGCTTTCTATATTAGATATGTGAATTATGCAATGCCATGTTTTTTAGCCAATTATCATATATGTGAATTATGCACCGCCATGTAGCCAGGCATCATATATGTGAATTATCTCAAGCCATCTTTTTTTTTTCATTACGTATTCCATTTGTCGACAATCTGTGTATATTGAACTACTCTTCATGTGTATCAGCCATTTGAGCCGGTTATGGAAAAATCAGGAGTGAAAACAAGGTCTTCAGAGCAGGCAATGGTACTTGTTGAAGCATATATCTCGATGGTTACAGGGAGCTACCCATAGGAGGATTCATAGACAGATCACCAGTCCTATATCCCACCTGAGGTGTATGCTCTTAGTTGCAATGTTTATATTTCTCATATCATGCATATGGTGTCTTGCATTGCTTAGTTTAGACATCATATGCACAATTTTAAATTCCACCTGCTTAGTTTAGAGATCATACATGCGAATGCCAGCTGCTTAGTATATGAATCAATTATGTCAATTATATCATGCCATCATGTATACTTAGACAACATGTATGTGAATTATTTCATCCCAACGTATTTTAGAAAGACATCATATAGTTTTGTCATGTCATCATGTTTAGATACTCATCATATGTTGAATTATGCCATTATATCATGTTAAGTTATCCATCATATATCTGAAACTGTGTCATGCTATCCTATTTAGTTAGGCATCATATATGTGAAATTGTGTCATGCCGTCATGTTTGGTTAGACAACATATATGTGAGTTACCACATCTTTCTATCATATAATATATATACGTTCAATTTCTTTTCTTGTTTATCAGCCATTTGAATTTGAGGGGGTGATGGAAGTATCTAAGGGAGCAAAAACCCCCGTTCTTCACAAAAGACAGTGCTACCCGTCGATGCAGATAGAACCATAGTTGTACTGGCCGAGAAACTAGCCCCACCACACATAATCGAGACTCTTCCAGATTGCACACTTACACCGTTGGGCAGAGAACCAGCTACAACCCATCTAACCCCAACCCCAGCGGATAGTAACCCACTTCTAGTTGACAAAGCACCATGTCCACCACAGAGTACCCCCACACGAGCAGTTTGTAAAGCAACTGTAGTGCCCAAAGCACGAAGACCACCATAGCGAACCCAAACTCCACATTTAAAGCAGAAGGGCAACTATTCTCAGGTCAGATTCCGTAGCTATGGTCCATACTCCTTCACTATTGCATCACTGTATTTACTCATACGAACTACTTTTGAATTTGAAGGATCCAACTGAAACTCCAATGGCGCAACAGGTATGTTTTAAACCTATTTCTTTAACTGGATTGCTGCTCTAACTTTTTGCTCTATGTTGATTTCAGTTTTAGTTGTATAAATAGTTGCGTTCACACTTATGTTCTGTCTATGCTGTTGTGTCTTAAAAATATATGAGTTGAACTGTGCCTCTATCTTGATTTGACAACATAAACTAGAATGATATGGACAATACAGTGACCATAGTACATAGATATATGTTTGTTTCATGTTGTTATCCTGTCCACCTTACTACCGAACCGGTTTACCAAAATGAGTTTCGTATACTACATGCTAAACCTGTGATGTGTCTGCTTGTTTTTCTTGTAGTATGCGAACATAATATTGGAGAAGAGCACCCCCACTATGCAATGGTAGAGAAAGTAATGCAGATAAGGTTCAAGATAGTGAGACAACCCTGTTGGTCTCCAAGAAAGGTGATAAAAACAATCTTGTAGACAGTGAGAAAACCCCACAGTCCTGCGTTGATATAGTGTTCGAGTTACTGGCCAGTAATGCTAGCACAAGCTCTTTGAACTCGCTGCCTAAATCACTTCGGCTTCTTCAGTCTCCGCTACAAGCTGAAAGGCATCAGTCAGCTGTGCTACAGCAAGAAGCCGAAGGACTGAGGAAGTCCCTACAGAATTTAGATACATACTTTCTTGTGCAACAACAAGCGCTGGAGGATTTAAGCGCCAAACAACAGAAAGTTAATAAGCTTGCTAAGCATCTTGCCAGCATTATGGGTACCC
This sequence comes from Aegilops umbellulata, assembly GCA_032464435.1. Classification (NCBI taxonomy): domain Eukaryota; kingdom Viridiplantae; phylum Streptophyta; class Magnoliopsida; order Poales; family Poaceae; genus Aegilops; species Aegilops umbellulata. Next base: position 211,399,372 of record CP136058.1, read on the forward strand.
AGGATATTGTTTCTTTAGCTCTTCTGAAGTGGTTTCCGTTCTGGACTTGTTTTGCTGCGGCTTTTGTTTGCACTGGTCGCCAACTTTGACAACTAGTGTATGTGATATGCTACTTTGTTCCCTATGTTTGCACTGGTGGCAAACTATGATGCCCAGTGGATGTAATATGTGTAATAGTCGTGATAGCCTAACATAAGTTGCTTGCTTATTTATTTCCATGTTTGTCTTGTTTATTTGTTTGCTTGTAGTCAGTGCAGTTCTTTTTCGCGGTTTGCTAGTGGCCACAATAACCTATTTTTAAAACTAGGCCACAATAACCATGGGCTGCATATTAAGTGTAGTGACCATGGGCCTCCTATGGGCTGTAGAAACAATGGGCCTTCTACGGGGAGTAGCATCAATGGGCCTTCTATGGGCCGTATGATCGATTGGCCAAACATGGGCCAATAACGGACCGCATTATGGTCCTTAAACGGGCTAGAGTTGGAATTGTCAGTTCATGGGCTGACCATAACGGGCCATCATTAATCGGCCGTATTTTGATGACACTATGAAAATGGCCCAACGGATTAAAGGGCCACAACGGGCCGAATGTAACCACGGGCTGAATTTGGCCCACACTCAGAAAAAGCCAGTAACTAGCCATAAGTAACTGAATGCTGGAAAGGAGCCCAAGAATAAATGCGCCCTGAGAAGGCCGAAAGATAACATGGGCTTGAAATGGCAAAATGGAATAATGGGCCGTATATGGGTATAAAGCAATATATTGTTCATTATGGGCAAGTTTCCCCACGGGCTGTTAATGGGCCAAGAGTTACAAAGTGTCTCATATGGGCCGACGTCATGGGCCAGACATGGGCCGGAAGTTACAACGAGCTGGAATCATATTTGACGGCCTAGATGACGCTACTAGGCCTAATTCGGATAGGCCGTAATGGGCCCTGGGTTAGCGGGCTGTAAATGGGCTATGTGCGAACATGCCGTTAACATGCTTTCCGTGGGTTGGCCCGCTATCTTTTGAGCAAGTCAAACGGGCCAACCTTTTCATAGGAATGGGCCTCTGTTGGGCTGTGCCACGTGTCGATGTATCATTGGCGCATTCTATCCAATGAGTGGATGACATCTGAGCGGACACGTGTTTCCTCCAGTCAATGATAATTTTACACATGGAAAATCCCCATTGGTCTGGGCTGTTAACGGGTTATCGAATCCAAAACAGAACCCGATAGCTTTACGACCCGTTACGGTGGATGCCATGTGTCGGTCACCCTTGACGAAACCACTTCTATGACACGCGATTTATCATCATGGAAGTGGACACTTCCGTGATGATAATTTTGGTAATGTCATGGAACACTTCTACGACAGCACACGTATGACTATCTTGATTCTGTCATAAAATTGTCATGGATGTACATGCATGACAGAAAACGTGACCTACTGTGACAAACACGTATCATCACGGCAGTGTATTTTTTTGTAGTGACACCTTTGCCATGAATTTTTGACCCATGCTTTGCATTACACATGATCCATGATTCTAGTACTTATATGTGTGTTTGCAAACTTGGTGGAGATATCACTTGTTATTGCCATGTTCCATTTATGACCCATTCATATGATGATCCTTCGATCATGATTTGTGTTTCTGCTTGCCATATGTCATGTGCATTGCCTATGCCCACTATTATTTTTCACATGACATGATTGCCATCATATCCTCTAGTGTGTCATCTTCGCCCCACTAGTTTGCACGACATGATTGATATGCTTGCTTCATGTAGTGCTTCACCCATGATTTATACTTGGTCAAGTCATGCGGTTGATAGCCACTATTGCCATTCTTTTCATATGATTGCTATCGCTACTTGTCAGATGTCTCCATATGTTGCCTCTCTCATGCTAGATAATTTGCCATGCATTGATTATTATTCTAGTCTTGCTAATGAGATTGCCCCCATAGCATTCTGACATATATTTGAAGATTTGACATATTTCTTGTGAAGCATGCTTATCTTCCCTCTTCGCACCATATGCCTAGTGGCATGAGTATAGCCATTACATCATATTATTCACTTTTGCTTATAATGGTTATGCACAAAAGAAGAGAACCATCATGATGAATGATGTGTTTATCTACCATGCACATAAGTTTGCTTTTGTTTGCGCATGTGTAGGATACTTGGACTTCGTGTCAATCCGAGCTCTTAAGAGCGAACCACCTTCTACCATGACGAGTCTACATCGCACTAGCTTGTACTTCGGCATTGTGAAGGATGCACAAGGACATTCTTTTGAGGTGATATCCTTCTCTTTCGAGAAACACAAAACCATGAGCATGGATATTGTGGATCATACTACTTGTGTTGCTTCCACCATGAGACTTATTGGTCATCTTGGACCACTTTATTGCACACATGTTAGCGATAGTGCTTTCATTCATGATTTCCACATTGCTATGCCTCATGACATATATGCCTTGTGTGTTGCGTCCAAATTGTTCATTATTTGCTCCTATCATATTCTTGGTTCCAACAATGTCATTTCTTCACATATTCCATGTCCCTTTGCTTGTTATATGCTTACGTTGATTGCCTCACACATGATGAACAATTGCTCTTTATATTGAGATGAGTGCCACAATATATTCACTACTCCCTATACACGTTATGCTTGGATTGTCTTGCACTTGACCCATGTGTTTAGACACTTCATTTTATTTGGTGTTGTGAATGATTCCTATCCCTACCATAGACCTTTCATTGAGAGCTTTGTGCATGTTTCCTATGACCTTGAGGTAGATGCTTATTCTCTTGTCACACACATTAGCATATCTACCGCCAATTTGCATGCTTGTTTCCATGATGTCCTTGATTGTGCTCAATTCATATGCTTCCATGTCATGCCACAATCCTTTGTCACACCATATGGTATGCTTGATGACGACACTTGTTGGGTGAATCACCTCTTGAATGCTTGGTTTTGCACTAACACTAACCACATTTGTTTTTCCAAGTGTTTGTTGTCTTTTCTCCTTTTGAAGGAATCATGAGACGGTGCAACATTGGAGAGTGCCCATTTCGAGCCTCAAGATGATGAGTACTTGGTGACCGCCCACTTCTACACGGCGACGCCATCTCTTTCCCATGGTGATTTGGTTTTTAATCCGAGGTCGGATCTTTCACAAGGGGCAGGGGATGATGTGGAGCATCCTATGGACATCACCATGTCAAGAGTCTGTTTGGCAAGTGACACGTGTGACATCTACTTCATGCATACAAATGTGAATCATCGCCTTTACACGTGTCCACTTGTACCCTTCGAGGATGGTATACTACTTGACCCCTCTCTCATGTGCATTCATAGGTGTGAGCGGAGCTACACATTCATCGTGGAGGAGTCCAACTGCAAGAGAATAACTACACCATCCAAGACGGAAGCCTGGAAGTGGAGAAGGAAGTGGCCAAGAAGAAGGGAGCAGCTCCCAGGCGACCCTGTGCGCATGCCCCCCCCCATCCCCTCCCAACCCCGTGCCCACGGGCCTCCCAGGTTGGATGGTCCTGAAGACCCCGTGCGCACGGGCATGTATCGTTCCCACGGGACCCCCATATCCATGGGCCTCACAGGCCCCTTGCGCACGGGCTAATGCGTCAGGTCTCTAGGGACCCCGTGCACATGGGCTCCACTTACCCCGTGCACACGGAGCCCTGTAGGTTGCTGCGGGCTTTGGCCATGTAATCCCCATTTCGTCCCTCCTTACCCCTTAACGCCTTGGATATATATATATATATATATATACTCCTCCATCTCCTCCATTTAGACTTAGCTAAGAATAGATCTAGACATTAGAGCTTAGCTCATGTACCTCCCCTTGTGGGATGCCTCCTCTTGAGAGAGAGAGAGAGAGAGAGGAGAGAGAGAGAGAGAGAGAGAGAGAGAGAGAGAGAGAGAGAGAGAGAGACTCCATTGGAGTTCAAGGCCTCCTTTTGAGAAGATCCCTATTGTAACGACCAAACCTCGAAGGATTTGAGTCTCTGTGCTTACCGTGCTAGTCCCTGGATCAAACTCGCTAGCACACACAGTATAAATGAATACAAGAATAGCAAGTGCGTCATTTATTACAACGTATGATCCAGAATGTATAAAATAAAACAATCCGCATAGCACATGGCTAGCTTTATTCAATCAAACAGCGGAAAAGTAGCACAAAATAACGATGAGTCCCATCATAGACCACTGGTGATGCTGAGTGCAGACTCACAACCCTAACGGTACCTTACTCTTTGTTTTAATATCCTGCGACATGAGACGTTGCAACCATATAGGTCAATACTTTGAATGTATTGCCAAGTTACACGGGAGTAATAATAATAAAATAGACCTACATGTATATGCACAGTATAACAAAAGGAAGGCTTGAGGGTTAATTTTTGCAGAAAGCTGATTTTGTCCTCATAACTACCTAATAGTCATATTTTAATTTAATTTATTTGTTACTAAAATTTAATACACAAGGTTGAATTGGCAAGTACAAATCCACCATACCCATTATTAAGTTTCCCACAAATTTATTAAGTGTCACATCTGTCAAGATCATCCAACAACCGTAGTGGCATAGTTGCTCAAACTTGTCCATAACCGGGGACACGACTAATCACGATTAGTTTTTAATACTCTGCAGAGTTCTGTACGCTTTACCTGATACTTCTCCAACGTATCTATAATTTTTGATTGCTCCATGCTATTATATATTCTGTTTTAGATGTTTAATGGGCTTATTTATACACTTCTATATTATTTTTGGGACAAACCTATTAACCTAAGGCCGAGTGCAAATTGCTGTTTTTTTTGCCTATTTCAGTGTTTCGCAGAAAAGGAATATCAAACGGAATGAAACCTTCGGGAGCGTGATTTTTGGAACAAACGTGATCCAGGGGACTTGGAGTGGACGTCAAGCAATCAACGAGGAGGCCACAAGGTAGGGGGTGCGCCTACTCCCCTGGGCGCGCCCTCCACCCTTGTGGGCCCCTCATGGTTCCACCGACCTACTTCTTCCTCCTATATATACCTACGTACCCCGAAACCATCGAGGAGCACCACGAAAACCTAATTCCACCGCCGCAACCTTCTATACCCGTGAGATCCCATCTTGGGGCCTTTTCCGGCGCTCCACCGGAGGGGGCATCGATCACGGAGGGCTGCTACATCAACACCATAGCCTCTCCGATGATGTGTGAGTAGTTTACCACAGACCTTCGGGTCCATAGTTATTAGTTAGATGGCTTCTTCTCTCTCTTTGGATCTCAATACAAAGTTCTCCTCGATCTTCTTGGAGATCTATTCAATATAATTCTTTTTGCAGTGTGTTTGTCGAGATCCGATGAATTGTGGGTTTATGGTCAAGATTATCTATCAACAATATTTGAATCTTCTCTAAATTCTTTTATGTATGATTGGTTATCTTTGCAAGTCTCTTCGAATTATCAGTTTGGTTTGGCCTACTAGATTGATCTTTCTTGCAATGGGAGAAGTGCTTAGCTTTGGGTTCAATCATGCGGTGCTCGATCCCAGTGACAGTAGGGGAAACGACACGTATTGTATTGTTGCCATCGAGGATAAAAAGATGGGGTTTATATCATATTGCATGAGTTTATCCCTCTACATCATGTCATCTTACCTAATGCATTACTCTGTTCTTATGAACTTAATACTCTAGATGCATGTTGGATAGCAGTCGATGTGTGGAGTAATAGTAGTAGATGTAGGCAGGAGTCGGTCTACTTGTCGGGGACGTGATGCCTATATACATGATCATGCCTAGATATTCTCATAATTATGCACTTTTCTATCAATTGCTCGGCAGTAATTTGTTCACCCACCGTAATACTTATGCTATCTTGAGAGAAGCCACTAGTGAAACCTATGGCCCCCAGGTCTATTTTCCGTCATATTAATCTCCCGTCAACTAGTTATTTCTATCGCCGTTTATTTTGCTTTCTTTACATTTAGTCTTTATCATAAAAATACCAAAAATATTATCTTATCATCTCTATCTGATCTCACTTTTGCAAGTGGCCATGAAGGGATTGACAACCCCTTTATCGCGTTGGTTGCAAGGTTCTTATTTGTTTGTGTAGGTACGAGGGACTTGCGTGTGGCCTCCTACAGGACTGATACCTTGGTTCTCAAAAACTGAGGGAAATACTTACGCTACTTTGCTGCATCACCCTTTCCTCTTCAAGGGAAAACCAATGCAGTGCTCAAGAGGTAGTAAGAAGGATTTCTGGCGCCGTTGCCGGGGAGTCTACGCACAAGTCAAGACATACCAAGTACCCATCAAAAACTCTTATCCCTCGCATTACATTATTTGCCATTTGCCTCTCGTTTTCCTCTCCCCCACTTCACCCTTGTCATTTTATTCGCCCTCTCTTTACGTTTGCCTCTTTTTTGCTTGTGTGTTGGATTGCTTGCTTGTCACGATGGCTCAAGATAATACTAAATTGTGTGACTTTGCCAATACCAACAACAATGATTTTCTTAGCACTCCGATTGCTCCTCTTACTGATGATGAATCTTGTGAAATTAATGCCGCTTTGCTGAATCTTGTCATGAAAGATCAATTCACCGGCCTTCCTAGTGAAGATGCCGCTACCCATCTAAATAGCTTTGTTGATTTGTGTGATATGCAAAAGAAGAAAGATGTGGACAATGATATTGTTAAGTTGAAGCTATTTCGCTTAGAGATCATGCTAAAACTTGGTTTTCATCTTTGCCTAAAAATAGTACTAATTCTTGGAATAAGTGCAAAGATGCTTTTATCTCTAAGTATTTTCCTCTCGGTAAGATCATCTCTCTTAGAAACGATATTATGAACATTAAGCCTTTGTATACTTTGATTGAGAATGTTTGCTAATAGGAGTGTTTATTCTGATCCCAATGATATGCCTTTGTCTACTTTGATTGAGAATAATAACGAATCTATGGATGTGAATTTTGTTGGTAGGAACAATTTTGGTAACAACGCTTATAGAGGAAACTTTAATCATAGGCCATATCCTAGTAATTCCTCTAATAATTATGGTAATTCCTACAACAACTCTTATGGAAATTTTAATAAGATGCCCTCTGATTTTGAGACTAGTGTTAAAGAATTTATGATTTCTCAAAAGAATTTCAATGCTTTGCTTGAAGAAAAATTGCCTAAGATTGATGAATTGGCTAGGAACGTGGATATAATTTCTCTTGATGTTGATTCTTTGAAACTTAGATCTATTCCACCTAATCATGATATCAATGAGTCTCTCAAATCCATGAGAATTTCCATTGATGAGTGCAAAGAAAGAACCGCTAGGAAGCATGCTAAGAAAGATTGCTTTATAAAAGCGTGTTCTTCTAGTTTTCATTATAATAAGGATGAATATCTAAAAGTAATTGATGTGTCCCCTATTAAATCTCTGTTTTGCAATATGAATCTTGATAATGATGGGACTGGAGATGAGTCAACTTTAGTTAAAAGGCGTCCCGATGATTCGGAGTTTTTGGATCTTGATGCAAAATTTGGTAAAAGTGGGATGGAAGAGGTCAAAACTTTAGATAGCAATGAACCCACTATCTTGGATTTCAAGGAATTTAATTATGATAATTTTTCGTTAATAGATTTTATTTCCTTGTTGCAATCCGTGCTAAATTCTCCGCATGTTTATAGTCAAAATAAGGCTTTTACTAAACATATCGTTGATGCTTTAATGCAATCTTATGAAGAAAAGCTTGAATTGGAAGTTTCTATCCCTAGAAAACTTTATGATGAGTGGGAACCTACTATTAAAATTAAAATTAAGGATCATGAATTCTATGCTTTGTGTGATTTGGGTGCTAGTGTTTTCACAATTCAAAAAACTTTGTGTGATTTGCTAGGTTTCCGTGAATTCGATGACTGTTCTTTAAACTTGCACCTTACGGATGCCACCATTAAGAAACCTATGGGAAGAATTAATGATGTTCTTATTGTTGCAAATAGGAATTATGTGCCCGTAGATTTCATTGTTCTTGATATAGATTGCAATCCTTCATGTCCTGTTATTCTTGGTAGACCTTTCCTTAGAACGATTGGTGCAATTATTGATATGAAGGAAGGAAATATTAGATTCCAATTTTGGTTAAGGAAAGGCATGGGACAATTTCCTAGAAATAAAATAAAATTACCTTATGAATCTATCATGAGATCCACTTATGGATTGCATCCCAAAGATGGCAATACCTAGATCTATCCTTGCCTTTATGCCTAGCTAGGGGCGTTAAACGATAGCGCTTGTTGGGAGGCAACCCAACTTTATTTTAGATTTTCGCTTTTTGGTTATGTTTAGGAATAAATAATCCATCTAGCTTATGTTTAGATGTGGTTTTGTGTTTTAATTAGTGTTTGTGCCAAGTAGAACCTTTGGGAAGACTTGGGGAAAGTCTTTGCGATCTTGCTGTAAAAACAGAAACTTTAGCACTCACGATATTAGCTACAACTTTTTAATGGAGAGTGCTGTTTAGTAGATTCTTTTTGCAGATGATTAATAGATAAATTCCTCACGTCCGACAATTTATTTTAGAGTTTTTGTAGTTCCATAAGTTTGCGTTAGTTACAGATTACTACAGACTGTTCTGTTTTTGACAGATTCTGTTTTCCGCGTGTTCTTTGCTTGTTTTGATGAATCTATGGCTAGTAATGGAGTTTATGAACCATAGAAAAGTTGTAATACAGTAAGTTTAACACCAATATAAATAAAGAATGAGTTCATTACACTACCTTGAAGTGGTGTTTTGTTTTCTTTCGCTAACGGAGCTCACGAGATTTTCTGTTAAGTTTTGTGTTGTGAAGTTTTTCAAGTTTTGGGTAAAGATTTGATGGATAATGGAACAAGGCGTGGCAAGAGCCAGAGCTTCGGGATGCCCAAGGCACCCCAAGGTAAAATCTAAGGACAACCCAAAAAGCCTAAGCTTGGGGATGCCCCGGAAGGCATCCCCTCTTTTGTCTTCGTCCATCGGTAACTTTACTTGGAGCTATATTTTTATTCACCACATGATATGTGTTTTGCTTGGAGCGTCTTGTATGATTTGAGTCTTTGCTTTTTATTTCACCACAATCATCCTTACTGTACACACCTTTTGAGAGAGACACACATTAATCGGAATTTATTAGAATACTCTATGTGCTTCACTTATATCTTTTGAGCTAAACAATTTTGCTCTAGTGCTTCACTTATATCTTTTAGAACACGGTGGTGGTTATATTTTATAGAAATTATTGATCTCTCATGCTTCACTTATATCATTTTGAGTGTCCTTTAGAACAGCATGGTAATTTGCTTTGGTTATGAAATTAGTCTAATATGATAGGCATCCAAGATAAAAACTTCTAAGTGCATTGAATACTAAGAGAAGTTTGATACTTGATAGTTGTTTTGAGACATAAAGGTGGTAATATTAAAGTTGTGCTAGTTGAGTAGTTGTGAATTTGAGAAATAATTGTGTTGAAGTTTGCAAGTCCTGTAGCATGCACGTATGGTAAACGTTGTGTAGCAAATGTGAAACATGAGGTGTTCCTTAATTGTCATCCTTATGAGTGGCGGTCGGGGACGAGCGATGGTCTTTTCCTACCAATCAGTCCCCCTAGGAGCATGCGCATAGTGCTTGGTTTTTGATGACTTGTAGATTTTTGCAATAAGTATGTGAGTTCTTTATGACTAATGTTGAGTCCATGGATTATACGCACTCTCAACCTTCCATCATTGCTAGCCTCTTCGGTACCGTGCATTGCCCTTTCTCACCTTGAGAGTTGGTGCAAACTTCGCCGGTGCATCCAAACCCCGTGATACGATACGCTCCATCACACATAAACCTCCTTGTATCTTTCTCAAAACAGCCACCATACCTACCTATTATGGCATTTCCATAGCCATTCCGAGATATACTGCCATGCAACTTTCCACCGTTCCGTTTATTATGACACGCTTCATCATTGTCATATTGCCTTGCATGATCATGTAGTTGACATCGTATTTGTGGCAAAGCCACCATGCATATTATTTCATACATGCCACTCTTGATTCATTGCCCTTCCCGGTACACTGCCGGAGGCATTCATATAGAGTCATACTTTGTTCTAAGTATCGAGTTGTAATCATTGAGTTGTAAATAAATAGAAGTGTGATGATCATCATTAATAGAGCATTGTCCCAAATAAAAAAAAGAGAAAGGCCAAATAAAAAAGGGAGGCCCAAAAAAAGGAAAAAATAGAGAAAATAAAAAGGGACAATGCTACTATCCTTTTTCCACACTTGTGCTTCAAAGTAGCACCATGATCTTTATGATAGAGAGTCCCTTGTTTTGTCACTTTCATATACTAGTGGGAATTTTTCATTATAGAACTTCGCTTGTATATTCCAACGATGGGCTTACTCAAATGCCCTATGTTTTCATGAGCAAGCAAGTTGGATGCACACCCACTTAGTTTCTTTTGTTGAGCTTTCATACATTTATAGCTCTAGTGCATTCGTTGCATGGCAATCCCTACACCTTGCATTGACATCAATTGATGGGCATCTCCCTAGCCTGTTGATTAGCCGCGTCAATGTGAGACTTTCTCCTTTTTTGCCTTCTCCACACAACCCCCATCATCATCTTCTATTCCACCCATAGTGCTATATCCATGGCTCACGCTCATGTATTGCGTGAAATTTGAAAAAAGTTTGAGATTACTAAAGTATGAAACAATTGCTTGGCTTGTCATCGGGGTTGTGGAAGATGAGAGCATCTTGTGTGACAAAAATTAAGCATGACCAAACTATATGATTTTGTAGGGATGAACTTTCTTTAGCCATGTTATTTTGAGAAGACATAATTGCTTTGTTAGTATGCTTGAAGTATTATTATTTTTATGTCAATATTAAACTTTTATCTTGAATCTTTCGGATCTGAACATCTGTGCCACAATAAAGAGAATTACATTGAAGAATATGCTAAGTAGCATTCCACATCAAAAATTCTGTTTTTATCATTTACCTACTCGAGGACGAGTAGGAATTAAGCTTGGGGATGCTTGATACGTCTCCAACGTATCTATAATTTTTGATTGCTCCATGCTATTATACATTCTGTTTTGGATGTTTAATGGGCTTATTTATACACTTTTATATTGTTTTTGGGATTAACCTATTAACCCAAGGCCCAGTGCAATTTGCTGGGTTTTTTCGCCTATTTCAGTGTTTCGCAGAAAAGGAATATAAAACGGAGTCCAAATGGAATGAAATCTTCAGGAGCGTGACTTTTGGAACAAACGTGATCCAAGGGACTTGGAGTGGACGTCAAGCAATCAAAGAGGAGGCCACGAGGTAGGGTGGCGCGCCCTCCACCCTCGTGGGCCCCTCGTGGCTCCACCGACCTACTTCTTCCTCCTATATATACCTACGTACCCCGAAACCATCGAGGAGCACCATGAAAACCTAATTCCACCGCCGCAACCTTCTGTACCCGTGAGATCCCATCTTGGGGCCTTTTCCGTTGCTCCGCGGGAGGGGGCATCGATCACGGAGGGCTTCTATATCAACACCATAGCCTCTCCGATGATGTGTGAGTAGTTTGCCACAGACCTTCGGGTCCATAGTTATTAGCTAGATGGCTTCTTCTCTCTCTTTGGATCTCAATACAAAGTTCTCCTCGATCTTCTTGGAGATCTATTCGATATAACTCTTTTTGCAGTGTGTTTGTCGAGATCCGATGAATTGTGGGTTTATGATCAAGATTATCTATGAACAATATTTGAATCTTCTCTGAATTCCTTTATGTATGATTGGTTATCTTTGCAAGTCTTCAAATTATCAGTTTGGTTTGGCCTACTAGATTGATCTTTCTTGCAATGGGAGAAGTGCTTAGCTTTGGGTTCAATCATGTGGTGCTCGATCCCAGTGACAGTAGGTGATGAGGACATCAATAACATTGTTACACCCACATCCCCTACTGCTACATATACTGGACCAATTACTAGGGCTCGCGCACGCCAATTAAATTATCACGTACTTTCGTTTCTTGGTAATGATTCTAATGTTCATGAGAATATGATGCTGCCTAAATTGGATACATTTGTTTTGCTTACAAATGAAGGGCCTGGCATGGATAAGAGGGATGAACACTGGAGCAAGACCAAACCTGGTGATGATGGCATGCGCAAGGGGAACAAGAACGAAGTCACAAGTGATGATTTCAGGACTTTGAAGACACCATAAGGAGTGCATGAAGCCTTGGAAGAAATATACAAGATGCCACTTCATAAATTTCGTCCAGAGGCTATTCTAGTGCTGCGTCACCTTATTATTGGGCCAGGCCCATGTAATTTCAAAATGCTTAAGTATAGGCTGTTTTTAGAGTCTGTATGTGTGGGGAAACAAGAGTTAGGGTTCGTTTCGGACCCCTTCCTCAAGGGCCACGAAATCCCCCCCTTCCTCCATATATACAGCCCTTAGGGTGTCATTTAGACTTTGGGGTTTTGTTTAGATTAAAAGTTCACCATAGCTGCAACTTCACGTACTTCGTTTGTGTTCAACGACCAGACCAAGACGTCACAGAACCCCACCTTGATCAATAAAGCTTTCCTCTTATATTCACAATATGCAGATTCCAATCTTAGTTTCTTGCATGTTATTTGTTTGCCTGCAGGAAACAGACCTTCGTGGTGAGGTTGATCGTGCTCCAGCGTGGTCAATAACCTCTCAGAGTTGGTTTAGCGATTGCTAAGGCCCGACGTCCTCGCACGTTCGTAGTCAGATCGTCAAAGTCGAGTTCCTCCAATACGATAGCCACTATCTCATCGAAAGACGATACACATTTGCCTCTATCAAGTGGTATCATATTTCCAGGTTGCTCGGTGAGATTTTACAATTTTTCATAGTTTAGATCGAGTCTGTTCTTCATACCTATAGTCCACGAAAAAGCCAAAAAAATTAGGGTAAGTTCATCATATCCGAACAAGTCTAAGCCTTTGCATAGTCTTTTCAGTATTTTGCTTTGTTGAATTTGTGGTTGCATCGTCGTGTCAAGTTGCTGGTCTTAGCGTCTAGTTTCCCTTAGAGTTTCGAGTTTTGTTCACAAGTTGTCATGCCGCCGCCGCACCATCGTCATCGCTCCTGCCATCTACCACTGTCGGATCACGGGTTCCGGCAGACCCTTAAGGTTCGAACTCTGGGGTGCGCGCGGAGATTATGCCCTCTACCTCTCCGTCTCGCAAGGATCTAAACTACAGGACGAACAACACAAGAGACACAGGGTTTATACTAGTTCGGGCCACCATTGTGGTGTAATACCCTACTCTAGTTTGTGGTGGATGGATTGCCTCTTGGGCTGATGAGGATGAACAGTACAAGGAAGAACAGCCTCGCGAGGGTCTGTTCTTGGCTAGGGGATGAACTGCTGGGGGAGTTCGATCGCCCTTCTCTCTCTCTAAGTGTGTTGCTAGCTCTGTTTGTGGATGCTACGTTCTTGCTGGTTTCCTCTCCCCTCTACCCTGGGGGTGGCTAGTCCTATTTATAGGCAAAGGCCCTGGGCCTCTTCCCAAATATTTGAGCGGGAAGGGCGCCAACAATTGGCCAATTCGAAGGGGAACATCTAGTACACTTATCCTGACTAAAGTCGGTCTTCGCCTGCCAAAGGCCCTGTGGTGACGCCGTTCTGGGCTCCACGGTGACCTCCTTCCCGCCGTTGGACTGGTCTTGGTCTTGTTGCACCGAAATGGGTGCCTTTGCTTGATCCTCTCGCCTGCGCTTGCCCCCTTTGCACCAAAGAGGAAAGGGGAACGCTGCGCGGGCTGGCGCCCGCCTGGCACCCTTGGTCATCATGGCTTGCGTCATGGGCACCTCGCGAGGTACCCTGCCTTGATCTCTCCGCCTCCTCATGAGCCATCCTGAGGAGGCCGCGCCTGAGGAAGCACCGTGTCGTCCGCCTCGCGAGGCTTGGCCCCTCGCGAGGGTCTTGGGTCTTATGTTGGTGAAGATGGGCCGCGCTGGGCCCCATTCGAGCCATGCCGCAGGCAGGCAAGTCTGGGGACCCCCGTTCCTAGAACGCCGACAGTAGCCCCCGGGCCCAAGGCGTGCATGGACTTGGCCGTGCTGAAAGGCGAAAGGGCAAGGGCGAAGCGCCGCGGGCCCTAACAGCCTGCGGCCTTGGGCGCCGCGTGGCGATTGATTAGGCGTGGGCGGTACTGTTTGCCCACGCTCCCTTATTTTGCGCCGCGCTAGGTTGCCCCACGGTTGTACACAACCGCCCCTCTTCCTGTTGCTCGAGTGTCCCTTGTTCTTCCTTCCTTCGAACTCTGACTCTTGCCTCTAATCCCATCTCACATCTCCTCTCTCCCGTCCACCGCCATGGCTCCGACAAAGAAAGAGAAAGGGAAAAAGCCTGCGCCTCCATCTCGCCCGCTGCTGCCGGTAGCTCCCGCCGTCGGCCACTCAATCATACTCAATCTGGAGTGCCTGGACAAGCTCAGTCCTGCTCTGGCCACCGTCTTCAACGAGTGTGGGAGGACGACGGCTTGGCCTACGTCCCACTTCCCCACGGACAGGATTATCACCGAGGTTCACTATTTTGCCGACGCCTTGTGGGCGGGTCAGGTTCCTCCTTTCTCCGATTTCTTCAACGCCGTCCTCACCCATTACGAGATCCACATGATGCACCTGGGTCCTGAATCCATTGCCCTCCTCTCGGTTTTTGCTTTTGTTTGCGAGGCGCTGATGGGCATCCCTCCTTCTGTTGCCTTGCTGCGCCATTTCTTCTCCTTGCGCTTGGTCGACCCCGCTCAATGCTCGGCATGCGTGAGCTTCGTAGCTTCGCCCGAAACTGCGGCCTCTAGTATCGACTTCAACCTCCCTCCGCCTTCAGCCGGGATTCGTGAGCGGTGGTTGTTCGTTGATGTCGGGGTGCCCAGCCCCCTGCTGGTGAAGCCCACTTCGCCTGCTGTACCCAACTCTGGCTGGGGCCAGGAGACGCTCGAGAGCCCCCGGCTCGCCTTCGTCTGGCGCCGCTTCATGTTCTTGAGAAAGCTCGGCGTAATGGCGCCCAAGGTGGTGAAGGAGTTCCTATTGCGCCGCATTGCTCCTCTCCAGCGCCATTCTCGTCGAATGTGGGCCTTCAGCGGGCATGATGATCGCATGAGGCTTCAGGAAGAAGACTTGACGCCCGCGGCGCTGAGGACGGTGCTCTTGGTCCTGACTGGCGACCCCAACCCGGGCAGCATCCAACGGGGAGGAGCTTTGTTGTACCTCTGCCAGAACAGGAATGACTTCGTGAGGCAGATGCCCCCTTTCGACGAGTGGGGGTTGCGCCCTGCCGGCTTCCAAGGGCCTCGCGAGAACCCCGTGGTGGTGATTACCCTCCCGGTCGGCCTAGGTGAATCCTCCTCAAGTGGTGGGCGAACGACTGGGTGGACCACCACGTAGCGCGCGCCGGCCCTTCTGTCCCCGCGATCTCCTTCCGCGGGCCCTCTCTTGGCATCGGCAGCCTGCCATGGGCTTCTTGTCTGGTCGCGGGCTGCGACTGGCTGAGGCACCCCTTGGGCTCTTCTCCTGATGTCGGGCTGGACTCAGGCCGGGCTTCTGATGCGGCGCAGCCGGCCATCATGAGGGCTCCAGCCCCCGGCCTCCTGCCCGGGGCCGGAGCGATGGTCCGCGGCCCTCGACGCCTGCTTGGGGCAGATGATGGTGTGGCAGACGTGCTTGAGCGTGCACGACAGCGCCGTGCCCGTCGCCACGAGTTCCTTCGAAGGGCGAGTGGCGCCGTAGACTTGCTTGGGCAGGAGTTCGTCGATGAAGACGCGCGCCTGGAAGCCGAGGGCCTGCGCCTGGCCGCAGAGAGGTGCGAGCTGGAGGCCGTCGTTGCCCTTGCGCGTCATCAGCATGACCTCGATGACGAAAAGGCGAAGGCGTCGCTGGAGGCTTCTCGGGCAGCTCGATCCCAGGCCGCTGAGGAGGCCCGGAGAGCTGACCGTCAGCGAGAAGCAGCAGAAAGAACAGACCCGGGAGCTCCTGGCCCGGGGCCGCTCGTTGGAGGAGCAGGTGGAGCTGTGCGAGGCGGCCCTTGTGTCGATGAAGGTGGCCTCCGGTGACCCCGTTGAGCTTCGGAAGCGCGAGGAAGCGCTGGTGCTGGAAGCTGCCGAACGCTCTCTCGAGTACGAGCGGCTGGAGACGAGGGAGCGCCTGGCGCGCAGGCGGAAGACGATGTTGCCGCGCGAGAGACGCGTGTCTTGGAGGAGGTTGGTCATCGGGTGGCGATGGCGCGCCAAGGCCTCGAGCGCGAGTTCGAGAGGAAGCTGGAGCTGATCCGGGTCGAGGCCGAGGGGAGGACCACGGCCTCGAGGGCCCAGCGGGAGGAGGCGACGCGGTGGGCCTTGCGCCACACTCTAGTGCCACCAACGACGACCGGAAACCAGGACGCCGCCAATGGGGTAGAGCGGTCGCCAGCGGTTCCCCCGACGACCACGGGTCCTCCGCCAAGGGCAGGCCCTCAGGCGCCTCCCCAGCGGAGGCCCTACCTTCTAAGAACACCTTGCTCCGGACGCCGCGGTGGTGATGTAGGATCCCTGCCCCTCTCCTGCAGCCCCCTGCGTCCTCCTCCCGAGGGGTAGGAGGCCGCGGGAGCGGGGCAGCTGCTTGCTGCGGCGACCTGCACCTCCTGTGACCCATGATTAGCGTACGCCTGCTCTTGAGGAATTAACGGTACCCGATAGTTGTCGCCTCCAGCGTGGCCAACGGAGCCGTCCTGGGGCTCCTAGAAGGGCTCGGCCTCTGGCGTCTCGTCTCCCCATCTGGGGCTGAAGAGTGAGCCCTGCTCGCCCTCGTGAGCGTGCCCTTGGTCCATCATGTGAGGCACGTATTCTTCTGGCGCCGCCACCCCGAATGCTGTGCTGTAGTGCTCCATGTGCCATGTGGCGTTGCTTGACGTGCCCACCACGGGGTGGTAGCGTGGTTGCCCACTGGCGCCGTGGGCCACACCGAGCCCCTCTCCTTCGCGCGCCGGGGGCGGGGGTAGTGCCACCGCCAGTCTAGCGCCGGCGGATTCGCCGGTGTCGAGGTAACCCTTAGGCCCGCGGGAGCGTGCGGGGCCTCCTCGTGAGCCGCCCTGGGCTTGGGGCGGAAGTTGGATGCAGAAGGGGTGAGCCCCCGAAGCGGCAAAGCCCAGGAGTTCGGCGACCCGCTCCAGCAGCACGTCGCGGCCGCCCTCCAGCAGCCTGCACTGCAGCAGCTCCCGTGCTACCGTGAGCGCGGCCCTCGAGTTCGCCTGCTCCCGGTGGGTGTACGGTGTCGTAGTCGCGGCGTGGTTGGAGGCCCTTGCCGCCGACCGCGCCTGCCGCGGTGTGAGGGTTGCGGAGGCTTGTCCGCGTCGCCCGCGGCCTGCAGCGCCCTGCGGACCGCGAGCTGCCTGGGGCGCGGGGTCGCCCGGAGCGGGCGGCTCCGCGCAAATGAGCCACGCCGCCCATGGACCTTGGTTGCCCGCCTGGTCGCCGGACATGGCGATGACGATGCGACGGGAGGCGGAACGGTAGGGAGGAAAATTCCGGCGCACCCCTACCTGGTGCACCAAATGTCGGATCATGGGTTCCGGCAGACCCTTAAGGTTCAAACTCTGGGGTGCGCGCGGAGATTATGCCCTCTACCTCTCCGTCTCGCAAGGATCTAAACTACAGGACGAACAGCACAAGAGACACAGGGTTTATACTAGTTCGGGCCACCATTGTGGTGTAATACCCTACTCTAGTTTGTGGTGGATAGATTGCCTCTTGGGCTGATGAGGATGAACAGTACAAGGAAGAACAGCCTCGCGAGGGTGTGTTCTTGGCTAGGGGATGAACTGCTGGAGGAGTTCGATCGCCCTTCTCTCTCTCTAAGTGTGTTGCTAGCTCTGTTTGTGGATGCTACGTTCTAGCTGGTTTCCTCTCCCCTCTACCATGGGGGTGGCTAGTCCTATTTATAGACAAAGGCCCTGGGCCTCTTCCCAAATATTTGAGTGGGAAGGGCGCCAACAATTGGCCAATCCGAAGGGGAACATCTAGTACACTTATCCTGACTAAACTTGGTCTTCGCCTTCCAAAGACCCTGTGGTGACGCCGTTCTGGGCTCCATGGTGACCTCCTTCCCGCCGTTGGACTGGTCTTGGTCTTGTTGCACCGAATTGGGTGCCTTTGCTTGATCCTCTCGCCTGCACTTGCCCCTTTGCACCAAAGAGGAAAGGGGAACGCTGCGCGGGCTGGCGCCCGCCTGGCACCCTTGGTCGTCATGGCTTGCGTCATGGGCACCTCGCGAGGTACCCTGCCTTGATCTCTCCGCCTCCTTGTGAGCCATCCTGAGGAGGCCGCGCCTGAGGAAGCACCGTGTCGTCTGCGTCGCAAGGCTAGGCCCCTCGCGAGGGTCTTGGGTCTTGTGTTGGTGAAGATGGGTCGCGCCGGGCCCTCATTCGAGCCACGCCGCAGGCCGTAGGCAGGCAAGTCTGGGGACCCCCGTTCCCAGAACGCCGACAACCACCACCGCTTATCCGCCACCGCTCTAAATCCATATCCATATACCACCACCAATCTGTATCCATATACCACCACCGATCCGTATCCATATACCACCACCGCTACCATATACCACCACCGCTGCCATATCCTACCACCATATATCCACCACCAATCTGAGTTCTTTTCATATTAGGTTTGTTTTCGAGATCCATCTATTTTCCGTTTCGTGTTTTCTTGCCTGAGTAGGTCTCGGAAAAAAAAGTCTGGAGACCCCCGGGCAGTTTTGAGGCCGAATTTCGGTGACCAAAAATATTTTTTCCCTATCCTATTTTTAGGTCCCAGGGAGTGTTTTGAGACACTCGCCATCATAGTGATTTTTTGTCGCACTTTTTCGTCGTCGTAGCCCTGATTTCCAAAAAAATCCAAAAAAAATTGTGCCTATCCTGTTAGTTTTACTTGGGAAGAGTTTTGAGACACTGGCCATTATAGTGATTTTTCGCAAAAAAAAGGAGCGCAAAAAAAGAGCAAAAAAATGAGAAAAAAATGAGCATTTTTTTCAAAGTGTCCTTTTTCCTTGCTTACGTGCAGCGCCGTGATTTTGTTAGTGTTCTAGGCTCGCGTCTCTAGCACGGTCTAGCCTAGGACCAAAATGAGAAAAAAATGAGCGTTTATTCAACTTTGCATCTCTGAATTGATTAGTGCTGATCCTTTTTGCTACCATATTATAAGCCTTCCCAGCTCCACATACATCTACATCGTGCGTTTGACTCTCCTTGGTAATTGCTTTATCCAAGCTTTGAGAGTTTTGACTACAACGGTTGCCTATTACCTCCTGCTGCTGGGTAAGAACTGGTAAGAATTTGAGATTTGCTTGACGGATTTGTGACACACTGCCACTTTCTAGTAGTCTGTAGGATCATATTCTTGTGTGTTTCTATTGCTGCTAACCATGGCAGGATCACAAGCCGACGAGACTGCCTGGGAGAACATGACGAACAAGGAGCTTCATGATAAGTTTCAGCAAATGATGAGTGGACAGGTGGAAGATGTTCTAAACAGATTTGAAGAGGCCATGGAGAAGATATATGGCATTGAGAAGGCATTCAAAACAAAGCTCGATAACAAGTTTAATGAATTGCTCGCGCGTCTTCCACCGCCTGCTGCACCTGTCGCACCTCTACAACAACAACAGCATCGCCTTCCAAATCAAGTGGGACGAGCACAACGCGTTCCCCTTGAGCCTGGTCAAACTTCTGGTGCCGGTGTACCTACTGTTGATGCTTCTGTAGCTCCTGCTGCTACTGCAGAGGTGGAGGACCATTACGAGGATGAGGTTGATCAAAAGCAAAACTACGTGCAACCACCAGCACCACCACCAGGTCGTCCTCATGCATACCATCGCAACGGTAGGGCTGCACCACCACGTGAGGTACAAGCTCATGACCATCTTCCTAAACTAAAATTGAATATTCCACCATTTGAGGGTAGATATGTTCCTGATATATATCTTACTTGGGAGTTAGAAACTGAACAACGGTTTACATGTTTACAATATCCTGAGGGGAGACGTGTTCCTGCTGCTGTTTGTGCTTTCACTAGTTTTGCATGTGTTTGGTGGTCTGAACATTGTAGATTATATCCCATTCTAGCTACTTGGGCTGCTTTGAAAACTGCTATGCGTACTCGTTGGGTTCCACCTTATTATCAATGTGAATTACTTCAACAATACCTGGGTAATTGTGACTGGGGTCTTATAATAGCGCTATCGGGTCTTAAAATTAACTTTTCAAAGAGCGAAGTAATTGTCACTGGGGTAACTGACTCTGAAGCTCATAGAGTGGCGCATCTTTTGAACTGCTCCCTTGGTTCTTACCCTTTCAAATACCTGGGCCTCCCAATGTCCCCTCTTAAGCTATTGGCAAAAGACTTTGCCCCGACAGTGACTAAAGTAGGGAACAGAGTCCTGCCGTGGAGAGGCTGTTATAATTCCCAGGCGGGCAAGGTTGCCCTCACTAATGCGTGCCTCTCCTCCCTTCCGATGTTTCTAATGGGACTTTATCTCCTGTCCGGAGGGACTCACGCTGGTTTCGACAAGCATAGGGGTGATTTATATTGGAACTCCTCTGACAATAAGTGCAAATATAGGATGGTTAAGTGGGATCTAATCTGTAGGCCTAAGAACATGGGGGCTTAGGCATCATTAACACGGTGGTCATGAACAAGTGCCTCATGATAAAATGGTGGTGGAAAATTATGTTCCTCGACGAGCGCCCCCTCTGGCTATCTCTTCTCAAAGCTAATTATTTCCCCTCCTCAAGCCCCATGTTCGTTTCTTCCTCAGGTGGTTCTCAATTTTGGCGTCAACTTGTTAAAGTTTGCTCGATCTTTCGGTCCCTCGTTAAGTTTGTAGTTAGGAATGGTAAGTCCACTCGCTTTTGGTTGGACTAGTGGGTTGGTGATACCACTCTCGCGGTGGCCTTCCCGACCCTGTTCTCGTATTGCTCTACTCCCGAGATCTCTATCTCTGAGCTCTCGGCTCTCAATTGGGACCTTGACTTCCGGAGATCTCTTTCTCCTGTGGAGTTGGATGATTGGCAACGTCTTACTGCCTGCTTCCCCTTGCTCTCGGAGGAAGATGACTCGGTTGTCTGTCCTCACTCTTCTTCGGGTCGTTTCTCAGTTAAGTCCGCGTACGCCAAACTTATCTCGGGTGCCCATACAGTGAAATACAAGGATATTTGGTCGGCCTGTATTCCTCCTAAGATTAAAATTTTCCTGTGGCAAGCCTTCCGTCGTAAACTCCCTGCGGCTGATCAAATTAGGAAGAGGAACGACCCCGGCTCTGATCGATGCGCTTTATGTGGGGCTCTTGAAAATACCGAGCACATATTCTTTCATTGCTCATTGGCTAAATTCCTTTGGAGTTGCATTAGACATTGGCTTGATGTTAATTGGAATCCATCTTCCTTCGAGGACCTGCGGCGATATGTTAGCACTTTATCAGGCCAGTCTAAGAGGGTACTCTAGGTCGATTGGGCAGCGATCTGTTGGTCGTTGTGGACTACTAGAAACAAGTTCACTATGGAGCATATTTTTCCGGCTAACCCTGTGAATTGCTTATTTAAAGCCAATGTCTTTTTGTAGCAGTGGAGATCATTGACTAAGGAAGTGAACTTAGAGGCTTTCGACGAGATGTTATCTAAGATGAGATCTACGACTTCTTCCCTGCTGCCGCGATCTAGGAGGATGTCTTAATCTCCTGTTCTTTTCGATTCTAGGCTAGCCTGCGTGCCATGTTTGGCTGGTTGCCATGTACTCGTCCTTCTTAAACTTTGCTCTGCTTCTGTGACGTTTGGATGGTTGTGTAATGACTCTGCCTGGTGGCTTTATTTATAAAGTCGGGCTTATGCCTTTTCTCTAAAAAAATTACTTCAAAAATTGCAGCACTTAAGACAAGGAAAAAATTCTATAGAAGAATATTATCAGGAATTACAAACTGGCATGATTAGATGTGGTATTGTTGAGGAGAATGAAGCTATGCTTGCATGTTTTATGGGTGGATTAAATAGAGAGATTCAGACCATTCTAGACTATAAGGATTATAATAATATCACTCGTTTATTCCATCTTGCTTGTGAAGCTGAACGTGAAGTGCAGGATCGACAGGCATTGGCGCAGACTAACTTTTCTGCAGGTCGACCTTCATCATGGACACCGCGTGCATTCTCTACTTCCACACAGTCTATTGTACCGACACCTCCATTAGCTGCCACCTCCAGCTGTGATACAAGGAAGCAGGCACAACCACCACTATCTGCCAAGAGCACACCTATTGGGGCTGCACAGATTTCTTCTTCTTCCATGGCATCAACAGGGCACACAAGTGATATTATTTGTCATCGTTGTAAGGGACAAGGTCATTACGCGAGAGAATGCAAATCTCAGCGTGTGATGATTGCTACTGAGGATGGTGGGTATGAGTCCGCTAGTGACTATGATGAGGAGACTTTGGCTCTTATTACACATGAAGAACACGGTGGAGATGATTCTCATCATGAGACACAATACATGGCTCCTGAAGATGCTGACAGGTATGAATGTTTAGTTGCTCAACGTGTTTTGAGTGTGCAGTTCACACAAGCTGAGCAAAATCAGAGGCATAATTTGTTCCATACAAAGGGACTTGTGAAGGAACGTTCTGTTCGCGTCATCATAGATGGAGAGAGCTGCAACAACTTGGCTAGCATGGAGATGGTGGAGAAACTATCTCTCACCAGAAGACCACATCCACATCCTTACTACATCCAATGGTTCAACAACAACGGCAAGGTCAAGGTAACACGTACTGTTCGTGTGCATTTTAGTATATGTACATATGCTGATTATGTTGATTGTGATGTGGTACCTATGCATGCATGTTCCTTATTTCTTGGTAGACCATGGCAATTTGATAAAAATTCTGTACACCATGGTAGAAACAATCAGTATACTCTTGTTCATAAGGATAAACATATTACTTGGCTTCCTATGTCTCTTGATTCCATTTTGAAAGATGATATTAATAGAGCTAATAAAGCAAAACAGGAGAAAAATAAGAGTGGAAATCAGATTGTGGCAAAAGAATTTGAGCAACAAATGAAGCCTGCTAATAAACCATCTAGTGTTGCTTCTGAAATTAAATTAAAAAGTGCATGTTTACTTGCCACTAAATCTGATATTGATGATCTAGATTGCAGCAAATCTGTTTGCTATGCTTTTGTGTGCAAAGAGGCATTATTTTCATTCGAGGACGTCCCATCCTCTTTTCCCCCTGCTGTCACTAACATTTTGCAGGAGTTCGTCGACGTCTTTCCACAAGACGTGCTGTCGGATTTCGGGTTCCGGCAGACCCTTGAGGTTCGAACTCTGGGGTGCGCGCGGAGATTCTGCCCTCTACCTCTCCGTCTCGCAAGGATCTAACTACTGAAGGAACAACACAAGGGACGCAGAGTTTATACTAGTTCGGGCCACCATTGTGGTGTAATACCCTACTCTAGTTTGTGGTGGGTGGATTGCCTCTTGGGCCGATGACGATGAACAGTACAAGGGAGAACAGCCTCGCGAGGGCGTGTTCTAGCTGGGACGATGAACTGCTAGGGGAGTTCAGCCGCCCTCCTCTCTCTCTCTCTCTCTCTCTCTCTCTCTCTCTCTCTCTCTCTCTCTCTCTCTCTCTTTCTTTCTTTGCTTTGATCTTGGGTACCCGATGCCCTTATCCTGGATACCAGATGCCTCTACCCTGGGGGTGGCTAGTCCTATTTATAGGCAAAGGCCCTAGGCCTTGTCCCAAATATTGAGCGGGAAGGGTGACAACAATTGGCCAATTCGAAGGGGAACATACAGTACTCTTCTCCTGGCTAAAGTTGGTCCTCGCCTGCCAAAGGCCCTGTGGTGACGCCGTCCTGGGCTCCACGATGACCTCCTTCCCACCGTTGGACTGGTCTCGGTCTTGTTGCACCGAAATGGATGCCTTTGCTTGATCCTCTCGCCTGCGCTTGCCTCCTTTGCACCAAACAGGAAAGGGAGGACACCGCGCGATCTGGCGCCCGCCTGGCTCCCTTGGTCGTCATGGCTTGCGTCATGAGCACCTCGTGAGGTACCCCGCCTTGATCTCCCCACCTCCTCGCGAGCCAGCCTGACGAGGCCGTGCTTGAGGAAGTGCTGTGTCGTCCGCCCCACGAGGCTTGGCCCCTCGCGAGGGTCTTGGGTCTTGTGTTGATGAAGTTGGGTCGCGCTGGGCCCTCTTTGAGCCGCGTCGCGGGCCGCAGGCAGGCAAGTCTGGAGACCCCCGTTCCCAGAACGCCGACAGTAGCCCCCGGGCCCAAGGCGTGCCCGGACTCGGCCGTGCCGAGAGGCGAAATTGCAAGGGCGAAGCACCGCGGGCCCTAACAGCCTGCGGCCTCGAGCGCCGCGTGGTGGCTGATTGGACGTGGGCAGCACTGTTCCCCCACGCTTCCTTATTTTGCGCCTTGCTATGTGGAATCGTAGTTGTACACAGTCGCTCCCCTTCCTTTTGCTCGATCGTCCCATATCCTTCCTCCCTCCGACCTTAGACTCCGGTCTCCAACCTCGTCTCTCATCTTCCCCCTCCTTTCCATTGCCATGGCTCCGACGAAGAAGGAGAAAGGGAAGAAACCCATGGCTCCACCCCGCTCGCCGCCGTCGGTGAATCCCGCCGTCGGCAAATCGACCATACTCAATCAAGAGTGCCTGGGTAAGCTTAGCCCGGCTCTGGCCACCACCTTCAACAAGTGTGGGAGGACGAAGGCCTGGTCTACGTCTCACCTCCCCACTGATAGGATAATCACTGAGGTCCATTATTTCGCTGATGCCTTGTGGGCGGGTCTGGTTCCCCCCGTTTCTGATTTCTTCAAGGCCATCCTCTCCCATTACCAGATCCATATGATGCATCTGGGTCCCGAATCCATCACCCTCCTTTCGGTCTTTGCTTTTGTTTGTGAGGCGATAATGGGCATCCCTCCTTCCGTTGCCTTGCTGCGCCACTTCTTCTCCTTGCGCCTTACTGGCCCCACTCAATGCTCAGCGTGTGTGAGCTTCGTTGCCGCGCCCGAGACTGCGGCCTCGGGGATTGACTTCAGGCTCCCCCCACCTTCAGCTGGGTTCCGCGAGCGGTGGTTGTACGTTGATGTCGGTGTGCCCAGCCCCCTGCTGGCGAAGCCAACTTCCCCTGCGGCACCCAATTCGGGCTGGGGCCAGGAGACGCTTGTGAGCCCCCGGCTCGCCTTCATCTGGCGCCGCTTCGCGTCCTTGAGGTTGCTCGGTGTGACGACACCCAAAGTGGTGAAGGAGTTCTTGTTACGCCGCATCGCCCCTCTCCAACGCCATTATCGCCGAATGTGGGCTTTCAGCGGGCATGGTGATCGCATGAGGCTCCAGGAAGAAGACCTGACGCCTATGGCGCTAAGGACCGTGCTCTTGGTCCTGACTGGCGACCCCAATCCGGGCAGCATCCAGAGAGGAGGGGCCCTGCTGTACCTCTGCCAGAATAGGGACGAGTTTGTGAAGCAGATGCCCTCCTTCGATGAGTGGGGGCTGCGCCCCGCCGGCCTCCAAGGGCCTCGCGAGAATCCTGTGGTGGTGACCGCCCTTCCGGTTGGTCAAGGCGAATCCTCCTCGAGTGGCGGGGCAGGGAGGCGCGAGATGGCGGAGACCGATAAGGCTCCCGAAGGAGAGACTGCGCCTGGCGATGCCCTTGAGGAAGCAGCTCCTGAGGCCCGTGCTGCAGAGGCTGTGGGTGGCAAGCTGTCGCTCCCAGCGCCTGGGGCTGAGGCCCCCGAGGCCCCGGCCGCGTCTTCTGCCGAGGTGACCGGCAGCACGCGCCAGACAGGCACCCCTGACGTGGATAGCGCTGCTGCTTCGCCTTCGTCACGGGTTGATCCTTGCGCACTTCTCCTGGGCCGCTTTTGTGTGGACTTTGAGGCCCTTCGGAAGAAGAGGGAGGCCCTAGGTGACGACTCCCCTTGTCGCTTGCTGAAACGCCGGAAGTACTTCGCCACCGACGAGTAAGCCTTCTCCTTTCCTGGCTCCTGATCCCCTTGTTGCGCCTACTAATCCTTGCTCTGCAGGCCCCTTCCTGCCGAGGTCGTGGAGGCCGCTGAGGTGCCGCCTCCTTTGGCTCCACCTCCCCCGTCGCCCCAAGACGTCCCGAGCAGCACGGCTCTTGTGGTGAGGACGAACGAAGGGGCGGACCTTCCTGAGGTGCCCCGCAGCCCTTCTCTTCCTGCGATCTTCCTTCATGGGCCCTCTCTTGGCGTGGCCAGCCTGCCGTGGGCTTCTCATCTGGTCGCGGGCTGCGACTGGCTGAGGCGCCCCCCGCGCCCTTCGTCTGGAGACGTGCCGGCCCCAGGCCGAGCTTCTGGCGCGGCGCGCCCGGCCGTCGTGGGGGCGCCAGCCCCCAGCCCCCTGCCCGGAGGGGGAGCGATGATTCGTGCCTCTAGGCGCTTGCCTGGGGTAGACGATGGTGTGGGAGACGTGCTCGAGCGTGCTCGGGAGCGCCGCGCTCGCCGCCGCGAATTCCTTCGAAGGGCGAGTGGCGCGGTGGACCTGCTTGGGGAGGAGCTCGTTGTTGAAGACGCGCGCCTGGAGGCCGAGGGCCTGTGCCTGGCAGCGGAGAGGCGCGAGCTGGAGGCCGTCGTCGCCCTTGCGCGCCGCCAGCTCGACCTTGAAGATGAAGAAGCGAAGGCGTCGCTGGAGGCCTCCCGGGTGGCCCGATCCCAGGCCGCTGAAGAGGCCCTGGGAGCCGACCGACAGCGAGAGGCGGCGGAGGAGCGGGCTCGGGAGCTCCTGGCCCGATACCACTTGCTGGAGGAGCAAGTGGAACTGCGCGAGATGGCCCTTGCGTCGATGAGGGTGGCCTCTGGCGACCCAGCCGGGCTCCAGAGACGTGAAGAGGCGCTGACGCTGGAGGCCGCCGAACTTACCCGTGAGTACGAGCGGCTGGAGACGAGGGAGCGCCTGGTGATGCAGGCGGAAGATGAAGTTGCTGCTCAGGAGGCGCGTGTCCTGGAGGAGGTTGGTCGCCGGGTGGCGACAGCGCGCCAAGGCCTCGAGCGCAAGTTCGAGAGGAAGCTGGAGTTGATCCAGGTTGAGGTTGAGGGGAGAACCGCAGCCCTGAGGGCCCAACGGGACGAGGCGACGCGGCGAGCCGACGCTTCCCAGGCCGCCCTTGAGGCAGCGCAAAAGGAGTCGGCTGATCTCCAGGCCAAGGTGCTCCGTCTTCGTCAGCAGGTGGAAGAGGCCGAGGCCGTCAAGCGTCAGAACGCTGATGAGATACGCCAACGGCAGGTCCTGGAGCACGTGCACGGCCCCATGCTGGCTACGCTCAGGGAGAGGGCCAACGCAGCCTTGGGCAACGTCTGCGAGGCGGCTGTCGGCGAGCCACACACGATCAACTATGCTGGCAACCTGCAGTTCTTCACTGCCGTAGTGACGCAGCTGGAGGCGTGGTCGACCAGGGCCGACAGGTTGGTGGAGGAGAGGATCCGCGCCCTGCTCGGGCGTGCTTTTTCCCGTGTCTTCAGCCATCTTCAGGACATGGATCCCCACTTTGACTTTGATGCCGTCATCGCCCCAGTCCCCCAGGCCGTCCGAGGCGACCTAGCGGACTGGGTGGAAAACAACGTGGACGCTCTTGTGAAGGCCTTCGCTTCGGATAACGACGACGTGATCGTGGATGCCGAGGAAGGCGTTGTGGTGGATGGTCCCGGCGTCGGTGACGACGATGCAGGCAGCGGTGGCGAGTCCAGCGACACCAGCGGCGGCTCGGGAGGTGCTCCTGAGGACGCCTTGGGGGATTTGTCTGGCTGACTGCGTGTTGCTCCTGTCTTTTTGCCCTGCATGGATAGAACTTAGGTGTTTGGCCTGATGGTCGTGAGAGCATTTTGGGAGGGGAAGCCCCTCATGTAAAACTTGTGTAGATTGTATTAGCAGCTATTATATTGTGCGAGCATCCGCGCCTGGCGGCTGGTTGGTTTACCTTTGTTTTGCGCAGGCCTCGAGGCAGCTCGTGGTGTCCTGAGCCTTCTCTAGTTGAAATCATAGGACGCGCAAGTGCTGTCAGCGAGGAGCTTCACAGGCGCTGCCCCTCTTCACAGGCTCCGGGCCTTTTTATAAACGTGATAGCTTCACAGGCATTCGCCTTCTTCACAGGCTCCGGGCCTTTTCATAAACGCGATGGCTTCACAGGCATTCGCCTTCTTCACAGGCTCCGGGCCTTTTCATAAACGCGATAGCTTCAGAGGCATTCGCCTTCTTCACAGGCTCCGGGCCTTTTCATAAACGCGATGGCTTCACAAGCATTCGCCTTCTTCACAGGCTCCGGGCCTTTTCATAAACGCGATAGCTTCACAGGCATTCGCCTTCTTCACAGGCTCCGGGCCTTTTCATAAACGCGATGGCTTCATAGGCATTCGCCTTCTTCACAGGCTCCGGGCCTTTTTCCCAAAGGGACATCCTCCGTGGGTACCAGAAAGTCCTCCCGAGGAGAGATAACGACAGTCTGGGCTGCGCACGAGCCTGGCCTGGCCCGACTCGCGAGGGGCTCACGAGGGAGGCGGCCGTGGTGAAGCGGTAACCAGGGCGCAAGAAATAGCTCGAACAAGACTAAGCACCCTTCCCCGAACGCACGCAAATCTCAAATTAGAATCCAACTTAAATCCAGCAGGGAAAAGTTACAACCAAAAGAAGAAGGTAATAAAAGCAGACAAAAGGCCGCGTCCGGCACCTAATCTAGTCTTGGACGTCTTCTCACCAGCGCGGAGCTAAGTGCTGTCGACTGGGCGTGGGAGGGAGCCCCAGGGCCTGAGGCCGGCACCCCTGAGACTCCGGGGCGTGTACAACCCCACTCATTATTACGTTAGAGTGTCACGGGGCGGCGAGCTTCACAGGCACTGGGCCTTCTTCACAGGTACCGGCCTTGCTTCATATTGCTAGACGAGGGCCCCGCCTTGCGCCACACTCTAGTGCCACCAACGACGATCGAAAACCAGGACGCCGCCGGTGGGGTAGAGCGGTCGCCAGTGGTTCCCCCGACGACCACGGGTCCTCCACCAAGGGCAGGCCCTTAGGCGCCTCCCCAGCGGAGGGCCTACCTCTTGAGAACACCTTGCTCCGAACGCCGCGGTGGTGATGTGGGGTCCCTGCCCCTCTCCTGCAGCCCCCTGCGCCCTCCTCCCGAGGGGTAGGAGACCGTGGGAGCGGGGCAGACACTTGCTGCGGCGACCTGCACCTCCTGCGATCCATGATTAGCGTATGCCTGCTCCTGAGGGATTAGTGGTACTCGATAAGTGTCGCCTCCAGCGTGGCCGGCGGAGCCGCCCCGGGGTTCCTGGAAGAGCTCGGCTTTCGGTGCCTCGTCTCCCCAGCTTGGGCTGAGAAGCGAGCCTTGTTCGCCATCGTGAGCGTGCCCTTGGTCCACCATGTGTGGCACGTATTCTTCTGGCGCCGCTACCCCGAAGGCTGCGCTGTAGTGCTCCATGCGCCATGCGGCGCTGCTTGACATGCCCACCGCTGCGTGGTAGCGCGGCTGCCCGCCGGCGCCGTGGGCTGGACCGAGTCCTTCTCCCTCATGCGCCGGGGGCGGCGGTAGCGCCACTGCCAATCCGGCGCC
This sequence comes from Aegilops umbellulata, assembly GCA_032464435.1. Lineage (NCBI taxonomy): Eukaryota > Viridiplantae > Streptophyta > Magnoliopsida > Poales > Poaceae > Aegilops > Aegilops umbellulata. The sequence continues at coordinate 211,429,062 of CP136058.1, forward strand.
GACAGATTCGCCGGTGTCGGGGTAGCCCAGAGGTCCGCGGGAGCGCGCGGGGCTCCCGCGCGTGCCGCCCTGGGCTTGAGACAGAAGCTGGACGCAGAAGGGGTGAGCCCCCGAAGCGGCAAAGCCCAGGAGCTCGGCGACCCGCTCCAGCAGCACGTCGCGGCCGCCTTCCAGCAGCCTACACTACAACAGCTCTCGGGCTACCGTGAGCGCGGCCCTCGAGTTCGCTTGTTCCCGGCGGGTGTATGGTCTCGTGGCCGTGGCATGATTGGAGGCCCTTGCTGCCGACCGCGCTTGCCGCTGCGTAAGGGTTGCTGAAGCCTGTCCGCGCCGCCCGCGGCCCGCAGCGCCCTGCGGACCACGAGCTGCCTGGGGCGCGGGGTCGCCCGAGGCAGGCGGGTCCGCGCGGGCGGGCCACGTCGCCCATGGATCTTGGTCGCCCGCCTGGTCGCCGGACATGGTGATGACGGTGCGATGGGTCGCGGAGCGGTAGAGAGGTGGACTCCGGCGCACCCCTACCTGGCGCGCCAAATGTCGGATTTCGGGTTCCGGCAGACCCTTGAGGTTCGAACTCTGGGGTGCGCGCGGAGATTCTGCCCTCTACCTCTCCGTCTCGCAAGGATCTAACTACTAAAGGAACAACACAAGGGACGCAGAGTTTATACTAGTTCGGGCCACAATTGTGGTGTAATACCCTACTCTAGTTTGTGGTGGGTGGATTGCCTCTTGGGCCGATGACGATGAACAGTACAAGGGAGAACAGCGTCGCGAGGGCGTGTTCTAGCTGGGACGATGAACTACTAGGGGAGTTCAGCCGCCCTCCTCTCTCTCTCTTTCTTTCTTTACTCTGATCTTGGGTACCCGATTCCCTTATCCTGGATACCGGATGCCTCTACACTGGGCCCCTCGCGAGGGTCTTGGGCCTTGTGTTGATGAAGTTGGGCCGCGCTGGGCCCCCTTTGAGCCGCGCCACGGGCCGCAGGCAGGCAAGTCTGGGGACCCCCATTGCCAGAACGCCGACACGTGCCACCGGGATTACCACCTATTCGAGGGATTGAGCATAAAATTGACTTAATTCCCGGTGCATCGCTACCCAATCATGCACCATACCGTACCAATCCAGAGGAGACGAAGGAGATTATGCGTCAAGTACAGGAGCTGCTCGACAAAGGTTATATACGCGAATCTCTTAGTCCTTGTGTTGTTCCTATTATACTTGTGCCTAAAAAGGATGATACATCGCGTATGTGTGTTGATTGTAGAGGCATTAATAACATTACTATTCGTTATCATCATCCTATTCCTAGGCTAGATGATATGCTTGATGAATTGAGTGGCTCTACAATATTTTCCAAAGTTGATTTGCGTAGTGGATACCATCAAATCCGTATGAAACTGGGAGATGAATGGAAAACATCATTTAAAACTAAGTTTGGTTTATATGAGTGGTTAGTCATGCCTTTTGGGTTAACTAATGGACCTAGTACTTTCATGATACTAATGAATGAAGTTTTACGTGGTTTCATTGGACGATTTGTGGTAGTTTATTTTGATGATATATGGATTTATAGCAAATCTTTGGAAGAACATTTGGGACATTTACGTGCTGTTTTTATTGCTCTACATGATGCAAATTTGTTTGGTAACCTTGGGAAGTGCACCTTTTGCACTGACCGAGTATTTTTTCTTGGCTATGTTGTTACTCCACAGGGAATTGAAGTTGATAAAGCCAGGATTTGTGAGAGATTTCAGCACCATTGCTGCACCTCTCAACGAGCTTACAAAGAAGGATGTGCCTTTTGTTTGGGGTACCGCACAGGAAGAAGCCTTCACGGTATTGAAAGATAAGTTGACACATGCTCCTTTACTGCAACTTCCTGATTTTAATAAGATTTTTGGGCTTGAATGTGATGCTAGTGGAATTGGATTAGGAGGTGTGTTATTACAAGATGGCAAACCTGTTGCATACTTTTCCGAAAATTGAGTGGGCCTAGTGTGAATTATTCTACTTTATGATAAAGAATTATATGCTCTTGTTCGGACTTTAGAGACATGGTAACATTATTTATGGCCCAAGGAATTTGTTATACATTCTGATCATGAATCTTTGAAACATATTAAAAGTCAAGCTAAACTGAATCATAGACATGCTAAATGGGTTGAATTTATGGAGACATTCCCTTATGTCATTAAACACAAGAAGGGTAAAGAAAATGTTATTGCTGATGCATTGTCTCGTCGCTATACTATGCTTTCACAACTTGACTTCAAAATATTTGGTTTGGAGACCATCAAAGATCAATATGTGCATGATGCTGAATTTAAAGATGTAATGCAGAATTGTAAATAAGGAAGAACATGGAACAAGTTCATTGTTAATGATGGCTTTGTGTTCCGTGCTAACAAGCTATGCATTCCAGCTAGCTCTGTTCGTCTTTTGTTGTTGCAGGAGGCGCATGGAGGAGGATTAATGGGACACTTTGGCATGAAGAAGACGGAGGACGTACTTGCTACACATTTCCTTTGGCCAAAGATGAGACGGGATGTTGAGCGCTTTGTTGCTCGCTGCACTACATGTCAAATAGCTAAGTCACGACTCAATCCTCATGGTTTATATATGCCTTTGCCTGTACCTAGTGTTCCTTGGGAGGATATCTATGGACTTTGTTTTAGGTTTACCTCGAACAAAGAAGGGGAGGGATAGCATATTTGTTGTCGTGGATAGATTCTCGAAAATGGCACACTTTATACCGTGTCATAAAAGCGATGATGTTGTTAATGTTGCTGATTTGTTCTTTCATGAAATTATTCGCTTGCATGGTGTGCCAAATACTATTGTTTCAGATCATGATACTAAAATTCTTAGCCAGTTTTGGAGATTTTTATGGGCTAAGTTGGGGACCAAACTGCTTTTTAGTATTACATGTCATCCCCAAACTGATGGACAAACTGAAGTAGTCAATAGAACATTGTCTACCATGCTTAGGGCTGTTTTGAAGAATAACAAGAAAATGTGGGAAGAATGCTTGCCTCATATTGAATTTGCTTATAATCGGTCGCTACATTCTAATACTAAGATGTGCCCTTTTGAAATTGTGTATGGTTTTCTACATCGTGCACCTATTGATTTGTTGCCTCTTCCATCTTCGGAGAAGGTTAATTTTGATGCTAAACATCGTGCTGAATTGATCTTAAAATGGCATGAGTTAACTAAGGAAAATATTGAGCGCATGAATGCTAAATATAAACTTGTCGGAGATAAGGGTAGAAAACGTGTTGTCTTTGCACCTGGAGATCTTGTTTGGTTACATTTGCGTAAGGATAGGTTTCCTAATTTGCGCAAATCAAAGCTAATGCCACGTGCTGATGGTCCTTTTAAGGTGTTAGAGAAAATAAATGATAATGCATATAAACTTGAGATGCCTGCAGATTTTGGGGTTAGTCCCACTTTTAACATTACAGATTTGAAGCCTTATTTCGGTGAGGAAGATGAGCTTCCGTCGAGGAAGATTTCATTTGAAGAAGGGGAGGATGATGAGGACATCAATACCGTTGTTACACCCACATCCCCTACTACTACATATACTGGACCAATTACTAGAGCTCGCGCACGCCAATTAAATTGTCAGGTACTTTCGTTTCTTGGTAATGATTCTAATGTTCATGAGAATGTGATGTTGCCTAAATTGGATATATTTGTTTTGCTTACAAATAAAGGGCCTAGCATGGATAAGAGGGATGAACACTTGAGAAATACCAAGCCTGGTGATGATGGCATACGCTAGGGGGAAAATTACGGAGTCACAAGTGATGATTTCAGGACTTTGAAGCCACCATAAGGAGTGCATGAAGCCTTGGGCGAAATATACAAGATGCCACTTCATAAATTTCGTACAGAGGCTATTCTAGGTGTTGCGTCACCTTATTATTGGGCCAGGGCCATGTAACTTCGAAATACTTAAGTATAGGCTGTTTTCAGAGTCTGTATGTGTGGGGAAACAAGAGTTAGGGTCGGTTTTGGACCCCTTCCTCAATGGCCTTAGACTTTGGGTTTTGTTTATATTAAAAGTTCGCCATAGCTGCAACTTCGTGTACTTCCTTTGTGTTAAACGACCAGACCAAGACGTCACAGAACCCCACCTTGATCAATAAAGCTTTCCTCTTATATTCGCAATATCCAGATTGCAATCTTAATTTCTTGCTTGTTCTTCATTTTCCTGCAGGAAACAGACCTTCATGGTCAGGTTGATCGTGCTCCGTCGTGGTCAATAACCTCTTGGAGTTGGTTTAGCTATTGCTAAGGCCCGACGTCCTCGCACGTTCGTAGTCGGATCGTCATAGTCGACTTCCTCCAAAATGATAGCCACCATCTCATCGAAAGACGGGACACCTTTGCCTCTATTAGTAGGGGAAACGACACGTATTGTATTGTTGCCATCGAGGATAAAAATATGGGGTTTATATCATATTGCATGAGTTTATACCTCTACATCGTGTCATCTTACCTAATGCGTTACTCTATTCTTATGAACTTAATACTCTAGATGCATGCTGGATAGCGGTCGATGTGTGGAGTAATAGTAGTAGATGCAGGCAGGAGTCGGTCTACTTGTCGCGGACATGATGCCTATAACATGATCATGCCTAGATATTCTCATAATTATGCACTTTTCTATCAATTGCTCGACAGTAATTTGTTCACCCACCGTAATACTTATGCTATCTTGAGAAGCCACTAGTGAAACCTATGGCCCCCGTGTCTATTTTCCATCATATTAATCTCCCGTCAACTAGTTATTTCTATCGCAGTTTATTTTGCTTTCTTTACTTTTAGTCTTTATCATAAAAATACCAAAAATATTATCTTATCATCTCTATCAGATCTCACTTTTGCAATTGGCCGTGAAGGGATTGACAATCCCTTTATCGCGTTGGTTGCAAGGTTCTTATTTGTTTGTGTTGGTATGAGGGACTTGCGTGTGGCCTCCTACTGGATTGATACCTTGGTTCTCAAAAACTAAGGGAAATACTTATGCTACTTTGCCGCATCACCCTTTCCTCTTCAAGGGAAAACCAACACATTGCTCAAGAGGTAGCATTACCCACTGGGCCCGATCCGAAGATTGAGACAAAGTCGACCGACGTTCTGGGAACGGGTGTCCCCAGACTAGCGGCCTGCCTGCAGCCCATGGCGTGTCTCCACTAGCGGCCTGGTACGGCCCATCATCGCCAGCAAACACTCAAGACCCTCGCGAGGGGCCAAGCCTCGTGAGGCGGACGACACAAGACCTCCTCACGGGCAGCCTCACTAGGCTGGCTTGCGAGGAGCAGAGAGATCAAGGCGAGGGGCACCTCGCGAGGTCCGCATGACGTGAGCCATGACGACCGAGGCAAGGCGGGCGATAGGCGGGCGCCAGTGGGTGCAGAGTACCGGTTGCCTCTTTGGTGCTAAAGGGGCAGGTGCAGGCGAGGAGTCCCGAGGCATCAGGCAAAGGTTTCCATATCGGTGCAACGAGACCAAGCCAGCAGGACGGCAGGACGGAGGTCATCACGGAGCCCACGACGGCGTCACCACCAGACCCTTTGGCAGGCGAAGACCACCTTTTTTGAGGATAGCTTGTACTAGCTGTCCCCCTTCAAATTGGCCGTTGTGGGATCCTTTCCCGCCTAATATTTCGGAAGAGGACCCGGGCCTCTATAAATAGGACTAGCCACCACCATAGGAGGCAACTTATCTTGGATGAGATCCATTCCATCCACGCACGCACAAGCTCACCGAGCTCAAGAACACCTCTCCTTGTGTCGGTGTGAAACGACACCTATGGGATCACAAGAATCCCTACTATGGTTGCGGGGACACGGGGGTTGTGAGAAGAGCGGATCAAACAGATAGCACACGGTTCCTTTATCCAGGTTCGGGCCGCGAGGATGCGTAAAACCCTAATCCTGCTTTGGTGGATTGTATATCTGTGTTCTTGAGCTAGCTATGGGGCATGAAGAGCTCCAAAAAGCCGAATCCTCCTCCTGGTCGCCTCGGGCCTCCTTTTATAGGAAAGGGGCTGCCACAGCGGCACACAGGAGGTGGAAAGGGTACAGTAATGCGAGTTTATCTCTCGCATTGCATGACAAGGCGCATTTAATGCGCCTTGCTTAGGTGTCCTTGCTTTATCGGGGACGGGGGAGAGTCATGTCCCGTCCGTCGCCGCCCCCTCTTGTGTTAACACGCGCCCTGGCCAGCGGTGCTTGTGGTGCCATGTAGGCAGGCAAGCAGCTGAGGTGGCGCAGCGGTGGGTCTCCACGAAGATCTGCATGCTGCCACGCAGGTGCCTGCCCAACTGGTTGGGTCGGCAGCTACATGCGAATGGTGGTGGGAGCGTGACTGGTGCGGGCCTGATGGTGACCCCACGGGTGTCCTTGGCAAGGGCCTTGCCGGGGCCTCGGCAAGGGTCTTGTCGTGGCGCTCACTGTCATCCCCGACAAGGCCCTTGCCGGGGGCCTTGCGGTCCTTCTTGGCTAGGATCCCGCCAAGGGTCATTGCCTTCTTAAGTGGGTATCTGGTCTTGAATGTCTTCACAAAGATCTACATGCCACCACGGGGATGTCTCCCGAATCCTTGCCCCATGGGGGCAGAGGACTCAAGGGTGACCTCGCTCCGTAGGTGTGGGGCGAGCTGCCACGGCAAGGATCTTGCCGGGCTAGCTAAAGCTGTCCCCCGGCAAGGACCTTGCCGGGGGGGGGGGGTCCGCTTTGCTCCCTTTGCTCTTTGTGGCCTTGGCGTCGTTCTGCTTCCCTTCAGCTTCAGCCTTACCTTGGTTTACCTCCCTTGCCGTGCTCGGTGTGGCGGCATCCGTGGCTCAGACTGCCCGTGCACAGTCATAGGGGTACAAAAAGTGTACCCCCCTTTTTGTACACCGACAGGAGCCCCCGGGTCTGGGCTACACACAAGCGCAACGCGTTGTTGGGCTAGGCCCATAAAATGGTGCGCGGGAAGGCGGGGCGGTTTTTACCACGGTAAGTTTCTTCGCGCGCTGCGCCTCCCATGCTTCCCGCGCGTGGCACGGCGTGGGGAGGCGTGCGTGACGTGGGCGGCATGCGTGGGGCTGAGCTCTGCACGCATGCGTCACGTCGTGGTAAAGGGGGCGGTTCACGCCTTCCCCATAAACGGAGGGAGGCGTGGATGCGCGGCCCATTTACTGAATGGGGCCGAGGCGTGGTCTTCAAGGCGTCCACTCCCTTCAATCACGGGGTGGGGAGAGGTCGCCTCACCCGTCGCTTCGGTCCCGCATGCCTGCCACGTGGTTCGCATGCGCTTGGGGTGGCGATCGGTGGAGGCAGGAAACCGGGCCGGCGCGGGCCAGGGCAGCGGGTCGGTCCCAGTTCCCTGCGCCCTCCGTGTCTTGATTGGTAGAGTGGGGCAGTCGAGCCCCCACCCCGTTCCTTTATAAGGAGCGGGAGGGGGAGGACGGCGCCCCGCACTCTTTCATCTCCTCCCTTCTTCAGCTTCTGCACCCCTCCCTCCCATTCGCCATGGAGAGAGGGAACCTTGGCCCTTCAACGGTGGTGGCGAGGGTCGCCGCTCGACAATGCGTCCCTCCTTCTCCCGCGCCTGCGGTGGCAGAGCTAACCGCGAGGGGAAGGGGGAGGGGGTGAGGCCGTGGGCGAGGCCGAGGCGCTCGGGGAAGAGGAGGACGAGGCGGCGTGCCGGCCTCGCCTCCGCCAGCGGTTCCTCCTCCCATGGAGGGCCACGTTGGGGACGACCCTTGCGAGTTCTTCGTCAGGCTACGCCCACCGCCTTGTCGTCTACTTCGTCTCCCTACTCCATTCGCGCGGGAGATGGAGCTGGATCTGCCGGAGTCACTGCGGCTGCACATGAGGGGCTGCGGGATCAGCGGCACACGGGTTCGCGTTGATTTCCCAGCCCCTCACGTGATGTATCTTCGTCGAGGATGGAAGACGTTTGCTCGCATCCACGCCTGACGGAGGGGCTCACCCTCCATTTCAAGCTGATGGAGGGCGGCCTCCTCTCCGTCAAGGTCTTCGGGCTCTTCAGGACCCGCCCGAGGTGCTGCGTGGAGAGTTCTTCTGATAGCGAACACTCCTCCTCGGGCGGGAGTGATGAGGAGGATAGCGGCAGCGACGACAAGGGCAGTAGGCGGCAGGATGACGGGTCCGACTAGGCATCGGGTGCCGCTCCGTGCGGCACCGGCGACCCCATCATCCGTGTCGCCGGCTCCTCGCATTTCTCGGGGTCGTCTCCTTGGGCGGCTGGCGTTGGGAGGCTGCAGAAGAGGAAGAGGGCGGGCGGCAAGGCCGTCAAGTCGGAGTACGCGGGCACGATGCCTTCGACAGCGTGCTGACGTCCTGCCGCCTCGTCTTTGAGCTCTGCTTCCGGCGCCGCCATCACCATCTAGCCTTCAGACGACCATCGGGATGTCCTCTTGGTGTCTTCTGCCACCCGTAGCTCGCCTAGGCGCCTCTTTTGCCCTTTTCGCCTCCTTGACCTGCCTCCTGAGGAGAGGGACAAGGAAGGGATTACGGGCACCTTATCTTTTTTTTACTTTGTAAGCCTTTGGGCCTTAGCTGAATTTAAAAGTTGTAATCCCATCATTCATGTTTTTATTCCCTATGGACTGTACCTGAATGGAATGTTTTTAATGAAAAAGGCATGCTTGCCGGTTCATTTGTTTGCGGGTAGAACCCACGACAAGGAGTAAATCCTTGATATCTATAAGATAAACATTTACTCGCCCGGCAACAGGCCTTGCCGTCTCTCCACCTCACTCGACCTTCCTCACGCCTTTGGCGGAGGTAGGGATGAGGCGGGTTCAGGCTCCTCGTTTTATCCTTTTGCTGCCGCGACTACGATCAAACCTGGTCCCAGGAACGAGTCCTAGGGCCTAGAGTTAGAGGAGCACGGTAGCTTCTAGGAAAAACAAGGTTCCACATACCTCAGTCCAAAAGGGAATGCATGACAAGGGATGAAGAACTTATCTGAAGCTGTAGCCCTCGGTAGTACTGGCTCGTCGGGGTTCAGATGCTGACCTTTCCCTCTTTTCTTTTCCATCCTCAAGTGATTCGTCAAGGGTATTTGTGAGTCCTTGGAATCAACGAAGACAAAAGAACGGCAAAGGGACGCACACTCGACCTCTAAGCTAGGGGTTAGTCGCCGCTAAGCACTATCAACCCTAACCAAGGACGAGACTCGACCTAGCATGCATGCTATAACTTAGGGTGCCAGCGCTTCATTTATTTATGCTCAGGGTCTGCGCCTGGCTTTGTACAAAGGGTTACGTGCATCATCGGCAATGCTTGTACAAAAGGTGGCTTGCCGGGAGGCCCGCCAAGCCGCGCCTCATGGGTAAAACTTGCGAAGATGCTCAATGTTCCAGGAATTACTCACCGGAACGGCATCTTCGGTCTCCAGGCGGATTGCGCCGGGCCTGGTGACTCGTATTACCCGGTAAGGGCCTTCCCACTTTGGCGTCAACTTGTTGGAACTCTTGGCCGATTGAACGCGCTGAAGGACAAGGTCGCCTTCCTCAAGGCTTCGGGCATGAACCTTGTGGCTATGGTAGCGGTGCAAGGCTTGCTGGTAGCGTGCTGCTCTCACAGCCGCCCGAAGACGATCTTCCTCAAGGAGCAGTGCGTCATCTTGCCGCAGTTGCTCTTGCTCAAGCTCATCATAAGCGAGCACCCGAGGTGACCCGTATATGAGTTCAGTGGGGATAACTGCTTCTGCCCCGTATACCAGGGCAAAGGGTGTCTGGCCGGTGGCTCGATTTGGTGTTGTCCTGATTGACCAAAGAACCGTCGGCAACTCATCAATCCAGCGCTTTCCGCTCTTGTGCAGCCTGTCAAAGGTCTTGGTCCTCAAGCCTCGCAGCACTTTAGCATTTGCCCTCTCGGCTTGACCATTGCTCTGCGGGTGAGCAACGGAAGCGAAACAGACTTTGCTGCCAAGGTCTTGAGTATATTGCATGAAGGTGCGGCTTGTGAACTGTGTGTTGTTTTCAGTGATGACCCTGTTGGGTACACTGAAACGGCACACTAGTCCCTTGAATAACTTGACGGCTGACTGAGCTGTGACCTTCCTCACTGCTTCCACCTCTGGCCACTTTGTGAACTTGTCGATTGCAACGTACAAGTACTCAAAGCCCCCGACGGCGCGGGGGAAAGGGCCCAGTATGTCAAGCCCCTAGACCAAGAAGGGACAGGAGAGAGGAATGGTTTGAAGGGCTTGAGCTGGCTGATGAAGCTTCTTTGAATGGAACTGACATGCCTCACACCTGGTGACGAGTGTCGTTGCATCCTGGAGGGCGGTGGGCCCGAAGAAACCTTGCCGGAAGGCCTTGCCGGCAAGGGCCCTTGACCCGATGTGGGATCCACATATGCCTCCGTGTATCTCCGCCAACAGCTGCAGTCCTTCCTCTCGAGGGATACACTTCAATTTCACACCGTTCGGTCTCTTCCTGTACAGGACGTCATCGACGAACTGGTACATGGTAGAGCGACGGGCTACTTTTTCTGCTTCTTCCTGTTCCTCAGGAAGTTCCCCTGTTTGGAGGAATCAGACAGTATATTGTGCCCACGCTGGAGCCTAGGGCTCAACGGCGAGGACTAAAGGCATCTCCTCCGCTATAGGAGCGGCTGCCTCGATGGCGAGAGCTTGACGCTCTGCCGGAGCTAGCTGTCCCGTGGCGGGATCAGTGTCCTCGGCAACATCCTTGCCGGCGGCTCCGGGGAGCTCGGCCGGAAAGTACTTGCCGGGCCCTGATTTCCTCCTTTTGTTCTGCTCTGTTGATGGATCGACGGATGGCTGAGTTAGCTGAAGCACAAAGGTACCTGGTTCCACAGGTAGCTTGTGGGCAACGCACTTCGACAGGTAATCGGCGATATCGTTCTCTGCTCGGGGAACATGTTCAGCATGTATACCGTCGAAGCGCTCTTCCAGCTTTCTCACTTCATCAACGTAGGCCTTCATCAACAGGCTCTGGTAATCCTTGTTGACATGCTTGACGACAAGCTGCGAGTCGCCCCTGACGATAAGCTTTTTGATTCCGAGGTCCGCCGCGATCCTAAGACCGGCAAGCAGCCCTTCGTATTCTGCCGTATTGTTTGTTGACACCTCCCTGGGGAAGTGCATCTGGATCACGTACTTGAGTTGCTCTCCGCTGGGGGTGACGAGCAGTACGCCAGCCCCGGCACCTTGTAGGGAGAAAGCCCCATCAAAGTACATAATCCAACCGCAACTTGCCTCCTTGCCGGGGAGAGTGGTCTCTTGGGCTTCTTCGTTAGGTGTTGCGGTCCACTCTGCGATGAACTCCGCCAGGACCCGACTTTGGATCGTCGAAGTGCTTTCAAACTTGAGGCTAAAGCTGGACAGCTCCAGTGCCCATTCCACAATCCTCCCCGTTGCATCTGGATTGTGCAATATCCGTTGCAGAGGGAGGTGAGTGACAACAGTGATCTCGTGTGCCTGGAAGTAGTGGCGCAGCTTCCTCGAGGCCATAAGAAGGCCGAAGAGTAGTTTCTGCACGCCGGAATACCTTGATCTAGCCCCCTACAGGAGGGAGCTAACAAAGTAGACCGGGTGCTGCATCATCCTCTTCTTCGGCGACACTTCGACCGGCTGTGTCGTCTCTGCATTGGCGGTGTCGGGCTCTGCTGCTGCCATTACCTTGTCGTCAACCTCTCTCTGCGCTCCTAGCGCGGCGCTGACCACCTGGTTCGTTGTTGCTAGGTACAACAGCAACGGCTCCTGGGGCCTAGGCGCAACTAGTATTGGCGTGGAAGAGAGGTACTTCTTCAAATCATGCAACGCTGCTTCGGCTTCTGGCGTCCACTCCACTGGGCCCGCCTTCTTCAGGATCTTGAAAAAGGGAAGGGCGCACTCGGCAGACCTGGATATGAACCTGCCCAAGGCAGCGACACAACCAGCAAGCCGACGCACATCCTTGATTCGCTTGGGTGCCTCAATCTGCTCTATAGCCTTGATTTTATCCGGATTGGCCTCTATCCCATGCTGTGACACAAAGAACCCGAGAAGTTTGCCAGACGGGACGCCAAAGACGCACTTCTCAGGGTTCAGCTTGAGATTGATCTTGCGTAGGCTGGCAAACGTCTCTTGCAAATCTGGTATGAGGGTTGCCCTGTGTTTGGTTTTGACCACTATGTCATCCATATAAGCTTCCATATTTCTATGGAGCTGGGGTTCAAAACCAATCTGGACCGCCCTCGCAAATGTCGAACCAGCACTCTTCAACCCAAAAGGCATCCGCATGAAACAATACGTACCACATGGGGTGATGAATGCTATTTTCTCTTCGTCTTCTCTTGTCATGAAGATCTGGTGGTAGCCGGAGTAGGCGTCGAGGAATGACAATAGATCACACCCAGCTATGGAGTCAACAATCTGGTGGATGCGCGGCAATGGGAAGGGGTCTTTAGGACAAGCCTTATTGATATCTGTGTAATCAATACACAGCCTCCACTTCCCGTTCGCGTTGCGCACCACGACCGGATTGGCCAACCATGTTGGATGGAGCACTCCTCTTACCAAACCCGCTGCTTCCAGTTTCCGGATCTCTTCCGTGATGAACTCTTGTCGTTCCAAAGCTTGCTTCCTGACCTTCTGCTTGACGGGCCGCGCATGAGGACAGACAGCAAGGTGGTGCTCAATCGCCTCCCTGGGAATGGCGGGGATGTCGGAAGCTTTCCATGCAAACACATCGACATTCGCCCACAGGAAGGTGACGAGTGCGTCTTCCTATTTGTCGTCAAGGGTGGAGCTTATGGTAAAAGGTCCTCCCATGCCGTCCTCATTGACGGAAACCTTCTTGGTTGCCGGCGGCGTGGCCCTGGACTTCTTGTTTCCACCGATGGAGCTCTCCGGCAGCGCTATACTCCGAAGAGGTGCGCTTGCCGAAGTGGGTGTCTGAGGTCTCACCGGCCTTCTTCTTCTTCTTCCCTCCCGGGATCCCAGCGGCAGGAGCAAGTGCCTTAGTGGCAGTGGCTGCTGCAACTGCTTTCTGGTATAGTTGGTCAGCGCAAATCAGCGCATCTTTCTTGTCGGAGGGGATGGTGATGATCGTCACAAGTCCTGGCATCTTCAGGGTGTTGTAGGTGTAGTGCGACGCCGCCATGAACTTGGCCAGCGCTGGGCGGCCAAGGATCCCGTTGTAAGGCAAGGGGATCTTGGCAATATCAAACACGACCCTTTCCGTCCTGAAGTTCAGGTTGCTCCCAAAAGTCATGGGCAGCGTGACCTTTCCCTTGGGTTGGCTTCTTCCCGGGTTGCCCCCTTGAAACGTGCCCGTCTCTTCGAGGTCTCCATCAGGAATCTGCAGCTTCTCGATCACGGCAGGCGAGATCAAGTTCAGACCGACCCCGCCATCAACTAGCATTTTTGTCACCTTGAGGTTGCGTATCGTTGGTGAAACCAACAACGGCAAGCACCCGACCGCAGTAGTGCGATCAGGGTGATCCTAAGTGTCAAAAATGATAGGTGTGCTGGACCACTTTAGCGGCCTTTGGGCATCAAACGACGGCTCTGCCACTGTAATCTCTCGCGCCCACTGTTTAAGTCGGCGATGAGAGGTATGCAGTGAGGCGCCGCCGTTGACGCACATGGCCTCTGTAGCTTTCTGAAACTCTTGGTCGCCGGACTCGTTGTCCTCTTCGTGATCGTCGTCTTCTGGCTTTCTGTCACGGCCCCGGGCGGGCCTCTCCTGTTGCTTATCCTTGCCGCGATGGCCCGCCTAGCCGTCACGCTTCTTGCCCGATCCCTCAGCACCATCTTGGCCCTTCTCCTTGTCCCGCCTTTCATATTCAGCCATCTGCTTCTCAGCGAGGAGCTCAACCTGTCGGCAGTCTTGATGAGCATGCCTTTGGTGCGATGGATCTTGCAGTACCGCTTGTCGGAGTTGCCTGGCTTCTCGACAGCCGCCAAGGCCCGGTAGACGACACATCCGGCAATTTCCTTGCTGGGGTCATCTGCCTTGGTTTTCTTGGTGGAGCCGGTGTCATCAGACCCCTCGATGGCAAGCACGGCTTTTCCTTTGCGCTTCCTGTTGCGGCGCCGGCCTTTCTTCGCCGGGGCGGCAGTATCCTCATCTGAGGAATCGGTTTCCACGCCGGCATCTTCGCCGGGGTACTTCCTTCCCTCTTCAGCCCGGGCACATCTGTCAGCGAGAACATAGAGTTCTGCTACATCTTTCACCTTGTTCATCGCCAGCTCTTCACGCATCTTGCGATTACGCATGTTCTGATGGAACGAGCTGATGATGGCGGCAGGGTGAACATCAGGGATATTGTACTGTATCCGGCTGAACCTTTGTATGTACTTGCAGAGACTCTCGCCTCCCTTCTGGGGAATGACGTGAAGATCACTTGCTTGGCCATGAGCTTGGTGACCGCCAGTGAAGGCGCCCACGAACTCATGGCACAAATCCGACCAGGAGGAAATGGAGTCTATCGGCAAGTGCATCAACCATGACATGGCGTTGGGTTTAAGAGCCAACAGAAAGTAATTCGCAAGCACCTTATCGTCGCGGGCTCCGGCAGCCTGCATCGTGATGGTGTAGATGCTGAGGAACTCGGACGGGTGGGTCTTGCCGCCGTACTTCTCGCCCACGTCAGGTTTGAAAGTGCGGTGAGCGCGCCAAAGATGTCGGTGTGAAACGACACCTATGTGATCACAAGAATCCCTACTACGGTTGCGGGGGCACGGGGGTCGTGAGAAGAGCGGATCAAACAGATAGCACACGGTTCCTGTCGTGGTTTTGTCACGGCAGATGTCCTAGTGAAAGGACTTTGTCGTGGAGCCATCGTGACGGGTTAGCTTGAAGGGGTTAAAGCGGACACAGGGACGCAGAGATTTTTATACTAGTTCGGCCCCTTCGATGAAGGTAAAAGCCTACGTCTAGTTGTGATGGAATTGATGGGGTTTCGATGACTAGGGAGCAAACAAGCTTCGCCTAAGTCCCAAGTTGTTGTTGTCTGTCCTTGAACCGCCGCCGGGTCGTCCCCTTATATACACGGGTGACACCCATCGGTCCACAGAGTCCCAATCACTGGTTCATACTCGTATCCGGGTTGGTCTCTCCTTATTCCTAACTTACAATACAAGTTTACATATAAAGCCGGTTTACGGCTACAGGTCTTAAACCGACTACAGGCCTTGGGCCTTTATCTGCCTCTTTGGGCTTTAACACCTTTGAACTACTGATGAAGTTAATCCGGCCCAGGTAAGCCGATTTATGCCCAGTAGTAATATCCCCAACATTAGGCCCCAGATTGATTTGAACGGGTTCATGTCAATCCTTAGCAAAAAAAAATCTTCGTCTTCAACATCTTCTTGTAGTTGTTGAACCGCCATGATGTCACCTTCTCTGGTTGCTGTAGACCGGCATGACGTCATCTTCATGATATCTTCTTTGTTTAATGAATCCACAATAACTGAGGCGACAGCTCCGTCTCCAAGATTTGTGGTTCCTTGATTCACGCGCCTGACACGTGCCTCTTTCCTTATAAATAGGACCGAAGGGTCATTTCTTTTCTCCCCTTCGTCCTCTTTCTCTTCGTCTTCCTCGCGTCGCAAGCCTCGGAGCTCCGCCGCCGCCGTTGACCTCTGCACCGTCTTGGGCCGCTGCATCAACCTGAACGTACCAGAGCACTGTGGTAGCTTTCTGCATCTTCCTTGATTCTGGTAAGCCTTCTGTTCTTCTCAACATAGATCTGTTCCTAGGGTTTCGTGTTCTTGCCGTGTTCATCACTTGTTCATGCTCGTACCCAGACTCCTGGATAGATCTATGAAACCCTGCTCTGATTAGCAGTAGCTTTTAGCATCCGCCTGTAGTTTCATGCTTGAGTCCGTAGATCTCATCTATATATCTGCCCATTGATTAACTTCCGCTCTGCCATAAGTCTTTGAATATTTTGTCTTCTTTTCGGAACTTGATTCAGATCCATTGCTGTAATAAGACCTTGTGAAACCTGCTTCTGCATACTTAGTCATCCGCAACCTCAATTGCTTTCAATGCTTAGATCAGGCGGTTTAACTTAATATAGAAAAAATTAATAAACCGGTATATACCATTAGTCCCCTTGTTGAACCGCCAGAACTCGTTAGCCATATGATGCCGCTTCATAGAACTCTGGTTTAGATATAGCTGCCTCCGGTTTAACATTGTTCATACCGGTGTATACTTTTACCCAACACAATCTTGAACCGAAATCACTTATTTTGTAGACTTCACCATGGCCAAACAAGTATATGTGTGCAACTGGGCTCCTTCTCACGTCACAGAAACTCAACTGAACAACTTAGTCCTGACTGGCGCTTTAAGTAGCAAAAACACCATCCATTGGAGGGTCCCTGGCAAAGAATGTCCTCCCACACCTCAAGAAGGAGAGGTTGTCGTTTTCGCAGACCACTTAGCCCGAGGTTTTAATCCGCACGGTTCAAAATTCTACCGGGATGTCTTGGCCAATTTCTAACTCCGTCCGCAAGATACTGGCCCCAATTCTGTCACCAACATATGCAATTTCCAAGTACTCTGTGAGGTGTTCTTTTAAGAGGAACCCACAGTCGAGTTATTCAGAGATTGTTTTCATCTAAACCGCCGCACAGAGTTTACTGATGGTTCCAATATGGAATTGGGTGGTATGGCGATTCAGAAAAGGAAAGAGGTCACTTATCCTCACGCAAAACTGCACAACCATCCCCAAGAATGGAATCAATCCTGGTTCTATTGCAAAGACACCTCCCCTGTTGATGAAAATCCCTTGCCCTGCTTTCGTCCGGAGCGGCTTAGCAATACGCACCCCTTTCCACAAAGGATGACTGCCAAGGAAAGGAGTAAATACGCTCCTCAACTGTCCAAACTCAGAGCCTTTATGGCCAATGGTTTAACAGGAGTTGATCTCGCTCGCTGTTGGATATCATGGAGCATACTGCTTCTTAGTCAACGCTCCGGTTTGATGTGCGAATATACGGGCAGTGTTGACGACCCACTACGACACATGAACATCCAGCTCACCGACGAAGAAGTCATAGAAGTTGTGAAGAAAATGCTGAATGAACCGGAACACATCTGTGCCCGAACCGGCCTGCTTCCTTTCTGTGCCACCAACAAACCGCCAGCTGTAAGTTTTTAATTTCACCTCTCACTGATCCTGACATTGCTATATCTGTCTATTATTTGACACCAATATCTGTTGAAACAGGGCAATGATCCATTTTGGAGCAAGAACCTTCCGCAGGAGAAACCAGACAACCCGGAAAGACCAACCCGGCCAAAAACCAAAGTCATTAAGAGGTCTGCTCACAAGAGGAAAACCACTGCATCCTCTGATCCGCCCGCTGATGACGATGTGGGTAATCCAGACCTTGAGGTAGAACTTGATTCACTTGGCTTACTTTTCACACGCCTTATTGACGATAATATTTGTCAGGATGATGCCGAAGCTAGTCATGCTGATGCTGCAGAGGTAATTACTCTCTCTTCTGATTCGAACCCTTTGCCTTCACTAAAAATCCGTCAGGCAAACCGGAAAGTTAAATTTTCTCATCCTCTTGCTTACTTGGATCCCAAATTTCTTATGAAGACCCAACAACACGAAGCTCGCCGCACAACCCGGCACAGCGGCCAGGTAGTTACCTCCGCCGGTTTACCGAACAGTCCGGTTCGGAAACGCCGTTCAGAGGTCTCTAATTTGCTTGTCAGTGCTTGTCCTAAAGCGGGCTGTTTTTGTCAACCTCTTAATCCATCTGACTCCGATTATCAGGTTACTTCCCACTCATCCTCTGGCGAGTCATCAGCTACTCAGCTGCCACCGCTCAAAACGGTGCTTGGGTAAGCTATACTTATCATAATATTTCTGATACATCACGTTGGAACATATGTTGTATTTGATTTTGATTACTCCTTTTAGGGCCAAGCCTAGGCCAAGCAAGAAGGCCCGCCTGCATAAAGCGGCCGAGGAAGATGCCGTTCCTGAACCGGATAAGACACCAGATCCTGAAGCGGCCATTCGCGAAGATATATCCAACAACCCCCCACTGCAAGATGATGATGTTATTGCCGAAGAAAGGCCTGCTGACCAACCCAGAAGCCCCATCCGGATTGAGAAATCCACCAATCCAATCCGGCCTGCTGACACACCAACTGCCCCTAGTCAAACCGGCGATACCAAGGATGATGATGTTGTGATTACCGGCATTGGCCGTACTGAACCAAGTAATCCAGTCGCCCTATCCAAGCATACTGCCAAAGAAGAATTCGCTACTATGAGCAAAGGAAAGTGGAATGTTGATCTGGCGACTTACGCTGCTCTCAATGCCCAAGATCTTCATTCTGGCTACTTGAACCGGCTGTATACCAGTCGTGACTATGAAGCCGGTCTGGTGAATATGATGAAAGAAAAACTTGAGGTAACTTCCATGTGCTTTTTCCTGCTTGGATTATTCAATTTTGTTAACTCTCCTAGCCCCCAAGGGCCGGTTTTGCAATCCTCTTTCAAACCGGGACTTACTAATATAAATCTGAATGCTTAGAGATTCACTGATGTAGCCCCCAAGGGCCGGTTCAACTTAATGTAGTTAAACCGGGACTTAAGTAATTTAACATAGCAGCATCAGAGTTTATTTGAGCAAATAGTCATTAGCCCCCAAGTGCCAAGTTGAATACTTGTATTGATCTTGGGACTTTGCAATCAATTGACAGATGAAAATCAAATATGCATTAGCCCCCAAGTGCCAAGTGCATAACTTGTTATGTGGTTGGTACTTCAATTCTTGTACCGTTTGTTAAATCATATGACTGTCTGTATGCAGGCTGAGCTGAAGACCAAAGAAAGCCAACTCACCGATCTTCAAGAAAATTTGAAATCCCAACAAGCTGAAACCTCAAAGGCGAAAGAGGAGTTGACCAGCACTTTAAGCGTCATGGAACAGCTTAAGGAGGGCTTCAAGAAAGAGCGAGCGGATTGGGCCACTGAGAAGGCCGCTTTGACCAAGAAAATTGAAACTGCTGAAGCTGCCCTTAAACTGGTGGTAGATGAGCTAACCAGCGTAAAGCGGCAAGTGCATGCCATGACTGCCGCCATCTTTGGTAAGCTTCCTTTGACTTCTGTAATAATTTGGCCTTCCTATGATAGGTCCGGTTTGTGAACTCTTTGTAATGTTGCAGGTACACGCATTGGTCACTTGGGATCAGATGTTCGAAAAAAATTGAAGGCCGCCTATACATTAATCGAACAGCTGTATACTGGAGTGCAGCGGATCATCTGTACTGCCTCACATAACAATTCGGCGCCCACCTTAATTCAAGATACTCTTAAGAGGTTGTCAATGCTTCCCGCCCGTATTGTAGAGCTGAAGAAATCTGCTGCTCGAACCGGTGCCATCAATGCCTTAATCCGGGCAAAAGCATGGGTGCCAGATTTCGATCCTGTTGAGGCAGCTCAGGGTTATCCCAGTTTGAAGGAAGATGGTTCGGAATTCAGTGAGGATGACCTGAGAGCGATAAACCGGGCGGTGCGCCCTCTAGCTTGCCAATTGGTGGAAGAGGCAGACTTGTCGCATTATCAAGCTCAATATAACAACCAGAATAAACGAGTGGCTGCACCGATTCCTGAATTGCAAAATCTGATCCCTCCAATCCGTAAGCATACTTACGCTCCTGATATTGAACCATCGTCACTGATCCATGATGAAGCTGTCTTTAAAGCCCTAATGGGAATCGACTAGACCACTGTTGATTTCCAGCCACTTGGTAGGGAAGAAGAAGCTGAAGCGGCGCAGGAGGACCCACAACCATCAGATCAGGGCGGTGACCAAGCTTGAACCGGAGGCCGGTTTAAATGGCTGCTTTGTTATATTCCGCCAAGGAAACAATGATCTTATTTGGGCACCATGTTGCCTTGTAATAGGATAGCCAATACTCCTGCTTCTGAGATGCCTTCGTGCATAGGCACTGATACTTTTGTTTGAATGGGCGAAACCTTCAATCTGTATTTCCTACAATCACAAAATCTTAAACTGCCGTGGCGGCTGTACCGCCAGCCGGTTTATAACCTTTATATATATGCAATGAAATTGAGGTATATGATCAAATTTTGTGATACAAAATACCTGCCACCGCTGGGCATGAAGTTGGCTTAGCCAATCTTGAAACGGAGGTTTATAAACCTAAACCGTCAATGGAGAAAACAGCTCCTGTGTATACAATGTCGGTTTACCATGTAAACCGTGCCGGGTTATGAAAAACACCCTGTTACTCCATAATGGGATGTTAACAGAGAAAGTCAAACCGAGCAAATAATCTCCGGATTAAAAATGGACCGTGTTCCGTCGATTGACAGTTTGAACTGGTTTAAAACGTTGCCGGTTTAAAAAACGCAAAAAATAAAGCAATAGTTATCAAGAAAAATGTTGAAGCAAAGGCAATGATAAAACCGTTTGCAAAAAGAGGCTTTATTGAGCCGATCAGATGGTGTTACCATGGTCGGACACGACCAAGCTCCCGATAGGTGTAGCTATGGTTCAAGTCAGCCAGGTCCCCAAATGAAACCATGGCATTATGCCGATCAAGAGGCATGGCAATGGTTCGGGTTCGACCAAGCCCCCAAGTGATTCTATGGCCTTAGGCCGATCAAGAGGCGTGACTGGTTCAGACTTGACCATGTCCCCAAGTGATCTGGTGGCTTTCGCCTATCAAAAGGTGTTGCATTGGTTCGGACACGACCAAGCCCCCAAGTGATGTTTATAAAACATTCAAGGGGTAAACCGGAGGCCGCTTTAAAACAGAACAACTCCGTGTAACCACGCATGATGTAAAAGAACAGATACCCCGCTTTAGCTGAGGCTCCGGTTTATTATATTAATCATAATATATACACTTGTCATAATATGTACATAAGTAGAGCCGATGGCTCAGGTATAATAAGGCCGAAGATGAGCTATGTTCCACGGCCTGTGATAGAGGCAAAGGTGTCCCGTCTTTCGATGAGATGGTGGCTATCGTTTTGGAGGAAGTCGACTTTGACAATCCGACTACGAACGTGCGAGGACGTCGCGCCTTAGCAATCGCTAAACCAACTCCGAGAGGTTATTGACCAGGCCGGAGCACGATCAACCTGACCACGAAGGTCTGTTTCCTGCAGGCAAACGAAGAACAAGCAAGAAACTAAGATTACAATCTGGATATTGCGAATATGAGAGGAAAGCTTTGTTGATCAAGGTGGGGTTCTGTGACGCCTTGGTCTGGTCGTTGAACACAAACGAAGTACGCGAAGTTGCAGCTATGGCGAACTTTTAATCTAAACAAAACCCAAAGTCTAAACGATGCCCTAGGGGCTGTATATATGGAGGAAGAGGGGGGAATTTCGTGGCCCTTGGAGGAGGGGTCCGAAACCCACCCTAACTCTTGTTTCCCCACACATACGGACTCTAAAAACAGCCTATATTGAAGTATTTCGAAATTACATGGGCCTGGCCCAAAAAGAAGGTAACGCAGCACCTAAAATAGCCTCTGGACGAATATTATGAAGTGGCATCTTGTATATTTCGTCCAAGGCTTCATGCACTCATTATGGTGGCTTCAAAGTCCTGAAATCATCACTTGAAACTCTGTTCTTGTCTCCCTTGCGCATGCCATCAACTCCATGCTTGTTCTTGCTCCAATGATCATCCTTCTCCAAGCTAGGCCCTTCATTTGTAAGCAAAACAAATGTATCCAATTTAGGCAGCATCATATTCTCATGAACATTAGAATCATTACCAAGAAACAAAAGTACCTGATAATTCAATTGGCGTGCGCGAGCTCTAGTAATTGGTCCAGTATGTATAGCAGCAGGGGCTGTGGGTGTAACAATGGTATTGATGTCCTCATCATCCTCCCCTTCTTGAAATGAAGTCGTCCTCGATGGAAGCTCATCTTCCTCACGCAAATAAGGCTTCAAATCTGCAATGTTAAAAGTGGGACTAACCCCAAAATCTGCAGGCAACTCAAGTTTATATGCATTATCATTTATTTTCTCTAACACCTTAAAAGGACCATCAGCACGTGGCATTAGCTTTGATTTGCGCAAATTAGGATATCTATCCTTACACAAATGTAACCAAACAAGATCTCCAGGTGCAAACACAACATGTTTTCTACCCTTATCTCCAGCAAGTTTATATTTAGCATTCATACGCTCAATGTTTTCCTTAGTTAACTCATGCATTTTTAAAATCAAGTCAGCATTCCTTAGTTAACTCATGCATTTTTAAAATCAAGTCAGCACGTTCTTTAGCATCAAAATTAACCTTCTCCAAAGATGGAAGAGGCAACAAATCAATAGGTGCACGAGGTAGGAAACCATACACAATTTCAAAAGGGCACATCTTAGTAGTAGAATGCAATGAACGATTATAAGCAAATTCAATATGAGGCAAGCATTCTTCCCACAGTTTCTTATTATTCTTCAAAATAGCCCTAAGTATAGTAGACAATGTTCTATTGACTACTTTAGTTTGTCCATCAGTTTGGGGGTGACAAGTAGTACTAAAAAGCAGTTTAGTCCCCAACTTAGCCCATAAACATCTCCAAAAGTGGCTAAGAAATTTAGTATCACGATCTGAAACAATAGTATTTGGCACACCATGCAAGCAAATAATTTCACGAAAGAACAAATCAGCAACATTAACAGCATCATCGCTTTTATGACATGGTATAAAGTGTGCCATTTTCGAGAATCTATCCACGACAACAAATATACTATCCCTCCCCTTCTTTGTTCGAGGTAAACCTAAAACAAAGTCCATAGATATATCCTCCCAAGGAACACTAGGTACAGGCAAAGGCATATATAAACCATGAGGATTAAGTCGTGACTTAGCTTTTTGACATGTAGTGCAGCGAGCAACAAAACACTCAACATCCCGTCTCATCTTTGGCCAAAAGAAATGTGTAGCAAGTATATCCTCCGTCTTCTTCACGCCAAAGTGTCCCATTAGTCCTCCTCCATGCGCCTCCTACAACAACAAAAGACGAACGAAGCTAGCTGGAATGCATAGCTTGTTAGCACGAAACACAAATCCATCGTTAACGACGAACTTGTTCCATGTTCTTCCTTCTTTACAATTCTGCAATACATCTTTAAATTCAGCGTCATGCACATATTGATCTTTGATGGTCTCCAAACCAAATATTTTAAAGTCAAGTTGTGAAAGCATAGTATAACGACGAGACAATGCATCAGCAATAACATTTTCTTTGCCCTTCTTGTGTTTAATGACATAAGGGAAAGTCTCAATGAATTCAAACCATTTAGCATGTCTACGGTTCAGTTTAGCTTGACTTTTAATGTGTTTCAAAGATTCATGATCAGAATGTATAACAAGTTCTTTGGGCCATAAATAATGTTGCCATGTTTCTAAGGTCCGAACAAGAGCATATAATTCTTTATCATAAGTAGAATAGTTCAGACTAGGCCCACTCAATTTTTCAGAAAAGTATGCAACAGGTTTGCCATCTTGTAATAACACACCTCCTAATCCAATTCCACTAGCATCACATTCAAGCTCAAAAGTCTTATTAAAATCAGGAAGTTGGAGTAAAGGAGCATGTGTCAACTTATCTTTCGATACCGTGAAGGCTTCTTCCTGTGCGGTACCCCAAACAAAAGGCACATCCTTGTTTGTAAGCTCGTTGAGAGGTGCAGCAATGGTGCTGAAATCTCTCACAAAACGCCTATAGAAACCAGCGAGGCCAAGGAAACTCCTCACTTGTGTGACCGTTTTGGGCTGCGGCCAACTCTCAATAGCTTCAATCTTGGCTTTATCAACTTCAATTCCCTGTGGAGTAACAACATAGCCAAGAAAAGATACTCGGTCGGTGCAAAAGGTGCACTTCCCAAGGTTACCAAACAAACGTGCATCACGTAGAGCATTAAAAACAACACGTAAATGTCCCAAATGTTCTTCCAAAGATTTGCTATAAATCAGTATATCATCAAAATAGACTACCACAAATCGTCCAATGAAAGCACGTAAAACTTCGTTCATTAGTCTCATGAAAGTACTAGGTGCATTAGTTAACCCAAAAGGCATGACTAACCACTCATATAAACCAAACTTAGTTTTAAATGTTGTTTTCCATTCATCTCCCAATTTCATACGAATTTGGTGGTATCCACTACGCAAATCAACTTTGGAGAATATTGTAGAGCCACTCAATTCATCAAGCATATCATCTAGCCTAGGAATAGGATGTCGATAACGAATAGTAATATTATTAATGCCTCTACAATCAACACACATACGCGATGTACCATCCTTTTTAGGCACTAGTATAATAGGAACAGCACAAGGACTAAGAGATTCGCGTATATAACCTTTGTCGAGCAGATCCTGTACTTGACGCATAATCTCCTTCGTCTCCTCTGGATTGGTACGGTATGGTGCATGGTTGGGTAGCGATGCACCGGGAATTAAGTCAATTTGATGCTCAATCCCTCGAATAGGTGGTAATCCCGGTGGCACGTCTTGTGGGAAGACGTCAGCGAACTCCTGCAAAATGTTAGTGATAGCAGGGGGCAAAGAGGAAGGCACGTCCTCGAATGAAAATAATGCCTCTTTGCACACAAAAGCAGGGGCTATGGGTGTAACAATGGTATTGATGTCCTCATCAGCCTGTTGGTCTCCTCCTCTGATGTACGTGAGTCTTTATGCTCTCGAATATCGACCAGATAGTATGACCCGTTGTGTAGATTCTTGCTGACCACGAAAGGTCCCTCCCAAGGTGGGGATAACTTATGCATATCTGTCTGATCTTGGATGAGCCGAAGCACCAAATCTCCTTCTTGAAAGGTTCTGGTTCTAACTCGGCGACTGTGATAACGACGAAGATCCTGTTGGTAAATCGCCGAGCGGGCAGCTGCTATGTCACGCTTCTCATCCAACAGGTCCAAAGCATCTTGTCGTGCCGTCTCATTGTCCGCTTCAACATAAGCCGCCACACGAGGTGAGTCATGACGGATATCACTGGGAAGAACCGCCTCCGCTCCGTAGACCATGAAGAACGGTGTGTATCCTGTGGATCTGTTGGGCATAGTATTGATACTCCATAACACATATGGTAGCTCTTCTACCCAACAACCCGGTGTCCTCTGCAAAGGAACCATAAGCCGGGGTTTGATGCCTCTCAAGATCTCTTGATTAGCTCTTTCTGCTTGACCATTGGACTGTGGGTGGGCTACTGATGAAACGTCAAGCCGGATGTGCTCACGTTCGCAGAACTCCTTCATGGCCCCCTTGGAAAAATTGGTACCATTATTTGTGATGACACTATGTGGAAAGCCAAACCGGAAAATCATCTTTTTGATGAACTGAACCGTCGTGGCCGCATCACACTTGCTAACAGGTTCTGCCTCCACCCACTTTGTAAACTTGTCAACCGCCACTAGGAGGTGGGTCTTTTCATCCTTGGACCTTTTGAAAGGCCCAACCATATCCAGCCCCCAAGTTGCAAATGGCCAAGTGATCGGAATCATCCTCAGTTCTTTAGCCGGCACATGAGCGCGTCTTGAAAACTTTTGGCAACCGTCACATCGTGTGACCAGATCCTCCGGATCAGCATGAGCAGTTAACCAATAAAAATCATGGCGAAACACTTTAGCCACCAAAGATTTTGAACCGGCGTGATGACCACAATCTCCTTCATGGATCTCACGCAAAATTTCACAGCCTTCCTCAGGAGACACACAGCGTTGAAACGCCCCTGACACACTGCAATGATGCAATTCGCCATTAACAATAGTCATAGACTTGGATCGCCAGATTAACTGCTGGGCCAAGGTTTCATCCTCTGCTAGCTCGCCCCGGTTCATGTACGCAAGATAAGGAAGCATCCAATCCGAATTGACGTGTAGAGCTGCCACCAATTGAGCCTCCGGATCAGGAATAGCCAAATCCGCTTCACTAGGGAGCTTGACCGACGGGTTGTGTAGCACATCAAGAAAAACATTAGGCGGGACCGGTTTACGTTGAGAGCCCAACCGGCTTAAAGCGTCCGCCGCTTCATTCTTCCGACGGTCCATGTGGTCTACCTGATAACCCTTGAAGTGACCTGCAACAATATCCACCTCACGATGAAATGCAGCCATGAGTGGGTCCTTGGAATCCCAAGTGCCGGACACCTGTTGAGCCACTAGGTCCGAGTCACCGAAGCACTTAACCCGGCTTAGATTCATCTCCTTAGCCATCCGGAGACCATGGAGCAAGGCTTCATACTCAGCTGCATTGTTAGTACAAGGGAACATTAAGCGGAGAATGTAACAGAACCTGTCACCTCGTGGGGAAGTTAATACGACTCTAGCCCCCGAGCCCTCCAATTGCCTGGATCCGTCAAAATGGATGGTCCAATATGTGTGATCCGGCTTCTCTTCAGGTGCTTGCAACTCCATCCAATCATTGATGAAATCAACAAGTGCTTGAGACTTCACCGCCGTTCGGGGCACGTACTTCAACCCGTGCGGCCCAAGCTCTATAGCCCACTTGGCAATCCGGCCAGTCGCTTCCCGGTTCTGGATGATATCGCCTAAGGGAGCAGAACTGACCATTGTGATGGGGTGCCCTTGGAAATACTGCTTCAGCTTCCCGCTTGCCATGAAAACTCCATATACCAGCTTCTGCCAATGTGGATACCTTTGCTTGGATTCAATAAGTACCTCACTGATATAGTAAACCGTACGCTGAACCGGATGCTCATTGCCTGCCTCCTTCCGCTCCACCACAATAGCCACACTGACTGCACGAGCGTTAGCAGCAACATATAGCAGTAGCGGCTCCTTGTCAACGGGAGCAGCAAGCACAGGCGGATTGGCCAATTGCCGCTTTAAGTCCTCAAATGCCTTATCAGCAGCGGAACTCCAGACGAACTGATCCGTCTTCTTCAACATATGATACAAAGGAACTGCCTTCTCACCAAGGCGGCTGATAAACCGGCTCAACGCAGCAATCCGGCCAGCCAAACGTTGAACGTCATTGATACACTTCGGTTTAGCCAGGGAGGTGATGGCTGTGATCTTCTCAGGATTAGCCTCAATTTCCCTGTTGGACACCAGAAAACCCAATAACTTTCCTGCCGGTACACCAAAAACACATTTGGCCGGATTGAGCATCATCTTGTACGTCCTCAGGTTATCAAAGGTTTCCTTCAAATCGTCAACCAGAGTCTCCTTCTTCCTTGACTTAACCACAATATCATCCACGTAAGCATGTACATTACGGCCAATCTGCTTGTGAAGGCAATTTTGTACACACCGTTGATAGGTTGCCTGGGCACTCTTGAGCCCAAAAGGCATAGACACATAGCAGAAGGCTCCAAAGGGAGTGATGAACACCGTCTTCTCCTGGTCCTTAACCGCCATTTTGATCTGATGATAACCAGAATATGCATCCAAAAAACTCAAACGCTCGCAACCCGCCGTAGCATCAATGATTTGATCAATACGGGGGAGGGCAAAAGGATCTGCTGGACAAGCCTTATTAAGGTCTGTGTAATCCACACACATACGCCAGGTGCCGTTTTTCTTAAGGACCAGCACCGGATTAGCAAGCCACTCAGGGTGAAAAACTTCAACAATAAAACCAGCTGCCAAAAGCCTGGCTACCTCTTCTCCAATAGCTTTGCGTCTTTCTTTGTTAAACCGGCGGAGGAACTGTTTCACCGGTTTGTATTTAGGATCCACATTAAGAGTGTGCTCAGTGAGTTGCCTCGGTACACCTGGCATGTCAGAAGGCTTCCATGCAAAAATGTCCCGATTCTCACGGATGAACTCGATGAGCGCGCTTTCCTATTTCGGATCCAAATTGGCACTGATGCTGAAATGCTTGGACGAATCGCCAGGCACGAAGTCAACAAGCTTAGTCTCAGCTGCTGATTTGAACTTCAAGGTCGGATCATGCTCCGTAGTTGGCTTCTTCAACGGGGTCATATCTGCCGGATCAACATTGTCTTTATAAAATTTCAGCTCCTCGGTGGCACAAACCGACTCTGCGTAGGCCGCATCTCCTTCCTCACACTCCAAAGCGACTCTACGGCTTCCATTAACCATTATTGTCCCCTTGTGACCTGGCATCTTGAGCTGCAAATACACATAACAAGGCCGTGCCATGAACTTGCCTTAGGCCGGTCGCCCAAACAGGGCGTGATACGGCCTTTGGATTTTTACCACTTCAAACGTCAGTGTCTCCGTCCTGGAATCATGATCATCTCCAAAGGCCACTTCCAGAGCTATCTTACCAACAGGATATGCTGATTTGCCAGGTACCACACCATGGAACACCGTATTGGACGGTTTGAGATTTTTATCTGGCAGTCCCATACGACGGAAGGTCTCATAGTACAAGATATTAATGCTGCTCCCTCCATCCATGAGTACCTTGGTGAACTTATAACCTCCCACCTGAGGCGCCACCACCAATGCTAGTTGACCCGGGTTATCAACCCGGGGTGGGTGATCCTCTCTGCTCCATATGATTGGCTGCTCGGACCAACGTAAGTAATGGGGCACAGCCGGTTCAACAGAGTTGACTGCCCGCTTCTGAACCTTCCGGTCTCGCTTGTCCAAGCTAGTGGTGAAGACATGGTACTGCCCACTATTCAACTGCTTTGGGTTGCTCTGGTAACCCGACTGTTGCTGACGCTGGTTGTAACCACCCTGGTTATTCAGATTATTTTGATTATTATGTCCGCCCGGATTACCATTAAATCCCGAACTGGAATTTCCTCCACCGTAACCCGGCCCAGATCCTGAGCCACCGCCAAAGCCGTGATCATACCTGAAAGCATTAGAATTTTTGAACTCCTGCATAATGTAGCAATCCTTCCAAAGGTGGTTTGTTGGCACCTCCTTCGTCCCATGCTTCGGACAGGGCTGGTTCAATAGATAATTTAGGCAGTCTGGGTTAGGGTTAGGCGCTCCACTGCGATTCGGCGGTTTACCCTTGCGTCGCTGGCCCTTGTCCTGCGCGTTGGTATTAGCCATGAAGTCCATGTTGCCATCCGCTTTGCGCTTGCCTCCGCCACCATTACCTGTCGAGTGATGTTGCTGACCTTTGGAGTTGTCGTTCCTCTTTCCCTTCCTTGTCTTGTCATCATCAGACTTAGGATCCTTGGTACAATCAGAATCAGCATACTTTACCAAAGCAGACATGAGAGTCCCTATGTTAGTGCAGTGGCGCTTCATCCGTCCTAACTTCAGCTTTAGGGGCCCAAACCGGCAATTGCCTTCCAGGGTTATAACCGCGGTGTCAGCGTTGATGCGGTCTGATGAATGCAGAACTTGCGAGACCCAGCACACCCAATGCATCGTTGATTCTCCTTCCTCCTGGACACAGGCAGCTAGATCCACTATCGACATCGGCTGCTTACACGTGTCTTTGAAATTACTGATAAACCGGGCTCGTAACTGGGCCCATGAACTGATAGAATTGGCCGGTAAGCTTTTTAACCACGTACGGGCCGTTCCTTCAAGCATCATGGTGAAATCCTTTGCACACGCCGCATCATCCACATCAAGCATCTCCATGGCCATCTCATAGCTCTCCACCCATGTTTCTGGAGGTTGATCCGCCGTCTAATTTGGTACCTTGCGCGGGCCCTTGAAATCCTTGGGCAGGCGCACATTGCGTAAAGCGGGAACAAGGCAAGGCACCCCCAAAGCACTAGAGATAACTCCAGGCTCGACCATGGTGGTCGGACGAACTGGCGTAAGCTAACGATCTTGATACTGTGCCGCTAACTCGGCCTCCCTGCGCGCTCGGGCCCGGTCCAGCACTTCCTGAGCACTATCGACACCACCTGCCTGGCTGTTACCACGGGGCGCTCCTCGTCGTGCAATACTTGACACGGCCGGTTCATCCATATGCCTGCTATAGCTCCGGCTCGGACGAGGGGTTGAGTGGATTCGGTCGCGGCTGTACGAATATGCTTCCTGTTGGACCAAAGTTGTCCTAAGGAGCTCCTTGACCCGTCGCGTCTCTACTGCCTGCGGCGAATCACCTTCAATTGGAATGGCCTCCAGCCGTGCAGCAGCCGCAACAAGGTTGTCCATCGGGTTGGAGTAGTGACTCGGAGGTGTTGGCACAGCCTGAGGTACACTAGTATTATGACGGGGCAGATCTATTAAAAGGGGCTGGACCGGCGCGCCCGTCCCAGGTGCTTCCGCCCGGTTTACCACTGGCGGATTACTGGTTCCCGCTCCGGGGGTGTTGAAGAGGTCTCTGGCTTCGAAGACTGAAGGCAGACGAGATCGGTATTTCCTCCTCATGACTTCCTGTGACGCGTTCTGGTCCAACATGAGCCTGTAGGCCTGTGCGTCTAAAGCGGTCCACTCTGTAGTCATCCTGGCATCTTCAGCTGCTAGGTCCGCCTTAGCCTGAGTGATTTGCTCCCTCACTTTTGCAATCTCCGTGTTGTGAGTGTCCTGATCCGCCGGGTTAGCCTCCGCCATGAGCGCAACCAACACATCGAATAGATCCGATAAAACTTGAGCCGGCGGGCGCACAGAGCCTCCTGCCCCGGCAGCCGTCGCCGCTACTGAACCGGCGATTATTGTCGCAACGGTTGAAGAATGAAGCGCTGCTTGCGTACCGGCCATGAATATTCCAACCCGGTTGGGCAGATCGGAGGGGTCCGGTATACTGTCACCATCGGAATAGCCCCCAATCCGGCCATCTTGTAGCTGATAAAGAGATTCAGTTTCTCCGGTTGACGATTTGTCGCCGGAGTAAACGACGGTCTCGCCACCAGATTCTGATCTATCCTCATAACTTCCTCCATGGATGACTCCCACGAATGCACGCTTCACGGCCAGTTTAACCTGGGCAGATCGCGCACGCTGAGCCGTCTCGACGAGTTCGGTGCAGATGTCCGGCTCAGGGCCCGGTTCACTGATCTTGCCGATGAAAACGTGTATGCCACCAAAGGGGACCCGGTACCCATACTCAATTGAGCCGGCCTCGAGGCCCCAGCCTGCATCGTCGATGTAGAGCTTGCCACGACGACGCTTAGTCATCCGGCCCACAGCATAGCCCTCGAGTCCTTCAAAGCGGCCCTCCAAGAACTTGAAACCATCATGCGATAGCCCCACGGTGGGCGCCAACTATCGTGGTTTTGTCACGGCAGATGTCCTAGTGAAAGGACTTAGTCGTGGAGCCATCGCGACGGGTTAGCTTGAAGGGGTTAAAGCGGACACAGGGACGCAGAGAGTTTTATACTAGTTCAGCCCCTTCGATGAAGGTAAAAGCCTACGTCTAGTTGTGATGGAATTGATGGGGTTTCGATGACTAGGGAGCAAACAAGCTTCGCCTAAGTCTCGAGTTGTTGTTGTATGTCCTTGAACCGCCGCAGGGTCGTCCCCTTATACACACGGGTGACGCCCGTCGGTCCACAGAGTCCCAATCACCGGTTCATACTCGTATCCGGGTTCGTCTCTCCTTATTCGTAACTTACAATACAAGTTTACATATAAAGCCGGTTTACGGCTACAGGTCTTAAACCGACTACAGGCCTTGGGCCTTTATCTGCCTCTTTGGGCTTTAACACCTTTGAACTACTGATGAAGTTAATCCGGCCTAGGTAAGCCGGTTTACGCCCAGTAGTAATATCCCCAATAGTTCCTTTATCCAGGTTCGGGCCGCGAGGATGCGTAAAACCCTACTCCTGCTTTGGTGGATTGTATATCTGTGTTCTTGAGCTAGCTATGGGGCATGAAGAGCTCCAAAAAGCCGAATCCTCCTCCTGGTCGCCTCGGGCCTCCTTTTATAGGAAAGGGGCTGCCACAGCGGCACACAGGAGGTGGAAAGGGTACAGTAATGTGAGTTTATCCCTCACATTACATGAGAAGGCGCATTTAATGCGCCTTGCTTAGGTGTCCTTGCTTTATCGGGGACGGGGGAGAGTCCTGTCCCGTCCGTCGCCGCTCCCTCTTTTGTTGACACACGCCCTGGCCAACGGTGCTTGTGGTGCCATGTAGGCAGCCAAGCAGCTGAGGTGGCGCAGCGGTGGGTCTCCACGAAGATCTGCATGCCGCCACGCAGGTGCCTGCCCAACTGGTTGGGTCGGCAGCTGCATGCGAACGGCAGTGGGAGCACGACTGGTGCGGGCCTGATGGTGACCCCACGGGTGTCCTTGGCAAGGGTCTTGCCGTGGCGCTCACTGTCATCCCCGGCAAGGCCCTTGCCGGGGGCCTTGCGGTCCTTCTTGGCTGGGATCCCGCCAAGGGTCATTGCCTTCTTAAGTGGGTATCTGGTCTTGAATGTCTTCACAAAGATCTGCATGCCACCACGGGGATGCCTCCCGAATCCTTGCCCCATTGGGGCAGAGGACTCAAGGGTGACCTCGCTCCGTAGGTGTGGGGCGAGCTGCCACGACAATTATCTTGCCGGGCTAGCTATAGCTGTCCCCCGGCAAGGACCTTGCCGGGGGGGTCTGCTTTGCTCCCTTTGCTCTTTGTGGCCTTGGCGTCGTTCTGCTTCCCTTCAGCTTCAGCCTTACCTTGGTTTACCTCCCTTGTCGTGCTCGGTGTGGCGGCGTCCGTGGCTCAGACTGCCCGTGCACAGTCATAGGGGTACAAAAAGTGTACCCCCCCTTTTTGTACACAGACACCTTGGGAGGTCGTTCTTCCCTTGTACTTGTTCATCCCCAGCCTACAAGGCAATCCACCACACCACACTGGAGTAGGGTATTACACCACATCGGTGGCCCGAACCAGTATAAACTCTTGTGTCCCTTGTTCCTCGGGTTCGGTGAGCTAGGCTTTGAGATCGTGGTGAGAGCGTGAGCTAGGGGGAGAGAGATCTTCGTGCGCACCCCATAGTTGGAACCTGAAGGGTTTTGCCGGAACCCGTAATCCGACATTTGGCGCGCCAGGTAGGGGTGCGCTAAAGCTTTTCTTCCGTCGATCATTGCTCCGCTGCTCCACCGCATCCATGGCGAATGCACGCCGAGCTCGCGCCGAGCGCCGGGCTGCCTTGGCCGCCCGTGTCGCTCAGACAGATCATGTTAGCAGGCTTCCCCGTCGTTCTCCATCACCCGCCGTCAACGCCGCCACCGGCCCGGCGGGAAATGAGCAGCAAGCATCATCATTGCACCCCTCTGTGTGGCGGGACGGCCGCACCACCACCCCGTCGCTGACTCTGGCCGGCTCATCGTCCGATGCTCGTCGCGCGCCCACAGACGCGCAGGCCGCGCTACTCATGGCACGCGAGCTCCTACAGTACCGCCCCGTCGACGACCTCTATGAGGACTGGCTGGACCGCATCGCCGAGCCTGTCAGCACCGCTGGGGGCTCCCCCACGCCATCTCTCTCACTGCCTCGCCCTCCCCCAGCTACGGGTGATGTAGCCCATGGAGCGCCTCTGCCGCCTCCGTGGCAGGACGGCATCCTGGCGCCAAGACGTGCGGCCCCTCGGCGCGACCCGCCGCACCGGGTGCCCACGCGCGAAGAAGGAAGCCGCCAAGAAGTTCCCCGACCGCAAGAAGACGCCCCTGCACTCCTGGCGCCACCACGTCAAGACCGCGTGCCACCAGCGGCAGCAGTGCGTGGCCATCAAAACCAAGCTCCGCCCCCGCGGCGGCCCCGGCGGCCACATCAGGCTGCCGTGCCTTCACTCCAGAGTGTGCAACGTCTTTTGGCCGGGCAAGTTCAAGC
This sequence comes from Aegilops umbellulata, assembly GCA_032464435.1. Classification (NCBI taxonomy): domain Eukaryota; kingdom Viridiplantae; phylum Streptophyta; class Magnoliopsida; order Poales; family Poaceae; genus Aegilops; species Aegilops umbellulata. The sequence goes on from CP136058.1 coordinate 211,462,767, forward strand.
CATACCTTCCTCCGTGCTACGATGGCACCCCCGACACTGCGGAGTTCTCGCAGCTTTACAATCTAAGCATCGAGGCGGCCAACGACGACGAGAAAGTCATGGCGAACTTGTTTCCCATGGCTCTCAAGGATGGTGCTCGCCCATGGCTCCTGAATTTCCCCCCGGTGTCCATCTCCTCCTGGGTTGAAATGCGCGACCACTTGGTCGCCAACTTCCTGGGCACTCGCGACCGCCCGCCGACTGCAGGTGACCTGCTCCACATCAAGCAGCAGCCAGGAGAGACCTTGCAGAAGTACATCCAACGCTTCAACAACGTTCGCCTCAAGATTCCCAAGGTGACAGACGAGGCCATCATTTTAGCGTTCTCTGATGGCGTCCGTGATGTTAAGATGAAGGAGGAGCTCGCCATCCACAAGGAGCTATGCACGCCTCTGGAGATGTTCAACATGGCGACCAAGTGTGCAAGAGCTGAGGAGGGGCGCCTCGCCCTCCTCGAGCTCCCTACTGAAAGTGCAACTATCCCTAGGTGGTTTTGGTAATTCATAACAACATATAGCTCATTGAGCTAATGCTATTCCAAGATAATTCTTTCAGGAAAGCTCAATGATTGGCATGGCATGGATGGTGAAAGTGGAACCCTCAAAATGCTAAGGACAAAGGATTGGCTAAAGCTTCAAGCTTAAGACTCTTCATTTTATATTTTAGTGATCGAAGATCACATTGAGTCCATAGGAAAAGCCAATACTATCAAGGAGGGATGAGGTGTTGCTTAATGAGCTTTTTGCTTCATGTGCTTAATGATATGCTCCAAAATCCTCAGCTACTTTCCCATATCCACAAATGACCTAAACTCCAAGCCAAACTCGGTCCTACCGATTCTTTCCATCCGGCGCCACTGAGTTTCACTTGTCATAAGCCATTGCCAAACCCTAGCAAATCGGTTTCACCGATAGGGATCTCGGTCTCACCGAGATGGGGTTGAAATCTCTCTATTTCCCTTTTGTAACTTATCGGTTTCACCAAAAGAGCAAATCGGTCCAACCGAGATTGCAATGTAAACTCTCTGTTTCCCCTTTGTAACTTTTCGGTCTCACCGAAAGAGCAAATCAGTTCCACCGAGTTTACCTGACCAACTCTCTGGTTAGCTAATTACCAAATCGGTCTCATCGAGTTTGCGTAATCGGTCTCACGGAGATTACGTTATGCCCTAACCCTAACCATATCGGTCCTACCGAGTTGCATGTCAGTCCCACCGAAAATCTCTAACGGTCACTAGGTTTACCTTTTCGGTCCGACCGAGTTTATTGATTCGGTCCCACCGAGATTGGTAAATTGTGTGTAACAGTTGGATTTTGTGTGGAGGCTCTATATACCCCTCCACCTCCTCTTCATTTGTGGAGAGAGCCATCAGAACACATCTACACTTCCAACTCATATGTTCTAAGAGAGAACCACCTACTCATGTGTTGAGACCAAGATATTCCATTCCTACCATATGAATCTTGATCACTAGCCTTCCCCAAGTTGCTTTCCGCTCAAATCTTCTTTCTACCAAATCCAAATCCTATGAGAGAGAGTTGAGTGTTGGGGAGACTATCATTTGAAGCACAAGAGCAAGGAGTTCATCATCAACACACCATTTGTTACTTCTTGGAGAGTGGTGTCTCCTAGATTGGCTAGGTGTCACTTGGGAGCCTCCGACAAGATTGTGGATTTGAACCAAGGAGTTTGTAAGGGCAAGGAGATCACCTACTTCATGAAGATCTACCGCTAGTGAGGCAAGTCCTTCGTGGGCGATGGCCATGGTGGGATAGACAAGGTTACTTCTTTGTGGACCCTTCATGGGTGGAGCCCTCTGTGGACTCGTGCTACCGTTACCCTTCGTGGGTTGAAGTCTCCATCAACGTGGATGTAGGATAGCACCACCTATCCAAACCACGGGAAAAACATCCATGTCTCCAATTGCGTTTGAATTCTCCAAACCCTTCCCTTTACATTCTTGCAAGTTGCATGCTTTACTTTCCACTGCTATATACTCTTTGCATGCTTGCTTGAATTGTGTGATGATTGCTTGACTTATCCTAAAATTGCTAAAATCTGCCAAGAACTAAAATTGGGAAAAGGCTAAGTTTTTATTTGGTCAAGTAGTCTAATCACCCCCCCTCCCTCTAGACATACTTCCGATCCTACAAGTGGTATCAGCGCTTTGGTCTCCATTTGCTTTGATTTCCATAGCTTTTGGTGGTCATAGCCTTGGTTTCACAACCTTGGAGAGTATGGCGTCTAGCGAGGGAAATTATAACCGTTGAGGTCCTTACTTTGATGGTACTAATTTTGCTAGTTGGAAGCATAAAATGAAAATGCATATTCTTGGACATAACCCCGCCGTTTGGGCTATTGTGTGTGTTGGTTTGCAAGGTGACTTCTTCGACGGGAAGGAACCAAATCGTGAAGCTACCGCGGATGAGTTGAAGATGCTACAATACAATGCTCAAGCTTGTGATATTCTCTTCAACGGATTATGCCCCGAAGAATTCAACAAAATCAGCCGTCTTGAGAATGCAAAGGAAATTTGGGATACTTTGATTGATATGCACGAAGGTACCGACTCCGTCAAGGAATCAAAATTGGATGTGCTTCAAAGTCAACTTGACAAGTTCAAAATGAAGGATGGTGAAGGTGTCGCTGAAATGTACTCTAGGCTTGCTCTCATCACAAACGAGATTGCCGGTTTAGGAAATGAAGAGATGACCGACAGATTCATCATCAAGAAGATCCTAAGAGACTTGGATGGAAAATATGATGCCGTGTGCACATTGATCCAAATGATGCCCAATTACAAAGATCTCAAGCCAACGGAGGTCATTGGAAGAATTGTTGCTCATGAGATGTCGCTCAAGGATAAAGAGGAACTTCACAACAAATCAAGTGGTGCCTACAAAGCCTCATGTGAAGTACCCACATCATCAAGTGAGAAACAAAACTTCAACGAAGAATTGAGCCTAATGGTGAAGAACTTCAACAAGTTCTACAAGAGTAGAAGCAAAGATAGAAGCTCCAAGTCAAGGTCCTACAATGACAAAAGATCTTCTAGTCGTGAGCGAAACTGCTACAATTGTGGAAGACCCGCACACTATTCCAATGAGTGTACGGCTCCCTACAAAAGAAGAGAAGATTCTCCAAAAAGAAGAGGCAAAAGAGAAGAATCACCATCAAGAGAGAGAAGGAGTAGAGATGATCGTTATGAACGAAGATACTCACGGAGGAGCAAGGATTCAGAAAGAAAGGAAAAATCATCAAGGAGCTACACAAAACAAAGACATCAAGCTCATGTTGGTGAATGGGTATCCGGCTCCGACTCCGACAACCACTCCGAGAGAAGTTATCACTCCGATTCCGAATATACTCAAGATGAAGGTGTTGCCGGTCTAGCACTTGTGTCAACCAACTCCTTCGACATATTTGACTCACCAAATGAAGGAATTGGAAGATGCTTCATGGCCAAAGGTCCTAAGGTAACTCACCCTGAGTATGTTGATTTCAATAGTGATGAGGATGACTTGTTAGGTGATGATGATTTACTTGTTGACAACTCGAGTGATGAATACTATGATGAAACGTCCATTAATCATGCTAATCAAGATAAAACGAATGACAATGATAAGGAGAAAATTGAGGCTCTAACTAAAGAACTAAACACTCTCAAGTTAGCTCATGAAACTATCTTTGAAGATCATCGAGAACTTTTAAGAGCTCATGAGAAGTTACGCTTTGAAAAGCTCGATCTTGAGCAAGAGCATGAGTTCTTAAAGGCAATCAATGATGATCTCCGCAAGAAAAGTTCTTCTTACATTGCCAAGCGTTTACTCTTATCCACTTACATGCCTCAAGTCAAGTCTAATAACAAGAACAAGAAAGATTCTTCCTCTAGTAGTAACAATGATCATGTTAAATCCAATATTGTTGCTTCTAGTAGTTCTCTTGATTCCACTAACGATTCTCTTAGCCAAGTTACTCTTGAGCAAGAAAATAGCTTATTGAAGGGAATCATAGAGAAAGGAGTGTACAAAAGCCTTGCCAGAAGTAAGCAATTCGAGGAGATTATACGCAAGCAAGGAAGGCACCGGAAGAATCAAGGTGTTGGTTTTGAACGAAAGTTCAATGCCAATGGAGTTGAGTGGGAAGAAGATCAATACCCCAAGACAAAGTTTGTTCCTCAACAAGAGAAGTATGATCCTACTTGTTTCAAGGGGACACAAACTCAAGTTGATCTTCCACCACAAGACTACAAGCAAAAAGGCAAGGACAAGCTTCAAGAGGAAATTGATGCATTTGAAGAAGCTCCTAAGACCTTAGTCAAGTGGATTCCCAAGACTACTTCAAGTTCCACTTCATCAAGTATGACTACAACTCCAAGGATTCCCATCAAGATGGTGTGGATCCAAAAGAAGAAGAACTAGAGAGTTCTTGAGGGTGACTCCGCCAACATACTTCACTCTTATCATTTTGGCAAGAACAGTGCAATCAACTTCCACATCTTGCATTAGTTCAAGGAGTCACAAACCCTCTTGTTGGTAAGTCAAGGGACAAGGTAACCTAAAAGCCTTCATAGACATCATCTTGTGTGTGCATCACCCTATGTCTATGGATATCCTTGTTTGTTCCTTGTGGGACTAACCCATGTAGGTATTGAAAGTGCAATTCACTCAAAAGGATAGCTCCAAGTGATTTACATCAACATTGAGCATCCACATCTTCAACATCTACATGAAGTCATCAACGACAAAACCCAAGGTTAGTTCATTCCTCTTAGGGGGGATATCACATCTAGGGGGAGCTTTACTCTAAGACTTGAGTTAAAGCAACTCTAATGATGTGAACACAACAATGCTTTATGTAAAAGTGGTAACCCCACTTGAGCTTAAACGATGAGTATGACCTATGATCAAATGTTTTCATTTGACTCCTATGTCAATATACTCATATATAGATGACCTAGTCATCGCCAATTGCTTGATAGATGCTAGAATTGGTTGTGCATGCTTTGTCACATATATCAATTGCCATTTTATTGTGTGAGCATGTTGGTTGCATATTTTACTCATTCGAGGACATCCACTTGTTGTTTTGATTGTTTGGCTCTATTCCTTTTTGCCAAGTGGATGGACAAGAATGCCTAAGAGCCTTCTCTAGCTATCTATGCTTTTCTCGTCTCAAAGTCTATTCATGCTACATCACAAAATTGATCAAGTCAGATTCGAACCACTCTGTGTGAGGAGCACTCGAAGTCCCCGATTCGTCATAGACTTAAACTTCCAAAACCTCTTTGTGATTCTCGGTCTGACCGATACCCCACTTTCGGTCTTACCGAGATCATTAAGTTGATCTATGTTTTCGATCTCGGTGCAACCGATTTGAACCTTTTGGTCACACCGAGTTGCAATAACTGTATACAGTTTTGCATCTCGGTGCCACCGAGTTGTTCCACTCGGTCACACCGACAGGGTCGGGCTATATATATACACGGGCAAAAATTTGGAAATTTCTCCGAACCCCTTCGCCCGCGCGATAGCTCGCTCTGCCTACCTGGTCTCCGGATCGTCTTCTCGCCGCCAGCCGCCTCCAGTCGCTGGTCTCCGTCGCTGTCAACGGGAATCAACCCCGCCGTTGCCGCCGTAGCGAGTCTTCGCCGAACTAGGGTATGGACTCGATCTTTGTGTTATTCCTCAATCCGATTCCTAGCACATTGTGATCAGATGTATTCTTGCCACGTTTGATAAACTCCTATCCAGTCAATGAACTCAATAGAATAGGTTTGATCCGAAAATTTTAGGGTTAGGTTTCCGCCGAAACCATCTCGGACCCACCGAGTTGAAAAACTCGGTCCCACCGATTTGGATTATGCCATTGCACAAGTAAAACTCGGTCTGACCGAGTATTGCTAATCGGTGTGACCGATTTTGGAACTTTGTGAAACACTAGCAGTCTTGGTGCCACCGAACTGTGACTCGGTCTGAGCGAGTTCACTAGCTTAGGTTCCAAAAACTGCTTCGGTATCACCTGGTTTAAAAATCGGTAGATCCGAAATGCTTTCTGTGGGAAACTAAAACTAAGTTTTTGAATCATTCTTTTGCAAAAATCTCTGCATTTTGTGATGCTCATCCACTCTACCTCATCTATAAACTATTCACAGGGTCAGCAGTCAGCTTGTTCATCATGTCAGACCAAAGTGATAGCCAGAACCTGTCAGAGCAGCCAGTGCAAATGAGTGAGGGCACTAGTCCCTCCAGCTCTTCAGATGAAGGCAGCAGGAGTACCCCCAGCAACCTGCCAAAAGCTGCCACAAGACAAAGGAAGAAGAGAACCTCAGAATCATAGGATAAGGATTATGTGGCAGAGGAGGAAACAAATTCCAAGAGAGTTGAACTCAAGAAAGAGCAACAAGCCAGGCTTAAAGGTCAAAAGGCCAGCAGGCAGGCAGCCCATGCCAAAGGCCAGAACCTCAACAAAGATTCCTGAGAAGCCTGCACCCAAAGAGCCAGTTGCAGCTGAAACAAGGAAAGAAAGGAAAAGAGGCAGATGGTGCAAGAAAGTTGATCCCATGGATGAATTTGAACAACATTCTTCTGATGAAGAAGAGGAAGAAGAAGAGGTTGCTGCACCAGCACCTAAGGCACCCAAGCTGATGGGTGATGCTATAAGAACAGGGGCAGCTACAACTAATCCCAAGGAAGCCCCTAAGGCTGCATCCAAAGCCAAGCCAGCTCCAAAGCCAAAACCAAAGAGAAACACAAGGAGCATACCAGCTGCTGAGAAGAACAAGGCCCCAGTGCCTGAAGCTGTTGAAGAAGAGGAAGGCCAAGTGCTGAGAAAGTTGAAGCCCAAGATCCCATACCACAATGATGCTCATCCTGTGGATGAGGATATGAAGATCAGGAGAGACTCTGGGCTAAGAAAATGGAGAGCAAAAGATCCATATGCTACCAGGAGAAGGACTGCTGTTGACTACAGGTTCCACACTAAGGAACAGCAGGACTTCTATGAGACAGTCTTGTTAGACAAGAAGCCAGTTGTGTGTGACATGAGATGGGTTGATTGGGAATATATCAAGGAAAATGAAGAGCACTACCCTGGAGTGCAAGATAGCTTCAGAGCTTGTGGAGTAGCTGACTTTGTTGGGCAGAAGCTCACAAAGTGGAATGAGGAGCTGATTATGCAATTCTACTCCACAGCACACTTCTACCCAGATGGAAGGATCACATGGATGTCTGAAGGTACAAGGTACCACTCAACTGTTGAGGAATGGGCAAAGTTGATCAATGCCCCAGAAGAAAATGAAGATGACTTGGATGTCTATGCCAAGAAAAAGATGGATCATAACACTATGGCAAATATGTACAAGGAGATTCCTGCAGAAGATCTTGATACTCACCAATTTGGGTCTATGAAACACTTGTTGTCAGGTCTGCCTACGATCAACTGGATCCTTAGGCACACACTTTTTCCCAAGTCTGGAGATCACAGGATGATTAGAGGTCATGCCATCAACCTGCTACATATCTTTGATGTGCCTCAGAAGTTTAAGGTCATGAGCCTCATAGTAGAAACTATCAAGAGGACTGCAGCAGATCAGAAGAGAAGCTGTGGATATGCCCCTCAGATCCAGATGTTGATCAACTCAAGGATGGGCACAGATACATACTTGTTGGACAAGGAACATTTGCCTATCCATCCAGATTTCGAGGACAACCAAGTTGTGATGCATGAAAATGAACCATCATCAGTCCAGGCACAAGCCAAGAAGGAGAAGGCAAGGAAGGAGAAAGATGCCAAGATGCCAACTCAAGAGGAGGCATCTAAGTACTTCTTGAAAAACAAGCAAGAGAAGCTCAGTTACCTGATTGCATCCACCCTGAGGATTGAGAAAGGACTAGCTACCCTGACTCAGAACCAGGCAAGCTTAGGGAGAATCGTAGAACACAAGTTCTATGACTTGGATATCAAGGTGACAGAAATTCAGACTACAGTAGAGCAACTTCAAGATGACATGCAGGAGAGGAAAGGGAAGACTACCACTGATGCATTTGCTAGAGTGCCACGAGGTCCGAGGTCGTCTGTCGTGCCAGTTCCTGACACAAGAGCCACCGCCTCAGCTCCAGCCATAGCACCAGCCCAACCAGCTCCAGCATCTACTTCAGCTCCAACTCCAACCACGTCTACGGAAGCCTTCGTCCTTGGAGTGATCAGGACTCCACCACAACCAGAAGATCAAGCCTGAGAGTCGATCTAGCACTATGCATTTTCTAGGAACTTTTTGGTAACTTGTTGCCAAAGGGGGAGAAAAATGTATAGATCATAGGCTTCAAGAGAGAGAGAGAGTGTTGTTTTCTTCTCTCTTGCTTTATTTGGTGGTTTTTCAAACATTGTTTGCTTTTGGTCAAGATACTTTGATATGCTTGTGAGACATTGATGATCATGTGTTTGATCATAAGCTACACTTATGCATGCTTGATATATCTTATCTATCTTATGTGGTCATTCACTTTTCCTTGGTGATGAGTGCATGTATTTCATTATTATCATTTTGAGCGCTCCACCAAGATGTATGTGACATGGAAGAGTAACCCATAATTCTAACTCTTTGTGCATTTGCAGTCCAAAGAAAATTTTAAATATGCACAAATTTAGGGGGAGCTCTTACTTATCACATACTTCTCAAAGCGACGATATAATTCACTCTTATTATCATTTGTTGAAGCTTTGATCTATATGTTGTCATCAATTACCAAAAAGTGGGAGATTGAAAGTGCAACTATCCCTAGGTGGTTTTGGTAATTCATAACAACATATAGCTGACTGAGCTAATGCTATTCCAAGATAATTCTTTCAGGAAAGCTCAATGATTGGCATGGCATGGATGGTGAAAGTGGAACCCTCAAAATGCTAAGGACAAAGGATTGGCTAAAGCTTCAAGCTTAAGACTCTTAATTTTACATTTTAGTGATCCAAGATCACACTGAGTCCATAGGAAAAGCCAATACTATCAAGGAGGGATGAGGTGTTGCTTAATGAGCTTTTTGCTTCATGTGCTTAATGATATGCTCCAAAATCCTCAGCTACTTCCCCATATCCACAAATGACCTAAACTACAAGCCAAACTCGGTCCTACCGATTCTTTCCATCCGGCGCCACCGAGTTTCACTTGTCATAAGCCACTGCCAAACCCTAGCAAATCGGTTTCACTGATAGGGATCTCGGTCTCACCGACATGGGGTTGCAATCTCTCTGTTTCCCTTTTGTAACTTTTCGGTCTCACTGAAAGAGCAAATCGGTCCCACCGAGATTGCAATGTAAACTCTCTGTTTCCCCTCTGTAACTTTTCGGTCTCACCGAAAGAGCAAATCGGTCCCACCGAGTTTACCTGACCAACTCTCTGGGTAGCTAATTACCAAATCGGTCTCACCGAGTTTGTGTAATCGGTCTCACCGAGATTACGTTATGCCCTAACCCTAACCATATTGGTCCTACCGAGTTGCATGTCAGTCCCACCGAAAATCTCTAACGGTCACTAGGTTTACCTTTTCGGTCCGACCGAGTTTATTGATTCGGTCCCACCGAGATTGGTAAATTGTGTGTAACGGTTGGATTTTGTGTGGAGGCTATATATACCCCTCCACCTCCTCTTCATTCGTGGAGAGAGCCATCAGAACACATCTACACTTCCAACTCATATGTTCTGAGAGAGAACCACCTACTCATGTGTTGAGACCAAGATATTCCATTCCTACCATATGAATCTTGATCACTAGCCTTCCCCAAGTTGCTTTCCACTCAAATCTTCTTTCTACCAAATCCAAATCCTATCAGAGAGAGTTGAGTGTTGGGGAGACTATCATTTGAAGCACAAGAGCAAGGAGTTCATCATCAACACACCATTTGTTACTTCTTGGAGAGTGGTGTCTCCTAGATTGGCTAGGTGTCACTTGGGAGCCTCCGACAAGATTGTGGAGTTGAACCAAGGAGTTTTTAAGGGCAAGGAGATTGCCTACTTCGTGAAGATCTACCGCTAGTGAGGCAAGTCCTTCGTGGGCGATGGCCATGGTGGGATAGACAAGGTTGCTTCTTCGTGGACCCTTCGTGGGTGGAGCCCTCTGTGGACTTGCGCAACCGTTACCCTTCGTGGGTTGAAGTCTCCATCAACATGGATGTAGGATAGCACCACCTATCTGAACCACGGGAAAAACATTCGTGTCTCCAATTGCGTTTGAATTCTCCAAACCCTTCCCTTTACATTCTTGCAAGTTGCATGCTTTACTTTCCACTGCTATATACTCTTTGCATGCTTGCTTGAATTGTGTGATGATTGCTTGACTTATCCTAAAATTGCTAAAATCTGCCAAGAACTAAAATTGGGAAAAGGCTAAGTTTTTATTTGGTCAAGTAGTCTAATCACCCCCCTCTAGACATACTTCCGATCCTACACCTACTACCGACCCAGAAGAGACGAAAGCCAAGGCCAAGGACGTGAAGTGCAAGGGAGTAGCCGTGCTCGCAGCGGAGCCGGACACGAAGCATGGCCGGGACCACCCCGAGTCGTCCAAGAGCAGCCATACGTTATGTGCCTTCCACAATGTACACAGCCACAAGACCAACGACTTCCAAGAGCTCAGGGCCATTCGAGATGGACAACTTCGGTCAACGCCCCGAGTGCAGTGACCGGGGCAACGGCCGAGGAGGAGGACAAAGTGGAGGACGCTGGGACGACCACGACTCCCATCAGGAGTGGCGCGACCAGCCTCGCGAGGACCACTGGCAGGACCAGCCTTGTGAGGGCGCCTGGAGGGACCAGCCTCGTGAGGACCGACCTTAGGGCAATCCTGGACTCCCTCCGTTGCCGCCACTGCCAAGGAGGAACGACGACTACCATCAGGATGAGGGGACTGGGGAATTCCAGGAGCTGCGCGCTATCGCTTACATCTTGGGCGGTGCTCAGGTCCCAGTTTCCCAGCGCGTCTTCAAGCAGTTTGCTCGTGAGGTGAACGCAGCCCTTCCCAGGCTCGAGGCCATGCGCCTGCTCAGGTGGTCCAAGTGCGCCATCACCTTCAGCTCGACTGACCAGCTCAAATGCACGGCTACTGCTGGTGCCCTCCCGATGCTTAGCTCACCCGCCATCAGCAATGTCCAAGTCACCAAGACCCTCATCGACGGCGGCGCAGGGCTCAATGTCCTGTCCGTCAAGATGTTCGATAGCCTCCAAGTGCCATACGTCCAGCTAGAGCCTACCAAGCCTTTCTCAGGAGTAACCGAAGGCAATGTCCAAGTCACCAAGACCCTCATCGACGGCGGCGCAGGGCTCAATGTCCTGTCCGTCGAGACGTTCGATAGCCTCCAAGTGCCATACGACCAGCTACAGCCTACCAAGCCTTCCTCAGGAGTAACAAACAGCTCCACCTCCTCGATAGGGCAGATCCGCCTCCCTGTCACCTTCAGCCAGCATAACAACTACCGCACCAAGCTCATTGACTTCGGCGTCGCCCACATCCGTCTGCCATACAACGCCATCCTTGGGTATCCAGCTCTGGCCAAGTTCATGGCAGTGACCCACCACGGTTACAACGTCCTCAAGATGCCTGGAAGCGGCGGAGTCATCGCGGTCCCCTGCGAAGAAAGAGATGCCGTGTGCTCCCTTGAGCGCGCCTTCCAAGACGCTGCGATCGAAGACCCGACAACGCAGGCACCCCGTACCCTCCAGAGGCCATCCCCAAGAAGAAGAAGTAGCTACTCCACCCAATGCCTCAGGAGAGCAGCGTCCCCAGCGGCACCACCTCAGGATACGCGCCTGCAGCTGGGGCGCCTCCCTCCCTCACATAGGAAGGCGTGCCCCGCGTCCTCCTCGGGCAAGGCTCGGGGGCTCTCTTCTAGAGGGCCTCATACCTTGCCAGCATCACGAGGGAGGCGCTCGGGCACCATGTGGAGGTGTGCTTCGCAGCACGTTTCCCTCAGGAGGGCACTGGGCGAGAAGCGCCCGGTGCTCAGGAGTTCATCGTCAAGGCAAGCCAAGAGCTTCAAGATGCAAGGACCATACGCAGCTACCACCGCCCACCACCCGACATGGCTCCCCATCCTGGCGAGGACGGCGGGCCACGCGTCTGCGTTGACATTCCAGGGCTCAACAGGGCCGCATCTCAGGAGCGCTTCTGGCCATCTCACGTTGGCCGGTGTGAGGGTCCACCTCACAGCTATGTTCGTGTCGGTGTCCTAGGAACGGGGGTCCCTAGACTTTCCTGCATGCGGCCCACGGTGTTGCTCCGCCAGCGGCCCTGTGCGGCCCGTCTTCACCAGCAAACATTCAAGACCCTTGCGAGGAGCCAAGCCTCGCGAGGGGGACGACACAAGACCTCCTCGGGAGCGGCCTCGCCAAGCTGGCTCGCGAGGGGCGGATAGATCAAGGCAAGGGAACCTCGCGAGGTTCCTACGATGTCAGCCATGACGACCAAGGCCAGGCGGGCGCCAGTGCGCACAGTGTCCTCGTTTCCTCTTTAGTGCTAAAGGGGCAAGCGCAGGTGAGGAGTCCCGAGGCATCAGGCAAAGGTTTCCATATCGGTGCAACAAGACCAAGACCAGCAGGACGGCAGGACGGAGGTCACCGTGGAGCCCAAGACGGTGTCACCACCAGAGCCTTTGGCAGGCGAAGACCACCTTTAGTCAGGATAGCTTGTACTAGTTGTCTCCCTTCGAATTTGGCCGGTGTTGGCTCCCTTCCCGCTCAATATTTGAGGAGAGGACCAGGGCCTCTATAAATAGGACTAGCCACCATAGCAGGAGGCAACTCATCTCACCTTGGACTAGATCCATCCTCACCCACACAAGTTCACCAAGCACAGGAACACCTCTTCTCAGGAGGCTGTTCTTCCCCTTGTACTGTTCATCCTCAGCCCAAGAGGTAATCCACCACACCACACTGGAGTAGGTTATTACACCACAATGGTGGCCGAACCAGTATAAACCTCGTGTCTCTTGTGTTGCGGATTCGTCACGCTAGGCTTTGAGATCACGGTGAGGCTAAGGGCGTGGTTAGGTAGGGGGAGATCTTTGTGCGCACCCCAGTGTTCGAACCTCGAGGGTTTTGCCAGAACATGAAATCCTACATTTGGCGTGCTAGGTAGGGGTGCGCCGGAGCTTTCCTTCCGTCGATCTGCGCTTCGCCACCACCGCGCTTCGCCCCCATGGCAGGCGCCGCGCCTCCCACTTCGACGACTGATGCCAGTGGGGGGGCCGGGGGGCTCCGAGCCTTGGCCCCCGCCTTGCGACAGGTGCAGTGGTCGCCCAAGTTCAAGCCGAGAAGAATGAAGGCCAGAATAAGGAGTTATAGAGAACCCTGTCGTGGGAGTTAATGAGTTAAGCCAAGGTAGGTAAGTAAAGATTTGAGTGATGGGAAAGACTATCTGTTTCCTGTAGATGAGCTAGGCAAAGAACGTTCTCAAGGATAGAGGGGGCCGTTGCTTGAATTCGTATTGGCGTGGAGGAGCCCGAGGAGATGCCACCGCGTTACGACGGTACGGCGGACCCAGTGGCCTTCCTGTTGGTGTACGAGGAGGCCATCCTTAAGGCTGGGGGCAATGACAAGGTCATGGCCAGCTGGCTTCCCATGGCCCTCACTGGCGTGCCGCGTGCGTGGCTGCTCAACCTCCCCGGATCCACGGTGGTGTCTTGGGAGGAGTTGCGCGGCCTCTTCGCCACGTGCTTCGCGACACCAGCTCCCCATGTGGTCGGGGCCCTCCTCGGCGGCTCGCAAGCGCTGCCCTCGGACCGCCACGCCAACTCGTTCTTTCGCCAGATCAACGCCGTTTCCGAGCGGCAAGGGGCTCCCCCGGGTTGGGTGGCGCCCAAGACCGTCGGCTCGGGCATGCTCCCAATGCTTTGCATGCCCACCATCTGCCACGTACCCGTCACCAAGACCCTCATCGACGGCGGCGGCCTCAACGTGCTCTCGGTGGAGGCCTTCAGCCTCCTACACGTACCACTCGAGCGGCTCCGCCCCAGCAAGCCCTTCTCCGGCGTTGGCGGCGGCTCCTCCAGCCCCCTGGGGCAGATCCATCTTCCCGTGACCTTTGGCACCCGCAACAACTACCGCACTGAGTTGATCGACTTCGACATCACCCACATCGGCCTCCCGTACAACGCTATTCTCGGGTACCCGGCTCTAGCTCAGTTCATGGTGGCGACACATCCGGCCTACAACCTCATGAAGATGCCTGGGAGCAAGGACATCCTCACCATAGTGGGAGACACTAAGGAGGCTCTGGCGGTACTCAATCTTGCCCTCAAGACCTCCGCGGCGGCACAACCGGCTGGCGCGGGCACCTCCGAGGTTAAAGAAGCCTCACCAACCAAGAAGAAGTAGTTGTTCACTCAAGACCGGGCGGAAACCAAGCAGGTGCTGATCCAGGAAGATGGGTCCTCGGGGGCCACCTTCACCATAGGTGCCAACCTCGATCCCGATCAAGAGAAGGCATTAGTGAAGTTTTAGCGCGCTAACAAGGAAGTATTCGCCTGGGAGCCCGATCAGCTGGTAGGGGTCCCAAGAGGAGTGATTGAGCACCACCTGAAGGTGTGCCCCAATGTACGCCCTATGAAGCAGAGGGCGTGGCGGCAGTCCACGGAGAAGCCGTCCTTCATCATCCAAGAAACCCGCAAGCTGGAGGCAACTGGTGTCATTTGTGAGGTCCGGTACCCTGAATGGTTGGCAAACCCCGTCGTTGTGCCCAAAAAAGGCAGAATGGAGCGCATGTGTGTCGACTTCACCAACCTCAACAAGGCCTGCCCCCAAGATCCGCTCCCGCTTCCACGCATCGACCAAGTCGTCGACTCCACTGCCGAGTGTGATCTGCTATGCTTCCTGGATGCATTCTCAGGCTACCACCAGATCAAGATGGCAGTGGAAGATATCGATAAGAAGACCTTCCTGACCCTGTGCGGGGTATACTGCTACACTTGCATGCCCTTCAGGCTGCGCAACGTGGGTGCGACCCTCCAACGGCTGATGCACATCGCCCTGGGTCAGCAGCTCGGGAGGAACGCTGAAGCCTACATCGACGACATTGTAGTGAAGTCTCGGGAGGCGAGGACTTTAATTCAGGACCTGGAGGAAACCTTCAAAATCCTACACCGAGTGGACTTGCGGCTCAAACCAGAGAAATGTGTGTTTAGCGTCCCTTCTGGCAAACTGCTGGGTTTCCTCATGTCCCATAGAGGGATCGAGGCGAACCCAGAGAAGTTCAAGGCAATCGAAGACATGAGTCCACCACAAACCCTCAAGGTGATGCAGAAGCTTGCCGGTCGCGTGACCGTGTTGGGGCGTTTCATCTCCAAGCTGGGAGAGCGCGCCCTACCATTCTTCAAGCTGATGAAGAAGAAGAGCCCATTCGAGTGGACCTTTGAGGCCGATCAAGCGTTTCAAGACCTCAAGAGATACCTGACAACCCCTCCAGTGATGGTGGCGCCCCGACCTCTCGAGCCCCTAGTGTTGTACTTTGCCGCCACCCCTTACACTGCCAGCGCAGCTCTGGTGGCGGTCCGGGAGGAGCGCCGGGTCAGGGATGCGTCGTGCCAAGCCGCTCCCTCGGTCGGGGCAGCGCAAGACCCAGAGGGCTCCGCGAGGGCTGCGACGACACCACCAAAGGACTAGGCTCAACAAGACGGCACACTTGGGCCTGCGGAAGCCCCAACGAGCGACTAGTCTTTGGGGGCTTCGTCGTCTCAGGAGGCGCCCCAACCTCCGGAAGCCGCGAGCCTCGTCAATGTACCCGCCCTCGTCAAGCACCCTATGTATTTTGTCAGCACGGTGTTGCGGGCCGCGAGGGCGTGGTACCCCATGCCTTAGAAGCTCCTGCTCGCGCTCTTGATGGCCTCGCGCAAGCTATGGCACTACTTTCAAGGTCACCCCATCAAGGTCGTCTTGGCCTACCCGTTGGAGAGGGTGCTCAGGAGCCCCAACTCCGCCAGGAGAGTCGCTGAGTGGAACATCGAGCTGCAGGTATTTCAGTTGGAGTTCAGCACAACCAGGGTCATCAAGGGAGCCGCGCTCGCTGATTTTGTGGCAGAATGGACGGACGCCCCGGGGCTTGAAGAAGGCAAGGATCGGTCCCTCTCGTCGGGGAGTGAAGCACCAGATGGCTGGGTCATGTATTTCGACGGCACCTTTGCGCGCCAGGGCGCGGGGGCTGGAGCAGTGCTCATCTCACCCACTCAGGACAAGCTTTACTATGCCGTGCAGCTCTGCTTCCAGCAGGGAGAGAAGGTCTCCAACAACATAGCAGAGTACGAGGGCCTCATAGCTAGCCTCAAGGTTGTGGTGGCCCTGGGGGTGAAGCTTCTCAGCATCAAGGCGACTCGCAGCTCCTTGTCAACTTCTCCAACAAGGTATATGAGCCGAAGGACGAGCACATGGAGGCGTACCTCGCAGAGGTATACAAGATGGAGAAGCAGTTCCTGGGCCTGGAATTGCAGCATGTGCCCCGTGGCACCAACAAGGAAGCGGACGACATCGCTAGGAGAGCATCCAAGCGGCAACCCCAAGAGCCCGACGTCTTCGAGGAGTGGCTCTTCAAGCCATCGACAGCACCGCCACTTTCAAGGACAGCACTGCCTCGGGAGCCCCGGCCTGCTGCCCGACCTCAGGAGCGGGCTTGCTCTTGGCGCTCGAGCCTCAGGAGGGGTGCTGGACCAAGGAATTCAAGGAATACCCGACACAAGGGACACTGCCGGAAAAGGAGAAGGACGCGGAGCGTGTGGCCCGATAGGCCACGGCATACTGCATCCAGGACGGTGAGTTATATAGGAAGCGACCAACTGATGTTTCCCAGCGTTGCATCTCCAGGGAGCAGGGGAAAGAGCTTTTAGCCGACATACACGATGGGGACTGCGGCCACCACTCGTCGTCATGGACCCTCGTCGGCAAGGTGTTTTGCAGCAGATTCTACTGGCCTACGGCACTCAACGACGCGACAGAGCTGGTGAAGTCCTGTGAGGCCTGTCAGTTCCACGCCAAGCAAATCCATCAGCCGGCTCAGGGCCTCCAGACAATCCCACTCTCGTGGCCGTTCGCGGTCTGGGGGGCTGCATATCTCTGGCCCGTTCCCACGAGCGCCTGGGGGCTACCGCTACCTCTATGTCGCCATCGACAAGTTCACCAAATGGGCGGAGGTAGAAGCCATCCGCACCATCCCGGCCGGCTCCACGGTCAAGTTCAGCAATGGACTCGTAAGCCAGTTTGGGGTCCCCAACCGCATCATAACCGATAACGGCTCGCAGTTCACTTTCAATCTCTTCAAGACATATTGTGCTAACCTTGGAATGCAGATCTGCTACGCTTCGGTGGCATACCCCCGGAGCAATGGTCAGGCCGAATGCGCCAACGCGGAGGTCCTGAGAGGCCTCAAGACTAGGACCTTCAAAAAGAAGCTCGAGGCCTGTGGCAGGGGCTGGCACGACGAGCTCCAATCTGTGCTGTGGTCCATCCGCACCACCGCCACCAAGCCAACAGGCGAGACCCCATTCTTCCTCGTCTGCGTAGCAGAAGCGGTTCTCCCTCACGAGCTCAAGCATCGCTCCGCGCGGGTCCTGGCATTTGATGAGGTGCAGCAAGACACCATGCGGGGGATGGACCTCATGCTGGGGGAGGAACGCCGCCGTGAAGCTACGCTACGGGCGGCAAGATATCAGCAGCCGCTGCGACGGTACCACTACCGCAACGTCCGCTCCAGGACACTCGAGGTGGGTGACCTCGTCCTACGGTGGGTGCTCTCCAGGGAAGGGCTGCATAAGCTCTCACCCATGTGGGAGGGCCCGTTTAGGGTCGCCCACGTCTCCAGGCCTGGCGCCGCATGCCTGGAGATGCAGGACGGGGTACCCATCCAGAACGCCTGGAACATCCAGCACCTCCGGAAGTTCTACCCATGAAGAAAGGCCCAGCGCCTGTGAAGAAGGCCCAGTGCCTGTGAAGGTCTCCGCTCGTGACACTCTCACATAATAATGAGTGGGGCTGTACACGCCCCGAAGTCTCAAGAGTGCCGCCCTCGGGCCTCTGGGGCTCCCTCGCACGTCCTAGTGGTAGCACTTAGCTCCGCGCTGGTGAGAAGAAAAGAACACTAGACTAGGTGACGGACGCGGCTTTTCATTTGCTTTCCGTAGTTGATGCCCCTCTTTAATCGAAATTTGCTTTCTGGTGTTCCTTGCCGGTCTTGTTCGATCGCCTTCTGCCTCTATTTCTTCCTTCGGTTCTTTGTTTAACCTATACTCTCTCTCTCTCACGTCCCTCGCGAGGGGGCTGGACAAGTGCCCTCATGTCCTCGTGAGCGTC
Source organism: Aegilops umbellulata (assembly GCA_032464435.1). Classification (NCBI taxonomy): domain Eukaryota; kingdom Viridiplantae; phylum Streptophyta; class Magnoliopsida; order Poales; family Poaceae; genus Aegilops; species Aegilops umbellulata. The sequence goes on from CP136058.1 coordinate 211,481,128, forward strand.
TTGCCTGTTTTTTCACGAGCGTCTTGCCTGTTTTCCGCGAGCCACCCTCGTTCGAGCCACAAGCTGGCGCACCCCTCTCAATCCGTGCCCCTCGGGTACCGCGATACGAAGCGCGGGATTGTAGCCGGCAACACCTGCGACCAGGGCTCGGAAGAACAAAAGTGTTCTAATGAATTTTTGCAGTCCCTAGACAACTCCCCAAGCCGAGGAGGCCTCGCCAGGTACTAAGAAATGCACGCCTCGTGAGGCAGAAGCTACTTCAAGCACGCCAAGTTAAGTTATTTCTACGTGCCTACGTAAAACACTGATACTGCGACACAACACAGGAACGATAAACATAGCATAACAACTTAGAAATCATAGTTTCTTGCACGCCCCTGCGGGGCCCCACACTCGTCCCTCTCTTAATGCAGGAAGAAAAGGAAGAACAAAACAAAAGCGGCGCCTGCCACTGCAGCAGCTCGCGAGGACGGACCCATGGCGCTCTCTTGAGCTTAGCCGGACCCTTCCTCATGCTTCACTGGGGCACAGCGGCAAGACGACCCGCAGCCACCTTAGAAGCAAGCACGGCGGTGGAGGGAGTCCTGGATTAGGGGGTGTCCGGATAGCCGGACTATACCTTTGGCCGGACTCTTGGACTATGAAGATACAAGATTGAAGACTTCGTCCCGTGTCCGGAAGGGACTTTCCTTGGCGTGGAAGGCAAGCTTGGTGATACGGATATGTAGATCTCCTACCATTGTAACCGACTCTGTGTAACCCTAGCCCTCTCCATGTCTATATAAACCGGAGGGTTTTAGTCCGTAGGACACAACAAGAACAGCAATCATACCATAGGCTAGCTTCTAGGGTTTAGCCTCATTGATCTCGTGGTAGATCTACTCTTGTACTACCCATATCATCAATATTAATCCAGCAGGAGTAGGGTTTTACCTCCATCAAGAGGGCCCGAACCTGGGTAAAAACATCGTGTCCCTTGTATCCTGTTACCATCCGCCTAGACGCACAGTTCGGGACCCCCTACCCGAGATCCGCCGGTTTTGACACCGACATTGGTGCTTTCATTGAGAGTTCCTCTGTGTCGTCACTTTTAGGCCCGATGGCTCCTCCGATCATCAACAACGACGCTGTCCAGGGTGATACTCTTCTCCCCGGACAGATCTTCATATTCGGCGGCTTTGCACTACGGGCCAATTCGCTTGGCCATCTGGAGCAGATTGAAAGCTACGCCCCTGGCCATCAGGTCAGATTTGGAAGTCTAAACTACACGGATGACATCCGCGGGGACTTGATCTTCGACGGATTCGAGCCGCAGCCGAGCGCGCCGCACTGTCACGATGGGCATGATCTAGCTCTGCCGCCAAATAGTGCCCCGCAGGCCGCACCCGCATCAGCTCCGACCCTTAGTTCGGAGCCAACTGCGCCGATCAAGGACGGGTGGTTGGACGCCGCCTCGGAGGCTGCAATCTCTACGGCGGTCGAGCCGAACACCAGCTTTGTCCCCTATGAAGCCCGTGACTCCAAGGTGTCGGACTCCTCTCCGGACTCCGAGCCCCCCGGGCCCATGCCGATCGAATTCGATTGGGCGCCGATTATGGAGTTCACCGCCGCGGACATCTTTTAGCACTCGCCCTTCGGCGATATTCTAAATTCACTAAAGTCTCTCTCTTTATCAGGAGAGCCCTGGCCGGACTACGGTCAGCGAGGTTGGGATGCAGATGATGAAGAAATTCAAAGCCCACCCACCACCCACTTCGTAGCCACTGTCGATGATTTAACCGACATGCTCGACTTTGACTCCGAAGACATCGACGGTATGGACGCCGATGCAGGAGGCGATCAAGAACCAGCGCCTATAGGGCACTGGAAAGCCACCTCGTCGTATGACATATACATGGTGGACACCCCAAAAGAAGGCAATGGCGATGGAACAGCGGAGGATGACCTCTCCAAGAAACAGCCTAAGCGCCGGCGTTAGCGGCGCCGCTCTAAATCCCGCCAAAGCAAAAACGGTGATTCCGGCATAGGAGGTAATAACACTCCAGATAGTGCCGAAGAAAACCCCCTCCAGCAAGCTTCAGCACATGAGGATGGAGAAGCCAGCCCTCGTGAGAGAGCGGCAGATAGAGAGGTCGAGGACGATAATTACATGCCTCCCTTTGAAGACGAGGCAAGCCTTGGCGACGACGAATTTGTCGTGCCTGAGGATCCCGTCGAGCAGGAGCGCTTCAAGCGCAGGCTTATGGCCACGGCGAGTAGCCTCAAGAAAAACAGCAAAAGCTTAGAGCTGATCAAGACTTGCTAGCCGACAGATGGACTGAAGTCCTTGCGGCCAAAGAGTATGAACTCGAACGCCCCTCCAAGAGCTACCCAAAGCGCAGGTTGCTACCCCGATTAGAGGAGGAAGCACCTCACCAGCGCATGACACGGCCAACCGGCCACCTCATGGCCGCGACAGAGAGGCCTCTCAGCCCTCCACTCAACCCGTACCCCGTCGCCGCTCAAAACACACCAAGGCACAGGAAAATGCGCCAGACCTGCGAGATATATTGGAGGACAAGGCAAGGCAAACAAGATCGATCTACGGATCGCGTGGGCGCCCCATGACACGAGACGATAATCATCACGCCAGATACAGTAAATCCGGCCGGGCCAAACACAATAGACAAAGCTCATTTGAGCTACGTCGTGATATAGCCCAGTACAGAGGTGCCGCACACCCACTATGCTTCACAGATGAAGTAATGGATCATCAAATCCCCGAGGGTTTTAAACCCGTAAACATTGAGTCATACGATGGCACAACAGATCCTGCGGAATGGATCGAGGATTATCTCCTTCATATCCACTTGGCCCGCGGAGATGATCTACACGCCATCAAATACCTCCCACTCAAACTTAAAGGACCAGCTCGGCATTGGCTTAATAGCTTGCCAGCAGAATCAATTGGTTGTTGGGAGGACCTGGAAGCCGCATTCCTCGACAATTTCCAGGGCACCTATGTGCGACCACCAGACGTCGATGACCTAAGCCACATAATTCAGCAACCAGAGGAATCGGCCAGGCAATTCTGGACACGGTTCCTAACCAAGAAAAATCAAATCGTCGACTGTCCGGACGCAGAGGCCTAGCGGCCTTCAAGCATAATATCCGTGACGAGTGGCTTGCCCGGCACCTTGGACAGGAAAAGCTGAAATCTATGGCAGCACTCACGACACTCATGACCTGCTTTTGCGCGGCAGAAGACAGCTGGCTGGCTCGTAGCAATAACATGACCAACAGCCTTGGTAATTCGGATACCAAGGACAACAGTGGCAGGTCGCGTCGCAACAAGCAAAAGCGCCTCATTAACAGCGACAATACAGAGGATACGGCAGTTAATGCTGGATTCGGAGGCTTTAAATCCGGTCAGCGGAAAGAAGCCATTCAAAAGAAATACTCCGGGCCTGTCCAGTTTGGACCGAATACTCGACCGCTCGTGCCAGATACATGGCACCCCCGAAAAGCCAGCGAATCACACCAACAGGGATTGTTGGTTGTTCAAGCAGGCAGGCAAGTTAAATGCAGAAAATAGAGACAAGGGGCTGCATAGCGATGACGAGGAGGAGCCCCGGCCGCCGAACAACAGTGGACAGAAGGGTTTTCCCCCACAAGTGCGGACGGTGAACATGATATACGCAACCCACATCCCCAAGAGGGAGCGGAAGCGTGCGTTAAGGGACGTATACGCGATGGAGCCACTCGCCCCGAAGTTCAACCCATGGTCCTCCTGCCAGATCACTTTTGATCGAAGGGACCACCCCACTAGCATCCGTCATGGCGGATTCGCCGCATTGGTTCTAGACCCAATTATTGACAGATTTCACCTCACTAGAGTCCTTATGGACGTCGGCAGCAGCCTGAACCTGCTTTATCATGATACAATGCAGAAAATGGGCATAGATCCCTCGAGGATTAAGCCCACTAAAACGACCTTTAAAGGCGTCATACCAGGTGTAGAGGCCAACTGTACAGGCTCAGTCACACTTGAAGTGGTCTTCGGATCTCCGGATAATTTCTGAAGCGAGGAGTTAATCTTCGACATAGTCCCATTCCGCAGTGGCTATCACGCATAGCTCTTGCGAACCGCATTTGCCAAGTTCAATGCGGTACCGCACTACGCATACCTTAAGCTCAAAATGCCAGGCCCTCGAGGAGTCATTACGGTCAATGGAAACACCGAACACTCTCTCCGAACGGAGGAGCATACGGCGACTCTCGTAGCGGAAGTACAAAGCAGCCTCTCAAGGCAATTCTCCAGTCCGGCCATTAAAAGTCCGGACACCAACAAGCACGCCCGGAGTAACCTACAACAAGACCGCCTGGCATGTTCCGAGCAGGCGTAGCAATGCGGCCCCAACCCCAGCCCTCACGAAATTGCGAAACCAGTGCTGCGCGTACATAACTACGCTCTGGAAATACCATGGGCACAGGGGGAGGGGCACCATCACGGCACACCCGTAACACGTCTTAAACCGCACTAGGGGCTGCCGATTTCTTAATTTTCTCTTACTTTCAGGACTCCATTCTTCGGAAGGCCTAACCGGCAGTACAATTGCCGCACAAACGATGCAAGAACCAGGGAAGTAGAAAGCTACGCCGCATTACGGAACTCCCAGGTGGTCTCTATAACAAGCAGTATACCTGTTTCGCATACCATTCCGCAGCCTGCCCTTGGAAAGGACATGTTAAATAGTCCCACCTTTTGCTTATCGCACTATTTGTATCGTTCTGCTTTGATCGCAGCTTTTTCAAATAAACAATGCATAGCTTTTGTCTATTATTGCATTAATCTCTTTTATGAATATATGTTCATTAATGACATGTTGCACCCATACACTTTGGTATGGCCAATACGCCAGGGGCTTAAGTGCCCAGCAATATGGTGTGAGAAGTCCGAACACTTTCACAAGTGCGGCACCCCGAACTTATAGCATTATATGCATCGGCTCCGAATCATGTCTTGGGTCAATAGTTGGGTTTGCCCGGCTCCTATGTTTTGGTTCCTTACGTTCCACTATATCGGCTAAGGTAGCACTAGGAAAACTACTGCGATTGTGCCCCGGTTGAGCTGGGCTAAGCACCTCAATAGAGAAAGCTAAAACTGACCGTCATGATGAGGCGAGAGTTGGTCGCTGTTCGAGAGGTTTTCGAGTCCCTAAAGACTTATGTCGCTTAGAGCGAGGAGTCGGCTCTGTCCGGCCTAGGCGTGGATAGCACCTCGAACTCGGTCTTCCGAATACTAGGGGCTTCGCCAAAATTTAAAACTATAGAATTCTATGGCTAAGTGAGAGTGTTCAAGCATTATAGTCCGATTGCCTTGTTCGTTGTGCTGAGCGCCTCCCTCGAAGGACCCAAAAATGGGAAAAAGAGCGCTCAGGTTTATCCCGAACACCCCAGCACTAGTGGCGTGGGGGCAGAAGCCGACGACTCGTCATCTCTCAAATTTGATAAACGGCCGCACAGAAGGTAATATTTTAAATCCACAAGCGTTGCTTAGCGCATATGAACAAGTTTTCAGCGTACAGGATCACAACTGCGAGTTTACTCAAAAATTACATCTTTGGAGCATTCATCCGCTATAAGGCGGGCACCCCTCAGGATGCCCTCATAATACACTTCCAGGACGCGATGCTCCTTGCCCGGCGGTGGCCCGTCCTTCACCAGCTTCTCCGCATCCATCTTGCCCCAGTGCACCTTAGCACGGGCAAGCGCCCTACATGCACCTTCGATGCAGACGGAGCGCTTGATAACTTCAAGATGTGGACAGGCATCCACCAGCCGCCTCACCAACCAAAAGTAGGTCCCAGGTAGAGCCTCTCCAGGCCAAAGCGAAACTATGAGGCCCTTCATGGCCTGTTCGGCCACCTTCTGGAGCTCGACCATTTGCTTCAGCTGGTCGCTCAAGGGCACCGGGTGTCCGGCCTCAGAATACTGAGACCAGAACACCTTCTCCGTTGAGCTCCCCTCCTCGGCTCGGTAGTAGGCGGCAGCATCAGACGCACCGCGGGGCAAATCTACGAATGCTCCGGGAGAGCTCCGGACTCGGGTAAGTAACAAGTAATTCACTTTCACGTGCTTGCTTTGCATAATGAATGCCTTACCCGCCGCTATCTTCTTCATCGCCTCAATTTCTTGGAGGACTTTTTGGGCTTCGGCCTTGGCAGACTTTGCACTTTCGAGGGCTGCCGCAAGCTCGGACACTTGCGTCTTTGAGTCAAGCTCCAAACTCTCGTGTTTTTTCACGAGAGCCTGGAGCTCTTTCTGCACCTCCTCCACCCACGCCTCCTGCTTTCCTCTCTCTGTGCGCTCTGCGGCCGCTCTATTTTTGGCCTCAGACAGCGCCTCCTTAAGGGTTGCCACCTCGGTCGTGGCGCCTATAATAGCACGTTGATCCTGTCATTTTTTGCAACCACATCTTCTCTATATAATTGCGTAAGGTATTACTTACCTTCCTTCTCCTCGAGTTGCCTCTTGGCAAGGCCGAGCTCTTGTTCGGACCGCTCGAGGTTCTGCTTCAGCGTGCCAACCTCCGCAGTCAGTGCGGTGGACGCTAGCAGCGAAGCCTGCATACGCATATTGACTTACTTTTTTGAGACTCCTGCGAATGTTATTAGATCCTCTATTCGGCTTTTCTTTCCGAATGCCAAACAGAGCATCAGGGGCTACTGTCTATGTGGTAATATATTTACATATTCTTTACTTACCTCAAAGCCTATTAAAAGGCTAGCACAGGCTTCAGTCAGTCCGCTCTTGGCGGACTGAACCTTCTGGATCACCGTACTCATCACAGTACGGTGCTCCTCGTTGATGGAGGCGCCGTTAAGCACCTCCAGCAGATTGTACGGTGCCTCCGGTTAAACGGGGGCCACCAGCTCAGTAGGCTTGCTCCTCTTGGAAGGAGGTCGCCTGCCGCAGTACGGAACCGTTGAAGATTCTGGCACGGTGTCCGGCTCAAGGCCGGACTTGGAGCCCTAGGGGGTTCCATCACCTTTACTCCTGGAGTCTGGGAGGTCGCCCTGTTGGGACAACACTTCCGCGTCGTCCGTAGGGCAGGGGGAGGTAGCCGTCGGAAGTGAATTCACATCCGACGAGTCCAGGGAACCGCTCGACGACACGTCGAGCCGGTCTTTGGGTGGGCTGCATAATCATGTTCGACATAAGGAAAAGCTATGCAATGAAGGAACACTATGAAATCACTCTGGTATCCGGATACTTACAATTTCTCCAGGGGCTTGGCCCTGAGCGGCCACTCCTCTCCGCCGTTGTCGGCATTGGTGGAATTGTCCGGTGGAAGGGTTTTCCCCTTCCTGGACCCTTCGGCCTCCCCAGCTGGGGCGGCCTTCCTTTTCTTTCCTCCTCCCGCTGGAGGGGGAGAGGCTTCTTCTTCCTCCTCCTCGTCTTCACGGGAGGAGTGCGTCGCGGAGTCGTCAGATGATGAATCCGACACCACCAGGCGTCGGGCACTCTTTCGAGTCCCCGTGGCCTTTTTCTTGGCCTTCTTCTCCGGCACCACATGGGGTGCTGGAACCAGCAGCCCCGTCAAACGGGCGTCTGTTGGGTCTTCGAACAAAGGAGCCGGACAGTTGATCCGTCCGGACGTCTCCTGCCAATCCTGTCAAAGGTAAGGGAGCTTAGATCCCGCATAGAGCCAAACTATGAAAAACTAATACCCTGTAAAAGATAAAAACAGCTTATCGCACTTGCGTGACGCTGCGTGCTGAATCCGCGATCCTCGGTAGCGGATGCGGGAGCCTCGGCGCCCTTGAATAGCGCCTTCCAGGCATCTTCGTACGTCGTGTCGAAGAGCCTGCTCAAAGTTCGGTGCTGCGCCGGGTCGAACTCCCACAGGTTGAAAGCCCGTTGTTGACACGGGAGGATCCGGCGGATGAGCATAACCTGGACTATGTTGAAAAGTTTGAGCTTCTTGTCCACTAGGGTTTGGACGCATGTTTGGAGTCCGGTCAACTCTCCTTTTTTACCCCACGACAGGCCCGTCTCCTTCCAGGAGGTGAGCCGCGTAGGGGTTCCGGATCGGAATTCGGGGGCTGCGACCCACTCAGGGTCGCGCGGCTCGGTGATGTAGAACCACTCGATTGCCACCCCTTTAGGGTCTCCACGAAGGAGCCCTCGAGCCATAGAACGTTGGGCATCTTTCCCACCATGGAGCCTCCGCACTCCGCCTGGTTGCCGCGCACCACCTTTGGCTTGACATTGAAAGTCTTGAACCATAGGCCAAAGTGGGGACGGATGCAGAGGAAAGCCTCGCACACGACGATAAACGCCGAGATGTTGAGGATGAAGTTCGGGGCCAGATCGTGGAAATCCAGGCCGTAGTAAAACATGAGCCCCCGGACAAATGGGTGGAGAGGGAAGCCCAGTCCGTGGAGGAAGTGGGGGAGGAACACCACCCTCTCATGGGGCCTGGGGGTGGGGATGAGCTGCCCCTCGTCGGGGAGCCGGTGCATGATGTCGTTGGACAAGTATCCGGCCTTCCTCAGCTTTTTGATGTGTCCCTCCGTAACGGAGGAGACCATCCACCTGCCTCCCGCTCCGGACATGGCTGAAGAAGGTCGAGGTGGGAAGTGCGGACTTGGGTGCTGGAGCTCGAGTGCGCGGAAATGGATGAGCAAAGGAGGAAGAAGGCGTGGATGAAAAAGGCGGATCCTTATCCCCTTATATAGGCGGACGCAACGATGCGTCCCCACCAGCCTGGTAAAACTCGCTTATCTCCCAAGCGCCGTAATCAATGGTGCGGTTGGGTTACCCACGCCCGTATTGATGACAACCCCGGAATAAGGGGACACGATCTCTGCTTCGACAAGACGTGCCGAGGAAACCGCCTCGCTAAACGCGCTGAGGTGGGACAATAAAACGATTCGAATAAAGGCTTAGTCGTGGTGTGATGTCACGCTACGGAATACGTCAGCAGATTAGACCTGTGTAAATATTATTCTCTCTATGGCAATATGTGGAAATTTATTTTGTAGAGCCGGACACTATCCTTGTGTTCAAAATCTTCTACGAAATATTTGGAGGAGGAACCCGCCTTGCAATGCCGAAGACAATCTGCGCGCCAGACTCGTCGTCGTTGAAGCCTGGTTCAGGGGCTACTGAGGGAGTCCTGGATTAGGGGGTGTCCGGATAGCCGGACTATACCTTTGGCCGGACTCTTGGACTATGAAGATACAAGATTGAAGACTTCGTCGCGTGTCCGGAAGGGACTTCCCTTGGCGTGGAAGGCAAGCTTGGCGATACGGATATGTAGATCTCCTACCATTGTAACCGACTCTGTGTAACCCTAGCCCTCTCCGGTGTCTATATAAACCGGAGGGTTTTAGTCCGTAGGACACAACAAGAACAACAATCATACCATAGGCTAGCTTCTAGGGTTTAGCCTCATTGATCTCGTGGTAGATCTACTCTTGTACTACCCATATCATCAATATTAATCCAGCAGGAGTAGGGTTTTACCTCCATCAAGAGGGCCCGAACCTGGGTAAAAACATCGTGTCCCTTGTCTCCTATTACCATCCGCCTAGACGCACAGTTCGGGACCCCCTACCCGAGATCCGCCGGTTTTGACACCGACAGCGGTGTGGCGTCTGGTTGTAGCCACCGCTGCTGGAGCTATCGCCGGAGGGAGAACCGCCGTAGCTGGACGCGAGATCATCCTCACCCTCATCTCGGTTGTCGCCAAGGCCAAGCACCTCGTCGCCGTCGTTGTCCTCGAGGCAGCACCCGACGGGGAGATCGTCTTCTCCGAACACCCTCACGTAGAGGGTCGCGTTGCTGTCATACTTGAAGTGGAGGGTGCACCGCCTGCCCAGGCCGCGCGCGCGAGCAAATGTATGCCAGTCTCAGGCTAGAGCCACGTTGCCAGCAACGGAGATCTCGACCATGACCCACGAAGCCTTGCTGCAGCAGCCGTCCGCTTGTAGCCAGAGCCCGCCTGGACCTGCGGTCGGCAGCTCACCGGCGAAGAAGCGCGGGAGCTGAAGCTAGGTGCTGGCCGGATTCTCCGACCAAACGACGAACTCTGGAAGCACCTTTGTCGAGTGGAAGCATGACAGAGGAGGCCGTGTGACCATGGCGCGCCTCCCCTCATCGACGGGGCTGCCACGATCTGGGCGAGCCCCACCACAAGAAGACGCACCGCCGAGGCAGCGAGGAGCCGTGGCGGGGGTCCCAGGGTGCTTGCCGGACGGCCCAAGCCCATGCTTGGGCGGCGAGGAGCCAGGCCCCTCTTGGCGAGCCTTCCCCTTCTCCACGGCCGGGAACCTCTTCGTAGGCACCATGGGAGTCGCTGCTAGCTATGGAGTGAGGAAGAAGAAGTGAGCAGAGCAAGAAGAGATCATCAACACGTGGCATTAGCTTTTTAGTTTATATGCATTATAATTTATTTTCTCTAACACCTTAAAAGGACCATCAACACGTGGCATTAGCTTTGATTTGCGCAAATTAGGAAATCTGTCCTTACGCAAATGTAACCAAACAAGATCTCCAGGTGCAAACACAACATGTTTTCTACCCTTATCTCCAGCAAGTTTATATTTAGCATCCATACGCTCAATGTTTTCCTTAGTTAACTCATGCATTTTTAAAATCAATTCAGCACGTTCTTTAGCATCAAAATTAACCTTCTCCGAAGATGGAAGAGGCAACAAATCAATAGGTGCACGAGGTAGGAAACCATACACAATTGCAAAAGGGCACATCTTAGTAGTAGAATGCAATGAACTATTATAAGCAAATTCAATATGAGGCAAGCATTCTTCCCACATTTTCTTATTATTCTTCAAAACAGCCCTAAGCATAGTAGACAATGTTCTATTGACTACTTCAGTTTGTCCATCCGTTTGGGGGTGACAAGTAGTACTGAAAAGCAGTTTAGTCCCCAACTTAGCCCATAAACATCTCCAGAGGTGGCTAAGAAATTTAGTATCACTATCTGAAACAATAGTATTTGGCACACCATGCAAGCGAATAATTTCACGAAAGAACAAATCAGCAACATTAACAGCATCATCGCTTTTATGACATGGTATAAAGTGTGCCATTTTCGAGAACCTATCCACGACAACAAATATGCAATCCCTCCCATTCTTTGTTCGAGGTAAACCTAAAACAAAGTCCATAGATATATCCTCCCAAGGAACACTAGGTACAGGTAAAGGCATATATAAACCATGAGGATTTAGTCGTGACTTAGCTTTTTGACATGTAGTGCAGCGAGCAACAAAATGCTCAACATCACGTCTCATCTTTGGCCAAAAGAAATGCGTAGCAAGTATATCCTACGTCTTCTTCACGCCAAAGTGTCCCATTAATCCTCCTCCATGCGCCTCCTACAACAACAAAAGACGAATGGAGCTAGCTGGAATGCATGGCTTGTTAACATGAAACACAAATCCATCATTACTGACGAACTTGTTCCACGTTCTTCCTTCTTTACAATTCTGCATTACATCTTTAAAATCAGCATCATGCACATATTGATCTTTGATGGTCTCCAAACCAAATTTTTTGAAGTCAAGTTGTGAAAGCATAGTATAGCGACGAGACAATGCATCAGCTATAACATTTTCTTTACCCTTCTTGTGTTTAATGACATAAGGGAAAGTCTCAATGAATTCAACCATTTAGCATGTCTATGATTTAGTTTAGCTAGACTTTTAATATGTTTCAAAAATTCATGATCAGAATGTATAACAAATTATTTGGGCCATAAATAATGTTGTCATGTTTCTAAAGTCCAAACAACAGGATATAATTCTTTATCACAAATAGAATAATTCAGACTAGGCCCACTCAATTTTTTAGAAAAGTATGCAACAGGTTGCAATCTTGTAATAACACACCTCCTAATCCAATTCCCCTAGCATCACATTCAAGATCAAAAGTCTTATTAAAATCAGGAAGTTGGAGTAAAGGAGCATGTGTCAACTTATCTTTCAATACCATGAAGGCTTCTTCCTGTGCGGTGCCCCAAACAAAAGGCACATCCTTCTTTCCAATCTCATTGAGAGCTGCGGCAATGGTGCTGAAATCTCTCACAAAACGCCTATAGAATCCAGCGAGGCCAAGAAAACTCCTCACTTGTGTGACCGTTTTGGGCTGCGGCCAACTCTCAATAGCTTCAATCTTGGCTTTATCAACTTCGATTCCCTGTGGAGTAACAACATAGCCAAGAAAAGATACTCGGTCGGTGCAGAAGGTGCACTTCCCAAGGTGACCAAACAAACGTGCATCACGTAGAGCAATAAAAACAGCACGTAAATGTTCCAAATGTTCCTCCAAAGATCTGCTATAAATCAGTATATCATCAAAATAGACTACCACAAATCTTCCAATGAAGGCACGTAAAACTTCGTTCATTAGTCTCATGAAAGTACTAGGTGCATTAGTTAACACAAAAGGCATGACTAACCACTCATATAAACCAAACTTAGATTTAAATGTTGTTTTCCATTCATCTCCCAATTTCATACGAATTTGATGGTATCCACTACGAAAATCAACTTTAGAGAAAATTGTAGAGCCACTCAATTCATCAAGCATATCATCTAGCCTAGGAATAGGATGATGATAACGAATAGTAATATTATTAATGCCTCTACAATCAACACACATACGCGACGTACCATCCTTTTTAGGCACTAGTATAATAGGAACAACACAAGGACAAAGAGATTCGTGTATGTAACCTTTGTTGAGCAGCTCCTATACTTGACGCATAATCTCTTTCGTATCCTCTTGATTGGTATGGTATGGTGCACGGTTGGGTAGCAATGCACCGGGGATTAAGTCAATTTAATGCTCAATCCCTCGAATAGGTGGTAATCCCGGTGGCACGTCTTGTGGGAAGACGTCAGCAAACTCCGGCAAAATGTTAGTGACAGCAGGGGGCAAACAGGAAGGCACGTCCTCGAATGAAAATGTGACGCCCTCGATGCGGCTATATCTCCCACGTGTCGAAGCACGACTTAGAGGCATAACCGCATTGAAAGCAATGTCGCAAGTGAGGTAATCTTCACACAACCCATGTATTACATAAGGGAAAGAGATACATAGTTGGGTTACAATCGCCACTTCACACAAAACATGAATAAAGCATTACATCAAACAGATACAATCAAGGTCCGACTACGGAACCAAAACAAAAGAAGACTACCCCAAATGCTACACAGATCCCCGATCGACCCCAACTGGGCTCCACTACTGATCGACTAGAACGAAACAACATAAAGGGCAAGATCTTCATCGAACTCCTCCTTGAGCTCGGGTACGTCACCTGCACGGTCTCAGCGGCACCTGCAAACTGGTTTAGGAAGTATCTGGTGAGTCACGAGGACTCAGCAATCTCACACCCGCGAGATCAAGACTATTTAAGCTTATAGGTAGGGGAAAAGGTATGAGGTGGAGCTGTAGCAAGCGACTAGCATATATGGTGGCTAACATACGCAAATGAGAGCGAGAAGAGAAGGCAAAGCACGGTCGAACAACTATGATCAATAAGTGATCCTGAACTACTTATGTCAGACATAACTCCAACAACCGTGTTCACTTCCCGGACCCCGCCGAGAAGAGACCATCACGGTTACACACGCGGTTGGTGTATTTTAGTTAAGATCAACTTCGGGTTTTCTACAACCGGACATTAACAAATTCCCATCTGCCCATAACCGCGGGCACGGCTTTCGAAAGTTCAAAACCCTGCAGGGGTGTCCCAACTTAGCCCATGATAAGCTCTCGCGATCAACGAAGGATATTCCTTCTCCCCGGGAAGACCCGATCAGTCTCGGAATCCCGGCTACAAGACATTTCGACAGCAATAAAACAAGTCCAGCAAAGCCACCCGGATGTGCCGACAAATCCTAATAGGAGTTGCACATATCTCGGTCTCAGGGCACACCGGATTGTCCAAACTTCCGGTAGGCGAACCCAGAGTTGCCCCTGGTGGCCACCGGCGGCTGACGGTTTGGACCAGCACTCACGACGAGCACTGGCCCGGGGGGGTAAAATAAGATGACCCTCGAGAGCGCGACTCCCAAGGGAAAAAGGGCTAGGTGAGGCAAATGGTAAAACCAAGGTTGGGCCTTGCTGGAAGAGTCTTATTCAAAGCGAACTGTCAAGGGGGTCCCATAAATCACCCGACCGCGTTAGGGACGCAAAATCCGGGAACATAACACCGATATGACGGAAACTAGGGCGGCAAGAGTGGAACAAAACACCAGGCATAAGGCCGAGCCTTCCACCCTTTACCAAGTATATAGATGCATTAATTAAATAAAAGATATTGTGATATCCCAACAAGTAGACATGTTCCAACAAGGAACAACAAGTACATGTTCCAACAAGGAACAAACTTCATCTTCACCTGCAACTAACAACGCTATAAGAGGGGCTGAGCAAAGCGGTAACATAGCCAAACAACGGTTTGCTAGGACAAGGTGGGTTAGAGGCTTGGTTTAACAATATGGGAGGCATGATAAGCAAGTGGTAGGTATCGCAGCATAGGCATAGCAAAAGAGCGAGCAATCTAGCACGCAAAGATAGAAGTGATTTCGAGGGTATGGTCATCTTGCCTGAAATCCCGCAAGGAAGAAGAACGAGTCCAAGAAGAAGACAAACGGACGTAGTCGAACGAATCCACACAACTCCGGAACGAACCCGAAGCTAACGAGAGAAGCAACCCGGAAAGAAGCAAGCAACATAGTAAACAACCAACACATAAACATGGCATGATGCACAATCAAGTATGATTCATGTCCGGTTTAAATATGCATGGCATGGCAAAGTGCACAAACAATACTACAAATTAAGTGGAGCTCAATATGCAACGAGTTGCATATTGACAAAACACCACAACAAATATTTAGTTCTCTCTTGTTTAAACTACTCAGCAATATTAAATGTTGGTTAACATGGCAAGAGATGAAGCATAATGAAACTACCTATCTAGGAAAGATTAAATGAGGCCGGAAAAACAAACAACAATTCCGGAAAATCCCCATGTGCATATTTATGGATTAGGTACTGTTCTGCCTAAAACCATATTTTATTGTTTTTAAACATGAAAATAAAGTGCAACATGTTAATCTATGCATCTTTCCACCCCATTTACATATATAAATTATTTAAAACCGAGCTACGGTTTAATAGTTATGAATTAAAGCATTTTACCAAGGCATAGGAGCAAATTAATGCAAACAATAGTTTTAAACATTTTAAATTGTTATTATCATGATGCGGATGACATGAACAAGTTTTATGCAATTTATGAAAATGTTGATATGAGCATGTTATGAAGCATTTGTCACCGTGGTGGAAGAAAGGGGTGCCACGACAACGAATCCGAAAATGATGCCACGGCAACGTTCCGGTTCCGATAACTCGATTGAGATACCGGTGCAAAAGGAAGCGTGCGGATGCGAGTTGGGCAAGATGGTGGGGTGATCCCGGATACCGGGTTCCCACGAGACGATGGCATGGCAACGAGGGACAATTCAGACACGGTGAAAACGGTGCATCTCATACATCACACAACATTCGTTCACGGGCGTCGTCTCGGTGGTTATACCTTTCAAGGGAGCACTTTCGGAGCGGTTCGAGTTCGTAGAGGAAGTAGTCGTTCACGGGTCGTCGAGGGAAGTAGTTGTTCATGTTCCGTAGATGTTCGGGGTCACGACAAGGAACTTGACGTCCACGGGGTCTTCGAGGGTCGACGGTAGTGGTACTTGGCGAAAATGTACGTCGACGGTAGTGGAACTTGGCGCATCCAACGTTTTCGGGCGTAGAGGTACACGTTATCTTGTTCTCGTATCGTTGTGTAGTCGTACACGGTCCTTGCCGAAGATGGTCGCACACGCACGTAGATGAACCATTCATCGACCTCCTGGTACTTGGCGAAAAACTCGAAGATGGCCGTGACTGTCCGGGCAGCAACACGTAGTCGAACTGGGGGTGGTCTTGGCGATCCTAGAGTCTCGGTGGAGGCCATGGCTCTCCCTGGTGGCACCGAGGTGGTCTAGCAGCAGCAGTGAGGCGCAGAACGGGACGGAGACGCCGGGCGCTGATGGTGGTGGAGCAGGGGCTTCACACGAATAGGGCCGCGGCGATGTTGATGGCCTCGCAGGCCATGGCAGGCGGTGGGCACGGCAGGAGGGCGAGCGCTAGAGAGAGGAGGCCCGGCGCGAGGCACGCGTGTGGTGGAGGCGAGCGACGGTCACGGCAGCGAGGAGAAGGTCGAGGCAAAGGAAGGCAGGGGCGGAGCCAAGGGGACGCGGGCTCCTGGTGGAGCTCGCCGGCGATGGCGGCCACCGGCACGGCGCGGCGAGGTGCGAGCGGCCGGCGCGAGGAGGTGGAGAGGCGCGGGACGGTGGCGCGATGGAGAGGGGCGGCACGCGGCCATGGCAGGGAGGCGGCGAACTTGGCGCTCGGAGGTGGGGACCGAGGCGCGGGATCGACGGGAGGAAGAGAGGATCGAGAGGAGGGGCGATGGGATCGGGAGAGTGAGGCTGCGAGGGAGATGGGGATCGAGCGATCGGTGTGCGGCGCAGGAGGAGGGAGAAGGAGAGGGAGAGAGATGGGGATCGGGCAGGCAGGATCGGGAGAAGGGGCTGGGGCTCTCCCCTGGCGGCTAGGGTTTGCACAGGGGGTGCGGCTGGGCCTGCGCGGGAGGCCCAGTTGGGAGGAGGTCCAACAGGCCGGCCGGTGGGGAGGGATTGGCCTAGCGAGGCCTGCTGTCTAAGCTCTCTCTTCCTCACTCTTTTCCTTTACCAGAAAAGCATAGAGAGAAGAAAAAGAAAGGGGGGGGTTAGGGGAAGAATTAGCGCACGAGGGTAATATTTATGGACTCGCAAAAATGTGAGGAACTTAAATAAAATGACAAGACGACTTTTGGAGAAAAAAGGATTCGCACATGTTGAATTTAATTCAACATGTTTGAATTTTGAAACCCATTCGAAAGGACTCTAAATGGGATGAGATTTGAGGAGATGATCCCACACATTAGATGTGATTTATGGGCAAATTTCGAACATTAATGGAGAAGTAAAATTGCAACTCAATTTTACTAAAAAGGCACCAAAGGAGAAAAGAAGTTGAGTTGGGTAAAAAGGAAATTGAAGAACCGCACAAATGTGTTATGGAATGTTTTAATATAGCTCCCTAAATATTGGGAGGATATGTTATAAAGAGAAATCACCATTGTGAATATCCCTCGATTTAAATGGATCAAAGATCCACCCGATTTTATTTAGTTGAGTTTTTAAAAAGGGCTGCATGATGACATGATGCAATGCAAATGATGCAACGATGAATGCATGACATGAACAAAAATGCAAAACAAAACAAAAACCCAACCACGAAGGAAATATCATATCGCATCTCCGGAAAAGGCAAGAGTTGGAGTTACGAATATGGAAAGTTGCATCCGGGGCGTTACAACACTCCACCACTACGAGAGGATCTCGTCCCGAGATCTAGGATGGCACCGGAGAAAAGCGGAAGAGGAAGAGGTAAAACAAAGTTGCTTCTTTGACAAACGAGTGAAACCAAAGAACCTTGAGAGGTCGCAAAGATTAAAGAAAAGACACGACGGAGGTGAACAAAATCTAAAACACTCCGTTCAGCAAGAGGAACAAGGAACATTACAAGAACCTTGTAGGTAGAACGACATGGAAAAGAGCTTCACGAACGAAAAAAAAATATGACCACCTCGGTATAATGAGATAGTCAAGGAACAAGAATGACAGAATTTAGACAGCACCCCGCTTAAAACTAGATAGAGAAAGAATAAGATTGATATAATTTGTTCAGCACTCCGACTGTAAATGGAAGGAAATGAACATGAACTTGACAAGATGAGAGGATACTCGATGAGATTAACAACACACAGCCTCCGGAACTAATGAAAGAATGGCACAAGGGTTAAGAAATATTTCAGACGGCACTCCGGTTGAAAAATGATACGAAACTTGATAAGATGAAAAGAACTTGAGCAGAGGGCACAACACTTTGGTTAAATGGATAAGCATGAAAAGAACATGGTCCTGGCAATCCGAGATAATGAGTGAAGAAAGCAACATCACAATGCCTCAGGGAGAAGAAATAGAAGATAGATCATTGGAATAAAAGAACAGAGAAGATGAATGACAACTGTCGCAAATAAAATTGAAAGAGAAAGCTTACGAAGAAAAGGTTGAACGGAGTTGTTGGATTATCAACAACGAAAGCTTAAGCTTGATGTGGACTTATGGGAGACATCCCAAAATTATGAGGTGACAACCTGCCACTAACAAAAACCAAAGATTTGATTGATATCACCAAGGAGACGAGAGACTTATTTCGCCGGGAGGACAAACGAAGAATTTGGGTCATTTATAAGTACCATAATAGCAACAACCCTTAGGGAAGGCTTTAGGTGAAATATAACCCAAGATAACTCCAACAAAGAGGTCGATGGGTTTAAAATACCTCATTCTTGACAACATGTGAATCATGAGACATGAACTCAACTTATCAAGAATGACATAATACCACCTCGAATGATACGGTTGAAAGAATTGCATTTTGGAATGCAAGATGAAGAATACTTGAACTCCTCAAGACAAAACATGTGTTGAAACACCATGTTTATTTTAGAGTATGGCTTGACGGATCATAGCTTTGAGAGAAATCTTGAAGAACAATTGAAGAATGAAAAGAATCATTGGCGAACCACCATGTAGAGCCTCCATGAATAACTCCGGTAATAAAAAAATGATAGGAAGCAAGAGAAGTTGAGAACACAAGGTGAAACCTTGGAGTGATAAGATGAAGCTTTGAAATGATATAACTGAGAAAACTTGAAGCTCCAGAAAGAAAGATGACCAAATGAAATCAAGAATTTTGATGAATCTCCGGAATAAGGAATTGAATTTACTCGATGGAACAAGAATAAGAATTACAATATGCTCATCCTTCACCAATTAAATTGATGACAAGCAATGGATTTGGCATACTACTTATTCTCGTAGAAAGGATTAAGAGAGATATAGCGCAAACTTGGGAAGGTATTGATGGAACCACCGGTGGAATTGGAAAGAAAGAATGAATCTATAAGGTAACAAGGGAAGAAGGATCTTGAACGGACCACCGTAAGAATTTAAAATGGACGAAGAAAAGATAAAGAAACACCGGGAAGAGTTAGCAAATGAACGAAGATGCTTGAGGGTATTTAGATACAAATGAACGGATAGATCACGAACTGATTAGAGAATACTTGAATGATGCACCGGTAAGATTTGGAGAACGAGAGCTGAAAGCTTGAATGAATAATTCTGAGATGATGGCCTCCAGAGAATCAAACTGAAAAGACTCCTGAAATGCTTCGGATGGGTGAAAAGAATTCTCACAATCGAAAACAATTATGAGAGGATGGCATCAAGCTAGAACCACGCATCTTGAAGAGAATGGAGCAAGATTTAAGAGAAACTCTTCTTCGGTCTTCAAATGTTGAGAACGATGATGAGAACCACCAAGAATTGTTGAGGCACTCCGGAATGAGGATTGGAAAGGTTTAACCAATGATGAAAAGAATTTGGAAGCGATCTTGCAGAAATACATATGACTGATGATACTTCATCTTACGTCAAACTTCGAAAAGAATTTGGGAAAAACTCCGGGAAAATTAGAAGAGTCAGGTAAGATCCTGGGAAAAGACCTGTGGGTTAGGGCCCACTCAAAAGAAACACCGTTGAAGTGATTTAAAAGAGAGATAGCACCGGTTGAATTAAATGGCTTGAATGAGATAGCATCCTCAAAAGAAATTGAGTGAATTGAGAATGGAAACTTGAATCTTCTGAGATCTCTTCAGTACTCCAGAACAAATGAATAGCGAGAAGTGAATGATTAAGAGATGCACCGGCATGAGAAAGCATTTGAAACGAGGAAAAGATATGATCGACAAAGCTTGAATTGAAACCACCGGAGAAGAAAAGAATGACGAATGACGAACTTCAAACTCCTGACCATCTTCATGATAATCACCGGATAAGAACATTGAAGGAAAGAATGGAGAGACTTCTCATCAATAAAAAAAGGATACTTGATTAAGAAATCTGTGTCCTTGAAGAAAAAGGGTGGGAGGGCGGGAAAACAAAGACAACTTGGAACGGATGAAGCAAACACTGTTGAGAAAAACTGAGGGATGATCTTGCAAATGTTGAAATGATCGGATCCACTTGAAGAGAAGCACACCGGTTGGAAAGGATTGAAAAGACAACCTTGATGAACAAGAAGGATTAGCATCCATATAGAAATATGAGAACATCGCTTAGAATAAGGTATGGAATCAACACTTGGCATTGAAGCAACTCGAATACCACAAATAGAACAAAACAAAAGATTTGGCTTGCAGAATAAGCCGGAAACAAACAGATGATAGATCCCATATCGTATCATGTGTCTGTTGGAAAGATATTCTAGGAGCTACTTGAATTCCCACTTATAGACTCCCGAAACTTTCTGGTTATGCAATCAGGTGTTGGGGATACAGGGGACACAAAATATATCACCCAAACTAGCAATACCTAGATCCAGCTGTATCCATCCTTCAACACATAACCAAAAAACCTTCGGAAATCATCTACCTCAACCTTCGAAAAGCATCAGTTATACGAGTTATGGCAATACTCCCGCACTCGCCTCAGTACTGGGCTATCAGGGTTATCTCACCAACAACTGTACAAAAGAGATTTTCGATGTCGGTGTACTAAACTCAGGTATTCCAAAACCGCAACGATAAGATTATGATGACAACACCTCGGAGCTCAACTCCCCGGGACACTGCCACAACCCCTAAATGTCAGGAGGCAACCAAGACAATGTTGTCATCATAAAACCATCGGAACGATTGTAATATACCCGCGTGATCCTAAAAATTTTTTTTAGTGAAATTTCAGAAGAGAAGAGTCAAAACTCTATGTCAGGATGCCTTAACAGAAGGTCGAAGGGACTGGGGAGTAAAACGAATTCCTAAACTCTCCGATATATAACTCCTAAATGACTCAAAACATTTTTTTCTAGACACAACTCGGCCACTAAAGACGATCAATCAGTGGGGGCTCCTAAGGTCGGGGAAGGCTCTGATACCAACTTGTTACACCCTCGATGCGGCTATATCTCCCACGTGTCGAAGCACGACTTAGAGGCATAACCGCATTGAAAGCAATGTCGCAAGTGAGGTAATCTTCACACAACCCATGTATTACATAAGGGAAAGAGATACATAGTTGGCTTACAATCGCCACTTCACACAAAACATGAATAAAGCATTACATCAAACAGATACAATCAAGGTCCGACTACGGAACCAAAACAAAAGAAGACTACCCCAAATGCTACACCGATCCCCGATCGACCCCAACTGGGCTCCACTACTGATCGACTAGAACGAAACAACATAAAGGGCAAGATCTTCATCGAACTCCTCCTTGAGCTCTGGTACGTCACCTGCACGGTCTCAGCGGCACCTGCAAACTGGTTTAGGAAGTATCTGGTGAGTCACGAGGACTCAGCAATCTCACACCCGCGAGATCAAGACTATTTAAGCTTATAGGTAGGGGAAAAGGTATGAGGTGGAGCTGTAGCAAGCGACTAGCATATATGGTGGCTAACATACGCAAATGAGAGCGAGAAGAGAAGGCAAAGCACGGTCGAACAACTATGATCAATAAGTGATCCTGAACTACTTATGTCAGACATAACTCCAACAACCGTGTTCACTTCCCGGACCCCGCCGAGAAGAGACCATCACGGTTACACACGCGGTTGGTGTATTTTAGTTAAGATCAACTTCGGGTTTTCTACAACCGGACATTAACAAATTCCCATCTGCCCATAACCGCGGGCACGGCTTTCGAAAGTTCAAAACCCTGCAGGGGTGTCCCAACTTAGCCCATGATAAGCTCTCGCGATCAACGAAGGATATTCCTTCTCCCCGGGGAGACCCGATCAGTCTCGGAATCCCGGCTACAAGACATTTCGACAGCAATAAAACAAGTCCAGCAAAGCCGCCCGGATGTGCCGACAAATCCTGATAGGAGCTGCACATATCTCGGTCTCAGGGCACACCGGATTGTCCAAACTTCCGGTAGGCGAACCCAGAGTTGCCCCTGGTGGCCACCGGCGGCTGACGGTTTGGACCAGCACTCACGACGAGCACTGGCCCGGGGGGGTAAAATAAGATGACCCTCGAGAGCGCGACTCCCAAGGGAAAAAGGGCTAGGTGAGGCAAATGGTAAAACCAAGGTTGGGCCTTGCTGGAAGAGTCTTATTCAAAGCGAACTGTCAAGGGGGTCCCATAAATCACCCGACCGCGTTAGGGACGCAAAATCCGGGAACATAACACCGATATGACGGAAACTAGGGCGGCAAGAGTGGAACAAAACACCAGGCATAAGGCCGAGCCTTCCACCCTTTACCAAGTATATAGATGCATTAATTAAATAAAAGATATTGTGATATCCCAACAAGTAGACATGTTCCAACAAGGAACAACAAGTCCATGTTCCAACAAGGAACAAACTTCATCTTCACCTGCAACTAACAACGCTATAAGAGGGGCTGAGCAAAGCGGTAACATAGCCAAACAACGGTTTGCTAGGACAAGGTGGGTTAGAGGCTTGGTTTAACAATATGGGAGGCATGATAAGCAAGTGGTAGGTATCGCAGCATAGGCATAGCAAAAGAGCGAGCAATCTAGCAAGCAAAGATAGAAGTGATTTCGAGGGTATGGTCATCTTGCCTGAAATCCCGCAAGGAAGAAGAACGAGTCCAAGAAGAAGACAAACGGACGTAGTCGAACGAATCCACACAACTCCGGAACGAACCCGAAGCTAACGAGAGAAGCAACCCGGAAAGAAGCAAGCAACATAGTAAACAACCAACACATAAACATGGCATGATGCACAATCAAGTATGATTGATGTCCGGTTTAAATATGCATGGCATGGCAAAGTGCACAAACAATACTACAAATTAAGTGGAGCTCAATATGCAACGAGTTGCATATTGACAAAACACCACAACAAATATTTAGTTCTCTCTTGTTTAAACTACTCAGCAATAATAAATGTTGGTTAACATGGCAAGAGATGAAGCATAATGAAACTACCTATCTAGGAAAGATTAAATGAGGCCGGAAAAACAAACAACAATTCCGGAAAATCCCCATGTGCATATTTATGGATTAGGTACTGTTCTGCCTAAAACCATATTTTATTGTTTTTAAACATGAAAATAAAGTGCAACATGTTAATCTATGCATCTTTACACCCCATTTACATATATAAATTATTTAAAACCGAGCTACGGTTTAATAGTTATGAATTAAAGCATTTTACCAAGGCATAGGAGCAAATTAATGCAAACAATAGTTTTAAACATTTTAAATTGTTATTATCATGATGCGGATGACATGAACAAGTTTTATGCAATTTATGAAAATGTTGATATGAGCATGTTATGAAGCATTTGTCACCGTGGTGGAAGAAAGGGGTGCCACGACAACGAATCCGAAAATGATGCCACGGCAACGTTCCGGTTCCGATAACTCGATTGAGATACCGGTGCAAAAGGAAGCGTGCGGATGCGAGTTGGGCAAGATGGTGGGGTGATCCCGGATACCGAGTTCCCACGAGACGATGGCATGGCAACGAGGGACAATTCAGACACGGTGAAAACGGTGCATCTCATACATCACACAACATTCGTTCACGGGTGTCGTCTCGGTGGTTATACCTTTCAAGGGAGCACTTTCGGAGCGGTTCGAGTTCGTAGAGGAAGCAGTCGTTCACGGGTCGTCGAGGGAAGTAGTTGTTCATGTTCCGTAGATGTTCGGGGTCACGACAAGGAACTTGACGTCCACGGGGTCTTCGAGGGTCGACGGTAGTGGTACTTGGCGAAAATGTACGTCGACGGTAGTGGAACTTGGCGCATCCAACGTTTTCGGGCGTAGAGGTACACGTTATCTTGTTCTCGTATCGTTGTGTAGTCGTACACGGTCCTTGCCGAAGATGGTCGCACACGCACGTAGATGAACCATTCATCGACCTCCTGGTACTTGGCGAAAAACTCGAAGATGGCCTTGACTGTCCGGGCAGCAACACGTAGTCGAACTGGGGGTGGTCTTGGCGATCCCAGAGTCTCGGTGGAGGCCATGGCTCTCCCTGGTGGCACCGAGGTGGTCTAGCAGCAGCAGTGAGGCACAGAACGGGACGGAGACGCCGGGCGCTGATGGTGGTGGAGCAGGGGCTTCACGCGAATAGGGCCGCGGCGATGCTGATGGCCTCGCAGGCCATGGCAGGCGGTGGGCACGGCAGGAGGGCGAGCGCTAGAGAGAGGAGGCCCGGCGCGAGGCACGCGTGTGGTGGAGGCGAGCGACGGTCACGGCAGCGAGGAGAAGGTCGAGGCAAAGGAAGGCAGGGGCGGAGCCAAGGGGACGCGGGCTCCTGGTGGAGCTCGCCGGCGATGGCGGCCACCGGCACGGCGCGGCGAGGTGCGAGCGGCCGGCGCGAGGAGGTGGAGAGGCGCGGGACGGTGGCGCGATGGAGAGGGGCGGCACGCGGCCATGGCAGGGAGGCGGCGAACTTGGCACTCGGAGGTGGGGACCGAGGCGCGGGATCGAGGGGAGGAAGAGAGGATCGAGAGGAGGGGCGATGGGATCGGGAGAGTGAGGCTGCGAGGGAGATGGGGATCGAGCGATCGGTGTGCGGCGCAGGAGGAGGGAGAAGGAGAGGGAGAGAGATGGGGATCGGGCAGGCAGGATCGGGAGAAGGGGCTGGGGCTCTCCCCTGGCGGCTAGGGTTTGCACAAGGGGTGCGGCTGGGCCTGCGCGGGAGGCCCAGTTGGGAGGAGGTCCAACAGGCCGGCCGGTGGGGAGGGATTGGCCTAACGAGGCCTGCTGTCTAAGCTCTCTCTTCCTCACTCTTTTCCTTTACCAGAAAAGCATAGAGAGAAGAAAAAGAAAGGGGGGGGGTTAGGGGAAGAATTAGCGCACGAGGGTAATATTTATGGACTCGCAAAAATGTGAGGAACTTAAATAAAATGACAAGACGACTTTTGGAGAAAAAAGGATTCGCACATGTTGAATTTAATTCAACATGTTTGAATTTTGAAACCCATTCGAAAGGACTCTAAATGGGATGAGATTTGAGGAGATGATCCCACACATTAGATGTGATTTATGGGCAAATTTCGAACATTAATGGAGAAGTAAAATTGCAACTCAATTTTACTAAAAAGGCACCAAAGGAAGAAAAGAAGTTGAGTTGGGTAAAAAGGAAATTGAAGAACCGCGCAAATGTGTTATGGAATGGTTTAATATAGCTCCCTAAATATTGGGAGGATATGTTATAAAGAGAAATCACCATTGTGAATATCCCTCGATTTAAATGGATCAAAGATCCACCCGATTTTATTTAGTTGAGTTTTTAAAAAGGGCTGCATGATGACATGATGCAATGCAAATGATGCAACGATGAATGCATGACATGAACAAAAATGCAAAACAAAACAAAAACCCAACCACGAAGGAAATATCATATCGCATCTCCGGAAAAGGCAAGAGTTGGAGTTACGAATATGGAAAGTTGCATCCGGGGCGTTACAGAAAATAATGCCTCTTTGCACACAAAAGCATAGCAAACAGATTTGCTAAAATCTAGCTCATCAATATCAGATTTTGTGGCAAGTAAACATGCACTTTTCAATTTAATTTCAGAAGCAACACTAGATGGTTTATTATTAGGTTTCATTTGTTGCTCAAATTCTTTTGCCACAATCTGATTTTCACTCTTATTTTTCTCCTGTTTTGCTTTATTAGCTCTATTAATATCATCTTTCAAAATGGATTCAGGAGTCATAGGAAGCAAAGTAATATGGCTATCCTTATGAACAAGAGTATACTGATTATTTCTACCATGGTGTACAGAATTTTTATCAAATTACCATGATCTACCAAGTAATAAGGAACATGCTTGCATGGGTACCACATCACAATCAACATAATCAGCATATGTAGAGATACTGAAATGCACACGAACAGTATGTGTTACCTTAACCTTGCCGTTGTTGTTGAACCATTGGATGTAGTAAGGATGTGGATGTGGTCTTGTGGTGAGACATAGCTTCCCAACCATCTCCATGCTAGCCAAGTTGTTGCAGCTCCCTCCATCTATGATGACACGAACAGAACGTTCCTTCACAACTCCCTTTGTATGGAACAAATCATGACTCTGATTTTGCTCAGCTTGCGTGACCTGCACACTCAAAACACGTTGAGCAACTAAACATTCATACCTGTCAGCATCTTCATGAGCCATGTATAGCGTCTCATGATCAGAATCATCTCCACCGTGTTCTTCACGTGTAATAAGAGCCAAAGTCTCCTCGTCATAGTCACTAGCGGACTCATACCCACCATCCTCAGTAGCAATCATCACATGATGAGATTTGCATTCTCTCGCAAAATGTCCTCTTCCCTTACAACGATGACAAATAATATCACTTGTGTGCCCTGTTGATGCCATGGAAGAAGAAGAACTATGTGCAGGACCGATAGGTGTGCTCTTGGCAAATAATGGTGGTTGTGCCTGCTTCCTTGTATCACGGCTGGAGGTAACACCTGATGGAGGTGTCGGTGCAGTAGAATGTGTGGAAGTAGAGGATGCACGCGGTGTCCATGATGAAGGTCGGCCTGCAGAAAAGTTAGTCCGCGCCAATGCATGTCGATCCTGCACTTCACGTTCAGCTTTACAAGCAAGATGGAATAAACGAGTGATATTATTATACTCCTTATACTCTAGAATGGTCTGAATCTCTCTATTTAATCCTCCCATAAAACGTGCAAGCATAGCTTCATTCTCCTCAACAATACCACATCTAATCATGCCAGTTTGTAATTCCTGATAATATTCTTCTACAAAAAAATTCCTTGTCTTAAGCGCTGCAATTTTTGAAGTAATTCACGTTGATAATATGGTGGAACCCAACGAGTACACATAGCAGTTTTCAAAGCAGCCCAAGTAGCTGGAATAGGATATAATCTACAATGTCAGACCACCAAACACATGCAAAGCTAGTGAAAGCACAAACAACAGCAGGAACACGTCTCTCCTAAGGATATTGTAAACATGTAAATCATTGTTCAGTTTCTAACTCCCAAGTAAGATATATATTAGGAACATATCTACCCTCAAATGGTGGAATATTCAATTTCAGTTTAAGAAGATGGTCATGTACCTCAGGTGGTGGTGCAGCCCTATCGTTGCGATGACATGCATGAGGACGACCTGGTGGTGGTGGTGCTGGTGGTTGCACGTAGTTCTGATTTTGGTCAACCTCATCCTCGTAATGGTCCTCCACCTCTGCAGTACCAGCAGGAGCTACAGAAGCATCAACACCGGCACCGGAAGTTTGACCAGGCTCAAGGGGAACGCGATATGCTCATCCCACTTGATTTGGAAGGCGTTGTTGTTGTTGTTGTTGTTGTTGTAGAGGTGCGACATCTGCAGCGGCCGGTGGTTGTGGAAGACGCGCGAGCAATTCATTAAACTTGTTATCGAGCTTTGTTTCGAACACCTTCTCAATGCCATCTATCTTCTCCATGGTCTCTTCAAATATGTTTAGCACATCTTCCACCTGTCCACTCATCCTTTACTGAAACTTATCATATAACTCTTTGTTCGGCATGTTCTCCCAGTCAATCTCGTCGGGTTGTGATCCTACCATGGTTAGCAACAATAGAAACACACAAGAATATGATCCTACAGACTACTAGGAAGTGGCGGTGGTTGGGAGTCACAAATCCGTCAAGAAAATCTCAAACTCTTACCAGTTCTTACCAAGCAGCAGGTGGCGATCGGCAACCGTTGTAGTCAAAACTCTCAAAGCTTGGATAGAGCGATTACCCGGGAGAGTCAAACGCATGACATAGATGTATGTGGAGCTGGGAAGGCTTATAATATGGTAGCTAAAAGGGTCAGCAATAATCAATTCAAAGATGCAAGGTTGAATAAACGCTCAACGATGGTACTGTGCTGTTCCTAGGCTAGACCGTGCTAGAGACGCGAGCCTAGAACACTAACAAAATCACGGCGCTGCACGTAAACAAGGGAGGAGCACGCTCTGAATTTTTTTCCTTTTTTTCACTTTTTTTGCACTTTTTTCCTCTTTTTCTTTTTTGCTCCGCAACAATGTTTTTTTCGTAAAAGTCTACAAATGGTCTAAAAACTGCCTAGCCAGAATTTTCCAGACTGGAACTATTTTTCTTGTACTGGTAGCACGGAAGTTGGGGAATCCTTCTCTGTCACGACTCAGAGTATGGCGTGATCTGGAAATCGACAAAAAGTCAACAAATACTGGACTCGGACTAGGACTGGTGGCGGAGATGAATCTGGTGGAAATTCGGACTGGTGGCGGATATATGTAGGGAGGTGGAACACGGACTGGTGGCGAATCTACGATGGAGGTGGACTCGGATTATCGTGATGGCGGTGGATATGTGGTATATGGTAGCGGTGATGACGATGGTGGTATATGGCAGCGGTGACGATGATGGTGGTATATGGTAGCGGTGATGATGATGATGCGGCGGCGGCGTGACAACTTGCGAACAGAACTCGAAACTCTAAAGGACGAGACACTAAGACCAGCAACTAGACACGACGATGCAACCGCAAATTCAACAATTCAAAACCCTAAAAAGAATATGCAAAGGCTCAGATTGGTTCGGATATGAAGAACTAACCCTAATTTTTTTGGCTTTTTCGTGGGCTGTAGGTATGAAGAACAGACTCGATCTAAACTATGAAAAACTATAAAATCTCACCGAGCAAACTGTAAATCTAATACCACTTGAAAGAGGCGAAGGTGTCCCGATGTTTTGATGAGATAGCAATCGTTTTCTATGGGAGTCGACTTTGACGATCCGACTACGAACGTGCGAAGACGTCGCGCCTTAGCAATCGCTAAACCAACTTCCGAGGGGATATGGACCACACCGGCGCACGATCAACCTGACCACGAAGGTCTGTTTCCTGCAGGCAAACGAAGAACAAGAAAGAAACTAAGATTGCAATCTGGATATTGCGAATAAAAGAGGAAAGCTTTATTAATCAAGGTGGGGTTCTGTGACGCCTTTGTCTGGTCGTTGAACACAAACAAAGTACGCGAAGTTGCAGCTATGGAGAACTTTTAATCTAAAGAAAACCAAAAGTCTAAAC
Source organism: Aegilops umbellulata (assembly GCA_032464435.1). NCBI lineage: Eukaryota > Viridiplantae > Streptophyta > Magnoliopsida > Poales > Poaceae > Aegilops > Aegilops umbellulata. The sequence goes on from CP136058.1 coordinate 211,510,437, forward strand.
GATGCCCTAAGGGTTGTATATATGGAGGAGAGAGGGGGAATTTCGTGGCCCTTGGAGGAGGGGTCCGAAACCAACCCAAACTCTTGTTTCCCCACACATACGGACTCTAAAAACTGCCTATAATCAAGTATTTCGAAATTACATGGGCCTGGCCCAAAAATAAGGTGACGCGGCACCTAGAATAGCCTCTGGACGAAATTTATGAAGTGGCATCTTGTATATTTCGTCCAAGGCTTCATGCACTCATTATGGTGGCTTCAAAGTCCTGGAATCATCACTTGTAACTCCGTTCTTGTTCCCCTTGCGCATGCCATCATCTCCATGCTTGAACTTGCTCCAAGGTTCATCTTTCTTGTCCAAGCTAGGCCCTACATTTGTAAGCAAAACAAATGTATCCAATTTAGGCAGCATCATATTCTCATGAACATTAGAATCGTTACCAAGAAACGAAAGTACCTGATAATTCAATTGGCGTGCGCGAGCTCTAGTAATTGGTCCAGTATGTATAGCAGCAGGGCTGTGGGTGTAACAGTGGTATTTATGTCCTCATCAAACACCGTGGAAGCGCCATCGTACTCGAAGTGGATGGAGAGGGCACCCTCCGCTCGGCAAACTCAGGCGACCTTGCCCCATCCACGGGTCCTGAAGATCTTGCCTGGAGAGACAACCTCAACCTCCGCCCCCGTCGCCGGGGCGTCACACGCGGCATGCTGCAGCCACAGCTCGAGTAGACCCCTCGGCGGCATCTCGGTGGAGAAGAATTGCGGGAAGAGAATCCAAGAGCGCGGAGGCATCGCCGCCCGCAGCACGAGTTCACGCGAAGAGCCCTCGGCATGGGTTCCTGGGGCGGTGGCACGCACTGCGGCGGCACTGCCGCCGCGGCCGCGGCGCGATCGGCGCCGGTTTCTACCTCCTTCTCCGGGGCTCTCTGCCTGGGCGTACAAGGGCAGCGGGTAGCCGAGGGGAGGCCGTTCATACCATGGCCTCGTCACCTCCGGCCTCACAACAATTTTGCGGTAGCAGGACAACCTCTTCTTCGATGGGAGCGGCCTAGCTCTTCGCGGGGAGCTTTCCCCTTTTCAGCAACAGAAAACCTCCGTATCGGCGCCATGAGTGTCGCAACAAGGGGAAGGAGAAGAAGCGGGCAGAATGGAGGAAGAGATGAGCGACGGGGGCTCCGCTCCCTCCCCATTTATAGCCAGGAGGAGGCCAACCGCCGGCCTCCAAGATCGAAGGTATTAACGGCTTTTCTTCTGCATGCAGCAGGGACTCGTCAAGTCGGGAAGTTGCCGAGGCAGCGTGGGGAAGCGGAGACGCCCACGTCCCGTCAATCACCATGCGTTAATCAAGGCCACAGGCGGTTGGGGCCCGCGGCGCTCCGCACTTGCCTCTTAGGATTTGCCTCGAAGCCAAGTCCGAGCGCGCCATGGGCCCGGGGGCTACTGTCGGCTTTCTGGGAACGTGGGTCCCCAGACTTGCCTGCGTGCGGCCCACGGTGTGGCTCCACTAGCGGCCTGGTACGGCCCATCTTCGCCACCAAACACTCAAGACCCTCGCGAGGGGCCAAGTCTCGCGAGGCGGAAGACACAAGACCTCCTCAGGGGCAGCCTCACTAGGCTGGCTCGCGAGGAGCAGAGAGATAAAGGCGAGGGGCACCTCGCGAGGTCCGCATGACATGAGCCATGACGACCGAGGCCAGGCTGGCGACAGGCGGGCGCTAGCGGGTGTAGAGTGCCGGTTGCCTCTTTGGTGCTAAAGGGCAGGTGCAGGCGAGGAGTCCCGACGCATTAGGCAAAGGTTTCCATAACGGTGCAACAAGACCAAGACTAGCAGGACGGAGATCATCGCAGAGCCCATGACAGCGTCACCACCAGAGCCTTTGGCAGGCAAAGACTACCTTTTGTCAGGATTGTTTGTACTAGTTGTCCCCCTTCAAATTTGCCGTTGTGGGATCCCTTCCCGCCTAATATTTGGGAAGAGGACCCGGGCCTCTATAAAGAGGACTAGCCACCACCATAGGAGGCAACTGATCTTGGATGAGCTCAAGAACACCTCTCATCAGGAGGTTGTTCTTCCCTTGTACTTGTTCATCCCTAGCCTACAAGGCAATCCAACACACCACACCGGAGTAGGGTATTACACCACATCGGTGGCCCGATGATGAGGACATCAATACCATTGTTACACCCACAACCCCTATTGCTATACATACTGGACCAATTACTAGAGCTCGTGCATGCCAATTAAATTATCAGGTACTTTCGTTTCTTGGTAATGATTCTAATGTTCATGAGAATATAATGCTGCCTAAATTGGATACATTTGTTTTGCTTACAAATGAAGGGCCTGTCATGGATAAGAAGGATGAACACTGGAGCAAGACCAAGCATGGAGATGATGGCATGCGCGAGGGGAACAAGAACGGAGTTCAAGTGATGATTTCAGGACTTTGAGGCCACCATAATGAGTGCATGAAGCCTTGGAAGAAATATACAAGATGCAACTTCATAATATTTGTCCATAGGCTATTCTAGGTGCTGCATCACCTTATTATTGGGCCAGGCCCATGTAATTTCGAAATACCTAAGTATAGGCTGTTTTTAGAGTCCGTATGTGTGGGGAAACAAGAGTTAGGGTTGGTTTCGGACCCCTCCCTCAAGGGCCACGAAATTCCCTCCTCTTCCTCCATATATACAGCCCTTAGGGCGTCGTTTAGACTATGGGGTTTTGTTTAGATTAAAAGTTCGCCATAGCTGCAACTTTGCGTACTTCGTTTGTGTTCAACGACCAGACAAAGGCGTCACAGAATCCCACCTTGATCAATAAAGCTTTCCTCTTATATTCGCAATATCCAGATTGCAATCTTAGTTTCTTGCTTGTTCTTCATTTGCCTGCAGGAGACAGACCTTCGTGGTCAGGTTGAACCTGCTCCGGCGTGGTCAATAACCTCTCGGAGTTGGTTTAGCGATTGCTAAGGCGAGACATCCTCGCACGTGCGTAGTCGGATCGTCAAAGTCGACTTCCTCCAAAACGATAGCTACCATCTCATCGAAAGATCGACACACCTTTGGCTGTATCAAGTGGTATCACATTTCCAGGTTGCTCAGTGAGATTTTACAGTTTTTCGTAGTTTAGATCGAGTTTGTTCTTCATACCTACAGTCCATGAAAAATCCACAAAAAATTAGGGTTAGTTCATCATATCTGACCAATCTGAGCCTTTGCATAATCTTTTTAGGGTTTTTGCTTTGTTGAATTTGCGGTTGCATCGTCGTGTCAAGTTGCTAGTCTTATAGTCTAGTCTTTTAGATTTTCGAGTTCTGGTCATAAGTTGTCACGCCGCCGCCGCACCATCATCATCGGCTTGCCATTTACCACCACTGCTTATCCGCCACCGCTCTGAATCCGTATCCATATACCACCACCGATCCGTATCCATATACCACCACCACTACCATATACCACCACCGCTGCATATCCTACCACCATATATCCACCACCAATCCGTGTTCTTTGCATATTAGGTTTGTCTTCAAGATCCATCTAATTTCTATTTCGTGTTTCCATGCCTGAGTTGGTCTCGGAAAAAAAATTGGACACCCCCGGGCAGTTTTTAGACCAAAATTTCGGCGACCAAAAATATTTTTCCCTATCCTATTTTTAGGCTTTTCCGAGTCTTTTGAGACACTCGCCATCATAGTAATTTTTTGTCGCACTTTTTCGTCGTTGCTGCCGTGATTTCCGAAAAAAATAGTCAAAAAAATTTCGTACCCATCCTATTAGTTTGACCTGGGAAGAGTTTTGAGACACTCGCCATTATAGTGATTTTTCGCAAAAAAAAGAGGAGCGCAAGAAAAGGAGAGCGCAAAAAAAGTTCCCAGAGTGTGCTTTCCCCTTGTTTACGTGCAGCACCGTGATTTTGTTAGTGTTCTAGGCTCGCGTCTCTTGCACGGTCTAGCCTAGGACCAGCACAGTACCGTCGTTGAGCGTTTATTCAACTTTGCATCTCTGAATTGAATATTGCTGACCCTTTTTTGATGCGGAGCATACCAAGGTCAACCCCATGGACCTACCATCATCTCACCAAGTGCCTAGTGGACCCATGACTCGATCACATGCAAGAGCTCTCGAGACCGGGGTGACATCTCTCCTCTCACAATTCCACTTTGATGAACATGAGACATGGCTACTACCTCAAACGGAGACATTGTGCATACTCAGGTATCAAGGAGTTAGCCATGGAGACGTCAAGGAGCAAGGAGAATCCGAAGACGAAGATGGACGTGAAGATGGAGAAGGAAAAGGGCTAAGTCAGCAGAAGCCCGGACGATCCGGACCGTCGTCCGGACAATCCGGCTACAAGGCCCAACGACACCCGAAGCTTCATCCTGAAGCCGGATCATCCGGACCCAGACCCGGATCATCCAGCCACACTCGGATGTTCGGACCAGGACACGAACATCCGGCCCTCCCGCAGCTGCTCCAACACTATCGGATCATCCGGACAACGACCCGGATTATCCGGACCCCCGAAGCCCGGATCATCCGGACCAACTCCCGGATCATCCGGCCAGCGCCTGCGTGCGTGACTTGGGTCGAGGCCTGTGTACCCGTTTCGTCCCCTCACTTACCCCTTCGCCCCTTGGGTTATAAATAGACCTCCTCCTCCCCATTTTTAGGGTTAGCAAAGTAGTAGCTCATATGTGAGGATAGCTTTCGCTCATCCATATGGATCGTCTCCTCGAGAGTGACCGTGGCCCCTCTACGGAGAAGATCCCCTTGGATTCAAGACCTCCTCACGGAGAAGACCCCCATCAAGACCTCCTTACGGAGAAAAACCGGTTACCATTTGTATCGTCCTCTGTTGGACTTGGATCTTGTATCTTACCTTTGTGTAGATCGATCTAGCGCATGTGTGATCTATTCTTGTTGGTTGAGTGATTCTCTCGTGTTTCCTTTTGTGTTTCCCCTCGTTTTCCCCTCGTGTTCCTCGTTTCCTTAGTTGGGATCCGCTCCTTTCGTGAAAGATCGGCCGTACGGAGTTCCACTTAACATCATCTTGGTATCATGAGCCACGTTGATCACGATTTCGGAGCCTCCCCTCTTCGTTTTCTAGCTTGATTTTGTTGTTTTTGTCCTAATGCAAAAATCCCCACAAAAATAGGCCCAAATTTTTTTCTTGTGATATGTGATTTTTTTATGATGTTTTGTTGGTTTTGATCCGTGAATTTGTTGTGTTGCCAGTGGATCTTACCTTTCCCCACCATCTCCACCTAGCAATCCCTCCAAAATCCGTGAAATCCTCGAATTTGTGGCCGTTTTCGAGTTCATCCCGAGCCATCCCCGAGCGAGGTTGACCCGCCTGGATCATCCGGTTGTTGACCCGGATCATCCGGATCCGCCCGGATCATCCGGCTCCTGGCCCGGATCATCCGGCTTCTTCTGTCAAAACTGCATTTCCTGCAGTTTTTGACCACCGCCGCCTACGCCTCCGCATACCCACTACGACCACCACCACCTAACTTCCGCAAACCCCTCTGCAAACCCTTCCAATACCCCAAACCATACCACCAATTGACCGCTACCTACTCCGACACTTTTTGTCGCATTTGGTTTTGAGAATTTGAGTTGTGGCTCATTGTTTCCTATCGTGTTTCGGCTACCTAGGGACGGTTCGACATCAACATCACCACCGCTCATCTTTGCCAAGGACTACTACGAACGACTACACCCTTGTGGTATCAACTTCACATTGGTATCATCTTGGTATCGTGATCTCATCATACCCTCTTGCATTTGCATTGATAACCCCATAGCCTTACTTTTGCGTAGCTTACCCATCGAGACTAGCCTTTGAGTATTGCCGACAACGTGACTTGTGCACATTAGTGATCATACTTCCCATAGCATACATAATATCATCGTGTTGCATATCTTGGAATCATCTCTTGTGTCACAAAGTTGTCATTGCATACACAATTGCTATCTTGGTTCATGAAGCATTGCATGAAAAAAGAGCTCAAACAACAAAGAGCCAAACAAGCTTTTAAGCAAAAGGGAAAGATAAGCAACGAGCTTATAAGCAAGAACCTTAGCATCATACAACATTAAGATTGTCATACTCGATCATCTTGGATCATATCTCCGGAACATCATACATAGAGCATACTTGGGATAGAAGTCGTTGCATTTTTGCTTAGTAGGTTGTGCACAAGTTCGTATCCGCCTATTGTGCAATCGTGCTACCGTCTCTCTAGTGTTGTGCAGCAAGAGCATTTTCGTGGATTCCACATTTTGGCTCACCCTTGGTTGCACGACCCCATTTATCATTCCATGTGTTGTGTTTCCGTGTACCATATCTTGCTACTGGTCTACTTGTTGCATTTACAAGTCACGAATCTTCTCCAATGTTATTGAATCTTGCTTACATTCACATCAAAAATTGTGCCACCATCCTAATCAAGCTCCACCTTAAGCTTTTACTTGTGTAGGTGTGAGGAACCGACAAGAATTGGTACCAATTGTGCTATTTCCTTGTTACACATTGGAGTGATCTTTGATCCATCTTCAACATCGGTCAAGGTACATTTTGTATTGGTTCTTCCTTTTCTCCCACTCACATATCTTTGTTTGGAATGATGGATAGGCCAAGTACTTCTACCAACCCACTCTTATTGGAGCAAGACGACGACATGTCATCCTATGTCACCGAAATGCAACTATCTGGCGCACACCGAGCTTTGCATCAAGAACAACTTGCTTTGGGCGACCGCATCGACAACCTCGCCACCGACCTACGACAATCCGAGCAATGTACAAGAGACTACTTCGACACATCCATGAGTTCCCTCAAAGAAGATATCCGAACCATGATGGTCCGCTCTTCTACAACTTTGTCCTCTTCAAGACGGAGCCGCTCAAGTCAACACTCCGACGACACCATCTCTGGTTCAAGTACACCGACATCGAACACTCTTCGTCGTGCCGCGCGTCAAGACCGTTAAGCTAACCGCAATCCTCTACATGACACCGACTCTCAAGAGCTTCGAAATCGTCAAAACCAAGCTACATTCGCGCAAGCACAAGAACGGCAACACCAATGACAACAAGAACAAGAGGAGCGAACGCGACAACATTAAGATGCACAAGACGCCGAGGCGCAACATCAAGAACAACAAATTTGTGAAGCACAAGCACTTCAGGAGCAACGTGCCCTTCGAGATTCAACTCGTGTCGTAGCCAACCGAGGCCGACAAGCTCGTCTACATCAAGAAGCACTTCGCGACAGAGCTCAAGAAAGTGTTTACCAAGAACGTGTACATCGACAAGCTCCTCCTCAAGATACACAAGCTCCTCGACAAGCTCACCAAGACCATCAAGTTCATCGAGAGCATGAAGACAATGCCAATCCTCCTCGCCAAGAGCAACATGAGGAAGAAAACCCTTCTCGCCAAGAGCAACATGAGGAAGACAACCCTCCTTGCCAAGAGCAACATGAGATCGTCAATCCTCAACGACATGGGCGTCATCATCCACGACCCCAACACAATGAAGAGCAACGATATGGCAAGCTAAAGTTCACCATGCCAAAGTTCACCGGAAGCAATGACCCCGAAGAGTATATATCTTGGGCATTGAAGGTTGACAAAATCTTTCGCTTGCACAACTATGAAGAAGATAAGAAGATCGCGATGGCCTCCCTCGAATTCCAAGACTACGTCCTCATTTGGTGGGAACAAGTCATTGAGCGCCGAGAGGCAAGAGGTGAACCACCCATCACCACTTGTGCAAAAATGAAGGATGTCATGAGAGCACGATTCGTGCCAAACTACTACAACCGCAACCTTTTCAAGAAACTCCAACAACTCAAGCAAGGAACCAAGAGCGTTGAAGAGTACTACAAGGGAATGGAGATTGCCATGATACGAGCCAATGTCAAATAAGATGATGAGCAAACTATGGCACGTTTCTTGAATGGACTCAATCACCCTATCAGGACGATTGCCGACTTCCAACCATACTCGAACCTCGTCGAGCTAGTGCATCAAGCTACCAAAGCGGAACAACAAGTACAAGACGACTTCAAGTATGCCAAGTTCTCTTCCAAGTTGTTGGGGATATTACTACTGGGCGTAAACCGGCCTATCTGGGCCGGGTTAACTTTGTCAGTAGCTAAAGTATGTTAAAGCCCAAGAAGGCAGATGAGGGCTAAGGCCCGTAGTCGGTTCAAGACTTGTAGCCGTAAACCGGCATTGGTATATAAACTTGTATTGTAAGTTAGGAATAGGAAGAGACCAACCCGGATACGAATATGAACCGGTGTTGGGACTCTGTGAACCGACGGGTGTCACCCGTGTATATAAGGGGACGACCCGGCGGCGGTTCAAGGACAACAGACAACAACTCGAGACTTAGGCGAAGCTTGTTTGCTCCCTAGTCATCGAAACCCCATCAATTCCATCACAACTAGACATAGGCTTTTACCTTCATCGAAGGGGCCGAACTAGTATAAACTCACTTGCGTCCCTGTGTCCGCTTTAACCCCTTCAAGCTAACCCGTCGCGATGGCTCCACGACTAAGTCCTTTCATGAGGACATCTGCCGTGACAAAACCACGACAGTTGGCGCCCACCGTGGGGCTATCGCACGATGGTTTCAAATTCTTGGGGGGCAGCTTCGAAGGACTCAAGGGCTATGCTGTGGGCCGGATGACTAAGAGTCGTCGCGACAAGCTCTACATCGACGATGCAGGATGGGGCCCCGAGGCTGGCTCAATCGAGTACGGGTATCGGGTCCCCTTTGGTGGCATACACGTCTTCATTGGCAAGATCGGTGAACCGGGCCCTGAGCCGGACATCTGCACCGACCTCGTCGAAATGGCTCAGCGTGCGCGATCTGCCCAGGTTAAACTGGCCGAGAAGCATGCCTTCGTGGGAGTCATCCATGGAGGAAGCTATGAGGATGGATCGGAATCCGGTGGCGAGACCGTCGTTTACTCCGGCGACGAGTCATCAACCGGAGAAACCGAATCTTTGTACCAGCTACAAGATGGCCGGATTGGGGGCTGTTCTGATGGCGACAGTATTCTGGACCCCTCTGATCTGCCCAACCGGGTTGGAATATTCATGGCCGGTACACAAGCGGTGCTTCATTCTTTGACCGCAGCAGCAATGATATCCAGGTCAGTAGCGGCGACGGCTGCCGGGGCAGGAGGCTCTGTGCGCCCGCCGGCTCAAGTTTTGTCGGATCTGTTTGATATGTTGGCTACGCTTATGGCAAAGGCTAACCCGGCAGATCAGGATGCCCACAACGCGGAAATTGCAAAGGTGAGGGAACAGATCACTCAGGCCAAGGCCGACCTAGCAGCTGACGATGCCAGGATGACCGCAGAGCGGGCCGCTTTGGATGCGCAGGCCTATAGGCTTATGCTGGATCAGAACGCGTCACATGAAGTCATGAAGAGGAAGTACCGATCTCGTTTGCCTCCGGTCTTCGAGGCCAGAGACCTCTTTAACACCCCAGGAGCGGGAACCAGTAATCCGCCGGTGGTAAACAGGGCGGAAGCACCTGGGACGGGCGCACCGGTTCAGCCCCGTTTGACGGATCCGCCACATCAGAACACTATTGTACCTCAGGCTATCCCGACACCTCCAGGTCACTACTCCAATCCGATGTACAACCTTGTCGCAGCTGCTGCACGGCTGGAGGCCATCCCAATTGAAGGTGATTCGCTGCAGGCGGTGGAAACACGCCGGGTTAAGGAGCTTCTTCGAACAGCTTTGATCCAATAGGAAGCATACTCGTACAGCCGTGACCGAATTCACTCCACCCCTCGTCCAAGCCGGAGCTATAGCAGACGTATGGATGAACTGGCTGTGTCAAGTAATGCATGAAACCATGCAGCACCTCGTGGTAACAACCCAGCGGGCGGTGTTGATGACGCTCAGGAAGTGGTGGACCGGGCCCGAGCACACAGCGAGGCGGAGTTAGCAGCACAGTATCAGGCTCGTCAGCTTATGCCGGTTCGTCCAACGACCTCGGTCGAGCCTGGCGCTTCTTCCAGCTCTTTGGGGGTGCCTTGTCTTGTCCCCGCTTTACGCAACATGCGGCTGCCCAAAGATTTCAAGGGCCCGCGCAAGGTGCCAAATTACACTGCAGATCAACCTCCAGAGACATGGATAGAGAGCTATGAGATGGCCATGGAGATGCTAGATGTGGATGATGCGGCATGTGCAAAATACTTCACCATGATGCTCGAAGGAACGGCCCGTACTTGGTTAAAAAGTCTACCGGCCAACTCTATCAGTTCATGGGCCCAATTGCGAGCCCGGTTTATTAGTAATTTTAAAGATACATGTAAGCAGCCTATGTCCATAGTGGACTTAGCAGCCTGTGTCCAGGAGGAAGGAGAATGGACGACCCGTTGGGTGCGCCGGGTGTCACAAATTTTACATTCGTCAGACCGTATCAATGCAGATACTGCGGTTATAACTCTGGAAGGAAACTGCCGGTTTGGGCCTCTAAAATTGAAGTTGGGACGGATGAAACGCCATTGCAATGATATGGGGACCCTCATGGCTGCATTAGTGAAGTATGCTGATTCTGATAGTACCAAGGATCCCGAGTCCGATGATGACAAAACAGGGAAGGGAAGGAAGAACGGCAACTCCGAAGGGCAGCAGCATAACCCGGCAGGTCATGGAAATGGAGGCAAGCGTAAAGCGGATAGCAGCATGGACTTTGTGACTAATACCAATGCGCAGGACAAGGGCCAGCGACGTAAGGGTAAACCGCCGAATCGCGGAGGAGCGCCTAACCCCAACCCGGACCGCCTAAACTATCTGTTAAACCAGCCCTGCCCAAAGCATGGGACGAAGGAGGTGCCAGCCAACCACCTTTGGAAGGATTGCTATATTATGCAGGAGTTCAAGAATTCTAATGTTTTCCGATATGATCACGGGTCAGGTGGTGGTTCAGGATCCGGGCCGGGTTATGGTGGAGGAAATTCCGGTTCAGGCTTTAATGGTAATCAGGGTGGACATAACAATCAAGGTATTCAGAATAGCCAAGGTGGTTACAACCCGCAACAGCAGCAGCAGTCGGGTTATCAGATTCACCCCAAGTAGTTGAATAGTGGCAATATCATGTTTTCACCACTAGTCTGGACAAGCGAGACCAGAAGCTTCATAAGCGGGCAGTAAATTCTATTGAACCGGCCGTGCCCCGTTATCTGCGCTGGTCTGAACAACCAATTGTATGGAGCAGAGAGGATCACCCTCCCCGGGTTGACAATCCGGGTCAGCTAGCGTTGGTGGTGGCACCCCAGGTGGGGGGTTATAAGTTCACCAAAGTGCTCATGGATGGAGGGAGCAGCATTAATATCTTATACTACGAGACCTTCCGTCGTATGGGACTAACAGATAAAAATCTTAAACCGTCCAATACGGTATTCCATGGTGTGGTACCTGGTAAGTCAGCATATCCTGTTGGCAAGATAGCTCTGGAAGTGGCCTTTGGCGATGATCATGATTCCAGGTCGGAGACATTGACTTTTGAGGTGGTAAAAATCCAGAGTCCATATCACGCCCTGTTTGGGCAGGCGGCTTACGCCAAGTTTATGGCACGGCCCTGTTATGTGTATTTGCAGCTCAAGATGCCAGGTCACAAGGGGACAATAACGGTTCATGGAAGCCGCAAGGTCGCTTTGGAATGTGAGGAAGGTGATGCGGCCTACGCAGAGTCGGTTTGTGCCACAGAGGAGCTGAAATACTACAAGGATAATGTTGATCCGGCAGACATGACTCCGTTGAAGAAGCCAACCACGGAGCATGATCCGGCCCTGAAGTTCAAATCGGCAGCTGAAACTAAGCTTGTTGACTTCATACCTGGCGATTCGTCCAACCAGTTCAGCATCAGTGCCAACTTGCATCCGAAATAGGAAGGCGCGCTCATCGAGTTCATCCGTGAGAATTGGGACATTTTTGTATGGAAGCCTTCTGACATGCCAGGTGTACCAAGGCAACTCGCTGAGCACACTCTTAATGTGGATCCAAAGTACAAACCGGTGAAACAGTTCTTTCGCCGGTTTAACGAAGAAAGACGCAAAGCTATTGGAGAAGAAGTAGCCAGGCTCTTAGCAGCTGGCTTTATCATTGAAGTTTTCCTTCCTGAATGGCTGGCTAATCCGGTGCTGGTCCTTAAGAAAAATGGCACCTGGCGCATGTGTGTGGATTACACAGATCTTAACAAGGCTTGTCCAGCAGATCCTTTTGCCCTCCCCCGTATTGATCAAATTATTGATGCTACGGCGGGTTGTGAGCGTTTAAGTTTTCTGGATGCATATTCTGGTTATCATTAGATCAAGATGGCAGTTAAAGACCAGGAGAAGACAACATTCATAACTCCCTTTGGAGCCTTCTGCTATGTATCTATGCCCTTTGGGCTCAAGAGTGCTCAGGCAACTTATCAATGATGTGTACAGAATTGCCTTCATAAACAGATTGGCCTACGTGGATGATATTGTGGTTAAGTCAAGGGAGAAGGAGACTCTGGTTGACGATTTGAAGGAAACTTTTGATAACCTAAGGACGTACAAGATGATGCTCAACCCAGCCAAATGTGTCTTTGGTGTACCGGCGGGCAAGTTACTGGGTTTTCTGGTGTCCAATAGGGGAATTGAGGCTAATCCGGAGAAGATCACAGCGATCACCTCCCTGGCTAAACCGAAGTGTATCAATGATGTTCAACGCTTGGCAGGCCGAATTGCCGCGTTGAGCCGGTTTATCAGCCGTCTTGGTGAGAAGGCGATTCCTTTATATCAGATGTTAAAGAAGACGGATCAATTCATCTGGAGTTCTGCTGCTGATAAAGCATTTGAGGACTTAAAGCAGCAGTTGGCCAATCCGCCTGTGCTCGCCGCTCCAATTGACAAGGAGCCGTTGTTGCTATATGTTTCCGCTAATGCTCGTGCAGTCAGTGTAGCTATTGTGGTGGAGCGAAAGGAGGCAGGCAAGGAGCATCCAGTTCAGTGTCCGGTTTACTATATCAGCGAGGTACTTATTGAATCCAAGCAAAGGTATCCGCATTGGCAGAAGCTGGTATATGGAGTTTTTATGGCAAGCCGGAAGCTTAAGCGGTACTTCTAAGGACACCCCATCACAGTGGTCAGTTCTGCTCCCTTAGGAGATATAATCCAGAACCTGCAGGCGACTGGCCGGATTGCCAAGTGGGCTATAGAGCTTGGGCCACACGGATTGAGGTACGTGCCTCGGACGGCGGTCAAGTCTCAAGCACTTGTCGATTTCATCAATGATTGGACAGAACTGCAAGTACCTGAAGAGAAGTCGGATCACACATATTGGACTATCCATTTTGATGGGTCCAGGCAGTTGGAGGGCTCGGGGGCTGGAGTCGTGTTAACTTCCCCACGAGGTGATTAGTTTTGTTACGTTCTCCGCTGAATGTTCCATTGTACTAACAATGCAGCTGAGTATGAAGCCTTACTCCATGGTCTCCGGATGGCTAAGGAAATGAATCTAAGCCGAGTTAAGTGCTTCGGTGACTCGGACCTGGTGGCTCAACAGGTGTCTGACACTTGGGATTCCAAGGACCAACTCATGGAAGCATATCGTCATGAGGTGGATATTGTTGCAGGTCACTTCAAGGGTTATCAGGTGGACCACGTGGACGGAAGAATGAAGCGGCGGACGCTTTAAGCCGGTTGGGCTCTCAACGCAAACCGGTCCCGCCCAATGTTTTCCTTGATGTGCTACACAACCCGGCGGTCAAGCTCCCTGGTGAAGAGGATTTGGCTACTCCTGATCCGGAGGCTCAATTGGTGGCAGCTCTTCATGTCATTCCGGATTGGACGCTTCCTTACCTTGCGTACATGAACCGGGGTAAGTTACCAGAGGATGAGACTCTGGCCCGGCAGATAATCCGGCGATCCAAGTCCATGACTATTGTCAATGGCGAGTTGCATCATTGCAGTGTGTCAGGGGCGTTTCAACGCTGTGTGTCTCTTGAGGAAGGCTTTGAAATCTTGCGTGATTTCCATGAAGGAGACTGTGGTCACCACGCCGGTTCAAAATCTTTAGTGGCTAAAGCGTTTCGCCATGGCTTCTATTGGTTGACTGCTCATGCTGATGCGGAAGATCTGGTCAGACGATGTGACGGTTGCCAAAAGTTCTCAAGACGTGCTCATGTGTCGGCTCAAGAATTGAGAATGATTCCAATCACTTGGCCGTTTGCGACTTGGGGGCTAGATATGGTTGGGCCCTTCAAAAGGTCCAAGGACAAGAAGACCCACCTTTTAGTGGCGATTGACAAGCTTACAAAGTGGGTGGAAGCGGAGCCCGTTAGCAAGTGTGATGCGGCCACGGCGGTTCAATTCATCAAAAAAGTGATTTTCTGGTTTGGTTTTCCACACAACATCATTACAGATAATGGTACCAATTTGTCCAAGGGTGCCATGAAGGAGTTCTGTCAACGAGAGCACATCCGGCTTGACGTTTCATCAGTGGCTCACCCCCAGTCTAATGGTTAAGCAGAGAGGGCTAATCAAGAGATCTTGCGAGGCATCAAGCCCCGGCTTATGGTTCCTTTGCAACGAACGCCGGGTTCTTGGGTTGAAGAGTTACCATCTGTATTATGGAGCATCAACACCACGCCCAACAGATCGACAGGATATATGCCGTTCTTCATGGTATATGGAGCGGAGGCGGTTCTCCCCAACGATATCCGTCATGATTCACCTCGTGTAGCATCTTATGTTGAAGCGGACAACGAGGTAGCACGGCAAGATGCTTTGGACTTGTTGGATGAAGAGCGAGACATAGCAGCCGCCCGTTCGGCGATTTACCGGCAAGATCTTCGTCGTTATCACAGTCGCCGAGTTAGAACCAGAACCTTTCAAGAAGGAGATTTGGTACTTCGGCTCATCCAAGACCAGACTGATATGCACAAGTTATCCCCACCTTGGGAGGGACCCTTTGTGGTCAGCAAGAATCTTCACAACGGCTCATATTATCTGATCGATATTCGAGAGCATAAGGACTCGTGTACATCAGAGGAGGAGACCAACAGGCCATGGAACATAGCTCATCTTTGGCCTTACTATACCTGAGCCATTGGCTCTACTTATGTACATATTATGACAATGTATATATTATGATAAATACAATAAACCGGAGCCTCAGCTAAAGCGGGGTATTTGTTTCTTTTTACATCATGTGTGGTTACACGGAGTTGTTCTATCTTAAAGCGACCTCCGGTTTACCCCTTGAATTAGCTTTTCAAAGCTTCATGTTATATCACTTGGGGGCTTGGTCATATCCGAACCAATGCAACACCTTTTGATAGGCGAAAGCCACCAGATCACTTGGGGACTTGGTCACGTCTGAACCAGTCACGCCTCTTGATCGGCCTAAGGCCACAAAATCACTTGGGGGCTTGGTCGAACCCGAACCATTGCCACGCCTCTCGATCGGCATAATGCCACTGTTTCATTTGGGGACCTGGCTGACTTGAACCATAGCTACGCCTATCGGGGGCTTGGTCGTGTCCGACCATGGTAACACCATTTGATCAGCTCAATAAGCCTCTTTTTGCAAACGGTTTTATCATTGCCTTTTCTTGAAATTTTCTTTGATAAATATTTCTTTTGTTGCGTTTTCAAACCGACAAAATTCTTAAACCGGTTCAACTGTCAGTTGACGGAACACGGTGAATTCTTAAACAGGAGACTATTTGCCCGGTTTGATTTTTTGTTAACATCCAATTATGGAGTAACAAGGTATTTATCCTAACCCAGCACGATTTACATGATAAACCGATATTATAGGTGCAGGAGCTGTTTTTTCTCCTTCGACGGTATAGGTTTGTAACCTTCGTTTCAAGATTGGCCTAAGCCAACTTCATGCCCAACGATGGCAGGTATTTTGTATCACAAGATTTGATCATATACTTAAATTACATTTCATATATACAGTGATCATAATCCGCCTGGCGGTATAACTGCGGTGGCGCTTCAAGACTTTTTTGTAGAAGAAATAGTTTGAAGATTTGATCATCCAATATGCACGAAGGCATATTAAAGTCAGGAGTATTGGCTAAAGCCTATTACAAGGCAACATGGTGCCCAAATAAGATCATTGTTTTTCTGCAGAATATAAAAGGGCAGCAATTTAAACCGGCCTCTGGTTTAGGCTTGGTCACCAGCCTGGCCTGATGGTTGCGGGTCATCTCGCGCCGCTTCAACCTTTGCTTCCCTACCCAGCGGCTGGAAATCAACTGTTATCCAGTCGATTCCCATTAATGCTTGAAAGATAGCTTCATCATTGATCAGCAACGATGGTTCAATATCAGGAGCGTAAGTATGCTTACGGATTGGAGGGTTAAGATTCTCCGCTTCAGGAATTGGTGCAGGCACTCGTTTGTTTTGACTATCATGCTGGGGTTGATAGTGAGACAAATCTGCCTCTTCAACCAGTTGACAAGCCAGAGGGCGCACTTCCCGGTTTATCGCTCTCAGATCCTCCTCATTGAACTCTGAGCCATCTTCTTTCAAGTGGGGATAGCCTTGAGCCGCTTTAACGGGATCAAAATTCGGCACCCACGCTTTGGCCCGGATTAAGGCATTGATAGCACCGGTTCAAGCAGCAGATTTCTTCAGCTCTTCAACCCGGGCAGGAAGCATAGACAATCTCTTAAGAGTGTCCTGGATCAAGGTGGGCGCCGGGTTGTTATGGGACGCAGTCGAGATAATCCGCTGTGCACCAGTATACAGTTGCTCTATCAATGTGTAGGCGGCTTTCAATTTCCTCCGCACATCCGACCCCAAGTGACCAATACGTGTCCCTGTAAACATTGCTAAGGGTGAACAAACCGGCAAATCCATAAGAAGGCAGAGTTACTACAGACATCAAGAAAGCTTACCAAAGATAGCAGCAGTCATGGCATGCACTTGCCGCTTTATGCTGGTCAATTCATCTACCACCGGTTTAAGTGCAGCCTTGGCATTCTCGGCTTGCTTAGTTAAAGCGGCTTTCTCAGTGGCCCAATCCAACCGTTCTTTCTTAAAGCCCTCTTTAAGCTGTTCCATGACGCTTAAAGCGCTGGTTAACTCCTCTTTTGCTTTAGAAGTTTCAGCTTGTTGGGATTTCAGATTTTCTTGAAGATCGGCGAGTTGGCTTTCTCTCTTGTTCACCACAGCCTGCATATACATGGTAATACGATTCAGATAACAGGAGCAAGAATTGAAGTACCAACCACACAACAAGTTATGCCCTTGGTACTTGGGGGCTAATGCATATTCGGTCTCCATCCTACAATTGTTCATAAAGTCCCAAGCTCAATACAAGTATTCAACTTGGTACTTGGGGGCTAATGGCTATTTGCTCAATTGGTACTGACGCTACAATTCTTATTACCTAAAGTCCCGGTTTAACTTCACCAAGTTGAACCGGCCCTTGGGGGCTACAACAACAAATTCAGACACATTGAAGTTCGGATTAACAAAGTCCCGGTTTGAATGAAGACCCTAAAACCGGCCCTTGGGGGCTAGGAGAGTCAACAGATTAAAACATACAAGCAGGAAAAAGCATATGGAAGTTACCTCATATTTTTCCTTCATCATGTTAACCAAACCGGCTTCATAATCACAGCTGGTATACAGCCTGTTCAGATAGCCGGAATGGAGATCTTGGGCGTTCAGAGCGGCATAAGTTGTCATATCGGCATTCCATTTTCCTTTGCCAATGGCAGCAAATTCTTACTTGGCAGTGTGCCTGGATAAAGCAACGGGATTACTTGGCTCTGTGCAACCAATGCTAGTAATAACAACCTCATCATCCATGGCATCGCCGGTTTGCACTGGGGCCGTTGGCTTATCAATAGGCTTGGATGGACTGGTGGATTTCTCAATCCGGATGGGGCTTGCGGGCTGGTCAACAGGACCAGAGGCGTCAACATGTCTCTCTTCAGTAATAAAGTCATCATCTTGTGGTGGTGGGTCATTTGGCACATCCTCACAGATAGCCGCTTCAGGACCGGGTATTCTGTCCGGTTCAAGAATAGCATTTTCTTCAGCTGCTTTGTCCAGGTGGGCCTTCTTGCTTGGCCTAGGCTTGGCCCTGAAAGAAATAAAGGGATCAATACAGTATATGTTATAGTATAATGCATCAGAAACGTCGTTGGAAATATGACTCACCCAAGCACCGTTTTGAGCGGTGGCAGTTGGGTGGCTGATGACTCGCCAGATGAGGAATGGAAAGTGCCCTGATAATCGGAGTCAGACGGATTAAGAGGTTGACGAAAACAGCCCGCTTTAGGACAAGCATTGACAAGAGAGTTAGAGACCTCTGAACGACGTTTCCAAACCGGACTGTTCGGTAAACCGACGGAGGTGACTACCTGGCCGCTGTGCCGGGTTGTGCGACGGGCTTCATGCTGTTGTGTCTTCATAAGAAAGTTCGGATCCAAATAAGCAAGAGGATGAGAAAATTTAACTTGCCGGTTGACCCGACGTATTTTTAGTGAAGGTAAAGGGCTTGAATCGGAGGACAGAATGGTTACCTCTACAGCATCGGCCTGGCTGCCTTCCGCATCATCCTGACAATGGTCGTTACCAATAAGACGTGTGAAAAATAATCCAAGTGAATCAAGTTCTACTTCTAGGTCCGGATTACCCACATCATCATCAGCTATCGGATCAGAAGACGCGGTGGTTTTCTTCCTGTTAGCTGGCCTTTTAACAACTTTGGTCTTGGGCCAGTTTGGCCTCTCCGGTTTCTCTGGCTTCTCCGGTTTCTCCTGCGGAAGTTTCTTGCTCCAAAATGGATCATCACCCTGTGTGAAAGATGTTCATGTTGAATAATGGATAAATTGAGCAAAGACAGATTCAATAAAAAGTAAAGTATAAATCTTACAGCTGGCAGTTTGTTGGTGGCACAAAAGGGAAGCAAGCCGGTTCGAGCACAGACGGCTGTAACGCCCGGATAATCAAGCTACAGTAATCCCCTACTAATGATGCCAAGTCATCACTGTAACTGTTGCTAATCTCACGTTGATTCAAAACCAATTCAAATTCAATTTTAAATTAAAGTCAAATAAATTATTTCTCCAAACAGTAAAACAAAAATGTCCGTTGGGTTGCAAATATTCACTAACTAAATGTCATGAGTGATTCAACATCATTTGAGGTAGCGAATTTCCCCTGGGAATTAAAGCAGTTCCAAATAAGCATTTTTTTATGCTTTTCTGTTTGTGAAAAATCCAAATCAATTCAAACTCCTCCCAAACCTTTTGTGGCAGGTGCCAAATAATGTAATGTATTTATTTGCCCAAGTACCACATTTTACAGAACTCCTTTTGGCAGCTCAAATATTGCATAACATTTATTCCTGTAAAAAGAGAAAAGAGCAAAAGAAAGGAAAAGGGAAAAGAGAGAAGCCACCCCACCCCCTTTGCCACACCGGGCTTTAGCCCAACCCAACAAGCCGGCCCACCTTCCCCGCGCGGTCGATCCCCTCCCTCACTGCTCCTCCGACCGGGGCGTGTCCCCGCCGGACCGAGCGCGCCGCCCCGTACTGCCACGTCGCCGGCGAGGGGATAAGGGCAGCCCCGACGACTCGCACTCCCTCCCCACTCACCTGCCCTCCGCCCAGATCCATTTGCCCCCTCTCCTCGCAGCCCCCCTTCTCAGATCCCCTTCCTGGCCTCTCCCTCTCGCTTGGATGCCCGCCCAACATAGCCGTCGCCGCCGTCCTTCGTCGTCTCCGCGGCCACCGTGCCTTCGACGCGGCCTGGTCGTGCTCGTCGGCATCACCATGAGCTTCTGCGTCTTCTGGAGCCGCTGGAAGGAGCCGAGGAGCTCTGCATCTCCGACCACATCGTCGTCTTCCTCGGGTCGCCGGCGATTCCTTTCTTCCCCGACGACGTTTTGCAGCTCCTAAACCATCACGGTCCTACGTGTCAGCCGCGCGGTGAGCCTCTCCATCTCCTGCTCCCCTCCGTTAGACTCTTCGCTCGCCGTAGCTACCTCGTCGCCGTTGCCCTCGAGCCTGACCAACCACGCCTTCTGTTGCCACCGGTCCTCGTCGTTATGGTCATCTCCGGCCACCACCGCGCCCGCCTCCGCTCACCATTGCCCCGACTGCCACCTACTGCTTCTGCTCCGCTCCGCTGCCCCGCGTCGCGACCCCCCTGTGCTTTCCTCCGCGTCTCTGTCCGCCCCAGTTCGCCCACTCGCGCGTATGCGTCTGCCCGGGGCACGCCCCCCTGCTCTGCGTGCTTGCTCCGCAGCCGCCCGCTACCGTCTTACCCGCTCGCCTCTGCTGCTCCGCTGTCGTCATTGCCTTGCTCGTCGCTCGCCTGCACCTAGCTGCTTGCCGTCGTGCCTCATCGCTCGTGGCCGGGCCCGACTCCGGCCGCCGCCGCTGCCTAGCGCCGGCCAGGCCCCGCGAGCCCCCCCCACACAGGTCGCAGCCCCAGCCGCCCGGCCGCGCCCATGGCCGCCGGTGCCCACGCGCTGTGTGTGTGTGTGTTTGGGGCCGAACCCCCCCTTTGCTTATTAGTACTAATGTTGATTAGTGCTAACCCCCCCCCCCCTCTTCTAAATCTCCACTTAAAAAGATATACTAAATCTGTGAGAATGACACCTAGGCCCCACTACCCAGGTTTGACCAGTCAACAGTTGACTAGTCAACTGTGACTGGACTAATTGACTGGGTCAACCAAGCCCCCGGCCCCACATGTCATTGGCTGTGGCTAGCCCGTGCTGTGTATAAAATGTATATTCTGTTTCTAATTCTATTTAATAATAAATCTAGGATCTTCAAAAAATGCTAAAATCTCTAGAAATTCGTAGTAAATAAACGGTAACTCGGATGAAAATATTTTCTACATGAAAGTTGCTCAGAAAAATCCAACGAATCTGAATATGTGGTCCATTCATCTGTCACATGCCCCTAGCATGCTGAACATGGAACTTTCCTCCTCAGGTCATCTGTCTGACACAGGTCCGGAACTAGGAAAACATTCCCGGTTGACTTCCCCCTTCGCCGGTATCGTGTGGCACCGCGTTAGAACACGTCTAGCTCTGTGTGTTGTCCTGTTATGCACTTGCTTCCTATGTATTTACTATTTCCCCCTCTTCTCTTCGATAGACCCCGTGATGATGTTGATGGCCCTGTGATCGACTACGTCACCGACGACCCCTCCTTCTCGTCTGAGCAACCAGGCAAGCCCCCCCTTTGATCATCGCGATATCGCCCATTCCATTCTCTCATGCTTGCATTAGATTTTGCTACTGTTATTGTTTGCTCCTATTCTGATGCATAGCCTGCTTTTGTATATGCTGTTGTACATTACCTGCTATTCCTAAACTACTTAGTATAGGTTGGTTAGTGATCCATCAGTGACCCCCACCTTGTCCTTGTTGCCCCCGCTTCATCATCGAAGACCCGATCAACGGGATCGAAGACCAGGCCCTGACACCGCACATCACTTTCCCCTTTTGTTGCTCGACTCTGTAGAGTTACCATCGAGTGCCGAGGGTGGAACCTATACATCACTCCTGATGAGATCTCTGTAGTGTAGCTATTCGGACGTGGTCACCGAGGGTGTTTTCCTCCTTAACCACTTCCGATTCGGCTCTATCGTGCAACCCCTCAAGTGTGAAATTCGAGGGTGGTTCCTCTTACGTTCACCTTGATGATTACATCGAGTGGAATCCCTCAAGGGTGATTCCTCAGGTTTTCCCCTTGGTGTTAGACACACAGTTACTATGGTTACTATGACTTTGCACTGGACCCTGTTACTAAAGACGGGTTGGCCCTGAGGGGTACCCGCGCGAGCTTAATTGCGAGTGATGTGGAGTCGGGCGGACCTGGAAGGTGCCCGCGAGATAATTACGAGGTGTGGCCGGGCATTCCTAGCCCTTGCCGCAAGTCCTCGAGACGGGGCAATGGGGTCACATCTTTCGTGAGTCTCTGCTTGTTACCGCGCGTTCCTAATCCACTACGATTTGGATATTTGATCCGAGGGGCCTATGGCCTGATAGCACTAACCATCACGTGGGCATAGTATGGGCGTTCTGCGTCGTATACATCAGCCGAAGCTTAATAGACGTCATGCGACTGAGCGGCGCGCGTTGGGTTGGACTGGTAAGCTCCCGCCTTGTTTTAAGGAGGTAGCTAGGTCTGCTCACCGGCCGCCCACGCAACGTGCAGGAGTTCCCTGGGCGATGGCCCATGACCCCTGGGGGCATAGGTTTAGTCCGGCGTGCTTGACCTCTCTGTTAAGCCTAGGTCGGGTTGCGGCGTATTGTTTGGCCGAGGCCGGGCATGACCCAGGAAAGTGTGTCCGGCCGGAGTTAATCAAGCGTGGTGGGTAAGTTGGTGCACCCCTGCAGGGAAGAAAACATCTATCGATAGCCTGTCCTACGGTAACGGACACTTGGAGTTGTATCCCGATCGATACAACTAGAACTGGATACTTGTGATGAGAACTGGATGGTGATGAGCATTGGATTGTGATGATAACTAGATATTATGGCTCTGGGATGCCTTTCTCGCAGGGAGTCGAGAAAGGATCTCCGGCCGAGGTTTATAACACTTCTACTACTTTACCTTATGCTACTCTACTCCCTCCGGTCGCTGCAAGATGGTGGTTTCCAGAAGATGCTAGTCTTCGATAGGACTAGGCCTTCTCTCTATTCAGGCATTTCTGCAGCCCAGTCCACATATACAGCCTTCCTTTGATAATGTTGCATATGTAGTGTAGATCCTTGCTTGCGAGTACTTTGGATGAGTACTCAGGGTTGCTTTGCTCCTCCCTTTTCCCCCTTTCTTCTTCTTTCCGGTTGATGCAACCAGATGGCGGAGTCCAGGAGCCAGACGACACCACAGACGACTACTGCTACCCCGAGGGTGCCTACTACTACGTGAAGACCACCAACGACCGGGAGTAGTTAGGAGGCTCCCAGGCAGGAGGCCTTGCCTTTCCGATCGACGTTGCTTTTGTGCTAGCCTTCTTAAGGCAAATTTGTCTAACTTATGTCTGTACTCAGATATTGTTGCTTCCGCTGACTCTTATGTTTTCAAGCTTATGTATTCGAGCCCTCGAGGCCCCCGGCTTGTAATATAAAGCTTGTATTATTTTAATTTGTGTCTAGAGTTGTGTTGTGATATCTTCCCGTGAGTCCTTGATCTTGATCGTACACATTTGTGTGTATGATTAGTGTACGATTGAATCGAGGGCGTCACACTCCGGTTCGTTCAATATCTTCTTCACATCTTCTATGACTTCCTCATCTGTGAGTTGGATGTCAATGTGTCGTAGCGGGTCGCTGACACTGCCAGTATACTCGCACATCAAACCGGAGCGCTGGCTGAGTGGCAGTATGCTCCAAGATATCCAACAGCGAGCAAGGTCAACTCCTGTTAAACCGTTAGCCATAAAGGCCCTAAGCTTGGATAGTTGAGGAGCATAGTTGCTTCTCTCCTTTGCAGTCAACCTTTGTGGAAAGGGATGCGTATTGCTAAGCCGCTCCGGACGAAAACCAGGAAAAGGATTTTCTTCAGCAGGGGAGGTATCTTTGCAATAGAACCATGTTTGATTCCACTCTTTGGGATGGCTGTGCAGTTTGGCGTGAGGGTAGGTGACCTCTTTCCTTTTCTGAATCGCCACTCCACCTAATTCTGTATTGGAACCATCCGTAAACTCTGTGCGGCGGTTTAGATGGAAGCAGTCTCTGAACAATTCAACTGTGGGTTCCTCTTGAAAGAATACCTCACAGAGCACTAGGAAGTGGCATATGTTTGTAACAGAGTTGGGGCCGGTGTCTTGCTGACGGAGTTGGAAATTGGCTAAGACATCCCGGTAAAATTTTGAACCGGGAGGATTAAAGCCCCGGGCTAGATGATCCGTGAAAACAACGACCTCTCCCTCTTGAGGTGTGGGAGGACATTATGTACCAGGGACCCTCCAATGGATAGTTTCTTTGCTGCTTAAAGCGCCCATTAAGACTAAATTGTTCAGCTGAGTCTCTGTCACGCGAGAAGGAACCCAGTTGCACTCGTACACTTGTTTGGCCATGGTACAATCTACAAAGCAGTGATTCCGGTTCAAGAATATGTTGAAAAAATATATACTGGTGCATACATTGTTAACCCGGAGACAGTTATTTCTAAATCAGAGTTTTATGAAGCGGCAGTGCCTGGCTAAGGAATTCTGGCGGTTCAACAAGGAGACTAATGGTACATACCGGTTTGGTAATTTTTCTACGCAAAGTTAAACCACATGATCTAAACATTGAAATAGTTGAGATTGCGGATGTAGAAACAGATTTCACAAAATACTTCTACGGCATTGGATCTGAAGCATGTTCAGAAAAGAAGACAAATATTCAAAGGTTTAAAACAGAACAGAGCTAAATCAATGAGCAGAGATACATATAGATCTATGGTTTTGAGGTATGAAAATTGAAGGCGGATGCTAAAAGCTACCGCTACACAGAGCAAGGTTTCACAAATGCATCTAGGAGCTGTCATATGAGCATGAACCAGGAGATGAACACTAGAAGAATATGAAACCCTAGAAACTGATCTGCGTTGGAAAGAACAGAAGACTTACCGGAGTTGAGGAAGACGCGGAAGGTCGCCGCGGTGCTCTGGTGTGTTTAGGTTGATGCAGCGGCCAAGGCTGATGCAGAGGTTGACGGTGGCGGCGGAGCTCCGAGGCTGGGCGACGCAAGGAAGACGAAGCAGAAGGGCATGAAGGGGAAAAAACAAATGACCCCTCGGTCCTATTTATAAGGAAATGGATATGTGTCAGGCGCGAGAATCAAGGGGCCACGAAACGGAGGTGTCAGGCGCGAGAATCAAGGGGCCACGTCATTCCGGTTTACAACAACCCGAGAAGAAGACATCATGGCGGTTCAGCAAACTACAAGAAGATGTTGAAGATGAAGATTTTTTGGTTAAGGATTGACATGAACCTATTCAAATCAATCTGGGGCCTAATGTTGGGGATATTACTACTGGGCGTAAACCGGCCTATCTGGGCCGGGTTAACTTTGTCAGTAGCTAAAGTATGTTAAAGCCCAAGAAGGTAGATGAGGGCTAAGGCCCTAGTCGGTTCAAGACTTGTAGCCGTAAACCGGCATTGGTATATAAACTTGTATTGTAAGTTAGGAATAAGAATAGACCAACCCGGATATGAATATGAACCGGTGTTGGGACTCTGTGAACCGACGGGCGTCACCCGTGTATATAAGGGGACGACCCGGCAGCGGCTCAAGGACAACAGACAACAACTCGAGACTTAGGCGAAGCTTGTTTGCTCCCTAGTCATCGAAACCCCATCAATTCCATCACAACTAGACGTAGGCTTTTACCTTCATCGAAGGGGCGAACTAGTATAAACTCTCTTGCGTCCCTGTGTCCGCTTTAACCCCTTCAAGCTAACCCGTCGTGACGGCTCCATGACTAAGTCCTTTCATGAGGACATCTGCCGTGACAAAACCACGACACAAGTCCTACGGCTTCTCCAACACCCAAGCGTCAATGACTCCAACACCTTCTACCTCAACCAAACCATCTACAAGCAATGGCGACAAGTCAAGTTACAAGAAAGCTTCGACAAGCTCAAGTCTTCCTCCTACTTCAAACAACTCCAAGCCAAGAGCTTCATCATCCTCTACCCCAACTGATGAGACCATCAAGACAAGTTCCTTCAAATGCTTCACATGCGGCAGTCGAGGCCATAAGTCTTTCGAGTGCACAAACAAGCACACCATGATCCTCAACGACGACAGAACCTATGACTCAATGAGTGAAGGAGAAATGGAAGCCCTTGAGCAAGTGGCCATGCACCGCCAAGTGAACAATGAAGATGAAGATGATCAAATCGTTTGCGATGAAGATTCAAGTCCCGCTCTTGTTGTTTCCAAGGTCTTGACTCTTCAACATCAACAAGATGAAGATCAAAGGTGCCATATTTTCCACACCAAGGCCGGAATCAATGGAAGGTCCGTCAAGGTCATCATCGATGGAGGGAGTTGCCATAACTTAGCAAGTGAAGAACTATGCTCCAAACTCCAATTGGTCAAGATGAAGCACCCGCACCCCTACAAGGTTCAATGGCTAAGCGACACCGGCACCATCCAAGTCGAGCATAGGGTACAAGTCTCTTTCAAGATCGGAGCTTACGAAGACACTTTGGAGTGTGATGTCCTTCCGATGACCGTTTGCCACCTCCTTCTTGGACGGCCATGGCAGTTTGACAGAGGTGTCATCCACAATGGGCGTACAAACCACTATAGCTTCAAGATGAAAGGGAAGGAGTTTGTGATACGACCTATGTCTCCAAGCCAAGTGCTCGCCGACAAGCAAAACACCCATCATGGGGAGAATAGTGAGAGAGCGAACCACCAAAAAGAGAGTGAGCGCCACAAGCCCAAATTGAGTGCCTCCACGATGAGCGACAAGAAAAAGTTAGTTCTCTTTGCCACCAAACGTGAGATGAGATAAGTGTGTGAGAACCCATCAAGTGTCCTACACTACGTCCTATTGTGCAAGGACGAAGCACCAAAAACTAACACCTCTCACAATCTACCCTTGGTGTTATCTTATTTATTGCAGGAATTCCAAGATGTTTTCCCCGATGAGCTACCTCCGGGTCTACCTCCACTACGAGGCATTGAGCACCGAATCGACCTCATCCCCGGAGCACCTCTACCTAACAAAGCACCATACCGCATCAACCCCGAAGAAACCAAAGAAATACAAAGGCAAGTAAAGCATCTCATAGACCATGGACATGTGCACGAAAGTTTAAGTCCTTGTGTCGTACCGGTCATCCTTGTACCAAAACGAGACGGTAGCTTTCGCATGTGTTCCAATTGTAGACCCATCAATGCTATCACCGTTAGATATAGGTACCCCATTCCACGCCTTGATGATATGCTTGATGAACTTAGCGGTGCCACTATCTTTTAAAAAATTGATCTTAAAAGTGGTTACTATCAAATACGCATACAAGAGGGTGATGAATGGAAAACATCTTTCAAAACAAAATTTGGGTTGTATGAGTGGTTAGTCATGCCTATGGGTTTATCGGAAGCACCCGGTACTTTCATGCGTCTCATGCATTATGTGTTTCGCCCTTACATTGGTGATTTTTTTGTCTACTTTGATGATATCCTTATTTTTAGCAAATCTCTCAAAGAGCATGTCACCCACCTTCGCACCGTGCTACAAACTCTTCGAAAAGAGCAACTTTATGCTAATATGGAAAAATGCCTCTTTGGTGTTGATAAGCTTGTTTTCTTGGGTTTCGTAGTATCTTCTAAGGGTGTTAATGTTGATGAATCTAAGATCAATGCTATTAAAAGTTGGCCCCAACCAACCAATTTACAACAAGTGTGTAGTTTTCTTGGTTTAGCCGGTTTCTACCATAGATTCGTGAAGGATTTTAGCACAATTGCTTCACCTTTGCATGCTTTGAGTAAGAAAAATGCACCGTTTGTTTGGGGAACATCCCAAGATATCGCTTTCAATGAGCTTAAGAACTTGCT
The DNA here is from genome assembly GCA_032464435.1 of Aegilops umbellulata. Lineage (NCBI taxonomy): Eukaryota > Viridiplantae > Streptophyta > Magnoliopsida > Poales > Poaceae > Aegilops > Aegilops umbellulata. Next base: position 211,538,013 of record CP136058.1, read on the forward strand.
TACTCATGCTCCCATGCTTGCATTACCCAACTTCGGCAAACCTTTTGAAGTTCATTGCGATGCTAGATGTAATGGCATAGGAGGTGTGTTAGCGCAAGAGAAGCGCCCCATTGCATATTTTAGTGAGAAGCTTTCCGGAGCGCAACTCAATTATCCCATCTATGACAAAGAGCTATATGCTTTAGTGCAAGTTTTGTGTGAATGGGAACATTACCTTCGCCCTCATGAGTTCATCATCCACACCGATCATGAAACACTTCAATACCTAAAGGGTCAAACTAAGTTGAACAAGCATCATGCTAAGTGGAGTGAGTTTATTGAGTCTTTTCCTTATGTCATCAAGTATATTAAAGGTAAGGAAAATGTTGTGGCGGATGCACTTTCCCGTATATGCATGCTTGTTACTCAACTTGAATTAAATGTCATTGGCTTTGAGCACATAAAAGACTTGTATGAGCATGATCCTACTTTTGCCATTCCTTATGCCAAATGTTTGATGCACACATCTTGGGAACGCTATTACATCAAAGATGGATATCTTATGAGAGCTAACAAACTTTGCAGTCCTGAGTCTTCTCTTTATTTGTTACTTTTGCAAGAATCTCATGGAGGAGGACTAATGGGACATTTGGGACGCAACAAGACATTTGCTACGCTCTCCAAGAACTACTTTTGGCCTAAGATGTTCCGCGACGTCAACCGCTTCACCAACCGATGCTCTACATGCCGCAAAGCTAAGTCTAAAGCTCAGTCTCATGGATTATATATGCCTCTTCCAATTCCATTCCAACCATGGGAAGATATTAGCATGGATTTTGTGCTTGGTTTGCCTAGAACTCGAAATGGCAAGGATTCCGTTTTTGTTGTTGTGGACCAATTCTCTAAAATGGCACATTTCATTCCTTGCAACAAGATAGACGATGCTTCACATGTTGCCAATCTCTTTTGCAGGTAAATCTTGCGACTTCATGGAGTGCCAAAGACGATTGTCTCAGACCGCGACGTCAAGTTCTTGAGTTACTTTTGGAAGACCTTATGCGCCAAGCTCGGAATCAAGCTACTATTCTCTATGGCATATCATCCACAAACCGATGGCCAAACAGAGGTGACAAACCATACGCTCTCCACCCGTCTTCGCGTGCTAATCAAGAAGAACATCAAGGAGTGGGAAGAGTGCTTACCCATCGCCGAGTACGCCTACAACCGCGCAAGACATTCGACTACCGGCAAGTCCCCCTTCGAGGTCGTCTACGGCTTTAACCCGTTGTCCCCATTGGACATTCTACCTCTACCACTACAAGAGCGCACAAACATGGACGCGAGTGCCCGAGCCAACCACCTCAAGAAGATGCATGAATATACAAGGCACACCATCGAGCGCCAAGTACAACAACTCGCGACCAAGCTCAACGTCAACAAGCACCCCATGATCTTCAACATTGGCGATCTTGTGTGGCTACACCTCCGCAAGGAACGCTTCCCCAACTCCTAACACGAGCCGATGGACCCTTCAAGGTGCTTGCATGCTACAACAACAACGCATACAAGATCGACATCCCACGTGACAAGTACTCCATGAGCGCCATCTTCAACGTCAAAGATATCTCCCCGTACCATGGTGATGAGGATTTCGATCCGAGGTTGGATCTTTCCCAAGGGAGGGGAGATAATGCGAAGCATCCCAAGGTCATCCCCATGGACCTACCATCGTCTCACCAAGTGCCTAGTGGACCCATGACTCGATCACGTGCAAGAGCTCTTGAGACCGAGGTGACATCTCTCCTCTCACAATTCCACTTCGATGAACATGAGACATGGCTACTACCTCAAACGGGGACATTGTGCATACTCAGGTATTAAGGAGTTAGCAATTAAGACGTCAAGGAGCAAGGAGAATCCGAAGACGAAGATGGACGTGAAGACGGAGAAGGAAAAGGGCTAAGTCAGCAGAAGCCCGGACGATGCGGACCACCGTCCGGACGATCCGGACCCAGCCCAGACGATCGGGACCCAGGCTCGGACGATCCGGCTACAAGGCCCAACGACACCCGAAGCTTCAACCTAAAGCAGGATCATCTGGACCTAGACCCGGATCATCCGGCCACACCCAGACGTCCGGACCAGGACCCGGACATCCGGCCCTCCCGCAGCTGCTCCAACACTGCCGGATCATTCGGACGCCGAGCCGGATCATCCGGACCCCCGAAGCCCGGATCATCCGGACCAACTCCCGGATCATCCGGACACCGCCTGCGTGCGTGACTTGGGCCGAGGCCCGTGTACCCGTTTCGTCCCCTCACTTACCCCTTCGCCCCTTGGGCTATAAATAGACCTCCTCCTCCCCATTTTTAGGGTTAGCAAAGTAGTAGCTCATATGTGAGATAGCTTTCGCTCATCCATACGGATCGTCTCCTCGAGAGTGACCGTGGCCCCTCTACGGAGAAGATCCCCTTGGATTCAAGACCTCTTCACGGAGAAGACCCCCATCAAGACCTCCTTACAGAGAGGAACCAGTTGTCGTTTGTATCGTCCTTTGTTGGACTTGGATCTTGTATCTGACCTTTGTGTTCATCGATCTAGCGTATGTGTTATCTATTCTTGTTGGTTGAGTGATTCTCTCGTGTTTCCTTTTGTGTTTCCCCTCGTGTTCCTCGTTTCCTTAGTTGGGATCCGCTCCTTTCGTGAAAGATCGGCCGTACGGAGTTCCATTCCACATCATTTTTGCTACCATATTATAAGCCTTCCCAACTCCACATACATCTACATCGTGCGTTTGACTCTCCCTGGTAATCGCTCTATCCAAGCTTTGATAGTTTTAACTTGGTAAAAATTTGAGAAGGTTTGGCTTATGTCGTCATGGACGCCCTTCATAAATCGAACCATCACCGAGTAAGTTCCATGCTTTCGAGAGGGAAATCCCCAAGATTGAAGGGGAATCCAAATTTTCTTCACTCTTTGCCCTAGAGTTTATTTTACGACGAACATACACCCTGCAAATCACCGTGTTCAAATTTGGCATTTTTTCGGGCTCATTTACCATATTTAGGGGATTATGTGCATTTTCTAGGCATTTAGCGCATATAAAGTCAATCCAGCTATAGGTGCACAGGTGTGATGTGAGGGACATGGATTGCCGTCGATCGCGGCGCATCCTATGGTGCACACGCGCGATCCACATTGCTGGGGTTCCGGCCAATCATAACGCAACACACAATAGGCTCAGCGCACACTGTTTCTGGAACCGGCGGAGATGAACCGTGTGCGATAATGAACGAGCAAAATTGTAAGGGAAGCCAAATTTCTGTTGTCGTTTGTCGTTGAGCTCTTGAATACGACTGCACTGTACGGCTGCCCGGCCCCTCTGTCCCAAAGCTCTCTCCAGGCGTCGTCCATGGCATCGCGACGCACAGTAACTGGTAAGGAAGCGATGGCATGCCGCCGCGCCGCGTTCCTCGCCGCCCGCGACCGCACACATGGTAAGGAAGCGATGGCATCTCGCCGCGCCGAGTTCATCGCCGCCGATGGCCAAACAGTTACATGGGCGGACTTTGAGGCTGCCATGGCCGAATGGGTGGTGGATCTAGAGGCGGCCAAAGCCGCACAGAAGGAGCGAAAAAGGCAAAAAGCAGTCAAGAAAAGAGAGTCCCGCCGCCGCAAGAAAAAAGAGGCCGCACGCCATGGTGAGGAGAGCTTGGCGGGGATCGAAGCATGGTGGGCAGCCGCCTACAAGGCCGGGAAGGAGAACGCCGGCGTCTGGCCAGCATGCCCTGATGGCAGCATGTGAGAAGTAGTTTAAGTTTGTAGTATTAGAGCAAATTACCAGTAGTACTTTAAGTTTGTAGTATTAACATAGAATCAAGTACACGTGTACATTTTTTGTAGACGGGGTCTGCCAACTTTCTTTTTTCTCGCACACGAGTATCTTACGTGCTTCGTCTGCGTTGTGTGTTTCCCCCGCCCAAGTTTCAAGTTTCGCACCAAAATTTTCATTAGGCGCACGATTTTAGAATTTATTCCTCCAACCACATCCCCTTCCCCTCAGTATCCCCCCTCCCTCACACCTCCCCCTACCGGCATCTCAAACTGCCGCCACCGCAACCACAACTTCAACCACATCTACGTTCTGCTTGGATCCAGTCAGGTAACCCACTGATCTCTATCATGTCCCCGGCCTGATTGCTTAAATGGCACCTATGAAACATCCTCATGCCTCCAAATCCCCCCCCCCCCCGCCAGGAGCTGATGGCGGTCCATGGCGCGATGGCCGCTGTGCGTGTTGACCCGAAGGAACACCCCGCCTCCGCCGCCGCCGCCGACATGGTGCAGGCTCTGGCCTAGATGAAGTCCCCCAGCGACTACCCCCTAGGACTTAACAGGTAAGATCTGACCTGCTAAATCTTACCAATACCACTTGCAACGGCTATGATTTGTACGGTTGATGTATTCAGCATGTCCATGCCTTATTTATTTCAGTACTGCACACTATGTGATGTTCAAATATTACCATGTCCAGCTCAACTTCACCAATACCAGCAACAAACTTACAATACATGACTCAGGATATCACTAGAGATGTTGCCCATTTGCTATTTTTAGTGGATGCTAACCCTGTTGTACTTAACATCCCTGTCCATGTACTTACGCAGGGTCATAACGGTCGATGCTATTTTTGCCGTCGAGGTGAGCTGCGTCCCATGTCTTACAGTATTTCACATAATTTGTGCAATTGCAGTTTAACTTTACCATTTACTGGTTGCCTGTAGGTACACATGTCAGTGGCACTGATCCATGCTTCGACCCGGAGGAATAGCTCGCCTCCGCCGTCGCTGATTTTGGGCGAGCTCTGGCCAATATGAAGTGCCCCAGCAAGTACCTCTCACGACTTACCAATTATGTACTCACCAGTTCAATCTTACCAATACCAGTTGCAATTAATGGCTATGTTCTGTACGGTCGATGTATTAAGCATGTTCTAGTAAACATGCCTAACACGTTTTTGCTACTTTCCCTACCTTTTTATAGACATCTGGGCCATTCTCTGCTCTAGCAGCACCAGCCTTGTGATGTTTAACTATGCCAATTGCATTTTTATCAGTACCCGTTTCAATGTTTGTTAAGCATGTTGCAATTAACAGTTGAATCCATTTTTAAACATTTGTATTTCAATGGCTACAAACTTACAAAACATGACTTAGGATGTTGTTAAGCCTGTTGCCCATTTGCTATTTTTGGTGGATGCTAACCCTGTTGTACTTAACATGCTTGTCCATGTACTTACGCAGGGTCATAACGGCCGATGCTGTTGTTTGCTGTCAAGGTAAGTTGCATCACGTGTCTTACAGTATTTCACATCATTTGTGCAATTGCAGTTTTACTTCTACCATTTACTGGTTGCCTGTAGGTACACATGTCAGTGGCACTGATCCACGCTTCGACTCGGAGGAACAGCTCACCTCTGCCGCCGCTGACTTTGGGCGGGCTCTGGCCAAGATGAAGTGCCCCAGCAACTACCTCTCAGGACTTAACAAGTATGTACCCACCAGTTCAATCTTACCAATACAAGTTGCAATTAATGGCTATGTTTTGTACGGTCGATGTATTAAGCATGTTGTGGTAAACATGCCTGACACGTTTTAGCTATTTTCCCTACCTTTTTATAGACAACTTGGCCATTATCTACTCTGGCAGCACCTGCCCTGTGATGTTTAACTCTGGCAATTGCATTTTTATTAGTACCGGTTTCAATGGCCATTAAGCCTGTTGCAATTAACAGTTGTATCCATTTTTAAAGAGTTGTATTTCAATGGCTACAAACTTACAAAACATGAATTAGGATGTTGTTAAGCCTCGTGCAATTAACAGTTGTATCCATTTTTTAATCCATCCCTTTGCTACCGTGCTACTCTTTCAAAATAAAGATATCACTACACATGCTGTTGTTTTATTACCATTTGCTATTTTTGGTGGATGTAACCCTGTTGTAGTTAACATTGGCTTTCCATGTACTTACACAGGGCTACAATGGGCGATGTTGTTGTTTGCAATCGAGGTTAGCTGCATCCCATGTCTTACACACCATCTATTCCTAAATATAAGTATTTTTAGAGATTTCAATATAGACTACATAAGGAGCAAAATAGTGAATGTAGATTCTAATCTAAACTATATCTATAATTCTATATACATCCATATGTAGTTCATATTGAAATCTGAAAAAAATAATACTTGTACTTAGGAACATAGGTAGTTGTATTTTACATCATTTGTGCAATCTCAGTTTAGCTTCTAACATTTACTGGTTGCTTGTAGGTACATATATGAGTGGTACTGATCCACGCTTCGATCCCTTTTGCGTATGGGGTCGAAGACAACAGTGAACTTTAGGATGGTAAGTAATGTGTTGCCTTTTCCCCCTGCCCACAACAAGTTACTCTATTAGACCTCAGTATCTGATATTTTTCTCTTTTCAGTGGTTTCAGAAGCTATTTACTGATGATTACCTTGCAAACTACATGACTGGAGTGGAGGCAACTAAGGTTAAAGTATATAATTCATGCTACCATGATAATGCTCTAGAAGTCTTCCTGAAGGTGGTGAAGGATGGGCGGGCGATCGTCACAAGGAGTTGGACAAAAGTGGTTCGTGCCTATGGCATGCAGGAAGGCACATTATGGGCATTTCGCTTCTTCAACACCATCGGCAGTCAAAATGATTTACACTTGTCTTTACTGCCTTTAAATACTATGGTTCATCATAGTTAATTGCTGCCTAATCCTGTAATTACTGAACATATTGTATTGGCAATTTTATTTGTGGATTCGTTGTTGAACCATTGTGCTGAGAATTTGAATTGCACGTTTCATATTTCAAAATTTCCAATTAGACTAATAAATTACAGGCAAAAATAAAAAGAGAACAGACGGTCATGGAACTTTGCAAACGGTTATGGCAGTAAAAGTGCTTGTGATGGTTAGCCCAATGCCACACAGTTTTCTACATCAAATCATGTGTGATGTAGTTAATGAAAGCAAACAGTTAACCACAGCAGAGCGTGTGTGATAGTTACACCTTTCACACACGAACGTATACATAAAACGGTGTGGGATGTACATACGAACAGAAACGTTTTCTCTGGATTGACTATGTGGGATGTACATAAGAACGGAAACGTATTCCTTGGATTGACTGTGTGTGATATACTTACGGCGGAAATGTTTTTTTGGGATTCACCGTGTGGGATGTACATACCTACGGAAATGATTTTCTCAGAATACCGTGTGGGATGTACATACCTACGGAAATGATTGGGTTTTGATGCCTCGCCCGATCGCACACGACCCCAGCCTGTGTCCCAGGAGGGCCTATCCCCGACGATTTCTGGGTCGTGTGGGAAGGACACCCTATCGCACACACTCACTTGGCCACGATTCTAAATGCTGTCACGGAAAGGGGTTAAAAACTTTTTGTTTAGGACCGACGCGCGCCAGTGTATAAACCCTAATTTCTCTCTTGTGTTCAATCTTTGTATCAAACCTCAGATTGGTACCTGGGGTACTAGTAGTGTTGATTACATCTTGTAGTTGATGCTAGTTTGTTTTGGTGGCAGTTTATTATGTTTAGATCATATTCATACCCACTAATCATGTTTAATAAGATGAGTTGTGAGTAGTCCGATTTGTTCTTGATGACGTGGGAGAAGTCTTGTTATTAGTAATGATGTGAAGTTGATCACTGTTCAATGTTTTGATATTATGTTGTGTTGTTCTTCCTCTAGTGGTGTTATGTGAATGTCGACTACATGAGACTTCACCATCTTTGGGCCCAAAGGAAGGCATCATCGAATTAGTTTATAGATGATGGGTTATGGGAGTGATAGAAGCCTAAACCTCAGATTAAGAATTGTTCTATGAGGGGTTTGTCGTGGGAAACCACGGCCACCTATGGGGCCAGAGAGCCCCTTTTGGTTCGGCGGGGGGATGGGCACCTTGCACAAAGAGTGGAGAACCATAACATAGCACGAAGAGATCACACGAGCAGCTTTACCTGGGTTCGGGCCGCTGCGAGGCATAAAACCCTACTCCTGCTTTGGTGGATTGATGGTAGAAAAACGCAACGCTCTTGCCCGGTAAGGTCGCCTTGGGGCGAGAGTGGCTACGCGTGTAAGAGTGTGTGGGGGTCCGAATCCATCCTACGGTTGCCATGGGCATCCTTTTATAGATCAAGGGATCACCATAGTGGCAAATCAATCTTTACATACTGATTAGATAGCAAGCAGTGCTATCAAACCTAACTCTGCAGGCTGATAGAGCGCATGAAATGTGCCGCTCAGTGTCACATCACAGCTCGCCCGGCAAGCCATGTCGGGTTGTTTTGCCAGCTTCGCACCTGCTTGCTTGACACGTCTCAGGACAGGTGTCGCTTGGAGGTATTTTATGTAAGAAGTGGCATCCATGTGGTAGGGAGTAGCCACTCAGTCACTTAGGAGCTTGACACCACACTAATCGACCACGTGCGTCACTGTGAGGTGGTGTGGTAGAGTAGTTTGCCTCCGTGAGCCCCGGCAGGCCTGCCGGGGCAATCTTGGAGGCCCGCTTCCGGGGTTAGCCCAGCATTGCCAGGCTCGCTTGCCCGACAAGGGAGGTTCTTCTCGTAGTGGTTCCTTGTCCCTCTGGCTAGTCTTGGTCTTCTTGATCTGCACGTTTGGTCCTTCAAAGAACTGATCCTTCGTGCCGTGATCTGATATTGGTGTTGTAATCTTGTTCTTGGGCCTGTGCATAGTCTGGGCAACGGACCCAGGTTTTGTTGCACCGATAGGAACCCCTGGGCCTGGCCCGAATGCGTTGTCGGGCGTCATCGGGGAGGGAGAGGACGAGGTCGTGGTCATCGTGGCGCCCGTGGAGGAGGACGGGGAGGTGCCCTGATCGCGCCTCCATCAGACGCTCCTCCATCATTGGAGGGCTACGTTGGATACCAGCCTATGGAGTTTGTCATCAGGCTATAAAAGCCTCTGCACGGCCGCCTCCGCCTGCCTACTCCATTCGCAAGGGTGATGGAGCTCAAACAACTGCATGCTTTGAGGTTGCACATGAGGGTCTGCGGGAATGGCAGCATGCGGGTGGATGCAGATTTCCCCGCCCCTCATGTCATGTACTTCTATCGAGGCTGGAAGACTTTTGCTCGTGCCCATAGCTTGTCGGAAGGGCATGTCCTCCATTTTAAGTTAATGGAGGGCGGTTCCCTTTCCGTCAAAGTTTTTGGGAGCTCGGGTGCTCGCTTAGGGTGCTGCTCTGAGAGCTCGACCGACGATGAAAGCTCCTCCTCGAGCGATATCAATGAGGAAGATAGTGACGGCGATGATGAAAACACTGACCGGGAGGGCGACGCCTCTGACTCCGGCTGAGCATCAGCCGGACCGTCACCGTCAGGCGGTGGCAGCACCATTTGCATCTGCACCTCCTCTCCGGCAAGGCGATTTGTCGGGGAGTTGGGAGTAGGAGTGCAGGTGGTGCCTCGGGCTCCTCCAGCAGTCTTCCAGCTGGACCCCGGCAGGCTTCCTTGCGGGCTGCAGCTCCGTTAGCCCCGCCGCGTCCTGCTGGCCCTGGTGGTGGCGGTTGACTGATCTCCTGCTCCGATCTCTTCACCATCACCTTCGTCTGTGCCCTCCCGCCCCCATCGGGCTACCTCTCCTGGAGCCCGACGGGGTCAGGCTGGGCTTCCGCCCAGGCACTCCTTTTGCCCTCTTCACCTTTTGTTGAAGTGCCTAGGAGGAGAGGGAAAAGAAAGGGCATCACGGGGCACTTATCTTTTTTCAATCTTAAATTTGTAGGCACTTGCCAAATTTTAGTTCAAATAATGTAATCTCTTGAATCCATGTTTGTGCCCTGTAAGGTCTGTACGTGTTTGATCAGCAAATTGATGAAAAAGATAAACCTTGCTGGGCACTTGTGCATGTATATGTCCATGCAGAGGTGGGATGCCTCTATATTTTTAAGTAAACGAGTTTCCCCTGGCAGGCTACCCTACCGATACCCTATATTTTGTTGTCGAGGAGTTCGGCCTACCGGGCACAAATCGTGAAGAGGGACAAGCCCCCCGCCAATCTTTTTTTCACCAAACGCCACTGCGACCATCCTAACTGAAGCAACGTTCAAGTCAAGGGATGGGAGCACCTAAGTTTCAAAAAGCGACGAGGTTTTCTTATGCACAAGTCTTTACTTACAGAACACGTATGGACAAGAGAAAGAACTTGTCTGTTTGGCTTGCTGGAGATCGCAGTGTAGGATCATCTTTCCATTCCCTCTTGGAGACTAAGTCTTTGGTAGGAGCCTACAATTTATGTAGATGAAAATGATGCCAGATGCGATCTTATCTACATGAACATGCGATGCTCATGAAATGCTTATGCATGCATGCAACTTGTCAGGGGGCCCTCAGTGCTTCATTTATTTCTCTATTGCTTAGGGTGTACGCCTATCTTCGTACAAGGGGTTACATGCAACTGAGGCAAGGCCTATACAAGCAATTGAATGCCATCGCTGGTCTCCAGACGGACTGCACCGGGTCTTGTGACTCGTACTACCCGGTAAGGGCCTTCCCACTTTGGCGTCAACTTGTTTGCACCCTTGGCGGACTGAACGCGCCTAAGGACAAGGTTGCCTTCCTCAAAACACCGATCATGAACCCTGCAGCTGTGATAGTGACGCAGGGCTTGCTGGTAGCATGCAACACGCGTAGCAGCCCGCAGACGGTTCTCCTCGAGAAGCACAACATCATCACGCTAGTGCTGAACCTGCGCTACATCATCGTAGGCAAGCACTCGAGGTGACCCGTAAATGAGTTCTGTGGGGATAACTGCTTCAGCCCAATAGACTAGGGAGAAGGGAGTCTGCCCGGTAGCTCGATTCGGTGTCATTCTGAGGGACCAAAGAACCACTGGCAGCTCGTCGATCCATCGCCTGCCGCACTTCTGCAGCTTATCAAATGTTCTCGTCTTGAGTCCTTGCAACACTTCAGCATTCGCCCTCTCAGCTTGTCCATTGCTTCTGGATGTGCAACAGAGGCAAATGAGATCTTGCTTCCGAGGGCATGAACATACCGCATGAAGGCGCGGCTCGTGAATTGGGTGTCATTGTCGGTGATGATCCAGGCAGGGACCCCGAAGCGGCACACCAATCCTTTCAAGAATTTGATAGCTGACTGAGCAGTCACCTTTCTCACGGCTTCTACTTCCAGCCACTTTGTAAACTTGTCGATGGCAATGAAAAATAAACCAAAGCCCCCGGAGCTCGGGGGAAGGGCCGAGGATATCGAGCCCCCAGACCGAAAACGGCCATGACAAAGGGATTGTGTGAAGAGATTGGGCAGGTAGATGGATGTTCTTGGAATGGAACTGGCAGGCTTCACACTTGGTGACTAGCTCGACCCCATCTCGGAGGGCTGTGGGCTAATAGAATCCTTGCCGGAATGCTTTCCCAACCAATGCCCTTGATCCAATGTGGGAGCCGCACATGCCTTTGTGTATTTCTGCCAGTAGTTCCTTTCCTTCTTCCCGGCAAATGCACTTCAATTGCACACCATTGGGCCTTCTTCTGTATAGTGTGTCATCGACAAACTGGTACATACTAGCTCTCCGGGCTACTCTTTTAGCTTCTTCTTGCTCTTCGGGAAGTTCTCCGGTTTGGAGGAAGTGGCCTATGTGCCTGGCCGAAGTTGGAGGCTGGGGCTCGGCAACAAGGACTAGCGGCACCTCCTCATTCACGAGAGCGCGTTCCTCGACCGTAGGGACCAGTGGCCCGACAGGAGGGTGCAACCCAACAATCGAAGGGGAGTTGTTTCCGGCAGGGTCCCTGCCAGGAACCCCGAGAGGCTCTCCCGGGAGAGGCTTATCAGAGTCCAATTTCCTCCTCTTTCGGGCCATTATTTCTAGGGATACGGAGGGCTGAGTAAGATGGAGAACAAAAGTTCCTGGTTCCACAGGAAGCTTCTGCACAGCACACTTTGACAGATGATCAGCAATGATGTTTTCCGCACGGGGTACGTGCTCTGTTTGCAATCCATGAAAGTGCTCCTCTAGTCTTCTCACTTCCTCAGCATATGCCTCCATCAATGGACTTTGTTAATCCTTGTTGACTTGTCTCACCACAAGTTGTGAATCTCCTCGAATGATCAGCTTCTTGATTCCTAATTCAGTGGCAATCCTGATCCCGGTAAGGAGCCCTTCATACTCTGTTGTATTGTTGGTCGCCTCCTCCCAGGGGAAATGCATCTGGACGACGTACTTCAGCTGCTCTCTAATGGGAGCAACAAAAAGCACACCAGCCCCCACACCTTGTAGGGAGAAGGCACCATCAAAATACATGATCCATTCTTGGGGTGCTTCCTTGCCAGAAATAACTGTTTCCAACAATTTATCAGGGGTTGGCGTCCATTATGCAATAAACTCTGCCAATGCCCTGCTCTGAATTGTTGATGTGCTTTCAAATCTCAGGCCAAAGCTGGATAACTCCAATGTCCACTCCACTATTCTTCCGGTAGCCTCAGGGTTTCGGAGTATCCCTTGCAAAGGAAAGCAGGTGACAACCATGATCTCATGGACTTGGAAGTAATGGCGCAGTTTCCTTGAGGCCATTACAAGGCCAAAAATCTACTTTTGCACACCAGAGTACCTAGATCTAGCCCCCTGCAATAGGGAGCTGACGAAATACATTAGGCGCTGCACCAATTTCTTCCTTGTCGCGTCCTTGGGGTGGTCTCCATTGTCGTGATCTCCTTTGTCTTGATCCATATCTGGCCTTGCCGGGCTATTCTCACTATCCCCCCTAGAAGGGACACTAGCTGAAGTTACTACTTCCTCCACTTCCTACTGCGCCACTAGTGCTGCACTAACCACTTGATTAGTTGACGCCAGATATAGCAGCAACGGCTTTTGTGGTTTGGGAGCAAACAAAGTGGCACAGAGGAAAAGTAGGCCTTCAAATCTTGCAATGTTGTATCTGCTTTCGAGGTCCACTTCATGGGCCATGCCTTCTTCAAGATCTTGAAGAACGGCAAGGCGCGCTCCGTAGACTTGGGGATGAATTTGCTAAGCGTGGCAACACACCCTGTCAAACGCCTAACATCCTTAACTGTCTTGGGTGCCTAAATCTGCTCGATAGCCTTGATCTTGGCGGGGTTGGCCTCTATCCCGCGATGGGACACAAAGAAACCCAGTAGCTTGCCAGAGGGGATGCCAAACACGCACTTCTCCGGGTTTAGCTTCAAGTTGATCTTGCGCAGATTGGCAAACGTCTCTTCTAAATCCTAGATGAGGGTTGATCTGTCCTTGGTCTTGACAACAATATCATCCATATAGGCTTCAATGTTCCTGTGCAACTGTGATTCAAAACCAATCTAGACTGCTCTCGCAAAAGTGGACCCGACACTCTTCAACCCAAAAGGCATGTGCACGAAGCAGTATGTGCCACAAGGGGTGATGAATGAGGTCTTTTCTTCGTCTTCCTTGGACATAAAGATCTGATGATGTCGGGTTTCGGGTTCCGGCAGACCCTTAAGGTTCGAACTCTGGGGTGCGCGCGGAGATTATGCCCTCTACCTCTCCGTCCCGCAAAGATCTAACTACTGAAAGAACAACACAAGAGACACATGGTTTATACTAGTTCGGGCCACCATTGTGGTGTAATACCCTGCTCTAGTTTGTGGTGGGTGGATTGCCTCTTGGGCTGATGATGATGAACAATACAAGGAAGAACAGCCTCGCGAGGGTCTGTTCTTGGCTAGGGGGATGAACTGCTAGGAGGAGTTCAGCCGCCCTTCTCTCTCTTTCTCTCTCACTTGCCCTCTGCTTGCTCAGATTCTAGGTACTCACTTCTCGATCTCCCCTTCTACCCTGGGGGTGGCTAGTCCTATTTATAGGCAAAGGCCCTGGGCCTCTTCCCAAATATTGAGCGGGAAGGGCGCCAACAATTGGCCAATTCGAAGGGGAACATCGGGTACACTTATCCTGACTAAAGTTGGTCCTCGCCTGCCAAAGGCTCTGCGGTGACGCTGTTCTAGGCTCCACGATGACCTCCTTCCCACCGTTGGACTGGTCTTGGTCTCGTTGCACCGAAATGGATGCCTTTGCTTGATCCTCTCGCCTGCGCTTGCCCCCTTTGCACCAAAGAGGAAAGGGAGACGCTGCGCGGACTAGCGCCCGCCTGGCACCCTAGGTCATCATGGCTTGCGTCATGGGCACCTCGCGAGGTACCCCGCCTTGATCTCTCAGCCCCCTCGTGAGCCAGCCCAATGCGGCCGTGCCTGAGGAAGCGCCGTGTCGTCCGCCCCGCGAGGCTTGGCCCCTCGCGAGGGTCTTGGGTCTTGTGTTGATGAAGATGGGCCGTGCGGGGCCCCCTTTCAAGCCATGCCGCAGGCCGCAGGCAAGCAAGTCTGGGGACCCCCGTTCCCAGAACGCCGACAGTAGTCCCCGGGCCCAAGGCGCGCATGGACTTGGCCGTGCCGAGAAGCGAAAGGGCAAGGGCGAAGCGCCGCGGGACCTAACAGCCTGCGGCCTTGGGCGCCGCGTGGCGGTTGATTGGACGTGGGCGGCAGTTGTACATAGCCGCTCCCCCACGCTCCCTTATTTTGCGCCCTGCTAGGTGGACTCGCAGTTGTACACAACCACTCCCCTTCCTGTTGCTCGACCGTCCCCTATTCTTCCTCCCTTCAAACTCCGACTCTTGTCTCCAATCCCATCTCACATCTTCCCCCACCTTTCCATCGCCATGGCTCCGATGAAGAAGGAGAAAGGGAAGAAACCCATGCCTCCATCTCGCTCGCCGCCGTCGGTGGCCCCCGCCATCGGCCGGTCGATCATACTCAATCGAGAGTGCCTGGATAAGCTCAGCCCGGCTCTGGCCACCATCTTCAATGAGTGTGGGAGGACGATGGCCTGGTCTACGTCTCACTTCCCCACTGACAGGATAATCACTGAGGTTCATTATTTTGCCGATGCCTTGTGGGCGGGTCTGGTTCCCCCCTTTTCCGATTTCTTCAAGGCCGTGCTCTCTCATTACCAGATCCATATGATGCATCTGGGTCCTGAATCCATCACCCTCCTTTCGGTCTTCGCTTTTGTTTGCGAGACGATGATGGGCATCCCTCCTTCCGTTGCCTTGCTGCACCACTTCTTCTCTTTGCGCCTTGCTGACCCCACTCAATGCTCAGCATGTGTGAGCTTCGTCGCCGCGCCTGAGACTGCGGCCTCAGGGATCGACTTCAAGCTTCCTTCGCCTTCTGCTGGGTTCTACGAGCGGTGGTTGTACGTTGATGTCGGGGTGCCCAGCCCCCTGCTGGCGAAGCCAACTTCGCCTGCTGTACCCAATTCGGGCTGGGGCCAGGAGACGCTCGTGAGCCCCCGGCTCGCCTTCGTCTAGCGCCGCTTCATGTTCTTGAGATCGCTCGGCGTGACGGCGCCCAAGGTGGTGAAGGAGTTCCTATTACGCTGCATTGCCCCTCTCCAACGCCACTCTCGCCGAATGTGGGCCTTCAGCGGGCATGATGATCGCATGAGGCTCCAGGGAGAAGACCTGACGCCTGGGGCGCTAAGGACAGTGCTCTTGGTCCTGGCTGGTGACCCCAACCCGGGCAGCATCCAGCGGGGAGGGGCCCTGTTGTACCTCTGCCAGAACAGTGATGACTTCGTGAAGCAGATGCCCTCCTTTGATGAATGGGGGCTGCGCCCCGCTGGCTTCCAAGGGCCTCGCGAGAACCCTGTGGTGGTGACCGCCCTTCTAGTCGGTCAAGGCGAATCCTCCTCGAGTGGCGGAGCAGGGAGGCATGAGATGAAGGCTCCCGATGAGGTGACTGCGCCTGGCGATGCCCTCGAGGGAGCAGCTCCTGAGGCCCGTGCTGCTGAGGCTATGGGTGGCAAGCAGCCGCTCCCAGCGCCTGGGGCCGAGGCGCCTGAGGCCCCGGCCGCGTCTTCTGGCGAGGTGATTCGCAGCACGCGTCAGGCAGGCGTCCCTGACGCGGACCGCTTTGTTGCTCCATCTTCGTCACAGGTTGATCCTTGCGCTCTTCTCTTGGGCCGCTTCCGTGTGGACTTTGACACCCTCCGGAGGAAAACGGAGGCCCTGGGTGATGACTTCTCTTGTCGCTTGCTGAAGCGCCGGAAATACTTCGCTACTGACGAGTAAGCCTTCTCCTTTCCTGGCTCTTGATCCCCTTGTTGCGTCTACTGATCCTTACTCCGCAGGCCTCTTCCAGCCGAGCTCGTGGGAGTCGCTGAGGCGCCGCCTCCTTTGGCTTCGCCTCCCCTGTCGTCCCCAAGTGATCCAAGCAGCACTGCTCTCGTGGTGAGGGCGAATGAAGGGGCGGACCGTCCCGAGGCGCACTGCGGCCCTTCTCTTCCCGCGATCTTCTTTCGTGGGCCCTCTCTTGGCATAGCCGGCCTGCCGTGGGCTTCTCATCTGGTCGCGGGCTGCGACTGGCTGAGGCGGCCCCTGTGCCCTTCTTCTGGAGACGGGCTGGCCCCAGGCCGGGCTTCTGGTATGGCACGCCCGGCCGTCGCGAGGGCGCCAGCCCCCAGCCCCCTGCCCGGGGGAGGAGCGATGGTTCGTGGCCCCCGGCGCTTGCTTGGGGCTGATGATGGTGTGGAAGACGTGCTCGAGCGTGCTCGGGAACGCCGTGCTTGACGCCAAGAGTTCCTTCGAAGGGCGACCGACGCGGTGGACCTGCTTGGGGAGGAGCTCGCTGGTGAAGACGCGCGCCTGGAGGCCACAGGGAGGCGCGAGCTGGAGGCCGTCATCGCCCTCGCGCGCCGTCAGCGCGACCTTGATGATGAAGAAGCGAAGGCGTCGCTGGAGGCCTCTCGGGTGGCCCGATCCCAGGCCGCCGAGGAGGCCCTGGGAGCTGACCGACGACGAGAAGCAGCGGAGGAGCGGGCTTGGGAGCTCCTGGCCCGATGCCACTCATTGGAGGAGCAAGTGGAACTGCGCGAGGCGGCCCTTGCGTCGATGAAGGTGGCCTCTGGCGACCTAGCTGAGCTCCAGAGGCGTGAGGGAAGTGTTGACGCTGGAAGCCGCCGAACGCACCCGCGAGTACGAGCGGTTGGATACGAGGGAGCGCCTGGTGACGCAGACGGAAGATGAAGTCGCCGCACGGGAAGCACGTGTCCTGGAGGAGGTTGGTCGTCGGGTGGCGACGGCACGCCAAGGCCTCGAGCGCGAGTTCGACGGGAAGCTGGAGTTGATCCGGGTCGAGGCTGAGGGAAGAAGCGCAGCCCTGAGGGCCCAACGGGATGAGGCGACGCGGCGGGCCGACGCTTCCCGGGCCGCCCTTGAGGCAGCGCAAAAGGAGTCGGCTGCCCTCCCGGTCGAGGTGCTCCGTCTTCGTCAGCGGGTGGAAGAGGCTGAGGCCGTCGAGCGCCAGAACGCTGATGAGATACACCAGCGGCAGGTCCTGGAGCACGTGCACGGCCCCATGTTGGCTATGCTCAGGGAGAGGGCTAACGCAGCCTTGGGCAACATCTGTGAGGCGGCTGTCGGCGAGCCGCACACGATCAACTACGCCGGCAACCAGCACTTCTTCACTGCCGTAGTGACGCAGCTAGAGGCGCGGTTGGTCAGGGCCGACAGGTTGCTGGAGGAGAGGTGCCGCGCCCTGCTCGGGCGCGCCTTTTCTCGTGTCTTCAGCCATCTCCGGAACATGGATCCCCACTTCGACTTCAACGCCGCCATCGCCCCAGTCCCCCAGCCCGTCCGAGGCGACTTGGCGCACTGGGTGGAAGACAACATGGACGCTCTTGTCAGGGCCTTCACTTTGGATGACGACGATGTGATCGTGGCTACCGACGAGGGCGGTGTGGTGGACGGCCCTGATGCCGCTGGCGGCGACGCAAGTAGCGATGGCGAGTTCAGCGATGCCACCGGCGGCTCGGGAGGTGCTCCTGAGGACGCATTGGGGGATTTGTCCGAGTGAGTATGTATCGCTCGTGTCTTTTTACCCTGCACGAGTAGAACTCAGGTGTTTGGCCTGATGGTTGTGAGAGCATTTTGAGGAGGGGAAGCCCCTCATGTAAAAGGGAAAACTTTGTTTTTGCCACTCTAGTTTTTGCCAACTTTGCTTATGCCACTCTAGAATTTGACATCTAACTTTTGCCACTCTTAGCTTTTGACAATACATCACAAATGCCATTCCGTGGCAAAAACGATAATTTTTCATTTCACTTTTGCCACTCTTAGCTTTTGACATGTATCACAATTGCCACCCTAAAATTTTTGTTTTTGCCACGGAATGGCATTTGTGATGTATTGTCAAAACCTAAGAGTGGCAAAACTGAAATGTCAAATTTTAGAGTGGCATAAGCAAAGTTGGCAAAAACTAGAGTGGCAAAAACAAAGTTTTCCCCATGTAAAACCTGTATACATCATATTAGCAGCTATTATATTGCGCGAGCACCCGCGCCTGGCGGCTGGCTGGTTTACCTTTGTTTCGCGCAGGCCCCGAGGCAGCCCGTGGGAGGACGTGGTGTCCTGAGTGTTCTCTAGTTGAAATTGTAGGACGCGCAAGCGTCACCGGCGAGGGGCTTCACAGGCGCTGGCCTTCCTCACAGGCTCCGGGCCTTTTCCCGCATGTGATGGCTTCACAGGCATTCGCCTTCTTCACAGGCTCTGGGCCTTTTCCTAAACGCGATAGCTTCACAGGCATTGGCCTTCTTCACAGGCTCTGGGCCTTTTCCAAAACGCGATAGCTTCACAGGCATTGGCCTTCTTCACAGGCTCTGGGCCTTTTCCTAAACGCGATAGCTTCACAGGCATTCGCCTTCTTCACAGGCTCTGGGCCTTTTCCTGAAAGGGCATCCTCCGCAGGCACCGAAACGTCCTCCCGAGAAGGAGCAACAGCGGTAGTCTGGGCTGCGCGCGAGCTAGGCCCGGCCCGGCTCGCGAGGGGCTCGCGAGGGGAGGCAGCTATGGTGGAGCGGTAACCAGAAAGCGAGAAATGGCTCGAACAAGACTAAGCACTCCTTCCCCGAACACACGCAAATCTCAAATTGGAATCCAACTTAAATCTAGCAGGGGAAAAGTTACAACCAAAGAAGAAGTCAATGAAAACAGGCAAAAGGCCGCGTCGGGCACCTACTCTAGTCTTGGGCGTCTTCTCACCAGCACGGAGCTAAGTGCTGTCCACTGGGCGTGGGAGGGAGCCCCAGGGCCTGAGGCCGGCACCCCTGAGACTCCGGGGCGTGTACAGCCCCACTCATTATTACGTGAGAGTGTCACGGGGCGGCGAGCTTCACAGGCACTGGGCCTTCTTCACAGGTACCGGCCTTGCTTCATATTGCCAGACGAGGGCCCCGCCTTGCGCCACACTCTAGTGCCACCAACGACGACCAGAAACCAGGACGGCGCCGGTGGGGTAGAGCAGTCGCCAGCGGTTCCCCCGACAACCACGGGTCCTCCGCCAGGGGCTGGCCCTCAGGCGCCTCCCCAGCGGAGGGCCTATCTCCTAAGGACTACAGCCCCCTGCGCCCTCCTCCCGAGGGGTAGGAGACTGTGGGAGCGGGGCAGCTGCTCGCTGCGGCGACCTGCACCTCCTGCGATCCATGATTAGTGTACGCCTGCTCCTGAGGAATTAGTGGTACCCGAAGATTGTCGCCTCCGGCGTGGCCGATGGAGCCGTCCCGGGGCTCCTGGAAGAGCTCAGCTTCTGGTGTCTCGTCTCCCCAGCTTGGGTTGAGAAGCGAGCCTTGTTCGCCCTCGTGAGCGTGCCCTTGGTCCATCATGTGGGGCACGTATTCTTCTAGCGCCACCACCCCGAAGGCCGTGCTGTAGTGCTCCATGTGCCATGCGGCGCTGCTTGACGTGCCCACCGTGGGGTGGTAGCGCGGCTGCCCGCTGGTGCCACCGCCAGTCCGGCGCCGACGGATTCGCTGGTGTTGGGGTAGCCCTGAGGCACGCGGGAGCGTGCGGGGCCCCCGCGCGTGCTGCCCTGGGCTTGAGACGGAAGCTGGATGCAGAAGGGGTGAGCCCCCGAGGCGGCAAAGCCCAGGAGTTCGGCGACCCGCTCCAGCAGCATGTAGCGGCCGCCTTCCAGCAGCCTACACTGCAGCAGCTCTTGGGCCACCATGAGCGCGGCCCTCGAGTTCGCTTTCTCCTGACGGGTGTACGGTGTCGTGGTCGCGGCATGATTGGAGGCCCTTGCCGTGGCGTGAGGGTTGTTGAAGCATGTCCGCGCTGCCCGCGGCCCGCAGCGCCTTGCGGACCACGAGCTGCCTGGGGCGCGGGGTCGCCCGAGGAGGGCGGCTCCGCACGGGCGGGCCACGCCTCCCATGGATCTTGGTTGGCCGCCTGGTCGCCGGACATGGTGATGACGATGCGACGGGACGCGGAGCGGTAGAAAGGTGGATTCCGGCGCACCCCTACCTGGCGCGCCAAATGTCGGATTTCGGGTTCCGGCAGACCCTTAAGGTTCGAACTCTGGGGTGCGCGTGGAGATTATGCCCTCTACCTATCCGTCCCGCAAAGATCTAACTACTGAAAGAACAACACAAGAGACACAGGGTTTATACTAGTTCGGGCCACCATTGCGGTGTAATACCCTACTCTAGTTTGTGGTGGGTAGATTGCCTCTTGGGCTGATGATGATGAACAATACAAGGAAGAACAGCCTCGCAAGGGTCTGTTCTTGGCTAGGGGGATGAACTGCTAGGAAGAGTTCAGCCGCCCTTCTCTCTCTCTCTCACTTGCCCTCTGCTTGCTCTGATTCTAGGTACCCACTTCTCAATCTCCCCTTCTACCCTGGGGGTGGCTAGTCCTATTTATAGGCAAAGGCCCTGGGCCTCTTCCCAAATATTGAGCGGGAAGGGCGCCAACAATTGGCCAATTCGAAGGGGAACATCGGGTACACTTATCCTGACTAAAGTTGGTCCTCGCCTTCCAAAGGCTCAGCGGTGACGCCGTACTGGGCTCCACGATGACCTCCTTCCCACCGTTGGACTGGTCTTGGTCTCGTTGCACCGAAATGGATGCCTTTGCTTGATCCTCTCGCATGCGCTTGCCCCCTTTGCACCAAAGAGGAAAGGGAGACGCTGCGCGGACTGGCGCCCGCCTGACACCCTTGGTCGTCATGGCTTGCATCATGGGCACCTCGCGAGGTACCCCGCCTTGATCTCTCCGCCCCCTCGTGAGCCAGCCTGATGCGGCCGTGCCTGAGGAAGCGTCGTGTCGTCTACCCCGCGAGGCTTGGCCCCACGCGAGGGTCTTGGGTCCTGTGTTGATGAAGATGGGCCGTGCGGGGCCCCCTTTCGAGCCACGCCGCAGGCCGCAAGCAGGCAAGTCTGGGGACCCCCGTTCCCAGAATGCCGACAGATGATAACCAGAGTATGCGTCCAGAAAAGAGAGCAATTCACATCCTGAAGTGGAATCCACAATCTGGTCGAAGCGCGGCAAGGGAAATGGATCCTTCGGGCAGGCCTTGTTAAGGTCTGTGAAGTCTATGCAAAGCCTCCATTTTTCGTTAGCCTTGCGTACGACTACTGGGTTTGCTAACCACATTGGGTGCAGTACTCCTCTGACCAAACTAGCTGCCTCAAGTTTTTTGATCTCTTCTACAATGAACTGTTGCCGCTCCAAGGCTCGCTTTCGGACCTTCTACTTGACGGGTCGAGCGTGTGGGCAGACAGCAAGGTGGTGCTCGATTACCTCCCTGTGAACACCGGGGATATCTGATGGTTGCCAAGCAAACACATCGGCATTCACCCGCGGGAAGGCAACAAGCACGCTTTCCTATTTGTCATCAAGGGTGGCACTGATAGTAAAGGTACTATCAGCGCCTGCCAGCCCTGCCAGGACCTTTTTCACAGGAGGTGCAGCGGCCTTGGATCTCTAGCTGTTGGAACTCTTCGACAAGTCATCAACAGGCGCAACATACTCCGAAGAGGTACGCTTCCCGGATTCCTTGCTGGTGTCCCTGCTAGCCTTCTTCTTTCCTTTGATTTCCTTGGCGGGAACTGTGGCTTTCGCGGCCTCTGCCACAACTACATCCCGGTACATCTTATTCACGCAAATAATTGGATCCTTCTCGTTTGATGGAATCGAAATGACTCCCATTGACCCTGGCATCTACAAGGTGTTGTAGGCATAGTGGGATGCCGCCATGAATTTTGCCAGAGCTGGGCGTCCAACGATTCCATTGTACAGCAGGGGAAGGTCGACCACATAAAACACAACCTTCTCAGTCTGGTAGTTCAACTCCCCTCCGAATGTCACTGGCAACATGATCTTTCCCTTAGGATGACTCCTAATGGGGTTGATTCCTTGAAATGTGCACGTGATCTTGAGTTCTGCCTATGCTATCTGAAGTTTGTTGATGACTTTTGGGGAAATCAGATTCAACCTGGCCCTGCCGTCAACCAACATCTTTGTGACTTTGAGGTTGCAGATCGTCAGTGAAACCAACAACAGCAAGCATCCTACCGCAGTGGTGCGGTCAGGATGGTCCTCTTTGTCAAATATGATGGGCGTGCGTGACCATTTGAGTGGCTTCTGAGACTTTGCCGCTGGCTCCACGGCATTGACCTCACGCGCCCACTGTATAAGTTGGCGGTGAGAGGACTGCAGAGATGCACCTTCGTCAATGCGCAGGGCGTCAGTGGCCTTCTAGAATTCCTGCTCGTTGGTTTCCTCTTCATCCCCTGCATCACTGCCGTCATCGCAATCTTCCTTCTCTCTGCCCCTGGTGGGTTTTCCTTGGTTCTGAAGAGCGTTGCCGGGGCGATTTGCTTCACCGCCTCGGCCCTTCCTGCTAGCACCATTCTGACCTTTTTCCTTATCACGCTTCTCATATTCAGCCCTCTTCTTCTTGACAAGCTGCTCAACCTGGTGACATTCCTGGAGATCGTGGCCTTGGTCCGATGAATCTTGCAATATAGCCCATCACCATTCCCAGCTTTCTCGACAGCCGGAGCCTCTCGGCAGTCAGTGCACACGGTAACTTCCTTGCCGGGGGCTTCGGCCTTAGCCTTCTTGCCGGTACTACGCGTGCCCGATCCCTCAACGGCCAGTACTACTTTATTTTTTTTATGGGAGGCAAAGCCCCACAGCCCTTTATTAAAGATCAACAACTGTACAAACAAGGATAAAAAGAAGTATGTACAAGAGCTAAGATACAAAACTACAACTACCTACCTGATCAAGTTAAACTAGGGCATTAATCCAAGCCGTCAGCTTGATGTTGGTGTCTTCCTTAAGCATATGAGCTAAAAGGGAATGATCATGTACAAAATTACATCTCCAAGTAGCAAAAGTAGCTCGCTCCCCTCTAAAAGTTCTGCCATTCCCGAGGATCCAAATATTCCAAGCTGCAGTGAGCATTACTTCAAACAAGAAAGGATGCTTGAAGCTGGCTCTTGCATGCTGGATACATTGTTGAATATCAGGGCCTCTGGACCAGTCAATACAAAGATAGCTCCAAACTCTGCGAGTGAAGTTGCAGTTGAAAAACATATGCAACCTATCCTCATACACAAATTCATTACAAATAACACAAAGATTATCATCCAGAGGAGATCTCCAGTGCCTTCGTATCAAGAGATCTTTAGCCTGTCAAAGAAAAGTAACCAGCCAAAGACTTTGATCTTCATGGTACATCTGCTTTTCCACAACCATTTACAAGGTTGAATTGTGGGCAAATGTGAGTGCATAATAGTGTAGAAACTCTTGGCAGAAAAA
The DNA here is from genome assembly GCA_032464435.1 of Aegilops umbellulata. NCBI lineage: Eukaryota > Viridiplantae > Streptophyta > Magnoliopsida > Poales > Poaceae > Aegilops > Aegilops umbellulata. The sequence continues at coordinate 211,561,718 of CP136058.1, forward strand.
TTCCCAGATTTGCCTGGCCATACCCAAACATCTGGTATGTTGGGATCTCTATTTAAAGCCAGGATCCAGCCTTCCAGCACTTGCAACTCCAATGCAGCCTCATGTGATAATGGCAGGAAGAACATGGAGAAAACATCCTGAGATACGAGGAATTCATGCACTGAAACTTTATCATTGTTAACAAATGAAAAAAGCCTTGGTAGCCTCCAATACAAAGGTCGGGAAGAACCACCTATGAACCAAGCATCAGTCCAGAAAAGAGCCGAATATCCCATGTTGATGTGCACTGAGGCAATAGCAGTATATGCATCATAAAGCTTGAGAATATCTCTCCACCAAAAGGAACCCATTGGGGTTGTAGCATGTGGAACTCCATCAGCATAATAGCCGTTCCAGATCAGAGTCATCCAGGGGATATCAGCCTTATTATAAAATTTATGCAGATGCTTGAGGAGGAGGCCCTTGTTTTGAATGTGTAAGTTAATCACCCCAAGGCCTCCTTTTTCCTTTATCCTGCATACTAAGTCCCAAGCAGCCAAAGACTATTTTGGAACATCACTGCTCCCCCTCCAGAGACACTGTCTGAATATTCTGTCCAACTGCTTGATAATACCAGGAGGGATTTGCAAGCTGCAAAGGAAGTAGATTGGCATGGAGGTCAGGAAGAAAGTTAGCAGCTGCAAACGATAGCCTTGGTTAACATGCAGGAACTAGCAGTCAATCTCCTTTCTAGGGTGTCAACTAAAGGCATGAGATCCACAATCCTTGCCTAGTAGTTCCAAGAGGCAGCCCTAGATAGGTAAAAGGGAGTTGCCCAATCTTACATCCCAACACTGCAGCTAACATGGTTACTTCACTTTCATCAATATTTAAAGGGATCATGGAAGACTTTGCAAAATTAACCTTTAGATAGTGGATTGTTGAAAGGTAAGCAACATGTTCTTGAGGGCTACCAATTCCTCCTCTCTGGCTGTCAGAAAGATGACAGTGTCATCAGCATATTGTATTATAGGAAACTCCTGGTCAGGAGTTGGAATTGGTAGGGATAGAGTGTCATGTGCTAACATTTCGTTAACCATAGATTGTAAAAGGTTAGGAGCTATGACAAATAAAAGGGGTGATAAAGGATCACCCTGTCTGACCCCACATTTGCACTTGAACTGTTTGCCAGGGATGCCATTAAGCAGCACAGAAGAAGACCCTGTAGAAAGGATCTCTTTAACCCAGCCAATCCATTTATCATCAAAACCCTTGTGCTTGAGCATCTGCAAAATAACCTAATGTTCCACTATATCAAAAGCCTTGGCAAAATCCAATTTTTGAATGATAATAATTCTCTTGGACTTTTGCATTGATGGATGCATTCAAAAGTCCAAGCTAAACAGTCCTGGATTGATCTGCCTTTAAGAAAGCCATACTCATTCTTATGAATACAATTCAAAATCACTTTTTTCAACCTGTTGGCCAACAACTTGGTGAGAAACTTCAAGTAAGTGTTGGTTAAAGATATAGGCCTAAAATCATTCGGCCCCTCAGGAGATATCATCTTCAGGATGAGAGTAATGAGTGATCCATTGATATTTTCCAAAGACAACTTTCCTTCATAAAAATTCTGAATCAGACGCAAAAAATCCTTCTCAATGATGGGACAACAATGTTTGACAAACATGCCATTAAAACCATCAGGGCTTGGCCCTCGATCTGGAGGCATCTCGTGTAGAAATTTCTTAATCTCATCATCAGAGAAGGGAAGTGACAGCTCTTCCAAGCCAGGGATAGGCTGAATGAGAGTGTCCAAATCATAGCCCATTGAGATGCCCTGGGCCTGGCCCATTCTGTTTTTAAAAGAAGCCCAAAGAATTCCTGCCATTTGGTCATGATCAGATACTGGGCCATCCATCCCCGTGGTTTTTCAGACTAGCTATAGAGTTCTTACTCCTGCGCTCAAAAGCCATGGCATGGAAGAATTTAGAATTTTCCTCTGCCATCTTTATGAACCTGATCGTGCATCTCTGCTTCCAATAGATATAATGAAGTTTCAATAGATGCTCATAATGTAACTTAACGATTTTCTTGAAGTTAAACAACGGCCTGACAAGTGGTCTAAGCTCCTCTAACTGGTCAAAATATAGAATAACCTTGTTGCAATCCACGGTTAACTTCTTGAGGTAAGAGAGTTTCTTACTCCAAACCCTCAAGTCATACCTGAGGCGTTTAAATTTCCTTGTTAAAACCGCAGATGAAGAGAGGTCAGAGAACACTGGAGCCTCCCAAGATTTTTTGACACAATCCGTAAAACCTGGCATATCCACCCAGAAATTTTCAAACCTAAATACCTTGGACTTAGGAATTTTTGTGTCAATTGAAACCACACATGGCACATGATCCAAGGCAGTTTTTGCCAAGGGAAAGACCACAGTATTAGGATAGTGGGAAATCCAATCCGAGGTTGTGAAAAACCAATCAAGCTGCTCAAGGAGAGGAATTTGCTGCATATTAGACCATGTGAAACTTCTTCCCTTTATAGGTAATTCCAGAAGACCTAGGTGGCCAATGATCACATTAAAAAGGAAGATGTCATTTATATCTCCTCCTAGAAGATTTCTGTTATCAAGAGAGCTAATGAAATTAAAATCACCCAGTAGGAGCCAATTTTCCTCTAGAGGGATGGTTAGGTAGTACAACCAGGTAACAAAATCATCTCTAAGTTGTCCCTCACATGGCCCATAAACCGAGACCAAAGTCCATCACTCAGAATTATGAACAGACTTGAAAGAGACAACTACACTGAAGCGCTGAACTTCCATGAGCTGACCCTCACACACAGAGGAGTCCCAAATGACCAGAATTCCACCAAATGCACCCACAGATGGAGAAAAAGCAAACTGATCAAAACGTCTAGGGTAGAAGGACCTATTCGCCCTAATGTCAAAATGCTCACACTTAGTTTCCTGCAAATAAATTATGGAGCAGTGACTCTCCTCAATCTTGGCTCTAATATCACGCTGGCGAGCTTCAGAATTCAAACCACGCACATTCCAACACAGCACATTCCAATTACAAAACGATGTAGTCTCCATAAATAAGTAACATAATACAATAGTAGCCAACTGAGTTGCATAACACCCCAGCTATATCCCCAGCATAGAAGCACACGACGAGTTCAGACAAGTTCAGAGAGACAGTCAAACAGGATAAAACAAAAGCAAAATGACAGAGGACCAAATGTGGCCCATGTCCCAACGACGATCTCCAAAGTTCACTCATCATGAGGACCACCTTCTTATGGAGCTTGTTGATGAGGAGCCATAATCTTCTCCACTGATAACTCGTCAGGAGCGATGCCAAGTGAAACGCCAATTGCCTGCATTGTAGTGATCGGCGTCGAAGGTGGCAGAGGAATCTCTTGGCTTGCACCAGAGTCGAGCTTGAGCTTCTTGGCCTTGGGGTGACGAAGATGAGTTGGCTTGATAGGGATTGCAGAAGTGGGCTTCATACCAGTCCTCTTGGCGCAGTTGCGGGTCATCCGTCTGACAGAAAAATCCAGGTTTTCTTCAACAAACTTAATGTCACGCTTGGGGCGACGAGATTGCCTCGGCCTCTTCCCCAAGGGCGACGGGGTGATAGATGTAAACTGAAACTCATCCTGAGTACAATCCTGCGACTGCAATTATGAACCCTATGGATCGTCGGGCAACTCCTGTATCACAACAGAGGAGCGTGATTGCTAGCAAAATTCAAACTTGGTGTGGACCATGGACCGCCAGCATTGCTCCAAGAGAGGCGATCCCAACTTGACAGGTACTGTGAGGCAGACAAAGCCCAGGAAGGAAGCCAGGTATGTTCTTGATCAGAAATTCTGGCAACAGAGACTTAAAATATCTTTCCCAAATCATTGCTGGGGGCAACATTGGCTCAAAGTACACCCTGACAATACCCAAATTGATGGGATCGAGCAGTCCCACTGGATGAATGGGGATCAACGGTTGCTGCACCTCCTCCATGTCAGCATCATCATCAGAGCCATAGAAGGGTTGGGGATCATTGAGTTTTGGTCTTGGGCGATTGGGTCTTGCACTGGATCTTGATTAGGCTGATTGGCTGGTTCCTCCCATGGCCCCCATCCAACATCATTGTTCATATGCTGACCCCATCCATTAGCATCATTATGTCCTTGATCATGACCAGGGGGCACCGCGTTCCACCCCAATGTAGGGTAAGGCGGCATGGCCCAGAATGGCTAATGAGGAGGGTTAGCGCCCGACATTGGATGTGGATTACCGTCAAGGGGCATGAGATCCTCATCCGCTGGAATCATAGCCTCAACAAAATCACCATCTAGAATGTAGCAGCCTGCCGTCCAAGATACAATTGCACCTCCCCAATTAGCAAATTCTCGAAAAGCAACAGAGCGTGGAACCAGAGCATTGTCAGGGAAAGATGCACGAACCAAGGACCTGACTTTCTGCCTATATGTGCTATTCTAGTAGTGAAACTGTCCAAATGTACTAACCATATCTACAATGCACTGTGCGTTACGGTAATCCAGAGGTATGCCTATGAACATCAACCATCCCTTCTTGTGGCCATGCAAACCTCTGAAACCCTCCCTTGGTTATGCGGGATAAATTTGACAAAGAACTCGTTGCCATCCTCATCAAGCCCCAAAGGAAAAGGCGGATGCAAAGTGAAGGAACCACGAACCACAGGATCTTCCATCTCGAATACTCCTACCCCTTGAAACCAAGTCTGAGCAGAGAGACCAGGGACATGCATGGTCTAGACCAAGAAGTTGAGCACCTGTTGCCGATGAACGTCGACCAGATGAGCCGGGGGGATAGGCTCAACGATAGCCACCATGTACTGCTCGTGCGCTCGGGGTGGAGGGATCGCCGGAGTGTAGTAGGTGTGAGGAAGATGATCTGCTCCACCATCTACAATGTCGAAGCCAGCCGGGATAAAGCAGAACAGATTGATCTCGTACACCGCCATTGGGGAGGACGGGCAAGGATCAGAGCTAGAAGCAACTAGGTGGTGCGTGGCTAGCTGCGGGCATGGAAATGGCGATGACGGCGGAGTAGTAGGGGTTGGGGTTTTCTGCTGGGGAGGCGTTTGTTCTTGGGAAACTGAAGAGGCAGGGGAAATAGATTAAATTTCCTTCCTCGCTCAATTTACAAAGCCAGGTGATGGGACTTTGGGCACCCAAAGGGATAAGTCAGGGGCGTGGCCGGTGTATTCTTTTTTAATATGACCAGAACGAAAACAATTCCTACACCGTATTGGGTTCGTGCAGGTCTCTGACGTGTGGCGCATGCCCAAACAATTCTGACAGTCCCAATAACTTGTAGCTAAATCCTCAATCATCTCATCAAAATGTTGCAAATCACTGACAATATCTTTTGGAGAGGGAAACTAAATCGCTGGTGATGATGGGTTATCCACTTTGTCATCCGATAAGCAAATGGGCTGGGAGCTAGAGCCCAGGCCTGTGCTAGAGCCCAAAGAAGGAACGGAAGGCAATGGGGGCGAATCCAAACTTGTTATTGCAGGCAACAACAAACCGCCCGAAAACCCGGACGTGACACATGCATAGGATAAACCCTGTGGAGATAGCGGTAAGGATCCAAACTGGATCACCAGCCTCGCCGCCGGTGAAGATGCCGTCGATGGAGAAGAGACAGCTTCATGCTCGAAAACCTCATAACCTGCCTCTCAGATAGTAGTGACCTCATCAGCCGTTGGCCCATAACTATAACCTTTCCGGGCCGAGTATTACATGAACGTAGCAAACTTAATATGCTAGTGAGGCTTAGATCTAGCAAGTTGAGAACGTAAAGAAGATTTGGTTGGGGTATGTTGCATGGCTTCCAAACCAAGACGAGCTCTCCTCTTAGTGGGACTAACCAAAATCCACTCCTGATGGCATTCAGATTGCCACAACCTAAAAAAAATTCCCAATTCGGGCCACCATGGCCCCATAAGTGAAAGTAACATTTGAATTGGGTGCATACAAAACTTCTTTGATGCAAAATAAAGAACCCCACCTCTTTGCATGAAACATTGAACAAGAAAACTCCATTGTTAAGGACATATACCTTAAGCTGAGAATAATAACCTCCAAGAGCATATTCAAGCGCAAGGCCAACATTCTCCTCATCCAGACAAAAAGAATGCCTTGCAAACGAGACCACCATGATGAAATTTCTCGTGTCCTTCGTGGGGTGCACCGATCTGTTGAAGGTGCATTGGATCTCTTGCGCCAACTTCATACTCGGGGAGAAATCCAGTCCCATGGAGACTGCTGCATGGACCGACATGAGGAAGAAAACAACCAGTGCAGAGAGGGAGAGACGCTGGAGATGGTGAGCCGATAAGATGGCAAAACCCACGGTGAGATGTGGAGATCACCGGCGGTGGTGGGAGGCTAGGGTTAGGGAGGCGGTGGGGAGGTGGGAAACGCCATCGTGCAAGTTTCCCCCCAGTACTGCTTTATCCTTGCGCTTCTTGTTGCGCTTCTTGTTCTTCTTCTTCTGACTAGTGGCCTTGTCGTCATCTTCTGAGTCGACGTCGACACCATCCTCTTCTATAGGGAGTTTCCTCCCCTCCTCCACCCGAGCACACTTGTCCACCAAGGTGTAAAGTTCCTTCATAGTCTTGGGCAACCGGACGTTCATCTTGGATGTATCTGACGGTTGCGTACATTGGACTGGAACGCATCTATCACAGCTGCCAGGTGGATATCTTGAATATTACTGTGGACTCGGCTGAACCTCTGCATGCACTTTCGCAGAGTCTCTCCATCCCTTTGCAGAAGAAGCTGCAAATCGCTGGGCCGCCCTGGTTCTTGGTGGCCGCCCATGAAGGCGCCAACAAACTAATGGCACAGGTCAGCCTAGGTCGAGATGGAATTCTCTAGCAGATGCATCAGCCAAGGCCTCACGTTTGGCTTGAGTGCCAAAGGGAAGTAGTTGGCAAAAACCTTCTCATCTCTTCCCCCGACAGCTTGAACAACGATGGTGTAGATGCTCAAGAACTCTGTCGGGTTCTGTCTACCATCATACTTCTTTGGAATCTTTGGCTTGAACGTGCAAGGGGACGGCCAACGGACTTGCCGCAGCTCACGGGTGAAGGTAGGGCACCCAGCCTTGAAAGGCAGGTACCCGCCTCTACCGGGCGTAGGCTCGTCGACGCTGGGGCCATCGTGCCCATTTGACTGGCGGTGGTCATTGCGACGTCTCTCGATGGTGATGTGCGCGCCCTCCATCTGCCTGTCCTCCGGGGCTCATCGGCGGCCTTGACGTGCTCGAGGCTCAGACGAAGCCATCGAGACGTCATCAAGCTCTTCGTTTCATGGCCCTCGTGTTGGTTGCCACGATGGGGATTGTACCATGGGGGTGGCCCGTTCCGCACAGCCATCACAGTGGGGCGCCATCATCGTCTGGGGAGGTCGTGGCGGGCCAGCTTGCTGTGATCCTCCTGCGTCGGCAAAGCCAATCAGACTCTGAATGGTGGCTTTCCATTCATCCATCTAATCAGCTGCCGGTGGAAACCTCAGCAGCAGCTAGGCCCGCGCCATGGCCTTCGAATCAGTGCTTGGCATTGGTGATGATGATGTAGACCGTAACGTCTACCGGCTCCTAACAGTTCCGGCGGTGGCTGCGCTGGGCTCCCGTCGTCGGGAGCCAGTTTGCCTAGAGACGAGGTGATGGTGCACGTGCACCAACGACTCTGTTCGGAGCATTGGCTGGACCAGTTTGCTCCAGGGGCGGTGCATGTCCCGCGACCACGCCCATGGCGGGGGCGGCCGTAGGATTGCGATTCTCCTCGGGACGAATGTCACTGCCGTGGCTATGCCCCTCGGCTAGGCTGGGAGGGACAGAAGGAATAATCTCTCTACCCATACCTCGCGGGGCGTGGTCGCCGGGATGTTGTTGGTGATGTCCTTCTCTGGTGCCTCCTGCTCCTGCTTTGGCCACGGGAGAGGTGGTGCCAACGCCGCCTATGCCGACCATGTCTCCTGCAGCACCCCATCCTCATGCGCCTCCGCATTCCCCGCGGCATCGGTAGTCGCGGGCGGCGGGGCCTTCGAGGTGGACGGGTGAGCGGCGGCATCGGACTTCTTCTTGGGCGCCATAGTCGATGCGGCAGTCGATGATGAAAATGGCGATGAAGATGACGCGCCACTTACGCTCTCGGGTTTGCACAAGTGATCCCCCTACCTGGCATGCCAAAGATGTCGTGGGAAACCATGGCCACCTATGGGGCCAAAGTGCCCCTTTTGGTTCGATGGGAGGATGGGCACGTTGCACAAAGAGTGGAGAAGCGTAACATAGCATGACAGAGATCACACGGGCAGTTTTACCTAGGTTTGGGCCAGCGCGAGGCGTAAAACCCTACTCCTGCTTTGGTGGATTGATGGTGGAAAAATGCAGCGCTCTTGCCCGACAAGGTCGCCTCGGGGTGAGAGTGGCTACGCACATATGACTGTGAGGGTAATCCTTTATACGGTTGCCATGGGCCTCCTTTTATAGATCAAGGGGTCACCACAGTGGCGAATCAGTCTTTATGTACTGATTAGATAGCAAACAGTGCTATCATACCTAACTCTGCAGGCTAACAGAGCGCATTAAATGCGTCGTTCAGTGTCACATCACAGCTCGCCCGGCAAGCCCTGTCGGGCTGTTTTGCCAGCTTCGCGCCTGCTTGCTTGACACGTCTCAGGACAGGTGTCGCTTGGAGGTATTTTTTGTAGGAAGTGGCTGCCATGTGGCAGGGAGCAGCCACCCAGTCACTTAGGATCTTGACACTGCACTGATCGATGACGTGTGTCGCTGTGAGGTGGTGTGGTGGAGTAGTTTGCCTCCGTGAGCCCAGCAGGCCTGCCGGGGCGATCTTGGAGGCTCACTTCCGGGGTTACCCTAGCCTTGCCAGGCTCGCCTGCTCGGCAAGGGAGGTTCTTCTCGTAGTGGTTCCTTGTCCCTCTGGCTAGTCTTGGTCTTCTTGATCTGGATGATTGGTCCTTCAAATAACTGATCCTTCGTGCCTTGATCTGATCTTGGTGTGTAATCTTGTTCTTGGGCATGTGCACAGTTTGGGCAACGGACCCAGGGTTTGTTGCACCGACGCGATTGTTTTAGATCCATGTGTTTAATGATATCGTTATATTTATCTTAAGTACTTCTCTTGTCTTTGCGGATGCTTGCATGGAGGGTATAATCATAAGTAGGTGTTTCTTTAAGAAAGAGTAGTACCTTAGCTTCGGTCCACCCACATAACACTTATCAAGGCAATCATGTGAAGTCGATGAATCATGGTGAAAGTAACTTGACGATATTCCAGCACATCCTCAAGAGCATTTTAATCACTATAAGAAGTATCACCGGATTGTCCTTAGCATAATTAAGGATTGGGACACTTGCTTCACCTTGGTGCCTTTGTTACTTGTTACCAATTACATGTTATCAAACCATCAGTCAAAACTATCTTGCAACACTTGCAAAAAATACCTTGCTGAAAACCGCATATCAATTCCTTTTGGTCATTGTTCGGTTCGACACTCTTACAAACTGAAAGGACTATGACTAATCCCTTATACTTGTGGGTTATCAGCCCGTCCTTGACACGGCTTCTGATCTGGACACTGCGGTTTTGCGGGGGCGGCGCCGGCTTCTCCTCGACATGGCACCCATTCTGGACATCGCGGTTGCGCGGGGGCGGCACCGGTTCCTCCTTGACCCGCCGTAGTGGGGACTCCGGCTCGCGCATCATGCGGTGGCATGGCGGGGATGATGGCTCCTCCTCGATGCATGCCGAAGATGGTGGTGCCGGGCCCATGTGACGGAGGAACGCTCCATCATGATCTCCATACGATGAACACATTCTTCATTTGTCGGAGCGGCCTCTACAAGGAGGCGGGACTGCTGCTCCAGCTGCTACTGCAGTGTCTGGTGCTCCTCGTCATTGGAGCATATGATGATCTCCTCCTTGCCAGAAGAGTTTGCCTCCATGGATGCCGAGGGCCTCGGAGAGCAACGACAACGGCACCAAGATCTACTCGATGAAGAACTGCCACCGTCTGCCGGCACGGAGAACCATGACTTCGACATTGCCGCTGGAGTTTTTGGGGATCGGAGAGGAGGAGGGGTATTGTAGGGTGAAACCCTAAGATGGATATTTTCACACTTGGAGGGGGAATGAACACAAAGAACACAAAGAGGAATTCACTCCAACAAAACCCAATCACACATCCACTAGAATAGCAAACACATACAGCCACAAGATTACAAGCACAATCAAAGGAAACAAGCACTAGGTAAAGTTCTTTCCACTCCTAAGGAGTGAGGTCTTGATGATAGTCTTCTCCAAGAGGAGGTCTTGAAATCCATAAGTGGATCCTCTCCTAAGAGGTATAGATCTCCAATGGAGTGGTAGAAGGAGCAAAGCTCCCAAATATCTCACATATGTCTTTGCTAACCCTAAACATAACCCTAGGTACGAAATATATAGGCTTGGGGACGAAGTGGACGAAATGGAGGCCCAAAAGCCATCTCAGCCGGCCACCCTATAGGGCCCGTGTGCACGGGGTAAGTTGGGCCCGTGCGCATGGGGTGCTTCAGTCGTAGCTCCCTGTGTAGCCCGTGGGCATGGGGTCGGTTGCAGCTTGACACTGCACTGATCGACGACGTGGGTCATGGTGGAATGGTTGGTGAGGTGGTTTTGCCTCCGTGAGTCCCTGGTAGTCCCTGCCGGGGCGCTTTGGTCGCCTGCTTCTGGGGGTGGCCTCGCTGTCGGTGTCAAAACCGGCGGATCTCGGTTAGGGGGTCCCGAACTGTGCGTCAAGGTCGGATGGTAACAGGAGAAAAGGGACACTTTATTTTACCCAGGTTCGGGCCCTCTCGATGGAGGTAAAACCCTACTCCTGCTAGATTAATATTGATGATATGGGTAGTACAAGAGTGGATCTACCACGAGATCTAGGAGGCTAAACCCTAGAAGCTAGCCTATGGTATGATTGTGTATGATGAGGGTTGTCCTACAGACTACAACCCTCCGGTTTATATAGACACCGGATAGGGTTAGGGTTACACAGAGTCGGTTACAATGGTAGGAGATCTTGAATATCCGCGCGCCTAGCTTGCCTTCCACGCCAAGAAAAGATCCCTCCGGACATGGGACGAAGTCTTCAATCTTGTATCTTCATAGTCCTGGAGTCCGGCTGAAGGTATAGTCCGGCTATCCGAACACCCCCTAATCCAGGACTCCCTCAGTAGACCCCGAACCAGGCTTCAATGACGACGAGTCCGGCGCGCAAATTGTCTTCGGCATTGCAAGGCGGGTTCCTCCTCCGAATCCTGTGTAATTGTACGAATAATGTCCGATTTTTGCAATGTAGCGCTCCTCGGCTTGAGTGCCCAATAATGGCTGTCTTCCACGTGTTGAACGAATGCGAAAAGCCTGGGGTGTTTTTACATCCATACCCTTAGTCATATAAACGAGCCGCCTATTTAATGGGATGGGGATTTAGATCCAAACCACATCTTCTCCTCTCCGCGAGTTATCATCAGAGCGTCTCTAGCAAAGGTCCATTCCAACATGGCCAGTCGTCGCAGCTCCTCCCCTCGCCCCTCCAGTCCTAAACCCGGAGACTAGGAGAGTTGCACCATCCCACACAGCGAGTTAGTGTCGCTGCAGGCCAAGGGATTTCTCCCCCAGGCATACAGGTCCCGGTCCGAGCCGGGCTCGCCACCTATAATGGCGGAAAGCAAGCGGAGAGCACCCCCAATCCTTCTAAAGGAGAGCGGGTGTGCCTCGTCCCTTATCTATTAAGGGGACTGGAACTTACAATTCATCCATTCCTCCGCGGGCTTCTGGAGTTCTACAGCCTCCAGCTGCACAATCTCACGCCCGGCTCCATACTACATATTGCGGGCTTCGTTGCCCTTTGCGAGCTATTTTTAGGCGTCGAGGCTCATTTCACGTTGTGGAAGAGGTTGTTCTGCTTGGTGCCCCGCTCTCAAAAGGGGTCCATTTATCAAGTGGGCAGAGCCGAAGTATGGCGCATCGCCGGGACCGGATACCTAACCGGAACCCCCAAAAAAGGCGTCCGAGGACTGGCCTTCGGAATGGTTTTACATAGATGACGCCCCGCTGCCGGACCCTATCCGGATCGGTCTCCCCGAGTTCAGCAGTGCTCCATTGAAGAGACGCTTGAGCTGGCGCCCGCGGAGCTCTCAGAGAGAAAACGACAGAGACGTCCTTTACCTGATGGGCCGGATAAGACTGTTGGCTCATTCCGGACTAACCATGATTGGAGTCATGGCCACATGCATTATGCGGGGGGTGCAGCCGCTTCAATATAGAGGCCACCCCATGTGGGATTTCAACGGGGAGGATGACGCCACCCGTTACGGTCGTAAGGGGCCAGCCACAGATGCCGCTCTAGTAAATATTTTAACATCTTTGTACAAGGGAGAAAAGGAGGACTTCCTCCGCGTCAACCCGCGGGCCGGATTCACTATGTACGAACCTCCAAGTTGGGTAAGTGAACAATTGCACTTGCCTGTCTGTTTAACGCTCCCATGACTAGGTACGTAGTCTGACGACTCCAATGCAGGAACTGCGACAGGAAGTAAAGGATATCAACAGCCGCCCTCCACAGCCTGAGGACCCAGAACGGTCCCTCGATCCGGACTCCGAAGAGGATCCGAATATATCGGTGGAGCTTATCGACGGGGTGTTCCACCAGTTATGCAAGGACGATACCTTGGTGGCCATTACGGCTGATTACCCCGGGTTAATCCCGGCCTCCCGCGTGACAGAAAATGGAGTGTTTATTCCCTCAAGAGAGATTCCATTATCACATATTCCGGCATTTCAAATGACAATCGTATTTTGCAGGGGAGATTTCCGAGGCGGGAGGCCGAACCTGCGGCGGCTAGCCAACGAGGGGCCGTAGGGCCCCGTGGGGCAAAAAAATGTAGTCCGGACTGAGATTCCGGCACAAAGGTATAACGCGCCCTCTGTTTTCTTGGTGTTATTCTGTCAAGGCATATTAACTTTCGTGCTATTTCCAGGACGAAGAGGCCTCGCCGAACTATGTCCGGAGAGGTTGCCAATCGCGCCTCCACTAGTCAGGCTCCAGCGTCTGGTCCGGAAGCGGGGACGAGCACCAGGCGCGCACCGGACGCTCCTCCAACAGAGGATGCAGACCGGTTGTCTGCCACAAATTCAGAAGTGGAGAGTGCCATGAACCACAGGCGTCGCCGGACAGTTCTACGCGACGCTTGTTTCTCCCGAGAGGCTTTAGATGCCTTTAATTCGGGAGATGCGCACCTTCGTGCTGCTCAAGATGGTTTAGCCAGAGCCACAGAGCAGTATGTGAAAGAAATACGGGTAAGAAAATTTTGATTAAATATATATATACCAGTAGCCCCCGAGACTTGAAACAGTTAAAGTAACTGATTTAAGGATCATATAACATGCAGGTTCTTACAGAGAAGAGCACCGTGATGTCCCAGGAGCTGGAAAAGTGCAAGGCCCAACTAGAGGCCGCACTAGCCACAACAGGGGAGCCCAAAGGGACCCCCTCAGGTAAGATACACTTCGAAAGATTAGTATTGTGCGGCTTGGGTGCAAATCTGACAATTCATGTTGCAGATGGCGCCGGACCTGATCCGGAGAAACAACAACTCTTACGCCGGTTAAAGGCCGGTGAGAGTATGTTGACAAGGGTGAGGTGAGAGAAGAATGATCTTCAGGATGCCAACACCAAGCTGGATGTTGAACTGAAGGACGTTCGTGGCCAGCTGTCGGACTCCACGAAGGAGAATCAACGGCTTCGACGTGGCATATTTAGTAAGTGCTTGAACGAACTTTGAAAAATGAGTTCGGCGAGGAAGTCGAATAACAGAGTATTGTCTGTAGGTATGCTCACAGGTCGTCCTGCAGAGGAGATGCCCGGTTCTACGGGTGACCTACTTCCCGAACTCCTGCAACTGCACGAGCGAATTCGGCAGGCGATGCAAGGCGTTTCCCAAGCCTTATGGCCAGCCCACCCCACGCCCGAGGGCCTTGGAGAGCTTGCGGAGAGGCTGAAGGGAGCTCGGCGGCGCTTTCGGTTGTGGAAGATATCAGCCTGCCGACAAGGCGCTAGGGAGGCCTGGGCCATGGTGAAGACCCGCTTTACGAAGTCTGACCCCAATCACATGGCCGAGGTCAGACTGGTGGGGCCTGACGGGAAGGAGATCCCTGTGAGCTTAGTGTATGGCCAGGTAGAATTGGCCGCAAAGTATTCTCAGCAGGATTGGAAATTAGACAGCCTGTTAGATGGTATAGAGGACGAATACAATCAGTCAGGATGACTATGTAATTTATAATTGACCTGTGAAATGCCTTCTAGCCGGATTGTAGATCGTTTGTCGTTGCCGACCTTTTCGCTTCAACCTCGGGACCTGACGGTCCGGAGTGTGTCCGAATACCATAATGGTTATATAAGAACCGAGGTATGCATGGAGACCAGGCGTAGGGGTCATTAGTGCTTTATCAGACAAGTGCCCAACTAGTTATGTTATATTACATGGTTAGTAAGAAACATCTTCCAGAGAGAATAGTTCTGTTAAGGGTTCCTTTCGCTGGGGTGGCGTGCCCTGAAGTGCACGTCCGGACTGCAAATGCAGGAAAACATTTGGGGGCATGTATAAGTAAAAAAGGTTCATCTTTAGTTCACCGACCGAATATTCCCTTAAGAACGCTAGCTTTCGGCTTCACCCAGTCTGAGGTACATATCCGGCTTATCCGGCAGTAGCAATCGCAGAGGTGCTCCCTTTACCGCCTAGCCGAACAATCGGGAACGTAGGGGTAAACACAGGAGCCAGGCAACCCAGCTTGGCCAAAACTTAAGTCATATCGATGCATATAATGGTGAAGAAAAGGTGCATGCGGAAGTCTGACGCATGCGTTGGGTGTGAAACCCATATAAACAAGCTTCTGCTAAAGAAGCCCCCAGGTTTAAGGAGCGCTGGTAGCGCGTCACATGATGAGCCTTTAAGGGCTAGAAAAGGAAAGAGTGGGAGGAGACAAAATAAAAACAAAAAGATATATGTAAAAAATGGAGAGAGGAAGGAGACAAACTCAGAGTTCGGCGCTAGGCATAGAATCTTCGGAGACGTGTGGCGTTCCATGGGTTCGGTTCGAGTCGGTTGTCCGACGCATCTCGCAGGCGGTATGCTCCACCAGTGAGGACTTGGTCAATTATGAAGGGACCTTCCCATTTGGGCTTGAGTTTGTCCTTTTTCTTATCCGGCAGACGTAGAGCTAGTTCGCCAATATTGTAATTTTTGGCCTGTACTTCTCTGCTTTGATATCTTCGAGCCTGCTGTTGATAAAATGTGGAACGGGCTTTAGCCACGTCGCGCTCCTCCTCTAGGGCGTCCAGGTTGTCTTGCCGATCAAGCTCGGCTTCTCTTTCTTCGTACATGCGCACTCGAGGTGAGTCATGAATTATGTCGCAGGGCAGAACTGCCTCAGCGCCATACACCATAAAGAGTGGTGTGAATCCGGTGGTACAATTCAGCGTGGTTCGCAGCCCCCAGAGTACGGAGTCGAGCTCCTCTACCCAGTGCGTATTAGATTCCTTGAGGGACCGCACTATTCTGGGTTTGATACCGCTCATGATGAGATCATTTGCACGTTCGACCTGGCCGTTAGTTTGTGGGTGATAGACAGAAGCATAATCGAGCTTAATGCCCATGTTTTTGCACCACAACTTTACTTCGTCAGAGGTGAAGTTTGTGCCGTTATCGGTGATAATGTTGTGGGGGACACCGTAACGGTGTACGACCCCGGATATGAAGTCTATCACAGGTCCGGATTCGGCCGTCTTAACAGGCTTGGCTTCTATCCATTTGGTGAATTTATCCACCATGACCAATAAGTATTTTTTCTTGTGGGTTCCACCTTTAAGGGGTCCTACCATGTCAAGCCCCCATACCGCAAAAGGCCAAGTGATGGGGATAGTTCGGAGGGCGTTGGGCGGCATATGGCTTTGGTTTGCAAAGATCTGGCAACCGACGCATCGTTTGACTAAGTCATGGGCGTCTGCTCGGGCCGTCGGCCAATAAAATCATGTACAGTAAGCCTTGCTTACAAGGGATCGAGCTGCAGCGTGGTGGCCACCGAGTCCGGCATGAATTTCAGCCAACAGACTCCACCCTTCCTCTTCGGAGATACATCTTTGAAGGATTCCGGTAGTACTTTTCTTATAGAGCTCTCCCTCGTGGACCTTATAGGCTTTAGATCGCCGCACTATGCAGCATGCCTCGTTTTGGTCCTCTGGGAGTTCCTGCCTAGTAAGGTAGGCGAGGAATGGTTCTGTCCACGGGGCGATGACCGCCATTATTACGTGGGCTGAGGGTGTGATTTCGGTGGCAGGGCCTCCAATTATGTCAGATTGTTCGGCGTCGGGCTGAGGGTGTGATTCCTCAAAGGATCCTAGGGTTCCCCCTCCCATGCTACAGATGGCTTGAATATTCTCTCTAAGAATATGTTGGGGGGGACTGCATCTCGTTTTGCTCTGATACGTGCCAGGACATCCGCTGCTTGATTATTTTCTCGGGCTATATGGTGAAACTCCAGTCCTTCGAACCGAACTGACATTTTTAGGACGGCATTGCGATAAGCTGCCATTTTTAGGTCTTTGGCGTCGAAGTCGCCATTTATTTGGGATACCGCGAGGTTGGAGTCCCCGCGTACTTCCAGGCGTTGAATGCCCATGGATACAGCCATCCGGAGACCATGTAGAAGGGCCTCATATTCGGCTGCATTGTTGGAGTCCGCGCACATGATTTGGAGTACATATTGGACTGTGTCTCCTGTAGGGGACGTCAAAACGACGCCAGCCCCCAGTCCGGCCAGCATTTTGGATCCGTCGAAATGCATGATCCAGTTGGAATATGTGCCGTACTCTTTAGGGAGTTCGGCCTCTGTCCATTCGGCGACGAAGTCGGCTAGGACTTGCGATTTAATTGCTCGCCGTCGTTTGTAGGTTATGTCGAATGGGAGGAGCTCTATGGCCCATTTAGCTATCCGGCCCGTTGCGTCGCGGTTGTTGAAAATATCATTGAGTGGTACTTCCGAGGCTACTGTTATGGAACACTCTTGAAAGTAGTATTGTAGCTTCCGGGATGCCATGAACACCGCGTATGCAATCTTTTGGTAATGCGGGTACCGTGATTTGCATGGTGTAAGGACAGTGGACACGTAGTAAACCAGCCTTTGAAGAGGGAGTTTGTGTCCGTCCGTTGTCCGCTCGACGACGAGTACTGCGCTAACAACTTGATGAGTTGCGGCAATGTACAATAGCATGGGTTCGCCAGTGTTCGGCGCAGCCAGGACTGGGTTTGTTGCCAAGATGGCCTTTATTTCCTCGAGTCCGGCCGTGGCAGCTTCCGTCCACTGGAAGTGTTCGGTGCGCCTAAGGAGGCGGTAAAGGGGCAATGCCTTTTCTCCCAAGCGGGAGATAAAGCGGTTTAGAGCCGCCACGCATCCGGTGAGTTTCTGTATTTGTTTGAGATCTTTTGGGACATCCAATTGTGACAAAGCTCGGATTTTAGCTGGATTTGCTTCAATTCCTCTACCAGATACAATGAAGCCCAGTAGCTTTCCGGCTGGAACGCCGAAAACGCATTTTTCCGGATTGAGCTTAATGTCGTATTTTCGGAGGTTGTCGAATGTAAGCCTCAGGTCGTCTACTAGAGATTCGACATGTCTTGATTTAACGACCACATCATCTACATACACCTCCACTGTTTTGCCGATCTGGTTTGCCAGACATGTTTGAATCATGCGCTAATATGTCGCGCCGGTGTTTTTTAGTCCAAAGGGCATCGTGTTGAAGCAGAATGGGCCGTATGGTGTGATGAATGTTGTTGCGGCTTGGTCTGATTCTGCCGTCTTGATTTGATGGTAACCGGAGTATGCGTTGAGGAAGCACAGGGAATCGTGTCCTGCAGTGGCATCGATGATTTGATCTATTCGAGGGAGGGGAAAGGATCCTTTGGGCAAGCCTTATTAAGGTCTTTGAAATCGACACACAGGCGCCAGGATTTGTCCTTCTTTGGTACCATCACCAGGTTTGCTAGCCAGTCCGGGTGTTTTATAACTCTAATGAATCCGGCCTCCAATAACTTGGCTAGCTCCTCTCCCATAGCCTGTCTCTTTGGTTCAGAGAAACGCCAAAGGGTTTGTTTGACAGGTTCGAGTCCTTTCTGGATATTTAAGCTATGTTCTGCCAGCCTGCGTGGGATTCCTGGCATATCTGAGGGGTGCCAAGCGAAAATGTCCCAGTTCTCTCGTAGGAACTCTCGCAGTGTGGCGTCTACATCAGGGTTCAGTCGTGCCCCGATGGAGGCTGTTTTATTGGGGGTCCGTTGGATGGACCTGGAATTTGACTATTTCGTCCGCTGGTTTGAAGGATGTGGATTTGGGTCTCTTATCGAGTATCACATCATCCCTGTTAACCGCGGATCGCAGCGCAGTCAGTTCTTCGGCCGCTAAGGTTTCTGATAATGCCTCGAGGGCCAATGCGGCTGTCTTGTTTTCGGCGCGGTGTGCTATGTCCGGATCACTAGCGAGAGTGATAATTCCGTTTGGCCCAGGCATCTTAAGCTTCATGTACCCATAATGGGGTATAGCTTGGAAAACTGTAAAAGCCTCCCGTCCTAGTATAGCGTGGTATCCACTTTTGAACGGGGCCACCTGGAACGTGATATGTTCGGACCTGTAATTATCCAGCGTGCCGAATACCACATCTAGTGTGATCTTTCCGGTGCAGCGCGCTTCCTGACTGGGGATTATTCCTCTAAAAGTTGTGCTGCTTCGCTCAATGCGGTTCTAGTCTATTTCCATCTTTTGGAGGGTTTCCTCGTAGATGAGGTTCAATCCGCTGCCTCCGTCCATGAGTACCTTTGCGAGGCGACAGTCGTCCACTATGGGACTGAGGACCAGTGCGGCTGGTGCTTTGGCTGTTCGAAATTTAGGTTCGTCACTCGCGTTGAAGGTGATAGCAGTATTACTCCATGGATTTATTGTTGCTACTTGATAGACTTCAGTGAGGCTGCGGAGTGTTCTTTTTCGCATGTTATTTGATGCGAAAGTCTCAAAGACTGTGAGAACGGAACTGAAATTCCCTGGCTGGTTTCCTTCGACCTCTGGAATTAGGAGATCCTTGCCAATTTTGGCCACCTGCCGGAGTATCCAACATGCCCTGAGGCTGTGAGTTGGGGTGGCGTCCGCTGCACTATGAATCTTGCAGGGTCCATCTAGCCACTTTTTGAGTACGGTTCCATGCCCCCTAGAGGGTTTTGATTTTTTGGTGTTTAGTCCGGGCGCCTTATTGTGGTGCGCCCTCTTGATTCGGACGAGATTGCTATTCAAGGCCGGATTATCCCAAAATTTAATTTTGGTTTTCCAGGCGCTTTCCATCACACAGTATTTTTGTACTATGGACGCCAAGTCAGCGAAGCGTGTAATATTACGACGACTTACGGCGTTGAGTATTCCCTTGTCCGTGCAGTTACTGCAAAAGATTGAAATTGCGTCTTCCTCTCGGCAGTCCTTTATCCTGTTCATAAGCAGGAGGAATCTGGCCCAGTAATGATGTACTGCTTCTTCGGGCATCTGCCTAATTTGGGAGAGATCGCTCAAGATCGGGTGGGCGGATGTCGTTGAATCTGAGACTTCGCCCGGTTTGCTGTTCGGAAGCCGAAGAACTTCCGGATTCTGAGATCCGGAGTCTTGGATGTTATCCGATTTGCCTGATTTTAAGCTCAGGTCTTGGATTGTACCCTCCCCTCCGCGGATATCCGGCATGGAGGGTTCAGGAATTCGGACGTGGCTAGTCCTTAAGATAGATGAAGGGTCGCCGCATTGTGTCTCCACCACAGCAACGTGGTGGGTGACTTGGGGAGAGTTAATTTCCCTTAGATCGGGTTTAAGCCCAACCTGGTCGTAATTTGTAGCGACCCCCTGGGCGGCGATGCGATCCAAGAGCTCGTTTACGGAAGAGAGCTCCATCGGATCCAGCTGCTCGGGAAGTTCCGAGCTGACGTGGAGGTTGCTTTCGATGACCCGAGAGGTCACCGTCGGCGCAACGGCCGAACAGGCGGTCATGAGAAAACCACCTAGCCGGAGGGTCTGGCCGATAGCCAAGGCTCCCTTAGTAACGGCGCCGTCTCTAAAGACGGGAAAAGGCATCCTTCCTGATCGCGACGGCACAGAGGAACTCTCAATGAAAGCACCAATGTCGGTGTCAAAACCGGCGGATCTCGGGTAGGGGGTCCCGAACTGTGCGTCAAGGTCGGATGGTAACAGGAGACAAGGGACACTTTATTTTACCCAGGTTCGGGCCCTCTCGATGGAGGTAAAACCCTACTCCTGCTAGATTAATATTGATGATATGGGTAGTACAAGAGTGGATCAACCACGAGATCAAGGAGGCTAAACCCTAGAAGCTAGCCTATGGTATGATTGTGTATGATGAGGGTTGTCCTACGGACTACAACCCTCTGGTTTATATAGACACCGGATAGGGTTAGGGTTACACAGAGTCGGTTACAATGGTAGGAGATCTTGAATATCCGCACGCCTAGCTTGCCTTCCACGTCAAGAAAAGATCCCTCCGGACACGGGACGAAGTCTTCAATCTTGTATCTTCATAGTCCTGGAGTCCGGCTGAAGGTATAGTCCGGCTATGCGAACACCCCCTAATCCAGGACTCCCTCACTCGCCCCTTGCCGGGCTCACTTGCCAAGCAAAGGAGGCCTTTTTCTTGATGATATCCTGCTTCTCTGGCTTGATCTTAGTCCCTTTGATCTGCATGTTGGTCCTTCGAATCTCTTGGTCCTTTGTACTCTGACTTGGGCTGGTGCTTCAATCTTGTTCTCGTGCATGTGCATAGTTTGGGAAACAGACCCACAGTTTGTTGCACCAACAGAAGCCCCCGGGCCTACCCCGAACACGCTGCCGAGCGTCGTCAGGGTAGGGCCTAATAAGTGCACAGGCGGAGTTGCTGAAGAGGCTAGTCTCTTGAGGTATTCTTTGCTTCTTCATTAGCCTTGATTTTGGGACAGTTTCTAGTTTCTCCGCGCGTCGTGCGTAACATTGTGGAAGAACTGCGATTGTGGCTTGCGGATTATCCTTGCCCCATGATCACGGGGAGGAAACTGCCATCCCACTCGCCTCTTGTTCCGCACGTACGTGCCACGTGTTCCGCATGCATCGAGTGTGGTAGGTGGTGGATGCGGAGGGCGCGGGGAGGACTGCCATGGCCGAAAACCGAGCGCCGATGGTTGCAACAGAGGGTCAGCCTCGACTCTTAGGGCCACAGAGGGTGCAGAGAGGCCGTACTGGAGGAGTGGGGCAGCCATTTCCTGTATGAGGAGCCAGCCCCCTGCCCCGTCCCCCTATAAAAAGGGGCAGGGCGGTGCCTCTTTGCACACACTTCTCCTTCTTCTTCTCCGCAATCCTTCCCTTCTAGCCATGGTGAGAGGGCGAGGGCGCGGCGGCTTCCCGGCGGGGGCGACGAGGGCTTCTTCTCCATAGCGTGTGATCGAGGCAAAGGTGTACTGTCTTTCGATGAGATGGTGGCTATCATTTTGGAGGAAGTCGACTTTGACGATCCGACTACGAACGTGCGAGGACGTCACGCCTTAGCAATCGCTAAACCAACTCCGAGAGGTTATTGACCACGTCGGCGCACGATCAACCTGACCACGAAGGTCTGTTTCCTGCAGGCAAACGAAGAACAAGCAAGAAACTAAGATGGCAATCTGGATATTGCGAATATAAGAGGAAATCTTTATTGATCAAGGTGGGGTTCTGTGACGCCTTCGTCTGGTCGTTGAACACAAATGAAGTACGCGAAGTTGCAGCTATGGCGAACTTTAATCTAAACAAAACCCAAAGTCTAAACGATGCCCTAAGGGTTGTATATATGGAGGAAAAGGGGGGGATTTCGTGGCCCTTGGAGGAGGGGTCCGAAACCAACCCTAACTCTTGTTTCCCCACACATACGGACTCCAAAAACAGCCTATATTCAAGTATTTCGAAAATAGATGGGCCTGGCCCAATAATAAGGTGACGCAGCACCTAGAATAGCCTCTGGACGAAATTTATGAAGTGGCATCTTGTATATTTCGTCCAAGGCTTCATGCACTCCTTATGGTGGCTTCAAAGTCCTGAAATCATCACTTGTAACTCCGTTCTTGTTCCCCTTGCGCATGCCATCATCTCCATGCTTGGTCTTGCTCCAGTGTTCATCCCTCTTATCCATGTCAGGCCCTTCATTTGTAAGCAAAACAAATGTATCCAATTGAGGCAGCATCATATTCTCATGAACATTAGAATCATTACCAAGAAACGAAAGTACCTGATAATTTAATTGGCGTGCGCGAGCTCTAGTAATTGGTCCAGTATGTATAGCAGCAGGGGCTGTGGGTGTAACAATGGTATTGATGTCCTCATCATCCTCCCCTTCTTGAAATGAATTCGTCCTCGACGGAAGCTCATCATCCTCACCCAAATAAGGCTTCAAATCTACAATGTTAAAAGTGGGACTAACCCAAAAATCTGTAGGCAACTCAAGTTTATATGCATTATCATTTATTTTCTCTAACACCTTAAAAGGACCATCAGCACGTGGCATTAGCTTTCATTTACGCAAATCAGGAAATCTATCCTTACGCAAATGTAACCAAACAAGATCTCCAGGTGCAAACACAACATGTTTTCTACCCTTATCTCCAGCAAGTTTATACTTAGCATTCATGCCTCAATATTTCCCTTAGTTAACTCATGCATTTTTAAGATCAAATCAGCATGTTGTTTAGCATCAAAATTAACCTTCTCCGAAGATGGAAGAGGCAACAAATCAATAGGTGCACGAGGTAGGAAACCATACACAATTTCAAAAGGGCACATCTTAGTAGTAGAATGCAATGAACGATTATAAGCAAATTCAATATGAGGCAAGCATTCTTCCCACATTTTCTTGTTATTCTACAAAACAGCCCTAAGCTTGGTAGACAATGTTCTATTCACTACTTCAGTTTGTCCATCAGTTTGGGGATGACATGTAGTACTAAAAGCAGTTTAGTCCCCAACTTAGCCCATAAACATCTCCAAAAGTGGCTAAGAAATTTAGTATCACGATCTGAAGCAATAGTATTTGGCACACCATGCAAGCGAATAATTTCACGAAAGAACAAATCAGAAACATTAACATCATCATCACTTTTATGACATGGTATAAAGTGTGCCATTTTCGAGAATCTATCCACGACAACAAATATGCTATCCCACCCCTTCTTTGTTCGAGGTAAACCTAAAACAAAGTCCATAGATATATCCTCCCGAGGAACACTTAGTATAGGCAAAGGCATATATAAATCATGAGCATTGAGTTGTGACTTAGCTTTTTGACATGTAGTGCAGCGATCAACAAAATGCTCAACATCCCGTCTCATCTTCGGCCAAAAGAAATGTGTAGCAAGTACGTCCTCCGTCTTCTTCACACCAAAGTGTCCCATTAATCCTCCTCCATGCGCCTCCTACAACAACAAAAGACGAACAGAGCTAGCTGGAATGCATAGCTTGTTAGCACGGAACACAAAGCCATCATTAATAACGAACTTGTTCCATGTTCTTCCTTCTTTACAATTCTGCATTACATCTTTAAAATCAGCATCATGCACATATTGATCTTTGATGGTCTCCAAACCAAATATTTTGAAGTCAAGTTGTGAAAGCATAGTATAGCGACGAGACAATGCATCACAAATAACATTTTCTTTACCCTTCTTGTGTTTAATGACATAAGGGAAAGTCTCAATGAATTCAACCCATTTAGCATGTCTACGATTCGGTTTAGATTGACTTTTAATATGTTTCAAAGATTCATGATTAGAATGTATAAGAAATTCTTTGGGCCATAAATAATGTTGCCATGTCTCTAAAGTCCAAACAAGAGCATATAATTCTTATCATAAGTAGAATAATTTAGACTAGGCCCACTCAATTTTTCAGAAAAGTATGCAATAGGTTTGCCGTCTTGTAATAAGAAACCTCCTAATCCAATTCCACAAGCATCACATTCAAGCTCAAAAGTTTTATCAAAATCAGGAAGTTGGAGTAAAGGATCATGTGTCAACTTATCTTTCAATACAGTGAAGGCTTCTTCCTGTGCGGTACCCTAAACAAAAGGCACATCCTTCTTTGTAAGCTCATTGAGAGGTGCAGCAATGTGCTAAAATCTCTCACAAAACGCCTATAGAAACCAGCGAGTCCAAGAAAACTCCTCACTTGTGTGACCGTTTTGGGCTGCGGCCAACTCTCAATAGCTTCAATCTTGGCTTTATCAACTTCAATTCCCTGTGGAGTAACAACATAGCCAAGAAAAGATACTCGGTCGGTGCAAAAGATGCACTTCCAAAGGTTACCAAACAAACGTGCATCACGTAGAGCAATAAAAACAACACGTAAATGTTCCAAATGTTCTTCCAAAGATTTGCTATAAATCAGTATATCATCAAAATAGACTACCACAAATCGTCCAATGAAAGCACGTAAAACTTCGTTCATTAGTCTCATGAAAGTACTAGGTGCATTAATTAACCCAAAAGGCATGACTAACCTCTCATATAAACCAAACTTAGTTTTCAATGTTGTTTTCCATTCATCTCCCAATTTCATACGAATTTGATGGTATCCACTACACAAATCAACTTTGGAGAATATTGTAGAGCCACTCAACTCATCAAGCATATCAGCTAGCCTAGGAATAGGGTGACAATAATGAATAGTAATATTATTAATGCCTCTACAATCAACACACATACGCGACGTACCATCCTTTTTAGGCACTAGTATAATAGGAACAACACAAGGACTAAGTGATTCGCGTATATAACCTTTGTCGACCAGCTCCTGTACTTGACGCATAATCTCCTTCATCTCCTCTGGATTGGTACGGTATGGTGCATGGTTGGGTAGCGATGCACCGGGAATTAAGTCAATTTGATGCTCAATCCCTCGAATAGGTGGTAATCCCGATGGCACGTCTTGTGAGAAGACGTCAGCGAACTCCTGCAAAATGTTCATAACAGCAGGAGGCAAAGAGGAAGGCACGTCCTCGAATGAAAATAATGCCTCTTTGCACACAAAAGCATAGCAAACAGATTTGCTAAAATCTAGCTCATCAATATAAGATTTGTTGGCAAGTAAACATGCACTTTTCAATTTAATTTCAGAAGCAACACTCGATGGTTTATTATTAGGCTTCATTTGTTGCTCAAATTCTTTTGCCACAATCTGATTTTCACTCTTATTTTTCTCCTGCTTTCCTTTATTAGCTCTATTAATATCATCTTTCAAAATAGAATCAGGACTCATAGGAAGCAAAGTAATATTTTTATCCTTATGAACAAGAGTATACTGATTGTTTCTACCATGGTGTACAGAATTTTTATCAAATTGCCATGGTCTACCAAGTAATAAGGAACATGCTTGCATTGGTACCACATCACAATCAACATAATCAACATATGTAGAGATACTAAAATGCACACGAACAGTACGTGTTACCTTAACCTTGCCGCTATTGTTGAACCATTGGATGTAGTAAGGATGTGGATGTGGTCTTGTGGTGAGAGATAGCTTCTCCACCATCTCCATGCTAGCCAAGTTGTTGCAGCTCCCTCCATCTATGATGACATGAACAAAACGTTCCTTCACAACTCCCTTTGTATGCAACAAATTATGCCTCTGATTTTGCTCAGCCTGTGTGACCTGCACACTCAGAACACGTTGAGCAACTAAACATTCATACCTGTCAGCGTCTTCAGGAGCCATGTATTGCGTCTCATGATCAGAATCATCTCCACCGTGTTATTCACGTGTAATAAGAGCCAAAGTCTTCTCATCATAGTCACTAGCTGACTCATACCCACCATCCTCGGTAGCAATCATCACACGCTGAGATTTGCATTTTCTCACATAATGACCTCTTCCCTTACAATGCCGATAAATGATATCACTTGTGTGCCCTGTTGATGCCATGGAAGAAGAAGAGCTCTGTGCAGGCCCGACAGGTGTGCTCTTGGCAGATAGTGGTGGTTGTGCCTGCTTTCTTGTATCGCGGAAAAGTAGAGGATGCACGTGGTGTCCATGATGAAGGTCGACCTACAGAAAAGTTAGTTCGCGCCAATGCCTGTCGATCCCGCACTTCACTCTCAGCTTTACAAGCAAGATGGAATAAACGAGTGATATTATTATACTCCTTATACTCTAGAATGGTCTGAATCTCTCTATTTAATCCACCCATCAAATGTGCAAGCATAGCTTCATTATCCTCAACAATACCACATCTAATCATGCTAGTTTGTAATTCCTGATAATATTCCTCTACAAAAAAATTTCCTTGTCTTAAACACTGCAATTTTTGAACTAATTCACGTTGATAATATGGGGGAACCCAACGAGAACGCATAGCAGTTTTCAAAGCAGCCCAAGTAGTAGGAATATTATTGGGATATAATCTACGATGTTCAGACCACCACACACAAGCAAACTAGTGAAAGCACAAAGTGCAGCAGCAACACGTCTCTCCTCGGGGTATTGTAAACATGTAAAACGTTGTTCAGTTTCTAACTCCCAAGTAAGATACATATCAGGAACATATCCACCCTCAAAAGGTGGAATATTCAATTTTAGTTTAGGGAGATGGTCAGGATCTCGTACCTGAGCTCGTGGTGCAGCCCCACCATTGCGATTATATGCATGTGGACGACCTGGTGCTGGTGGTTGCACGTAGTTCTGATTTTGATCAACCTCATCCTCGTAATCACCCGCATAATCATCATCCTCCTCAGCATCAGTAGCAGCAGTAGCAGGAGCCAAAGAAGCATCAACTATAGGTACAGCAGCTCCAGAAGTTTGACCATCCACAATAGGAACACGCTTCGCTCGTCCGAACTGATTCGGAAGGGGGCGTTGTTGTTGTCGTTGTAGATGTGCGAGAGGTGCAGCCGGTGGTGGGGGAAGACGTGTGAGCAATTCATTAAACTTGTTATCCAGCTTTGTCTCGAATGACTTCTCCATTCCATCTATCTTCTCCATGGCCTCTTCAAATCTGTTTAGCACATCTCCCACCTGGCCACTCATCATTTGCTAAAATTTATCATGCAACTCCTTGTTCGTCATGTTCTCCCAGTCAATCTCATCGGCTTGTGATCCTGCCATGGTCAGCAGCAATAGAAACACACAGGAATATGATCCTAGAGACTACTAACAAGTGGTGGTGGTGGGTGTCACAAATCCGTCAAGCAAATCTCAAATTCTTACCAGTTCTTACCCAGCACCAGGCGGTGATCGGCAATCATTGTAGTCAAAACTCTCAAAGCTTGGATAGAGCGATTACCAGGGAGAGTCAAACGCACGACGTAGATGTATGTGGAGCTAGGAAGGTTTATAATATGGTAGCAAAAAGGGTCAGCAATAATCAATTCAGAGATGCAAAGTTGAATAAACGCTCAACGACGGTACTGTGCTGGTCCTAGGCTAGACCATGCTAGAGACGCGAGCCTAGAACACTGACAAAATCACGGCGCTGCACGTAAACAAGGGAGGAGCACACTATAAAAAAATTCTCTTTTTTTGCACTTTTTTCCTCTTTTTTTTTGCTCCGCAACAATTTTTTTTGGAAAAGTCTACAAATGGTCCAGAAACTGCCTAGCCAGAATTTTCCAGACTTAGCTTTTTTTAAACTGGAACTATTTTTCTTTTGCGAGTATCACGAAAATTGGGGAGTCCGACTCGGTCACGACTCGAAGTGACGCATGATCTGGAAATCGAGAACAAAGAATCAAATACTCGACTCGGACTAGGACTGATGGCGGAGATGAATCGGGTGGAACTCGGACTGGTGGTGGATGTATGGTGGAGGTGGACTCGGATTGGTGTGATGGCGGTGGATATGTGGTGGCGTATATGGACTTGAATTGGCAGTGGTATATGGACTCAGATAAATAGTGGATAAGCGGTGGTGGTATATGGCAGGGCGATAATGATGGTGCAGCGGCGGCGTGGCGACTTGTGAACAGAACTCGAAACTCTTAAGAACTAGACGCTAAGACCAGCAACTTGACACGACGATGCAACCGCAAATTCAACAACGCAAATACAAAAAAGATTATGCAATGGCTCAGATTGGTTTGGATACGATGAACTAACCCTGATTTTTTGTGGCTTTTTCGTGGACTGTAGGTATGAAGAACAGACTCGGTCTAAACTATGAAAAACTGTAAAATCTCACTGAGCATCCTGGAAATCTGATACCACTTGATAGAGGAAAAGATGTCCCGTCTTTCTATGAGATGGTGGCTATCATTTTGGAGGAAGTCGACTTTGACTATCCGACTACGAACGTGCGAGGACGTGGCGCCTTAGCAATCGCTAAACCAACTCTAAGAGGTTATTGACCACGCCGGAGCATGATCAACCTGACCACGAAGGTCTGTTTCCTGCAGGCAAACAAAGAACAAGCAAGAAACTAAGATTGCAATCTGGATATTGCGAATATAAGAGGAAAGCTTTATTGATCAAGGTGGGGTTCTGTGACGCCTTTGTCTGGTCATTGAACACAAATGAAGTACGCGAAGTTGCAGCTATGGCGAACTTTAATCTAAACAAAACTCAAAGTCTAAACGATGCCCTAAGGGTTGTATATATGGAGGGAGAGGGGGGAATTTCGTGGCCCATGGAGGAGGGGTCCGAAACCAACCCTAACTCTTGTTTCCCCACACATACGGACTCCAAAAACAGCCTATATTCAAGTATTTTGAAAATACATGGGCCTGGCCCAATAATAAGGTGACGCGGCACCTAGAATAGCCTCTGGACGAAATTTATGAAGTGGCATCTTGTATATTTCTTCCAAGGCTTCATGCACTCCTTATGGTGGCTTCAAAGTCCTGAAATCATCACTTGTAACTCCGTTCTTGTTCCCCTTGCGCATGCCATCATCTCCATGCTTGGTCTTGCTCCAGTGTTCATCCCTCTTATCCATGCCAGGCCCTTCATTTGTAAGCAAAACAAATGTATCCAATTTAGGCAGCATCATATTCTCATGAACATTAGAATCATTACCAAGAAACGAAAGTACGTGATAATTTAGTTGTCGTGCGCGAGCTCTAGTAATTGGTCCAGTATGTATAGCAGCAGGGGTTGTGGGTGTAATAATGGTATTGATGTCCTCATCAGCGTGTCCCTCCTCCTCCAGATCCTGTGGTGGCGGGACCCGCTGCAAGGGGAGGAGGAAGGGGACAAGGTCGAGGTCGCCGCGGCGCTCGAGGAGGAGAAGGGCGGGGCAGCGCCTCGGCTGCGCCCCCACCGGCGGCTCCTCCTCGATGGATGGCCATGTCGGGGACCAACCTCGAGAGTTCATTATCAGGCTATACAAGCCCTTCTGTGGTCACCTTCGCCTTCCAACCCCCTTCGTGCAAGAGATGGAGCTCGAGTAGCCACGTGCTCTAAGGCTGCACACGAGGGGCTGTAGGAATAGCGGTATGCAAGTCGATGTCGACTTCCCTGATCCTCACGAGTTGTACCTCCGCGGCGGCTGGGAGATCTTGGCCCGTGCCCACGTCTCCTCGGAGGGGCACGTCCTCTAGTTCAAACTAACGGAGAAAGGCCTGCTCTCCGTTAAGATCTTCGGGCACTAGGGAGGTTGCTTAGGGTGCTGCGCGGAGAGCTCAACCGATGATGAAAGCTCCTCCTCGAGCGGGAGCGACGAGGAGGACAGTGACGGTGATGATGACAGTAGCGGACGGGGGAGCGACAACTCTGACTCTGGCTGATCGCCGCCCGCACCATCTTCATCAGGCGGTCGCACCATCATCTGCATCTGCATCTCCTTCCTGAAAACGCGATTTGCCGGGGAGTTGGATGCAGACGTGGAGATGGTGCTCTCGGGCTCCTCCAACGGTCTTCCAGCTGGATCCCGGCAGGCTTCCTCTCGGGCTGCAGCTCCGTTGGCCCTGTCGTGTCCTACTGGCCCTGGTGGCGGTGGTCGATGGTGTCGCCTCCGCCGTGCTCTCCACCAAGGCGTTCCCTCGTGCTCCCGTTTCCGCCGGGCTACCTCTCCTAGAGCCCGAGGAAAGCGGGCTGGGCTCCCGCCCAGGTGCTCCTTTTTCCCTCCTCGCCTTCGACGGTCGTGCCTAGGAGGAGAGGGACAAGAAAGGGCGTTACGGAGCACTTATATTTTTTCAATCTTAAATCTGTAGGAACTTGCCAAATTTTAATTCAAATAATGTAATCTCTCGAGTCCATGTTTGTGCTCTGTAACGCTAGTACTTGTATGAGCATATAAATGAAAAAGATGAACCTTGCCGGGAACCCGTGCATGTATATGTCCATGCAGAGGCATGATGCCTCTTTAATGTAAACAAACGAGTTTTCCCTGGCAGGCTATCCTCCCGCCGGCACCCTTTTTGTCTGCCGGAGAGCTGCATCTACGGGGTTACAGACAAAGGGACTAGCCCCCTGCTAACTTCTTTCTACCAAAGGCCACTGCGACCACCCTGATCGAAGCAGCGTTCGAGTCACGGATGGGAGCACCTAAGTCTCAAAAGAGTGGCGAACCTTTCGCATGCTCAAGTTATAGCCTTACAGAACACTAATGGACAGGAGGTAAAACTTATTTGTTTGGCTTGCCAGGGATCGCTGCACCGGGCAACCTTCTCAACTCCTTGTCGAAGCCAAGTTCACGGCACAAACCTGCAGCCTCATATGGATGAGAATGAATGCAGGATGCGATCCTATCTATATGCATATGCAAATGCTCATGAAATGCTTATGCAATGATCTTGGAATGCTTATGCATGCATGCAGTCTTGGTCGGGGGCCCCCCACAACGCGTCTTTATTTTCTCTTGCACAGGGTCATCGCCCTGGCTTTGTAAAGGGGTTACATGCAGCTGAGGCAAGGCCTGTACAAATGGGTGGCTATCGGGAAGGGCGGGACAGCCGCGCCTTACGGGTAGAACTTCCGGAGATGCTCAATATTCCATGAGTTTTGCAACTGAGTGTCATCTCCGGTCTCCAGACGGACCACGCCAGGTCTGGTGACTCGTACTACCCGGTAAGGGCCTTCCCACTTCGGTGACAACTTGTTTGTACCCTTGGCAGATTGAACGTGCCTAAGGACAAGGTCACCTTCCTCAAAACACCGGGCGTGAACCCTGCGGCTATGATAGTGACGCAGGGCTTGCTGGTAGCTTGCAGCACACGTAGCAGCCCGGAGACGGTTCTCCTCGAGTAGCACAGCGTTGTCACGCCGGTACTGATCTTGCGCTACTTCATCATAGGCAAGCACTCGAGGCGACCCGTAAATGAGTTCCGTGGGGATAATTGCTTCTACCCCATAGACCAAGGAGAAGGGAGTCTGCCCGGTAGCTCGGTTTGGTGTCGTTCTGAGTGACCAAAGAATTACCGGCAGCTCCTCGATCCACCGCCTGCCATGCTTCTACAGCATATCAAAAGTTCTTGTCTTGAGTCTACGCAACACTTCAGTGTTCTCCCTCTCAGCTTGTCCATTGCTCCGGTGGTGTGACATAGAGGCAAATGAGATCTTGCATCCGAGGGC
Source organism: Aegilops umbellulata (assembly GCA_032464435.1). Lineage (NCBI taxonomy): Eukaryota > Viridiplantae > Streptophyta > Magnoliopsida > Poales > Poaceae > Aegilops > Aegilops umbellulata. The sequence goes on from CP136058.1 coordinate 211,593,410, forward strand.
ATGAACATATTGCATGAAGGCGTGGCTCGTGAACTGGGTGCCGTTGTCGGTGATGATCCTTGCCGGAACTCCAAAACGACACACCAATTCTTTCAAGAACTTGATAGCTGACTGAGCAGTCACCTTTCTCACGGCAGTCACTTCCGACCACTTTGTAAACTTGTCGATGGCAACGAACAAGAATTCAAAGCCCCCGATTTCTCGGGGAAAGGGCCGAGGATATCGAGCCCCCAGACCGAAATGGCCATGATAGAGGGATTGTTTGAAGAGCTTGGGCAGGCAGGTGGGTTTTCTTGGAACGAAACTGGAAGGCTTCACATTTGATGACTAGCTTGACTGCATCTTGGAGGGCTGTGGGCCAATAGAATCCTTGCCATGATGCTTTTCCACCTAATGCCCTTGATCTAATGTGGGAGCCACACATACCTTTGTGTATCTCAACCAGCAGTTCCTTTCCTTCTTCCCGGCAGACACACTTCAATTTCACACCGTTGGGCCTCCTTCTGTACAGAGTGGCATCGACAAACTGATACATAATGGCCCTCCGGGCTACTTTTTCAGCTTCATCTTGGTCGCCGGGAAGCTCTCCGGTTTGGAGGAAGTGGACAATGTGCCTCGCCCAAGTTGGAGCATGTGGCTCGACAACGAGGACTAGCGGCACCTCCTCTGCTGCGGGAGCACATGCCTCGTTTGCGGGGTCCATAGGCCCGGCTGGAGGGGGTGGTCCGGCAGGCTGTGAGGAGTTGTTTCCGACAGGGTCTCTGCTGGGAGCGGACAGCTCTACCGGGAGAGGCTTACCGTAGTCCAACTTTCTCCTTTTCCGGGCCATTGTCGCTGGGGATATGGAGGGCTAAGTGAGATGGAGAACAAAAGTCCCTGATTCCACAGGAAGCTTCTGCGTAGCAAACTTTGACAGATGATCAGCTATGCTGTTTTCCGCACGGGGTACATGCTCTGTTTGCAATCCGTCAAGTGCTCCTCCAATCTCCCCACTTCATTGATGTATGCCTCCATCAATGGACTTTGGTAATCCTTGTTGGCTTGTGTCACCACAAGCTATGAATCTCCTCGAACGATCAGCTTCTTAATTCCTAGTTCAGTTGCAATCCTGAGCCCGGCAAGGAGCCCTTCATACTCAGTTGTATTGTTGGTTGCTTCTTCCTGGGCAAAATGCATTTGAATGACATACTTCAAGTGCTCGCCAGAGGGGGCGACAAGAAGCATGCCAGCTCTTGCACCTTGTAGGGAAAAAGCACCATCAAAATACATAATCCATTCTTTGGGCGATTCCTTGCCGGGGATAACTGTCTCTGTTACTTCCTCATCAGGGGTTGGCGTCCATTCTGCAATAAACTCTGTCAATGCCCTGCTCTGAATAGTTGATGTGCTCTCAAACTTCAAACCAAAGCTGGATAACTCCAAAGCCCACTCCACTATTCTGCCGGTAGCCTCAGGGTTTCGAAGTATCCTTTGCAACGGAAAATGAGTAACAACCGTGACCTCATGGGCTTGGAAGTAGTGGTGAAGTTTCCTTGAGGCCATAATGAGACCAAAGATCAACTTCTGCATGCCAGAGTATCTCGATCTAGCCCCCTATAACAAGAAGCTGATGAAGTACACTGGGCGTTGCACCACTTTCTTCCTTGCCGCATCCTTGGGGTTGTTCTCGTTGTCGTGCTTATTGTTGTCCTGATCTTTCTCTGACTATGCGGTCTCTGCTCACCTTCTGCCTCATCCACTTCTTGCTGCGCTACCAAGGCCGCACTGACCACTTGGTTGGTTGCCGCCAAGTATAGCAGCAATGGCTCCTGGGGCTTGGGAGCAACAAAGGTAGGCACAGAGGACAAGTAGGCCTTCAATTCTTGCAAAGATGCGTCTACTTCTGGGGTCCACTTCATAGGGCCTACCTTCTTCAATATTTTGAAGAATAGCAGGGCACACTCGGCAAACTTTGAGATGAATCTGCTTAGCACTGCAACACATCCTGTCAGACGCCTCACATCCTTAATTATCCTTGGTGCTTGGATCTGCTCGATAGCCTTGATCTTGTCGGGGTTGGATTCGATCCCGCGATGGGATACAAAGAATCCAAGCAACTTACCGGAGGGAACACCAAATACACACTTTTATGGGTTGAGCTTCAGATTGATCTTGCGCAGGTTAGCAAATGTCTCCTCCAAATCTGGAAGAAGGGTGGCCTTATCTTTGGTCTTGACCACAATATCATCCATATATGTTTCTATGTTTGTGTGCAACAGTGGCTCAAAACCAATCTGGACTGTCCTTGCAAAAGTGGATCCGGCACTCTTCAATTCAAATGGCATGCGGACAAAACAGTATGTACCACATGGAGTGATGAATGACGTCTTCTCTTCATCTTCTTTGGACATGAAGATTTGGTGATACCCAGAGTACGTGTCCAGAAAGGAGAGCAAATCACAACCTGAAGTGGAATCCACAATATGGTCGATACGCGGCAAGGGAAACGGGTCTTTCGGGCAAGCCTTGTTGAGATCTATGAAATCTATGCGAATCCTCCACTTCTCGTTAGCCTTCTGGACTACTACTGGATTTCCCAACCATGTGGGGTGCAGCACTCCTCTGACCAAACCAGCTGCCTCAAGTTTCTTGATCTCTTCGGCAATGAACTATTGTCTCTCCAAGGCATGCTTCCGGACTTTTTGCGTGACAGGTCGGGCATGCGGGCAAACATCAAGGTGGTGCTCGATTACCTCCCTGGGAACACCGGGGATATCAGATGGTTGCGAGGCAAACACATCGATATTCGCCCGCGGAAGGCAACGAGCGCGCTTTACTATTTTTCATCGAGGGCAGCACTGATAATGAAAGTACCATCAATGCCAGCCAGCCCTGCCAGGACCTTCTTCACTTGGGGTGCGGCGACCTTGGATCTCTTGCTGTCAGAACACTCCGGCACATTGTCAACGGGTGTCGTGCACTCGGTGGGGGCATGCTTCCCGGACTCTTTGCGTAGTCCCTACAATCCCTCTTCTTTCCTTACTTTCCTTGGTGGGAGCTGCCGCTGCTGCTGCCTCTGCCGCGATCGCGTCCCGGTACATCTTGTCCACACAAATGATTGCATCCTTCTCATCTGATGGGATGCTGATGACTCCGAGTGGCCCAGGCATCTTCAAGGTGTTGTAGGCATAGTGGGATGCCGCCATGAACTTAGCTAGGGCCGGGCGTCCAAGAAACCCATTGTACGGCAGGGTGAGATCAACCATATCAAACACAATCCTCTCCGTCCGGTAGTTCAGTTCTGCCCCAAACGTTACCAACAATGAGACATGATTACTCTCCCTTAGGACGGCTCCTGTCGAGATTAACTCCTTGAAACGTGACGGTAACCTCTAACTCTTCCTCTCCTATCTGAAGCTTGCTGATAACTTCTGGGGAAATCAGATTCAACCCGACCCTGCCGTTCACTAGCATCTTTGTGACCTTTAGGTTACGAATTGTTGGGGAGACCAACAATGGAAAACACCCTACCACAGTGGTACGGCCAGGATGATCCTCGTCGTCAAAGATGATGGGCGTATGGGACCACTTCAGCGACTTCCGGGCTAGTTCCACGGCATTGACTTCTCGTGCCCACCGCTTGAGCTGGCGGTGAGAGGTGTGCAGAGATGCACCTCCGTCAATGCGCAGGGCATCTTTTGCCTTCTGAAACTCCTGCTCACTGGTTTCCTCTTCATCCCCTCCATCACTCTCATCATCACAGGTTTCCTTCTCTTGACCTCTGGCGGGCTTCCTTTGGTTCCGTAAGGGTTTGCCGGGCGATTTACTTCACCACCTCGGCCCTTACCGCCAGCAACATTCTGACCCTTTTCCTTATAACGCTTCTCATACTTTGCTCTCTGTTTCTTGACAATTTGTTCAACCTGATAACACTCTTGAAGGTCATGGGCCTTGGTCTGATGAATCTTGCAGTACGGTCCATCGCCTTTCCCAGCTTTCTCGACAGCAACAGCTTCCTTGCCGGGGGCCTCAGCTTTGGCCTTCTTGCCACTGCTAGGCGTACCCAATCCTTCAACAGTCATCACTGCCTTATCTCTCCGCTTGTTACTACACTTCTTGCTCTTCTTCTGACTGGTTGATTCGTCCTCATCCTCTGAATCAACGTTGGTGCAATCTTCCTCTCCGGGCAACTTTCTTCCCTCCTCCATCTGAGCGCACTTATCCACTAATGTTTAAAGCTCCTTAACAGTCTTAGGCAACCGCACATTCATCTTGGAACAATCCGGCGGTTGCGCACATTGGACTGGAGGGTAGCTATTACGGCTGTCGGATGGATATTTGGGATATTTCTATGAACTTTGTTGAATCCCTGTAAATACTTACGGAGGGTTTCTCCTTCCTTCTGTTGGAGAAGCTACAAGTTGCTAGGCCTGTCAGGTTCTTGATGACCGCAAGTAAAGGCGTCAATGAACTCGTGGCACGGGTCAGCCCATGATGAAATGGAGTTCTCCAGTGGGTGCATCAGCCAAGTCCTCACATTGGACTTGAGGGCCAAAGGAAAGTAGTTGGCGAACACCTTCTCATCTCTTCCCCCAACAGCCTGAACAGCGATGGTGTAGATAGTCAGGAACTCTGTCGGGTTCAGCCTCCCATCATACTTCTCAGGTATCTCTGGCTTGAACGTGTGAACGAACGGCCAACGGACTTGCCGCAGCTCTTGTGTACAGGCAGGGCAGAAAGTAGGCACCCACCAACACCGAGCGCAGGCTCGTCGACGTTGAGGCCGTCGCACCTGTCGGTCCGGCGAAGGTCGTCGCGGCATTGCTCGATGACGACGCGCGCGTATCCTCTCCGCCTATCCTCTGGGGCTCGACGTTGGCCTGGACGTGCTCGAGGGTCAGAAGAGGCCATCGAGACATCGTCAGGGTCTTGATTCTGTTGCGCTCGCGCTGGCTGCCACGGTGGGGACTGCACCGCGGGGATGGCACCTTCCGTACGGTCAGCAGTGTGAGCTGTTGCTGTCGCTTGGGGAAGTCGCGGCGGGCCAGCTCACCGTGAGACCCCAGCTTCGGCGAAACCGAGCAGGCTTTGGATGGTGGCTCGCCATTCGTCTATCTGCTCGGCCGCTGGCGGAAACCTCAGCAGCTGAGCTCGAGCCATGACCTCTGAAGCTGTACTTGGCATGGATGATGATGAAGTCGATCGTACCGTCGCTCGGCTCCTGACGGTGCCAGCGGCAGTAGCACTGTGATACGTCTCCAACGTATCTATAATTTTTGATTGTTCCATGCTATTATATATTCTGTTTTGGATGTTTAATGGGATTATTTATACACGTTTATATTATTTTTGGGACTAACCTATTAACCCAAGGCCTAGTGCAAATTGTTGTGTTTTTGCCTATTTCAATGTTTCGCAAAAAAGGAATATCAAACGGAGTCCAAACGGAATGAAACCTTCGGGAGAGTTATTTTTGGAACAAACGTGATCCACACGACTTGGAGTGGACATCAAGAAACATACGAGGAGGCCACGAGGGTGGAGGGCGCACCTACCGGAGTCCAAACGGAATGAAACCTTCGGGAGAGTTATTTTTGGAACAAACGTGATCCACACGACTTGGAGTGGACATCAAGAAACATACGAGGAGTCCACGAGGCAGGGGGCGCGCCTACCCCCTGGGTGCGCCCTCCACCCTCGTGGGCCCCTCGTGGCTCCACCGACCTACTTCTTCCTCCTATATATACCTACGTACCCCAAAACCATAGAGGAGCACCACGAAAACCTGTTTCCACCGCCGCAACCTTCTGTACCCATGAGATCCCATCTTGGGGCCTTTTCCGGCGCTCCGCCGGAAGGGGAATCAATCATGGAGGGCTTCTACATCAACACCATACCTCTCCGATGACGTGTGAGTAGTTTACCACAGACCTTCGGGTCCATAGTTATTAGCTAGATGGCTTCTTCTGTCTCTTTGGATCTCAATACAAAGTTCTCCTCGATCTTCTTGGAGATCTATTCGATGTAACTCTTTTTGCGGTGTGTTTGTCGAGATCCGATGAATTGTGGGTTTATGATCAAGATTATCTATGAACAATATTTGAATCTTCTTTAAATTCTTTTATGTATGATTGGTTATCTTTGCAAGTCTCTTTGAATTATTAGTTTGCTTTGGCCTACTAGATTGATTTTTCTTGCAATGGGAGAAGTGCTTCGCTTTGGGTTCAATCATGCGGTGCTCGATCCGAGTGACAGTAGGGGAAACGACACGTATTGTATTGTTGCCATCGAGGATAAAAATATGGGGTTTATATCATATTGCTCGAGTTTATCCCTCTACATCATGTCATCTTACCTAATGCGTTACTCTATTCTTACGAACTTAATACTCTAGATGCATGCTAGATAGCGGTCGATGTGTGGAGTAATAGTAGTAGATGTAGGCAGGAGTCGGTCTACTTGTCGCAGACGTGGTGCCTATATACAAGATCATGCCTATATATTCTCATAATTATGCACTTTTATATCAATTGCTCGACAGTAATTTGCTCACCCACCATAATACTTATGCTATCTTGAGAGAAGCCACTAGTGAAACCTATGGCCCCCGGGTCTATTTTCCATCATATTAATCTCCCGTTAACAAGCTATTTCTATTGCCGATTATTTTGCTTTCTTTACTTTTAGTCTTTATCATAAAAATACCAGAAATATTATCTTATCATCTCTATCAGATCTCACTTTTGCAAGTGGCCATGAAGGGATTGACAACCCCTTTATCGTGTTGGTTGCAAGGTTCTTATTTGTTTGTGTACGTACGAGGGACTTGCGTGTTGCCTCCTACTGTATTGATACTTTGGTTCTCAAAAACTGAGGGAAATACTTACGCTACTTTGATGCATCACCCTTTCCTCTTCAAGGGAAGACCAAGGCATGCTCAAGAGGTAGCAACAAGGATTTCTAGCGCCGTTGCCGGGGAGTCTACGCACAAGTCAAGACATACCAAGTACCCATCACAAACTCTTATCCCTCGCATTACATTATTTTCCATTTGCCTCTCGTTTTCCTCTCCCCCACTTCACCCTTGTCGTTTTATTCGCCCTCTCTTTTCTTTCACCTTTTTTTTCGCCTACTTTTTGTTTGCTTGAGTGTTGGATTGCTTGCTTGTCACGATGACTCAAGATATATTGTGTGACTTTGCCAATACCAACAACAATGATTTTCTTAGCACTCCGATTGCTCCTCTTACCGATGCTGAATCTTGTGAAATTAATGCTGCTCTACTGAATCTTGTCATGAAAGATCAATTCACCGGCCTTCCTAGTGAAGATGCCACTACCCATCTAAATAGCTTTGTTGATTTGTGTGATATGCAAAATAAAAAAGATGTGGACAATGATATTTTTAAACTAAAGCTATTTCCTTTCTCACTTAGAGATCGTGCTAAAACTTGGTTTTCATCTTTGCCGAAAAATAGTATTGATTCTTGGAATAAGTGCAAAGATGCTTTTATCTCTAAGTATTTTCCTCCCGCTAAAATCATGTCTCTTAGAAATGATATCATGAATTTTAAGCAACTTGATCATGAACATGTTGCACAAGCTTGGGAGAGAATGAAATTAATGATACGTAATTGTCCTACACATGGTTTGAACTTATGGATGATTATACAAAAAATTTATGCCGGATTGAATTTTGCTTCTAGAAATCTTTTAGATTCGGTCGCGGGAGGCACTTTTATGGAAATCTCTTTAGGAGAAGCTACTAAACTCCTAGATAATATTATGGTTAATTATTCTCAATGGCACACTGAAAGATTTACTAGTAAAAAGGTGCACGCAATTGAAGAGATTAATGTTTTGCGTGGAAAGATGGATGAACTTATGAAATTGTTTGCTAATAAGAGTGTTTCTTATGATCCCAATGATATTCCTTTGTCCACTTTGATTGAGAATAATAAAGAATCTATGGATGTGAATTTTGTTGGTAGGAACAATTTTGGTAACAACGCTTATAGAGGAAATTTTAATCCTAGGTCGTATCCTAGTAATCCCTCTAATAATTATGGTAATTCCTACAACAACTCTTATGGAAATTTTAATAAGATGCCTTCTGATTTTGAGACTAGTTTTAAAGAATTTATGATTTCTCAAAAGAATTTCAATGCTTTGCTTGAAGAAAAATTGCCTAAGATTGATGAATTGGCTAGGAATGTGGATACAATTTCTCTTTATGTTGATTCTTTGAAACTTAGATCTATTCCACCTAAGCATGATATCAATGAGTCTCTCAAAGCCATGAGAATTTCCACTGATGAGTGCAAAGAAAGAACCGCTAGGATGCGTGCTAAGAAAGATTGCTTTGTGAAACAGTGTTCTTCTAGTTTTCATGATAATAAGGATGAAGATCTAAAAGTAATTGATGTGTCCCCTATTAAATCTTTGTTTTTCAATATGAATCTTGATAATGATGGGACTGGAGATGAGTCAACTTTAGTTAAAAGGCGTCCCAATGATTCGGAATTTTTAGATCTTAATGCAAAATTTGGTAAAAGTGGGATGGAAGAGGTTAAAACTTTAGATAGCAATGAACCCACTATCTTGGATTTCAAGGAATTTAATTATGATAATTTTTCTTTAATAGATTTTATTTCCTTGTTGCAATCCGTGCTAAATTCTCCGCATGTTTATAGTCAAAATAAAGCTTTTACTAAACATATCGTTGATGCTTTAATGCAATCCTATGAAGAAAAGCTTGAATTGGAAGTTTCTATCCCTAGAAAACTTTATGATGAGTGCGAACCTACTATTAAAATTAAAATTAAAGATCATGAATGCTATGCTTTGCGTGCTTTGGGTGCTAGTGTTTCCACAATTCCAAAAACTTTGTGTGATTTGCTAGGTTTCCGTGAATTTGATGATTGTTCTTTAAACTTGCACCTTGCGGATTCCACCATTATGAAACCTATGGGAAGAATTAATGATGTTCTTATTGTTGAAAATAGGAATTATGTGCCCGTAGATTTCATTGTTCTTGATATAGATTGCAATCCTTCATGTCCTATTATTCTTGGTAAACCTTTCCTTAGAACAATTGGTGCAATTATTGATATGAAAGAAGGGAATATTAGATTCCAATTTCCGTTAAGGAAAGGCATGGACACTTTCCTAGAAAGAAAATTAAATTACCTTATGAATCTATTATGAGAGCCACTTATGGATTGCCTGCCAAAGATGATAATACCTAGATCTATCCTTGCCTTTATGCCTAGCTAGGGGCGTTAAACGATATCGCTTGTTGGGAGGCAACCCAATTTTATTTTAGTTTTTTGCTTTTTGGTTCTGTTTAGTAATAAATAATCCATCTACCTTCTGTTTAGATGTGGTTTTGTGTTTTAATTAGTGTTTGTGCCAAGTAGAACCTTTCAGAAGACTTGGGGAAAGTCTTTGCGATCTTGCTGTAAAAAACAGAAACTTTAGCGCTCACGAGATTAGCTACAACTTTTTACTGGAGAGTGATATTTAGTTGATTCTTTTTGCAGGTGATAAGATAAATTCCTCACGTCCAGAAATTTATTTTAGAATTTTTGGAGTTCCAGAAGTTTGCGTTAGTTACAGATTACTACAGACTGTTCTGTTTTTGACAGATTCTGTTTTTTCATGTGTTGTTTCCTTATTTTGATGAATCTATGGCTAGTAATGGAGTTTATTCGGGTCATCGGAAGCAACCTCCACGCCAGCCTGGAACTTGTCGAGCAGCTGGATCCGATGGAGCTCTCTTCCGTAAACGAGCTCTTGGATCGCATCGCCGCCCTGGGGGCCGCTACAAATTACGATCAGGTTGGGCTTAAACCCGATCTAAGGGAAATTAACTCTCCCCAAGTCACCCACCACGTTGCTGTGGTGGAAACGCGATGCGGCGACCCTTCATTATCTTAAGGACTAGCCACGTCTGAATTCCTGAACCCTCCATGCTGCATATCCGCGGAGGGGAGGGTACAATCCAAGACCTGAGCCTAAAATCAGGCGAATCGGATAACGTCCAAGACTCCGGATCTCAGAATCTGGAAGTTCTTCGGCTTCCGAACAGCAAACCGGGCGAAGTCTCAGATTCAACGACGCCCGACCACCCGATCTTAAGCGATCTCTCCCAAATTAGGCAGATGCCCGAAGAAACAGTACATCATTACTGGGCCAGATTCCTCCTACTTATGAACAGGATAAAGGACTGCCGCGGGGAAGACGCGATTTCAATCTTTTGCAGTAACTGCACGGACAAGGGAATACTCAACGCCATAAGTCATCGTAATATTACACGCTTTGCTGACCTGGCGTCCATAGTACAAAAATACTGTGCCATGGAAAGTGCTTGGAAAACCGAAATTGAATTTTGGGATAATCCGGCCTTGAATAGCAATCCCGTCCGAATCAAGAGGGCGCACCGCAGTAAGGCGCCCGGACTAAACACTAAAAAATCAAAACCCTCTAGGGGGCATGGAACCGTACTAGAAAGGTGGCTAGATGGACCCTGCAAGATTCATGGTGCAGCGGATGCCACCCCAACCCTGTAACACCCCGGATGTAACTTGCCATATTTGTAACTCCAACTCTTGCCATTTTCGGCAATGTGATATGATATTCCCTCCGTGGTTGGGTTTTCCTTCATTTTGCATTTTGTTCATGTCATGCATTTCTTATCATGTCATCATGTGCATCGCATTCGCATACGTGTTCGTCTCATGAATCCGAGCATTTTCCCCGTTGTCCGTTTTGCAATCCGGCGCTCCTATGTTCCCCGGCGTCCCCTTTTACCTTTTTCCGTGAGCGGGTATTAAACCTTCTCGGAATGGACCGAGGTTTTCCAAGCGGCCTTGGTATAGCACCGGTAGACCGCCTGTCAAGTTTCGGGTCATTCGGAGGTCGTTTGATACTCCAACGGTTAACCGGGTAACCGTAAAGGCCTCGTGTGTGTTGCAGCCCAAAACCCCTCCAAAACAGGCCTATAACCCATCTAAGACACTCCCATGTCCATCACCGTTCGATCACGATCGCGTGGACGAAAACCGCACCTCATTTGGAGCTTCCAAGCTCCTTCTACCTATAAATAAGCCCTCCTCCCGGAATTTGCGGATCATTCCACCCCTAACCCTAGCCCCGCTCCTCTCCGCGCCGCCGGTCGCGTCCGGATCGGGCCGGACACGTCCGCCCCGCCGCCCCGGCCAAACGGGACGTGCCACGTGGCACTCCCCGCCGCCAGTCGCCGTCGGCCCGCTCGGGCCCGGGGCAGGCCGCCCGGCCCGCGCATCGCCGCCGCCCGCCCCGCGCGTGCGCCGCCGCCGTGCTCGCCGCCGTCCTCTGCCACCTCACCGCCCGCCTTCCGGCGACAGCCGCCGCCGCGGTGTCCGCGCCGCTCACCACCCGCGGGCGCGCCCCACGCCGCCTCACTCGCCGCGTCGCCGCCCCGCCGTCCAGCGCCTCCGCGCCGCTCCACCGGTCTCCCGCCGCCGTTCGGCGCCCCCTCGTCGCCGGCGCACCTCGGGACGACCGGATCCGGCGAGCCCCCCCTCCAACTCCGGCCAGATCCGCCGCCGCTTCGAAATCCGTGCTTCGAGGTTGACTTTCCCCCGAGCCCCGAAATTCGTCTAAGTCATTTTACTGTTGCGTTTTTATGTCATGTTCATCGCGTCATATCTCTGCATCCGTGGCTCCGTTTTGGGCGTATAGCATATCAAATTGTTCGCCTAGATGAGTACATCATTTCGTTCCATTGCATAATTTTCATTGGGGTTCATCTTGATGCCCGAAATGCTGCTAGAAGAGGGCTATGTGATGTTAGTTTCAGATCTGTTTCAGTAGATGCACTTTTGTCATTTTTGCCATGATTGATGTGTGCATCCTATGGAGTTGAGTCCTACATGTGTTTTGTAATATACCATGCTATATTTCTAGGTGTGTATGCCATGTATTTTTGTGATCTATGTGGTGACTAGCACAAGCATGCAAACTAGGGATCATAATGTTGCTGATTTCAGAGACTTAGTATTTTCACTAAGTCATATCCTGCTGTTATTTTTATGCCATGTGTTCATGTTGTTTCAGAGAGATCTATGTCTCTTTTGAACATAATTAGTAAGGGTGTTTTGAACATATGGATTTGCTCTATCCATCCATGCCTTTGTTTGTAATTATGGACTGCCATAGCTTGAGTCAATCGAGCTCTACTTTTGCTATAAATTGTTACTGGCAGATTGTTTACATGTTATTCGATTTTGCCAAGCTTGTTGTAGTTGATCCTTGCACGATATGATGTTATTATTGCCATGTCTTGCTTCTATGCCATGTCTTCTTGATGGATGTATGCTTAGTTTATCATGAGATGCTCTGTAGTGAGTGCATCGAGCTCGTAAACATGCCTACTTGCTATCTGTTTTTGACATGTCCAGTTTTCTGCCAAGTCTGAAACCTGTAACGAAACTTGCTTATTTGACATGGGTGTTATTATATTTTCTGATCCCTTTTGGCTCATGGTCATTAATGGACTTTTGCTAAGTGCTTTGAGTAGATTCATGCCATGCCTTACTTTGCTATGCCCTGTTCCTGTAGCATGTTGTTTGCTTGCTCTAAACATGTCATCCTGATGTTAATTTCTGGCATGTTGTTTTCACCAAGTCTGTGAACCTGTTATCTTTTGCACTTTTGCCATGCTTGTTTGAACCTGTTGTGGTGTGATTTAGCCATAGATCAGTGTTCATCTTTTGTCAAGAATCTTGAGTAGATTACTGTCATATGCTTTGCTGGTACGTTTGGGTGTAGTAGCTTAATTTCTTGTTGCTTGCTAAGTAGCATCATGCTGTTAATGGCAGAATCTTGTCATTCTTGTTTTGCTTGTCATTTGCAAACCGTGCATCCGATTCCGGTGATCCTTATATCGATTTCAACCGAAATCACCTCACCTTTCCAGTGGAATACTTGGTTTGCCAAGATTATGCCCTGTTCATCTTTTTCCTTTTGGAGCGCGCATATGCATTGCATATCACATCTCGCATATCATGTCATGTTTTGCATCATGTTGCTTGCGCATTGCATCATGGTTGATAGTTGTTCCTTTGTTGGTGTTCTTGTTTTGGGTAGAGCCGGGAGACGAGTACGTGAACGAGGAACCTGTTGAGAACACTTACGAGGATCAAGCTTTCGACAACTCTGAGAACCTTGCAGGCAAGATGACCATACCCTTGAAATCACTTCTATCTTTGCTTGCTAGTTGCTCGCTCTTTTGCTATACCTATGCTGTGATACCTACCACTTGCTATATCAGGCCACCCATATTGCCATGTCAAACCTCTAACCATCCATGTCCTAGCAAACCATTGATTGGCTATGTTACCGCTTTGCTCAGCCCCTCTTATAGCGTTGTTAGTTGCAGGTGAAGATGAAGTTTGTTCTTTTTGGAACATGATTATTTTGGGATATCACAATATCTCTTATTTTAATTAATGCATCTATATACTTGGTAAAGGGTGGAAGGCTCGGCCTTATGCCTGGTGTTTTGTTCCACTCTTGCCACCCTAGTTTCTGTTATACCGGTGTTATGTTCCTTGATTTTGCGTTCCTTACACGGTTGGGTGATTTATGGGACCCCCTTGACAGTTCGCTTTGAATAAGACTTCTCCAGCAAGGCCCAACTTTGGTTTTACCATTTGCCACCTAAGCCTTTTCCCCCGGGTTCTCGCGAGCCCGAGGGTCATCTTTATTTTAACCCCCCCGGGCCAGTTCTCCTTCGATTGCTGGTCCAAACTAGAGCCCTTTGCAGCGCCACCTTGGGGCAACTTGAGGACTGGTTTTAGTTGTACGGACTGCTCATCCGGATGTGCCCCGAGACCGAGATATGTGCAGCTCCTATCAGGATTTGTTGGCAAAATCGGGCGGCTTTGCTGGATTTGTTTTATTACTGCCGAAATGTCTTGTAGTCCGGGATTCCGAGACTGATCGGGTCTTCCCGGTAGAAGGAATATCCTTCGTTGACCGTGAGAGCTTATAATGGGCTAAGTTGGGACACCCCGGCAGGGTATTATCTTTCGAAAGTCGTGCCCGCGGTTCTGAGGCAGATGGGAATTTGTTAATGTCCGGTTGTAGAAAACCCGAAGTTGATCTTAACTAAAACACATCAACCGCGTGTGTAACCGTGATGGTCTCTTCTCGGCGGGGTCCGGGAAGTGAACACGGTGTTGGAGTTATGTTTGACGTAGGTTGTTCTAGGATCACTTCTTGATCACTTCTAGCTTCACGACCGTGCTTTGCTTCTCTTCTCGCTCTCTTCTGCGTTGTTAGCCACCATATATGCTAGTCGCTTGCTGCAGCTCCACCTCACAACCCTATCCTACCTTTAAGCTTAAATAGTCTTGATCTCACGGGTGTGAGATTGCTGAGTCCCCGTGACTCACAGATTCTACCAAACAGTTGCAGGTGCCGATGATGCCAGTGTAGATGATTCAACCAAGCTCAAGTGGGAGTTCGACGAGGAACGTGGTCGTTACTATGTGTCTTTTCCTGATGATCAGTAGTGGAGCCTAGTTGGGGTGATTCGGGGATCTGTGTAGCATTTGGGGTAGTCTTATTTCATTTTGGTTCCGTAGTCGGACCTTGAGTGTAATCTGGATGATGAATGTTTATTTATGTATTGTGTGAAGTGGCGACTGTAAGCCAACTATGTATCTCTTTCCCTTATGTATTACATGGGTTGTGTGAAGATTACCTCACTTGCGACATTGCTTTCAATGCGGTTATGCCTCTAAGTCGTGCTCCGACACGTGGGAGATATAGCCGCATCGTGGGCGTTACAAACCCACAGCCTCAGGGCATGTTGGATACTCCGGCAGGTGGCCAAAATTGGCGAGGTCCTCCTAATTCCAGAGGTCGAAGGAAACCAGCCAGGGAATTTCAGTTCCGTTCTCGCAGTCCTTGAGACTTTCGCATCGAATAACATGCGAAAAAGAACACTTCGCAGCCTCACCGAAGTCTATCAAGTAGCGACAATAAATCCATGGAGTAATACTGCTATCACCTTCAACACAAGTGACGAACCTAAATTTCGAACAGCCAAAGCACCAGCCGCACTGGTCCTCAGTCCCATAGTGGACGGCTATCGCCTCGCAAAGGTACTCATGGACGGAGGCAGCGGATTGAACCTCATCTACAAGGAAACCCTCCAAAAGATGGAAATAGACTGGAACCGCATTGAGCGAAGCAGCACAACTTTTAGAGGAATAATTCCCAGTCAGGAAGCGCGCTGCACCGGAAAGACCACACTAGATGTGGTGTTCGGTACACCGGATAATTACAGGTCCGAACAGATTACGTTCCAGGTAGCCCCGTTCAAAAGCGGATACCACGCTATACTAGGGCAGGAGGCTTTTACAGTTTTCCAAGCTATACCCCATTACGGGTACATGAAGCTTAAGATGCCTGGGCCAAACGGACTTATCACTCTCGCTAGTGATCCGGACATAGCGCTCCGCGCCGAAAACAAGACAGCCGCATTGGCCCTCAAGGCACTATCAGAAACTTTAGCGGCCAAAGAACTGACTGCGCTGCGATCCATGGTTAACAAGGATGATGTGATACTCGATAAGAGATCCAAATCCACATCCTTCAAACCAGCGGACGAAATAGTCAAATTCCAGGTCCACCCTACGGACCCCAATAAAACAGCCTCCATCGGGGCACGACTGAACCCCAATGTAGACGCCGCACTGCGAGAGTTCCTACGAGAGAACTGGGACATTTTCGCTTGGCACCCCTCAGATATGCCAGGAATCCCACGCAAGCTGGCAGAACACAGTTTAAATATCCAGCAAGGATTCAAACCTGTCAAACAAACCCTTCGGCGTTTCTCTGAACCAAAGAGACAGGCTATGGGAGAGGAGCTAGCCAAGTTATTGGAGGCCGGATTCATCAGAGATATAAAACACCCGGACTGGCTAGCAAACCTGGTGATGGTACCAAAGAAGGACAAATCCTGGCGCCTGTGTGTCGACTTCAAAGACCTCAATAAGGCTTGCTCAAAGGATCCTTGAGGAATCACACCCTCAGCCCGACGCCGAACAATCTGACATAATCGGAGGCCCTGCCACAGAAATCACACCCTCAGCCCACGTAATAATGGCGGTCATCGCCCCGTGGACAGAACCATTCCTCGCCTACCTTACTAGGCAGGAACTCCCAGAGGACCAAAACGAGGCACGCTGCATAGTGCGGCGATCTAAAGCCTATAAAGTCCATGAGGGAGAGCTCTATAAGAAAAGTACTACAGGAGTCCTCCAAAGATGTATCTCAGAAGAGGAAGGGCGGAGTATGTTGGCTGAAATTCATGCCGGACTCGGTGGCCACCACGCTACAGCTCGATCCCTTGTAAGCAAGGCTTACCGTATAGGCTTTTATTGGCCGACGGCCCGAGCAGACGCCCATGACTTAGTCAAACGATGCGTCGGTTGCCAGCTCTTTGCAAACCAAAGCCATATGCCGCCCAACGCCCTCCGAACTATCCCCATCACTTGGCCTTTTGCGGTATGGGGGCTTGACATGGTAGGACCCCTTAAAGGTGGAACCCACAAGAAAAAATACTTATTGGTCATGGTGGATAAATTCACCAAATGGATAGAAGCCAAGCCTGTTAAGACGGCCGAATTCGGACCTGTGATAGACTTCATATCCGGGGTCGTACACCGTTACGGAGTCCCCCACAGCATTATCACCAATAACGGCACAAACTTCACCTCTCACGAAGTAAAGCTGTGGTGCAAAAACATGGGCATTAAGCTCGATTATGCTTCTGTCTATCACCCACAAACTAACGGTCAGGTCGAACGTGCAAATGGTCTCATCATGAGCGGTATCAAACCCAGACTAGTACAGTCCCTAAAGGAATCTAATACGCACTGGGTAGAGGAGCTCGACTCCGTACTCTGGGGGCTGCGAACCACGCCGAATCGTACCACCGGATTCACACCATTTTTTATGGTGTATGGCGCAGAGGCAGTTCTGCCATGCGACATAATTCATGACTCACCTCGAGTGCGCATGTACGAAGAAAGAGAAGCCGAACTTGATCGGCAGGACAACCTGGACGCCCTAGAGGAGGAGCGGGACGTGGCTAAAGCCCGTTCCGCATTTTATCAGCAGCAGGCTCGAAGATATCAAAGCAGAGAAGTACGGGCCAAAAATTACAATGTTGGCGAACTAGTTCTACGCCTGCCGGATAAGAAAAAGGACAAACTCAAGCCCAAATGGGAAGGTCCCTTCATAATTGACCAAGTCCTCACTGGTGGAGCGTACCGCCTGTGAGACGCGTCGGACAACCGACTCGAGCCGAACCCATGGAACGCCACATGTCTCCGAAGATTCTATGCCTAGCGCCGAACTCTGAGTTTGTCTCCTTCCTCTGTCCATTTTTACATATATCTTTCTATTTTTATTTTTGTCTCCTCCCACTCTTTCCTTTTCTAGCCCTTAAAGGCTCATCATATGACGCGCTACCAGCGCTCCTTAAACCTGGGGGCTTCTTTAACAGAAGCTTGTTTATATGGGTTTCACACCCAACGCATGCGTCAGACTTTCGCATGCACCTTTTCTTCACCATTATATGCATCAATATGACTTAAGTTTTGGCCAAGCTGGGTTGCCTGGCTCCTCTGCTTACCCCTACGTTCCCGATTGTTCGTCTAGGCGGTAAAGGGAGCACCTCTGCGATTGCAACTGTCGGATAAGACGGATGTGTACCTCAGACTGGGTGAAGCCGAAAGCTAGCGTTCTTAAGGGAATATTTGGTCGGTGAACTAAAGATGAACCTTTTTTACTTATACATGCCCCCAGATGTTTTCCTGCATTTGCAGTCCGGACGTGCACTTTAGGGCACGCCACCCCAGCGAAAGGAACCCTTAACGGAACTATTCTCCCTGGAAGATGTTTCTTACTAACCATGTAATATAACATAACTAGTTGGGCACTTTTCTGATAAAGCACTAATGACCCCTACGCCTGGTCTCCATGCATACCTCGGTTCTTATATAACCGTTATGGCATTCGGACACACTCCGGACCGTCAGGTCCCGAGGTTGAAGAGAAAAGGTCGGCAACGACAAACGATCTACAATCCGGCTAGAAGGCATTTCACATGTCCATTATAAATTACATAGTCATCCTGACTGATTGTATTCCTCCTCTATACCATCTAACAGGCTGTCTAATTTGCAGTCCTGCTGAGAATACTTTCCGGCCAATTCTACCTGGCCATACACTAAGCTCACAGGGATCTCCTTCCCGTCAGGCCCCACCGGTCCGACCTCGGCCATGTGATTGGGGTCAGACTTCGTAAAGCGGGTCTTCACCATGGCCCAGGCCTCCCTAGTGCCTTGTCGGCAGGCTGATATCTTCCACAACCGGAAGCATCGCCAAGCTCCCTTCAGCTTCTCCTCAAGCTCTCCAAGGCCCTCGGGCGTGGGGTGGGCAGGCCATAAGGCTTGGGCAACGCCTCGCATCGCCTGTCGAATTCGCTCGTGCAGTTGCAGGAGTTCGGGAAGTAGGTCACCCGTAGAACCGGGCATCTCCTCTGCAGGACGACCTGTGAGCATACCTACAGACAATACTCTGTTATTCGACTTCCTCGCCGAACTCATTTTTCAAAGTTCGTTCAAGCACTTACTAAATATGCCGCGTCGAAGCCGCTGATTCTCCTTCATGGAGTCCGACAGCTGGCCACGAACGTCCTTCAGTTCAACATCCAGCTTGGTGTTGGCATCCTGAAGATCATTCTTCTCTCGCCTCACCCTTGTCAACATACTCTCACCGGCCTTTAACCGGCGTAAGAGTTGTTGCTTCTCCGGATCAAGTCCGGCGCCATCTGCAACATGAATTGTCAGATTTGCACCCATGCCGCACAATACTAATCTTTCGAAGTGTATCTTACCTGAGGGGGTCCCTTTGGGCTCCCCTGTTGCGGCTAGTGCGGCCTCTAGTTGGGCCTTGCACTTTCCAGCTCCTGGGACAGCACGGTGTTCTTCTCTGTAAGAACCTGCATGTTATATGATCCTTAAATCAGTTACTTTAACTGTTTCAAGTCTCGGGGGCTACTGGTATATATATATATATATATATATATATATATATATATATATATATATATATATATATATATATATATATATATATATTTAACCAAAATTTTCTTACCCGTATGTCTTTCACATACTGCTCCGTGGCTTTGGCTGAACCATCTTGAGCGGCACAAAGGTACGCATCTCCCGAATTAAAGGCATTTAAAGCCTCTTGGGAGAAACAAGCGTCGCGTAGAACTGTCCGGTGACGCCTGTGGTTCATGGCACTCTCCACTTCTGAATTTGTGGCAGACAGCCGGTCTACATCCTCTGTTGGAGGAGCGTCCAGTGCACGCCTGGTGCTCGTCCCCGCTTCCGGACCAGACGTTGGAGCCTGGCTAGTGGAGGCGCGATTGGCGACCTCTCCGGACATAGTCCGGCGAGGCCTCTTCATCCTGGAAACAGCACGAATGTTAATATGCCTTGAAAGAATAACACCAGGGATACAGAGGGCGCGTTATACCTTTGTGCCTGAATCTCAGTCCGGACTACATTTCTTTTTGCCCCACGAGGCCCTACGGCCCCTCGTTGGCTAGCCGCTGCAGGTTTGGCCTCCCGCCTTGGAAATCTCCCCTGCAAAATACGGTTGTTGTTTGAAACGCCGGTATATGTGAGAATGGAATCTCTCTTGAGGGAATAAACACTCCGGTTTCTGTCACCTGGGAGGCCGGGATTAACCCGGGGTAATCGGCCGTGATGGCCACCAAGGTATCGTCCTTGCTTAACTGATGGAACACCCCGTCGATGAGCTCCACCGATATGTTCGGATCCTCTTCGGAGTCCGGATCGAGGGACCGTTCTGGGTCCTCAGGCTATGGAGGGCGGCTGTTGATATCCTTTACTTCCTGCCGCAGTTCCTGCATTGAAATCGTCAGATTACGTATCTAGTCATGGGAGCGTTAAACAGACAGGCAAGTGCAATTGTTCACTTACCCAACTTGGAGGTTCATACATAGTGAATCCGGCCCGCGGGTTGACGCGGAGGAAGTCCTCCTTTTCTCCCTTGTACAAAGATGTTAAAATCTTTACTAGAGCGGCAGCTGTGGCTGGCCCCTTACCACCGTAACGGGTGGCGTCATCTTCCCCGTTGAAATCCCACATGGGGTGGCCTCTATATTGAAGCGGCTGCACCCCTCGCATAATGCATGTGGCCATGACTCCAATCATGGTTAGTCCGAAATGAGCCAACAGTCTTATCCGGCCCATCAGGTAAAGGACGTCTCTGTCACTTTCTCTCTGAGAGCTCCACGGACGCCAGCTCAAGCGTTTCTTCGGTGGAGCACTGTTGAACTCGGGGAGACCGACCCGGATAGGGTCCGGCAGCGGGACGTCATCTATGTAAAACCATTCCGGCGATGCGCCATACTTCGGCTCCGCCCACTTGATAAATGGACCCCTTTTGAGAACGGGGCACCAAGCAGAACAACCTCTTCCACAGCGCAAAATGAGCCTCGACGGCTAAAAATAGCTCGCAAAGGGCAACGAAGCCCGCAATATGTAGTATGGAGCCGGGCGTGAGATTGTGCAGCGGGAGGCCGCAGAACTCCAGAAGCCCGCGAAGGAATGGATGAATTGGAAATCCCAGTCCCCTTAATAAATAAGGGACGAGGCACACCCGCTCTCCTTTAGAAGGATTGGGGATGCTCTCCGCTTGCTTTCCGCCATTATAGGTGGCGAGTCCGGCTCGGACCGGGACCATATATGCCTGGGGAAGGAATCCCTTGGCCTGCAGCGACACTGACTCGCTGTGTGGGATGGTGCAACTCTCCCAGTCTCCAGGTTTAGGACTGGAGGGGCGAGGGGAGGAGCTGCGACGGCTGGCCATGTTGGAATGGACCTTTGCTGGAGACGCTCTGATGATAACTCGCGGAGAGGAGAAGATGTGGTTTGGATCTAAATCCCCATCCCGTTAAATAGGCGGCTCGTTTATATGACTAAGGGTGTGGATGTAAAAACACCCCAAGCTTTTCGCATTCGTTCAGCACGTGGAAGACGGCCATTATTGGGCACTGAAGCCGAGGAGCGCTACATTACAAAAATCGGACGTTATTCGTACAGGTACACAGGATTCAGAGGAGGAACCCGCCTTGCAATGCCGAAGACGGTTTGCGCGCCGGACTCGTCGTCATTGAAGCCTGGTTCGGGGGCTACTGAGGGAGTCCTGGATTAGGGGGTGTTCGGATAGCCGGACTATACCTTCAGCCGGACTCCAGGACTATGAAGATACAAGATTGAAGACTTCGTCCCGTGTCTGGAAGGATATTTTCTTGGCGTGGAAGGCAAGCTAGGCGTGCGGATATTCAAGATCTCCTACCATTGTAACCGACTCTGTGTAACCCTAACCCTATCCGGTGTCTATATAAACCGGAGGGTTGTAGTCCGTAGGACAACCATCATCATACACAATCATACCATAGGCTAGCTTCTAGGGTTTAGCCTCCTTGATCTCGTGGTAGATCCACTCTTGTACTACCCATATCATCAATATTAATCTAGCAGGAGTAGGGTTTTACCTCCACCGAGAGGGCCCGAACCTGGGTAAAATAAAGTGTCCCTTGTCTCCTGTTACCATCCGACTTTGACGCACAGTTCAGGACCCCCTACTCGAGATCCGCCGGTTTTGACACCGACAACAACCAAAAGCCTAAGCTTGGGGATGCTCCGGAAGGCATCCCCTTTTTCGTCTTTGTCCATCGGTAACTTTACTTGGAGCTATATTTTTATTCACCACATGATCTGTGGTTTGCTTGGAGCGTCTTGTATGATTTGAGTCTTTGCTTTTTAGTTCACCACAATCATCCTTGCTGTACACACCTTTTGAGAGACACACACATTAATCGGAATTTTTTAGAATACTCTATGTGCTTCACTTATATCTTTTGAGCTAAACAATTTTGCTCTAGTGCTTCACTTATATCTTTTAGAGAACGGTGGTGGTTTTATATTATAGAAATTATTGATCTCTCATGCTTCACTTCTATTATTTTGAGAGTCCTTTAGAACAGCATGGTAGTTTGCCTTGGTTATAAAATTAGTCCTAATTGATAGGCATCCAAGTTGGATATAATAAAAACTTCCATATAAGTGCATTGAATACTAAGAAAAATTAGATACTTGATGATTGTTTTGAGATATGAAGATGGTGATATTAGAGTCATGCTAGTTGAGTAGTTGTGAATTTGAGAAATACTTGTTCTAAAGTTTGTGATTCCCGTAGCATGCACGTATGGTGAACCATTATGTGATGAAGTCGGAGCATGATTTATTTGTTGATTGTCTTCCTTATGAGTGGCAGTCGGGGACGAGCGATGGTCTTTTCCTACCAATCTATCCCCCTAGGAGCATGCACATAGTACTTTGTTTCGATAACAAGTAGATTTTTGCAATAAGTATGTGAGTTCTTTATGACTAATGTTGAGTCCATGGATTATACGCACTCTCATCCTTCCACCATTGCTAGCCTCTCTAATACCGCGCACCTTTAGCCGGTATCCTACACCCACCATATACCTTCCTCAAAACAGCCACCATAACTACCAATTATGGCATTTCCATAGCCATTCCGAGATACATTGCCATGCAACTTACCACCATTCCATTTATTATGACACGTTTCATCATTGTCATATTGATTTGCATGATCATGTAGTTGAAATCGTATTTGTGGCTAAGCCACCTTTATAATTCCTTCATACATGTCACTCTTGATTCATTGCATATCCCGGTACACCGCCGAAGGCATTCATATAGAGTCATATTTTGTTCTAAGTATCAAGTTGTAATTCTTGAGTTGTAAGTAAATAAAAGTGTGATGATCATCATTATTAGAACATTGTCCCATGTGAGGAAAGGATGATGGATACTATGATTCCCCCACAAGTCGGGATGAGACTCCGGACGAAAGAAAAAAAAAGAGGCCAAAAGAAGAAAAAAAAAGGGAAAAGGCCCAAATAAAAAGAAGAAAAAAATGAAATGAATGAGAGAAAAAGAGAGAAGGGACAATGTTACTATCCTTTTGCCACACTTGTGCTTCAAAGTAGCACCATGACCTTTATGATAGAGAGTCTCCTATGTTGTCACTTTCATATACTAGTGGGAGTTTTACATTATAGAACTTGGCTTGTATATTCCAATGATGGGCTTCCTCAAAATGCCTTAGGTCTTCATGAGCAAGTGAGTTGGATGCACACCCACTTAGTTTCTTTTGTTGAGCTTTCATACACTTATAGCTCTAGTGCATCTGTTGCATGGCAATCCCTACTCACTCACATTGATATCTATTGATGGGCATCTCCATAGCCCATTGATACGCCTAGTTGATGTGAGACTATCTTCTCCTTTTTGTCTTCTCCACAACCACCATTCTATTCCACATATAGTGCTATGTCCATGGCTCACGCTCATGTATTGTGTGAAGATTGAAAAAGTTTGAGAACATCAAAAGTATGAAACAACTGCTTGGCTTGTCATCGGGGGTTGTGCATGATTAAATACTTTGTGTGATGAAGATAGAGCATAGCCAGACTATATGATTTTGTACGGATAACTTTCTTTGGCCATGTTATTTTGAGAAGACACGATTGCTTTGTTAGTATGCTTGAAGTATTATTATTTTTATGTCAACATTAAACTTTTATCTTGAATCTTTTGGATCTGAACATTCATGCCACAACAAAGAAAATTACATTGAGAAATATGCTAGGTAGCATTCCATGTCAAAAATTCTCTTTTTATCATTTACCTACTCGAGGATGAGCAAGAATTAAGCTTGGGGATGCTTGATACGTCTGCAACTTATCTATAATTTTTTATTGTTCCATGCTATTATATATTCTGTTTTGGATGTTTAATGGGCTCATTAATACACTTTTATATAATTTTTGGGACTAACTTATTAACCCAAGACCCAGTGCAAATTGTTGTTCTTTGCCTATTTCAGTGTTTCGCAAAAAAGGAATATCAAACAGAGTCCAAACGGAATGAAACCTTCAAGAGAGTTATTTTTGGAACAAACATGATCCAGACGACTTGGAGTGAATGTCAAGAAACATACGAGGAGGCCACGAGGCAGGGGGGCGCGCCTACCCCCCTGGGTGCACCCTCCACCCATGTGGGCCCCTCGTAGCTCCACAGACCTACTTCTTCCTCCTATATATACCTACGTACCCCGAAACCATAGAGGTCCCATGAAAACCTAATTCCACCGCCGCAACCTTCTGTACCCGTGAGATCCCATCTTGGGGCCTTTTCCGATGCTGCACCGGAGGGGGAATCGATCACGAAGGGCTTCTACATCAACACCATAGCCTCTCCGATGATGTGTGAGTAGTTTACCATAGACCTTCGGGTCCATAGTTATTAGCTAGATGGCTTCTTCTCTCTCTTTGGATCTCAATACAAAGTTCTCCTCGATCTTCTTGGAGATCTATCCGATGTAACTGTTTTTGTGGTGTGTTTGTCGAGATCCGATGAATTGTCGGTTTATGATCAAGATTATCTATGAACAATATTTGAATCTTCTCTGAATTCTTTTATGTATGATTGGTTATCTTTGCAAGTCTCTTCGAATTATCAGTTTGGTTTGGCCTACTAGATTGATCTTTCTTGCAACGGGAGAAGTGCTTAGCTTTGGGTTCAATCAAGCGGTGCTCGATCCCAGTGATAGTAGGGGAAACGACGCGTACTGTATTGTTGACATCGAGGATAAAAAGATGGGGTTTATATCATATTGCTTGAGTTTATCCCTCTACATCATGTCATCTTACCTAATGCATTACTCTGTTCTTATGAACTTAATACTCTAGATGCATGCTAGATAGCGGTCGATGTGTGGAGTAATAGTAGTAGATGTAGGCAGGAGTCAGTCTACTTGTCACGGACGTGATGCCTATATACAAGATCATGCTTAGATATTCTCATAATTATGCACTTTTCTATCAATTGCTCAACAGTAATTTGTTTACCCACCGTAATACTTATCCTGTCTTGAGAGAAGCAACTAGTGAAACCTATGGCCCCCGGGTCTATTTTCCATCATATTAATCTCCCGTGAACAAGCTATTTCTATCGCCGTTTATTTTGCTTTCTTTACTTTCAGTCTTTATCATAAAAATACCAATAATATTATCTTATCATCTCTATCAGATCTCACTTTTGCAAGTGGCCGTGAAGGGATTGACAGCCCCTTTATCGCGTTGGTTGCAAGGTTCTTATTTGTTTGTGTAGGTACGACGGACTTGCGTGTGGCCTCCTACTAGATTGATACCTTGGTTCTCAAAAACTGAGGGAAATACTTACGCTACTTTGCTGCATCACCCTTTCCTCTTCAAGGGAAAACCAACGCATGCTCAAGAGGTAGCACACTACACCCCCGCTGCTATTGTCAGACGACCTAATGGATGTGGTGTGGCAAAGGCGCTTGAGGGTCAGCGGCTCTGTCGGGCGCAGCGGCTTGGTCGACGCGTCCCGAGGGAGGTGCACCGTTGCGACCACACCCGTGGTGGGGGAGGCCGGAGGGCTGCGGTTCGCCCCGTCCCGAGTGCCATTGTTGTGGTTGTGCCCGTCGGTGGGAGAGAAGGGCGCAGATGGTGTAATCCCCTCACCCGTACCTTAGGGAGTGTGTCCATAGGGGTGCTGCTGATGCTTCTCTCCTCCGGTGCCCCCTGCTCCTGTGTCGGTTGTGGGAGAAGTGGCGATGGTGCCTCCTGCTCCGACCATAACCCCAGTAGTGTCTGCGTCCTCGTGTGCCTCCGCACCCCCCGCAACGTTAGAGGCCGCGAGCGGCGGAGCCTTCGACGTGGATGGGTGAGCTGAAGGACCGGGTTTCTTCTTGGGCGCCATGGTCGATGGCGTCGTTGAAGATGAAGATGGTGATGAAGATGACACGCTGCAAATGCCTTAAGGTTCACGCAAGCGATCCCCTACCTGGCGCACCAAAGATGTCGCGGGAAACCATGACCATCTATGGGACCAGGAGGCCCCTTGCTGGTTTAGCAGGGGGACATCGCGTTTCATAAAGAGCAGACGAGCGCGGGACAGCACGACAGAGATCATGCGAGCAGTTTTACCCAGGTTCGGGCCGCCGTGAGGCGTAAAACCCTACTCCTGCTTTGGTGGATTGATGGTGGAAAGGTGGTGGTGGAGCATAGTACACTTGCCCGGCAAGGGTTGCCTCAGGGCGATAGTGGCTACGCGCGTATGGGGGTGTGAGTTATCAACCTTCTAACCCTTTCTACGGTTGCCATGGGCCTCCTTTTATAGATCAAGGGGTCACCACAATAGCAAAGTGGTCATTACACACTGATAGATAGCAACAGTGTTATCATACCTAACTCTACAGGCTAATAGGGTGCATTAAATGCACCACTTAATGTCACATCATTGGTTGCCCGGCAAGGCTTGCCGGGCTATTTTGCCAGCTCCGCGCCTGCTTGCTTGACCCTTCTCAAGACGGGGGTCGTCTGTGGGTTTTTCCTGTAGGGAGAGGCAGCCATGTGGCGAATGGCTGCCACTTAGTCACTCTGCGGCTTGACACCGCACTGATCGACGACGTGGGCCATGGTGGAATGGTTGGTGAGGTGGTTTCACCTCCGCGAGCCCCCAGCAGGCCCTACCGGGTGCTTTGGTCGCCTGCTTCTGGGGGTGGCCCTGCCCCTTGCCGGGCTCGCCTGCCCGGCAAAGGAGGCCTTTTTCTTGATGATATCCTACTTCTCTGGCTTGGTCTTGGTCCCTCTTATCTGCATGTTGGTCCTTCGAATCTCTTGGTCCTTTGTACTCTAACTTGGGCTGGTGCTTCAATCTTGTTCTCGTGCCTGTGCACAATATGGGCAACAGACCCAGGGTTTGTTGCACCGACACTAGAAAACATGGTAAGGAAAGAGAACCATGGGTTCAAAAACCTATGCCCTTTCCACCTAAGTCAACTAAAAAGAAAGATGATGAAGATTTTGAACGCTTTGCTGAAATGATTAGGCTAGTCTTTTTGCGTACTCGCTTGACTTATATCTTGAAAATGCCTCCTTATGCAAAGTATATGAAATACATCATCACCAACAAGAGAAAAATACCGAAAGCCGAAATCTCCACCATGCTTGCTAATTATACTTTTAAAGATGGAGTACCTAAAAAACTTGGAGATCCGGGAATCCCCACTATACCTTGCTCCATCAAAAGAAACTATGTGAAAACTGCTTTATGTGATTTAGGAGCTGGTGTTCGTGCTATGCCTTTTTCTTTATATAAAAGACTTGATTTGAATAAACTCACACCTACTGAAATATCTTTGCAAATGGATGATAAATCAACTGCCATACCTATCGGTATTTGTGAGGATGTGCCTGTTGTTGTTGCTAATGTTACTATCTTGACTGACTTTGTTATACTTGAGATGCCCGAGGACGACAACATGTCGATTATCCTTGGTAGACCCTTCTTGAATACTGCAGGGGCTGTTATTGATTGCAATAAAAGAAAGGTCACTTTTCATATCAATGGTAATGAGCACACGGTGCACTTCCCGAATTAACAATTCCAAGTGAATGGTATTATTGTTATTGAATCATCTCCGACAATCACTATTGGAAGTTTTCAACTACCCCTACCTACTGCTAAAAAGAAATATGAAACGCTTATTGTTGGGGACATTCATATCCCCCTTGAGGTAACTTAGTGTTTTATGGAAGTTCTTCGGTTTCATGCTAATCGAAAGTGGTTGTTAATAAGACTTGATCAACCTTATTAATGGATCATTTTTGAGACGTATGAAGTTGATGAATTTAGTGAGTACTACCTTCTGTCCCTACCTTTTGTTTTTTGTTTTTATTAGTTAAATAAAATAAAATGCCATGTTTTGTCTGTTTTATGAATTCCCCATGCAATAAAAAAATGACCCAAAAGTAAAAGTTCTCAGAATGCTCTGAAAATTTAATACGATTTTTCTGATTATTTAAGAATGTTTGGTGCAAATAACATCAGAGGGAGGTGCACTAGGTGCGCACAACCCACTTGGGCGCGCCAGGACCCCCAGGCGCGCCCTGGTGGGTTGTGGTCCCCATGTGGGCCCCCTCACTTATCTCTTCATCCCACATCACCACCTACCTACAGAAAAAATCACCATTGCTCTCCCTCTCATGTTCTTGCTCTCAAACCCACGGATTTCGATCTCTTTGCTCGAACCTCCATTTCTGAAACTGTTTCGGGAAATTGTTGCTTGGTATGTGACTCCTCCGTTTGTCCAATTAGTTTTTGCTTTAGTGGTTTATACTTTGAATAATTAGTTCCTCTTGGTGCTGCCGTAGATGAGCTTGCATGTTGAATTCTTAGAGTTCTAAGTAGTTTGGATGCTTGCTATGGCCTCTACGCATCCCTATGAGTAGTTGCTTTCAATCTTGTCAAGTTTTGTTGAGAAAAATTTTGTGGACTAAAAAATTTCATAATTTTGTTCACAGGAAAAAGATGAGTATCTTTAGGAAGTTTGCTTCCAAGAAGAACTCCAAGGGAGTTATTGGGGAGTCATCTGACAGTGATCTCCACACTCGGAGAATGGTGGAGGTACGGTTGTGCGAATGGTTGCATGACCCGTTCATGGAAGGGGCCGCAATCCTTCAAGAGTTTGCACAATATGCTGCTAATGTCGGCCTCACCGACTTCATCACAATTGAATGTGAACAGTATCATCTCCTCACAAATTCGTTTGTGCAAAGTTTTCATATCCTTCCTAGGAATAATCCCCCTGAGGTGTAGTTTAATTTATATGTTGAAACTCGTCAGATACCACTTACTGAATTTTGTGATATATGCATGATCCCTTCTGACGGAGATTTAGTTGATCTTAGGCCCGCAGAGTTTGATGGTTTTTACCGCACTCTGACTGTGGGGGTGAGAGAGGGGTGTGAGGTGCCACCGCCACTAGTTTGCACTTTCCTGTTGTGCATTATTTTGCTCTATTTATTGCGAAGTGTTTACTTGCTAGAGAAAAGGTTGGTGCACTCAGTGCCCCAGACTTCGATGTTTTACGGCGTGCACTTTACGGCGACAACACTTATAGTTTGGAAGCTATTGTGGCATGTCGCCGCCACATTAACAGATCCAAGGGTAAAATACATGGTGGTATTTATGCTACTCATTTAGCGAGTCACTTTAACATTCAGATACGCCAGCATGATTATCCTTAACCTAAGGTTTATTTAGATTATGTAACATCCAAAAAATTTCAATTTGGAATGTTATACATAGATCATTCATGCATATCATATTTTATTGCATTTTTATTTTGCGATCCTTGAAATTCTAAGCAACTCAAGGACCCTTGGAGAGAGTTCGGCATTTCACCGTTTTCGTATTTCAAATTTTTATCAAATATCGAAACGAGGATCATTTGTTTTATTATTTTCCCTCTGAAAATATTTCATATTAAAATATATAAGAGGAGATAATATGACTTCTCCAAAATAAATGAAATATTGGGGGGAAATATTAAAATCAAATATTTGTTTTTATCCAGATTTTATCGCTATTTTATTTGCATAGGAAAAATAGGCGTTTGTCAAAATTGCATTATAGGACCAAATAAATGTTCACCTTGTCCGACTTATTTTTAGAGGACGGGGAAAATTTATTTCATAATTTTTGGAGTCAGTTTAGTATTTCTTTTCTTTATTTTTCTGGACGTGGGAATATTTTAAAAAAAAAAAAGGAAACCGGCTCCGGGCAGTACCCGACCGGGACTCCGCCCGGGGGGGCTTTATAAGCCGCGCCGCCCCTGCCCCGCAGCCCACCGCCGCCCGCAGCCCACCCGCGCCCCCAAACCCTAGCTGCCGCCGCGCCATCTCCCGCCGCCGCCGCCGCCGCGCCGGATCCCGTCGCCGTTGACCGCCGTTGACCGGTCGGCTTTCTTCGGATAACCCCAGTTTTTTATTTTCTTCGATTTATTTTCGTTAGACCGGTTTAACCGATGCTTTATTTATTTTGCGGACGTTCGTCCGTTCATTCGTTTAAACGAACGTGTTCACCCGTTAGTCACAGACAGCGAACGTTCGTTCCTTAGCATGTTCGTCAGTTTTTCTTTTTCTCGGGATTTTCGCGATTATTTTCGATCGCGATTTCTGATCCGATTTTCGTTTTAGTTTATCTTTTCGCTCGTTTATCGGAATCAGGCGATTCAAGCGCCTAGATCTTCATCTCGAAGCCATCTTTCTTTTTAACGAACTTGAACAAGATTTTAATACTGTAAAATTTGACTTTAGTCCAGATTAGTAAACGTATCTTGTTTCTTTTGCCGTTTGAGTTTCGTTGCTCCGTTTGTTTTGATTCTTTTTGCAAACCGGAGTTCTTAAGTTGAACTTTCTGGTTAGATCTTCTTATTTGAGGTTTACCCTTTGCATCTTTGCTTGATTGCTTATGTATGCTATTGTTTGTTTGTGATAGACTTCCCGGAGTGCGAAGCGTGCTACTAAGTGTCAGCAAGGCAAGTAACACATTGATCATACCCCTTTATTTCCCAGTTTTTATGCATTAGATACAACCCTCACACATTGCATGAGTAGGATCTCTTAATTTGTGGGCTTGGGATGTAGATGTTGAGGTAGAACCTATTGCCTGTATTCATATCAAACCCTTGGGAGTTACTTCTACGTTATGCTTATATTGCTGTGCTATGCTCGTAGACGTGGATTTGGGTTTGAGTGTATCCATGACATATGTGAGTTGTTAATTAATGGTTCAACTTAAGGTGGCAACTTTAATACACATCTGGGTGGATTGCTTGTTTGGGCACCTGGGGTATCCAGTGTTGTCCTAGGAGATGCCGGGGTATTCGTGTGATCATCCTACGGTCCGTCACCCAGGCTCAAAGGGATCGTGAGATTATTCATGCTAGAAACTTCCGTGTGCAGCCACAAGCCATTATGGGCTCTGGCATAGTTGAGTATGTTGTGTGACCTCTCTCAGTGGTGGGCTAGCAGATGTAGAGGGAAAGTAGGTGTAACTGTCCACCCGGAGTAATGAGTTAATGCTTCTGAAAGACTGTGACTCGGTCATCCGTTTCTCAAACGCCATGTAGTGCGAGAAATCCAACGGAGGTGATCGAGTCTTGTGGGGAAAAGTGCGCAAACCTCTGCAGAGTGTATAAACTAATCATGATTAGCCGTGTCCCCGGTTATGGACATCTTGAGTATCTAGTACTTGGATTTACCTATTGTATCTCATCACCCTAATTTAATTTGTTGGGTTAATAATTAACTTTAATTGGGATTGAGATGGGGGTACCATCTCAATGATGTTTCAACTACCATGATAGTTAAATAAAATGTATTCCTTTGTTGTAGGGAAAAATTGGCTTTTCGCAAAATCATACAACCATAGAGCCTCCACCAGCCATATATGCATGTAGTGATAGCATTATCTGTTCATTGCTCTACTGTGTTATTTTGCCAGCATATTCCATGTGCTGACCCGTTTTCGGGCTGCAACGTATTATGTTGCAGACTTTTCAGACGACGAGTAAAGGTGCGATAGGTCGTTGTCAGGCACTCAGCTATGCCGTTGGAGTTGATGGACTCACTTTATCTTCCAAGTCTTCCGCTGTTATCTTATTTAGATGGCCTTAAGCCATATTTACTGTAATAAGTTCTCTTTGGAGACATTCGATGTAATAAGTGTGTGATTGCTACTCTATTATAAATCCTTCGAGTACGGTGTGTGTCAGCATTATCGATCCAGGGATGACACTGAAGCACAGAGACTTGACCGCCTGAGGTCGGGTCGCTACAAGATGGTATCAGAGCACAGCTGAATGTAGGACAGGACCACTAAGAAAAGCCATAGGTCACTCTTCTCTACTCATTTCTAACTCCTCTCCATTTTCTACTCTTTAGGATGGCGGACTCGAGGAACAAGTTTGCACAACCGGATGAAGACACCCCCTTTGGACGACACTTGAAGAAAGTCACTAGATACCTGAACATTGGAATACCAAGCTTCACCGGTACCTACAACGCCACCTTACCAGAAGATGAGCGTTGGATGATTCAAGTTCAAATTCCAGGAAGGACATTCATGCCAGTCACGGAGCCCATAGAGTTTTCCTTTGAAGCCCCAACCTGGAGTCTAGGCAAGAGCATGGAAGCCCACATCGCCATGGGACGCATTGGCGAAGTTTACCACAAGGATCTCAAGGATACTATCTACCAGATATGTGGGCGCTGAGATGAGCAA
The DNA here is from genome assembly GCA_032464435.1 of Aegilops umbellulata. Classification (NCBI taxonomy): domain Eukaryota; kingdom Viridiplantae; phylum Streptophyta; class Magnoliopsida; order Poales; family Poaceae; genus Aegilops; species Aegilops umbellulata. The sequence goes on from CP136058.1 coordinate 211,625,748, forward strand.
TGGAGATAGTCAGCACCAGGAAGGACAGGTCCATTTCAGCTTTCATCCAGGAGTTAAATCAGCACATTTGACGCTAGGAGAACCAGATGTGCGCAGACATGATAGATTTGAAGAAGGCGATGACAAGGATCACCGAGCTTGAAGAGGAACTCATGGCTACACGCGATGGATACGAGGAGGAAATCGCTACACTATTGGAGAAGAATGACGACCTGATAAAGAAGATCGGAGTATTCATGGGAGACCCCGCACCAGGAGGAGAAGACGACGATTCCACTTGCCCGGAGAACTACATCATCATCGACGACACCGACTCCGACCCTGACGATAGTGATGATGACTTTGAAGACGAAGCTGGAGCGGATATCATGGAGTCTTCCACTGATCAAAATTTCTAGTAGACCACCATATGATTAGTAGTATTCCCCCATGTATATAGTAGTAGTCCGAGCACTTTAACGATAGTTCTAGACCGTTTTGTATGCCCTTGCTTGATTGATTAAGTGATATGATTGTGTTTGTCTCATGTGCATATGGGTAGTGTTTTCTCACTAGACCTAAATTCTATTCTACTCTCTTCCCTCTAAACCCATCAGATGCCTCCGAGACGTGACACTGGATTTGTCTTCCCACCGGAGATCACCCAGTTGATCCAGCAGCCGAATGCCTTGATGCAGATATTAGTCCAGAACCAAGGCAGCAACAACAACAACAACAACAACAACAACAACAACAACAACAACAACAACAACAACAACAACAACAACAACAACAACAACAACAACAACAACAACAACAACAACAACAACAACAACCCTCCGCCAGTTGACAACTTAGCCTGCTTTCTGAGGTTACAGCCGCCGGTGTTTTCTAGTAGCACCGAGGCAATAGTTGCGGATGATTATCTATGCAGGATAGGAAGGGAGTTGACCACCGCAGGTTGCACGGATGCTGAGAAGGTGCGTTTTGCCGCACACCAATTGGATGGACCAGCAGCCTCATGGTGGGAGAATTACACATCCACTTTTCCCATAGCCAATGTTACTTGGGATCAGTTTCAGCAAGCATTCCGCACAGACCATGTCTCAACTGGAGCTATGAGCATGAAGAAGCGTGAGTTTCGCAACTTACGCCTGGGGAACCGTACTGTGGGGCAGTACGTGGATGAGTTTAGTAAGTTATCTCGCTATGCCCCTGATGATGTGGCCACAGATGCCGCGAAGCAGGAGAAGTTTATGGAAGGGCTTAATGATGAGATGAGCATGCGGTTGATGGTGGCAACATTTAATAACTACCAGGAGTTGGTAGACAAGGCTCTTATGATTGAAGGGTAGCAATAGAAGATTGAGAGTCGTAAGAGTTATGTTGACACCCTTGTAAGTGGAGGGATGCTAAAGGAGTTAGCCGAGGATCTCAGGGAACTACGTTTGGAGATAGTCCCTAGAGGCTTTGTTGCAGCAATGGAGGTTCGGTCTACATTATTGGGAAAGATTTGAGAAGCTCAGAAGGATGATAAAGAGATTGCCGAGATAAAGGAGAAGATGAGCGAAGGGAAAGCCAAAGGTTTTCGTGAGGATGAGCACGACACCTTATGGTTTGAGGACCGTATATATGTGCCCAATAATGCAGAGATCAGGAAATTGATACTACTGGAAGCTCATGACTCGCCATACTCGATACACCCCGGAAACACCAAGATGTATTTGGATTTGAAGGAGCGTTTTTGGTGGACGGGTATGAAGAAAGATATTGCCGAGTATGTAGCCCTATGTGATGTATGTCAGAGAGTGAAGGCAGAACATCAGAAGCCAGCAGGATTACTGCAGCCTATGCCGATACCCGAATGGAAGTGGGATAAGCTTGGCATGGACTTCATCACCGGATTGCCCAAGACCCAATCAGGATATGATTCTATCTGGGTAGTAGTGGATCGGTTGACCAAGGTAGCTCGCTTTATCCCAGTGAAAACCACCTACACAAGTGCGAAGTTGGCCAAGATATATATGACCAAGATCGTATGTCTGCACGGAGTTCCGAGGACCATCATATCAGATAGAGGAACACAGTTTACTTCAAAGTTTTGGCATCGGCTGCACTAGACTTTGGGAACCAGGCTGGAGTTCAGTACAGCTTTTCACCCGCAGACGGATGGACAGACTGAGAGAGTCCATCAGATTTTGCAGGACATGTTGAGAGCTTGTGCATTGGATTATGGATCTAGTTGGGATAACAACTTGCCCTACGCGGAGTTCTCATACAACAACAGCTACCAGGCCAGTTTGAAGATGGCACCGTTCGAAGCCATGTATGGAAGAAGATGTCGAACACCGTTGATGTGGGATGAAGTTGGAGACCGCCAGTTGTTTGGACCAGATTTGATCAAAGAGTCAGAAGAGAAGGTTAAGTTCATTCGAGATAGACTGAAGGTAGCTCAGTCACGACAGAAGAGTTATGCAGATTCGAAATGCAAGGAGGTAGTCTGTGAAATCAGAGACAGAGCGTATCTGCGAGTATCACCTCTTCGAGGAGTTAAGCGTTTTGGAGTTAAGGGAAAGTTAGCCCTGAGATTTGTAGGACCATACCGTGTTTTTGGAACGTATGGGAGAATTTGCCTACAAGTTGGAGTTACCTAAAGGACTGTCAGGAGTACATGATGTGTTTCATGTTTCCCAGTTGAAGAAGTGCCATGCAGAGATGGCCAATATACCTCTGAGAGATACGGTGCCCCTGGAAGCGATTCAGTTGGACAGTGATTTGACCTACGAGGAGAAACCAGTCAAGATCCTTGAGTATGCCAGCCGAGTCACACGCAGCAAGGTTATCAAATTTTGCAAAGTTCAATGGAGCCATCATACCGAGGATGAAGCCACCGAAGAACGAGAAGATGATCTACGGAAAGACCACCCACACCTATTTTCTAGCCAACCCGAATCTCGAGGGCGAGATTCATCTTAAGGGGGTAGGTTTGTAACATCCCAATTTTTTTAATTTGGAATGTTATACATAGATCATACATGCATATCATATTTTATTGCATTTTTGTTTTGCGATCCTCGAAATTCTAAGCAACTCAAGGACCCTTGGAAAGAGTTGGGGATTTCACCGTTTTCGTATTTGAAATTTTTATCAAATATCGAAACGAGGATCATTTGTTTTATTATTTTTCCCTCTAAAAATATTTCATATTAAAATATATGAGAGGAGATAATATGACTTCTCCATAATAAATGAAATATTGGAGGAAAAATATTAAAATCAAATATTTGTTTTTATTTGGATTTTATCGCTATTTTATTTGCATAGGAAAAATTCGCATTTTTCAAAATTGCATTATAGGCCCAAATAAATGTTCACCTTGTCTGGATTATTTTTAGAGGATGGGGAAAATTTATTTTGGAATTTTTAGAGTCCGCTTAGTATTTCTTCTCTTTCTTTTTCTGCACGTCGGAATATTTTAAAAAAAGGAAATCGACTCCGGGCCGTACCCGACCGGGACTCCGCCCGGGGGGCCTTTATAAGCCGCGCCGCCCCTGCCCCGCAGCCCACCGCCGCCCGCAGCCCACCCGCGCCCCCAAACCCTAGCCGCCGCCCCGCGCGCCGCGCTGCGCCGCCGCCGCCGCGCCATCTCCCGTCGCTGCCGCTGCCGCACCGGATCCTGTCGCCGTTAACCGGCATTGACCGGTCGGTTTTCTTTGGATAACCCCAGTTTTTTTTATTTTCTTTGGTTTATTTTCGTTAGATCGGTTTTCCTAACGGTTTATTTATTTTGCGGACGTTCGTCCGTTCGTTCGTTTAAACGAACACCGTTCACCCGTTAGTCACAGACAGCGAACGTTCGTTCGTTAGCCTGTTCGTCAGTTTTTTTCCGGGATTTTTGCGATTATTTTCGATCGCGATTTCTGACCCGATTTTCGTTTTAGTTTATCTTTTCGCTCGTTTATCGGAATCAGGCGATTCAAGTTCCTAGATCTTCGTCTCGAAGCCCTATTTCTGTTTAACCAACTTGAACAAGATTTTGATACTGTAAAATTTGACTTTAGTACAGATTAGTAAACGGATCTTGTTTCTTTCGCCGTTTGAGATTCGTTGCTCTGTTTGTTTTGATTCTTTTTGCAAACCGGAGTTCTTAAGTTGAACTTTCTGGTTAGATCTTCTTATTTGAGTTTTACCCTTTGCATCTTTGCTTGATTTCTTATGTATGCTATTGTTTGTTTGCGATAGACTTCCCGGAGTGCGAAGCGTGCTACTACGAGTCACTAGGTTTTGTGAATCCTCGGCAAGGCAAGTAACACATTGATCATACCCCTTTAATTCCCAGTTTTTATGCATTAGATACAACCCTCACACATTGCATGAGTAGGATCTCTTAATGTGTGGGTTTGGGATGTAGATGTTGAGGTAGAACCTATTGCTTGTATTCATATCAAACCCTTGGGAGTTACTTCTACGTTATGCTTATATTGCTGTGCTATGCTCGTAGACGTGGATTTGGGTTTGAGTGTATCCATGACAGATGTGAGTTGTTAATTAATGGTTCAACTTAAGGTGGCAACTTTAATACACATCTGGGTGGATTGCTTGTTTGGGCACCTGGGTATCCAGTGTTGTCCTAGGATATCCCGGGGTATTCGTGTGATCATCCTACGGTCCGCCACCCGGGCTCAAAGGGATCGTGAGATTATTCATGCTAGAAACTTCCGTGTGCAGCCACAAGCCATTATGGGCTCTGGCATAGTTGAGTATGTTGTGTGACCTCTGTCAGTGGTGGGCTAGCAGTTGTAGAGGGAAAGTAGGTGTAATTGTCCACCCGGAGTAAAGAGTTAATGCTTATGAAAGACTGTGTCTCGATCATCCGTTTCTCAAACGCCATGTAGTGTGAGAAATCCAACGGAGGTGATCGAGTCTTGTGGGGAAAAGTGCGCAAACCTCTGCAAAGTGTATAAACTAATCATGATTAGCCGTGTCCCCGGTTATGGACATCTTGAGTATCTAGTACTTGGATTTTCCTATTTTATCTCATCACCCTAATTTAATTTGTTGGGTTAATAATTAACTTTAATTGGGATTGAGATGGGGGTACCTTCTCAATGATGTTTCAACTACCATGATAGTTAAATAAAATTTATTCCTTTGTTGTAGGGAAAAATTTGGCTTTTCGCAAAATCATATAACCATAGAGCCTCCACCAGCCATATATGCATGTAGTGATAGCATTATCTGTTCATTGCTCTACTGTGTTATTTTGCCAGCATATTCCATGTGCTGGCCCGTTTTCGGGCTGCAACGTATTATGTTGCAGACTTTTCAAACGACCAGTAAAGGTGAAATAGGTCGTTGTCATGCACTCAGCTATGGCGTTGGAGTTGATGGACTCACCTTATCTTCCAAGTCTTCCGCTGTTATCTTATTTAGATGGCCTTAAGCCATATTTACTGTAATAAGTTCTCTTTGGAGACATTCGATGTAATTAGTGTGTGATTGCTACTCTGTTATAAATCCTTCGAGTACTGTGTGTGTCAGCATTATCGATCCAGGGATGACACTGAAGCACAGAGACTTGACCGCCTGAGGTCGGGTCGCTACAGATTGTCAGGCCATGGAACACCACCAGTTTATTGCTGGCGATAACACTAACATTCCTATTCCTTATAACCTGGTTTTCAGGGTGGACACTCGTGATATTATACCATTGCCTGCACCTACTTTGTTTGATCCTATTGCCAGGGGCGGATACAGGATTATGCCTGAGGACATTGTTGCTTACCGGAACAATCTGGCGGCGGTAGAGGAGGAGCCTTAGGAGTCGGACCCTCAGGTGCCTCCTCCCCAGCACTTCAACATAGGACCCCATGGTTTCTTTGAGTGGTGATCACCAAGTTAGGCCAAAAGCCGAAGCTTGGGGGAGTATGTATTTCCACCGACATTACATTCACGTTCACACATTTCATTCCAGTTGTCGGTGTCCACACTTTTTCATTGTACCATCCATGTTAAATTTATTTTCTCACCTTCCTCTTGTGTGCTAGAAAAACTTTGAGAAAATCCAAAAATATATTTCCTGCTTCTTTTTGGTTTTTCTCCCTAGTTTAAATTGTTGTAGTACTATAAAGAAAACCCAAAAAAGATTTCCTTGCTCTTCTTTTGCTTGTTGGGAGCTTTCCCGTGTAAAAAGTTTTTCTCGTTTTTGTTTTTCCTTCTATAAATTACTTTCTTTCAGAAAAACAAAAACTCCAAAAATATTTCAGTGTGTTTCCCTGTTTCCTTTTTCTTTTTATCGAGTCATACCGAGGAGAAGACCACGATGAAAATGTTGAGTGGCTCTCATATGCATTATTGTTGATCTAACAAAGAGCCCATATTACTTTGTCTTCTCACGTTGAATAAAATGTTTGCAGATTCCAGCTTAGTCCACGGCACTCTTGCACTATTATTATTTTCAAATCGTTCGATCGTGCAAGTGAAAGGCAATAATGGTGATATTTGATGCACTAGCTGTGGCAGAGAGAAACGGGTATGAACTCGACTTGTTCTATTTTTGTAAATATGTTTAACCTAGTATCCATGATTCAGCCTATTATGATTAAGCTTGTTTGCAATGATAATTAGAGATTATAGTTTCTCATGCCATGCTTAAGTAGCTAGGAGTGGATAATGATTTATCTTGGATGTTAACATTGCATTAAAATGATTGTGATGTAGTATGATGATATGGTATCCTCCTCTGAATGTTCGAGTTGCTTGACTTGGCACATGTTCATGCATGTAGTTGAATCAAAACCAACATAGCCTCTATTATATTTATGTTCATGGTGTTGATATCCTACTCATGCTAGTATCCAATGTTACTTATGCATAATGCATGTTCATGACCGCTTTCGCTCTCTAGCTGGTCGCTTCTCAACCTATTTGCTAGCCTTGACCTGTACTAAGCAGGAATTCTGCTTGTGCATCAAAAACCTGAAGTTATTCCAGATGAGTCCACCATACCTACCTTTATGCGGTATTACCCTGTCGTCCTAAGTAAATTTGCATATGCCACCCCAAGCTTAATTCCTCCTCGTCCTCGAGTAGGTAAATGATAAAAACGGAATTTTTGATGTGGAATGCTACCTAGCATATTCTTCAATGTAATTCTCTTTATTGTGGCATGAATGTTCAGATCTGAAAGATTCAAGATAAAAATTTAATATTGACATAAAAATAATAATACTTCAAGCATACTAACTAAGCAATCATGTCTTCTCAAAATAACATGGCCAAAGAAAGTTCATCCCTACAAAATCATATAGTTTGGTCATGCTCCATTTTTGTCACACAAGAATGCTCTCATCATGCACAACCCCGATGACAAGCCAAGCAATTGTTTCATACTTTAGTAATGTCAAACTTTTTTCAACTTTCACGCAATACATGAGCGTGAGCCATGGATATAGCACTATGGGTGGAATAGAATAATGATGGGGGTTTTGTGGAGAAGAAGAAAAAAGGATAAAGTCTCACATTGACGAGGCTAATCAACGGGCTAGGGAGATGCCCATCAATTGATGTCAATGCAAGGAGTAGGGATTGCCATGCAACAGATGCACTAGAGCTATAAATGTATGAAAGCTCAACAAAAGAAACTAAGTGGGTGTGCATCCAACTTGCTTGCTCACGAAGACCTAGGGCATTTGAGGAAGCCCATTGTTGGAATATACAAGCCAAGTTCTATAACGAAAAATTCCCACTAGTATATGAAAGTGACAAAACAAGAGACTCTATCATAAAGATCATGGTGCTACTTTGAAGCACAAGTGTGGAAAAAGGATAGTAGCATTGTCCCTTTTTATTTCTTTTTTTCTCTTTTTTCTTTTTTGGGCCTTTTTTTGCCTTTCTTCTCTTTTTTTATTTGGGACAATGCTCTATTAATGATGATCATCACACTTCTATTTATTTACAACTCGATACTAGAACAAAATATGACTCTATATGAATGCCTCCAGCGGTGTACCGGGATGGGCAATGAACCAAGATTGACATGTATGAAATAATATGCATGGTGGCTTTGCCACAAATACGATGTCAACTACATGATGATGCAAGGCAATATGACAATGATGAAGCGTGTCATAATAAACGGAACGGTGGAAAGTTGCATGGCAATATATCTCGGAATGGCTATGGAAATGCCATAATAGGTAGGTATGGTGGCTGTTTTGAGGAAGATATAAGGAGGTTTATGTGTGATAGAGCATATCGTATCACGGGGTTTGGATGCACCGGCGAAGTTTGCACCAACTCTCAAGGTGAGAAAGGGCAATGCACGGTACCGCAGAGGCTAGCAATGATGGAAGGGTGAGAGTGCGTATAATCCATGGACTCAACATTAGTCATAAAGAACTCACATACTTATTGCAAAAATCTACAAGTCATCAAAAACCAAGCACTACGCGCATGCTCCTAGGGGGATAGATTGGTAGGAAAAGACCATCGCTCGTCCCCGACCGCCACTCATAAGGATGACAATTAAAGAACACCTCATATTTCAAATTTGTTACACAACGTTTACCATACGTGCATGATACGGGACTTGCAAACTTCAACACAAGTATTTCTCAAATTCACAACTACTCAACTAGCACAACTTTAATACCACTATCTCCATATCTCAAAACAATCATCAAGTATCAAACTTCTCTTAGTATTCAATGCACTTATATGAAAGTTTTTATTATATCCATCTTGGATGCCTATCATATTAGGACTAATTTTATAGCCAAAGCAAACTACCATGTTGTTCTAAAGGAATCTCAAAATAATATAAGTGAAGCATGAGAGATCAATAATTTCTATAAAATAAAACCACCACCGTGCTCTAAAAGATATAAGTGAAGCACTAGAGCAAAATTGTTTAGCTCAAAAGATATAAGTGAAGCACGTAGAGTATTCTAATAAATTCCGATTAATGTGTGTCTCTCACAAAAGGTGTGTACATCAAGTATGATTGTGGTGAACTAAAAATCAAAGACTCAAATCATACAAGACGCTCCAAGCAAAACACATATCATGTGGTGAATAAAAATATAGCTCCAAGTAAAGTTACCGATGGACGAAGACGAAAGAGGGGATGCCTTCCGGGGCATCCCCAAGCTTAGGCTTTTGGTTGTACTTGTATTTTATCTTGGGGTGCCTTGGGAATCCCCAAGCTTAGGCTCTTGCAACTCCTTGTTCCATAATCCATCAAATCTTTACCCAAAACTTGAAATCTTCACAACACAAAACTTAACAGAAAATCTCATGAGCTCTGTCAGCGAAAGAAAACAAACCACCACTTCAAGGTACTGTAATGAACTCATTCTTTATTTATATTGGTGTTAAACCTACTGTATTCCAACTTCTCTATGGTTCATAACCTCCGATACTAGCCATAGATTCATCAAAATAAGCAAACAACACACAAAAAACAGAATCTGTCAAAAACAGAATGGTCTGAAGTAATCTGCATCAAACACATACTTCTGGAACACCAAAAATTCTAAAATAAATTTCTGGACGTGAGGAATTTATCTAATAATCATCTTCAAAAAGAATCAACTAAATAGCACTCTCCAGTAAAAAGTTGTAGCTAATCTCGTGAGCGCTAAAGTTTCTGTTTTTTACAGCAAGATCAAAAAGACTTCACCCAAGTCTTCCCAAAGGTTCTACTTGGCACAAACACTAATTAAAACACAAAACCACATCTAAACAGAATCTATATGAATTATTTATTACTGAACAGAACCAAAAAGCAAGAAACAAAAATAAAATTGGGTTGCCTCCCAACAAGCGCTATCATTTAACGCCCCTAGCTAGGCATAAAGGCAAGGATAGATCTATGTATTATCATCTTTGGTATGCAATCCATAAGTGGCTCTCATAATAGATTCATAAGGTAATTTTATTTTCTTTCTAGGAAAGTTTTCCATGCCTTTCCTTAATGGAAATTGGAATCTAATATTCCCTTCTTTCATAACAATAATTACACCAATCGTTCTAAGGAAAGGTCTACCAAGAATAATAGGACATGAAGGATTGCAATCTATAACAAGGACAATGAAATCTACGGGCACATAATTCTTATTTTCAACAATAAGAACATCATTAATTCTTTCCATAGATTTCTTAATGGTGGATTCCGCAAGGTGCAATTTAAGAAACAATCATCAAATTCACGGAAACCTAACATATCACATAAAGTTTCTGGAATCGTGGAACCACTAGCACCCAGATCGCACAAAGCATAGCATTCATGATCTTTTATTTTAATTTTAATAGTAGGTTCCCGATCATCATAAAGTTTTCTAGGGATAGAAACTTCCAATTCAAGCTTTTCTTCGTAAGATTGCATTAAAGCATCAACGATATGTTTGGTAAAAGCTTTATTTTCACTATAAGCATGCGTAGAATTTTGCACGGATTGCAACAAGGAAATACAATCTATTAAAGAACAATTATCATAATTAAATTCCTTGAAATCCAAAATAGTGGGTTCATTTCTATGTAAAGTTTTGACCTCTTCAATCCCACTTTTACCAATTTTTGCATCAATATCTAAAAACTCTGAATCATTGGGACGTCTTTTAACTAAAGTTGACTCATCTCCAGTCCCATCATTATCAAGATTCATATTGCAAAACAAAGATTTAATAAGGGACACATCAATTACTTTTAGATCTTCATCCTTATTATCATAAAAACTAGAAGAACACGCTTTTACAAAAGCAATCTTTCTTAGCATGCCTCCTAGCGGTTCTTTCTTCGCACTCATCAATGGAAATTCTCATAGCCTTGAGAGACTCATTGATATCATGCTTAGGTGTAATAGATCTAAGTTTAAAAGAATCAACATCAAGAGAAATTCTATCCATGTTCCTAGCCAACTCATCAATCTTAGGCAAATTTTTTTTCAAGCAAAGCATTGAAATTCTTTTGAGAAATCATAAATTCTTTAACACTAGTCTCAAAATTAGAGGGCATCTTATCAAAATTTCCATAAGAGTTACTATAGGAATTACCATAATTATTAGAGGAATTACTAGGATACGGCCTAGGATTAAAGTTTCCGCTATAAGCGTTGTTACCAAAATTGTTCCTACCAACAAAATTCACATACATAGATTCATTATTATTATCAATCAAAGTAGACAAAGGCATATCATTGGGATCAAAAGAAACACTCTTATTAGCAAACAATTTCATAAGTTCATCCATCTTTCCGCTCAAAACATTAATCTCTTTAATTGCATGCACCTTTTTACTAGTAGATCTTTCAGTGTGGCATTGAGAATAATTAACCATAATATTATCTAGGAGTTTAGTAGCTTCTCCTAAAGTGATTTCCATAAAAGTGCCTCCCGCGGCTGAATTTAAAAGATTTCTAGAAGCAAAATTCAATCTGGCATAAATTTTTTGTATAATCATCCATAAGTTCAAACCATGTGTAGGGCAATTACGTATCATTAATTTCATCCTCTCTCAAGCTTGTGCAACATGTTCATGATCAAGTTGCTTAAAATTCATAATATCGTTTCTAAGAGAGATGATCTTAGCGGGAGGAAAATACTTAGAGATAAAAGCATCTTTGCACTTATTCCATGAATCAATACTATTTTTAGGCAAAGAAGAAAACCAAGTTTTCGCACGATCTCTAAGCGAAAAAGGAAATAGCTTCAATTTAACAATATCATTATCCACGTCTTTCTTATTTTGCATATCACACAAATCAACAAAGCTGTTTAGATGGGTAGCGGCATCTTCACTAGGAAGGCCGGCGAATTGATCTTTCATGACAAGATTCAACAAGGCAGCATTGATTTCACAAGATTCAGCATCAGTAAGAGGAGCAATTGGAGTGCTAAGAAAATCATTGTTGTTGGTATTGGCAAAGTCACAGAATTTAGTATTATCTTGATCCATCGAGACAAGCAAGCAATCCAACACACAAGCAAACAAGAAGAAAGCGAAAAAGAGGTGAACGGAAAGAGAGGGCGAATAAAAATGGCAAGGGTGAAGTGGGGGAGAGGAAAATGAGAGGCAAATGGCAAATAATGTAATGCGAGGGATAAGAGTTTGTGATGGGTACTTGGTATTTCTTGACTTGTGTGTAGACTCCCCAGCAACGGCGCTAGAAATCCTTCTTGCTGCCTCTTGAGCATGTGTTGGTTTTCCCTTGAAGAGGAAAGGGTGATGCAGCAAAGTAGCGTAAGTATTTCCCTCGGTTTTGAGAATCAAGGTATCAATCCAGTAGGAGGCCACATGCAAGTCCCTCGTACCTACACCAACAAAGAAGAACCTTGCAACCAATGCGATAAAGGGGTTGTCAATCCCTTCACGGCCACTTGCAAAAGTGAGATCTAATAGAGATGATAAGATAATATTTTTGATATTTTTATGATAAAGATTGAAAGTAAAGATTGCAAAATAAAATAGATTGGAAACTTATATGATGGAGAATAGACCCGAGGGCCATAGGTTTCACTAGTGGCTTCTCTCAAGATAGCATAAGTATTACGGTGGGTGAACAAATTATTGTCAAGCAATTGATAGAAAAGTGCTTAATTATGAGAATATCTAGGCATGATCATGTATATAGGCATCACGTCCGTGACAAGTAGACCGACTCCTGCCTGCATCTACTACTATTACTCCACACATCGACCGCTATCAAGCATGCATCTAGAGTATTAAGTTCGTAAGAACAGAGTAACGCATTAGGCAAGATGACATGATGTAGAGGGATAAACTCAAGCAATATGATATAAACCCCATCTTTTTATCCTCGATGGCAACAATACAATACGTGTCGTTTCCCCTTCTGTCACTGGGATCGAGCAACGCAAGATTGAACCCAAAGCTAAGCACTTCTCCCATTGCAAGAAAGATCAATCTAGTAGGCCAAACCAAACTGATAATTCAAAGAGACTTGCAAAGATAACCAATCATACATAAAATAATTCAGAGAAGATTCAAATATTGTTCATAGATAATCTTGATCATAAACCCACAATTCATCGGATCTCGACAAACACACCGCAAAAAGAGTTACATTGAATAGATCTCCAAGAAGATCGAGGAGAACTTTGTATTGAGATCCAAAGAGAGAGAAGAAGCCATCTAGCTAATAACTATGGACCCGAAGGTCTGTGGTAAACTACTCACACGTCATCGGAGAGGCTATGGTGTTGATGTAGAAGCCCTCCGTGATTGATTCCCCCTCCGGCGGAGCGCCGAAAAAGGCCCCAAGATGGGATCTCACGGGTACAGAAGGTTGCGGCGGTGGAAATAGGGTTTCGTGGTGCTCCTGGATGTTTCAGGGTACATGCGTATATATAGGAGGAAGAAGTAGGTCGGTGGAGCTGCGAGGGGCCCACGAGGGTGGGGGCGTGCCCAGGGGGGCATGCGCGCCTCCCTGCCTCGTGGCCTCCTCGTTGATTTCTTGACGTCCACTCCAAGTCCTCTGGATCACGTATGTTCCAAAAATCACGCTCCCAAAGGTTTCATTCCGTTTGGACTCCGTTTGATATTCCTTTTCTGCGAAACACTGAAATAGGCAAAAAAACAGCAATTTGCACTGGGCCTTGGTTAGTAGGTTAGTCCGAAAAATAATATAAAAGTGTATAATAAAGCCCATTAAACATCCAAAACAGATAATATAATAGCATGGAACAATAAAAAATTATAGATACGTTGGAGACGTATCAGTCGCGAAGTAAACAAGAAGGGTGCATTTCTCAAAACTTCATTTACCTCTGTTTTAAAAACTTGAGCTCTGGCACCGCTACAAATCACTGCTTCCCTCTACGAAGGGACTATCTATTTACTTTTATGTGTGTCATCACCTTCTCAAATAAGCGCCAGAACCTGAGAGCACTATTGTCATCCTCATGCATTGTGTGTAGCTAATGTTGGGTGCATCATGATTGGTCTTTTCTACCATGAATTACAATATTTAGTCGATGCTTGAACTTTGGAGAGGCTCTGCATTTATGTTTTGCGGTATCACAAAGGGCTGGCGAGATACCACTATTGTCATATTATATCATGGTTGTTTTGACAACGTGTTGTCATTTGTGATATCTTAATATTGCTCGCTAGCTAATTATGTCATTGATATGAGCTAATATAATTTCTAAGAGTTATTTTTGACATGGTTAGTTATAATCTTGGCTGAAAACCTGGGTGTTGTTTAAGCTTATTTATGTAAACAAGAGCAAAAGAGTTCGTAAAAAGTTTTTATTTTCACTTTTAGTTTATTAACTGAATTGCTTGAGGACAAGCAAATGTTTAAGCTTTGGGGAGTTGATACGTCTCCGTCGTATCTACTTTTCCTAACGCTTTTCCTATTGTTTTGGACTCTAATTTGCATGATTTGAATGAAACTAACCCGGACTGGCACTATTTTCAGCAGAACTACGGTGTTGTTTTTGTGCAGAAAGAAAAGTTTTCGGATTGGAATGAAACTTTGTGAGGATTTTTTATTCAATAAATAAGAATTTCTGGAGCCAAGACCCACCGGAGGGGGGCACCTGAGTGGGCACAACCCACCAGGGCTCCCCCCCTCCAGGCATGCCCAGGTGGGTTGTCCCCACCTGGTGGCCCCGCAGACCCTAAAACCAACGCTATAAAATCACATATTTCCAAAAAATGAGGGAGAAAGAATTATCGCGTTTCACGAGACGAAGCCGCCGCCACCTCCTGTTCTTCATCGGGAGGCCAGATCTGGAGTACGTTTGGGCTCCGGAGAGGGGATCTTCGATCTTCGTCATCACCAACCCTTCTCCATCGCCAATTCCATGATGCTCCCCACCACGAGTGAGTAATTCCTTCGTAGGCTCGCTGGTCGGTGATGAGTTGGATGAGATTCATCATGTAATCGAGTTAGTTTTGTTAGGGCTTGATCCCTAGTATCCATTATGTTCTGAGATTGATGTTGCTATGACTTTGCCATGCTTGATGCTTGTCACTTTGGGCCCGGGTGCCATGATTTCACATCTGAACCGTTTATGTGATCACCATTATATCCATGTTCTAGATCAGATCTTGCAAGTTATAGTCACCTACTACGTGTTATGACCCGACAACCCCGGAGTGACAATAGTCGGGACACTTCCCGATGATAACCGTAGTTTGAGGAGTTCATGTATTCACTATGTGTTAATGCTTTGTTCTGGTTCTCTATTAAAAGGAGGCCTTAATATCCCTTAGTTTCTAATAGGACCCCGCTGCCACGGGAGGGTAGGACAAAAGATGTCATGCAAGTTCTTTCCATAAGCATGTATGACTATTTATGGAATACATGCCTACATTATATTTATGAACTAGAGCTAGAGCCGTATCGCCCTAGGTTATGACTGTTATATGATGAATATCATCCAACGAAATCACCGATCCAATGCCTACGAATTTCTCTTATATTGTTTCTGCTAAGTTACTACTGCTGCTGTTACTATTGCACTTGCTACAAAATCATTGCTATCACTATTACCGCCACTATTGCAGTTGCTACTACTATCAAAACTATCATGTTACTTTGCTACTGATCACTTTGCTGCAGATAATTAATCTCCAGGTGTGGTTGAATTGATAACTCAGCTGTTAATACTTGCAAATATTCTTTGCCTCCCCTTGTATCGAATCAATAAATTTGGGTTGAATACCCTACCCTCAAAAACTGTTGTGATCCCATATGCTTGTGGGTTATCAATGGGTTCTCACACACTTCTCTCATCTCTCTTTTGGTGGCTAGGAGGACTAATTTTTTCTCTCTTGGCGAAGAGTAACTCAATTTGGGCTTGTGGCGCTCACTCTCTTTGTGGTGGTTCACTCTCTCACTATTCTCTCCATGATGGGTGGATGCTTGCTTGTCGGCGATCACTTGGCTTAGTGATATAGGTCGTAGCACGTACTCCGTTCCCTTCATCTTGAAGCTATAGTAGTTTGTTCTTCCGTTGTAGATGACGCCGCGGTCGAATTGCCAAGGTCTTCCCGAGAGAAGATAGCACATGGACATAGGAACCACATCACACTCCAAGGTATCCTCATAGGCGCTGGTCTTGAATGAAACTTGCACGGTGTGCTCCACTTGGATGGTGCCGAGTCACTAAGCCATTGGACCTTGTAGGGGCGAGGATGCTTCTTCTTGACCAATTGCAGATTGGAACATAACTCTTCACTTGCCAAGTTGTGGCAACTTCTTCCGCCGATGATGACTTTCATGGAGCGTCCGTTGATGTCGGCCTTGGTGTGGAATATGGGACACATGTGGTCTTCATCTTGGTGGTGTTGAAGAGTCAATACCTTGGAGATCACAAGAGCGGGACTTGAATCATTGTCGCAATAGACTTGAGCATCTTCTTCTTCATTCACTTGACGGTGCATGGCGACGTGCTCGAGAGCTTCCATCTCTTCTTCACTCATGGAGTCCTACGTGCCATCATCATTTGCAATCATGGTGCGCCGGTGGGTGCATTGGAAAGACTTGTGTCCACAGCCACCACATGTGAAGCGCTTGAGAGAACTTGTTTTGACGGGATCCTGTTGTGGTGCCGATGAAGAAGGAGTCTTGTTCTTGTAGTTGCTTGCCGGAGGACGAGTCGAGGAAGGTGTTGCTTGCTTGGAACTTGACTTATCACCGGTACTTTGTGATGCTCTAGTCGAGGTAGGAGGTGCCGAAATCGTAGTAGATGTATCTTGAGTGTACGAGCCATAGGTCTTGGATGAGTACTTGACGAATTTGAAGTCTTCTTGCACTTGTCGCTCCGCCTTGGTGGCTTGATGAACTAGCTAGAGAAGGTTGGAGTAGGGTTGGAAATCGGCGATCTTCCGTATTGGGTGGTTGAGGCTGTTCAAGAAGTGTGCCATTGTTTGCTCATCATCTTCTTTGACATTGGCTCTTATCATGGCAATTTCCATTTCTTGATAGTATTCTTTCACCGTCTTCATGCCTTGCTTGAGGAGTTGCAACTTCTTGAAGAGATCTCGGGTGTAGTATGTAGGCATGAAGTGAGCTCGCATGATGTCCTTCATTTGTGTCCAAGTCGTGATGGGTGGCTCGTCCTTCTCGCGGCAACGCTCGATCACTTGCTCCAACCAAATGAGGACATAGTCTTGAAACTCGAGGGATGCCATGGCGATCTTATTTTCCTCATCATAGTTGTGAAGATGGAATATCTTGTCGACTTTCAATGCCCATGAGAGATACTCCTCGGGGTCGTTGCTTCCAAAGAACTTGGTCATGGTGAACTTAGGCTTGCCGTAACAGAGTTCTTCATCATAGTGACGGTGTTGATGTCTCTCTTGGCGTGGTAGAGGGTCTTCAAGCACTCGATCTGCTTGGTGTCGCTCCTTACGGGAGGAGGATCATCGTCATTATTGTGTTCTTGGCGTAGAGGAGGTCGAGGCATATGTGCCCGGTTTTGCCTTTCTTGTTGTTCTTCATGTCGGGCTTCTTCTTCTTGTCGTGCTTGACGAAATGCTTCCTCTTGCTCACGCACTTGACGGTTGTGTTGAGCAACGGCTCGAGCGGACTCTCGGAGTGCATCTTGAGCCTCTTGAGCTTGACCTTCACGACTTTGTTGCTCTTGCCGGGTTGCATTGCCATCTTGAGAGGCTTGACGTGGACGATGTGTTGGTACTTGCTCTTGATCCATGGCTTCTCGTTCTTGGCATCGCGCCTTCTCACGTGCTCGAACTCGGTCTTGTAGGCCATTGCCATGTAATGTATTTTCGTGAGCATGGTGATCTTGAGTGTCGTCGCATCGAGGAGGACTCACATTGAAAGAAGAATATGACGACGAGTGGCGACTTGAGTGACGCCATCTTGGTGAAAAGGTTGAGGAAGACGCGCGGCTCACCGTCATCTTGCGGAATTCTTCCATTTGTTTGGAGAGCTTGGCGTCGAGGTAGTCCCGTTGTCTTGCTTCCGATTGACGGAGATCGACGGCGAGTTGCTTGATGCGATCACCCAAAGCTTCACTCTCTTGATGTAGAGCTCGTTGTGCGATGAAGAAGTGATTCTTGGTGGTGTAGTTGCGTTCGTCATCTTGATCCTCGAAGAGCGGGTTTGCCGAAGAAGTAGGCTTATCCATCATGAGGAAGTGGTGGTGAGTACGAAAATGAGATAACAAAACTAAACTTACCTTTTCCGAAGATTGTGGATGTAACAAGTGCAGTCCCACATGATGCTATAATAGTAGAATTGGTACCGAGTTTTGTTTCTCACACCTAGAAGCAAAAGGCTTATAGAGGATCTCGGTAAGGAAGTGGCACAAACAATTCAAAGCAAATGTTAGTCAAGATATTTAAAAAGTTGAAAAGATGCACAAATCGCAAGTAAGACAAATAGATCAAACCCAAGGATATCACTAGGAACACACACACACGGAAAATAGATGGGATCCGCACAACCAAGGGGTGAGCTCTAAGAGGGGGACCATGGGAATGCTCTTATTGTACGGATACTAGGGAGACGCTAGCTCGATTGCTCTAATGGGCTAGATACGCTAGTGCACCAACCTAAGAGAAAACGGGTCGTCTACTATCCCAAGTATGCTTATGTATGTGGTGGCCAAGATGATGTAACTATGCTATGAGGCACGATGCTATTGCTTACAAGCTCTTTGCTTCTCTTCCTTTTCTTTTGCTTAATTTTTTTACTATGCCACAATGCTTGATATGCGAACCCACAATGTGAGATAACAAGTAGTGTATGCATGGGAGAGAGGTAACACTAAAGGTGCACTAAGGCGTGGCCCGATAATTCTCAACTTGCTAGTCTCGATGGGTAAGCAACGCAAAAGAGGCTCGAGGCTATCAAAGTAATGTCAGGGATAATACTATGGTGTCGTCGAGGTTACCGTCCTTTCTTACAGTTGGTATGAAGATGGAGTGGTCGATGTCAGAGTGGAGTCCAAGCCGATGAGAAGTGGCGGTGGTGATGAAGTCAAATCGTGCCTAAGTAGCCAAAGCACCTTAGGACACGTGTAAATCGCAACCCAAAAGCTCAAACACCAACGAGAAGTAGTGTGGAAGATCAAGTGTGGTGGTGGAAGGCAAAATGGTGGGAAATGGGGAATGGTCGAACTGCTCTGTGTGGTCCGTGCACACAGGGTAAGTTATGCCCATGTGCACGGGGTCTCGGTGGCCCGTGCACACGGGGTGTTCCGGAGACTCAAGAACACCTCTAATCCATGGATTTTTGTAAAGTTTCGGCCAAAATCAATGGTGGGGAGGGTGTGGGAAGATAGTAAGGGGTAGATCCACTTGTCAAACACCAAATTCGTGGATCAAATCAACCAAATTGCAAGAAATTTTTTGGGGCTATTTTTGGTGGGGATTTTCGAAATAGGACGAAAAACAACAAAATCAAGCTAGCAAATGGGGGGGGGGTAGGTACTCCAACTTGTGAATCAACCTTGCTCATGATCCAAGATGTTGTAGGGTCAAACCCTAAGATGGATCTTTTCACACTTGGAGGGGGAAAAGGGATGAACACCAAGAACACAAAGAGGAATTCACTCCAACAAAACCCAATCACACATCCACTAGAATAGCAAACACATACATCCACAAGATTAGAAGCACAATCAAAGGAAACAAGCACTAGGTAAAGTTCTTCCCACTCCTAAGGAGGTGAGGTCTTGATGATAGTCTTCTCCAAGAGGAGGTCTTGAAATCCACAAGTTGATCCTCTCCTAAGAGGTCTAGATCTCCAATGGAGTGGTAAAAGGAGCAAAGCTCCCAAATATCTCACATATGTCTTTGCTAACCCTAAACATAACCCTAGGTACGAAATATATAGGCTTGGGGACGAAGTGGAGGCCCAACAACCATCTCAGTCGGACATCCTGTAGGGTCTGTGCGCATGGGGTAAGTTGGACCCATGCACACGGGGGTCCCATGCACATGGTACACACCCATGCGCACGGGGTGCTACAGCCGTAGTTCCATGTGTAGCCCGTGGGCACGGGGTCTCGGGGGCCCGTGCGCACGGGGTCGCCTGGGACTTGCAGTCTTGCTGCCTTTGGCCCCCTCCTTCCTCCTTGGTGACTTGGGGTGCTTCCCCTCCTCCTTGGTAGTGCTCCTTAGCTGCTTGTGAGTGTTCTTCTTCGTGCCTAATGATACATAGAGCATTTTGGTGAGGTAGCAACCAAGTTCCACTTGTATCCATATGCATTTCAAGTAGGAAGGAGTTCACCTCGGTTTCCATTACGCGTGCTCGAGCTCTTGTCATAGGTCCGCGTGGTGCTTGATGTGTTGTTGTAGAGTCCATGGGGATGATGGAAGGATGCTCTGCATCAAGGGGCATGGCAAAGAGGAGTGGCTCGGAGACGAGGAGGTGTGTGCAAGAGGAATAGAGAGGGAGATTGATGAAATTGTTGATGTATTGCTTGAGCCTCGTGTGCGTATATATAGGAGTACATGATTATCTTGGAGTACAAGACATGCTAGAACAAATCCTAGTCTATCATATGTTTCCTATATAATCATTATACTCAACATCCAATGTCTGTCAGTTTACAGCCTTCAGATTCTTCTCCAAACTCACCGTGTGCATTGCTACCGTTGTGACCGCGGGGATATTGAGTATCATGATTGTTTAGGAAACATAGGATAGACCAGGATTTGTTCTATCTTATCTTGTACTCCAAGATGGTCATGGACTCCTATATATACGTCCATGAGGCTCAAGCAATACATCAACAATTCCACCAATCTCCCTCTAACGTCTGGCTCCCTCGGGCCTAAACATGGACCAAAAGTGGGCTACAATTCTTTTATTTTAAATTGCTTCAAACGAGTCTTTAACTCAAGACTTCTTGGCCTTGATACCATGTAAGAGGGATAGAGAGGGACATTGGTGGAATTGATGATGTATTGCTTGAGCCTCGTGGGTGTATATATAGGAGTACATGACCATCTTTGAGTACAAGATAAGTTAGAACAAATCCTAGTCTATCATATATTTCCTAAACAATCAGGATAATCAATAGCGTGGATGTGCATCGCTGGCACGTAGTTTAAATAGCCGTGGCCACGGCCAGCCAAAGGGGCGGCCAACCCGCTTCAATGCGGCGCATGGGCCGAAGTTTGTTTCTCGGGATGCGACGTCCGCATTGAAGTGGCGATGCCCTAGTGGCCGCATCCATCAACGTCGCCCTCAGGTCCGAGCACGTCCCACGACATCAATATCGGGCATTGCATGCTTTGGGTCAGCATGAATGCGACGCCACAATCAACGCGGACGTTTGATGGAAAGCGCGGGAGAGGCGGGTGGGGTCTTTGGTGGGCCAACTTAATCAGACGTGGGCGTGACAGCGGTCCGGACGCCCGCAAAGACCCCCACTTTGTCTCCAGTGCGGGGAAAAACACGTCCGGACCAGCCTGCGAACGATGCAGACCCGCATGGATGGCAAAACACGTTTGAACCGCGTGGTCCGGACGGTTGCAGACGGTTCTTGGTTCCGCGTTGGAGATGATCTAAGACTGCGTGTAATGGGAGTATTATAAGTGGTATCATGCATATCAACTAGGCATTTGTGATGATGTGACACATAATTAAATGCGGAAAGAGAGAATGTCTGCAGGCGAGGGAGCGCGCCCTCTCTCGCAGCGGCGGCCATAGGGCGTGAAGGGAGTTCGACCGCATCGGGACGTCCTTTGGCTGACCACCAAGCGTTTTTGCGAGGCCGAGCTCGAGCTCGTCGAGGCAAAGTAGGCGGTCGTGATCGAAGAAAAAGGCGCCACTGCGCGGCTTGAGGCGGTAAGGAGGAGTATCAGCTCGCCTTCACTCTCTCCAACTCCGCGACCGAGTAATATCTTCATGTCAAGGACTAGAGTAGTTTAGATTAGGTTTATCTAGCATGTCGAGTTATAATGTTGCGAACTCTATGTTTAAATTATGTTGCTTCTACCATATCTTTTGCAGTACGGTAAATCATTTCATGGTACTAGTAAAACGCCCGTGCGTTGCCACGGGCTTTTGAAGAAAAAGAATGCTACTGACGGTGCTTAAATAACCGAGAACAATGCATGTCTCAGCTACCACATGTCTCAGATCCTCGGTTCTCAGCTAACATGCTTCATCAATCAATTACAACTATCTTTTTACAAATTAAGAAAGTTCGACTCAGATACTAAAACTACATAATAAAACATATAATCATGTCTTCTTCTGAATAAAAATATTGTAGTACACAACAGATTCAGTTATTGTGACCGCTATAAATATTTATCTTCTAGTGCAAATATTTATATCCCCAATTATTGTGATGGCTATCTATATATATCTTCTAGAGCAGATACTTATATCCAGAAGACATACATTTGCAAGTGTTTCTTGTTGCCAAAACCTACGTTAAGCTAAAATAAGTAGACTCAGCATACAATTTGAGATGAGCATAGCACAACAAGGCCAGCTTGCCTCCTTGTCAGAGAAAAAACAACTTGATTGCTCCTACTTTCGGTACGCAACATCTGCGCTAGTACATAACTAAGAGGACTATGAAAAATGACGGATGCTATTCACAACCGCCGATGCATATTTTTTACATCGCTTCACTGCTTCAAACAATGAATTGCTGCCGTGCTCACCATGCAAAGAACGTTTTTGATGCAAACAACATAGGGAGACTGGCCACCTAAACCTATATTACTATAAAGCAAATACAACATAGATGTGCGTTCTCGTTTCATACTGACCTGGGTGGATGAGATAAAAACGCCATGGACAAAGCGGTCGCTAGGATGGAGATATGAACATCAAATGAACTATAGATAATTCCCAATATTAATATGTGACAGCATCTCTACTAAATAGGGAATCATTTTTTTTCGAGAAAACGCAAAAGCTTTGCGTTTCTTTTCATTGAAAAGGAGGGGTTCAGTTACAATCATCCGAGGATGTGCGGGTTACAGCCGGTTAATTAGTGCACATCCCAGGTTTGGGGCAGCACAAGACGGAGGCCAGGTGCCCCAGCTGCCGCCCATGAGCGGGCCTCATCCCTAATGCTATCTAGGAGTGTGTTGAGGGAAGGCATCGCGTTGTCAAACATGGCACAAGCAACGCAACAGATTTCAGGGCCTTGCGCAGGGTCGGCGGTGTGTCTTCGTTGGCCTGTCTCCACCAGTTCGATTACAGTGTAATTTTACTTCTAGGCTTTTTTGAATTAAAAATTTGCTTTTAGTTCAAAATTTGCCCCCTCCCCCTTGATTGCTTGCCACACTCCGCCACTGCCATCTAGTGCTCCTCCTCCTCTTCTACATCCATCGCCCACAAGTGGCTTGCATCACCCCTCCCCCAGCTCCCACCTATCAACGGATGGTCGTGCTCCACCCGCACCCTCGTCGCGAGGCCCATGCTCCAGACACACTTATGAAGCCGCATAGAGAGCTCAGGCTCCCTTCCTCTTCCCTGACCGTGGCAAGGGTGAAGCTGCCGCCCCATGCTCCCTAGACCTCCATCCGCCCGTGTTCCATCCTCCTACCATCCAAAACGGGCAGAAAAAAAAGAACGGGGCCATCCCGTACTTTTTCCAGAGACTGACTTGGCCATAAGAAACAGCCCATGTAGTAGCTTGGGATCGCTGCGAGGACAGCATTGATTAAGGTGAGACGCCCTCCCCAGGACAGGAAGGTCGCAATCCAACCATACAAGCGCTTGTCCACCTTTTGGATCACAGGTATCAACAAGCCATGGTGTATCTTGCCGAGAGAAAGTGGCAATCCCAGGTAGGTGCAAGGGAAGGCTGTTATCTGACAGTTGAGCACAGTAGCGATATCCTGCGCAGTTTGCTGATTTATACCAATGGGAACAAAGGTACTCTTGTGATAGTTTATTTTGAGACCAGAGAAGTTGCTGAAGTCATCCAGAATCTTCTTGATAACAGCCGCTTGTTGGGTATCTCCTCTTAACAAGATCATAGTGTCATCCGCGTATTGCAGAATGGGGAAAGGCCCGTCTGCTCCCAAGGGGTGCACTAGGTTCCCCTGTTGATGCTCCCTTTTACAGAGCTGTTGTAGAACATCCGCTACCAGAGTGAAAAGGTACAGGGACAGGGCGTCAGCCTGCCGCAGCCCACACTTGGAAATGATCTGCTCGCCTGGGCTTCCATTGACAATGATTCTGGAGGAGCTAGTTGTGAGAAGAGCATCCACCCACTTGATCCATCTCTCCCCGAAACCCCTTGCCGCAAGGATTTTTCTCAAGGCGTCCCAACTGACACTATCAAAAGCTTTTTGAAAATCAAGCTTTAACACGACCATTGGGACTTTCCGCTTCCTGGCTTGTTGTACCAATTTGGCTGCCAGCGCAAAGTTTTCCATGATGCAACGCCCTCGTAGAAAGCCAGACTGGAGAGGGTGGATGAGGCTGTGGATCAGTAGCTGCAAACGCACGGTCATCACCTTAGTGGCAAGCTTCGGTATGCTGTGGACTAGAGAAATGGGCCTGAAATCCTTGATATCTGTTGGATCTTCTTTTTTTGGAAGCAACACAATGTTAGCAGTGTTGATGCCAATCAGGTTGCTGCCATGCTCATAGAACTCCTGGAAAAACCTCAGCAGATCCTCTCTCAACAGCCCAAGGAAGTTTTTGTAGAACTCATTTGTGAAACCATCTGGCCCCGGGCTTCTGTTGTTTGGCGCATTTTTTATGGCTGCTGCAATTTCGGCCCAGGAGAAAGGCACCTCCAGAGTGGATAAGTCAGCTGGTTCGTAAAGGTGGGAGGGGTCCAGGACTGGTACTGAAGGTGAGCTTTCTCCAAAAATATGAGTGAAGAAATCGGTTGCAATCTGCAGCTTGTCTTGATCCCTATAGAATTCTGTGCCATCCTTGACCAAGAGCTTGATCTTGTTTCTGCGGTGTTGGCAATTCGCCACCGCATGGAAGAACCTGGTGTTCTCATCCCCCAACGTACAACCCCGTATCTTTCCTCTTCTCCTCCAGAAACTGTTCTGCCATAGTATCAACTGTTGAGCCTTCAAAATGGCATGCTTTCTGAGGGCACTCTCCATCCTCGAGAGGTGTCTTTTTTCCTCTACTGCGTCCATGTACTGGATAAGATGCTTGCAGTTTGCTAAGATGTTCTGCATTGGCGGCTTGGTGCGTTCCCAGGCTCTGATTGCGGCCCTCAATCTTCTAAGCTTGAAATTAATCAAGGTTGATACAGAGGCAAGACATCTAGTTCCCTTCCCCCAGCTGTGGCTGATAATGTCTCTGAGCTCCTGTATTTGTAGCCAGTGGTTTTCAAACCTAAAAAGGTGACTTTTAACAGCTTCCTTTGAGAACTCTACACCAATGAGCACATGGTCCGAAGTCGTGGCAGGCAGAGCAGCAGCTGTTGTGTTGAGGAAGCCCAGGTTCCATTCTGCATTTACCAGCACTCTGTCAAGTTTGATTAGTGTCGGCTCCTCTCGCTTATTGGACCAGGTGTAGCTTCTGTTGATGATGCCAATATCGTCAAGAGCATGCTCTCTAATCCAAGAATTGAACTTGTCCATCAGTGTCCAGTTCCTTCTCCCTTGTGATTTCTCATGTGCGAACCTATACATGTTGAAATCACCTAAGATGATCCATGGTCCTGTCACCAGCTCGGCTGTGTGTGACATAACCGCAAAGAAATCATCCCTCTCCTCGTCCTGACAGGGGGCATAAACTGTTGACAGAACAAAACTGTCATTGTTGCTCCTGGACTGGAAGCTTGCTGACAAACTGAAACGATTTTTTGCTATTTCTGAGCCCTGAAGCACGCTGTCATCCCAGGCAATAAGCAGGCCTCCTGCCGTGCCACAAGCCGGCATGTAAATGAATGATTTGAGGTTGGCGGGGAGGAAGGATGCTGCCTTCATCTTGTCCACGACCTGCAATTTAGTCTCATGCAGGCAAACAACGTTCGATCGGCTAGACAAGAGTGCATCTTTGACCAACGAGCATTTGTCAGAGTCACCAAGTCCCCTAACGTTCCAATTAGCAATCCGCATAAAAGAAAGAGCAGACAACTACAGGGGAACCAGCCAGCACAGCCGACCTGTGGAGACGGCTCCAGGAACAAGCAAGATTTGATTGATAGCTAAACTGCTCGACAGAGCTTACAGGGTTGGAGAAACAACAACTACTAATGCAGTGGTGGCATGCAACACAGTGCAGATACAGGGCCCGACAGGGCCAAACACAGACATGGCTAAGCACGACGCAACACGAATGCAGAGATAAACAACCCTTGGGGTAGGCACTAACAAGCATCGGGACACCAGATTCATCACTAACATAAATTCTGCTAAAGCTATCCATGTGTAGACTCGGTAGACTCGGAGGAACCAGAGGCGCCACCTGATTCAGCAGAGAGGGGGGCGGATGCGTCGGCATCCACCGCTTCGAAGTTGAGGTCGCAGCAATGGGCCAGCAGCTTCGCCTTGCCCCTGGTGAGCGGCCTTGGAGTGCCCTGCAGCGGCAGCTCGACGACGGAGTCTGCCTTCAGGGCCTTGTTCCTCTTCCTTCGCCCCGACGAGCGTCGGTGGCTGCCTTCGCCGTCAGATGGGATGACAGCGGCCTTGCGCTTGGAGGCGCGCTCGACCGGGTCGACGCGTGCCCCATCATACAGCCGCTGGATGTGAGGGCTCCGGCAGGGGGAGGCGGCGGAGGCGCGTGGGGCCAGAACCGCCGTTCTGGGGGGCTCAGATTCGGCCCCCGCAGTGGCGACCACCTGAGGTGGCCTGTGGACCTCGCTCGTCGCCGCAGGACCGGCGTGCGATGTCACCGCCGGTGGATCCAGGAGCTGTAAGGTAGGTGGCTGAGCTTTCTGGTCGGCGGCGGATGGAGGAAGGGATGTGGCTCGGCAGCTGCAGAATCTGGTCGCTACTCCCAGCGAAAGGATAGCACATGCGCCGTGCTTCATGTCAGTGCATGCGACAGGCGAGATGAAGCCCACAGGCAGCAAGCCAACAAACGGGCCGGGCACTGGCTGAATGGGCCTAGTGCAGATGAGCCTGGAGATCATGACTTGATGGGCTTGGGCTCTAATCTGCGCTATCGACCTGTCGAGCTTAGGGAAGTGATTCTCGCCCGAGAGCGTGAGGAGCGGCCCGGCATCAGGGATCAAGGAATTTGGGACAAAAGCTTTTGGCGGGTATTTGCACTCAACTGACGGCAGCAAGGGCAGGGTGCGGGAACAGAAATCGCCGGAGAGGGTTTTAGGCCAAAGCTTAAACAGAATGGAGTGGCATGTGTGGTGCTCGATCTTCCCCAGATTGAGGTCAAAGCATAGGAAGTGGCTGTGATCCTTGCTGGCTGGGCCGACGACCACAATGCCAGAAGCGGAGCGACTGTTGCTTAGCTTTACAGAGAAAGTGAAGCTGACAGTGTCTGCGTCAAAGGCAGCCTCAACATGTGGCTGCCTGATCTCAGTGGCTAACAGGACGGATTTGAGGCACTGCCGGCCCTCATCCTCATGAGCCACTTCCTCGATTGTGGGAATGGCGAACGTGCCCATCTTACAGATTCTAGGCTTAGCCGAGAGCTTGATCATGGCGAGAATGTCGCCAAAAGTGGCAAAGTGTGGGTGTTGGAAGGCTCTAAAGGCGCGGTCGGCCATGGTCTCATTGCTGGCCCGTGACGCACGGGGGTTTGCATGCCCACGCCGGATCCCACGGTTTGGACCGAGGTCGCCGTTGTCAGGGTAGGGATGTAAATGGCGCCATCGGTGAAAACAGGGATGTCCACGGCTGCTGAGAGAAGACAGGGCCGAGGGCACTCCACTCCAGCGAGGAGGTGAAAGCTCATCCACTGACGCCGGCGATCACTCCGACGCCGGCGGCCACGATATCCCGCCGGTGTTCGTTCCGGCGCCGGTGGCCACCAACCAACCACCAGTCAGGGTGAGCTTCCGCGCCGGTGCAATCAACGTTTCGTGCGTCGCGGGGACCCAACTCCGATCTTTTTGTGGCCACCCTGCCGCCTAGCTACAGCCAGATTCGGCGGCCGAGCATCCGCCGCTGCCGTTCATCGACACCCACGACCCGTCTTGCGGCTTGTCGTCGCCAGGTAGGCAAACGCCGGAGAGGCTAACAGGTTTGCTCTTTGCCCTAGTCTGCTGCGTCTGTTGTCACCAAGTCCTGCGTTGCTAGCGATCGGTCCAGCCGCCCGTCGGTGTTCACCCCGGCACCGACGACCACCAAAGCTCCACCTGCCGGTGTTCGCTGCGGCGCCGGCGGCCACCACAAATCCCAACGTCCGCAAATCACGACGTCCGCGCTCCCTTTTGATGCTTCCTGCGTTGGTTCATTTTGAACTGAGCAATTCTTAGGTCATCGTTCTTCCTGCATATGCGTGAGCTTCTATGCCAGTTCTCTGACGCCCTTGGGTAGGCCTGCTTGCTTGCTTGGCCGCCGGGCCATTGCTGCTGGTTCTGTGAGTTATGTATGCGCCTGACGAGGTCGACCCTGGAGGCGCCATGCGGCCACCGGACGACGAGGGGGTCTGCTTTGAGAGTCGTATGTTAGAGAGATACAGATGTGGCACTGTCTCCGTCGTTGCCGGAGCCAGGCCGCCATGCACGCTGCCGTCCTGGTCGAAGGCGTGTTCTGCTCGCCGGCCTTTCTCGCCAGGCTGCTTTGCCACTGGTTTGGGGGCCACCCGGCTGGATTCCGCGTACGGCCGTTGACCGTTGGCCATTTCGAATTTGAAGTCGCTCATGCAGGCGTTGCATGGGAGATCATTCGTAAAAAAGTATGGGCTTGGGGCCCGATACGCATAGCCATTTCCTTGCGTCGTGGGCAGCGTGACAGGTCCGGTCCGCGACACAGCTCTGGGACGTGCGCTATGCGCTCCCCTTCCCCCTCGCTGCTTGGCCCATATCCTGGCTCGTTACAACGTCCCCCCAATCTTTCGACCAGTGTGCAAGATCGCCTTAGCCCGGATTTCCCGCGCCATGCGGAGGACGGGCCCTCGCTGCTGCATGTCCCATGCAATGGTCATCATGCTTCTGCCTTAAATCTCCTTCCTCCGCCGGCCGCCATGCCCTCCACCCAACCAAATCGCCCGGCCTGCAGGCGCGCTGATGAGATCCTTCCGGCTATCCGGGAAGACCCTGACAGCTGTCGCGAAACCCAACCTTATGACACGCCTGTCCTGCGCCATAATTCTTACTTGCATGCCCTGTTGTCACGTCTAGAGCCTGGGAATCAAGCAAGCCCAGCTCGCCGCGTCGCCTCCAATGCAGTAAAGCGGTCTGCAAAGCCTAAAGATTTGCACCGTAGGTGCTATAGGTGCCTCTCCTATAGCCACCGGCGTAAGGATTGCAGAGACCCCATTGTATGTTGGTCATGCCGCAAGGTGGGCCACATCCTATCCCAATGCGTTCCCAGGAGCGGCTCATCGTCTTCGCACGCCCTTTATAACGAGACGGCAGCGCCCCCCGTTCTACCAAGCCGTCCAAACTCCACTGCCTCCTCCGAAGCTCTAGCCCTTCTCCCCACCACGCCCGTAGCCCTCATGGAACCGGTGGTCCGCGGCCGTCCAACTTCCCTCGACGTCCACTACCCGCTGCTCCCAGACCAGAATGCCCTAGTCTGCCTTGTCAACATCTCCCCGCCCATGTCTGGCTTCCTCCCCTGGCTCAAGCGCCTTTTCTTGGAACGGCTCAACATCTTCGATGTCCGGTTTGCCGGATGTGCCTCTGGCACCGTGTTCGTCGTCTTCCTTCGGGAGGCGGAACAAGTGGCCGCCATGAGGGCCAGCCCTCTGGAAACTGACACCCGCCGGGTAGATATCCTACCTCACAACGCCGGTGACAACTCCTTCACCTTCTCATTCCGCCACATAGTAAGCTTATCCTTAGAGAAGATGCCGTTGGAGCTGTGGGATCGCAGGGGTGTTTCGTCAAGCATTGCGGGCTTTGCTAGCATGCTTGGCGTGAGCCATGCCTGCCTGCATGGGAATGATTTCTCCTGCATCCTTGTTCTCGCCAAAGTAGAAGCACTTCAGCACATTCCGCACCACTTAGCCTTCCACCGCATCGACGGCGCCGGCGTCTACGCCGATGTCATCATCAACGAGGTCTGGGACGTGGCACCCACGCTGGGCCTCCCCTCCTCCCCGCCCCTGCCACCCATTTGTAGCAAAATCCCAAATCGGGCTTTACAATCCAAGACCAAGACCACCGCACGAAGACTCGTGATGGAATCTTGCAGCCCCTGATTTGAGCTTGGTGGCATAGTCGGGCGCTAATATGTGTCGATGTGTTCGCACAAGGAGTGGAGTAGCAGAAGCGTCCAGGCCCTGACGGACGAAGACCCGCAGGTTGTGGCCCATGGCCGGCAGTGCGGCGGTGTGGCTTTCGCTCGCGGTCGCGGTGATTTGCGAGCATGCGGGCCGCGCGTGCCCGCATCAACGATTGGCAAGGTCCACCATATCCATCGACCATTGGATTGCTGTGCATAAGGATAGCCACGTGTCCTCTTCATTCCGTCCCTCTTTTTCCTCCTGTTGCCACCTCTCCCCTCCGCGTCGCATCCCGTCCAATGGCGGCGCCCGCGCTCCTCTCCGCACCGCCCCCTCCCCCACCAATGGAAGAGGATGGTCTCACCTCCCACGTCGCACCAACCCCCACCCCACCCCCACCCCCACCCCCGTCGAAGCGCGGTTTCTTGCGTGGGCGGCCGCCCATCAGGGTGACATCGGAGTTCGACAGCGAGCGCCAGCTCTTTTCCCACCGCATCTCCTGCCGCGTCCTCAACGGCCTTGCCAAGCTCCGTCTCCGAGTGCACCACGGGGCCGCGGGAGGGGCCCCGACTCCCGAGGTGGCGCTCATGGGGCGGAACTTCTCCGCCGTCGTCGACACCGCCTCCCGCGGCGCCGTGTTGCGTGGAACGGCCGACCTTGCCGGATCGCTCCACCTTAGTGCGGCGCACAACACGAAGGTGCGATCTTTTCTTACCCACCGCTTTTCTATTGATTCTTCGGTGTTTTTTTAGAACACTAGCACAAATGCCCGTGCGTTGCAACGGGAGAAAACACTGGTTCTTATTAATCAATTGTTACGGGAAAATGGTTAGACGTGTGCATGTTTTAACTACAACATTTAAGTAAAAAAGCACAATCCATATACCACGTTCGCTAGAAGAAGTAATTATGCATAAGAGCACAAACTTGTTGCACAATAACACGATCTCCAAAAAAAATAGCCATTTGTTTTATATATACACAGAGGAAATAGCGGAGTAAAAATTCTTCACAGAGAATGCACATTGGTACTTTTGGATTTTTGGTTAGAGAAATGCTTATGACTGACCGATATATGCACATAAGATGATTCTAGGCAGCTAATTGTCTATTTTTAATAATGAACTAAGAGGGATCATCCTGATGGTTTTTTTTTTTGCGGTTCGATGTACTATTTTTTAATTAAGAACTTTAGGCAAAATAAGAAAAGGAATGCTTTGGATGGATGGGAAAATCAACTGGAGAAGCAGATGATTAGAAGTTGTATCTAGGCCATTGGTGTACGTGCGTGTTTAGGCAGCAAATCAAAGTTTGTACGTGGGTTGATGGGTGGTCAATGCCACAACAGCCTACGAGCTCCGGCGTGCAGTACTGCATCAACATGTGTCTTCGCCGCCGTGTCTGCCTACAACTCCGGCGCAGCCCGGCGTCTCGTTCTTGCCATGTCCGCCTACAACTCCGGCGTGCAGGATTGCATGGACACGTCTTCGATCGTGCCGCTGTGTCCGAGCAGCCCGGTGTCGTCCTTGCCGTGTCCGCCTATAACTCCGGCGTGCAGGACTGCATCAACGCATCTTCACGCCACTGTGTCCGAGCAGCCCCGTGTCTCGTCGTTGACGTGTCCGAGCATGGTGTTTCGTTTCCTTTCTTTCAGGATCATGGTTTCGCTTCCTTTCTCTTTCTCAGCTCATTGTTTATATTTCATGAGGTGCCTGCTTGATGTTACAAAGAACTTTAAAACGTATATAAAGTGATGAGAATTGATTTAGGCAAGGTTGGACTATTTCTCATGGACATTTTATTATTCTTCTTTATTACTCATTTTCTTCCTTTTCTTCTTGTTTTTCTCCTTCATCAAATTATCTCCTCCTCCCCAGTCCAAGATTTCCACCACCCTCAGTTGCACATCTGGCGATCTTTCTTTTTAGTTGCATCGGGCGATATGTGCAGATTGATTGCGTTTTATTTGGACGGGGCGTTTGGCAGCAGCCATGGATTGAAAAATTATTGTATATATACACATTGATTAAAGCATAATAATATTTCACAACGATGAAAAGAACTACTCCGTATTTCACAATATCGTGCACCCGTTCCATCCCTCCCACCATGTGTGTGTGCACGGGCATGTGCGACGGGCGCGCGTGTGTGTGTATTCCACGTTATCCTGTTATGAGCTTGTTCTAATTCCAACGATTCTTTAGAAAATCGAGTGGTCTCATGCTGCAGATTAAGGCAGTTCGTGTCCCTCTCGTCTCAGGTGGATAATGACCGATAGACGGAACACGAAGGAAACAATTTTCGCCAACATTTAGCAATACCCAAACGGGGGTTAGGGAGGAGATAACATAGAAAAATATGTGCGAGAACACGATCATACAATCAATTTAATGGACTGCCATTTCATGCTCATCACAATAATTCAGTGTAAAAGCTCCAGTAGTTATGGATAATATATGGGCACCCAGCTGACTAACATATGTTGTTAGAGTAAATTGCAAAAAACCACCACAATTGAGGACCCTAATTCAGAAAACCACCATCATTCAGTTTTTTTTCAAAAACCCACCACCATTGCGCTGACAGTTTGCAAAAAACGCTGATCGGTCGATTAAAAAAGTTTAAGTGAAAACCTGACAGGTAGATCCCGCTGTCAGATGCCACGTGGCAGGGGTAAATGGATGAAACAAACGGACGTTAAGCGACCAGTCAACCCTGTCCTCTGCCTCCTGGCATTTTGCCAAACAGGTAGCGGGCGTGCTAGAGTGGCTGCCCGGTGCATCCCGTCGGCCACCCTACTCCCCGGTAGCCGCCGCCCCGGCGCGCCACTACCCGTCGGCTGCCCTCCTCCGCGTAAGCCGCCGCCCCGAAGCGCCACCACCTGCTTGGCCCGCCGCGCCATCCTCCGCTCTGTGCTGTGCAGCGCAAAATCTGGCCGACGCCGACGCCGCCTAATCCGGCGTGGCCGAGCTCCAGCGACCCCGCGTACCTGACCGCTCCGGCGAGACCGAGCTCCTGCTGCCGTGCCCCATCCCGCTCCGAGGAGGCAGAGCTCCAGCACGCCCGCTCCCCGGCCCGCTCGGCGAGGCGGAGCTCGGTTTGGTCGGGAGGTCGAGCGCCAGACCTCGCCGTCTCCCCCAGATGATTTGCATCAACGCCCCGGTGCCGCAGGGCATCTTCACGACGAGCCCCAGTACCTCCTACTACCTCCCGTTATCGCCCTGCTCCGGCAGGGGGCAGCAGCTGCCGCGCGCCAAGCCATCGGAGACTCGAGCTCCCCTGCTACCCCCACGTCGACTACAAGCTCCTGGTGAGCTCCGCCTTCCCCTTCTCCCGCTCTCCTGAGTCTCCTGGCAAGCACCCGTGGCTGGGACGACGACGGCGAGGGCACCGGTGCGTTCATGCACTTGCGTTGGTGTTGACCAGAGAAGGAAGAGGAGTGGGAGTGAGAATGACGGGTGGGCCCTATGCTGGCCTAATATTTGAGTCAAACGTCGTGAGTTGTTTTCATGCCACGTCATCATATATGGGGAGCCAGCTGTCAGTTTTTTTGGGTCAAACAACTCTAATAGTCAGATCAGCGTTTTCTGCAAACTGTCAGCACAATGGTGGTGGGTTTTTGAAAAAAAACTGAATGGTGGTGGTTTTCTGAATTAGGGTCCTCAATTGTGGTGGTTTTTTGCAATTTACTCTATGTTGTTACCACGAGATATAGATAGTACTCCCTCTGTAAACTAATATAAGAGCATATAGATCACTACTTTAGTTGTCTAAACACTCTTATATTTCTTTACGGAGGGAGTAGTTAGCACTAAAATATAGGGAACCCACACCAACTAATCTGTTTCTACTACAAGCAGATCAGGAGAGACGCGAATATCAAAATAACGCATAAAACTATTTCTCCAAACCAATCATGCACTTACATTTATGTAAAGAGGAATCAACACCCAGTAGTACTGTCTACTGCCTTGCTTGTAAAATATTCTTACATTGTGGGACGGAGGGAGTACAGACTACTGCCTCCTTCAGATGCTCTACAACTTTGCTTTTACTGCTATATCAAATTCTAAACTGTTTATACCTAATTTTGATTTTAAAACCTTTGTATTCAGATTCTAATTAGCAGTTGCCTTAACCGGGCAGTAATTCTCAATCCAAACATCAACCTATGATCTTAGGATTAAGTACAAGGTTACCCTTGAAGTGAAGACGGATTGGATCATTGGTCAACTCTTTATCCTCCGTGTCGGGGTGGACGGCGTCCCCCGCGAGCACCTATGGGGCCGGAGCCCCTTTCGTTGTCCGGTGAGGGGGGCGGAGGGAGCACGGAGAGCAGATCGAGGCGAGCACACGGGCGGTTTACCCAGGTTCGGGCCGCGATCGACGCGTAAAACCCTACTCCTGCTTGGTTGTATTGAGCTGGGGAGCTCGGGAGCTTGGAGAGCTAGCTACACCGAGCGTATGGCTGTCCGGATTCCGAATCTCCGACCCCCGAACCCCCTCTACGTTGCACACGGGCCTCCTTTTATAGCGCAAAGGGGTCACCGACAGGTGTCAACGTAAGAGAAAGGGGTAAAAGTGTAAAAGGGGTGGAAGTTGTAATAGTGCGGGAACAGTGGCGCTACAGTGCGGCACAGTGTTATCATACCTACTTCTGACGGTAGGGGACAAGGGCATTAAATGCCCGTCACGGTCGCCTGGACAGCACCGAGGCGGACCGTTAGGTGCGCCACCGCTCGCCACGGTGGTGGCTGCATGCCACCGCATACCCCAGGCTGCGCGGTGCCCCGCCACGTGCCCTTGGGGGAAACCCCGGAGCGACGCGTGGGCGGGTGAGCTGGAGCGCAGTCCTGAGGTGGCGATTTGCCGCGGCGAGTGGCTTGCCGCGGGGGTCGTCTTCCTGTGCCTGATAGCTTGCCGGCCATCAGGCCTTGCCGGGGCGCATGGCGCGCCGTGGCGGGCTTCTCTTGTGGTGCCTGGGTTCGGCCTTCCCGACAAGCTCCTCTTGTCGGGGTCTCGATCTTCTGTCTCGTATACTTTGTTCTTGGATGGTATTACACGGGCTTAGTCGTCCCGGCAAGCTCCTCTTGCCGGGGTCTTGTCTTCTTGGCCCGGCAAGCTCCTCTTGCCGGGGGCCTTGTCTTGAATGCTTGGTCTTCTCTTGGCGCTTCCTGGGCGGGCCTCGCCGCAGGGTGCTACAACTGCCCGTGCACAAGTCTGGGGTACTAAGGTACCCCTACCTTAGTACACCGACAGGAGCCCCCGGGCCTGGGCCACACACGGTGCCGAGCGTCGTTGGGGCAGGCCCTAACAGTGCACGGGCACGCGTGGCCTTGGACGGAGAGGTGCTTGCCTCCGTCGGGCTGACGGTGGTGGACGTGCCAAACTCCAGCGGCCATGAGCCCGAGGAGGAGCAGCTGTTCCGTAGGCTTGTGTCGCTCTACCGGGCCCGGCAGGCCAAAGTGGAGCGGCGGGAGGCCCTTGTCCCGAAGGCGGGTGCGGACATGGAGAAGCGCGCCGCCGAGCTCCGGGAGCTCAACCAGCAGGCCGTCCAGTCCCTGGCGGAGGAGCGGAGGCAGCTTGGCGAGGCGCGGACGGCCTTTATCCTTGAGAAGGCGGAGGCCGAGGAGCAGCAGAGGCTTGCCGCCGCGGAGTTATCCGCGCGGGAAGGCGAGCTGGTGCAGAAAACGGCCAGCCTCGCCAACCACGAGGAGGAGGTTGCCGCGCGCGAGCGGGCGCTCAGCGGAGACCTGAAGAAGGCGCAGGACGCTGCTGCAGCCGCTGAGGTCACCAAGAAGGGGCTGGAGGCGAGGGTGGCGCAGCTCGATTCCGACTTCAAGGCGAAGGACGAGGAGCTCGCCGCGCTCCGGCAGGAGCGCGAGAAAGGAGCGCTCACCCTCGGTGAGCTTCAGGGTCGCTTCGCCGAGAAGATCCAGGAGCTTGACGCCGCCAAGAACTCCAACTCCACTCTGGAACTGAAATTGGAGGCGCTCGGCAAGGCGCTGGACAGCGCTAAGGAGCGAGAGGCGGCTTTACGGAAGGAGGTCGACGGCAACGAGGAGCTGCTGAGGCGCGCCGCCGTTTCCCAGAACACCTTCAGGGATACGGTGGAGCGGTGGACCGAGGGCCTCGTCGACATCGCCGCCACCATCGACAAGGAGCTGACGCTGCTGGGGATCGAGGGCCACCAGTCCCTCACCGACGAGGACGTCGTGCCCAGCGCCAAGCTCACTTCCTTCTTCCAGGGGGTGGTGCAGGCGCTCCAGCACCTCCGAACGTCGCTTCTGAAGGAGCTGGCCGACGAGACGCGGGAGGCCATCTCCGGGGCCCTCGAGAGGGTGCTGGTGAAGATCGTTTTCCGCAACCCCGACATCAGGCTTACTAACGTCCTCAGGCCCTTGCCGGAGAACGCAGACCTGACGGGGATCCAGGCCCTCATCGCCCCTATCGTCAAGAAGGCGGCCGGGGTCAAGAGGATCGAGGGCGACCGCGTGGACTAGGCCGCCTGCCCCTTTCTTTTATCTCCTTTCCCTGCCGCTGTTAAATATGCCATGGAAACGGCTGGTTAGAGCAGCAGTAAGGCATTTTGTAATATAACTTTTTATCTTAGGCAACGCATCGCACTGTTATCTCCTCTACTTGACCGGCGCCTTGTTTGTTTCCGCCCTACGTTTTCGGGGACTTGCCGGCGTAGGCCTCCGCCTTGCCACGGGCGCCGAGTGCGGGACGTCAGCGACCCGCTGGCGGGGCTACCACCGGCAAGAAACCTCGCCGCGGCTGGTTGCCGCTCACTCAGATTGTTGAGCAGGCTCAAGGCAAAGTAAGAGGTGCGACTGCGGTCGCAGCACGCTTAGGGTGCCGGGCGAGCTCGAAACAAAGTGAGGACGCTACTCGGGGTGTAGCACACTCAAGTCGTTGAGCGGACTCGAAACGAAATGAGGGCGCAACCAGTCTCGTGCCGGTCCTTCCGCGCTCAGGCCTCTCAACCAAGGCTCGGTCGTTCGAGGGAGATAACTCTTAAAAATTGATGGGGCAATTGCTCGAGCTCCGGCAACTTATCTTTTCTTATCGCTTGCCGCCCGGTAGGGTAAAACCTCCTTGGGCAGCATCCAGCCCATCCTGGGGGTAGGCAAAGGCGCAGGGCCTCACGACCCTCCGGAGCTAGGCGTAGCTATGCTTGGGGATCCGCGCCCCTCTCTGCGCCAAGGATCACATGCAACTGCGGCAAGACTTGGGCAGAGAGGATGGTTGGCGGAACGGGTTCCGGCAACCGCGCTGGCAAGGTTCCTCCCACGGTCGGCGTCAACTCGTTCGGCACCCCGGCGGACGAGGCGCGCCGGGGAACGAGGTCGCCTTTCTCGTGACTTCTGGCGCTAACTTCTGCGGCTACGGGAGCGGCGCAGAGTTCGCTGGAGGCGAATCGTTCGCCCAGCGGCCAGAAGGCGGTCCTCCTCAAGGAGCAGCTGCTTCTTGCCCAGTCTCTGCGCGAGTGGATACTCGAGGAGGGCCGCACACGAGCCCGTGGGAAAGAATGCCTCCGCAGCACGCGCTCCATGGCCCCTACCTGGCGCGCCAAAGATGTCGGGGTGGACGGCGTCCCCCGCGAGCACCTATGGGGCCGGAGCCCCTTTCGTTGTCCGGTGAGGGGGGCGGAGGGAGCACGGAGAGCAGATCGAGGCGAGCACACGGGCGGTTTACCCAGGTTCGGGCCGCGATCGACGCGTAAAACCCTACTCCTGCTTGGTTGTATTGAGCTGGGGAGCTCGGGAGCTTGGAGAGCTAGCTACACCGAGCGTATGGCTGTCCGGATTCCGAATCTCCGACCCCCGAACCCCCTCTACGTTGCACACGGGCCTCCTTTTATAGCGCAAAGGGGTCACCGACAGGTGTCAACGTAAGAGAAAGGGGTAAAAGTGTAAAAGGGGTGGAAGTTGTAATAGTGCGGGAACAGTGGCGCTACAGTGCGGCACAGTGTTATCATACCTACTTCTGACGGTAGGGGACAAGGGCATTAAATGCCCGTCACGGTCGCCTGGACAGCACCGAGGCGGACCGTTAGGTGCGCCACCGCTCGCCACGGTGGTGGCTGCATGCCACCGCATACCCCAGGCTGCGCGGTGCCCCGCCACGTGCCCTTGGGGGAAACCCCGGAGCGACGCGTGGGCGGGTGAGCTGGAGCGCAGTCCTGAGGTGGCGATTTGCCGCGGCGAGTGGCTTGCCGCGGGGGTCGTCTTCCTGTGCCTGATAGCTTGCCGGCCATCAGGCCTTGCCGGGGCGCATGGCGCGCCGTGGCGGGCTTCTCTTGTGGTGCCTGGGTTCGGCCTTCCCGACAAGCTCCTCTTGTCGGGGTCTCGATCTTCTGTCTCGTATACTTTGTTCTTGGATGGTATTACACGGGCTTAGTCGTCCCGGCAAGCTCCTCTTGCCGGGGTCTTGTCTTCTTGGCCCGGCAAGCTCCTCTTGCCGGGGGCCTTGTCTTGAATGCTTGGTCTTCTCTTGGCGCTTCCTGGGCGGGCCTCGCCGCAGGGTGCTACAACTGCCCGTGCACAAGTCTGGGGTACCTTAGTACACCGACACTCCGCTTCTTTTCCCTCTTTTCTGTTTTTATCCATTGGTTATCGTCTCGGCTGATGCGGCAAAATCTGTTCCTATGCTTTCTGGTCCTCAATTCCCCTCTCCTTGGCCCTTGCCTCATCTATCATGTAAACGGGGCTATCAAATAGCAGTCAGTTATACACAGCTAGCAAATATGATGTGAACTACCAAGTCTGGACATGAGAAGCAGACAATACGCTGATTTACCAAATCTGTGGATACAATGAACAGGAGAAGCAGATGGGGATACAATTATTTTTTATATAAACTCACTGTCCATCTGGTTTTAGCTAATACAGATGTTTTGATCGTCAAGCCTGTTACTATGTTCTAGTGTATGCCAATATGTACTCCATCTTTTAAGATAAAGACCAAGTGACAAAACAATGGTGATTATTTCAAGAAAATAACACATACTCAAGATGCCACCTGGTATCATTATCAAGTACTCCCTCCGTCCAGAAATACTTGTCTGAAAAATGAATAAAACGGATGTATCTAGAACTAAAATGCATCTAGATACATTCATTTCTCCGACAAGTATTTCCGGACGGAGGGAGTACAACTTTTAGTTTTAGAAATGCAACAGCAACATACCACTTCCAATTTCCTAACTTAATAAAAGGACACCTCCATACAAAAAAGTTAAAGTAAAGCGGTGTCTATTTGCCATCAGAACTATTGGATATGGGATAAAAATGGTCTGTTCAAAACATGCAGTCCCCATTGATGATAAGAAACGACCCCAATGAGTTTACAGCCCGACTTTGAATGTCTTACATTCAAAACCTGATGCTAGTCAAATAGTAATCAGTGCTATACCCATGTAATATTTGAGGTGATTGTGTTAGTGCTTGGTACTATTGTTTTCGGCAATACCACACTAATCAAACAGTAATTAGTGCTGAACCTGGAGTATGGAGGTGACCCATTGACTGCTGCCTTCACCCCTACCTAAAGGTGATTGTGTTACTGCTTACTTGCTTAGTACAATTGTTTTCGGCAAAGGATTACGTTTGGTTTCGCACCTGTGGCAGAGAAGCTAGCAGCGGTTGGCTTTACCTGAATTCAGACATGAGGCACAAATCATTAGACTTAGGAGTACAGAACCTTGTTTTGTAAATATAACACAGCTACTATCTCATATAAAAATCTTACATGTACTGGAATCTTACAACAGATGTTTACATTTACTTTCTGAAGAACAAGAAGCTACTACCATTTTGAAATATACTGGGCACGCATACTGGGAGAGTGCCACGTATGATTTGTTTTTGCTACTGCAGTGTTGCTTCTTTGACTGCTCCATTGATGGCCCTGTTCAGTGCGAGAAGAGGTACATCTGAAACGCCTACATAAAAAATAGAACTAAGACATGAATATAAGGAGACGGAAAAATAGTTCAAAGGACGAACAGTCAAAAAGAACCTTACCTCGGAAGGATCTTCATCAGGTTTTTCATTTCATATATAGACAGCAAGAACATCTTCACCCCCACTTATAGCAATTCAGATATAGACAGCAAGAACATCTATCTGAATTGCTATATGAAAAGCTCCCAATTTCCAATCTGGTCAATATCACCAGTAACTCTCATTTTCATATAGCAATTCGGATAGATGAAAGGAGCAGCACGGCCTCGTCCATCTCTTCCTTGGTGGATCTGAATTGCAGAAAATTCAGATAGATAAATGAGCAGCCGCAGCTGGTGCATGTCCTCCAGCTTCCCGGCAACCTTTCTCCTCCCAACGACCGCCGCCTTCTTCATCTCTGCTAGTTTCATCCCATGTGGCTGCTGTGGCCTAGGCGCCGCCATCATCTTCGCAGCCGGAGCCGGGCACCTCGAGAGAGCCAAATTAAGTGATCAGTGCACAGCGGGATAGGCGCCCCCCGTGTGGAACCGCCCGATTGTGGAACCGACGACCAGAGCTCCGACGACAAGCGCCCGCCACGGCAGGACCTCGGGCCGAGCAGCAGCGGGCTCTCGCAGGGCGCGGCCACCACCGGGATCGCATCAGGCTCAGAGAAGTCGGCAGGGTGGAGGACGTATCCGTGAAGCTGCAGGACGCGGCGTCGTCCGCGGCGGAAGGGCAGAAGGAGGCGCGCGCGGGCGTGGGTAGCCCCTGCGCACCATGGACGGGGCCGGCCCGCTGGACGAGCGGGGCAGCGGCGGCAGCAGGGGAGACCGAGGCCCGCGGGTATGCGTGCCGGCAACGGCTGCGGCGTGGGGTGTCGCTGGCGGAGTGGCGGTAGAACGCCACAGGCGTGGGGGGCAATTGGGTTAGGAGTGCCGGCGGGGTAGGCGGGGGCGGCGCGCTGCGGCGGGGTTGGGGCCGGCGCCTCGCTGTCGCTGGAGGTGGAGATGCGATTGGGAGTTTTTTTTTTACTATCGCTCGTGGCTGTTCGCGTTGACTTGATCGGACTGCGGGTT
Source organism: Aegilops umbellulata (assembly GCA_032464435.1). Taxonomy (NCBI): domain Eukaryota; kingdom Viridiplantae; phylum Streptophyta; class Magnoliopsida; order Poales; family Poaceae; genus Aegilops; species Aegilops umbellulata. The sequence continues at coordinate 211,667,009 of CP136058.1, forward strand.
TATTCGTATAAACTTCAGGGGCTTTTCTGCAAAAGTAGTAATGACGGACGACCAGAAACAATAGGTGCTTTATTAGTAGGTAAAGATAGACGTCAGGGACGTCCGGCTTTAAATTAATAAAGTCCTCAACATAGGCAGCGTGCACAACCATACAAATCAACAAACGGAACCAAAGCTAGTCTTCCATGGTCTGAGACACACCACAAAAGGAAACAGTGGCGAAATAGAGTGCATTACATGGCGCATCCAGCCAAACTTATGAGCACGCAGGCTCGGGGGGTAAACATGACCAAAAGGGGCTGCCCATCCCTATGAGGCAGCAGTCGATGGCGACGGGGCTCGAGACGCCGAGTAGACGAAGCGAAGACGTGCTAGAGCTTGGCGGTGGAGATCAGAGTCCTGTTGTCTTCCCAGCGGGGCCCACTGCTGCAAGAATAAGATGCATTTGAGGATTACATCAGCGGGGTGTGAGGGAAACACTCCCTCAATAGTAAACTTGTTACGAATATGCCATAAGGCCCATAGCATGGCCGAAGCACATGTCCACATGATCCGGCGCAAAGAGCCTTGGACCGAGGACAGGGATGACACAAGCTCGGAGCGAGAGCGTGGATCCCAATCCACACCCGCGGCCTCACAGACCGCACTCCTAGCAAAGCGCGCCAAAGAGCACGGGAAGAACACGTGGTCAGCATCTTCCGGGTCACCACACAAAGCACAAGGACCGGAAGCAGGGCCATTGCGCTTAGCTATATTGATAGAGGTAGGTAGGCGATCTTGGCAGAGTTGCCAGAGGAAAACCTTGATCTTGAGAGGGATTTGAGCCTTCCAAAGCCCTGTGGCTGCCGTAGGGGCATGGCCACGGGACAACTCTCTATAGAGGGACTTGACATTGAACTTGCCAGAGCCCGAAAGTCTCCAAGAGACCAAGTCTGCGGTGTCCGACAGTCGCACATCCGCTATCATTGCCCGTAGGCGATCCCAATCCTCCAGCTCCGGCCCCGATAGCTCCCTTCTAAAGTAGATAGGGGGCGGGGAGGAACTTAGAGCCGAAGCAACCAGTTGGTTGGGCTCAACAGCGATGGCGTAAAGTTGGCCAAACTCCGACCAAAGAGGTTGCTGGCCTATCCAAACGTCGTGCCAAAAACGCGTGGAGCGACCATTATTAACCGAGAACCTCGCGCCCCTGGCGAAGAACGGTTTGAGGGATTGGATGGAGTTCCAAAAAGGAGACCCATGAGGTGCTGCCTCAAAGAAATTCCCATGAGGGAAGTATTTGGCACGAAGGAGGTCAACCCAGAGGCCGGTCTCTCCCTGGGACAACTTCCAGATCCACTTGCACATGAGCGCAATGTTCATCAGCTTAGAGTTGATGATCCCGAGGCCCCCCTGGGCTTTAGGTCTACAGACGGCTTGCCATTTTACCATATGGTACTTCCGTTTAGGTCCCGCTCCTTCCCAAAAGAAACGTGCCCGCGGGGTGTTCATTTTCGTGTGGACCCCATCAGCCAACAAGAGCATACCCATGGCAAACATAGGTAGGGACGAGAGGCTGGAGTTAGTTAAGATTAGTCTAGCCCCTGAAGACATAAATCGACCTCTCCACGGACAAACCCGGTCCGCCACCTTAGTGTTGAGAGGTTCCCAATTGGCAATCGAGCATTTCTTCTCTGCGATCGGGAGGCCGAGGTAGGTGAACGGAAACTTTCCAAGTTTGCAATTAAGCAAATTGGCTACCCGCAGACTTTCGGCCTCGTCCATCCCTATGGACACCACTTCACATTTGTGAAAGTTAATTTTTAGTCCGGACATGAGTTCAAAACATAGAAGGATGGCCCTAACCGTTGCGATACTGTGTTCGTCTGGCTCGAAAAGGAGAAGTGTGTCATCCGCATACTGCAGGTGTGACACACCCCCTGGGATCAGATTACCGACCACTCCCCTGATGTGGCCAGCAGAACGAGCTTTGTCTAGCATGGCACCCAAAGCGTCCGCCACAAAGTTGAAGAGCAACGGCGAGGCTGGGTCCCCTTGACGCAGCCCACGCTTGTTGCGGAAGAAGTTCCCTACTTCTCCATTCACCGCAATCGCCGTTTGGCCCCCCGAGACCAATTGCATCATGCGATGAACCCATACCGACGAAAATCCTCGGTCCAGGAGGATTTGTCGGAGAAACTCCCAGTTCACTCGATCGCACACCTTCTCAAAATCTAATTTCAAAAGAATTGCAGGCTGGCGAGTGCGTTTAAGCGAGTGAACAATCTCTTGGAGGGCCAACGGCCCCTCCAAAATGTTGCGACCACAAATAAAAGCCGACTGGTTCCTACTAATAATACGATGAGCTACCGGAGACAAGCGCGTAGTACAAGCCTTAGAACAAATTTTAAACGGGGCGTTAATAAGCGCAATAGGGCGAAAAAGTCTAATATTGTCCGCGCCCTGAACTTTGGGGATAAGAGAGAGAACCCCATCCGGACCAGGGGCGGTGTCAGTTTTCACCCCAAGGACCGCCTGGTCAATCTCTTGTGGGGGGGGGGGGGGGGGGAAGCCAGCCCCAGGCCCTCATTTTCCTCGTCCGTGACCCGCAACGCGGGGTCCCAAACATCCGACCGCAGCCGAGCTCGGGACTCCTCCCTGGAGCCCATCAATTGGATGTAGAAGTCGTAAATGTGACGGACGATACCCTGTTGTCGCAAAAGGAGCCCCTGCTCAAATTGCAGTCTCAGGATGGCGCACTTACGGCGCCGGCCGTTAGCGTAGGCATGAAAATATTTAGTGTTCGCGTCCCCCTTGAGCGTCCACTTGATACCACCGCGTCTACGCCAGTACTCCTCCTCGGCTCTTAGGAGGGACTCAACTTGGGCTTCTACAGCATAGCGCTGAGCCCAGCCTTGCTTCGAGAAAACCTGCGAATCCGCAGCCGCATCCATACGGGCGAGGTCCGCGATCAAACGCGATCAGAGCATCTTATCCTCACGGCCCTGGTTGGCCCCCCAACCTTTGAGAGCCGCACGCATTCCCGCCCCTGTGGCAATCCAGAACTCCATCGGCCCGCGCGTGTGCCCGATCCGGGCAACACAGGTCTCCCATTTGGAGAGAAAGATTTGCTCGAAGTCCGGGGACTCGAACCACGCGGTTTCAAAGAAGAAACGAGGGCTACGTTTTAACCCATCCTCCCCTGAGGAGAGGATTAAGGGGACGTGGTCCGACCCGATCCTCGTTTCAGCGTGTAAGGAGCACATGGGAAATAGCATTTCCCACTCCGCGGCCATAAAAACCCGGTCCAGCACAGACCGCACCGGCGTAAGCTGCTTGTTTGTCCAAGTGTAGCGTGCGCCCACGCGGGCCACTTCCCTAAGGGCCATAGATGCTATCGCATTATTAGACATGCACACCCTTGTCCAGTTAATGATCCCGTTGTTCTTATCCGCTCCCGAACGGATTAAGTTGAAATCACCACCCACTATCAGTGTGATTCTTCGGTGTGATGACGTTGTGAAGTGTGGTGTAGTTCTGAGACTTGATATTGGATATGTAAGGGCATCTCCAACACTGATCCTGACACCGCATCCGTCCGGACCGGAAACATCCAAAGCTAGCGGCATACATCCACCCCATTTTTTTTTAAAGCCCGCATACATCCGCACGCTCAAAGTAGCCGCATATCTAGTTTCAGTTTAGTTAAAAAATGTTCAAATGTTGAAATGCAGCAACAGTTCAAATTTAAATATTGTCCCCTTTAACCGCCCACAGATGCTCAATTAGATCTTCCTTCATTTGCTCAAGCAAATCTTCCATGAATCAGTTGCGGTGCCGTATGCTAGCATCCGCAGTGCGGCCGTGCACTTCTGGAAACCAGAGAACCCAATCCTTCTCGCGACATCCTCTCCACGAATCAGTGGCCGTGCCATATGCTAGCATCCGCAGTGCGGCCGTGCACTTCTGGTAACCAGAGAACCCAATCCTTCTCACGACATCCTTCTTCAAGATGAAGAAGTCATCAAAGGACCGGAAGCCATGGTAGAGAGGATCGAAGATATTTTTTCGCATCCGAAAGCGGCGGCGAAAATTGTCAGCGACTAGGACAATCGGGGCAAACTAGTCGTCCATCAGCTTCAAATGGCCCCCCACCATGCTGTGGTTGAGCACTCGATGACCTTTATCAATCCCTTGAAATTGAGAACTGCAAGGACCGCCTGCATCATCGCCGTCTCATCCGTGTAGTCCTTCTCGTGAGACAAGTTGTCAAACAACTCAACATAGTGCTCGTATATGTAGTCCATATCCGAATCCATTGCTTTGTAGAAGAAGGGACAAAAGAATTTAGCACGGGCATTTCACCAAACACTAGCTGGGCATGGTGAGTAACGTAGGGGCGGATGGTACCTATGCGAAGGACAGAGAAGAGGCGTGGAATGGCGGGGGAGGACAAGCAACATGGAGCCCTGGTGTAGCGATGGAGGTGACGGAGTCGTTGAGTTCCGGCAAGAGTGTGTCGGGGCGGACGCAGTGGTGGAGCGGCGGCAAAGGCAAGGGAGAAAATGGGAGAAAACGGATGCACAGAAAGATGGGAGGATGGAGGCGCGGGGTTCACGAGGGGTTTTGGGTGGACCGGGGGTGTCGGAGTCCTACGTGACTGCTGTCCGGACCTACGCAAAGCCCCCCAAGTTTCTTTTGGGTTTGCGGGAAAAAGCGCGCCCGGACCGGTCGGCGGACCGATACAGGCCCGTGTTGGATGGCTAAACACGTCCGGACCGTGCAGTTTGGACGGTTGTGGGCGGTTTGAGAGTCCGCTTTGGAGCTGCCCTAAATTTAGAGGCATAAAATTGGACATGATGTATTGGAAGTGTTTTTTTTTACTTTGAGTAGTTGAAACAAAATCCAAAATAACACCAAAACTATAATTCATGGAAGAGTGGACCAGGCAGACAAACCAAAACCCTAGCCGCCGCCCCATCTACCGCCTCTCTCGTCACCGCCCGAGCACGTCATCGGGCAAAGCTGTCTGTTGCCATTGGCGGCGGGGAGGTCCTGCCTGCTTGTGGAGGAGTTGGAGGGCTGTTGCGGGATGGCGAAGTATATGTGTGCTCGAGTGGCGGTCTTCGTCAGGCGGTGCTCAACGACGGTGCTGGCAATCTAGCATGGCGATCTTCGACGGCGACCTCTAGGTTACCGGAGAAGAGGGAGTCGATGCACGATCCTGGACGTCGGCGAGCTCGACATTTGTCGCGCAGCGGCATGGGTGATTTTTTTCCAGGTTTTCTTTAGGGAGCCTTAGAGTTTGATTTGGGGCAGCAAGAAGGCGGCGCTGTTCCAGTGTAGGAATAATGTTCTGCCTGCTCATTCCCCATTTTGTTGGTCTGCTTATCACGGGGGGTGTGTGGGGGGTGGGGTGGGGTGGGGATGTAACTCTGGCGGGTCTTTCGGGATCCATCTGGATTCGGCCGTCTTTCGTTGTCTTCGGAGTTTCTACAGGCCCTTATCGGCATTTTCTTCTCCGAGTGGCGATTTGCTTCGCAGATCGCGGCCGTCGGCGTCTCCTGGTTTGCATTGACGACTTCTCTGCCTTTGCTTCTACAAGCTCTTGGTTTTAAAAATAGTTTACTCCGCCGAGGCGGAGGCCCATAGGCGGCATCGAGCTATGCTCATGGCGCGGCTCTGGTGGATGCAGGAGGAAGAAGACTTTGGCACCCCCAAGGATTTGATTGTAATTTTGTTTTTCTGTTTGTATGTGTTTGTAAGGACATGTGGTGCTTAAAATATGACCTTAGGCCCTTTCACAAAATAAGTTAGACGAAATCGAAGTTGAAGATGTCAGTTAAAAGTTCTGCTTCAGGGGTGATAGCCCATGTTGACTTTGTGGTTAGACCAGCTAACATTGGCGCGCGAGCACCGCTTCCTTCTTGAAGGGGTTGTGTGGGAGTTTTGGCCCTTTGTTAAGTCACATGTCGCTTGAGCGGTGGATTATGGTTCAGGGTCATAAGGTTTGTGGCAGGATTATGGAGATCCTGCCGCGAGGCAGACCAATGTGGATAGCGGTTTTCTCCTTATTTTTTGTAAACTGATTTGTTTGATTTTAATGTTTCGCTTTGCTTGGCATTGTTTTTAATAATATATAATATATGGATGTAGAGGCCTGGGGTTATCCTCCTACGAAAAAAGGGTAGACGAAATCAAGTGGGTTGTGTCAATGCGGTGAAAATTAGTGCTGAGGAGCTCTTGACTTGGGTTAGCAAAATGATTGAATACTGGCTAGAATTTTTTCTAAGGTGTTGCATTAGTGGACTATTCATGTTCGGCTTAAAACTTATGTATTCATGCAGAATATACAGCTCAAGGGGAGAACAAAATCACATAGGAACAATGGTTTGAAAACGCTAGTATAGTTGTATGTTATCTTATATGCTGGAGGAGTTTCAATTAAGCGGTTGCTGAATTCTGTCCAAGCCAGTGCATATACTCTACATCGCCCCATGCTAAAAAGTATTGTGTTCACTGCATAGGATTTATAGGATGCGGAGTAGTTTAGCAACGAGAAGAGCTAATATGTAAATCCATGTCAATGGAACACATTTTATTGGCACTTTAATCTTTTTGAATTAGGTGGCATCCCATGATCTGTTGCTATCAAAATACCTACTTGTTATATAGTTTCTGCTGGTAATAGTTTTTTGTTAGGACATCAATAATATGCATCATACCGATTCTGATATATGGCAGTAATGTGCGCCTACCTGAGACTGCCTTATGTTCCAGAATTACCAGAATGGAGAGCAATCTTACATTCATATTGGCTGTTCGACACACTGTTTGTCCATCTCTTGTGACCATGAATATGATGATTCCACTGTTTCTTGCATTCACATGGACAGATACTTCCAGTTGAAGTACAACAGTAGAAAGGTGCGTGCTCTGTACCTAGATGTGAGTTGTTGCAGTCGTCTCCCGCGTGTTTTCCTGTAATATTGTCTCTGAGAAGCTTTTTGTAGGAAGCTGCAATGTAGTTTCTGAGTCTGATTTTCCTTCTCAACTTAAAAACTGTGAAGTTGTAAACCTTCCATTGTCCAAGGGTCATAACCAGTGCAGATCATGTGCCATAAGTGGTTTTCCATGGTGGCTGCCACACCATTACTTTACAATTTTAGTAGACACGTGGCATGCCAGTTTAAACAGCTGTCTGCTAAAAGCACCGGTGAAAGAGAAAGAGGAAGACGAAGAGAGAACAAAAGCTGATGGGTGGGCTGCTCCAGCATGCATTTCTTGTTATCGAAGCAACATGAGCCATTGATATTATTAGAGCATCTCCAACGGTTCCTCACTAAATCCTATAGTGTGTTATTGGACCTACCCCAATAATACTTTTCTAATTATTGGGGGGGGGGGGTCCCCCATAAGAAGGCTTAAACAAAAGCAAAGGGCACTACCTTTTATTCCCTCTCGCATCTCCCACGAGGAAGAACCCACAAGGCACTCACACGGTTGGCAAGTTTTAAGATTATTAAGGTTTAAGTTGTTCTATGATCAAGTCAACAAGATCCAAGTCGCCCATAACCGCGGACACGGCTATTCGAGTAGATTTATCCCTGCAGGGTGCACTATTGTACCCAACACGTTGGACCGTCCCTTATAGGCCAGTCAAACACATCATACATCATATGCCCAAACAGGCGGGTTTAGATCGGCTATGACACTCCCCTAGCTACATCCAAGCTGGTCAACCCCCTCAAATACATCACTCAAATCTGTTTTCTCACCATAAAAGGGGTTAGATTCCCAGAAGGTAACATCAAGACTTACAAATGTGCGCCGTTCGCAGGGACTCCAGCATTTATATCCTCGCTGTCCAGTAGGATAGCCAATGAAGATGCATTTAACAGCTCTTGGGTCAAGTTTTGTTACCGAGGGCCTGTGGTTTCGAACAAAACAAGTACAGCCAAACACCTTGGGAGGAATCACCAACTTGTTCTCACCTAGCAATAATTCACAAGGAGATTTCATATTTAATATTCTTGAAGACATGCGATTTATAAGAAACGTAGCAGTCATCACTGCCTCACTCCAGAGAAATTTTGGAACATTCATGGTATACATCAATGATAGAGCCACTTCTAAGATGTGGCGATTTTTCCTCTCTGCTACACAATTTGGAGGTAGAGTGTCTGGACATGATGTCTGATGTAGAATACTGTGATCAGACAGGAACCCCCCAAACTTGTTGATGTATTATGTCCCATTATCAGATTTGAGCATTTGGACCTGCACCTTGAACTGAGTTTTAACATATGCAGAGAAATTCTGAAAAGAAGATAGCACTTCATCCTTATGCCTCATAAGGTACACCCAAGTCATTCGTGAGTAACAGTCAATGAATGTCACAAAATACTTCATCCCACTGATATAGGAAATAGGACATGTCCACACACAGTGGCCGAGGACGGACAAAAGCTGAGGTAGGGCAGGCTTTGGTCACTTGCCATTGGCAACGCCGCCGCGCCGATGCGCGCACCCTTCTTGCACCGGATAAATCAAGGTAGGGCGGCCGCTAACCCTTGCCCTACCGGGTCCGCCACCACTGTCCACACATCAGAGTGCACAAGCATAAATGGGGATATACTTTTGAGCCCCTTACTTACATAGATGGTTCTAGTGTGTTTTGCATACTCACATGCTTTACACTTAAGATTGTTCTTATCAATTCCACTCATTACATCTGGAAAAACTTTACTCATTTTTATCAAACGCTACATGTTTCATTCTACAATGATGCATCATGACAATTTTGTGTTGCAGCTAGTGCTGAACCTCCTTGCTAGCCGGATTCATGGTCCATGTACCACAGGCCTCTACGTCTGGTTCCGGTCCCAATCTTCCTTCCACTTAGCCTCTCCTGAATTAGGAATACATATTTGTCAATGATTACATGACAATCTATTTGATCAACCAATGCGTTTAGAGAGAGTAAATTCACAGGAAATACCGGTAAATCTTCCTTCCACTGAGCCTCTCCTGAATCAGGAATACATGTGTCAATGATTACATGACAATCTATTCGATCAACCAATGCGTTTAGACAGAGTAAATTCACAGGAAATACCGGTATGTGTAGCACTGATGATAGCTTAATATTTGTCGTACACTGAACTACTCCAGTTCCTTTGATTGGCTGAGTTGTACCATCGGCAGTTTAAATTATTTCTTGATGCATAGATGGACTATACGATTCAAATTCCCCAAGGTTACCAGCAACATGTTTAATGCTCCAGAATCTAGTATCCATTCTGATTTTAATCTATGCATTGCTATAGAGGCATTTTCAGTCTTACCTTCATCGTGTAGACAAAGTGGGCAAAATGCCAAAAGCTTGCATCAGTCTGCTGCTTTGCCTTCTTCACTTCATTCTGGCTTGAACTAGACTGTCCTTGCCCTTGATCCATGGCTGACATGTTTGCTCTAGCACTCCTTTGATAACTGAAGTTGTTGGAATTCCCTGCATTCCTGCCTCTCTAACTCCCCTGTAATTTCCTCTGCCCCCTTCCACGGCCATATCTTGGGAACAAAACAGTTTTGACTTAGATGTCTCCTGCCTATTTGACACATAGTAAGCTGTCTAGGTACCACCTCCACTTTCTCAATCTGTTTCAACCTTGTTTCTTCCTGTGCCATGGCTGCAATGGCCTCTTCTAGTGTAGGCAACTGGGGCAGATGTATTGGTGCTGCTCTCCTGCCCTCAAATGCAGCCCCTTCAAAAATTTCAGTACCCTTCTGTCCTCGATCCACTCTTTTGCTGCTGCTACACATTCAGAGTGAGGCAGCAACAAGGGGGCAAGGTTGTCCAGATCTACCCATGCATTCCTCAGCTCTCCCACATTTTTTTTCTCAAGAAAACGCAAAGGACCTTTTGTGTTTCATTGCATTGAAAAGATAGAGTTTGGTTACAATCCTCCTAGGAGGGCAAGCTCGAAAGAAAAACAGGAAAACTAGTGCACATCCCAGGTGGACGGCAGGATGACGCGTAGGCCAGGGGCACCAGCGCGTGCCCACTGCTTGGCTTCGTCCTTGATCTTGGAGACCAGGACATGAACCAGGGGCTGGGCCCCATCGAAGATGCAATCGTTGCGCTGCTTCCAAATCATCCATGGCGTCAAGAGGGCAATGGAGGCGAGGCCTTTGCGCATCAGTGTCGGTGTGTTTTGCCTGGCGTGCAACCACCAGTCCATGAGGGATTCTCCGTGATTTGGGCCTGCGGTGGTCATTCGTAGCCAGGAGAGGATTTCATGCCAAGTCTGCTTGGCAAAGGGGCACCCCAGAAGGAGGTGACGCATTGTCTTGAGGGCTTGGGCATCGTGGCTGGTGCTAGAGACCACGCCTAGCAAGGCGATCAACCGTCCAACACCTGTCCGAGAAAACTTCACATGCGGCGTCGACCGATTCTTCCAGATGAGCTTCTACGAGAAGCAAGTCGTGGATCCCTGGGAGGTGGCGAGGTAGCATGAGCTAGCAGAATAGGTACCGGAGGCCGGCCATCTCCAAACAAGCTGGTCGGGGATGTCCGAGAGCATGATGTGCTCGATCGCCAGCCAGACTTGCAGGTACTGGCCAATCTCGTGTATGCCCAGGGTCCCGTGGATGTCTCTAGCAGCTATGTCCCCGCAAACCTTGAGCGACGGTTCGGATCTTGCGGCGGCGCTTGGGGATGCAGTTGTAAAGGGCTAGGGCGATCTCCCTTAGGGACTGCCCATTGATCCAGCGGTCCTCCAAGAAATATGCCGTTGATCCGTTCCTGAGAGTCATCATGGTTGACGCGAAGAAGAGCGCTCGCTCGTCGGCAGAGAATTGCAGGTCCAGGCCACTCCAGGCGCGCTCATGGTCAGTGCGCGAGAACCAGAGCCAGCGTAGTCTTAGAGCAAGGCAAGAGCGCCCCAGGTCTTGAACACCCAGGCCTCCGTGCGATATGGGACGGCAGACGCGGCGCCAATTGATGTGTCAGTGGCCACCGTTGGCGGCAGCGCGGCCAACCCACAAGAAGCCGCGCTGAATCTTCTTGATTTGACGAAGCGTCTTCTTCGGCGGCACGAAGGTGAGGAGCTGGTGCACAGGGATGGCACCTAGGACTGACTTCACTAGCGCGAGACACCCAGTTTTGTTCATCGGGTTGGCCTTCCATGCGGGGAGCCGCTTGGCAATCCCATCAACGAGGGGTTGCAATTGGGCTGCAGTCGGTCGACCTATTGTGAGGGGGATCCCAAGGTAGGTGATCGGCAGGTCGACGGTAGGGCAGCGAAGGTGCGCCAGCGCAGCTGTCGCCTCGTCCGTGTCGCAGTGCAACAGCGAGGCGGAGCTCTCGACGTAATTAACCATCAGGACGGAGGCGCGGCCGAAGAGCATCAGGACTTCGCACATGACGATTATGTCGCTGGACGAACAGTGACAGAGAAGCACCACATCGTCGGTGTATAGGGACATCGTGGGGATCGAACGCCTCGGGTGCAGCTGAGCCATGACTCCCAAGTCAATTGCGTGCTTGATGACCCTGCCTAAGATGTCGACAACGAGCACAAACAGCTGCGGTGACAGGGGTCACCCTGGCGGTGCCAAATAGGTGGGCCCGGCTTGCCGTTCGTAAGTACTCCTGTGCTTGTTGATGAGAGGACGATAGTGATCCACTCCAGAAACCTGTTCCCAAAGCCATATTGGCGCAGGACCTCCAAGAGGAAGGGCCAAGCCAGGGAGTCGAAGGCACGCGCGAGGTCCAATTTGAGCAAGATTCGCGGGGCACCCAACTGGTGGAGAAGCCGGGCCGATTGCTTGACTAGAATGAGGTTGTCATGTAGGCTTCGACCGGCGATGAACGCATTTTGGCTCCGGCTGACAAGGCCATCCAGCTTGGGGGCAAGTCGAAGGGAGAGTACTTTGGCGAAGATCTTCGCCACCAGGTGGATAAGGCTTATTGGCTGGTAGTCGTTCAATGTGCTTGCGTCCGCGTGTTTTTGCGGGGCCATATTGGCGCAGGACCTCCAAGAGGAAGGGCCAAGTCAGGGAGTTGAAGGCGCGCACGAGGTCCAATTCTAGCAAGATTCGCGGGGCACCCAACTGGTGGAGAAGCCAGTCTGATTGCTTGACATGAGGTTGTCATGTAGGCTTCGACCGGCGATGAACGCATTTTGGCTCCGGCTGACAAGGCCATCCAGCTTGGGAGAGTACTTTGGCGAAGATCTTCGCCACCAGGTGGATAAGGCTTATTGGCTGGTAGTCGTTCAATGTGCTTGCGTCCGCGTGTTTTTGCGGGCCTGTTGGAGCACGGTGCTCTCCCACACATGTCTTCACTGTTTTTTCATCTCGAGTCAGGTTGTGTATTGTGTCTTCAGTCTGAGAGACCAGCATAACATTTCCCTTGCCTGAATACATCTTTGACAGGGCATCCCATACCTCTGTTGACGTGGAAAGCGCTTCCACTGGTGCTGTAATAGCAGGTGTCAAGGAATTCAGCAATCAAGTGAGTACCAGTGATCCGTAGCATTTCATTTCTTCCACTCCTCTCCCAGCTTCTCTTCGGGCTTCACTGATGTTTCCTAACACATACCCTTCAATCGATTTCATCCTAAAAATTAGCATTCCCCTCCTGAACTCAGGTAGTTTCCAACCCCATCCAGCTTGATCTCATTTGGCATGAGCTCAAGCTTGTACTGCACCTCTCTCTTTGGGGCTTGCTTCCTATGTTCCCCAGAAATATCAGAAGAGGGTGACCCATCTGCTGCCTTTGCAGCCAGCAGATTGGCCAACCTGTCGAGTTACCTTGGCCAGATCCTGTGCCATCTCCACTCACAGCAACACAAACTCCACCACAAGCACCACTGCCTTCAATCTCCTTTATATCTGCTGCGACCTACACCCTGCTTTCAACCTCCTTTGGATCTGCTGCCACCTACACCACTGCCTTTAACATCCTTTGGATCTGCTGTCACCTACAGCAGATCGGCCAGCCTCTCTGATACCATGCTCTGTAAACTAATATAAGACGTTTTAGGTCACTACTTTAGTGATCTAAATCATCTTATGTTAGTTTACAGAGGGAGTAGAAAGGAAGGAAGGAGTGGCTAACCTAAGAGACAGCAGCCAGCTGCTGTAACGTCCTAGGGTTACAAGAGAGAGCCCCCTCCCCCAAGTTATATACTCTGTCCACCAATAGACAGATGGGCCACATGGGCTAGGAGATGTAGCACAGGCTGAAGCCTAGTTAGTATCCAACACTCAGTAACAAGTTGATCAAGATGCAACTAACTTGCTTTTCAGCTTTCATAATTTTTCATGGCATTCATGAAGCTCCTTTTCAATTTTCCAAGTTTCAACATTTGCACTTGCAATATTTATTGTCCACTCGGAAAACACTTCATTCTTATCTCTAAATACCTGGTTTGTCTTTAGTTCAACAACAACAACAAAGCCTTTAGTCCCAAACAAGTTGGGGTAGGCTAAAGGTGAAACCCATAAGATCTCACGACCAACTCATGGCTCTGGCACATGGATAGCAAGCTTCCACTCGCCCCTCTCCATGGCTAGTTCTTTGGTGATACTCCAGTCCCTCACATCTCTCTTTACGGACTCCTCTCATGTCAAGTTCGGTCTACCCCGACCTCTCTTGACATTATCAGCATGTTTTAGCCGTCCGCTATGCACTGGAACTTCTGGAGGCCTGCGCTGAATATGCCCAAACCATCTCGGACGACGCCGGACAAGCTTCTCCTCAATCGGTGCTATCCCAACTCTATCTCGTATATTATCATTTCAGACTCGGTCCTTTCTTGTGTGGCCACACATCCATCTCAACATTCACATCTCCGCCACCCCTAACTGTTGAACATGTCGCCTTTTAGTCGGCCAACACTTAGCACCATACAACATTGTGGCTTGAATCGCCGTCATATAGAACTTGCCTTTTAGCTTTTGTGGCACTCTCTTGTCACAGAGAATGCCAAAAGCTTGGCACCACTTCATCCATCCGGCTTTGATTCGATGGTTCACATCTTCGTCGATATCCCCATCCTTCTGTAGCATTGACCCAAATATCGACAGGTGTCCTTTCGAGGCACCACCTGCCCATCAAGGCTAACCTCCTCCTCATGCCTAGTGGTACTGAAACCGCACTTCATGTACTCGGTTTTAGTTCTAATAAGTCTAAAACCTTTTGATTCCAAGGTTTGTCTCTAGTTCACTTGGATGAATTAATTATGGCAAATGCAACTTGATGAGCAACTCTATCTATTTCATCGTATTTATAGGTCAACCCCCAAAGGTTTTTCTAAAGTCACATACTTGTCACATATCGGACCTGCGTTTGATCATGAAATGATTCCTTTTTCCTCGAATACGCACGAGTGTGCCGTACTATATATCATTGTTTAGAAAATCGTTAATTGGTAGCTGCTCGGTCGGCTGGCAAGTAGGGGATTAATAAACTAATCGGCAATTTAATCAGCCAGTTAATCAATTAATCGGACAATTTATCATTTTATCGGCTACTCATTGACCCTACGAGTAGGGATTAATCGGCAACTTGACAGGTTAATTGGACGAATTCTTGAGCAGGGCTATATATTAAAGAAGAGGATGGGGTAAAGTCGTAAAGAGCCCCTCCACGTTGGTGATTACATATTACATGAACACCAACTCCACCCTCCTACTCGAATCTAATTTCTTACGCTAGCCCACCTCACCAAAGCCCCAAACAAGGCTTCCACATCTCCCTTTAATGCTTGCTTCCATGTTCTACCTTCAACCTCTATCTATAATATAAACTACATGTGATAGTGATGGTGAAGTTCCATCGAACACAATGGCATTGTGGTGCTTCCATAACTTCCACATTACTAGAAGGAAGATCACCCGTACGTCTTTCTTGCCTAGGCCAGCCCCAAGCTTGTTAGTGCACCACTCCGCCGATCTTGATCCCCTCGGGGGGACCCAATCCGGTTTGTTGAGAGCTAGGCAAACACTGGTGCAGACCTCCCTCGCAAGAACACAGTCCAGTAGGATGTGATTTATGCTCTCCTCCTTGGCACAAAACGGGCAAGCCTCTTGGTCTGCATACAAAATTCGAGCATGTGTGCATATAAAAATCTTTCGTTTTTATTGACATAATGACCTGATTATTTCAGTTTATTTGGCATAGAAATGTGCACTGATGAAATCGAGCCTTAATTATGTACCTGAATTTTGCTAGGGAATCCCCATTAGCTATGTTTGCATACTATGTAGTAATTAACACTTGTTTGTACATTCTACTGTAAAATGAGATATTCTTTCTATTGTAGAAAAGAAACAACTCAGTATATGCTACCTATTTTTCTCCTTTTAGTTGTTGAGGCTTGTTCACGGCTTGTGACTATTTCTGCTCCTCCTGGAACTTATGTCCATTGGGATCTTTCCCTATTGTTCTAAAACAAAAGGTATCATATCCAGTGATATTTTGGTTGTTTGAAAAGCACAATCATTGTGTAGTCTTGTCGTGTCCTATGAAAACCAAAGCACAATCATTTTTTGCAACTGCCACCTAAGACCTAATGGTCGTTTTTGGGGTTATTCGGGTCGTTGGTTTTTGTTGCAGGTGCATGTTTTTCCCGTTGCAGTTTTGGGTTGAATGGTGTGTGTCTTCCTAGTAAATATATATTTTATCCTTAATGCAATGATACACAGTTCTCATGCATCTTTGAGAAAAAAATACCATGTTTCCTTTGTGAACAATAGGTAATTTGTTGGAAGTTGGATTTATGGGCTTGACCAGTGGTACAGATATCCCTGAACAATGAGAATAACATGCAGCTTGTTCCTGATTTGGTTCTCTGCCGTAGCATCTGATGATTAATATACATACCATCCAATATGCCGGCTAAAATAACTATTGTTTTCGTCATTTCTCAGATAGTAGCAGTACCCATCCAAAATTGGGATGCGGTTTCTACCATTATATAACATCACCCAGTATTCTAAAGTTGGCATTCAGCTTATAGTTTTATACTTGATTGCCACTTCTATTTGCTCTAAATGAAATATGAGTAATGATTAGCACATGGTCAGTATATTCCTTTGTTCTTCTAAATCTAATGGAAGGCTTACCCAACGTTAGAAAATGTTATGCTAATCTTATATTTTGTTGTTCTACAGTGTACATCATATATCATATAAGATAGGTGACATCATTTTATTTCTTAGGAGGGACAAGGAGAAGTGGCAGTAACTACTAATTTGGGAGATTCACCATGCAAAATTGAGTTATCATCGCTGGTTCCTCCTGGTGGATTGGTCAGTATTTTGTATTCCAGAGGAATATTTTTTTAGCTGAAGACAGCTAGTGTTATGCAATCACAAAGATCTTCCTATATGTATGCTGTCATTCCTTTCTTGTGTTGACAATTTTTTCAGAAGCTGTCAAATCCTTGGTACTAATGACCATGTGAACGTTGCAATCCTTTTTAGTGTGCTAATTGAGTTTATTACTTAGATACCATGATAATAGATATCTTTTGTGTGTAGACAAGAGCAACCTTCTTGTTTCCTAACGGGGAAGTTTCAGTTAAGGAGAAGAAGTTGGATGAGGGTGAGAAAATTTTGTCAGTAAATGGTATAGTGAAGTCTCATATTCTGAATGGAGTTTGCACTGCATTGTACAATGATAATATGATGAATATCAAGTATCGCTATAAGGTAAACATCCCTAAGCTGGCCTGGTTTAATGAATATTTGCTCCGTCATGTTGCTTGTAATGGATCATTTGTTCAATTTTGTAGGATGATGAGCTATCATTTATTCCCAGCCTCACTTTACCATCAAATTCACTATCATTTGCATTTAAACGTCAGTTAACTCCTTCAGACAAGTTCAGGTAAATAAAAATGGTGTGAATGATTTCCATCTTTTTGTTGGAATCAGCTCTACAGGTTGATGTAGAGTAGCTGATCTAGGCTTAGAAAAGAAATATCATATGATTTGCCTCCTGGATCTGTGAGACTGTTTTGAGCGATGCACTTGTGACCTTGCTCTGCGTTCGAATGCACAGGGAGCTTGAAGCACCCTGTTTATATGTTACGTCCATTGCTTAACGATACTTATCATCTTCAGTTACCGGTACCATTTTGACACGAACTACTGGAGTGCTGTCTATAAACAGAAGGCCAGTAAGCATGTCAAATGGAAAGCAGGTTATGGGTCGGACGAAAGGCTTGGCTGGGCATCTGTTTGGGTAAGGATTTACTCACAACTGTCAACAATAACTAGGCAGCTTAATTTAGCTCATCATAGGAGTTAAGTTATTTTTTTTGCTATATATTTTTGTTGGATTCATATAGATTTGCACCATGTAATGCAGGTTGGCGACGCAGGCGGCAAGACAAAGGAGGCCCCCCTGAAGACAAAAGTCCAACTCATGATAAAAGTCCCTCAGAACAATATACGGAATTCAACTGTAGTGTTCCGGGTGAAGAAAAGATGGGATTTTTAGTTGGGTGTGAGTATATTTCATCTAGATGTGAGATACTATCTCACATCTAAATTGTGACGTAAACACAAATCAGCGCATGTCCAGCACATTATGTCGTTCTCTTCTTTTTTTATCTGGCGAGTTGCACAGCCGTTGTCATGCGACTGGGCCGGCTGACTTGAGCGTGAAAAAAATAACAACACCACATATCGAACTCACGACGCCAGCAGTAGGGAACACCAGCTCCTGCCACTACAACGAATAGCTAGTGTTGATTAGAGCATTTCCAGCCGTTGGCCCCTCCAGGAGGCATAAAAATCGCCCCCTGGGGGCGAGCCGGTGATACAATCGGCGCTGGGCGGTTGGGCATCCAACCATCGTCCCCAGGCGCCGATATTGGCTTAGTTTTTGGCCCACTTTTGGCGAATAAAGGGCCCATATGGGTGAGAATAAGCCCATATTCGGCGTGGTTTGTTGTGGCTCGACGTTCAATTATTAACATAAATATTTTTTTATCACATAGTTTATCATATAAAATCAAATAGTTCAACAAAATAGTGCAACAACAAATAGTTTAATACAAATTATAGTTCAACAAATAAAAACTCATATTTCATCATACGTCGTGCCCGGCAGTCGCCCTTGAGCCTCCATAGGTGCTTCATCAGATCCTGCTGCAGTTGATGATGCACCTGTAGGTCTTGGATCTCCTGACGCATACTGAGGTAGACAGTCCAGGTTGCCGGTAGCTGGTGATCAACTTTGGCTAGAGGAACCTGCCTGTAGTATTGTTCAGTGTCAAACACTGGCTCTTCTTGCTCGCTTTCGATGATCATATTGTGCAAGATGACATAGCAAGTCATGATCTCCCACATTTGATCTTTCGACCAGGTCTGAGCAGGGTACCGGGTAACAGTAAATCGAGATTGGAGCACACCAAATGCCTGCTCGACATCCTTTCGGCAAGCCTCCTGCACCTTGGCAAAGTGGGACTTCTTGCCTCCTGGCACAACTTTTGAGTTAGTCTTCACAGACGTAGACCATCGGCTAGGTAGTACCCCTTGTTGTAGTGCCGCCCATTGACCTTGAAGTTCACCGAAGGAGAATGACTTTCAACAAGCTTGGCAAAGACAGGGGAGCATTGCAGCACGTTGATGTCACTGTGAGTTCCTGGCATACCAAAGGAGTGCCAAATCCAGAGGTCCTGTGTGGCCACCGCCTCAAGTACCACACTGCAACAGCCTTTGGCGCCTTTGTACATCCCCTGCCAAGCAAATGGGCAGTTTTTCCATTTCCAATGCATGCAGTCGATGCTTCCAAGCATCCCAGGAAATTCTCTTGCTGCATTCTGTGCTAGGATCCGAGCAGTGTCTTCCGCATTGGGTGTTCTCAAGTATTGTTGTGACGTCCGGATAGTTACGCTACAGTAAACCTCCGCTAATGATGCCACGTCACCATGATTACTGTTGTTCATCTTGCGATGATTCAAAAAAAACGAATCAAATTGAAATTCAAAATCAAGCAAAAAATAAAAATTTTCAAATTTGAAAACTAAAATGATCATTAAGTAAGAAATAATTCAGAGGCAATTATAAAATTGCAATTAACATTAAATGGATCAGTTGAGTGACCCTAACAACCTCAAACAGTGGCAAACAACAACATTTGATAACCTTTTGATTAATCTAAATTTAATATGAATTAGTATTTCACCCAAACTAATTTTTGATGCAAGGATCTAATGCACTACAACTTATGAGCCAGCTCCCATATTTTATAAAAATCATTTGGGTGCTAAACATGTTACAAACAGGAAAATAAAATTGAATAAAAGAAAAAAGAAAAGGAAAAGGCAACCACAGGACCCCTCCCCCACCCGATGGGCCAACCGGCCCAGCTGGCCACCAGACCCATGCCAATAACCCCTCCAGGGGGCACCGAAACCCTAACCCCCTCCCCACTCGCTCCCACTCCCTCCCCACGTCGCCACTTCCTCCTCCCGATCCGATCTGGATCAGGATCGATCCCGCGTCCCCGACGCCAGCCCGCCTCACGCCGGCGCCCCGCCTCCACACTGATGCCGCCCCATCCCCACTCCCCCCCATCCTCTCCTGGATCAGGATCGAACACAGACCCCGCCGCCTGGTTTGACCGCGCCCGCCACCGCCGAGGACCTCGCCAGAGGCCACCACGCCGGAGCTCCCTCGCCGGCCTGCTTCCTCCTCCCCACAGGTCTGCCTCCACGCCGTCCACGTCGTCCCCGTCCCCCCACCTCGAGCACCGCTGCCTTTGACCCTGTGAACCCCGGTGAGGCCCCGGGCCTCCCCCTTCCTCCTCTTCCCATCCGTCACCGAGCACATTTGCCGACCGGGCCACGAACGCGCTCACCGCGCCGGCGCGTGCCTCTGACCACCGCCCCGTACGCGCGCTCACCGCGTCCTCGCCTCGCCCGGCGCGCCTTCGCACGCACCCACGGCCTCGCTGCCCTACTGTCGTGCAGCCGAGGCTCCCTCCCTATCCGTCACCACGTCGCCCCTCGCTGCGCTCGTCGGAGCTCCCCTACGGCCTCCGCGTCGCCTCGGGACCGTGCCCCCGTTCGGCTCCTGGCCGCGCCGAGCGCCCCCTACATGCGCATGTGCGCGCCCACCCATGCCCCATGGCCGCGCCTTCGGCCATCGTGGTCGTTCGACCACGTAGCGCTCCTGACCTCCTCCCCGTGCTCACACCGCTGTTGTGCGCCCTCGCGCACGCGGCCGCCTCAGGCCACCGGCCTTCCCCTACTCCGGCGCCGTGCCGTGGCCGCCGGCGCCGAGTCGGGTGCGCCCCTGCCGGCCACACCCGCAGCGCTCTATCGGGCTGCGCCCGTAAGCGCACCACTGGCGCCCGCGCCCGCTAAGGCCATAGGCCACTGGACAATGGGGCCCAGCCCCAGAACGTTTAATAAAAAATATATATAATAAATAAATAAATAATAATAAAATTAATTAATTAATTAACTAACTTAATTAATCATGTTTAGTTAACCTAATTAACTGCTGTTAATTAATTAAAAGTAACTAGATTAGTTAAAATCCTAATTAGAATAAATAGGGTATGACAAGTGGGACCCACGCGTAAGTTTGACTAAGTCAACAGGACTGTTGACTGCTGACTGGACCTGCTGACTGTGCTATTGACCCAGTCAATGGTCCCATCTGTCAGTTTGACTTAGTCAATCCCTGTTGACTGTTGATGTCAACATGACATCATGCTGAGGTCATTAATCTAAATTCGAATTAAAATTAAAGGATTAATTAGATTCCAGAAATTAGTAAATCTTTAGAAAATCATATCTTTTAATCCGTAACTCGGATTAAATTATTTTCAACATGAAAGTTGCTCAGAACGACGAGACGAATCCGGATACGCATCCCGTTCGTCCGCCACACATCTCTAGCATAGCGAACCTGCAACATTCACCCTCCGGTTCCTTTGTCCGAAAACGCCAAACACCGGGGATACTTTCCCGGATGTTTCCCTCCTTCGCCGATATCACCTATCCCTGCTTTAGGGCACACCTAGCACCACATATTGCTATATTACGCTGTGTGATGCTTTGATTGCTCTGTTATTTATTGTGTTCCCCCTCCGTTACTTCTTTCCGGTAGACCCCGAGGCTGCCGGCGACCCCCAGTACGACTACGGTGTTGACGACACCTCCTTCTTGCCAGAGCAACCAGGCAAGCCCCCCCCCTTGATCACCAGATATCGCCTATTCTTCTCTATACTGCTTGCATTAGAGTAGTGTAGCATGTTACTGCTTTCAGTTAATCCTATACTGCTGCATAGCCTGTCCTTACTACTACTGTTGTTACCTTTACCTGCTATCCTACTGCTTAGTATAGGATGCTAGTGTTCCATCAGTGGCCCTACACTCTTGTCCGTCTGCCATGCTATACTACTGGGCCGTGATCACTTCGGGAGGTGATCACGGGCATATACTATATACTTTATACTGTCACATTACCTGTGATACTGTTCGGAGATGGGGGCTGAAGGGGCAGGTGGTTCCACCCAGGTAGTGGTGGGCCTGGGTTCCCGACGGCCCCCGATTGTTACTTTGTGGTGGAGCGACAGGGCAGGTTCAGACCACCTAGGAGAGAGGTGGGCCTGGCCCTGGTCGGCGTTCGCGGATACTTAACACGCTTAACGAGATCTGGGTATTTGATCTGAGTCTGGCCATTTGGTCCATACGCACTAACCATCTACACGGGAGTAGTTATGGGTATCCCGACGTCGTGGTATCAGCCGAAGCCTTCGTGACGTCAGCGACTGAGTGGCGCGCACCGCATTGGATCGTAAGCTCGCGCTTGTATTAAGGGGGCTAGATCTGCTTTCGGCCGCGTTCGCAACGTGCAGGTGTGCTCAGGGCGATGGGCCCAGACCCCTGCGCGCTTAGGTTTAGTCCGGCGTGCTGACCGCTCTGTTGTGCCTAGGTGGGGCTGCGACGTGTTGATCTTCCGAGGCCGGGCATGACCCAGAAAAGTGTGTCCGGCCAAATGGGATCAAGCGTGTTGGGCTATGTGGTGCACCCCTACAGGGAAGTTAATCTATTCGAATAGCCGTGTCCCTTGGTAAAAGGACGACCCAGAGTTGTACCTTGACCTTATGACAACTAGAACCGGATACTTAATAAAACACACCCTTCCAAGTGCCAGATACAACCCGGCGATTGCTCTCCAACAGGGCATCGAGGAGGGGATCGTCGGGTAGGATTATGCTATGCGATGCTACTTGGAGGACTTCAGTCTACTCTCTTCTATATGCTGCAAGACGGAGGCTGCCAGAAGCGTAGTCTTCGACAGGATTAGATATCCCCCTCTTATTCTGGCATTCTACAGTTCAGTCCACTGATATGGCCCCTTACACATATATCCATGCATATGTAGTGTAGCTCCTTGCTTGCGAGTACTTTGGATGAGTACTCACGGTTGCCTTGTTTCCCCTTTTCCCCATCTCTCTATCCGATTGCCGCAACCAGATGATGGAGCCCAGGATCCAGACGCCACCGTCGATGTCGACTCCTACTACACTGGAGGTGCCTACTACTACGTGCAGCCCGCTGACGACGACCAGGAGTAGTTAGGAGGATCCCAGGCAGGAGGCCTGCGCCTCGTTCGACCTGTATCCCTGTTTGTGGTAGCCATCTTATGGCAACCTTGATTAACTTATGTCTGTACTCAGATTTTTGTTGCTTCCGCTGACTCGTCTATGATCGAGCACTTGTATTCGAGCCCTCGAGGCCCCTGGCTTGTATTATGATGCTTGTATGACCTAATTTATGTTTTAGAGTTGTGTTGTGATATCTTCCCGTGAGTCCCTGATCTTGATCGTACACGTTTGCATGCATGATTAGTGTACGATTGAATCGGGGGCGTCACAATTGCGGTCCAAACATTGCCACCACTGCCCGACAGAACTTGTAGAAACACTCAATGGTGGTGGACTCGGCCATGCGCCCATAGTTGTCGAGTGAATCACCGGGAGCTCCGTATGCAAGCATCCTCATCGCTGTCGTGCACTTCTGGATCGAGGTGAATCCAAGTTTGCCGGTGCAATCCATCTTGCACTTGAAGTAGCCGTCGAACTCCTGGATGGAATTCATAATCATGAGGAAGAGCTTTCGGCTGATCCGATAATGGCGCCGAAATGTTTTGTCGCCGTGAAGTGGAGCATCGGCAGTCGGAGTAGAGAATGCAGTAGCCTTCGAGACGATGCCGGTTCTTTGCTTTCATCTACCCCGGCGCCGAGCCACCTCGCCGCGGCTTTTCATTGCTCGCCAGCAACTGGGCGAGGGCGGCGAGCACCATGAGATGCTCATCTTCCTGGACGTCAGCCTCGGCTTCCTCCTCCAGAAGCGCGGCGAGCGCTTCCTCATTGTCTGAGTCCATCGCCGAGGCAGGCAAATCGCCGAACACCTTGCGCCCGGTGGGCGCGTATCCGCCGCTAAACTGCCCCTCTGCGGCCGGAAACGGCAGCAAAAACTCCCAGCTGCTGGTGGAGGGGCTGCCTCGGCGAACCTCTGCTCTTTTTCCGGCGGGGATTGGCTATCTAGCGGTGAAGGGCGGTGGGCGGCGCCCGGATACAGCTAGTGGCGGCCGAGGGTGCGGGGGGTGGGAGGCGAGTCGGGGAAGAAAAACTTGACTTTTCGCCTGATGGTGTGGGCCAGCCGCGCTTTCCCCTTGCACTGGAGCCCCCGAGCGCCCCCCAGTGCACCGGTTTTGGCCTGCGATCGCCGGGCCCAAAAACGGGCCGAACCGGCAGATTTCGGCGTCCTGGGGGTGCGACTGGGGCGTTTTTTCGGCACCAGCCCGAAAAAGTGGCCTGGGGGGGGCCTGTTGGGGGCGCGACTGGAGATGCTCTTAGGAAGCGGGAAACTTTTGTACAGGGTGATATTAGAAGACATTCTTGATATTTTCTGAAACCATCTTTGCAAATTATAAACAATTTTCAATGACGAATCTTTTCAAAACACAAACAATTTTCAAATTACAAAAGGTGTAATGTGAATAAACTTTGTTTTTTTGACACTTAATGTGAATAAACTTTGTAATTCTGATCATTTTCTGAAAAATATGAACACATTTTGGTATTCAAAGAATTTCTTCAAGAACAAATTTTCTTGTTGTTTTTTTGTTAGTCGCACATGAAAAAGTAACGCGCTCATTATGTTGCTACTCAGACAAAAAAAGATCGGACCCCAAGTTATGAGTCGAGAGTTGACTTACAATTCAGCCACAAAAGTTTAGGATGGAGTTGCGAGTTGATGATGGACTTGCAACTGGGACAAAAAGAAGGTCGATCTTTACTTGTGGGTTGTGGGTGGGATTGCAACTAGGACAAAAAAAGGTTGGGCCCAGTTGCGACTCGAGTGTGGACTTTCAACTAAAAAAGAAAGATTGGGCCCCAGTTTCGAGTCGATGATGGACTTACAACTGGGACAAAAAAGGTCGAGACACAGCCGCGAGTCAAGGGTGGACTTGCAACTGGGGCAAAAAAAGATCGCACCCCAGTTGCAAATCAAGGGTGGACCTTCAACTAGGACACAAACTGTTGGGCTGAGTTGCGAGTCGAGGGTGGACTTGCAACTGGGACAAAAAGGGCGGGGCCAAGCTGCGAGTAAAGGGTGGACTTGCAACTGGGACAAAAAAAGATCGCACCCCAGTTGCGAGTCGAGGGTGAACTTGCAACTAATAAAAAACATGTTAGGCTTAGTTGCGAGTCGAGGGTGGACATGCAACTAGGACATAAAATGTTAGGCAAAGTTGCGAGTCGAGGATGGGCTTGCAACTGGGACAAAATAAAAGGGGCGAGGCCCAGCTGCGAGTCATGGGTGGACTTGCAAGTGGGACAAAAAAATATCGCGCCCCAACTGCGAGTAGAGGACAAAAAATTTTGGGCTTAGTTGCGAGTCGAGGGTGAACTTGCAACTGAGACCAAAAAAGGTCGGGCCCGAGTTGCGAGTCAATGGGTGGACTTGCAACTAGTACAGAAAGAAAAATTGTGACTAAGTTGCGAGTCGAGGGTGAACTTGTATCTGACACAAAAAAAGTTCCGGGCTCTAGTTGCGAGTCGATGGTGAACTTGCAACTGATACAAAAAAAATGTCGAAGCATAGTCGCAAGTCAAGGGTAGGATTACAACTGTGACAAAAAAGGTCGGCCCTAGTTGCATGTTAAAGGTAGAGTTGCAAGAAATGGAATCGGTGGAGTTTTGATGCAAGAAAAGTGAGCTATTGCATATTTTAGTGAAAAACTCTCCGGTGCTCAACTCAATTATCCAATCTATGACAAAGAATTGTATGCTTTAGTGCGTGTGTTGCATGTTTGGGAGCATTATCTTAGACTACATGAGTTTGTCATACATACCAATCACGATACACTTAAGTACCTTAAAGGTCAAACCAAGTTGAATAAATAGCATGCTAAATGGAGTGAATTTATCGAATCTTTCCCCTATGTGATCAAGTACATTAAGGGCAAAGAGAATGTTGTGGCGGATGCACTTTCCTGCAAATGCATGCTACTTACTCAACTTGAAGTAAATGTTGTTGGATTTGATCATATGAAAGATTTGTATGAACATGATGTGACTTTTGCTACTCCTTATGCTAAGTGTGTGACGCATACTTCTTGGGAATGATACTATATCAAAGATGGTTATCTTATGAGAGCTAACAAGCTATGCATTACCGAGTCTTCTCTTCGTTTGTCACTTTTGCAAGAGGCTCATGGAGGTGGTCTCATGGGACACTTTGGACGCGGCAAGACTTTTGCCACGCTCTCCAAGAACTATTTTTGGCCCAAGATGTTCCGCGATGTCGCCCGCTTCACCAACCGGTGCTCTACATGTTGCAAAGCTAAGTCACAATCTCAATCCCATGGTTTACATATGCCTTTACCTATTCCACATCAACCTTGGGAGGATATTAGCATGGATTTTGTGCTTGGATTACCTAGAACTCAAAATGGCAAGGACTCCGTATTTGTTGTTGTGGACCGACTCTCTAAAATGGCTCATTTTATCCCATGCAACAAGACAGACGATGCTTCACATGTTGCCAACCTCTTTTGTAGGGAAATCTTGAGGTTGCACGGTGTGCCAACGACAATTGTGTCGGATCAAGACGTCAAGTTCTTAAGCTACTTTTGGAAGACGCTATGCGCCAAGCTCGGAATCAAGCTACTTTTCTCCACGGCCTATCATCCTCAAACCGATGGCCAAACGGAAGTCACCAACCGGACGCTTGCAACTCTCCTACACGTGTTGATAAAGAAGAACATCAAGGAGTGGGAGGAGTGCCTACCCATCGCCGAGTACGCCTACAATCGCGTAAGACACTCTACCAACGGCAAGTCCCCCTTCGAGATCGTCTACGGCTTCAACCCCTTGTCGCCATTGGACATTCTCCCTCTACCGCTTCAAGAACAAGCAAACATGGACGCTAGCGCAAGGGCCACCTATCTCAAGAAGATGTATGAAGAAACACGTTCCACGATCGAGCGCCACGTACAATGACTCGCCTCCAAGCTCAACATCCACAAGTCTCCGATGGTGTTCCAACCGGGTGATCACATATGGATACATCTACGCAAGGACCGCTTCCCCAAGGAACACAAGTCCAAGCTACTCCTGAGAGCCGATGGACCCTTCAGGGTGCTCGCATGCTACAACGACAATGCCTACAAGGACGACATTCCACGAGACAAGTACAACGTGAGCGACATTTTCAACGTCAAAGACTTGGCCAAGTATCATGGTGATGACGATCACGATCCATGGACGGATCTCTCCCAAGGGGGGGGGGGGGGAGATGATGCGGAGCATCCTTCCATCATCCCATGGACTCTACACCAACACATCAAGCCCCACGTGGACCTATGACAAGAGCTAGAGCACGTGCATTGGAAACCGAGGTGAACTCCTTCCTACTTGACTTGCATACAAATACGAATGGAACATGGTTGCTACCTCACCAAAATATGCTATGCCTCATTAGGTACAAAGAGGAACACCACCAAGAAGCTCAGGAGCATCACCAAGGAGTAGGAGGACCACCCCAAGGCCATGCGAACCAAGACGGAGTGCAACAACAACAACACTGGAAGGCCTAGGTGACCCCGTGCGCGCGGGCCCCCGAAGCCCCGTGCCCACGGACTATCCAGAGAGTTGGCGCTGGGGCACCTCGTGCGCACGGGCGTGTACCGTGCAAACGGGACCCCTGTGCGCACGGGCCCAACTTACCCCGTGCGCACGGGCCTCTCAGGATGGCCGGCTGAGATTTCCTCTTCGCCCTCCTCTTCATCTCCTTCGACCCCAAGGCTATATAAGTCATACCTAGGACCATGTTTAGGGTTATCAAAGTATTAGATAAAACATTGTGATCTTTGCTCCTTGTATCCCGTCCTCTTGGAGATCAAGACCCCTCTTGGGAAGAATCCTTGGGGTTATTAAGGCCTCCTCTTGGAGAAGATCAAGATCAAGACCTCACCTAGTGGGAAGAACTTTTACCCTAGTGCTATTTTCCTTGAATTGTTCATGTAATCTTGTGGATCTCATGTATGCTACTCTAGTGGATGTGATATTTGGGTTTGTTTGAGTGATTTGTGCCTTGTGTTCTTGAGTGTTCATCCTCTTTTCCCCCTCCAAGTGTGAAAAGACCCCCTCTAGGGTTTCACCCTACAACATGTTATGGTAGCGAATATGTGGTGGTTTTATGGAACGACGACAGATATATGGTGGTTTTATGGGACGACAGATATGTGGTGGAGGTATATGGCAGCGGAGGTAACATTTGTGCAGCGGCGACATGACGACCAACAACTCAACATGATGAAGCAATCACAAATTCAACAAAACAAAACACTAAAAAGAAAATTTGCAAAAAGGCCTAGATGGGTTCAGATAGGATGATCTAACATTAATTTTTGGCTTTTTCATGGACTATAGGTATGAAGAACATATCTAATCTAGACTATGAAAATTGAAAAATTTTCACCGAGCAACATGGAAATCTGATACCACTTGATAGAGGCGAGGGTCTCGATCTTTCGAGGAGATGATTACTATAGTTTTTGACGGAGTAGACTTTGGCGATCTGACTTTGGATGTACGAAGACGCCGCATGTTAACAGCCGCTAAACCAACTCCGAGAGATCATTGACCACGTCAGAGCACGATCAACCTGACCATGAGGGTCTGTTTCCCGTAGGCAAACTAAGAACAAGCAAGAAACTGAGATTGTAATTTGGATATTGTGAATTGAAGAGGAAATCTTTATTAAAAGTGGGGTTCTGAAACCTCTTGGCCTGGTCGTTGGACACAAATAAAGTACGCGTGTTGCACTATGCCGAACTTTAATCTAAACAAAATCCAAGCCTAAACAACGCCCTAAGGGCTGTATTTATAGGGAGACATAGGGGAATTTTGTCTACCCTTGGTAATGTGGGAATAAATTCTGTCCTAAGTCGTTTTCCCTATTAATACAGACTAAAAACAACCTATTAAGTGTATTTTGAAATTATATGGGCTTGACCCAAAAATAAGGTGGAGCAACACCTATAATAAGCTATGGATGAAATTTATGAAAGAACATCTTATATATTTCGGCCATGTCCTTGTCTGTCATCATGGTGGCTTCAAAGTGCTGAAAACTCCTCTGGAAACTCTGTTCTTGTTCCGTTCGCACGTGCCTTCATCTCCATGCTTGATCCTACTCAATGTTCATCCTTCCTGTCCATGATAGGCTTGATCCTACTCCAACATTCATCCCTCTTGTCCATGATAGGCCCTCAATTCATAAGAAAAACAAATGTATCCAATTTAGGCAACATCATATTCTCATGAACATTAGGATCATTACCAATAAACTAAAGTACCTGGTAATTCAATTGGCGTGCGCGAGCTCTAGTAATTGGTCTAGTATATGTAGCAGCAGGGGTTATGGGTGTAACTATGGTACTGATGTCCTCATCAACGCTGGCGGACAGTGAGCTATTTAGGACTGCGTCAATGAGGAGCTCCTCGTAAGTAGGCTAGCCTCTCTGTGCATCCCCTCTCTATGTAAACATTGCCTTTTCCTCTTCTATTTTCCCTTAAAATCTATGACCCCTTTGTCTCTCCCTTTCTGATGCAAAATATATAGGTTTGGTTGGATTTGTTACTTCTGTTTGGGAGAGGTGGAGAAATCCAAACCTATAGATTTCTCCACCTATCCCAAACATAGCTAGAGGAGACGATGAAGCCTATAGGTTCCTCCACTTATCCCAAACAAAGTGGACTCTCTCATCTTTGAGGTGGCATGCGGACGATAGGAGCATCCGCCTAAGTTGACACCGAAGCACATGTACGACCATGTTCCCACTTTGCCTTTTCCTCTTCTATTTTCCTTAAATCTTCGACCCCTTTGTTTCTCCCTTTCTTTAGCGACAAAAACGACTGCAATGACGTATTTGGAGAACCAGAAAATGGACCATCCAACAAAAGTAGGAGAGAAGCAGCAGAACAAAATGATGTTGACAAAGACGACAACAGACTTTGTGGTTTGTGACCATCACATGCTCGGAGAATGACGGGCATGTTGCCACAACTGTCACAGTAGCATAGATTTAGGTAATTTCTCCACTTCCGTTTGGGAGAGATGGAGAATTTATGTGCAGAGCACATCCCCTCTAGTCCAGAGTCCAAACATAAATACATTGCATTGGGGCACCGTATAGAGGAATTACTATGATAGTTTTGTTTCAACAAATTCTGAGTTGGTGTAAGTCTAATATATGTCTATGTAGTATGAAGTGAATTGATGATCTAAAAGAAGTGAATTGATGATGTTTGTACAACTAACATTAGAGTCATATCGTGCATATAGAATCTTTGGTGGGACTGTCCTACATGGGCCCTACATGCACACACTATCTAATACCAGAATTCGAAAACCCATCACGCGAACTGTCTAGTGGCTTTAGAGCATCCACAGTGCTTAGAGGCTGGCTTTCCTCTAAGCTGGACCCCACAGCGTGCCTATAAGTTTAGCTTAAAATCACATAGTGTATAGCAATGTTCTTCTTCCTTTATTGATGGGCCCACCATCTATTAAAGGAAGTATGGAAACCTCAACCTAGCAGGCTTCTCATACATGAGTTGCAGGGCTTGTGGCAAAAAGAAGTTTGACAAATGGGGACGCACATTTATTCTATTCGAAAGAGGCAACCTCTTTGCTAAGAGGAGACACTAGTAAAATTTTCTTAGAGGCGACAAGCAAACAATGTATGGAGGCCTCCTCTAGTAAGAGAGATAGAGAGTGTTTAGAGGCGGCCAAAAATGAACATTGTAGGTGCTCTTAGTAGTACTGACTCCATGTGCGGGGAGGCAGAGTGGCGAATCCAGGCATTTTTAGCCATTCGGTCTAGTGAGTTTTGGTTCGATGACCGGTTCATGGCAGCTCCGGCTTCCAGACCAACGGTTTGGATCACTCTAAAGTAATGAATCCAAGTTCAAAAATTCGTGTACAATAGAGTGCTATAGATATAGATAAACAAAATCTTCGCCCTTGGTGATTTTCTTGAACAAGAGGAGGGAGAAGCGAAATCAGTGAAGAGCAAAAATGATGGTTGCTTCTTCTGCCCACCTTACCCGCGGGAAAGGTGGGGTTTTGAGATTTGATGCCTCATTGCTCATTTACTAGTATTATGTCGCTACGATCGAATGCCTCCCCCCGCTGCTCTGAACTATAATTTGGTGCATGGCACGTGGACACCGATGTTGGATGTCCCACATGTCAGCGAAAGGCGTGATGTAAGTGTGATGCCATTTTGTGTGAGGACTAATTGTGTGGAGCTGCGGCGCAAATGCGGCAGGTGTGATGTTAGCGTGCTGCCATTTCGTTTCGAACTGTAAAGCATAACACTTGGTTTTGCTCCTTGGTACGATCTATAAAGTCTCGAATATCAATCTAAAGAAAGAAATCGAGATTAGTAAAAAGGCAGTGATTTTGCCGCTCTGTAGGCAAGGGAGCTTGGCCTGCCGGTTTGCTAACATGCGGTCCCACATGTCAGTGATGTACCAAGCCGATGCACGTCCCACATGAGGCAGAACAATGGCAGAAGCAGCACGTGGTTTTCTTGAAGAAGATGGGAGAAGCGGATTCAGTGAAGAGTGAAATGATGATTGCTTCATCCGTCCAACTTATACTGTGGGAAAGGTTCGACTTTGTGATTTGATGCCTCATTGATCATTACTACTGCGGCTCTACGACCAGGGTGCGCCCCTGCTGTTCTTCCCTCTTATTTGGTGCATGGCACGTGGACCCGGATGATAGATGTCCCACATGTCAGCAAAAGGAAGTAGAATATTTATGAAAGCGAGGTTCTCCACTCTTATGTTTGAGGAGTACAAGACACGACATCCCATTGAACTACTAGTAGTCTAGTAGGAAAACATAATACTTGGTTTTGCTCCTTAGCTCGATCCATCGTTACAAACCTCGATTAAAAAGGCGAGTGTCGGTACCATGAATAGTTGGCTCATGGGACCAACTATGCACGGGCAATGAGTGACCCCCTGGTTAGAAGCATTAAAGCATCTAAGGACGAGACCGCACCCCGACAACGACTACGCTGACTTACCCCTAATCATCCAGGCCAAGCCACCAAACGCGTGGCGCGTCAATTTTGCCTCATCAGAATCAACATGACACGTTGCGAACGGGCAGCCTGGGTGGTGAAGATACATCATTAACCATGGGTGAGTCACAAGCTCGCCTGTCACGGGGATGACACCTACACCAGTGTGTGGCGCCACTAGACCAGGTCACCACTGATACGTCCATTTTGCATCATGTTTTCCTACTGTTATTTATAGTGGCTTTATGCATTATAACACTTTGTGGAGTAATTCTAATGCCTTTTCTCCCATAATATCCAAGGTTTACACAAAGAGGGCGAATACTGGCAGCTGGTATTCTCGACCTGAAAAAGCTATGTCAGAGATACATATTCCGCACATCTCCAAATGAGTTGAAATTTTACAGAGAATTGATATATAATAAATATTGAAGAAAAGAACAACCAGAGGGGCTACCTAGGTGACCACAAGGCACCAGGGTGCGCCAGCCCCCCAGGCTCGCCCTGGTGGGTAGTGGGCCACCTGGCCCACCTCCGGTGCCCATCTTCTGGCACATAAGGTCTTTTGACCTAGAAAAAATAAGGAGAGGACTTGCAGGGCCGTCTCGAGGCGGAACTTGGGTAGGAGAACTTTTGCCCTTTGGTGGAGCGATTCCACCGGGAGAACTTCCCTCTCGGAGGGGGAAATCGAAGTAATCATCATCACCAACAACCCTCTCATCTTTGGGAGGCCAATCTTCATAAACATCTTCAACAACACCATCTCATCTCAAAATCCTAGTTCATCTCTTGTGTTCAATCTTTGTACCGGAACCTCAGATTGGTACCTGTGGATGACTAGTAGTGTTGATTACATCTTGTAGTTAATGCTAGATGGTTTATTTCGTGGAAGTTTATATGTTCATATCCATTATGCTATTTAATATCCCTCCGATCTTGAGCATGAATATTATTTGTGAGTAGTTTCCCTTGTTCTTGAGGCCACGGGAGAACTCATGTTGCAAGTAATCATGTGAATTTGATATTCGTTCGATATTTTGATGATATGTATGTTGTGATTCCCTTAGTGGTGTTATGTGAACGTAGACTACATGACACCTCACCATATTTGGGCCTAATGGAATGCATTGTGGAGTAGTTATTAGATGACGGGTTGCTAGAGTGACAGAAGCTTAAACCCTAGTTTATGCGCTATTTTGTAAGGGGCTGATTGGATCCATATGTTTAATGCTATGGTTAGATTGTTATCTTAATTCTTCTTTCGTAGTTGCAGATGCTCGCAAGGGGGTTAATCATAAGTGGGAGGCTTGTTCAATTAAGAAAAACACCCAAGCACCGGTCCACCCACATATCAAATTATCAAAGTAGCTAACGCGAAGCAAACCAACATGATGAAAGTGACTAGATGAAATTTTTGTCTGCCCTCAAGAACGCTTTGCTCATTATAAGAGACCGTTACAGCCTGTCCTTTGCTACAAAAGGGATTGGACTATTGTTCACACACGAACACGTTACCGTGTACCCTCGACACCGGGGATGATGCACCGCAACTCACGTCGAAGGAGACCCGGCCGGAAGCACGGTACACAAGCAATCCGGCGGGCACTTTTGTAGACCCGAAGCCCCGCTTGACCGGAAGGGACTCCGCCAGGGCTCGCGGCGGCTATGGGCTCCCTAGGTCAACCTGATCATGTCGGTGTTCTGGGAACGGGGGTCCCCAGACTTGCCTGCCTGCGGCCTGCGGCGTGGCTCAAGTGGGGGCCCAGCGTGGCCCATGTTCATCAGCTCAAGCTCAAGACCCTCGCGAGGGGCCAAGCCTCGCCGGGAGGACGATAGGAAGCTTCCTCAAAGGCGGCCTCATCAGGTAGGCTCGCGAGGAGGCGGAGAGATCAAGGCAGGGGTACCTCGCGAGGAGCCCATGACGCCAGCCTTGACGATCGAGGCCAGGCGGGCGCCAGGCGGGCGCCGGCCTGCGCAGTGTCCTTGTTTCCCTTTCGGTGCAAAGGGGGCAAGCACATGCCAAGGCATCAGGCAAAGGTTACCGTTCCGGTGCACGAGACCAAGACCAGCCGAACGGTAGGACGGAGGTCACCGTGGAGCCCAAGACGGCGTCATCACCAGTGCTTTTGGCAGCCGAAGACCACCTTTGGTCAGGATAACTTGTACTAGATGTTCCCCTTCAAAATGGCCAATTGTTGCCGCCCTTCCCGCTCATTATTTGGGGGAGAGGCCCAGGGCCTCTATAAATAGAGCTAGCCACCACAGAGTAGAGGGCATCCGGAAATCTGATAGAGCCCTAGCAGAGAGAGAGAGAGAGAGAGGCAGCTGAACTCACCCAAGCAGTTCACCGCACCAGCTCAAGAACACCCCTCGCGAGGCTGTTCTTCCCAGCCCCTGAGGCAATCCACCACACTACACACTGGAGTAGGGTATTACACCACAACAGTGGCCCGGACCAGTATAAACCTCGTGTCCTTTGTGTTGTTCATCGTTTCCAGCTTAGATCACGCGAGGATTTCGGACATAGATCGGTAGGGGAGAGATTTCCGCGCGCACCCCAGTGTTCATACCTCAAGGGTCTGCCGGAACCCAAAATCCGACATTTGGCGCACCAGGTAGGGATGCGCTGGAATCTTTCTTCCGCTGATCGTGTGTGATCTTCCGCCGTGTCCATGGCTGACGCTCATCGGGCTTGCGCCGAGCGCCGGGCTGCTCGCGCCACTCGCGTCGCCAGACAGCGCCTGTCGGCGCCCCCCCGTCGTTCTCCGTCGCCTGCCGCCAACGCCGCCACCGGCCCGGTGGGGAACGAGCAGCAAGCCTCGTCCCAGCATCCTTCAGTGCGGCGGGATGGCCGCACCGCCACCCCATCGCTGACTCCAGCTGGTTCGTCGTCCCATGCCCGTCGCGCCCCCATGGATGCACACGCCTCGCTGCTCCTGGCAAGAGAGCTCCTGCACTACCGCCCCGTCGACGACCTCTACGAGGACTGGCTCGCCCACATCACCGAGCTCGTTAGCGCCGCAGGGGGCTCCCCCTTGCGGTCCCTCTCGCTGCCTCGCCCTCCGTTCCGCGCAGGGGGCGAGGACCAGGAGGTGCCTCCTCCACCTCCTCCCCAAGAAGGCGCCTTGGCTCCAAGGCGCGCAGTCCCAGGACGAGATCCTCCACGTCCGGCGCCTGTGCAGCAAGAAGGGAGCTGCCAAGAGATCCCACGTCCCCGAGAAGGTGCTCGCGCGCTCCCAGTGTCGGCGCGCCAAGATCGCGTCCCTCTGCCTCCACGCCAAGCCCCCGCGCTGCTCCAAGCTACGGCGCGTGGTAATCCCCAGGAGCAAGCCCTGCACCAGCAAAGGGCGCCGGTGGCCACATCAGGCTGCCTCGCCTTCACCCCCGAGCTACGCGGCGTCACCTGGCCGAACAAGTTCAAGCCCGACCTGCCCCCTCGCTACGACGGCACGGTGGACCCCGCGGAATTCCTACAGCTCTACGAGCTGGGCATCGAAGCCGCCAACGGAGACGAAAAGGTCATGGTGCGCTCAAGGACGGCGCCCGCACTTGGCTCTTGAACCTGGCTCCCGGCACGATCTCCTCCTGGGATGAGATGCACACCCGCTTCATCGCCAACTTCCAAGGCACTCGCGACCGGCCCCCGGCCGTGAGCGACCTGCGCCGCATCAAGCAACAGCCAGGGGAAACCCTGCAGAAGTACATCCAGCACTTCAACTACGCTCGCCTCAAGATCCCCAAGGTGACTGAGGAAGCCATCATCTCAGCTTTCTCCGAACGGTGTGTGCGACATCAAGATGAAGGAGGAGCTAGCAATCCATGAAGACCTGTGCACATCCCTGGAGCTGTTCAACTTGGCGACCAAGTGCGCCAGGGCTGAGGAAGGGCGCCTCTCCCTCCTCTAGCTCCCGGTGGACGACCCAGAAGAGAAGAAGCCCATGTGCAAGGACATGAAGCACAAGGGGGCTGCCGTGCTTGCAGCGGAACCAGACACCAAGCGAGGCAGGGATCAGCTTGAGTCATCCAAGGGCAGCCGGTACTGCGTGTACCACGACCTCCACACCCACAACACCAACGAATGTCAAGAGCTCAGGGCCGTGCAAGATGGGCGAATCCGCCGACGCCCCGAGCGCAACGACAGGGGCTATGGCCGAGGAGGAGGAAGAGGTGGAGGACGATGGGAATACCGTGGCCCTAGCCAAGAATGGCGTGACCGACCTCGCGAGGATCGCTGGCAGGACCAGCCTTGCGAGGGAGGCTGGAGAGATCAGCCTCGTGAGGATCACCCACACGGCAATGCAGGCCTTCCTCCTCTGCCGCCACCACCAAGGAGGAATGAAGACCAACATCAAGACGATGGGGCTGGGGGCTTCCAGGAGCCACGCGCAATCGCTTGCATCTTGGGTGGCGCCCAGGCCCCGGCCTCACAGCGCATCTTCAAGCAGTTTACTCGTGAGGTGAATGCAGCCCTCCCCAAGCTTGAGGCCACTCGCCCTCTCAGGTGGTCTACGTGCGCTATCACGTTTAGCTCAGCGGATCAGCTCAAGTGCGCGGCAGCGGCCGGAGTCCTTCCGATGCTTTGCTCCCCAGTCATCAGCAATGTGCAGGTCACTAGGACCCTCATTGATGGTGGAGCAGGGCTCAACGTCCTGTCTGTCGAGACGTTCGACAATCTCCAAGTGCCATATGATCAGCTTCAGCCAACCAAGCCTTTCTCAGGAGTCACTGATGGTTCCACTGTTCCAATAGGGCAGGTTCGCCTTCCAGTCACCTTCGGGCAGCGCAACAATTACCGCACCGAGCTCATCGACTTCGACGTCGCCCACATTCGCCTTCCGTACAACGCCATCCTTGGGTACCTAGCCCTAGCCAAGTTCATGGCAGTGACTCACCATGGATACAATGTCCTCAAGATGCCAGGAAGCGGTGGAGTCATCACCGTACTCTGTGAGGAAAGGGACGCAGTGTGTTTGCTTGAGCGTGCGTTCCAAGCCGCAATAATCGAAGACCCAGATCACAGGAGCAGGAGACTTCCCGAAGCGACCCTCAAGAAGAGGAAGGCCTCGCCTGCCCAAGCCACAAGGAGGCAGGCGCCTCCGGAGGTATTGCGTCAGGTTTCGCGCCCGATCAGGGAGCGCCACCCTCTCACGCATAGGAAGGCGCGCCTGGCGCCCTCCTCAGGCAGGGCTCGGGGGCTCTTCTTTAGAGAGCCACTGACTTTGCCAAGGTCATGAGGGAGGCGCTCAGGCACCACTTGGAGGGGTGCTTCCAGGCACGTTTCCCTCAGGAAGGTACAAGGCAAGGAAGACCAAACCCTCAGGAGTTCATCACAAGAAACACCCATGAGCTACAGGATTCGAAAGTCATGCGCGGCAGCCGCCGCTTGCCCGCTGTAGCCCCACATCCAGGCGAGGATGGTGGGCTGCGCGTCTGCAACGACGTAACAGGGCTCAACCGAGCCGCGTCACAGGAGCGCCTCTGGCCTTCGCGCGTGGGGCACTGCGAGGGGCCACCTCACAGCTACGTTCGCATGCCCTTCGGCCTGCCGAACGCAGTCGCCGCTCACCAATGCCTGCAGAGAAGCATTCTGGAGGCTCAGGAGGTCAGGCATCATGCAGTCCTGGCAGAGATGGAGATGGCCCTCGAGGACCCACCTGTTCCCCCGGAGCAACCCGAGGCTCCTGGGCCTGGGGGCTCGTGAGGACCGACGTCTTCACCGCGCATCGCTCGCTTCTTCAGCATCACTTCATCTTCAACAGCATCGGGTGACATCTTTCGAAGTTCCATTTTTAGCTGGGAGCGCCCGCAGGGCCGCATCATTCCCAGGCCGCGCGGGTACGTCCCCGTGACATGTATCCGCTTTGCTTATGCTCTTCACTTACCTTGTTGGGGGCGCCCCTCGGGCTGCATCATCCCCAAGCTGCTCAGGCCAGACCCAGCGGCGTTTGCTTTTCCTGCATCTGCCTGAAATGAATTTCCTTCTGCGTGCTTAACATACCCGACCTAGTCGCCTGCTCGATTGACGCCTACCTATGGAGCCGCTCGCTCTGGCACGTCATTTGCGCACGGGTCCGTCCCTGCAACGCCGATAAATCTGAGTGGTCGAGCTCTGGCCGCGGCAGCCCCGCAAGGCGCCACCTCACCAGGCCCTCAGTGCCCCAATCACTCCCTCGGAGCGACCAAAGGTTGGCTGGCAACTGTAACGACAGGTCTTGTCTCTCCTAATGATTGGTGTGCGGGACCCACTCTAGAAGCAACGCTGGGGACATCGCGAGCTGTCTCTCCCTCTCTCCAGCACGGACCGCTTGCGCGTTAAAAGGGGGGGTACCTGAGCATCGCGACTCATGGGCTCCTACTGGCTCTCCAGCCCTCACCCCTTGGCCTTGACCCACGACATCGCGACCTGTCATACCAGCGGCGGCTGAGCTCGCTCGAGGGCCGGGACCTGAGGACGTAGAGCATTAGGGAAAGTGTAGGGGAGTGGGAAGAAGCTCGCGAGGACCTAACCCAGCAGTACCTCGGCTACCACCTCTCGGGCCGGGCGCCTCGTCAAGGAACTACACCAAACTTGTAACGCCCCGGATCTGATGCGCCAGGTGTCCGTCAGTTATTCGCTGTTGTTGCTTTGTCATTTGCTTGTGTGTTGCATCTTATCATGTCATCATGTGCATTGCATCATCATGTTTTCAAAACTTGCATCCGTCCGGGTTCCCCAGTTCCTTCCGTGTCCGGTCTGAGCCCAACCACACTTGCACGCGCCCGCGGCATGTCCGAAATAGTATTTTATAAGTGGCCAGATAATGTTCTCGGAATGGGATCAAAGTTGGCGTCTGGTCTTATTGTAGTGTAGATAGACCGTCTGTCAAGTTTCATCGCGTTCAGAGTTCGTTTGATAGCCCAACGGATAACTATAACGGCAGTATAGCCGGTCTAACGTCGGACGTTTTCGGTCTCCGGAAACAGATGCCGGGCCTCTCTCTCTCTTCTCTTCTCTCAGCCTGAGGAATTCTGCTCAGTCCACTACTCACCGCCAGACCCTACCTAACCTCTCTCGTCAGCCTGCGGCTCTCCTCGCGCGCGCGTCCGAAAAACTGTCCCGAACCCGACCCGGATGGTCGTCACCGTTGTGTCCAGATCATCCCCTAACGTCTACAAAACATCTCCGTTTTCTTAATTGAACGTCCCAACCTTTATTTTCTCAGCCGTCTGATTAAAATCGGAGGGACCAAATGCCCCTCGTACCTACCACCTACTATATATATCGTCAAACCCTAACTTCTAGGGAGTTTGTCCCATCGAGCCGCCGCCAGCCATTTTCCCTCGGGATCCATCCCCACCTACCAGCAGCCAAACCCCAATCCAAATCATCCCTCTTGCTCTCCGTGCCCAACCAATCGCCGCTGCCACCAGCCACTCTAGATCGATCCAACGGACAGGGAACGGAGACCCCGCGCCCCTCGCTCCCGAGCGGGGCTCGATCCCTGTCGCCTCGCACCACTAGCCGGGGCATCTCCATCGTCGGTGACCCTCCAGGACCTCTGCTCCTCCTCTCTGCTTCTTCTTTCCCCTGTCTCTCCCTCACATCTCTCTCTTTCTCCCGCTCTTGTGCTGCACCAGGGAGCAACAGCGCCGCCGACCTCCGTTCTGACCTGAGCTCCGCCAAGCCAAGGCCCGACCGAGCGCTGGATCTGGTCGAGCTCCCCATGCCCTCGCCGGAGTCACCCGCTGGTGAGCTCCTTCGTTGCGCCGCCCTGCCCTTTTTTCCTTCCTTTCCCTTGCGTCGCTCCACTGCCGATCTCCTTGCCTCTTCGTCGTTTTGTCGCAGGAGTCGAGGCGCAGCTTTCCCTTCCACTGGATCCCGCCGCCGCGCTGCCGTTTCCGGTCTCCAGCTGCTCAAGTCCTGCCAGAGACGCCGCTGCCCCGCCGTTGACTTTGGACGCCGCCGCCATGGTCCTCTGCTCGTGCGAGCGCGAGACGAGGACGACGTCCAGGTCGCCCCCTCGCCCTGGCGGGCCTCGCTCAGCCTCAGGCCCAGCGCCCACCTGTGCCTCCCCTTCAAACCGGCCTCCCCCTCTACAGATCTGAGCCTCAGCCCGATGTGAGCAGCCCAGTTCCGCCAGATTCGTCCCATGTCTTGTTTTTTTCCATTCTATGAATTTGTCCAATTATCCAGAGCTTTGCAGTTTTACAGAAAACCCCTTCGGGATCATGCATTTAATAACTCACTAACCGTGCATCGGTTTAAAATGATTTATATATGAAACTTGCTCAGAATTTTGTGTAGGTTAATAATATGCCACTTTCATCTATGTTTAATATGTCTAAAGTGATGTTTGTTTAAATTTGCCCCATGCCATGCTAAAATGGTTTAATTCATAACTAAATAACCGTAGCTCCGATTTAAATAATCTTTATATGTAAATGGGGTAGAATTTTGCCTAGTTTAACGTGGTGGCATCATCTTGCATGTCTAATAACTCTAAAATAATGTTTAGGGCAGAACAGTACCAAACCTTAAAATATGCACATGAGGATTTTCCGGAATCGTTGTTTGTTGTTCCGGCCTCATTTAAATTTGCCTAGATGTGTAGTTTTGTTATGCTCCACCTCTTGCCATGTTTAACAACATTTAATATTGTTGGGTACATAAACAAGATCGAACTAAATATTTGATGTGGTGTTTTGTCATCATGGAACTCGTTGCATATTGAACTCCACTTAATTTGTAGTGTTGTCTGTTGCGTTTTGCCATGCCATGCTCATTAAACCGGACATGCATCATACTTGGTTGTGCATCATGCCATGTTTATGTGATGGTTGTTTACTATGTTGTTTGTTTGTTTCCGGGTTGCTTCTCTCGTTAGCTTCGGTTTCGTTCCGGAGTTGTGAGGATTCGTTCGTCTTCGTCCGTTTGTCTTCTTCATGGACTCGTTCTTCTTCCTTGCGGGATCTCAGGCAAGATGATCATAACCTCGAAATCACTTCTATCTTTGCTTGCTAGATGCTCGCTCTTTTGCTATGCCTATGCTGCGATACCTACCACTTGCTTATCATGCCTCCCATATTGTCAAACCAAGCCTCTAACCCACCTTGTCCTAGCAAACCGTTGTTTGGCTATGTTACCGCTTTGCTCAGCCCCTCTTATAGCGTTGTTAGTTGCAGGTGAAGATGAAGTTTGTTCCTTGTTGGAACATGGAGATGTTGTTCCTTGTTGGAACATGTTTACTTGTTGGGATATCACAATATATCTTATTTAATTAATGCATCTATATACTTGGTAAAGGGTGGAAGGCTCGGCCTTATGCCTGGTGTTTTGTTCCACTCTTGCCGCCCTAGTTTCCGTCATATCGGTGTTATGTTCCCGGATTTTGCGTCCCTAACGCGGTCGGGTGATTTATGGGACCCCCTTGACAGTTCGCTTTGAATAAGACTTTTCCAGCGAGGCCCAACATTGGTTTTACCATTTGCCTCACCACCACCTACTTTTCCCTTGGGAGTAATTAACCCAAGGGTCATCTTTATTTAGCCCCCCAGGCCAATGCTTGTCTAAGTGTTGGTCCAAACTAGAGCACCATGCGGGACCGTCCCTTGGCAACTTGGGTTATGTTGGTACCTGTACGCTTAGCTTATCCGGTGTTGCCCTGAGAACGAGATATGTGCAGCTCCTATCAGGATGTCGGCGCATCGGGCGGCTTTGCTGGACTTGTTTTATTACTGTCGAAATGTCTTGTAGCCGGGATTCCGAGACTGATCGGGTCTTCCCGGGGAGAAGGAATATCCTTCGTTGATCGCGAGAGCTTATCATGGGCTAAGTTGGGACACCCCTGCAGGGTTTGAACTTTCGAAAGCCGTGCCCGCGGTTATGTGGCAGATGGGAATTTGTTAATGTCCGGTTGTAGAAAACCCGAAGTTGATCTTAATTAAAATACACCAACCGCGTGTGTAACCGTGATGGTCTCTTCTCGGCGGAGTCCGGGAAGTGAACACGGTGTTGGAGTTATGTTTGACGTAAGTAGTTTCAGGATCACTTCTTGATCATAGTTCATCGACCGTGCTTTGCCTTCTCTTCTCGCTCTCATTTGCGTATGTTAGCCACCATATATGCTAGTCGCTTGCTGCAGCTCCACCTCATACCTTTTATCC
Organism: Aegilops umbellulata; assembly: GCA_032464435.1. Lineage (NCBI taxonomy): Eukaryota > Viridiplantae > Streptophyta > Magnoliopsida > Poales > Poaceae > Aegilops > Aegilops umbellulata. The sequence continues at coordinate 211,708,781 of CP136058.1, forward strand.
TACCTTTAAGCTTAAATAGTCTTGATCTCGCGGGTGTGAGATTGCTGAGTCCCCGTGACTCACAGTTAGTTCCAAAACTAGTTTGTAGGTGCCGATGAGACCGTGCAGGTGACGCAACCGAGTTCAAGGAGGAGCTCGATGAAGATATTGTTCATTTTGTTGCTTCTTTTCAGTTGATCAGTAGTGGAGCCCAGTCGGGACGATCGGGGATCTGTGTAGCATTTGGGGTAGTCTTCTTTTATTTTGGTTCCGTAGTCGGACCTTGATTGTATCTGTATGATGTAATGCTTTATTCATGTATTGTGTGAAGTGGCGATTGTAAGCCAACTATGTATCTCTTTCCCTTATGTATTACATGGGTTGTGTGAAGATTACCTCACTTGCGACATTGCTTTCAATGCGGTTATGCCTCCAAGTCATGCTTCGACACGTGGGAGATATAGCCGCATCGAGGGCGTTACAAGTTGGTATCAGAGCCATCCCCGACCTTAGGAGCCCCCACTGATTGATCGTTTTTAGCGGCCGAGTTATGTCTAGAAAAATGTTTTGAGTCATTTAGGAATTATATATCGGAGAGTTTAGGAATTCTTTTTACTTCCCAGTCTCCACATCGCTCTGGTAAGGCATCCTGACATAGAGTTTTGACTCTTCTCTTCTCAAATTTCACTAAAATTTTTTTTAGGATCACGCGGGTATCTTAGAATCGTTCCGATGGTTTTGTGATGACAACATTGTCTTGGTGCCTCCTGTCAGCAGGGGTTTAGTGGAGGTGTCTCGGGGAGTTGAGCTCCGAGGTGTTGTCGTCATAATTTTATCGTTGCAGTTCTGGAATACCTGAGTTTAGTACGCCGACATCGAAAATCTCTTTTGTACAGTTGTTGGTGAGATAACCCTGATAGCCCAGTACTGAGGCGAGTGCGGGAGTATTGCCATAACTCGTATAACGGATGCTTTTCGAAGGTTGAGGTAGACGATTTCCGAAGGTTTCTTGGTTATGTGTTGAAGGATGGATACAGCTGGATCTAGGTATTGTTAGTTTGGGTGATATATTTTGTGTCCCCTGTATCCCCAACACCCGATTGCATATCCAGAAAGTTTCGGGAGTTTATAGGTGGGAATTCAAGTAGCTCCTAGAATATCTTTCCAACAGACACATGATACGATATGGGATCTATCATATGTTTGTTTCCGGCTTATTTCCTGAGCCAATCCTTTGTTTTTGTTTTGTTTTGTGGTATTCGAGTTGCTTCAATGTCAAGTGTTGATTCCATACCTTATTCTAAGCAATGTTTCTCATATTTCTATGTGAATAATAATCCTTCTTGATCATCAAGATTATCATGCCAATTCTTTTCCAACCGGTGTGTCCCTCTTCAAGTGGATCCGATCACTTCAACATTTGCAAGATCAATTATCAGTTCTTCTCAACGGTGTTTGCTTCATCCGTTCCAAGTTGTCTTTGTTTTCTCGCCCTCCCACCCTTATTTCTTCAAGGACGTAGATTTCTTAATCAAGATTCCATTTTATTCTTGTGAAGTCTCTATTTTTTTCCGTCAATATTTCTTATCCGGTGATTCTCAGGAAGATACTAACGGAGCTTCAAGTTTATTATTCTTCGTTCTCTTTCTTCTCCGGTGGATTTAATTCAAGCTTTCAGTGTCGATCATATTCCTTTCCTCGTTTCAAATGCTTTCTCATACCGGTGCACCTCTTAATCATTCACTTCTCGCTATTCATTTGTTCGGGAGTGCTGAAGATATCTCAGAAGGCTCGTCTTGTCTTTCAAGATCAGTTCAACCTATTTCGAGGTTGTTATCTCATTCTAGCCATTTAAATCAACCGGTGCAATCTCCCTTTCAAGTAATCGTTCAACGGTGTTTCTTTTGAGTGGGCCCTAACCCACAGGTCTTTTCCCAGGATCTTACCTGACTCTTCTAATTTTCCCGGAGCTATTCCCAAATTCTTTTTAAAGTTTGACGTAAGAATGAATTTTCATCAGTCTTATGTCTTTCTCCAAAATCTTTCAAACTCTTTTCATCTTTGGCTCAACCTTTCCTCTTTTAATCCTTCCGGTGTTTCTCAACAGTTTGGTGGTGTTTCTCCTCGTCATTCTCAGCATTGGAAGACCGAAGAAGAGTTTCTCTTAAATCTTGTCCATTCTCTTAAAGATTCATGGTTCTAGCTTGATGCCATCCTCTCTTAATTGTTTTCGATTGTGAGAATTTGTTTTCACCCATCCGGAGCAATTCATGAATCTTTTCAGTTTGATTCTTCGATTTCCATCATTTCGTGATTCCTCATTCTCAGCTTTCAGCCCTCGTTCTCCAAATCCTACCGGTGCATCGTTCAAATATACTCTAATCAGTTCATGATCTCTTCGTTCTCATGTATCTAAATCCTAGCAAGCATCTTCGTTCATTTGCTAATTCTTCCCGGTGTTTCTTTATCTTTTCTTCGTCCATTTTAAATCCTTACGGTGGTTCTTTCAAGGTCCTTCTTCCTTTGTTATCATATAGATTCATTCATTCTTTTCAATCCTACCGGTGGTTCGTTGAAGACCTTCCCAAGTTTGCACTATATCTCTCTTAATCTTTTCTACGAGAATAAGTAGTATGCCAAATCCATTGCTTGTCATCAATTTAAATTGGTGAAGGATAAGCATAATGTAATTCTTATTCTTGTTTCATCGAGTAAATTCTATTCCTTATTCTGGAGGTTCATCAAAATTCTTGATTTCATTTGTTCATCTTTCTTTCCGGAGTTCCAAATTTTTCTCGGTTATATCATCACGAAGATCCATCTAAATCATTGCAAGGCTTCACCTTGTGTTCAACTTCTCTTTCTTCCTATCATCCTTTTATTACCAGAGTTATTCATGGAGGCTCTACATGGTGGTTCGCCAATGATTCTCTTCATTCTTCAATTGTTCTTCAAGATTTCTCTCGAAGTTATGATCCGTCAAGCCATACTCTAAAATAAACATGGTGTTTCAACACATGTTTTCTCTTGAGGAGTTCAAATATTCTTCTTCCTGCATTCCAAAGTGCAATTCTTTCAACCGTATCATTCGAGGTGGTATTATGTCATTCTTGATAATTTGAGTTCATGTCTCATGATTTCCAAGTTGTCAAGAATGAAATATTTTAAACCCATCATTTCCAATTTGTTCGCGAGATCTTTTCAACCCAATAATTTCTTTGTTGGAGTTATCTTGTGTCAGATTTCACCTAAAGCCTTTCCTTAATGGTTGTTGCTATTTGTGGTGATCATGCATGACCCAAGCTTGCTCTTTATCCTCTTGGTGGAAGAAGTTTTCATCTCTTCGTTGATCTCAAGCAAGCAATTGTTTTCGTTAGTGGCGGATTTTCACCTCAAGTTTTGAGATGTCTCCATAAGCCCACGAGGATCATATCTTTTCGTTGTTGGTTTGCCAACAACTCCGTTCTATCCTTCTTTTTAAGGGTGCTTTCCAAACTCATTTGTGGCAGAAGTTGTCATTTTCTTCTTCGTCCCTTATCCCAACGATCTATCTTCTATTCCTTCTTCCGGAGGCATTGTGAGGTTGCTCTTTTCAATCATCATCTCGTATCGTGAAGATCATGTCCTTTTCTTTGCTTATCGATTTAACCGGACTGTTGTGTCTATCATTCCTCTTTTAACCGGAGTCTCATCCTAGGGCTTTCATTTTGCCAAGTTCAAATTCTATTCCTTCATTTCCAATCGGAGTGTTGTATCGTCTCTTCAATATCGTATCGTCTTATCAAGCTTTCATCTCTTTTCTACCGGAGTGCTGTCAAAATTCTGTCATTCTTGTTCCTTGACTATCTCATTATACCGAGGTGGTCATATTCTTTTTGTTCGTGAAGCTCTTAGTTCCAAGTCTTTCAACCTACAAGGTTCTCATAATGTTCCTTGTTCCTCTTTGCTAACAGAGTGTTTGCAATCTCGTTCATCTCCATCGTATTCTTCTTTCAATTTGTCCAACCTCTCAAGGTTCGTGGTATCTCTCGTTTGTCGAAGAAGCAACCTAGTGTTACCTCTTCTTTTCCTCCTCCGTTTCTCTCCGGTGCCATCCTAGATCTCGGGACGAGATCCTCTCGTAGTGGTGGAGTGTTGTAACGCCCCGGATCTGATGCGCCAGGTGTCCGTCAGTTATTCGCTATTGTTGCTTTGTCATTTGCTTGTGTGTTGCATCTTATCGTGTCATCATGTGCATTGCATCATCATGTTTTCAAAACTTGCATCCGTCCGGGTTCCCCAGTTCCTTCCGTGTCCGGTCTGAGCCCAACCACACTTGCACGCGCCCGCGGCATGTCCGAAATAGTATTTTATAAGTGGCCGGATAATGTTCTCGGAATGGGATGAAAGTTGGCGTGTGGTCTTATTGTAGTGTAGATAGACCGTCTGTCAAGTTTCATCGCGTTCAGAGTTCGTTTGATAGCCCAACGGATAACTATAACGGCAGTATAGCCGGTCTAACGTCGGACGTTTTCGGTCTCCGGAAACAGATGCCGGGCCTCTCTCTCTCTTCTCTTCTCTCAGCCTGAGGAATTCTGCTCAGTCCACTACTCACCGCCAGACCCTACCTATCCTCTCTCGTCAGCCCGCGGCTCTCCTCGCGCGCGCGTCCGAAAAACTGTCCTGAACCCGACCCGGATGGTCGTCACCGTTGTGTCCAGATCATCCCCTAACGTCTACAAAACATCTCTGTTTTCTTAATTGAACGTCCCAACCTTTATTTTCTCAGCCGTCCGATTAAAATCGGAGGGACCAAATGCCCCTCGTACCTACCACCTACTATATATATCGTCAAACCCTAACTTCTAGGGAGTTTGTCCCATCGAGCCGCCGCCAGCCATTTTCCCTCGGGATCCATCCCCACCTACCAGCAGCCAAACCCCAATCCAAATCATCCCTCTTGCTCTCCGTGCCCAACCAATCGCCGCTGCCACCAGCCACTCTAGATCGATCCAGCGGACAGGGAACGGAGACCCCGCGCCCCTCGCTCCCGAGCGGGGCTCGATCCCCGTCGCCTCGCACCACTAGCCGGGGCATCTCCATCGTCGGTGACCCTCCAGGACCTCTGCTCCTCCTCTCTGCTTCTTCTTTCCCCTGTCTCTCCCTCACATCTCTCTCTTTCTCCCGCTCTTGTGCTGCACCAGGGAGCAACAGCGCCGCCGACCTCCGTTCTGACCTGAGCTCCACCAAGCCAAGGCCCGACCGAGCGCTGGATCTGGTCGAGCTCCCCATGCCCTCGCCGGAGTCACCCGCTGGTGAGCTCCTTCGTTGCGCCGCCCTGCCCTTTTTTCCTTCCTTTCCCTTGCGTCGCTCCACTGCCGATCTCCTTGCCTCTTCGTCGTTTTGTCGCAGGAGTCGAGGCGCAGCTTTCCCTTCCACTGGATCCCGCCGCCGCGCTGCCGTTTCCGGTCTCCAGCTGCTCAAGTCCTGCCAGAGACGCCGCTGCCCCGCCGTTGACTTTGGACGCCGCCGCCATGGTCCTCTGCTCGTGCGAGCGCGAGACAAGGACGACGTCCAGGTCGCCCCCTCGCCCTGGCGGGCCTCGCTCAGCCTCAGGCCCAGCGCCCACCTGTGCCTCCCCTTCAAACCGGCCTCCCCCTCTACAGATCTGAGCCTCAGCCCGATGTGAGCAGCCCAGTTCCGCCAGATTCGTCCCATGTCTTGTTTTTTTCCGTTCTATGAATTTGTCCAATTATCCAGAGCTTTGCAGTTTTACAGAAAACCCCTTCGGGATCATGCATTTAATAACTCACTAACCGTGCATCGGTTTAAAATGATTTATATATGAAACTTGCTCAGAATTTTGTGTAGGTTAATAATATGCCACTTTCATCTATGTTTAATATGTCTAAAGTGATGTTTGTTTAAATTTGCCCCATGCCATGCTAAAATGGTTTAATTCATAACTAAATAACCGTAGCTCCGATTTAAATAATCTTTATATGTAAATGGGGTAGAATTTTGCCTAGTTTAACGTGGTGGCATCATCTTGCATGTCTAATAACTCTAAAATAATGTTTAGGGCAGAACAGTACCAAACCTTAAAATATGCACATGAGGATTTTCCGGAATCGTTGTTTGTTGTTCCGGCCTCATTTAAATTTGCCTAGATGTGTAGTTTTGTTATGCTCCACCTCTTGCCATGTTTAACAACATTTAATATTGTTGGGTACATAAACAAGATCGAACTAAATATTTGATGTGGTGTTTTGTCATCATGGAACTCGTTGCATATTGAACTCCACTTAATTTGTAGTGTTGTCTGTTGCGTTTTGCCATGCCATGCTCATTAAACCGGACATGCATCATACTTGGTTGTGCATCATGCCATGTTTATGTGATGGTTGTTTACTATGTTGTTTGTTTGTTTCCGGGTTGCTTCTCTCGTTAGCTTCGGTTTCGTTCCGGAGTTGTGAGGATTCGTTCGTCTTCGTCCGTTTGTCTTCTTCATGGACTCGTTCTTCTTCCTTGCGGGATCTCAGGCAAGATGATCATACCCTCGAAATCACTTCTATCTTTGCTTGCTAGATGCTCGCTCTTTTGCTATGCCTATGCTGCGATACCTACCACTTGCTTATCATGCCTCCCATATTGTCAAACCAAGCCTCTAACCCACCTTGTCCTAGCAAACCGTTGTTTGGCTATGTTACCGCTTTGCTCAGCCCCTCTTATAGCGTTGTTAGTTGCAGGTGAAGATGAAGTTTGTTCCTTGTTGGAACATGGAGATGTTGTTCCTTGTTGGAACATGTTTACTTGTTGGGATATCACAATATATCTTATTTAATTAATGCATCTATATACTTGGTAAAGGGTGGAAGGCTCGGCCTTAAGCCTGGTGTTTTGTTCCACTCTTGCCGCCCTAGTTTCCGTCATATCGGTGTTATGTTCCCGGATTTTGCGTCCCTAACGCGGTCGGGTGATTTATGGGACCCCCTTGACAGTTCGCTTTGAATAAGACTTTTCCAGTGAGGCCCAACATTGGTTTTACCATTTGCCTCACCACCACCTACTTTTCCCTTGGGAGTAATTAACCAAGGGTCATATTTATTTAGCCCCCCGGGCCAATGCTTGTCTAAGTGTTGGTCCAAACTAGAGCACCGTGCGGGACCGTCCCTTGGCAACTTGGGTTATGTTGGTACCTGTACGCTTAGCTTATCCGGTGTTGCCCTGAGAACGAGATATGTGCAGCTCCTATCAGGATGTCGGCGCATCGGGCGGCTTTGCTGGACTTGTTTTATTACTGTCGAAATGTCTTATATCCGGGATTCCGAGACTGATCGGGTCTTCCCGGGGAGAAGGAATATCCTTCGTTGATCGCGAGAGCTTATCATGGGCTAAGTTGGGACACCCCTGCAGGGTTTGAACTTTCGAAAGCCGTGCCCGCGGTTATGTGGCAGATGGGAATTTGTTAATGTTCGGTTGTAGAAAACCCGAAGTTGATCTTAATTAAAATACACCAACCGCGTGTGTAACCATGATGGTCTCTTCTCGGCGGAGTCCGGGAAGTGAACACGGTGTTGGAGTTATGTTTGACGTAAGTAGTTTCAGGATCACTTCTTGATCATAGTTCATCGACCGTGCTTTGCCTTCTCTTCTCGCTCTCATTTGCGTATGTTAGCCACCATATATGCTAGTCGCTTGCTGCAGCTCCACCTCATACCTTTTATCCTACCTTTAAGCTTAAATAGTCTTGATCTCGCGGGTGTGAGATTGCTGAGTCCCCGTGACTCACAGTTAGTTCCAAAACTAGTTTGCAGGTGCCGATGAGACCGTGCAGGTGACGCAACCGAGTTCAAGGAGGAGCTCGATGAAGATATTGTTCATTTTGTTGCTTCTTTTCAGTTGATCAGTAGTGGAGCCCAGTCGGGACGATCGGGGATCTGTGTAGCATTTGGGGTAGTCTTCTTTTATTTTGGTTCCGTAGTCGGACCTTGATTGTATCTGTATGATGTAATGCTTTATTCATGTATTGTGTGAAGTGGCGATTGTAAGCCAACTATGTATCTCTTTCCCTTATGTATTACATGGGTTGTGTGAAGATTACCTCACTTGCGACATTGCTTTCAATGCGGTTATGCCTCCAAGTCGTGCTTCGACACGTGGGAGATATAGCCGCATCGAGGGCGTTACAAAACTCAAAAGATAAGTCACGCCCTTGCAGGAACTGGACCAACGCAGCACCAAATCCTCGCCCAGTGCAGCTCTGTCGCGATGATGCTGCCTCCCTTTCACGCCCAGCGAGGGCTGCTTGAGCGCTAAAGGGGACCCCCCGAACATCGCGACTCGGGGGCTCTTATAGGACCTTGGGCCGCTCACCTCCTTGCCTTGACCACGGCATCGCGACCTGGCATACCAGCGATGGCTGAAGCCTACCTGGGGACTGGGGACTGGCAGCACAGAGCGCCAAGTCCTCATGAGGATAGAAAGGGGGAGCCTATCCGGGACAGAACAAGCACCTCACATCGATTCATATTAAGGATATGATTTTAACAAAAGACATGGCAGACGCCTTACATACCCCCACGGGGTGTTGCTTTGATTCCTCGCAGGGAACAAAGGTACTAATCCTAAAGAGCGCTAATCGCCTGCGCCTCCGCAAGGGACGCCATCGTCAATAGTGGGCTGCCCGGTGACGGCGCCAACCCCATCTAGATCAGTGGCGCTCGCGACCCGATGCAGCTGCCCTGCTCCGAGCACGGCGCGAGCTTGGAGGCTCGTAGCTGTCGTCGCTCGTCTCCGGAGTCGCGAGAAGCTCGGGAGAGCCGCTGGATTCCCCAGCTTCCTCGCTGCTGTCTGAGGAACTGCCGAAGGGCCGACGGGCGGGCCAGGTCCTCGCCAGTTCGCTACCCCTACCACTCTCCTTGGGCAGCACTCCAGCCGGCGTCCTTCAGCATCAAAGACCTTGAAGAACATCAGGGAGGCGCCATCGTATTCAAGATGAATTACGAGGGCACCCTCCGTCCGGCAGACCCGGGCGATCTCGCCCAGCCCCGGTGTCGGGGGGAAATCTGCCTCCACCAACACCTATGGGGACCGAGCCCCTTTCTTGGTTCGACGGGGGGCGGAGGTCGCGCGAAGAGTGGATCGAGGCGATGCACACAAGGAGTTTACCCAGCTTCGGGCCGCACGGATGCGTAAAACCCTACTGCTGCTTTGTGGTTTGGTATTGTGTTCTTGCTCGAGAGCGTGTGGTGCTACAGTACACGCGAGCTGCTGGCGAGACTGAGCGTGAATGGCCTCCTCCTTCTTCTTTTCCCCCCTGTTGCGCATGGGGCCTCCTTTTATATGTGCAAGGGGTTACCCACAGGTGGCAACATAGGCGGGGGCAAAACTGGAAACCGCTGTGTTGGGTACAGCTGTTTGCACAGTGCTATCATACCTAACTCTGACGGCAGGGGACCAGGGCATTAAATGCCTGTCCGCGTCGCCCAGACGGTGCAGGAAAGGGGCCGTCTGGAGCGCCACCATTTGCCATGATGGCTACTCTGTCAGCGTTGCTTCGCGACCGCATGTCCCTGGCTGCCCAGCCTCTCGCCACGTACGCCTGGAATGGCCCCAGAGCGACGCGTGGGTGGATGAGCTGGAGCGAAGGCGCGGGGTGGTGACTTGTCGCGGCAAACGCCTTGCCGCGGTTGGTGCCTTGTCGCGCCCGGGAGCTTGTCGCTCACCGGTCCTTGCCGGGACGCGGGGCGCGTCGCGGCAAGTATCTTGTCGTGCCTCAGTCGGCCCTCCCAGCAAGCTCCTCTTGCCGGGGCCTTGTGCTTCGAGCGGGCGTCCCGGCAAGCTCCTCTTGCCGGGCCTTGCTCTCTTCGGGTGGCCTTCCCGGCAGGCTCCTCCCGCCGGGGCCTTGGCTCAAATACTTTGTTCTTGGATGGCCCAAAAAGGGACCACGGAGAGTCTTGGCGATCGCCTGGCAAGCCTTGCCGCGGGGTGCTACGACTACCCGTGCACAAGTTCGGGGTACTAAGGGACCCCTACTTTAGTACACCGACATGAGCCCCCGGGCCTGGGCCATACACGATGCCGAGCGCTGTTGGGCCAGGCCCAAAACAGTGCACGGGCACGCGCGGCCTGGGTCATGCTGCATCTGCTTCTGCGTCCACCACGTTCCCCCCAAACGGCACGCGTCGAACGCGGCATCGTGGGGAGAGGCGTGCGTGACGTGGGCGGCAAGCGCGGGGCTGAACCCCGCAGGCATGCGTCACGTCGCAATAAAGGGGGACGGTCCGCGCTAGCTCCATAAGTGGAGGGAGGCGTGGAGGCGTGGCCCGTTCGCTGGACGGGGCCGAGGCATGGTTTCCGAGGCGCCCGCTCCCCATGATCACGGGGTGGGGAGAGGTCGCCTCATCCGTCGCCTTGGTCCTGCGCGCCAGCCACGCGGCTTCCATGCACCCGGGGTTGCGGACGGTGGAGGCAGGAAACCGGGCCGTCGCGGGTCGGGGCAGCAGGTCGGCCCCAGTCGCCTGGCCTTCCTGCGTCCTGATTGGTTGAGCGGGGCGGCCGAGCCCCCACCCTGCTTCTTTATAAAGAGCAAGAGGGGGCAACGGAAATCCGCACTCCTTCGTCTTTCTTTCTCTTCGGCTTCTGATCCCCTCCCTCCATTCACCATGGAGAAAGGGAACCCTGGTCCTTCATCGGTGGCGGCGAGGGTTGCCGCTAGGCAACGCGCCCCTCCTCCCCTTGCACCCGCAGTGGCGGAGCCAGCCGTAAGGGGAAGGGGGAGGGGGTGAGGTCGTGGACGAGGCCGAGGCGCCCAGGGAAGAGGCGGGCGGGGTGACGCGCCGGCCTCGCCTCCGCCAGCGGCTCCTCTTCCCACGGCGGTCCACCTCGGGGACGATCCTTGCGAGTTCTTCGTCAGGCTGCGCCGGGCGCCTCACCGCCGCCTCCGCCTCCCGGCTCCCTTTGCAAGCGTGATGGAGATGGAGCAACCCGAGACGCTAAGGCTGCGCATGAAGGGCTGCGGGATCAGCGGCACGCGGGTCCACGTCGAGTCCCCAGCCCCCGGCGTGGTGTATCTTGGCCGAGGGTGGAAGACATTCGCCCATATCCACAGCTTGATGGAGGGGTTCACCCTCCATTTTAAGTTGATGGAGGGCGATCTCCTCTCCGTCAAGGCCTTCGGGGACTTCGGGACCCGGGCCCGGTGCTGCGTGGATAGCTCCTCCGACAGCGAAAGCTCCTCCTCGAGCGAGAGTGACGAGGAGGGGAGCGACAGCGACGACGAGGGCAGCGGTCGTCGGGATGACGGGTCCGACTAGGCACCGGTCGCGGCTCCGCGTGGCACCGGCGACCCCATCATCCGCGTCGCGGGCTTCTTGAGCTTCCCGGGGTCGTCTCCTTGGCGGCTGGCGTAGGGAGGCTGCGGAAGAGGAAGAGGGCGGGCGGCAAGGCCGTCAACTCGGAGTACGAGGGCTAGATGCCCTCGACAACGTGTTGACGTCCCGCTGCCTCATCTTCGAGCTCCACTTCCGGCGCCGCCGTCACCATCCAGCCTCCGGACGGCCCCCGGGGCGTTCTGTTGGTGTCTTCTGGCACCCGTAGCTCGCCTAGGCGCCCCTTTTGCCCTTTTCGCCTCCTTGTCCTACCTCCTGAGGAGAGAGACAAGAAAGGGATTACGGGCATCTTATCTTTTTTCAGTCTGTAAGCCCTCGGGCCTTAGCTGTGTTTAAAACTTGCAATCCCATCTTTCATGTTTTTCATTCTCTCGGAACTGTACCTGAGCGGAATGTTTTTAATGAAAAGGGGATGTTTGCCGGGCCATTTGCCCCGTGGGTAAAACCCACGCCAAGGAGCGAACCCTTTGTATCGTTAAGATAGACACTTCTTTGCCCAGCAACAGGCCCTGCCGTCTTCCTGCGCCACTCGACCTCTCTCACGCCTTTGGCGGAGGAAGGGACGAAGCGGGTTCGGGCCCCTCGTTCCGCCCCTTTGCCGCCGCGACTACTACCAAAACGGGCCCCAGGAACGTGCTCTGGGGCCTGTCGTTAAGGGAGCACGGTAGCTTTTAGGAGGAAACAATGTTCTCGTATTCCACAGTTCATAAGAGAATGCATGACAAGGGATGCAAAAACTTGTCTGGGATTGCAGCCCCCGGCAACCTTGGCTTGCCGCGGGCGAATCTTCGTACTCGCAGCCCCCGGCAACACTGGCTTGCCGGGGACCAGGCGCTGGCCCGCCCTTCTTCTCTTCTTCGTCCTTAAGCGGCCTGGCCAGGATATGCATAACCCTGCGAACCAAAGGAAACGAAGGAACATGAAAAAGGACGCAGACTCGACCTCTAAGCTAGGGGTTAGCAGCTGTTAGGCACTATCAACCCTAACCAAGGACGAGACTCGACTCAGCATGCATGCTAAAACTTAGGGCGCCAGCGCTTCATTTACTGCTGCTCAGGGTCTGCGCCTGGCTTTGTACAAAGGATTACATGCAACTGCGGCAAGACTTGTACAAAAGGTTGGTTGCCGGGCGGGGCCCGACAACCGCGCCTTACGGGTAAAACTTACGAAGATGCTCAATATTCCAGGAGTTGCTCACCGGAGTGCCATCTTCGGTCTCGAGGCGGACAGCACCGGGCCTCGTGACTCGTCTCACCCAGTAAGGGCCTTCCCACTTCGGCGTCAACTTGTTATGATTCTTGGCGGACGGGGCGCACCGAAGAACAAGGTCGCCTTCCTCGAAGCTTCTGGCTTTAACTTTGCGGCTATGGTAGCGATGCAAAGCTTGCTGGTAGCGCGAGGCTCGCACAGCAGCCTGAAGACGATCTTCCTCAAGGAGCAGCGCGTCATCTTCACGCAGCCGCTCTTGCTCAAGCTCATCATAAGCGAGCACTCGAGGTGACCCGTATACGAGTTCCGTGGGGGTAACTGCTTCTGCTCCATAGACTAGAGCAAATGGTGTCTGGCCAGTGGCTCGATTTGGCGTCGTTCTGATCGACCAAAGAGCCACCGGCAGCTCCTCGATCTAGTTTCTTCCGCACTTGTGCAGCCTGTCGAAAGTTCTGGTCTTGAGCCCGCGCAGTACTTCGGCATTGGCCCTTTCAGCTTGACCGTTGCTCCTGGGATGAGCAACAGAAGCGAAGCAGACCTTGGCGCCAAGATCTTGGACGTATTGCATGAAGGCGCGGCTCGTGAATTGTGTACCGTTGTCGGTGATGATCCTATTGGGGATCCCGAAGCGGCAGACAATCGACCTGAAGAACTTGATGGCTGACTGTGCTGTCACCTTCCTCACCGGTTCCACTTCCGGCCACTTTGTGAACTTGTCGATTGCGACGTACAAGTACTCAAAGCCCCCGATAGCTCGGGGGAAGGAGCCGAGGATGTCGAGCCCCCAGACCGAAAATGGCCAGGATAAAGGGATCGTCTGGAGAGCTTGAGCTGGCTGGTGTATCTGCTTGGAATGGAACTGACACGCTTCACACTTGGTTACTTGTGCAGTTGCATCCTGGAGGGCTTTCGGCCAGAAGAAACCTTGCCGGAATGCTTTGCCGGCAAGTGCTCTTGCGCCAATGTGGTGACCACATATGCCTCCATGTATCTCTGCCAACAGCTTCTGTCCGTCTTCCCGGGAAATACACTTCAATTTCACACCGTTGCGCCCTCTTCTGTACAGCGTGTTGTCGACGAACTGGTACATACTCGAGTGCCGGGCTACTCTTTCCGCTTCTTCTTGTTCTTCGGGAAGTTCTCCGTGCTGGAGGAAATGGACAGTCTGCTGCGCCCATGCTGGAGCCTATGGCTCGACAACAAGGACTGAAGGCACATCTGCTGCTGCGGGAACGTCCGCTTCTACGGCGACGATATGGGGCTCAGCCGGAGCTTGACATTCCCCGGCAAGCTTGCTGGAGCAAAACTTGTCGGGAACGCCTGCTTCTACGGAACAAACCCTGGGGTTTTCCGGAGCAGACGGATCCTCAGCGCTCTTGGCGTCGATCTTGGGGACCTTCTTGGCGGCGGCTCCGGGGAGCTCTGCCGGAAGATAGTCGCCGGAGACCAACTTCCTCTTCTTGTTCTGTCTGGTTGATGGCGGGCAGCGGTGGCGAACGGCGTGTGGAGCGGGATGTGCTCGAACTTCTAACTATGTTAGAAGGAGCAACACCCGGACCAGGCAGCCGCGCCACGCTCGCGCCAACACGTAGGTGTGAGTGCTGGCCTTGAGCGCCCTGGGATCCGCTGGCTCGATCTGGGTCCAGCGAGCGTATGGTGCCATGGGTGCCAAGACGCTGCTGGTCCCGGGCCTCCTGAGAGGGGCGCGGTGCATGTTCGGACGCCGTGGCGCCATGAGCTGGCTCGACGATGCCTGTCCCGCCGCCGGTGCCGTCCCCACCACCCGTTTGCTCCAAGGGCGGTGGGTTCGACGCGGACGGACCGGCCACCTCCGGAGCTTTCTTCTTCGGTGGCATGTCGATTAAGATGATGGAGATCTAGCATGCGCAGACGCCGGATCAGGTTCACACAACTTCGACGCCCCCTACCTGGCGCGCCAAAGATGTCGGGGGGAAATCTGCCTCCACCAACACCTATGGGGACCGAGCCCCTTTCTTGGTTTGGCGGGGGGCGGAGGTCGCGCGTAGAGCGGATCGAGGCGATGCACACAAGGGGTTTACCCAGCTTCGGGCCGCACGGATGCGTAAAACCCTACTGCTGCTTTGTGGTTTGGTATTGTGTTCTTGCTCGAGAGCGTGTGGTGCTACAGTACACGCGAGCTGCTGGCGAGACCGAGCGTGAATGGCCTCCTCCTTCTTCTTTTCCCCCTGTTGCGCATGGGGCCTCCTTTTATATGTGCAAGGGGTTACCCACAGGTGGCAACGTAGGCGGGGGCAAAACTGGAAACCGCTGTGTTGGGTACAACTGTTTGCACAGTGCTATCATACCTAACTCTGACGGCAGGGGACAAAGGCATTAAATGCCCGTCCGCGTCGCCCAGACGGTGCAGGAAAGGGGCCGTCTGGAGCGCCACCGTTTGCCACGATGGCTACTCTGTGAGCGTTGCTTCGCCACCGCATGTCCCTGGCTGCCCAGCCTCTCGCCACGTACGCCTGGAATGGCCCCAGAGCGACGCGTGGGTGGATGAGCTGGAGCGCAGGCGCGGGGTGGTGACTTGCCGCGGCAAACGCCTTGCCGCGGTTGGTGCCTTGTAGCGCCCGGGAGCTTGTCGCTCACCGGTCCTTGCCGGGACGCGGGGCGCGTCGCGGCAAGTATCTTGTCGTGCCTCAGTCGGCCCTCCCAGCAAGCTCCTCTTGCCGGGGCCTTGTGCTTCGAGCGGGCGTCCCGGCACGCTCCTCTTGCCGGGGCCTTGCTCTCTTCGGGTGGCCTTCCCGGCAGGCTCCTCCCGCCGGGGCCTTGGCTCAAATACTTTGTTCTTGGATGGCCCAAAAAGGAACCACGGAGAGTCTTGGCGATCGCCTGGCAAGCCTTGCCGCGGGGTGCTACGACTGCCCGTGCACAAGTTCGGGGTACTAAGGGACCCCTACTTTAGTACACCGACACCCGGGTCATGAAGACCTTGCCCGGAGCGACGCCCGCGACCTCTGCTCCGGTTGCAGGGGTGCTGCAGTCGGTGTGCTGCAGCCAGAGCTCCAGAGCCCCGCTCCGCGGCATCTCGAAGGCGAAGGAGGGAGGAAGACGGATCCAGGAGCTCGGAGGCATGGCGGCGTGAAGCACGAGCTCGCGAGAGGAGCCCTCGGCGCGGACTCCAGGAGGAACGACGCGCACCACCGTGACTCGTCGGCGTCGACGGCGGCACTGTCGGTGTCGCTCGACGCACTCCTCCCTAGGGCCCGCGACACGGGCGTACAAGGGCAGCGGAAACCCAGGCGGCGGCCGCTCGTACCACAGCCTGGACACCTCCTGCCAAGCACCCTCGTCTCGGCGGCAGAGGACTGGTCGTTTCTTCGGCGGAAGAGGGTCAGGACCCTCTCGGGGGGCCTTCCCCTTCTCTTCTGCAGAAAACCGGCGGATTGGTGCTATTGGCATATGGAGAAGCAAGGGCGAGGAAGAAGAAGAAAGGGAGTAGCAGGAAGGAATGGACTGAAGGGGCTCATGCAGTCCCGTACTTATAGCCGGAGAAGGCCAACCACCGAGCACCACGATCGCAGGTAATCATGACCCGTTTCTCTGCATGCAGGGACTTGTCAAGTCGTGCAGTCGCCGAGGCGTCATGGGGAAGCGCAGTCGCCCACGTCCAATCAATCACCACGCGGCGCCCAAGGCTGCAGGCTTTTGGGGCCCGCGGCGCTTCGCGCTTGTCCCTTCGCTTCTCCGCTAGGCCCAGCCCGGGCGCGCCTTGGGCCCGGGGGCTACTGTCGGCGTTCTGGGAACAAGCGTCCCCAGACTTGCCTGCCTGCAGTGTGGCTCAAGTGGGGGCCCAGCGCGGCCCATCTTCATCAGCTCAAGCTCAAGACCTTCGCGAGGGGCCAAGCCTCGCGGGGAGGACAACAGGAAGGTTCCTCAGAGGCAGCCTCATCAGGCAGGCTCGCGAGGAGGCGGAGTGATCAAGGCAGGGGTACCTCGCGAGGAGCCCATGACGTAAGCCATGACGATCGAGGCCAGGCGGGCGCCGGCCTGCGCAGTGTCCTTGTTTTCCTTTCGGTGCAAAGGGGGCAAGCACAGGCCAAGGCATCAGGCAAAGGTTATCGTTCCGGTGCAACGAGACCAAGACCAGCCGAACGGCAGGACGAAGGTCACCGTGGAGCCCAAGACGGTGTCATCACCAGTGCTTTTGGCAGCCGAAGACCACCTTTGGTCAGGATAACTTGTACTAGATGTTCCCCTTCAAAATGGCCAATTGTTGGCGCCCTTCCCGCTCATTATTTGGGGGAGAGGCCCAGGGCCTCTATAAATAGAGCTAGCCACCACAGAGTAGAGGGCATCCAGAAATCTGATAGAGCCCTAGCAGAGAGATAGAGGGGCAACTGAACTCACCCAAGCAGTTCACCGCACCAGCTCAGGAACACCCCTCGCGAGGCTGTTCTTCCCCTGTACTGTTCATCATCAGCCCCTGAGGCAATCCACCACACCACACACTGGAGTAGGGTATTACACCACAACGGTGGCCCGAACCAGTATAAACCTCGTGTCCTTTGTGTTGTTCATCGTTTCCAGCTTAGATCAAGCGGGGAGATCAGACGTAGATCGGTAGGGGAGAGATTTCCGCGCGCACCACAGTGGTCGAACCTCAAGGGTCTGCCGGAAACCGAAATCCAACAGATCGCCCCTAGGGCCTCATGGATCGCTGCCCTGCAACAAGAAGAACAAACGGAGAACAAGGAAGAACAAGAACAAGGGAGAGAGATAAAAGTAACGATAAAAAGTGGTAGATGATTTGTTCGATTGTGTGTGTTCAATTGGCCGTCACCCCTTAGATATATAAGAGGCGGCTGGGCTGCCCGTGCAAGGAAAGGCTTCAATTCACGTCCAATACCCTAGCCCAATTCGGATATGTTTGGTCCGAACTTCTCCAAAACTGTTCGGTAAAATCTGGCTGTATCTTGCAGGTCGTTTTTGGGTAGTAAACGACCTCGGATGGAAAAGAGCCCAAAAGCAATCTTGACCGATTCGACGAGATGAACAACTTTTGTTGAACGTTTTTTGATTAGAGGTCATCCTGTTAGCCAAATCGCTCGCGCAAAAATACGCAAAAATACATATTATTCGCGCTACCCATCAGACACATGGCTGATGGGGCGCGCAACTTTTGGCTCGTGATAGGGCCGCACTCAGATGGCTCTAACTTTTGTATACGTTCACGGATTGAGACAATTTTTATATCAGAAATGACCGATTCGACGGGACGAAGACAATTCATGTAGAAAGTTTTCTCATATGAGGCCATCTTGAGAGCGTAATTAGCCGAATAGTGTTCTAGACACAAAACCTGAGTACTTCGAACACAACTTCGGTCTTAGAGATGAGATCGGATGGCTACGGTCCAAATATCAAAGTTTCTCCTTTTGCTGATACAGAACTTTCTCACTTTGAGCACTTTTCCATTGGAGGCCTTCTTGATTATGTTTTTGATCATGCCAAAATCTGGTGTCAACACTTGCCCCCTGTTTTTCGGCAAAGCTAGCGTGCCGAAAAATAACTTGTACCGTATTGATTCTAAGGACGATATCAACACTTCATCGGTAATTATATATCGGCCATATGGATCAGCAACAAAATGCAGCTAATCAAATGAATGATGATGTGGTAAAACCCTTGCATGATGTAAGAAGTTATTTTGCGTCCATGGACGGTAACCAGTCATACCTGAGGATGAATTCCATGTCATCAGCAGCAATGTCATAGTTGAAGAATGTGGATAATGTGTGCACCAAAGACGTTGGAACCTTCGGCTTGGTCGTTCATAATTTTCACTCTTTTCCTTTTTTACCTTTGTCGCACTTCTTGCGATGGAAGCTCGCACACCATTCTTCTTTTGACTACTTCCTTTGGGAACCAATGCCATGTTTCTCTATTGAAGCTCTTGTGCACTAAATTTTTGTAATTCTTTTTTTGCCAATATGATAAGCCAAGTGGGCTCCCCGGCTGTGATTTTGTTTGAACTAATGACAATTATTGTTTTACCTTGTGCACTCTCAACTTCTTCTCTTCAGATTTGGCACTTGATTGACTTGTCTCATTTCCTTTAGTAGCCAATGTCAACACTTTAATTGGCTCTTCTTCATTGGAGATTGACCATCTTTTTTAACACGGTAAACTTGCTTGACCACCTCTTTCTTGTTCCTTGAGCTCCGGACCGATTCCTTATGATTGAAACGGTCTTTGACATGTGCTTGTTCAAATGTTGATCATTTTGGAGCTGCATAATGTTTGTGAGATGGTCTAAAATAAGATGAAGAATGCGCCCTTGTATCATACCTGTCCCACGATGGATATGGATTTACATGATCATAGGAAGGTACCCATGGCATTGGCATTGACGACACAAAATATGGCTACGAATATACTGCATTAGAATTCTCATTTTGCCAATACCGATCCTCGGGTTTGCGCCTAGGGGGTGGTCTTGATGCTCTTGAATTACTTGGCTGATAAACACTGTTCTCCTCACTTATCTTCTGATATTTTCCAATAGTTGCGCGAAAGTGACTTTCGGCTTTTTACCTTTGTGCTTACCTCGGCCTTTGCTTTCTTTGGTTGTGCTTGCAGCAATCTTTGGATTTTCTTGTTCCCCCCAAGTACTTGGCATCTTTTGCACAACCTCGATGGAATTTTCAGCCTCAAGAATATTATCATTGTGCTCTTGAACAACTTCCTTACTTGAAAGCTTGATCCCAATATCCACAGTTTTTACCTTCTCATGTTCAAATGGACTAGCTTGAAGCAGCCGATGCAAAAATCATTTGCCATCAGGACCAATCGGAATAGACAGATCATCTCTTGGTATCTCAACAAATTTCAGTCGTCCTCTATCAATGGCCGATTTGACATTTGACGAAACATGTTGCAATCCTCAAAATTATGCTTGGATGAATCATGCAACTTACAATACATTCGTCCTTTGATTGATGGCTTGACATGGTGATCAAGAATTCTAATGTAATTATTTTTCAGCAACAAGTCAAATATTGATCACATGCTTGAATTAAGGTATACCTTTCGTTTTCTAGCCGATCTTGGTGTGCGAATGGCTTTGGAGTTAAGCAAACGAATGGTTCAAATTTGGAATATCCCCATTCGGCTATGCATTGTGTTTTGCACCCTATCTCCGATGTATTTGGATAAGATATTATATTAGCATCGAATTTTTCAAAAGAATTTGACCTTGGCTTTAAATTTCTGAAACGAAAATAGTTAGAGTACACATGTCTCAATTGCGTCCAAGTATGAAGCAAACAAAGCTACCCAATTAGATATGAAATTTTGATAAAGCAATGGGGAAAACTTTGGCTGCAATAATAGGTCACTATTAGTCTTTCTAAATGGCACAATAGGTTGACCGATATGTTCTATAACAGCTTTATTGCAAACAAGTAAATTTCCCTTCTTCATTGGTCTTTCAAAATTACTTATGAGAATTTTTCTAATACATGCATCAACAATAAAGTTGTGACCAAATCTAAAAATAGGTAAATCACTTGCTAGACATACCTCTTTGAATATATTGTGAGAGCATGACGGCGATGTGATTTGAATGATACTTTGTTCCGTTTTCAGTTGGCCCCAACGCCTTGGCATCTTTTTTTTCTTTAATAAATTCGGCACACATAATATTCGGTTCAACTTTTTCAATAACCGAATTTTCTTTGTTACCTGAATCACTACTTTTATCTTTTGTATTTGCAAGGATTCTCGCTCTTGTCTAATTTTAGCCCACATCTCATTGGCGAGCTTTAAACTTTTTCATCTCAATTTCTATCCACTCCTCATGAGATTGCCCCCCAATACTTTGAGAATTTTCCGGCAAGTGCCAAAACTTTACAATTGTTTAGGGGGTGCACCGGATGGTACAACACTGGACGAATGCATCATTTGCACAACTCTAGCTTTTACTGCAGCAAAATCATGAGGCTTCTGGCCTTCTATTAGTTCCTTTCGAATGGAGTTGCACAAATCCCAAGAGAATGTAAGCTTGTTCTCAACTACTCCGTCTGGATATGGTTGCCCCCGATGCTCTTAGACTCTTTTGGCAATGAGATGTTGCCGAAATTCTGTAATTGTGTAGGGGGGACATGATATGCCATGGTAGTAGGTGAAGGCATTTGTGCTGCTGCAGAAGTTTCACTTATTCGGCCATGACCATGAAGGTGTGGAGCCGAATTATGGACATCAACAGTTGTGTATGGTGCCAAATATTTAGTAGCATTAGGTGTAGCATATGATGTTTGAGGGTAATTGGCCGATTAACTAGTAACATGGCCAATTCCTCTATCCACCGGCACATTTGGATTAACATACTGCAAGTTATTTGCCGATGAATGAAAGGTTTAAACACTTTGTTGCATACTATTGGAAGTTCCTGCATAGGGTGTCTCAACTTGATTAACCGAACTCATCATGTTTTTCATCGGCATATAGATTTGTGGGGTTGCCGATGTATGGGAGTTGGGATACATATGTTGCATGTTGC
The DNA here is from genome assembly GCA_032464435.1 of Aegilops umbellulata. Classification (NCBI taxonomy): domain Eukaryota; kingdom Viridiplantae; phylum Streptophyta; class Magnoliopsida; order Poales; family Poaceae; genus Aegilops; species Aegilops umbellulata. The sequence continues at coordinate 211,729,871 of CP136058.1, forward strand.
TAAAATTATATGAAGTTGAAGCATGAAGATTATTCTGAATCATCTGTTGCGCATAATTAGATTCATAATTGATAAAACTAGGGCTACCCGATACATTATGCTCATTAGATGATCTAGCAACAACATATGCATTATTTGCATCTACATATGTGAATTGGGTATTCATATTACCTTTGTAGATTGCAAACCCTAGATGACGATCTCTTCGTAGCAAGAACGGGCTGGAGACCGTTCGAAGCTTCATCCCCAGCGGAGTCGCCAAAAAGTGTGTTCACACACAAACACGTCACTATGTACCCTCGACGCCGGGGGTGATGCACCGTAACTCACGTCGAAGGAGACCCGACCGGAAGCGCGGTACGCAAGCAATCCGGCGGGCGCTTTTGTAGACCTGAAGCCCCGCTTGCCCGGGAGGGACCCCGTCAGGGCTCGCGGCAGCTATGGGATGCCCTAGGTCGACCTGATCACCCTAGGTCCTCGTGGATCGCCGCCCTGCAACAAGAAGAACGAACGAAGAACGAGGAAGAAGAAGAACAAGAGAGAGAGAGAGATAAAAGTAAAGATAAAAAGTTGTAGATGATTTATTCGATTGTGTGTGTTCAATTAGCCGTCACCCCTTAGGTATATAAGAGGCGGCTGGACTTCCTGTGCAAGGAAAAGGCTTCAATTCATGTCCAAAACCCTAGTACAATTCAGATATGTTTGGTCTGAACTTTCCAAAATTGTTCGGTAAAATCTAGCTATATCTTGCAGGTCATTTCTGGGGCCAAGAAGTAGAAAATCAGTAGGGTATTTTCATTTTCCACACAAGACTTCAACATCTCTAACAATCCCAAGTGGTGGGATGGTATCTCTATTAGAAAGTTTAATAGTGACATCTATGTCTTCTATTTCAGCGGGTGCTATATCATTCATAATTTCTAGGTATAAGGTAAAAGGAATCGCACTCACACTAGCACCCAAATCACATAAAGCATGGTAGCGATGATCTCCTATTTTAAGTGAGATAACATGCACGCCAACAACAAGCTTATTCTTATTTTTAGTATAGGGTTTGGCAATTCTAGCAGCTTCATCACAGAAGTAAATAACATGCCCATCAATATTTTCGACCAAGAGATCTTTAACCATAGCAACACTAGGTTCTACTTTATTTTGTTTAGAGGGTTTAGGTGCGTTAATGTTACTTTTGTGAAGCACTGTTGATACCTTAGCATGTTCCTTTATCCTAACAGGGAAATGTGGTTTTTCAATATAAGCAGTAGGAACTACTGGATCAACATTGTAAATGATAGTTTCATATTTAACTATAATCGGTTGTTTAATTTCTTCTTTAATAGGGGGATGATATTTAAACCACTTCTCCTTAGGGAGATCAACATGAGTAGCAAATTATTCTCAAAAAGAGGCTACTATCTCAGAGTCAAGTCCATATTTAGTGCTAAACTTGTGAAAAGCATTGGTATTCATAAAAGATTTAACACAATCAAGCTCAAGCTTAATACCTGACTCTTTACCTTCGTCGAGTTCCCAATCTTCAGAGTTGCATTTAATTCTTTCTAAATATCCCACCTGAATTCAATAGTCTTCTTCATAAAAGAACCAGCACAAGAAGTATCAAGCATGGATTGATCATTACGAGAAAGTCGAGCATAAAAATTCTGAATAATAATTTTTCTTGAGAGATCATGATTGGGGAATGAATATATCATTGACTTAAGCCTCCCCAAGGTACATCAATATTTTCTCCTTCACGAGGCCAAAAATTATATACGTAATTCCGATCACGATGAACTAGATGCATATGATAATTTTTTTGGTGAAATTCCAATTTCAACCGATTCCAATTCCAAGATCCAGTATCATGGCATAGCCTATACCATGTCAATGACCCCCCCCCCCCAAAGATAAAGGGGAAACCTTCTTCTTAACTTCATCTCCGGGTAAACCTGCAAGCTTAAACAATCCACAAATTTCATCCACATGTATCAAATGCATAATTGGGATGCTTCGTTCCGTCTCCTCCATAAGGATTAGCTAGCAGTTGCTCTATCATACTCGAAGGAATTTCATAACTAATATTTTCAGTAGGTGCAGTAGGTTGAGGGGAAACTCTTTGTGCTTCCGGTTGAGGTAAAGATACCAAGGATTGTTTTCCATAGTAACAAGTGACAATAAATTTCAGCACATAATATAATTTTTTCCTTACCGATTTCCACTTACCAAGAGCACTTCACTCCCCGGCAACGGCGCCAAAAAAGAGTCTTGATAACCCACAAGTATAGGGGATCAATCATAGAGCTTTTGATAAGTAAGAGTGTCAAACCCAACAAGGAGCAGAAGGAAATGACAAGCGGTTTTCAGCAAAGTAATTTCTCCAAGCACTGAAACTGTCAATAACAAGTAGTTCGATAGTAAAATAATTTTTAACGAGCAAGTAACGGTAACAGTAAATAAAGTGCAGCAAGATAGCCCAATCCTTTTTGTAGCAAAGGACAAGTTGGAATGGTCTTTTATAATAAGAAAAGCGTTCTTGAGGGCACACAGGAATTTCATCTAGTCAGTTTCATCATGTTGGTTTGATTCGCGTTCGCTACTTTGATAATTTGATATGTGGGTGGATCGGTGCTTGCGTGCTGTTCTTACTTGAACAAGCCTCCCACTTATGGTTAACCCCCACGCAAGCATCCACAACTACTAAAGATGAAATAAGAAAACAATCTAACCATAGCATTAAACACATGGATCCAAATCAGCCCCTTACGAAATAACACATAAACTAGGGGGTTTAAGCTTCTGTCACTCTAGCAACCCATCATCTAATAACTACTCCACAATGCATCCCCTTAGGCCCAAAGATTGGGAAGTGTCATGTAGTCAACGTTCACATAACACCACTAAGGGAATCACAACATATATATCATCAAAATATCGAACGAATATCAAATTCACATGATTACTTGCAACATGACTTCTCCTGTGGCCTCAAGTACAAGGGCAACTACTCACAAATAATATTCATGCTCAAGATCAAAGGGATATTAAATAGCATAGTAGATCTGAATATATAATATTCCACCAAATAAACCATCTAGCATCAACTACAAGATGTAATCAACACTACTAGTCACCCACATGTACCAATCTGAGGTTCCGGTACAAAAAATGAACACAAGAGATGAACTAGGGTTTTGAGATGAGATGGTGCTGTTGAAGATGTTGACGAAAATTGGCCTCCCAAAGATGAGAGGGTTGTTGGTGATGACGATGGCTTCAATTTACCCCTCCGAGAGGGAAGTTCCCTCGGCGGAATCACTCCACCGGAGGGCAAAAGTGCTCCTGCCCAAGTTCCGCCTCAAGACGGTGGCGCTTCATCCCGAAAGTTCCCTCTTTATTTTTTTTCTAGGTTAAAAGACCTTATGTACGAGAAGATGGGCACGGGAGGTGGGCCGTGGGGCCCACTACTCACGAGGACGCGTCAGGGGGGGGGGGTATGACGCGCCGTGGTGCCTTGTGGCAACCTGGCTGCCCCACTGTGGCAGTTCTTCTCTCCAATATTTATTATATATTCCAAAATAATTCTCCGTAAAATTTTAGCTCATTTGGAGATGTGTAGAACAGGTATCTCTGACATAGCTTTTTCAGGTCCAGAAATGCAGCTGCCGGTATTCCCCCTCTTTGTGTAAACCTTGCATATTATGAGAGAAAAGGCATTAGAATTACTCCACAAGGTGTTATAATGCATAAAAACACTATAAATAACAGTAGGAAAACATGCAAAATGGACATATCACTTGGCTTCAAGAATGATAGCCTTGTCAACAAATTCCTGGTAATTGTTAAAGGTAGCTACGGTCAACTAAACTCCCAGCTCATCATTCAGTCCCTCTAGAAATATCTCCTGCTTAGCAGCATCTGTGGCCATGTCTCCTGGTGCATATCGGGCCAACTGGCTGAACTCATCCACACACTATGCCATTGAACGACTTCCTTGGCGTAGGTTGCGGAGTTCTCTCTTCTTCAGACTCATGGCTCTAGTTGAAACATGCGCGGTGGGAAAGCTTGCTGGAACTGATCCCAAGTCATATTAGCCATGGGGTATCTGGTGGTGTAGTTCTCCCACCATGCAGTTGCTGGTCCATATAGCTGGTGGGCGGCAAACCTAACCTTCTCTGCGTCAGTGCATCCTGCGATGGCCAGCTCTCTTTCGATCTTGTGAAGACAGTAATCTACGACAATTGGCTCTGTGCTGCTTGAGAACACAGGTGGGTTCAACCTCAAGAATCAAGAAAGGTTATCAGGCAGCGGTGGATTGTTGTTGTTCTGGTTCCGGTTCTACATAAGAAGTTACAACAACTGGTTCTCGGTCTGGAGTAACTGCTCCATGCTGGGTCAATTGTTCCCTGAGCCACTCCTGGTATTTCCGCATCTCGACGACATCTGCTTGGGTAGAATAGACGAGATATAGAGAGAATAAGGTCTAAGGGAAAAACACTACGCATAAGCAAATGAGGCAAATAAATTCCAAATAACACCATTCCATTTCAGACAAGGTTCACACCATCGAGCCTAAGATAACTATTACATTGAGTCTCAAAACGACATCGAACTAATAAAAAATCTAATCATGAAATTCGAAATACTAATATCTAAAATGGTGGTCGGCTAAAAGTTCTGATGGGTAGAAGACTCCATCATGTCATCATCATCATCGTCTTTGTGGTCCTCGTCCTGGCTGATGAAACACCTGTCGGAGTCATCCTTCTGAATGTTTTTTCCCTGATCTAGCTTCTCCTCGGCTTTTCCCAGCTTCATCTTCTTTAGTTTTTCATGCCTTTCCAATAGCACGCTGATTTCCTCCTAGTATCCATCACAGGTTGCCTTGGGTTCATCCTCCAGCTCAATATTCTTGGTGATCAGCTTCCTGGTGTCCCTCATGCTTCCATGCATCTGGATCTCCAATCGGCGGATGTGCTGGTCCAAATCCTGTATGTATGATGCGATCGTCTTCCCTGGTGCAGACCATTTCCCCTTGGTGATCCCAGCGTTCGCATATCATGTAGATGGTCTTTTCGAGGTCCTTGTGACACTCCTCACAAATGCGTCGAAAGATGATTTGTGCTACAATACTCCTGCCTAAGTTCCAGGTTGGCACATCCCAGTAGAAATCCATAGCCTCAGTGGTAACTCCAAAAGTACGTCTAGGAATTTGGACACCAATTCTCCAGTGTTTCTCCTCCGGCAAGGTCACGATGAAAGTTTCGGTGAAGGTGGGCAGGACGATGCTTAGGTACTTCATGATGTTCTTCAGGCATGGTCAAGTCGGGCTGAGCAAACTTGCTCTTGGAGGTCGATGTCGGTGTCAAAACCGGCGGATCTCGGGTAGGGGGTCCTGATCTGTGCGTCAAGGCCGGATGGTAACATGAGACAAGGGACGCGATGTTTTTACCCAGGTTCGGGCCCTCTCGATGGAGGTAATACCCTACTCCTGCTTGATTAGTATTGATGATATAGGTAGTACAAGAGTAGATCTACCACGAGATCAAGGAGGCTAAACCCTAGAAGCTAGCCTATGGTATGATTGTGTATGAAGATGATTGTCCTACGGACTACAACCCTCCGGTTTATATAGACACCGGATAGGGTTAGGGTTACACAGAGTCGGTTACAAGGGTAGGAGATCTTGAATATCCGCATCGCCAAGCTTGCCTTCCACGCCAAGGAAAGTCCCATCCGGACACGGGACGAAGTCTTCAATCTTGTATCTTCATAGTCTAGGATCCGGCGAAGTTATAGTCCGGCGACCCGAACACCCCCTAATCCAGGACTCCCTCAGTAGCCCCTAAACCAGGCTTCAATGACGACGAGTCCGGCGCGCAGATTGTCTTCGGCATTGCAAGGCGGGTTCCTCCTCCAAGTCCTTCGTAGAAGATTGTAAACACCAAGAATAGTGCCCGGCTCTGCAAATAAGTTTCCACATAGTGCCATAGAGAGAATAATATTAACACAAATCAAATCTACCCTCTCACGGAGGTTCAAGTAAAAAAGCCGAGGAAGGCCGGATACCTGTCCAAGGACATCCCGCACCGGCTTCCCGAGAAGGGGCAGCTTCTCCCCACCCCAAGGCCCCATGAGAGGGTAGATTTCCTTCCCCACTTCCTCTGCGGACTGGGTTTTCCACTCCACCCATTTGTCCGGGGACTCATGTTCTACTACGGCCTGGATTTCCACGATCTGGCCCCAAACTTCATCCTCAACATCTCGACGTTTATCGTCGTGTGCGAGGCCTTCCTCCGCGTCCGCCCCCATTTCGGCCTCTGGCTTAAGACTTTCAACGTCAAGCCCAAGGTGGTGCGCGGCAGCCAAGCGGAGTGCGGAGGCGCCATGGTGGGCAAGATGGCCAACGTCCTATGGTTCGAGGGCTCCTTTGTGGAGAGCCTAAAGGGGTGGCAAGCAGGGTGGTTTAATATCACCGAGCCACGCGATCCGAAATGGATCGCAGCCCCCGAGTTCCGATCCGGACCCCCCACGCGGCTAGTGTCCTGGAAAGAGACGGGCCTGTCATGGGGCAACGAAGAAGAGGTGACCGGATTGCAAACTTGCATCCAGTCCCTGGTGAACAAACCAATCAGGCTTGTCAATGTAGTCCAGGTCATGCTCGTTCGCCGAATCCTCCCGTGTCAACAACGGGACTTTACTCTATGGGAGTTCGACCCGGCGCAGCACTCAGCCCTTAACAGGCTCTTCGACACGACGTATGAAGACATCTGGAAGGTGCTAATCAAAGGCGTCGAGGCTCCCGGATCCACTTCCGAGGACCGCGGATACAGCTCACAGCGTCATGCTGGCGAGGTAAGCTATTTTCACCCTCTACAGGATGTTAAGTTCTTTCATAGTTTGACTCTATGCGGGATCTAAACTCCCTTACCTCTAACAGGCTTGGCAGGCGATATCCGGACCGATTAACTGTCCGGCTCCCTTGCCCGAAGACCCAGCCCCTGCTCTCTTAGAGAAGCTGCTGGCTCCGGCGCCTTATGTGGTGCCGGAGAAGAAGGCCAAGAAGAAGAAGGCCACGGGGACTCGAAAAAGTGCCCGCAATGTGGCGGTGTCGGACTCATCATCTGACGAGTCCGAGACGCTCTCCCCTCGTGAGAACGAGGAGGAGGAAGAAGAAACCTCTCCCCCTCCAGCGGGGGGAGGAAAAAAAGGGAAGGCCGCCCCAATGGGGGAGGCCGGAGGGTCCAGAAAGAGGAAGACCCTCCGCCGGACTACTCCCCCGACGCCGACGAGGACGACGAGGGGTGGTCGAACAGGGCAAAGCATCCGGCGAAATCGTAAGTATTCGGATACCAGAGTGACTCATGATATTCCTAGGTCGTTCAGCTTTCCATAATACCGAACATAATTGTGCAGCCCGCCCCGGGCCAAACTCGATTCGTCGAGCGGCTCCCTGGATTCGTCGAACGTGAACTCAGTTCCGCCCGCTGTCTCCCCCGCACTGCAGACGACGCCGAAGTGGCGTCGCAACGAGCTCCGGGGCAGGAGGAGGTGGTCCTGGAGGAGCCGAAAGGCGACCTCCCGGATCCCAGGAATAAAGGGGACAAGACCCCCCAGGGCTCCGAGTCCGACTTTGTGCCGGGCGCCGCGCCGGACTCTTCAACAGTTCCGGTCCGCGGTAGGCGAACTCCTTCCAAGAGGAGCAAGCCTTCTGAGCCGGCGGCCTCCGTCCAACCGGAGGTGCCAGACAATCTGCTGGAGGTGCTTGACGACGCCTCCATCGACGAGGAGCACCGTACTATTATGAGTACGGTGATCCAGAGGATTCAGTCCGCCAAGAGCGGACTGACTGAAGCTTGCTAGCCTTCTGACAGGCTTCGAGGTAAGCAAAAATATATCAAAATATTACCACATAGACAGTAGCCCCTGATGCTCTGTTTGGCGTCCGGAAAGAAAAGCCAAATAGAGGATCTAATAAATTTCGCAGGAGTCTAACAAAAAGGAGTCAATATGTGTATGCAGGCTTCGCTGCTATCCACCGCCGCACTGACTTCGGAGGTGGGTGTCCTGAAACAAGACCTCGGGCGGACCAAGCAAGAGCTCGGCCTTGACAAGCGGCAGCTCGAGGAAATAGAAGGTAAGAAATATCTTACAGAAAAAGGTGCCTATAGAGAGGCGTGTTTGCAAAAAATAACAGGATCGTACTGCTTATTATAGGGGCCACAACTGAGGTGGCGACCCTCAAGCAGGCGCTATCTGAGGCCGAAAAGAAAACGGCCGAGGAGCGCACCGAGCGAGAGAGATTTGGGGCTCAGGTCGGCGAGGTGCAGCAAGAGCTGCAGGCTCTCATGAAAAAACATGAGAGCTTGGAGCTTGAGTCAAGGCGCAAGCATCCGAGCTTGCGTCGGCCCTTGAGACCGCCAAGGGTGCCAAGGCCGAAGCCCAAAAGGCCCTCCGAGAGTTGGAGGAGATGAAAAAGATAGCAGCGGGTAAGGCATTCTTAATGCAAAGCAGAAATATAAAAGTAAACTACTTGTCACTTACCCGAATCCGGAGCTCTCCAGGGGCATTCGCAGATCTTCCCCGCAGCATATCTGACGCCGCCGCATTCTACCGAGCTGAAGAGGGCAGCTCAACGGAGAGTGTGTTCTGGTCTCAGTATTCTGAGGCCGGACACCCTGTGCCCTTGAGCGACCAGCTGAAACAGCTGGTCGAGCTCCACAAGGCGGCCGAACAGGCCATGAAGGGCTTCATAGTTCGGCTGTGGCCCGAAGAGGCCCTGCCAGGGAGCTATTTCGGGCTGGTGCGGCGGCTAGTGGAGGCCTGTCCAAGGCTTGAGGTCATCAAGCGCTCCGTCTGCATTGAAGGTGCCCGAAGGGCCCTTGCCCGTGCAAAGGTGCACTGGGGTAAGCTGGACGGTGATAAGCTTGTGAGGGATGGGCCGCCGCCGGGGAAGGAGCATCGCAAGCCCGAGAACTACTACAAGGATGTTCTTGCAGGTGCCCGCCTTGTGGCGGATGAATGTACCAAGGATGTAATCTTTGAATGAACTCGCTCGTGTTTATCTTGTGCGCTGAAAACTTGTTCATATGCGCTAAGCAATGCTTATTGAATTTAAAATATTATTTTCTGTGCGGCCGTTTATCAAAAAATGAGAGATGGCCAGTCGTCAGCTTCTGCCACCGTGCCACTAGTGCTGGGGTGTTCGGGATAAACCTGAGCACTCTTTTTCCCATGGTCGGGTCCTTCGAGGGAGGCGCTCAGCACAACGAACCAGGCAATCGGACTATAATGCTTGAACACTCTCACTTAGCCATAGAACTTTATAATTTTAAATTTTGGCGAAGCCCCTAGTTCGGAAGACCGAGTTCGGGGCGCTATCCATGCCTTGGCCGGACGAAGCCAGCTCCTCGCTCGAAGCGGCATAAGCCTTTAGGGACTCGAAAAACCTCTCGAACAGCGACCAGTCTCTCGCCTCATCATGACAATCAGTTTTAGCTTTCTCCACTAAGGTGCTTAACCCAGCTGAACCGGGGCACAATCGCAGTGGTTCTCCTAGTGCTACCTTAGCCGATATAGCGGAACGTAAGGCACCAACACATAGGAGCCGGGCAAACCCAACTATTGACCCAAATCATGATTCGGAGCCGATGCATATAGTGCTATAAGTTCGGGGTGCCGCACTTGTGAAAGTGTACGGACTTCTCACACCATAATGAGGGGTACTGAAGCCCCTGGCGTGTTTGCCGTACCATGGTGTACGGGTGCAACCATGTTATTTAATAAATAGATATATGAAAATAGGATAATGCAAAAAATAGACAATAGGCTATGCATTGTTTATAGGGAGGCTATTTATCAAAGCCGAACGATACAAGTAGTGCGATAAGCAAAAAATATACTGGACTATTTAACATGTCCTGACCAGGGGCAGGCCGCGGAATTGTATTTGAAACAGGTATACCGCTCGTAACAGAGACCACCTGGGAGTTCCATAATGCGGCATGGCTTTGTCTGCTTCCCTGGATCTTGCATCATTTGTGCGGCAGTCAAATTGCCGAACAGGTCGTCCGAAATGTGGAGTCCTGAAAGTAAGAAAAAAGAATCCGGCAACCCCTATTACGTTTTAAGCCGTATTTTGGGCGTGTCGTTATTGTGCCCCTTCCCCTGTGCCCATGGTATCTCAAGGGCGTAGTTATGTACACGAGGCACTGGTTTTGCTATATCGCGAGGGCTGGGGTTGGGGCCGCATTGCTACGCCTTCTCAGAACATGCCGGGCGGTCTTGTTGTAGGTTACTCCGGGCGCGCTTGGCAGTGTCTGGCTTTTTGACGGCCGGACAGGAGAATTGCCTACGAAGGCTGCTTTGTACTTCCGCTGCGAGAGCCGCCGTGTGCTCCTCTGTACGGAGGGAGCGTTCGGTGTTTCCGTTGACCGTGATTACTCCTCGAGGGCCTGGCATCTTGAGCTTGAGGTATGCGTAGTGCGGCACCGCATTGAATTTTGCGAATGCGGTTTGTCCGAGCAGGGCGTGATAGCCACTGCAGAACGGGACTATATCGAAGATTAACTCTTCGCTTCGGAAATTATCCGGAGATCCGAAGACCACGTCAAGTGTTACTGAGCCTGTGCAATTGGCCTCTACACCTGGTATAACGCCTTTAAAGGTCGTCCTTGTGGGCTTAATCCTTGAGGGATCTATGCCCATTTTCCGCACTGTATCCTGGTAAAGCAGGTTCAGGCTACTGCCACCGTCCATTAGCACTCTTGTGAGATGAAATCCGTCGATGATTGGGTCGAGAACCAATGCGGCAAAGCCGCCATGACGAATGCTAGTGGGGTGGTCCCTTCGATCAAAAGTGATCGGGCAAGAGGACCATGGGTTGAACTTTGGGGCGACTGCCTCCATCGCGTATACGTCCCGTAGCGCACGCTTCTGCTCCCTCTTGGGAATGTGGGTTGCGTATATCATGTTTACCGTCCGCACTTGTGGGGGAAACCCATTCTGTCCATTGTTGTTCGGCGGCCTGGGCTACTCCTCATCATCGCTATGCAGCCCCTTGTCTTTGTTTTCGGCTCTTAACTTGCCTGCCTGCTTGAACACCCAACAATCCCTGTTGGTGTGATTGGCTGGTCTTTCGGGGGTGCCATGGATCTGGCACAAGCGGTCGAGTATTCGGTTCAAACTGGACGGGCCCTGAGTATTCTTTTTGAATGGCTTTTTTCGCTGACCGGATTTATAGCCTCTGAATCCGGCATTAACTGCCGTATCTTCATTGCTGTCGCTGCTGACGGGGCGCTTTTGTTTATTTCGACGTGTCCTGCCACTTTTGTCCTTGGTATTCGAATTACCAGGGTTCTTTGATAAGTTGTTGCTGCGAGCTAGCCAGCTATCTTCTCCCGCGCAAAAGCGGGTCATGAGTGTCGTGAGGGCTGCCATAGATTTCGGCTTTTCCTGTCCCAGGTGCCGGGCAAGCCACTCGTCGCGGATGTTATGCTTGAAGGCTACTAGGGCCTCTGCGTCCGGACAGTCGACTATCTGGTTTTTCTTTGTTAGGAACCGTGTCCAGAATTGCCTGACCGATTCTTCTGGCTGCTGAATTATGTGGCTTAAGTCGTCGGCGTCCGGTGGTCGCACGTAGGTGCCCTGGAAGTTGTCGAGGAATGCAGCCTCCAGGTCCTCCCAAGAACCGATTGAGTCCACTGGCAAGCTGTTAAGCCAGTGCCGGGCCGGTCCTTTGAGTTTGAGTGGGAGGTATTTGATGGCGTGTAGATCATCGCCACGTGCCATGTGGATGTGAAGGAGATAATCCTCGATCCATACCGCCGGATCTGTTGTGCCATCGTATGATTCGATGTTCACGGGTTTGAAACCCTTTGGGATTTTATGATCCATTACTTCATCTGTGAAGCATAGTGGGTGTGCGGCGCCCCTGTACTGGGCTATGTCACGACGCAGCTCGGAAGAGCTATGTCTGTTGTGTTCGGCCCGGCCGGATTTATTGTGTCCGGAGTGAAGATCATCGTCACGTGTCGTCGGGCGCCTGCGCGATCCATAGATCGATCTTGTTTGTCTTGCCTTATCCTCCAGTACGTCTCGCAGGTCTGGCGCATTTTCCCGTGCCTTAGTTGAGCGGCGTCGGGGCATGGCTTGGGTGGAGGGCCGAGAGGCCTCTCTGTCGCGGCCGCGAGGTGGCCGGTTTGCCATGTCATGCGCTGGTGATGTAGGCACTTCCTCCTCTGATCGGGGTAGCGGCCTGCGCTTTGGGTAACTCTTGGAGGGGCGTTCGAGTTCATACTCTCGGCCGCAAGGACTTCAGTCCATCTATCGGCTAGCAAATCTTGATCAGCTCTAAGCTGTTGCTGCTTTTTCTTAAGGCTGTTTGCCGTGGCTAAAAGCCTGCGTTTGAAATGCTCTTGTTCGGCGGGGTCTGATGGTACGACGAATTCGTCGTTATCGAGGCTTGCCTCGTCTTCGGAGGGAGGCATATAATTATCATCCTCAACCTCTCGGTCTACCGCTCTCTCATGAGGGCTGGCTTCTCCATCTTCCTGCGCCGAATCTTGCCGGGGTAGGTGTTCTTCGGCGCTATCCGGGGTAGTATTATCTCCCGTGCCGGAATCACCGTTTTTGCTTTGGCGGGATTTAGAGCGGCGCCGCTGACGCCGGTGTTTTGGCTGTTTCTTGGAGGTGTCCTCCCCCGCTGTTCCATCGCCATCTCCATCTTTTGGAGTATCCACCATATATATGTCATATGACAAGGTGGCCTTCCAGCGCCCTACAGGTGCTGGTTCTTGTTCGTATCCTACCTCGTCGTCCATACCGTCGAAGTCTTCGGAGCCGAAGTCAAGCATGTCGGTTAAATCATCGACAGTGGCTACAAAGTGGGTGGTGGGCGGGCTTTGAATTTCTTCACCGTCCGTATCCCATCCTTGCTGACCGTAGTCCGGCCAGGGGTCTCCTGATAGAGAGAGAGACTTGAGAGAATTCAGGATGTCTCCAAAGGGCGAGTGCTGAAAGATGTCCGCGGCGGTGAACTCCATTATCGGCGCCCAATCAGATTCGATTGGCAGGGGCGCGGGGGTTTTGGAGTTCGGAGAAGAGTCCGGACCCTCAGAGTCATGGGTCACGCGGAGTGCGGGGCTGGCGTTTGGCTCGATCGCCTTTGAGATCGCAGCCCCCGAGGCGACGTCCAACCGCTCATCCTCGATTAACGCAATAGGCTCTGAATTAAGGGTCGGAACCGGTGCGTGTGCGGCCTCCAAGACACTGTTCGGAGTCAGAGCTAGATCGTGCCCCTCGAGATAGTGCGGCGCACTTGGCTGTGGCTCGAACCCGTCGAAGATCAAGTCTCCGTGGATATCAGCCGTGTAGTTTAAGCTTCCAAACCTGACTTGATGGCCAGGGGCGTAGCTTTCGATCTGCTCCAGGTGACCAAGCGAGTTGGCCCGCAGAGCGAAGCCACCGAAGACGAAGATCTGCCCGGGGAGAAAAGTCTCACCCTGGACCTCATCGTTGTTGATGATCGAAGGGGCCATCGGGCCTAAAGGCGACGACACAGAGGAACTCTCAATGAAAGCACCAATGTCGGTGTCAAAATCGGCAGATCTCGGGTAGGGGGTCCCGATCTGTGCGTTAAGGCCGGATGGTAACAGGAGACAAGGGACACGATGTTTTTACCCAGGTTCGGGCCCTCTCGATGGAGATAATACCCTACTCCTGCTTGATTAATATTGATGATATAGGTAGTACAAGAGTAGATCTACCACGAGATCAAGGAGGCTAAACCCTAGAAGCTAGCCTATGGTATGATTGTGTATGAAGATGATTGTCCTACGGACTACAACCCTCCGGTTTATATAGACACCGGATAGGGTTAGGGTTACACAGAGTCGGTTACAAGGGTAGGAGATCTTGAATATCCGCATCGCCAAGCTTTCCTTCCACGCCAAGGAAAGTCCCATCCGGACACGGGACGAAGTCTTCAATCTTGTATCTTCATAGTCCAGGAGTCCGGCGAAGGTATAGTCCGGCTACCCGAACACCCCCTAATCCAGGACTCCCTCAGTCGACATCTATATTGTTGAAATAGAGAAGGATTAGAAGTTCATAGAGAAGAGTATAAGACCAACGGATATAAAGGGAATTACAAAATAAGGTTTTTCCATCCTATGGCTTTTCCATTCCTAGTGGTTGCGTCCAACAGTCAGCGTGTGCTCTGATACCATCTTGTAGCGACCCGACCCAAATGGATCGCAGTCTCTGTGCTTAAGTGCCATCTCTACATCAGTATGCTAGCACACATAGTACTTGATGAAATATAACGGAGTTCAATCACACACTTTATTACATCGAGGTCCTCAAGAGTATTTAATACATAAATAGGGCTAAAGGCCATCTAAATAAAATAATTGTGGAAGCATCAAAGATAAAATGAGTCCATCAAACTCCACGGCAGAAGTTGAGTGTGGACAACGACCGATCGCACCTTAATCCTCGTCGGGAAACTCTACAACATGAGACATTGTAGTCGTATAAGTTAGCACATGGAATATGCTGGCAAAGTCACACTATAGAATAATAATGAAATCTCTACCTCTATATGCAATATGGCTTGTGAAGGCTCTAAGTTTATTTTTGCATAAAGATGATTTTGTCCTATATCAAATTAATTAAATTATTAATACAAAGCTTATGCCATTATTGAGATGGTTCCTCCAAATCAATCCAAAATTCCCAAGTTACTAATAACCCAATTCATTAATTAGAAATATGGTGATGAGATCACTCAATAATTCCACTTCTAGACGCTCAAATTGCCCATAACCGAGGACATGACTAATCATGATTATTTTTTACACTTTGAAGAGGTTTGCGCACTTTTCCCGATAAGACTCGACCACCTCCATGATCGTAAGATCGAGACAAAGTCTTTTAGAACGTGTTCCCCTTAACCCAGGATACGCCGGTGCACGTACATTCCCCTACAACTGCTAGGCTACCCAGAAAGGCTCACACAAACTTACTCAACTAGGCTAGAGCACATAATGGCTTGTTGCTGCACACGGAAGCTTCTAGTCATGAAATATCGTATGATCTCTTTGAGCCTGGGTGGCATTCCATAGGGTGATTCTCCAGTTACTCCGGCATCCCTTGGGCTAGTCCTGGTTTCTCCATGTGCCCCGAGCAAGACCACTGGTTTCTCTAGGGTACCCCTACCATTCCACCCAGAGTTGTGTTAAGTTGTTGCCACCTTAAGGTTATCCCTTCATTATTATTTCTCTCTCAAAACTTGCATGAATCACACATACCACCCCATCTACAAAAGTATGGCTAAGCAAACTAACTTAACAAGAAATGTTAAAATCCTGGGGTGTTTCAAGGATCATGGGTTCCTACCTCAATGAACTACAGCCATAACCACAACCTCAATTCCTACTCATGCAAATATTGAGAGGAACTAATGCATAGTAAAAACATAGGTGATAAGCGTATGATCAAAGTGTGAACTTGCCTTGCTGATGATTGTTAAACTCTAAAGATTGATAGTATTCCACCTCGCACTCGGGACAATCTAGCGTAAGCAAGCGATTGAACATACATAAGCAATCACTCAAAAGATCCAAAAGAAATAAAGAAAATACTCATGAAAACTCCAAATCAATCAAATAAAGCTTCTAGACAGTAGCATATTTTTAACAGTAGCAAAATTATGTGATTTTGGTTTCTACAGAAAGTATATGTCACAAGCTTTGATTTGCAAAAGGAATCAACTAAAACAGAGTTATGAAACTAAAGTTATGGCCTAACAAAGTTCAAATACAAATTTGATCAAATTCAAAATTTAAAACTTCAAAAAATATTTTTAGTTTGGTCCTCTGGATAGATGGGATTTTTATGAACCAATGGTAAAAAGAATCACTGAAATTGGATATATATACTTAAAGATATGATAAAGAAAAATCAGAAAGAATTCTGAATTCGAAACACCTAATTATTGGCCGATCATGGTAGAAGTGCCACGTGGCGCCATCTGGTTGGCTGGTAGTGTGCACTGCAATGACAAGTAGCGGATGGCTGAAATTTAAAGAAAACAATGGTTGCCGTGGCTAACAGAAGAAAATCTTGGCGGTCCAGTTTAACTAAACCGAAGAAAATCAATGTAAATCAAGATACCAATTCAGTTTAGATTGGATCTAATCTACGTTGTAGAAAATAGATCATATGAAGGGGAGTGGGCCTGGGCTTACAACCATGAGAAGGACGAAGACGACGGTGAGGTTGGCTCAGACATCAACGGTGGCGGGTGTCGGTGTCGAAACCCGGCGATCTCGGGTAGGGGGTCCCAAACTGTGCGTCTAAGGATCGAAGGTAACAGGAGACAAGGGGGACACGATGTTTACCTAGGTTCGGGCCCTATTAATGGAGGTAATACCCTACTTCCTGCTTGATTAACTTTGATGAGTATAGGGGTTACAAGAGTCGATCTACTTCGAGATCGTAATGGCTAAACCCTATTTGGCTAGCCCATGTTAATTCTGATAGCCTCTACGGACTAACCCTCCGGTTTATATAGACACCAGAGGGGCCTAGGGTTGTACAAAGTTGGTTTTACAGAGAAAGGAAATCGTACATACGGATGCCAAACTTGCCATCCATGCAAAGGAGAGTTCCATCCGGACACGGGGGAAGGCCTTCTATCTTGTATCTCCACGACCCATGAGTCCGGCCCATGTTACATAGCCCGGACACCCGAGGACTATTGGGGAACGCAGTAATTTCAAAAAAAATTCCTACGCACACGCAAGATCCATCTAGGTGATGCATAGCAACGAGCAGGGAGAGTGTGTCCATGTACCCTCGTAGACCGAAAGCGGAAGCGTTTAGTAACGTGGTTGATGTAGTCGAACGTCTTCACGATCCAACCGATCCAAGTACCGAACGCACGACACCTCCACAATCTGCACAAGTTCAGCTCGGTGACATCCCTCGTACTATTGATCCAGCTAAGGCCGAGGGAGACTTTTCTCAGCACGACGGCGTGGTGATGGTGATGATGAAGTACCGGCGTAGGGCTTCGCCTAAGCACTACGACGATATGACCGAGGTGTGTTTCTATGGAGGGGGGCACCGCATACGGCTAAAAGATCAACTTGTGTCTATGGGGTGCCCCCTTCCCCTCGTATATAAAGGAGGGGAGGAGGAGGCCGGCCAACAAGGGGCGCGCCAGGGAGAGGGGAGTCCTACTAGGACTCTAGTCCTAGTAGGATTCAGCCCCACCCTTTTTTCTTTCTACCGGAGGGGAAAAAGGGGAAGGAGAGGGAGAGGGAGTAGGAGAAGGAAAGGGGGGTGGCACCCCCTTCCCAAGTCCAATTCGGCCTCCTCCCTTGTGGGGGGCGCACCAGCCACTTGTGGGCTGGTTAGCCTCCCTCATATGGCCCATAAGGCCCATATCTTTCCCCGGGGGGTTCAGCCCATATCTTTCCCCCGGGGGTTCCGGTAACCTCTCGGTACTCCGAAAAAATGCCTGAATCACTCGGAACCCTTCTGATGTCCGAATGCAACCTTTCAATATATGAATATTTACCTCTCGACCATTTCAAGACTCCTCATCATGTCCGTGATCTCATCCGGGACTCTGAACAAACTTCGGTCATCGAATCACATAACTCATAATACAAATCGTCATTGAACATTAAGCGTGCGGACCCTACGGGTTCGAGAACTATGTAGACATGACCGAGACACATCTCCGGTCGATAACCAATAGCGGAACCTGGATGGTCATATTGGCTCCTACATATTCTATGAAGATCTTTATCGGTCAAACCGCATAACAACATACGTTGTTCCCTTTGTCATCGGTATGTTACTTGCCCGAGATTCGATCGTCGGTATCATCATACCTAGTTCAATCTCGTTACTGACAAGTCTATTTACTCGTTTCATAATGCATCATCTCCTGACTGACTCATTAGTCACATTGCTTGCAAGGCTTATAGTGATGTGCATTACCGAGAGGGCCCAGAGATTCCTCTCCGACAATCGTAGTGACAAATCCTAATCTCGATCTATGCCAACTCAACAAACACCATTGGAGACACCTTTAGAGCATCTTTATAATCACCCAAATACGTTGTGACGTTTGATAGCACACTAAGTGTTCCTCTGGTATTCAGGAGTTGCATAATCTCATAGTCATAGGAACATGTATAATTCATGAAGAAAGCAATAGCAATAAACTCAATGATCATAGTGCTAAGCTAACAGATGGGTCTTGTCCATCACATCATTCTCTAATGATGTACGTTCATCAAATGACAACTCTTGTCCATGGCTAGGAAACTTAACCATCTTTGATTAACGAGCTAGTCAAGTAGAGGCATACTAGTGACACTATGTTTGTCAATGTATCCACACATGTACTAAAACATGAATCATAAACATTTATCATGATATAAGGAAATATAAATAACAACTTTATTATTGCTTGTAGGGCATATTTCCTTCAGTCTCCCACTTGCACTAGAGTCAACTATCTAGTTCACATCGCCATGTGATTTAACACCAATAGTTCACATCACCATGTGATTCGTTCACATCGCCATGTGATTTAACACCAATAGTTCACATCACCATGTGATTAGTTCACATCGCCATGTGACTAATACCCAAAGGCTCAGACTGGTTCGGATATGATGAACTAACCCTAATTTTTTTGGCCTTTTCGTGGACTGTAGGTATGAAGAACAAACTCGATCTAAACTACGGAAAATTGGAAAATCTCACCGAGCAACCTGGAAATCTGATACCACTTGATAGAGGAGAAGGTGTCCCGATGTTTCGATGAGATAGCAATCGTTTTCTGCGGGAGTCGACTTTGACGATCCGACTACGAACGTGCGAAGACGTCGCGCCTTAGCAATCGCTAAACCAACTTCCGAGGGGTTATTGACCACGCCGGAGCACGATCAATCTGACCACGAGGGTCTATTTCCTGCGAGCAAATGAAGAACAAGAAAGAAACTGAGATTTCAATCTGGATATTGCGAATAAAAGAGGAAAGCTTTATTAATGAAGGTGGGGTTCTGTGACGCCTTTGTCTGGTCATTGAACACAAACGAAGTACGCGAAGTTGCAGCTATGGAGAACTTTTAATCTAAACCAAACCCCCCAAAGTCTAAACGATGCCATAAGGGTTGTATATATGGAGGAGAGAGGGGGTAATTTCGTGGCCCTTGGAGGAGGGGTCCGAAACTAACCCTAACTCTTGTTTCCCCACACATACGGACTCTAAAAACTGCCTATAATCAAGTATTTCGAAATTACATGGGCCTGGCCCAAAAATAAGGTGACGTAGCACCTAGAATAGCCTGTGGACGAAATTTATGAAGTGGCATCTTGTATATTTCGTCCAAGGCTTCATGCACTCATTATGGTGGCTTCAAAGTCCTGGAATCATCACTTGTAAATCCGTTCTTGTTCCCCTTGCGCATGCCATCATCTCCATGCTTGAACTTGCTCCAAGGTTCATCTTTCTTGTCCAAGCTAGGCCCTTCATTTGTAAGCAAAACAAATGTATCCAATTTAGGCAGCATCATATTCTCATGAACATTAGAATCGTTACCAAGAAACGAAAGTACCTGATAATTCAATTGGCGTGCGCGAGCTCTAGTAATTGGTCCCGTATGTATAGTTGCAGGGGCTGTGGGTGTAACAATGGTATTGATGTCCTCATCATACTCCCCTTCTTGAAATGAAGTCGTCCTTGATGAAAGCTCATCTTCCTCTCCCAAATAAGGCTTCAAATCTGCAATGTTAAAAGTGGGACTAACCCCAAAATCTGCAGGCAGCTCAAGTTTTTATGCATTATCATTTATTTTCTCTAACACCTTAAAAGGACCATCAGTACGTGGCATTAGCTTTGATTTGCACAAATTAGGAAATCTATCCTTACGCAGATGTAACCAAGCAAGATCTCCAGGTGCAAACACAACATGTTTTCTACCCTTATCTCCAGCAAGTTTATATTTAGCATTCAAAAGGGGTGACAAGTAGTACTAAAAAGAAGTTTAGTCCCCAACTTAGCCCATAAACATCTCCAAAAGTGGCTAAGAAATTTAGTATCACGATCTGAAACAATAGTATTTGGCACACCATGCAAGCGAATAATTTCACGAAAGAACAAATCAGCAATGTTAACAACATCATTGCTTTTATGACATGGTATGAAGTGTGCCATTTTAGAGAACCTATACACGACAACAAATATGCTATCCCTCCCCTTCTTTGTTCGAGGTAAACCTAAAACAAAGTCCATAGATATATCCTCCCAAGGAACACTAGGTACATGCAAAGGCATATATAAACCATGAGGATTGAGGCGTGACTTAGCTTTTTGACATGTAGTGCAGCGAGCAACAAAACGCTCAACATCCCGTCTCATCTTTGGCCAAAAGAAATGTGTAGCAAGTATATCCTCCGTCTTCTTCACGCCAAAGTGTCCCATTAGTCCTCCTCCATGCGCCTCCTACAACAACAAAAGACGAGCGGAGCTAGCTGGAACGCATAGCTTGTTAGCACGAAACACAAATCCATCGTTAATGACGAACTTGTTTCATGTTGTACCTTCTTTACAATTCTGCAATACATCTTTAAATTCAGCATCATGCACATATTGATCTTTGATGGTCTCCAAACCAAATATTTTAAAGTCAAGTTGTGAAAGCATAGTATAACGACGAGACAATGCATCAGCAATAACATTTTCTTTACCCTTCTTGTGTTTAATGACATAAGGGAAAGTCTCAATGAATTCAACCCATTTAGCATGTCTACGATTCAGTTTAGCTTGACTTTTAATATGTTTCAAAGATTCATGATCAGAATGTATAACAAATTCTTTGGGCCATAAATAATGTTGCCATGTTTCTAAAGTCCGAACAAGAGCATATAATTCTTTATCATAAGTAGAATAATTCAGACTAGGCCCACTCAGTTTTTCAGAAAAGTATGCAACAGGTTTGCCATCTTGTAATAACACACCTCCTAATCCAATTCCACTAGCATCAATTCAAGCTCAAAAGTCTTATTAAAATCAGGAAGTTGGAGTAAAGGAGCATGTGTCAACTTATCTTTCAATACCATGAAGGCTTCTTCCTGTGCGGTACCCCAAACAAAAGGCACATCCTTCTTTGTAAGCTCATTGAGAGGTGCAGCAATGGTGCTGAAATCTCTCACAAAATGCCTATAGAATCCAGCGAGGCCAAGAAAACTCCTCACTTGTGTGACCGTTTTGGGCTACAGCCAACTCTCAATAGCTTCAATCTTGGCTTTATCAACTTCAATTCCCTGTGGAGTAACAACATAGCCAAGAAAAGATACTCGGTCGGTGTAGAAGGTGCACTTCCCAAGGTTACCAAACAAACGTGCATTACGTAGAGCAATAAAAACAACATGTAAATGTTCCTCCAAAGATCTGCCATAAATCAGTATATCATCAAAATAGACTACGACAAATCATCTAATGAAAGCACGTAAAACTTTGTTCATTAGTATCATGAAAGTACTAGGTGCATTAGTTAACCCAGAAGGCATGATTAACCACTCATATAAACCAAACTTAGTTTTAAATGTTGTTTTCCATTCATCTCCCAATTTCATACGAATTTGATGGTATCCACTATGCAAATCAACTTTGGAGAAAATTGTAGAGCCACTCAATTCATCAAGCATATCATGTAGCCTAGGAATAGGATGACGATAACGAATAGTACTATTATTAATGCCTCTACAATCAACACACATACGCGACGTACCATCCTTTATAGGCACTAGTATAATAGGAACAACACAAGGACTAAGAGATTCGCATATGTAACCTTTGTCGAGAAGCTCCTGTACTTGACGCATAATATCTTTCGTCTCCTCTGGATTGGTACGGTATGGTGCACAGTTGGGTAGCGATGCACCGGGAATTAAGTCAATTTGATGCTCAATCCCTCGAATAGGTGGTAATCCCGGTGGCACGTCTTGTGGGAAGACGTCAGCGAACTCCTGCAAAATGTTAGTTACAGCAGGGGGCAAAGAGGAAGGCACGTCCTCGAATGAAAATAATGCCTCTTTGCACACAAAGGCATAGCAAATAGATTTGCTGAAATCTAGCTCATCAATATCAGATTTTGTGGCATGTAAACATGCACTTTTCAATTTAATTTCAGAAGCAACACTAGATGGTTATTATTAGGTATGATTTGTTGCTCAAATTCTTTTGCCACAATCTGATTTCACTCTTATTTTTCTCCTGTTTTGCTTTATTAGCTCTATTAATATCATCTTTCAAAATGGATTCAGGAGTCATAGGAAGCAAATTAATATGGTTATCCTTATGAACAAGAGTATACTAATTATTTCTACCATGGTGTACATAATTTTTATCAAATTGCCATGGTCTACCAAGTAATAAGGAACATGCTTGCATAGGTACCACATCAAAATCAACATAATCAACATATGTAGAGATACTAAAATGCACACGAACAGTACGTGTTACCTTAACCTTGCCGCTGCTGTTGAACCATTGGATGTAGTAAGGATGTGGATGTGGTCTTGTGGTGAGAGATAGCTTATCCACCATCTCCATGCTAGCCAAGTTGTTGCAACTCCCTCCATCTATGATGACGCAAATAGAACATTCCTTCACAACTCCCTTTGTATGGAACAAATTATGCCTCGGATTTTGCTCAGCTTGTGTAACCTGCACACTCAAAACACGTTGAGCAACTAAACATTCATACCTATTAGCATCTTCAGGAGCCATTTATTGCGTCTCATGATCAGAATCATCTCCACCGTGTTCTTCACGTGTAATAAGAGCCAAAGTCTCCTCATCATAGTCACTAGCGGACTCATACCCACCATCCTCAGTAGCAATCATCACATGCTGAGATTTGCATTCTCTCGCATAATGACCTCCTCCCTTACAACAACGACAAATAATATCACTTGTGTGCCCTGTCGATGCCATGGAAGAAGAAGAGCTCTGTGCAAGCCCGGCAGGTGTGCTCTTGGCAGATAGTGGTGGTTGTGCCTACTTTCTTGTATCACGGTTGGAGGTGGCACCTGATGGAAGTGATGGTGCAGTGGAAGTAGAGGATGCACGCGGTGTCCATGATGAAGGTCGACCTGCAGAAAAGTTAGTTCGCGCCAATGCCTGTCGATCCTGCACTTCACGTTCAGCTTTACAAGCAAGAAGGAATAAACGAGTGATATTATTATACTCCTTATACTCTAGAATGGTCTGAATCTCTCTATTTAATCCACCCATAAAACGTGCAAGCATAGCTTCATTCTCCTCAACAATACCACATCTAATCATGCCAGTTTGTAATTCCTGATAATATTCTTCTACATAAATTATTTTCCTTGTCTTAAGCGCTGCAATTTTTGAAGTAATTCATGTTGATAATATGGTGGAACCCAACGAGTACGCATAGCAGTTTTCAAAGCACCCCAAGTAGTTGGAATAGGATATAATCTACAATGTTCAGACCACCAAACACATGCAAAGCTAGTGAAAGCACAAACAGCAGGAGGAACACGTCTCTCCTCAGGATATTGTAAACATGTAAATCATTGTTCGGTTTGTAACTCCCAAGTAAGATATATATCAGGAACATATCTACCCTCAAATGGTGGAATATTCAATTTTAGTTTAGGAAGATGGTCATGTACCTCAGGTGGTGGTGCAGCCCTACCGTTGCGATGATATGCATGAGGACGACCTGGTGGTGGTGGTGCTGGTGGTTGCATGTAGTTCCGATTTTGGTCAACCTCATACTCGTAATGGTCCTCCACCTCTGCAGTAGCAGCAGGAGCTACAGAAACATCAACAGCGGCACGAGAATTGCCCAGCGTCAATGGGAACGCGTTGTGCTCGTCCCACTTGATTTGGAAGGCGACATTGTTGTTGTAGAGGTGCGACAACTGCAGCGGCCGGTGGTTGTGGAAGACGCGCGAGCAATTCATTAAACCTGTTATCGAGCTTTGTTTCGAACGCCTTCTTAATGCCATCTATCTTCTCCATGGCCTCTTCAAATATATTTAACACATCTTCCATCTGTCCACTCATCATTTGCTGAAACTTATCATGTAACTCTTTGTTCGTCATGTTCTCCCAGTCAATCTCGTCGGGTTGTGATCCTGCCATGGTTAGCAGCAATAGAAACACACAAGAATATGATCCTACAGACTACTAGAAAAAGGCAGTGGTGGGGTGTCACAAATCCGTCAAGCAAGTCTAAAATTCTTACCAGTTCTTACCCAGTAGCAGGTGGTGAACGACAACCGTTTTAGTCAAAACTCTCAAAGCTTGGATAGAGCGATTACCAGGGAGAGTCAAACGCATGTCGTAGATGTATGTGGAGCTGGGAAGGCTTATAATATGGTAGTAAAAAGGGTCAGCAATAATCAATTTAGAGATGCAAAGTTGAATTAACGCTCAACGACGGTACTGTGCTGGTCCTAGGCTAGATCGTGCTAGAGACGCGAGCCTAGAACACTAACAAAATCACGGTGTTGCACATAAACAAGGGAAAAGCACACTCTGGAAATTTTTTATTGCTCTGTTTTTTTTAGCGCTCCTCTTTTCTTTTTTTTGCGCTCTTTTTTTTGCGAAAAAATCACTATAATAGCGAGTGTCTCAAAACTCTTCCCAGGTCAAACTGACAGGATGGGCATGAATTTTTTTTGACTTTTTTTCAGAAATCAGGGCAGCGACGACGAAAAAGTGCGACCAAAAATCACTATGATGGCACATGGCTCAAAAGACTCAGAAAAGCCTAAAAATAGGATAGGGGAAAAATATTTTTGCCTGCGAAAATTTTGGCCTAAAAACTGCCCTGGGGTCTCCAGACTCTTTTTATTTTTTCCGAAACCTACTCCGTCAAGGAAACACGAATTGGAAATTAGACGGATCTCGAAAACAAACCTAATATGAAAGTAACTCGGATTGGTGGTGGATATATGGTGGTAGGATATGGCAGCGGTGGTGGTATATGGATACAGATTGGTGGTGGTATACGGATACGGATTGGTGATGGTATATGGAGATGGATCGGCATCGGATAAGCGGTGGTGGTAGATGGCAGGGACGATGATGATGGTGCGGCGGCGGCGTGACAACTTATGACCAGAACTCAAAAGTCTAAAAGACTAGACTCTAAGACCAGCAACTAGACACGACGATGCAACCGGAAATTCAACAAAGCAAAATACTGAAAAGACTATGCAAAGGCTCAGACTGGTTCAATGATGAACTAACCCTAATATTTTTTGGCTTTTTCGTGGACTGTAGGTATAAAGAACAGACTCGATCTAAACTACGGAAAATTGGAAAATCTCACCGAGCAACTTGGAAATCTGATACCACTTGATAGAGGCGAAGGTGTCCCGATGTTTCGATGAGATAGCAATCGTTTTCTGTGGGAGTTGACTTTGACGATCCGACTATGAACGTGTGAGGACGTCGCGCCTTAGCAATCGCTAAACCAACTTCCGAGGGGTTATTGACCATGTCGGAGAATGATCAACCTGACCACGAGGGTCTATTTCCTGCGACCAAATGAAGAACAAGCAAGAAACTAAGATTGCAATCTGGATATTGCGAATAAAAGAGGAAAGCTTTATTAATGAAGGTGGGGTTGTTTGACGCCTTTGTCCGGTCGTTGAACACAAACGAAGTACGCGAAGTTGCAGCTATGGCAAACTTTTAATCTAAACAAAACCCCCCAATGTCTAAACGATGCCCTAAGGGCTGTATATATGGAGAAGAGAGGGGGTAATTTCGTGGCCCTTGGAGGAGGGGTCCGAAACTAACCCCACCTCTTGTTTCCCCACACATACGGACTCTAAAAACTGCCTATAATCAAGTATTTCGAAATTACATGGGCATGACCCAAAAATAAGGTGACGCAACACCTAGAATAGCTCTGGATGAAATTTATGAAGTGGCATCTTGTATATTTTGTCCAAGGCTTCATGCACTCATTATGGTGGCTTCAAAGTTCTGGAATCATCACTTGTAACTCTGTTCTTGTTCCCCTTGCACATGCCATCATCTCCATGCTAGAACTTGCTCCAAGGTTCATCTTTCTTGTCCAAGCTAGGCCCTTCATTTGTAAGCAAAACAAATGTATCCAATTTAGGCAACATCATATTCTCATGAATAGTAGAATCATTACCAAGAAATGAAAGTACCTGATAATTCAATTGGCGTGCGCGAGCTCAAGTAATTGGTCAAGTATGTATAGCAGCAGGGGCTATGGGTGTAACAATGGTATTGATGTGCTCATCAGGTTTTACTAGAGTCAATGATCTAGTTCACATCGCTATGTGATTAACACTCAAAGAGTGTTAAGGTGTGATCATGTTTTGCTTGTGAGAGATGCTTAGTCAATGGGTTTGTCACATTCAGAGCCGTATGTATTTTGCAAATTTTCTATGTCTACAATGCTCTGCATGGAGCTACTCTAGCTAATTGCTCCCACTTTCAATAAGTATCCCGATTGAGACTCAGAGTCATTCGGATCGGTGTAAAAGCTTGCATCGACGTAACTCTTTATGACGAACTCTTTATCACCTCCATAACCGAGAAATATTTCCTTAGTTTTCTAAGGATAATTTTGACCGCTGTCAAGTGATCCACTCCTGGATCAATATCGTACCCCCTTGCCAAACTCATGGCAAGGTACACAACAAGTATGGTACACATCATAGCATACTTCATAGAACCTATGGCTGAGGCATAGGGAATGACTTTCATTCTCTTTCTATTTTCTGCCATGGTCGTGTTTTGAGTCTGACTCAACTTTACACCTTGTAATACAGGAAAGAACTCCTTCTTTGACTGTTCCATTTTGAACTACCTCAAAAATCT
The DNA here is from genome assembly GCA_032464435.1 of Aegilops umbellulata. Taxonomy (NCBI): domain Eukaryota; kingdom Viridiplantae; phylum Streptophyta; class Magnoliopsida; order Poales; family Poaceae; genus Aegilops; species Aegilops umbellulata. The sequence goes on from CP136058.1 coordinate 211,756,803, forward strand.
TGTCAAGGTATGTACTCATTGAAAAATCTTATCAAGCGTCTTGGTCTATCTCTATAGATCTTGATGCCCAATATGTAAGCAGCTTCACCGAGGTCTTTGTTTGAAAAACTCCTTTCAAACACTCCTTTATGCTTTCCAGAAAATTCTACATCATTTCTGATCAACAATATGTCATTCACATACACTTATCAGAAAGGCTGTAGTGCTCCCACTCACTTTCTTGTAAATACAGGCTTTATCGCAAGTCTGTATAAAACTATATGCTTTGATCAACTCATCAAAGCGTATATTCCAACTCCGAGATGCTTGCACCAGTCCATAGATGGATTGCTGGAGCTTGCACACTTTGTTAGCACCTTTAGGATTGACAAAACCTTCTTGTTGCATCATATACAACTCTTCTTTAAGAAATCCATTAAGGAATGTAGTTTTTACATCCATTTGCCAGATTTCATAAAATGTGGCAATTGCTAATATGATTCGGACAGACTTAAGCATTGCTGCGAGTGAGAATATCTCATCGTAGTCAACACCTTGAACTTGTCGATTTTTTCCCGACAATTTGAGCTTTGTAGATAGTAACACTACTGTCAGCATCCGTCTTCCTCTTGAAGATCCATTTACCTCAATGGCTTGCCGATCATCGGGCAAGTCAACCAAAGTCCACACTTTGTTCTCATACATGGATCCCATCTCAGATTTCATGGCCTCACGCCATTTCACAGAATATGGGCTCATCATCGCTTCCTCATAGTTCGTAGGTTTGTCATGGTCAAGTAACATAACCTCTAGAACAGGATTACCGTACCACTCTGTTGCGGACCTTACTCTGGCTGACCTACGAGGTTCGGTAGTAACTTGATCTAAAGTTTCATGATCATCATCATTAACTTCCTCACTAATTGGTGTAGGCATTACTAGAACTGATTTCTGTGATGAACTTCTTTCCAATTCGGGAGCAGGTACAATTACATCATCAAGTTCTACTTTCCTCCCACTCACTTCTTTGGAGAGAAACTCCTTCTCTAGAAAGGATCCATTCTTAGCAACGAATGTATTGTCTTCGGATCTGTGATAGAAGGTGTACCCAACATTTTATTTTGAGTATCCTATGAAGACGCACTTCTCCGATTTGGGTTCGAGCTTATCAGGTTGAAACTTTTTCACATAAGCATCGCAACCCCAAACTTGAAAAACAACAGCTTAGGTTTCTTGCCAAACCACAGTTCATATGGTGTCATCTCAACGGATTTAGATGGTGCCCTATTTAACGTGAATGCAGCTGTCTCTAATGCATATAACCCCAAAACGATAGTGATAAATCGGTAAGAGACATCATGGATCGCATCATATCTAATAAAGTGCGGTTACGACGTTCGGACACACCATTACGCTGTGGCGTTCCAGGTGGCGTGAGTTGCGAAACTATTCCGCATTGTTTCAAATGAAGACCAAACTCATAACTCAAATATTCACCTCCACGATCAGATCGTAGAAACTTCATTTTCTTGTTACAATGATTTTCCACTTCACTCTGAAATTCTTTGAACTTTTCAGATGTTTCGGACTTATGTTTCATCAATAATATATACTCATATCTGCTCAAATCATCTGTGAAGGTCAGAAAATAATGATACCCGCCATGAGCCTCAACACTCATCGGGTTGCATACATCAGTATGTATTATGTCCAATAAGTCAGTAGCTCGCTCCATTGTTACAAAGAACAGAGTCTAAGTCATCTTGCCCATGAGGCATGGTTCGCAAGCATCAAGTGATTCATAATCAAGTGATTCCAAAGCCCATCAGCATGGGGTTTCTTCATGCGCTTTACACCAATATGACCTAAACGGCAGTGCCACAAATATGTTGCACTATCATTATCAACTTTGCATTTTTGGCATCAATATTATGAATATGTGTATCACTATGATCAAGATTCAGTAAACCATTTACATTGGATGTAAGACCATGGAAGGTTTTATTCATGTAAATAGAACAACAATTATTCTCTAACTTAAATGAATAACCGTATCGCAATAAACATGATCCAATCATATTTATGCTCAACGCAAACACCAAATAACATTTATTTAGTTCCAATACTAATCCCGAAGGAAAAGGGAGTGTGCGATGGTGATCTTATCAACCTTGGGATCACTTCCAACATACATCATCACCTCGCCCTTAACTAGTCTCTGTTTATTTTGCAACTCCCGTTTCGAGTTATTACTCTTAGCAACTGAACCAGTATCAAATACAGAGGGGTTGCTATAAACACTAGTAAAGTACTCCCTCCGTCTAGGTGAGTAAGTCACTTTACGAAAACCAGGTATTCCCAAATCACCTAGGCGCATAACATTAATTGTTTTCTTGTTTTCTTCCCACCTCATTTAACCACCCACACTTTCTATTCTTTGGCTATTAATTAGGGATTAATTGCTAAATAAACGACCTATGCATGCATAGAAAGAAGGCGCTGGTTAGTCAAGGGAATCAAGCCGGCTTGCATGTGAGGGATTTAATTCTTGCATGGGCTAGCCAAACAATCATACCTATCAATTAAGAATTAATTGCTGAATTTTTGGCTCGTCATGGGGTACATCTATTGGATGGTTTTCATGTTGATTTTTTGCCTCGCCCATTCCTTAGCCACCTAGGTTACCAAGCTCCTCCTAATATGACTTACACACCTAGACGGAGGAAGTACACATCAATAACATTTATATCAAGTATACTTTTGTTCACTTTGCCATCCTTCTTATCCTCCAAGTATCTAGGGCAGTTCCACTTCCAGTGACCATTTCCATTGCAGTAGAAGCACTCAGTTTCAGGCTTGGGTCTAGCTTTGGGCTTCTTCATGGGAGTGACAAATTGCTTTCCATTCTTCTTGAAGTTCCTTTCTTCCCTTGCCCTTTTACTTGAAACTAGCGGTCTTGTCAACCATTAACACTTGATGCTTTTTCTTGATTTCTACCTTCGTTGATTTCAGCATCGCGAAGAGCTTGGGAATTGTTTTCATTATCCCTTGCATATTATAGTTCATCACGAAGTTCTAGTAACTTGGTGATAGTGACTAGAGAACTCTATCAATCACTATCTTATCTGGAAAATTAACTCCCACTTGATTCAAGTGATTGTAGTACTCAGACATTCTGAGCACATGTTCACTAGCCGAGCCATTCTCCTCCATCTTGTAGGCAAAGTACTTGTCAGAGGTCTCATACCTCTTAACACGGGCATGAGTCTGAAATACAAATTTCAACTCTTGGAACATCTTATATGCTCTATGTCGTTCAAAACATTTTGAAGTCCCGGTTCTAAGCCATGAAGCATGGTGCACTAAACTATCAAGTAGTCATCATACCGAGCTTGTTAAATGTTCATAACGTCTGCTCTGCTCCTGCAATAGGTTTGTCACCTAGCGGTGCATCAAGGACATAATTCTTCTGTGCAGCAATGAGGATAATCCTCAGATCACGGACCAAGTCCGCATCATTGCTACTATCATCTTTCAACTTAGTTTTCTCTAGGAACATATCATAAATAAAACAGGGAAGCTATACGTGAGCAATTGATTTACAACATAGATATGCAAAATACTATCAGGTACTAAGTTCATGATAAAGTAAAGTTCAATTAATCACATTACTTAAGAACTCCCACTTAGATAGACATACCTCTAATCATATAAGTGATCACTTGATCCATATCAACTAAACCATGTCCGATCATCACGTGAGATGGAGTAGTTTTCAATGGTGAACATCACTATGTTGATCATATATTCTATATGATTCACGCTCGACCTTTCGGTCTCGGTGTTCCGAGGCCATATCTGCATATGCTTGGCTCATCAAGTTTAACCCGAGTATTCTGCGTGTGCAAAACTGGCTTGCACCCGTTGTATGTGAACGTAGATCTTATCACACCCGATCATCACGTGGTGTCTCAGCACGAAGAACTGTCGCAACGGTGCATACTCAGGGAGAACACTTATACCTTGGAATTTTAGTAAGGGATCATCTCATAATGCTACCGTCGTACTAAGCAAAATAAGATGCATAAAAGGTAAACATCACATGCAATCAAAATATGTGACATGATATGACCATCATCATCTTGTGCCTTTGATCTCCATCTCCAAAGTACCATTATGATCTCCTACGCACACGCAAGATCCATCTAGGTGATGCATAGCAACGAGCGGGGAGACTGTGTCCACTTACCCTCGTAGACCGAAAGCGGGAGCGTTTAGTAACGCGGTTGATGTAGTCGAACGTCTTTGCGATCCAACCGATCCAAGTACCGAATGCATGGCACCTCCGCGATCTGCACACATTCAGCTCGATGATGTCCCTCGTACTCTTGATCCAACTGAGGCCGAGGGAGAGTTTCGTCAGCACGACGGCGTGGTGACGGTGATGATGAAGTTACCAACACAAGGTTTCGCCTAAGCACTACGACGATATGACCGAGGTGTGTTTCTGTGGAGGGGGGCACCGCACATGGCTAAAAGATCAACTTGTGTCTATGGGTGCCCCCTTCCCCCGTATATAAAGGAGGGCAGGAGGAGGCCGGCCAACAAGGGGCGCGCCAGGGAGACGGGAGTCCTACCAGGACTCCAGTCGTAGTAGGATTCACCTCCACCCTTTTTTCCTTCTACCGCAGGGGAAAAAGGGGAAGGAGAGGCAGTAGGAGAAGGAAAGGGTGGTGGCGCCCCCTTCCCAAGTCCAATTCGGCATCCTCCCTTGTGGGGAGCGCACCAGTGCCTTGTGGGCTGGTTAGCCTCCCTCCTATGGCCCATAAGGCCCATATCTTTCCCCGGGGGGTTCCGCTAACTCCTGGTACTCCGAAAAAATGCCCGAATCACTCAGAACCATTCCGATGTCTGAATGCAACCGTCCAATATATGAATCTTTAACTCTCGACCATTTCGAGACTCCTCGTCATATCCGTGATCTCATCCGAGACTCCGAACAAACTTCGGTCATCAAATCACATAACTCATAATAAAAATCATCATCGAATGTTAAGCGTGCGGACCCTACGGGTTCGAGAACTATGTAGACATGACCGAGACACATCTCCGGTCAATAAGCAATAGCGGAACCTGGATGCTCATATTGGCTCCTACATATTCTATGAAGGTCTTTATCGGTCAAACCGTATAACAACATACGTTGCTCCCTTTGTCATCGGTATATTACTTGCCCGAGATTCGATCGTCGGTATCATCATACCTAGTTCAATCTCGTTACTGGCAAGTCTCTTTACTCATTCCGTAATGCATCATCTCTTGACTAACTCATTAGTCACATTGCTTGCAAGGCTTATAGTGATGTGCATTACCAAGAGGGCCCAGAGATACCTCTTCGACAATTGGAGTGACAAATCCTAATCTCGATCTATGCCAACTCAACAAACACCATCGGAGACACCTGTAGAGCATCTTTATAATCACCCAGTTATGTTGTGATGTTTTATAGCACACTAAGTGTTCCTACGGTATTCGGGAGTTGCATAATCTCATAGTCATAGGAACATATATAAGTCATGAAGAAAGCAATAGCAGTAAACTCAACGATCATAGTGCTAAGCTAACGGATGGGTCTTGTCCATCACATAAGTCTCTAATTATGTGACCCCGTTCATCAAATGACAACTCTTGTCCATGGCTAGGAAACTTAACCATCTTTGATTAACGAGCTAGTCAAGTAGAGGCATACTAGTGACACTCTCTTTGTCTATGTATCCACACATGTACTAAGTTTCTGGTTAATACAATTCTAGCATGAATGATAACATTTATCATGATATAAGGAAATATAAATAACAAATTTATTATTGCCTCTAGTGCATATTTCCTTCAAGGACCCCATAATCCAGGACTCCCTCAATGGTGTCTCCTGTCGGTGTACAAAAGAAGGGGTGCACCTTTGTACCCCTTTACCTGTGCACGGGCAGTCGGAGCCGCGCCCACGGCCACACCAAGCAGAACAGGGGAGGTGAACTGAGGTAAAACCGAAGCCCAAGACAGCCAGAGCAACGCCAAGGCCAAGGACGCAAAGAAGCAGAGGGGCAGAGCAGTCTCCCCTGGCAAGACCCTTGCTGGGGACGGCCTCAGCAGCCCCGACAAGACCCTTGCCGGGGCAGCGCACCCAAACACCAATAGAGCGAGCCACCCTTGAGCCCACATCCCCAACACCATCAACCACGTTGGGCCCGGGCTCGGGAGGCACCTCCGTGGTGGCATGCAGATCTTTATGAAGACAAGGAACACTCAAGATCAGATGAGAAGATGACGATCCTCGGCAAGATCCTTGCCGAGGAAGGCCACCAGACCCCCGGCAAGATCCTTGCCGGGGACAAAAGCGCGCCGCGGCAAGACCCTTGCCGGGCCACCCAGCAAGGCCCTCACCGAGTATTCTCGGCAAGGATCACCAAACAAGTCTCCTCCGCCGTTCGCATGCAGCTTCCAGCTCAACCAGCTGAGCAGGCACCTGCGTGGTAACATGCAGCTCCCAGGCCAACTCATCAAGCGCCTGCGTGGCGGCATGCAGATCTTCGTGGAGGCTCCGCCAAGGCGCCACCTCAGCTGCCTGCCTGCCTACATGGCGCCGCATGCATAGCTGGGCAGGGCGCGTGTCGAAGCAAGGAGGAGCAGCGACAGACGGGACGGGCCTTGCCCCCGTCCCCGATAAAGCTAGGGGACACCTCAGCGGCGCATTAAATGCATCTTGTCCTGTAATACGAGCAATAAGCTCACAATACTGTGCGCCTTTCCACCTCCTGTATGCCATTGTGGCAGCCCCTTTCTACTATAAAAGGAGGCCCATGGCATGCTGGAGAAGGATTCGGCTCTTTGGAACCACACACCCCACCATAGCTAGTTCGAGAGCTCAAGAACTCTTTGAAGTACACCCACCAAAGAAGGACTAGGGTTTTACGCATCCTCGTGGCCCGAACCTGGGTAAACGATCCATGTGCCGATTACTAATCCTGCTCTTCTCGCAACCCTGCGCCCCGGCAACCGTAGTATGGATTCTTGTGATCCCATATCTGCCGGAGGAGGGAAGGAGGGCGGAGTCTGCATGCGCTCGGGTGAAGAAGGAGCAGATGCCCTCTTCCTCGCTATCGCGGCCTTCACCACCTTCTTCGCTGCCGTGGCCCTCGTCTGGCGCGCGGACTCCTCCGGGGACTTTGGCCGCCGCGCGGCCCTGACGGGCCGCACCGGCTCGCCAGAAGTGGCCCGCCGCAGGACTCGCCCTCTCTCCGTGGCCGAAGGGTCAACAGCCCCAGCCTCCTCCTCCGGCGACTCGTCAGCTCCTTCCTCAACCAGAGGAGCCTCGGTGCCGGCGCTGCTGGCTTCCCCGGCGGCCGCCACCCATCGGGCGAGCTCCTCCTCCTCCGCGGCCGTCGCGGCCTTGTCCTCCACACCACCAGCGCTGCCGACCTCCTCGGCAAGCTGCGCCTCCCTCGCCCTGGTGGCGATGTAGTCCAATTCCGCCTGGGTGGTGTCCTAGATGAGCAGCCGCTCGGCGTCGGCATTGATGTACCCCTCGTGCAGAGTGTCAAAGAACTGCTGCACCTCGATGTCCTCTGGCTCCTTCCAGCTCGGGTCAGGGCCATGCGTGTTGCAGTCCGGCATCTTGGCGATGATCTCGGTTCGGCGTGAATTATTGCATAGTGGGACCACTCCTGCCGGTAGCTTGAACAAGGGCCCCTTGAAGACCTTGCCGGCTTTTGCGGCGGCCCTTGCGACCTTGCCGGTCCGCTCGACCTCGCCGTCGCGGCCCACGTCGAGCTGGAAGATCCGCTAGCAGAAATGGGCATGCCCCATCGCTGTGAAGTTGTGGTCGAGGCTGGGGCGAAGCCGCATGATGTCGGCGGGGTTCATGAGGAGCCAAGCTGGCCTCCCCTTATTGTGGAGTGGAGCGATCCGACAGCGGATGAAGTCCGCCCCGACCATCTCAAGGGTGAGCCCGGCCTCAGTGAGCCGAAGGATCCTGGTGGTGGCGACCGTGAGCTTCTCGTCGTCGGTGTCGACATCGCTCCAATCACTTCTGCGGACCGGCGGTGCCTGGCAAACTTCGCAGAACGACGGCGGGTCCTTCTCTTCGACCCAGCACCACCGTCCCCGCCATTCTTCCCACCTCTCCTTCATGGTGCCATCCGGGTACGCTCCCTTGGACCTTGGGATCCAGGTGATGCAACCAGAAATGGCGCCTCCTATCTAGATCCGAGGTAAGAAGTAATGGCGGAAGAGCGCCGTGTTGGGGTGCACCCCGGCGAACCCTCGCAGAGGTGCTCGAAAAGGGCCATGCATGCCACCGCATTAGGGGTAAAATGCAAGAGGTGGAAGAAAAAGGTGTGCATGATGTCGCTGAAGAAATCGGAGAAGGGAGGACAAAGCCCACAGGAAAAATAATCGACAAAGAAGGGGTACCGATTTGGGGCAGCCTCGGCGCAGTTGGCGGGAATGACGCGTGTGGCTGGATGCCCCGACTTCTCTCCCCCGGTCTTCACCCCCCACAGGGGCTTGAAGGCTTCCCGGAGCTCGAGCGTGTCAACTGTCGAGGGGAAGAAGGCGGACTGCGTTGGCTGCACCGCTAGCGCACTCTCCAGCGGCTCCGCCGCTCCGGCGCCCTTAGCCACACCCTTGCCCTTGACGGCTTTCGGCGCCATGGCGGCTGGGGGAGAAGGGCAAGGCAGAGGGTGGCGTGAATGTAACGGCGGCAAGTAAGGGCGAAGCTTAGGGAAGAGGAGGAAGACGAGCGGAGGCTTCTGAGATTGGGATTGCACGAAGGGTAAAAGGAACAGTGCGCACGCGGTTATCCCTTTTTATGGGGAAGGTGCGGGTCGCGCTGCCCATTTACTGCGATGTGACGCATGCGTGCTGGAACTGCCCCATGCATGCCGCCCACGTCACGTGCCCCCCTTCACCCCGCGCCATGCCGTGCGCGAGTCGTGGGAAACGCAGCGCGTGAAAAGTTTTACCGCGGTAAAAACCACCCCGCCTGCCAGCGTACCGTTTTGGGCCTGGCCCAACAACGTGCCGCGCTTATGTGTGGCCCAGGCCCGGGGGCTCCTGTCGGTGTACAAAACAAGTGGCACACCTTTGTACCCCTTTACCTGTGCACGGGCAGTCGGAGCCGCGCCCACGACCACACCAAGCAGAACAGGGGAGGTGAACCGAGGTAAAACCGAAGCCCAAGACAGCCAGAGCAACGCCAAGGCCAAGGACGCAAAGAAGCAGAGGGGCAGAGCAGTCTCCCCCTGCAAGACCCTTGCCGGGGACGGCCTCAGCAGCCTTGCCGGGGCAGCGCGCCCAAACACCAACAGAGCGAGCCACCCTTGAGCCCACATCCCCAACACCATCAACCACGTTGGGCCAGGGCTTGGGAGGAACCTCTGTGGTGGCATGCAGATCTTTGGGAAGACAAGGAACACTCAAGATCAGATGAGAAGACGACGATCCTCGGCAAGATCCTTGCCGAGGAAGGCCACCAGACCCCCGGCAAGATCCTTGCCGGGGACAACAGTGCGCCGCGTCAAGACCCTTGCCGGGTGATGTAGGGTGGAACCCTAGATGGCCGATCTTTCACGAAAGGAGCGAGATCCCTCGAAGAACACGACGAACACGGGGAAGAACGGAGAGAAAACACAAGGGGAAACACTCAAGAACAAGTCCAATCACACATCCACTAGACAATCGAACACACAAGATCCACAAGGTACATGAACAACAAAGGGAAAGATACAAGGTAGCGTTCATCCCAATCCTTGGAGGAGTTGAGGTCTTGATATCCCGGAGGATCTTCTCACATGCTCACATGGAGGTCTTGAATCCAAGATGGATCTTCTCCGTAGAGGGGCCGCGGTCACTCTCGAAGAGACGATCCGGTATGGATGAGCAAAGCTCTATCTCTAATGAGCTACTACTTTGCTAACCCTAGAAAGGAGGTGGAGGTGGTCTATTTATAGTCTTAGCCACGAAGGGGTAAGTGGGAGAGGGATACAAGGCCAAAGGCCCGTGGCTGCGCACAGGCAGAGCGGTAGTACCGCTTGGGAGGGCGGTAGTACCGCTTGCAAGCGGTAGTGCCGCTTGGTGTGGGCGGTAGTACCGCTCATCCTGGGTCTTCTTCCTCCTTCTCTTCCATGCTTCTCTTGTGGATGGTGTAGTTGTTCCCTGGCGCTTGCACTCCTCCTCGTCGTCCGTAGTGTTTCGACAATACCTATGCATGCACACGAGTGGAGTGTCAAGCAGTATACCATCCTCGAAGGGGTCAAGTGAGCACGTGTAAAGGAGATGATTCACCTTTGTGTATGTGAAGTAGATGTCACACGTGTCACTCGCCGAACGGACTCTTGACATGGTGATGTCCATAGGATGCTCCGCATCATCTCCCCTCCCTTGGGAAAGATCCGACCTCGGATCGAAAACCAAATCACCATGGGAAAGAGATGGCTTCGCCGTGTAGAAGTGGACGTTCACCAAGTACTTGTCATCTTGAAGTTCGAAATGTGCACTCTCCAATGTCGCACCGTGTAGTGAATTCTTCAAAAGAAGTAAGGACAACAAACACTTGGAAAAACAAATGTGGTTAGCGTTAGGGCAAACCCAAGCATTCAAGAGGTGAGTCACCAAACAAGTGTCGTCATCATGCAAAGCATATGGTTTGACAAAGGATTGTGACATGGTATGTAAGCACATAAATTGAGCACAAGCAAAGATATCATGGGGACAAGCATGTAAATGTGAGGTAGGGATGCAAATATGTGTAACAAGAGATTTAGCATCTACCTCAAAGTCATAGCAAGCATTCACAATTTGCTCAATGAAAGGTCTATGGTAGGCATATGAATCATTCACAACACCAAATAAAATGAAGTGTCTAAACACATAGGTCAAGTGCAAGACAATCCAAGCATAATGTGCATAGGGTGTAGTGAACATAGTGTGGCACTCAACACAATAGAAAGAGCAATTGTTCATCATGTGTGAGGCAATCAAGTCAATCATGTGACAAGCAATGGGACATGGCATATGTGAAGTTATGACATTGTTGCAACCAAACATATAAGAGGAGAAAATAATCCAAGAATTGGATGCAACACACAAGGCATATATATCATGATGCATGGAATGGTTAAAATGACAAGTCGAAGCAAGATCTCTAACAAGTGTGCAATCAAGTGATCCAAGATGAACAATAAGTCTCGTCGTGCAAGCAACACAAGTAGTATGATCTGCAATATCCATGCTCAAGAAAGATGTCACCTTGAAGGCGTGTCCTTGTGCATCCTTCACAATGCCGAAGCACAAGCAAGTGTGATGTAGAATCGTTGTGGTAGAAGGTGGTTCGCTCTCAAGAGCTCGAATGGTCAACTCACGTGACGTGGAAGTCGACACAAAGTCCAAGTATCCTACACATGCACACAACAAAGCAAAGAACGTATGTGCATGGTAGATAAACACATCATCCATCATGATGGTTTTCTTCTTTTGCACATAACCATTAGAAGCACAAGTGCATGAATAATATGATGCAACAATGGCTATATTCATGGCACGAGGTATATGGTGCAAAGAGGTAAGACAAGCATGCTTCACAAGGAATATGTCAAAATCTCCAATTATATGTGAGAATGCTATGGGGGCAAACTCATTATCAAGACTAAGGGCATTGTTGCACTCAATACATGGCAAATCATCTAGCATGAGAGAGGCAACACATGGAGATAAATGACAAGAAGCAATAACAATCATGTGCAAAGCATGGAAATAGTTGTCATCAACCGCATGAAGTGAGCAAGTATAAATCATCGGTGATGCAACAAGGCAAGCAATCATAGTAATCAAGTCGTGCAAACTAGTGGAGCGAAGATGCAACACACTAGAGGGAATCATGGCAATCATGTCATGTGAGCAAAGAATAGACATAGGCAATGTACATGACATATTGCAAGCACGAACACAAAGCAAGATCATATCATCATAGGCATGGGGCACAAAGCAATCATGGCAATAACAAACAATATCTCCACCACGCTTGCAAATACACATACAAGTACTAGAATCAATCATCATGTGTAATGCAAAGCATGGGTCACAAATGCATGGCAAAGGCATAGGAATGGGCATATCATGCAAAGTGAACATGGCAAGATGGGCAAAGGATATATAATGGACAACAACCCATAACCATGTGAGGGCCAAGTAAAAGAAATGTGCGTAGTCCTTGCGCAAAGGGAATGGTGGTAAGGATAGTCCACGGGATCCCAAATCGTCGTTGCTCTCTAGAGCTCGTTTTGTCAACTCGTGGGATTGCGAGGTTGACAAGTATTCATGGGTACCTACACAAAAGAGACACAAACGAAAGAAATTGTGTGTGTGGTAAATGTACACATCATCCATCATGATGTGCATGTGCAAGTGAGTGTTAGCACAAGATAAGCATCGCTCAAAGAAATTTGATGCATGGTATAAGAACATGTCATCCATCATGAAAGAATAGTTGTTATGTATAACACGATGGGGATGCAAATTGAGCATACTAGTATATGGCACAACAATATCATGTTTATTCATGGGAAGCATATTGTGCACACAAGTATTGGGATCATGCAATGGATAGGATGAATCAAAATCTCCTAAAATGTATGAGGAAACTATGGGGGTCTCCTCATGAGCAATATTGGAAACATCATATGGAGAAAATGGACAACATCCAAAACAATGCATATCCGAAGCTAGATAGTCATGGCATGGCATATGAGATAAATGATGCAAAGGGAGCATATCAATATCATCACAAGAAAAACAAATGCCGATAACCATGGGCTTGTCATCTATGCCATAAGTGCAAATTGGGTTCATCTTAAGGGCATATGCATAGTCACTATGAAGAGATTGCAAATATGACATATGATTGATCTCATGCATAGCGTATGACAAGTCAAGTGGGTTGTCAAACATGATGTGACCTAAAGAATTTTCACATGATATCCTATGAAGCATAGCATCACAACTAGGCAAATCAACATGCTCATCATCATATTCATCATAAATTGGCAAGTCAAGACATGAGGAAGTCGCACTAGCATGAAGCATGGAAATAGGTTGATCAACATCATGCAAGCAATCAATGTCAAGAATGTCCACTAGTGGGACTAGAGCATCACCTTCACCTATGTTACCTTGTTCATTCCACTCGAGTGGTGTAGGTGAGGTAGGAAAGACCAAATGGTGGTCATCTTCATCTTGATGGAACCATGTGGGGGGTGCATCATATTCCACCATGGCCATCGTCTTGTCCAAAGGAAGGACGTAGTCGTTGCGAATCGGCGCGTCATCATATATGGGACCTAGCACCAAATGAGAAGACACAATAGAGGTAGAGGTTAAGTCGTCAGAAATCGAAGTGGCCTCACTCTCTCTATGTGGTGGTTCACTCACTCCCTCAATGTAGGTGCACTCAATCTCATGTATGGTGGAGTCACTCATCTCACTCAAGTGGTGGGGGTTGTGGCTCTCCTCACATGGGAATTGGGGACACACATCACATATGTGGCTAGTGGTGAAGTTACTCTCACTCTCAATATGGTGGTACAAGTCACTCAAGTCATCATACGTCGCCGTGGTCGAAGGGAAAATCCCATGCTCAACCATCTCATAGTCGTCGCCATGGATGAAGGCCGAAGATGGCACATCATCGCTCTCGCCTCCTAAGATGGAAGCATCATCCTTGCTCGTCACCAAGTCGCTCGCCTCCAAAGCGTGGTCCTTGAAGGTCTCCGTAGTCGTACTTATCGCCGCACCATCTTGAAAAAGAGTCGTGGAGGACTCGGCATCATCAATGCCATAAAGAGGGATGGCGGTGAAGTCGAACTTGGGAGCATCGTCTTGGAGCTCATCGGGCTTGGACATCTTGGTGGTACTAGCCTCATGCTCGTCGTCTTTGAGTTTGGTCTTCGAGAAGTGTGCTTGGGGTGGAGAAGCCTTGGCCTTCATGAGTTCTTGTTCCGCCTTGAGAGCACCAATGTAGTAGTCGTCGAGGGACTTGTAGTTCTCGAGGAAGATAGTCTTGGAGATGTCGTTGTTCAGTCCCATCATGAAGTGGAACTTCATTGACATGGAGTCGTCCACGCCGGCTCGTCGCAAGGCAATCTTCATATCCTTGAAGTACTCGTCGATGGACTTGGATCCTTGGATGGTGTTCTCCAATTGGCGTAGAAGTTGTTCCGTGTAGGTTGGAGGCACAAACTCTCGCCGCAAAGCTCTCTTCGTCTTGGGCCAACTCATGTCGTAGCTCTCCGAAGGTGTATGAAACCACCATGTCGAGGCGTAGTCATGGAAGTTTCTTGTGGCGCACTTCACTTGATCTTCGGGAGGAACTTGATGTAGCTTGAGGTAGTCGTCCATCAAACGCTCCCACTCGAGATACTCCTCGGGTTCTAGAGTCCCATAGAAAGGAATCTCATGGTCGGTGTCGAGGTCGTAGTAGCTCGTGGAGGTCGCGGACTTGAGCTTGGGGAGCTTCTCTTGAGCGTAGTCTTGAGGTGCTTGTTGGCGAAGATGTCGTATATCCGAAGGCGAAGATGCCTTGAAGTCGCTTGGCGAAGATGCCAAGGGAGATGGTGAAGTCGTTGAGCGGTTGTTGGTGTTGAGCTCTTGACCTTCACGTTCTTGGTGGTGATGGTGTCGATGCCGATGTGAGCTTGCCGGAGATGGTAGCTCGGAAGAATGTGCTCTTGAGCGTCTTCTCGAAGATGAGGAAGATCTCTTGTAGGCCTTGATGAGTGCTTTGATCTCCTCCATTTGAGCTTGCATCTTGGCGTCGGTGTAGTGGTTCTTGGCATCGAACTCATCGTTGTTGTAGACCGAGGGTGAAATGCCTTGCCTATCCATCACAAGACTCGAGTAGAGGTGAGTAGGAAATGAGATAAACAATACCAAGTTACCTTTTCCCAAAGTTGAGGATATATCTCGTTTCACTCAATGTGAGATGAAAGAATAGTGGAATTGGTACCGGACTTGTTCACTCACACCTACAAACTAAAGCTTATGGTGTAGCTCGGTGAGGATAGTGGCACAAAAATTTAATGCAAAATGTTAGCAAGAGTCAATAATGTTGAAAGAGATTCACAAATTCGCAAGTGAAACAAGTAGACCAATAGCAAAGAATGGCACACGGAAACACACACACGGATAGATAGATGGGGTCGTGCAACCAAGGAATGAGCACAAAATGTGGAGTCCACGGAAAACGCTCGTGTTGCACAACTCAAGAGAGACGCTAGCACGATTGCTCTATAGGCGGATACGACACTTGTGCACAACCTATGATATGCAAAATGGATAAACTTCTATCCCAAGTATGCTATAGATGTATGGTTCCCGGTGTTTGATCCAAGATGATCGGATATGACAATCTTATATGCAATGTGGTATCATGCTATGGCACTTGCTTACAAGCTTCTTTGCTCTTCTCTTTTGCTTAAAAGCTTATTCTCTTTTTTTTGTATGTATGGCCACTTTGCGAAATGCACAAACCAAGATAGCAATTGTGTATATGCGGGAACAATCTTGTGACACAAGGGATGATATGATACCAATATGATATGGTATGTATGCAATGGGAGGTGTAGACCACTAATGTGCACAAGTAACGTTGCCGGGCAATACTCAAATGGCTAGTCTCGATAGGTAAGTAACGCAAAATGGGCTAAGGGTTATCAATGCAAATGCAAGGGAATATACAATGGTGTCGTCGAGGTTACCGTCCTTGGCGATGATGAGTGGCGGTGTTCTTCATGTAGATACCAAGATGATGGAGACTCGTCCCTAAGTAGCCGAAACACCTTAGGAAACGAAAAAACCACAACTCAAAATCTCAAGGACTAAAGTCAAACGGTGGTAGCGGGAATGTGGTGGTGGTTGCGGAAGCTCAATGGGATTGCCTCAATGCAATGATGGGGTTTTGAGACGCAATGCAGAAATCGAGGGTGACTATACAAGGTGTCGGAGTTGGAAGCACGGTCCCTAAGTAGCCGAAACACCTTAGGAGACACAACTCACAACACAAACAAAATTGGGTTAGGTTGGGATGGCGGAAGTGTGTGTTGGGTAAGTCTATGCGGAAGTTATGGTGGTGGTTGATGAAGAAGCAACCGTCCCTAAGTATCCTAAACACCTTAGGAGACTCAAATCACAACTCAAACAACCTGAAATGTGATGGGGAACAAAATTGGTTAGGTTGCGGAAGTCGGTGGTGGTTATGCGGAGGATGTGGTGGAAGCCCTAGGCAAAGATGCCAAAGTTCCAAAAATTTGATGGAGTCAAAAGGTGGTGAAACCAAGGTGAGGACCTCGGGCACGTCGATAGCTTCAAAACGAGCCAAAGCACACTCAAATCGGAGTTCGGAGTGAAAAGTTATGGACAAAACGGTGAAACTCGGAATGCTGAAACTGGCATGGGCGGTAGTACCGCTTGGAACGGAGGTAGTACCGCTTGTAAGCGGTAGTACCGCTTGGGATGGGCGGTAGTACCGCTCGTGTCGGGATTTTTCGACTGTTTCGGCTGAAACAGGGCCTGGCGGTAGTACCGTTTGCGGGGCGGTAGTACCGCTTGTGGTACTAAGCGGTAGTGCCGCTCGGATGGGCGGTAGTACCGCTCGTGACGGGATTCTTCGCAGATCGAATCGGGACGCGATTTTGGGGCGGAAATGGGTGATTTCAGGGTCAAAATTGGAGAGATTTCGTGGATGGAAAGTGGGGAAACTTGGGGAGATGCTAGATCCACTCGAAACCAAGCAAATCCATGGATCAAATCCAACAAAACATCATCACACCAACAAATCACAAAAAAAATTGGGGCTATTTTTGGTGGGGATTTTCGAATTAGGACGAAAAACAACAAAATCAAGGCTAGAAAACACAACGGGGAGGCTCCAAATTCGTGATAAACCTAAGCTCTGATCCAAGATGATGTAGGGTGGAACCCTAGATGGCCGATCTTTCACGAAAGGAGCGAGATCCCTCGAAGAACACGACGAACACGGGGAAGAACGGAGAGAAAACACAAGGGGAAACACTCAAGAACAAGTCCAATCACACATCCACTAGACAATCGAACACACAAGATCCACAAGGTACATGAACAACAAAGGGAAAGATACAAGGTAGCGTTCATCCCAATCCTTGGAGGAGTTGAGGTCTTGATATCCCGGAGGATCTTCTCACATGCTCACATGGAGGTCTTGAATCCAAGATGGATCTTCTCCGTAGAGGGGCCGCGGTCACTCTCGAAGAGACGATCCGGTATGGATGAGCAAAGCTCTATCTCTAATGAGCTACTACTTTGCTAACCCTAGAAAGGAGGTGGAGGTGGTCTATTTATAGTCTTAGCCACGAAGGGGTAAGTGGGAGAGGGATACAAGGCCAAAGGCCCGTGGCTGTGCACAGGCAGAGCGGTAGTACCGCTTGGGAGGGCGGTAGTACCGCTTGCAAGCGGTAGTGCCGCTTGGTGTGGGCGGTAGTACCGCTCATCCTGGGTCTTCTTCCTCCTTCTCTTCCATGCTTCTCTTGTGGATGGTGTAGTTGTTCCCTGGCGCTTGCACTCCTCCTCGTCGTACGTAGTGTTTCGACAATACCTATGCATGCACACGAGTGGAGTGTCAAGCAGTATACCATCCTCGAAGGGGTCAAGTGAGCACGTGTAAAGGAGATGATTCACCTTTGTGTATGTGAAGTAGATGTCACACGTGTCACTCGCCGAACGGACTCTTGACATGGTGATGTCCATAGGATGCTCCGCATCACCGGGCCACCAGGCTAGGCTCTCACCAAGGACACCAGCAGGGCCACTTCCAGGCCCGCACCAACCAAGTCTCCGCCACCGTTCGCATGCAGCTGCCAGTTCAACCAGCTGAGCATGCACCTGCGTGGTAACATGCAGCTCCCAGGCCAACTCATCAAGCGCCTGCGTGGCAGCATGCAGATCTTCGTGGAGGCTCCACCATGGCGCCACCTCAGCTGCCTGCCTGCCTACATGGTGCCGCACGCATAGCTGGCCAGGGTGCGTGTCGAAGCGAGGAGGAGCGGCGACTGACGGAATGGGACTCGCCCCCGTCCCCGATAAAGCTAGGGGACACCTCAGTGGCGCATTAAATGCGTCTTGTCCTGTAATACAAGCGATAAGCTCGCAATACTGTGCGCCTTTCCACCTCCTGTATGCCACTGTGGCAGCCCCTTTCTACTATGAAAGGAGGCCCATGGCATACTGGAGAAGGATTCGACTCTTTGGAACCACACACACCCCACCATAGCTAGTTCGAGAGCTCAATAACTCTCTGAAATACACCCACCAAAGCAGGACTAGGGTTTTACGCATGCTCGCGGCCCAAACCTGGGTAAAGGATCCTTGTGCTAATTACTAATCCTGCTCTTCTCGCAACCCTGCGCCCCGACAACCGTAGTAGGGATTCTTGTGATCCCATAGGTGTCGTTCCACACCGACATCTCCGGTGGTCGATGGCGTCGCCGGAGAGTGACTCGTCTGATGGTGGTGTTGGTGATCGTTGGGGATGACGGGAGTGACTAGGGCGTCGAGGCGGAGGGTCGGGTTCTTTGCATGCTCCGACGGGGCTCGGTGATGATGGTGGCGGCACTATGAAGGAGAAGAGATGGTGAGGCCCTGTCAAAACGACTCGACTTGAAGAGCGGAGCAGAAGGATGAGAATTGAGAGGCCAAGGAGGCTTACTAATGATGTAGTCATCCGGTGAAGTTCTCGGATCTAGCAAGATGTGTTTGTCGCATGCAGGATGTTAGTTGGTCTCGGTTAAAATTTTTGAGGGCATCAAATGAGAGGGGGCTCGACTTATATAGGGACATCTTCGTGCAAGAGGGGGCAAGTTGGAGAAAGGATTCCTGCCGGTTTGAATGGAAGGCGGCATCGGCCGGCCGTGCTGTGCTCGGACTCCAGATGCGTGAGGTAGAAGAAGAAGAGGAGGGGCCCGGAGGTCAGCAACAACAGCAAGTGAGCGAGGGAGCGGGCGGCCGGTCTGTAGCCGGTTCAGTGAGGGAGAGAAGGCTGTGGGCCTGTTATGCTACCTGGGCCGATGACTAGCCCTTGGCCAGGAGGCTGTTTTTTTTTATAAAAACAATGCTTTTTATTTTATTTTTGAAGAAGCAATTAAAACGGAGAAAATAGTAATACTAAAAATACCAAAAAATGCACGTAAATATTTGGCAATATATAGAGCCATGTGAATTTTTATTCTCGCCTAAATGCAAGTTTGAAGAATATAATTTTTTGAAAAAGATTTTATTTGAGAAAAAATCTCAACAATTTTAAAATACCAAATAAAATTCAAATACTTTCTCCAACTCATTTAATTTTGAAGAACTCATGTTTTCTCCTCTCTTAATATTTTCTTGAGTGCAAACTTATTTGAATAAAGCAACAAATAAAATCCACATACAAAAGTGGCATGATATGGATATGATGAATAGTAAAACATCCAAATTGAAAATTGGGATGTTACTTGTATTGTGGTTAAAAATTGATCATAAGGATATTGGCTCGATTGCATATTGTTGTGAACCGTTGTATGAAATGACGAACGACTTAAATAATCAACAAATTGTGATGTTAAAATATGAGATGGAAACCTAGTAAAAATTATAATATTTTCCATCAGCGAATTTCGTCTATATATATTATCGTAGTTCATTTTAGAGTTTTGTACACTCTAGTCCATTGCATAGAAGTTGCAAGGTGGTTGTTCATGAGAGAACAATAGTTGTTTCGGTGTTACAACAAAAGGTCATACTCCTATTGTGAATAAGATGTATGTTATGAATATTGATGATAAAATTGAACATCCATAACACTGATGCTAAATGTCGCAAGACTGATAGAATACCACATGGCACTATATTTAGTCACATTGGAGAAACGAGCATGGAAAAATTTCATAGTAATGTATTTTTAAGTCATCTGATTATGAATCATCTGACACTTGCAACTTTCGTCCAATTAGTGAAGTAACTAAAATACCATTCACAAGCCTTAAAGAACGAGCAACAAAAAAAATTGGAAATATGCATATTGATTTGTGTAGTCCAATAAGTGATGTTGCAAGAAGTGGATTTATCTATCTTCAAGGATGACTCAAGTAAATATTTATATTTACTTATTGTCGGGGTTATGATCCTAACAATGAGTACTAGGGGTACGAATAAGGGGCAAAGACTAGCTACGGCGTAGGTGTAACACTCGGTGTTTAACGAGTTCAGGCCCCTCTCGGCGGAGGTAAAAGCCCTACGTCTTGTGCTCCGAGGCTTTCTTTGATCTGATGGATATGGTTACAGAGATTGAACGTGTTCGGCTATGAAGAGGGGAGCGGCTTATATAGAGTGCCCTGCAGCCCCATGTCTCCCACGCCGCCGAGGCAATTAATGTCATTCAATGAGTCACTTACTAGTATAATGAGCGTCTACTACAGCAGTTACAGGTAAAGGTAGCTATAACTCTATTTAGTGGATGACTTAGGATTCCTCGAGCGTTGCAGCTCCCACGATGCCCTCTTGTCCTATACGTCCGAGTGGTGGTCCATCCGCCGAGTGACGTGTGATTGTCCTTATCGGCACGGTCCAGGAACCTACCTATGATGGTGATGGGCCCCATGTAAATGATGGGTCCTTGACCCTACCTGTAATAGGTCACCACATCATTAGCCCCCGAATTGGTTGGGATTTCGTACAAACAAATCGATCCTTCGGTTGAGTCCCTGTGCTATCGGGGCACTCAAAATATGTTTTCGAACCATGATTTGTTATTCCTTGGACGAAACACAATGGATTCTGGACTTTAGGTTCACCCAGATGACCGGGTGTTGTCAATCATCGAGAAACAACCAGCGGAATTCGTTTTGTCTCTGAGAGGAGATAGATTAGGGACCCGAGTGAGGGCATGCCATCACAACTTGAATGGTGACGCCGGCGCGTGGTCCGACTCTCCAGAGAAACGCCACTCCTTATCCCAGGGGAACACTAGTTCACGCCTCCTGCGAGTCTAGGTTTACGAGTCATGCACCTTGGAGCCTACCGAGAGGGCCAAGTGAACCCGCTGAGGGGCGCGTCAAGCTCGTCACATAACGATCCTAAAGAAGACTTCAGTCGGGTGTTTAACATGGCCGAGTGCACAGGTCCCTGCGGAGGGTGGTCAGTCGGGGCTGACATGCGTCCTTTAGGGAAGGAATCGCTGGTAATCAATCGGATTGATCCAACCCGGAAATCTCGGAATTTCAATTTGTGCGTTCACGCGCCAAAGCGGTAACGTCGTGCGTTAGTGGGAAAGTGGGGGGCGTGGCTCCTCGATTTGTGTGCATGATCCCCGCCACGTGTTGCGTTTGTCCTATTCAAAGCCACGCCACGCGGGCCGCTGATCCAGGGATTCATGGTGGGAGATTTGGCTGAGGATTTTGTTTGGAGATATAAAAGTTTTAGGGGGAACGGTCCGGCCCTCATATGCCCTTTTCGCCAACTCTGACTCCTTCGCTACTCTCCTCCACCCGAGTGCGCGGCGATGGCGAGGGACTCCAAAGCCAAGGCAGAGAAGGCAAAGAAGGTGGGGAAGGCCACTTCCTCTAGCTCTGGTGCTGTGGCCGGCGGCGCGGCGGGGGACTGGATCCCATCACGAGTCACCGCTCGGCGGCTGGAGGAGCTGGCGAAAGAAGGGTTGATCCCGCACGAGGGATGGCGTCGTCCGGGCTCGAGGGAGATTGAGCCGGCACCTCAGTAGGACGAGCGTGTCATGCTCGTCACCCACGTCGAGCGGGGCTTCTCGATGCCGCCTTACCCCTTTTTCGGGCGTTCCTCGACTATTTCGGTGCTCAACTCCATCACCTTCCCCCCAATGTTGTTATCTATCTCTCGGCCTTCATCTCTCTCTGTGAGAACATCTTGAGCTGCCACCCCCACTGGGACCTCTTCAAATACATCTTCACATGTCGGTCGATGACCGTGAAGAAAGACTCGCCGACTGGAGAGAAAACCAATGTCACCCAGCTATGCGGGGGTCTGGGCATCCAGGTTCGCGGGGGGAGGCCTTCCCCAAGATGAACTTTCCCGATTCCGCCAAGGGGTGGCAGGGGACTTGGTTCTACTACAGTAACATCCCCAGCGCCCACAATCAGTCGGACCTCCCGCAGTACTCGTCTGAACGAGTGCGAGCTTTGCCGACCCTCACCATGGCGAAGGAGGAGAAGGTGGGTGTCGACATCTTGTCGAACATGTTGATTGGAGTTGTGAAAGCTGGGGTGAATGGTATGGACTTGCTGGAGACTTTCTTCAATCGGCGCATCCAACCACTTCAGGCCAGGGCCCATCCCATGTGGTTGTACGAGGGGCCGGGTGACTCCACTCGGGTGCATCCCGAGGATCTCACCGAGAAGGAGGTGGGCACCAAGATGAAGGCCATCACTTGGGCTCGATACAACCCGCGGGGGACTCGGTTGGTGCCAGCCTTTCACAAGGACCTGTCATCCATGAGGTATTTGTTTGTAGTTCAGTCGGCTTGACCATATGTTGCCTTTTGTACAGCCGATCCGCATGCTAATATGTGTTTGTTTCTCAAACTTCCAGAACCCGATTTCCAGGATCCCAGTGGTGGACCGCTCACCTCAAGATGTGGCGAGTGACAGCGAGTAGCAGTACTCGGAGAGGTCCGATGACGACGAGAGTGACGACGATGATGGCAATCATGACGAGAGTTCGGAGGAGGGGGACGAGGCGGAGTCTTCTCCGTCTTAGCTACAATTACCAAAAAGGCAGCATATCTCTTGTTGGACTAACACTTTTATCTAGTGGCATGACAAGCCAATCAATTACCAAAAAGGGGGAGATTGAAACCACAAGTGCTCCCCAGGTGGTTTTGGTAATTAATGTCAACATATCTTTTGTTGGACTAACACTTTTATCTAGTATATTTCAGATAAGTTCAACAATGGAGTGGCATGGACTAAAGGTTGTGGGAACTCCTTCAAGATGCTAAGGACAAAGGATTGGCTAAAGCTTCAAGCTCAAGACTCTTCATTTTACACTTTTAGTGATCCAAGATCACATTGAGTCCATAGGAAAAGCCAATACTATCAAGGAGGGATGAGGTGTTGCTTAATGAGCCTTTTGCTCCATGTGCTTGATGATATGCTCCAAAATCCTCAGCTACTTGCCCACTTCCACATATGACCTAAACCCAAAGTCAAACTCGGACCTACCGATTCTTTCTATCCGGCGCCACCGAGTTTCACTTGTCATAAGCCACTGCCAAACCCTAGCAAATCGGTTCTACCGATAGGGATCTCGGTCTCACCGAGATGGGATTGCAATCTCACTGTGAATGTCCATTGTCGAAATCGGTCCCACCGAGTTTAGGCAATCGGTACTACCGAGATTACAATGCAAACTCTCTGGTTAACTCATTACCAAAATCGGTCCAACCGTGTTTAGTAATCCGTTGTCACATCCCTAGCTAGGCCATGCATTAGAGTGTGCATCATGTTTAAATTCTATTAATTTTGAAATGGGGAAGGCAGGAACCCCCAGCACCCCTTCTGAATCAACTAGGGTTTACTAAAATCTTTTTCAATGAACCTGAAATGCCCTTCTAAAATGTTCACCCTCTTTGTCTTGGATTAAACCCCCTGGCAAAAATAGTGCACATTTTTCTAGGTCAACAGAAGGTTATTGAATTAACACATAAGTATTTGAATTTGGGCATTTAAAATTTATAAAAATATTTTAAATGTTCAAATATTCTCAAACAGAAATGTTTCATGTTGGAAATATTCCAACTAGGGGCCAGGTGCAGTTTGGTGATTTTTAGAGTGGTCTAGGTAATTTAATTAATCCCACAAAGTTGCAGAAGAAATAGAAAAGGAAATAAAATTCAGAAAGATCTTACCTGGCCAAACCCACCAGCCGGCCCACCTGGCGGCCCAGCGCTGTGCTGGCCCGAGCCAGCCAGCTGCTTCGTCCCCGCCAGGCAGGCAGGGTGGTGACGCCGGCGAGCGCGAGCTCGCCACGGCGTCACCTGCTCGCCGCTTCGCCGCCCGACGCGCTGGACGTCCTCCACGTCGCGCCCTCGACCCCGTGGACACCTCACTTCTCCCCCTGGCTCTCTCTCTCGCTCTCCAGCGCCATGGCCGCAGCACCCGTCGCCGCTCTGCCGTCGTAGCCATAGCCACCGCCCTCCTCGCGCCACGAGACCTTGCCCAAGAGCTTCGCCGCCGTCGACTCCGTCGAGCAGGCCGAGCCCCGAGCGCTCGCTTGCCCTGAAGCCGCTGCACCGACCTCGCCCGACTCCGCCACCGCCGGAGATCCCTTTCGCCGTCGCCGCCGTACCAGCTCGTCTCCGACCGTGCTGCTTGGCTCTACGAGATCTCTGTGAGCTTGGCTACCTCCCCATCCTCTCCTTTCTCTTCCTCGTGCACCACAGCGAGCGCATGAAGCTCACCCGCACGCACCGCCGCGGAGCTCGTCACCGACGTGTCTCCGGCTAACCAATAACCACCCCACCCTGTCCAATGGCCTCACTGCAACCCCAGGAGGCCAACGCACTACCGCACGCACCTCGCCGTGCCCCGCAGCCCCGGTTTCACCTTCACCCGAGCCCCGGCGCCGCCAAACTCGTCGCCGGCGCCACCTCCGGCCACCCCGACCCCAACCAACTCCACCAAGAGTTGCGGGTCAGCTCCCGCATCACGTAGACGTGCTCCGCCGTCGATTTGGTCGCCGGAGCACGAATCTACACTTCCTCCGCCGCGTCTGGACGTCGCCGGCGGCTCAACGCCGGCGGAGTTGACCCGTTGACCCCCTGTGTCTATGACATGTGGGCCCCGCCCGCTAACTAATCCAGGATTAGAAATAATCTATTCTGTTTAAGCTAATGACCCTGACACGCGGGACCCACGCGTCAGGTTTGACCTGGACCGGGTCTGTTGACCTGCTGAGGTCAGCATGACCTCATGCTGACGCAATAACTAATTACTGGATTTATTTTTATACAGGAAAATCCAGAAAATAGTTCAAACTTCAAAAATTCATAGAAAATTATCTATAACTCCAAATGCAAAGTTTTATATATGAAAAATTATCAGAAAAATCCAATCTATCCAATGGAACTGGTTTCATGCATGTTAAAACAAGTTAAACCCACTGTTTAGGCATTATAAGATATTGCACTAATATGATCTTATAAATGCACTACCATTTGAATCTTTGGTTCAAATGGGGTCATTTCCTTATGGTTTAACTTGCACAAGACCAGGACACATTCATATTGCCATGTCATTGCATGCATCATATTGTTGCATATCGTCATGTATTGATTGTGTTGCAATGTGTCATTCGTGGTAGGTTCTGCCTCCGAGGATATCTCCGAGTATCCAGTTGAAGGGCAGTATCCCACCACCACTCCATCAGGCAAGCAACCTGTTGATCATTCCGATACAAACCCATGTTCTCGCTTCTGCCCTTGTTTACTGCATTAAGACAACGCGCTTCAAACTGCTGTGTGTCGCGGTAGTTGAACCCACTTCCTTTGCATGACCTGTCTTTGCCACAGTAACTAGATGAAACCCACTAGCATGTGTAGGAGTTGATTGAGCCAATACATGTGTGTGTGTTCCTACCATGCTGTGCTTGCTATGCTTAGAGTTGTGTCAGGTCTGGCTCATCGGGATGATGATCCGGAGTGAAAGGTTGTATCGTTGTCAATAGTGTGGAAGTGTTGAACACGATTTGGTAAAGGAATCGATGAAAGGCCATGTAGGAGTACATGGTGGGTTGTTTCATTGAGGCCGTTCTTAAGAACTGAGATCTGTGTGTGTGATTTAAGACTCAGCTACTACCACGCATTGGGCCCGAAACCAATGGACCCTCTCGGCTTCTTGATCACACTTGTCTCTGTCCAGGAGTTGCAAAGTAGTTTCTGGTGTTTGTAGCATGCTGGGGGCCGCACGCGGCGCTGACCATCGGGGTGGGCTGTGTTGCGGTAGGCACGTGGCACGGTGTACCGACTCGCCCGTTTGGTGTCTCGGGAACCCTGTTCACATCGTTCGGGGCCGTTAGTGGAAACCTCGGCCGGACTCCCTGCGGATGGAACCCGAATAGGCGATAAACCTGGACTAGAGACTTGAGTGTTTAGGTAGGCCGTGGCCGACACCCTCGCTGGGCTTCCGCTTGAAGGTTGCCGAGTACATGTCGTGTAAACGGCGATAAGTGGTGAGAGCGTGTGTGAAGAAGTACACCCCTTCAGGGTATAAATCTATTCGAATAGCCGCGTCCGCGGTAAAGGACCACTTGGTCACCTATACAGTTCATAGATAAGTTAATTGGATACTACTAAAAATCTCAAGATAAGTGTGAGTACCGCGGATGGCCCTCTCGCAGGGTGGCGAGAGAGGATCCACGGTGGAGTATTGTGATGGTGTTAGTGGACTCGTGTGCGACAAATGATTTACAAGTGGTGTCTATCGTAGGATAGCTTAGCCAAGAGTCAAAGCTGGCTTGCTGCAATAACCCCACTACCTTCTTGAGAATGTGCATGTATAATAGGTTCCTGTTGTAAGACTTGCTGAGTACCTCCGTACTCATGTTGTTTTAATCATGTTTTTCAGACGACTGCACCAACCCCTCTGATGGGTTCTATGTAGACCTCGACGTTGACGAGTGACTTATCACCCAGGTGGTGATCCAAGACTTGTGAAGGGTCGTTGTAGATAGACAGGCTTCGTCAAGCCTTCTTTCTTTCTAGTGTCTGTACTCAGACTAGTTTGCTTCCGCATGTGCTTGTATGCTTGTATGACTTGAGTGTTGGGTCATGTGACCCCTATCTGTATGGATGATATGTATGGCTCCTCGGAGCCTTCTAAATAAAGTACTTGAGTCGTAGAGTACTGTTGTGATGCCATGTTGTATTTACTCATATCGGGCATATTGTGTGTATGATTGAAATGCTTGGTATGAGTGGGATCCGACTATCTAGTTGTTTATCCTTGGCAGCCTTTCATATGGGGAAATGTAAGTCTTGTGCTTCTGAGCGATAGTAGTCCGCTACAGCCCGGTTCACCGGAGTCCTGCTAGCCCAGCACTACTGCTTGGACACTTGACTGGCCGGCATGTGTTTCACGTCGTTCCTATGTCTGTCCCTTCGGGGAAATGTCACGCGCTGATATTCGGAGTCCTGCCTAGCCTGCTACAGCCCGGGTTACCGGAGTCCTGTTAGCCCAGTGCTACAGCCCGAATAGATACGTTGATTGACCGACATGTTCGATGTGATTCATGTATGCCTGTCCTCATAGGCTAGCGCCGCTTTGGGTTCACGACTAGCCATGTCGGCCCGGGTTCTCTGTCATATGGATGCTAGCGACACTGTCATATACGTGAGCCAAAAGGCGCAAACGGTCCCGGGCCAGGTAAGGTGGCACCCGTGGGAGTACCGTGCGTGAGGCCGCAAAGTGATATGATGTGTTACACGCTGGATTGATGTGGCTTAGGATCGGGGTCCTGACAGCGTTGGCATCAGAGCCGGACTGCCTGTAGGTTCGCTAAGCCAAACTGGTCGATGTCGAGTCTAGAAATGCTTTAGTTATATGTAGGGGAATTGATTGTGGGAGGGAACGTAAGGCTCTTTTACTCCTTTACTTTATGCCCTCTATTCTGAGTCATTCTCTTCTCATTCTACGTGGGTTAAGGACTAGGCTCTCTTCTCTCTATCAGGTTCACGTGTTACTAAATCCGTAGTAACTTATAGGATTGTTGGATACAACCCAGTTCAGTTCTACTAAAGTTTAGTATGTTGCCATTTGAACCAGAACCTTGATATGTTGTTGTTGAGTGGTTTCGCAAACTGTTGTGGATGTCTCAATTCCTTTTTCTGAGCATTTACAGCCGTTATGCTGTCCAATTTCATCCAGAAATTCTAATGCCTTTGCACTATTTTGTGCTTTCAGATGGCTACCCGTCCCCAAAACCAAGTGGTTCGTCTGACCCGTTGCATCGGTGTATGTGGTCATACCGCCATGTTGGTTCGAGTGATGGTTGAGGCAGGATACCGATGGTACCCTAAATACACCGTCGAAGAGCAGTTTAGAGATTTCAACCAGAGCCAATATCTGTGCAC
Source organism: Aegilops umbellulata (assembly GCA_032464435.1). NCBI lineage: Eukaryota > Viridiplantae > Streptophyta > Magnoliopsida > Poales > Poaceae > Aegilops > Aegilops umbellulata. The sequence continues at coordinate 211,784,995 of CP136058.1, forward strand.
GGTTAGGATATATCCATCTTATCCCGGAGCCACGGAACCACTCCACCGTTCTTATGGACTCGGGATCACTATTGGGATGTCCGTTCAAGATGCAGCCTACTCGATGATGACCATTATGCGAGCTAGAACTGCCTTGTTGAGCAACACTGAATTTCGCTACATGCCAGCATCCCTCCCTGGGGCGCATGGTTACCTTCAGGGCATGTACAGTGATGCATCCCATGAGGACTCACTCCTTTGCACCACTACTGAGATGTTGGAAGATAAGGACCGTGAAAACCGGGCCTTGCGTATGGAGCTCTTTAATGCTCGTGCTGATCATTGGGCCACCTTGACGAGGTTTGCACCTGCTGTGCAAGCCGGATACATGGACACGAGAGACTTGTACCCTGTGCGGGCTAGTCTGCCAGACTTCATGGAATGGCGTGAGGTGGGAGGCATCACCCCTCCCCGTGGGCCTCTTCTACCGCCATCTGTTGGACCGAGGCCGCACCCAAGTCCCTATGGTCCACAAGCACCGCGTGACCGTCTGTTCCCAGATGACCATGTTCCACTTCCAGGTCTGGGTGGTGACTTCTATGGGGACTTCTACGGAGCCGTCTGAGCTAGTAGTAGTCTCGCTAGTATTGTAATAGTTGTATGTCCACCGTCCTGCATGATTGTGGAATATAACTTAGTGTGTATCAATTCCGGAGGTGTAGAAAAATAATGTATAGGAGCTTGGAATGCCTCCGATGAGATGTAACGTTTGTCGTCCTAGCTGTACCTCAGCTTGAGCTTGTACTAAACTATGTATGATGTGTATGACCGTTGGTATATATATGGCAGTTTCTATATTACCATGTCATACGGATGATCATCTCTGCATTCCTTGTTACCCATTACATTCCGCACTTCCTTGGCCAGATTTTGCCATCCTGGTTTAAATCGTTGTTTTGTTTTCCCAGGATGGTCAACACCCGCAGCAACCCTGCTGCTTCGGAGCAGGGAGAAGCTAGTGCACCTAGAGAGGAAAGTCTACCTCAACCACCTTCTCTGGCCGAAGTGATGCTGGAGGCAGAGCGCAACAGGCGCGACACCAACCGCTTGTTAGAGCGGATTGAGCAGAACACTGCACGCCAGCAGAGGATCAATTCGGTGTCCATCAATGACTTTGTCAAGCTGTACCCGCCAAAGTTCAATCATTCCATCGAACCTCTCGATGCGGATGACTGGCTCCGCAGCATCGCCCACAAGCTACGTTCTGCCAACGTGGCTGAAGATGATAAAGTCACCTTTGCTGCCTATCACCTCGAAGGCCCTGCTAGCCTTTGGTGGGAGAATTATGAAGCTATGCGTCCGGTCGGCCAACTCACTACTTGGGCTGATTTCAGTGCCGCTTTTCGTGAGCATCATATTCCGGAAGGTCTCATGGATCGCAAGAGGGAGGAGTTTTGTAACTTCACCCAGGGGAAGCTGACTGTGGATGCATACAGTCGCGAGTTTGGAAAGCTTGCACGCTATGCTCCCGAAGAGGTATCCACCGACGCCAAGAAGCAGGCAAGGTTCCGCAAGGGATTTAGCCCTGAGCTCCGACGTGACCTTCGTCTGCATGAATGCATTTCTTTTCCGAAGCTAGTCAATAAGGCCATCAGTGCCGAGACGGGGCAGAGCGATTTTGAAGCTTCACGCAAGCACTCCCGTGACTATGGATCTTCATCCGGCTCTGGATCTCAGAAGCGCCGGGTCTGGATTCCAAATTCTGCTATGCCACCCAGGTATACTCCGAGGCCATCCTTTGAGGCGCCTCGTCCCAACCAACAGTATGTGCCGCCCAAGACTTTTGGTGGCCCCACTGCCAATGCTGCTCCGCGCCCCAATTCGATAACTTGCTTCAAGTGTGGTGAGCCGGGCCACTACATCCGTGAGTGTCCCCAGAACAACCACAGTCAGTTCGGAAAGTCTGTTGGACGTGGTAAGTCAACAGCGAAGGTGCTTGTCGCCAAGCCAGCCACCACTGCTCGTGGCCATGTCAACTACGTTTCAGCTAAAGAGACTCAAGAGGACCCCCACGTCGTTCTCGGTACGCTCCTTGTTAATTGCCATCCGGCAACTGTTCTCTTTGATACTGGAGCATCTCATTCATTTATTTCTGAGAGCTATGCTCGTTTGCACAACACCACTTTTTGTGACATGCCTACCTCCATGGTAATTCAAACCCCTGGTTCTAAGTGGCAAACCTCTAGAATCAGCCATGGAAATGAAATTCTTGTTGACAGATTGGTCTTCCTTGCGTCACTAATAGCTCTCAAGTCTTCAGACATAAACATCATCTTGGGTATGGACTGGATGTCAGCTCACTACGCCAAGATTGATTGCTCAACTAGAACTGTTCAACTTACCCATCCATCGGGCAAGACAGTCAATGTTTTGACCCGAGTATCGGAGCGTCAGCTCTACTCTCTAAATGCCAATCCCCTTCCAGACCTCGAAGATATTCCGGTAGTTCGTGACTTCCCGGATGTCTTTCCAGAGGAATTGCCAGGTGTTCCACCTGACAGAGATGTCGAGTTCGTGATAGACCTTGTTCCAGGAACCGTCCCAATCTCTAGAAGACCTTATAAGATGGCACCCCTAGAACTAGCTGAGCTTAAGAAACAACTCGATGAGTCCTTGCAAAAGGGTTTCATCCGTCCTAGTTCATCCCCATGGGCTTGCCCCGTCCTCTTCGTCAAGAAGAAGGATGGAACGGATCGGATGGTTGTAGATTACCGACCTGTTAATTTGGTCACTATCAAGAACAAGTATCCGCTCCCCAGGATCAACGACCTGTATGACCAGCTCGCTGGATCCTCAGTCTTTTCCAAAATGGATTTGAGGTTGGGCTACCATCAAATCAAAATCAAGAACGGGGACATTCCCAAAACGGCTTTCGTCACTCGTTACGGCCAATACGAGTACACCGTCATGTCCTTTGGTTTAACCAATGCTCCAGCCACCTTCTCTCGGTTAATGAACTCGATCTTCATGGAGTACTTGGATAAATTCGTCGTGGTATACCTCGATGATATACTCATCTACTCCAAGAATGAGGAAGAACATGCCGAACATCTAAGGTTAGTATTGATGAAACTTCGAGAGCATCGCCTTTATGCCAAATTCTCCAAGTGCGAATTCTGGTTGCCAGAAGTGACCTATCTGGGCCATGTAATCTCTGGTAAGGGCATTGCTGTCAATCTCGAGCGAGTTCAAGCTGTCCTTGACTGGACTTCACCTGAAACGGTCAAACAAGTTCGGAGTTTTCTTGGTTTAGCGAGCTATTGCCGCCGCTTCGTCGAGAATTTCTCCAAAGTTGCTAAGCCTCTAACTGAACTCCTCAAGAAAGATAAAAAGTTCGAGTGGACCCCACAGTGCGAGTTCAGCTTTCAGGAACTGAAAAGACGCCTGACGTCTGCTCCCGTATTGGTACCACCAGACTTCTCTAAGGACTTTGTTATCTATTGCGACGCCTCGCGACAAGGACTAGGTTGCATACTCATGCAAGATCGTCATGTGATTGCCTACGCATCTCGACAGTTGCGTCCACATGAGGATAACTATCCCACACATGATCTAGAGCTTGCAGCAGTAGTCCATGCACTCAAAACCTGGCGACACTACCTTCTGGGTAATCGCTGCGAAATCTACACTGATCACCAAAGTTTGAAATATATCTTCACCCAACCGGATTTGAATCTCAGGCAAAGACGTTGGGTCGAGTTGATCTCGGATTACGACTTAGGAATAACTTACACCCCAGGCAAAGCCAATGTCATGGCTGATGCACTAAGTCGTAAATCTTATTGTAACAACCTGATGTTACAACAAGGTCAACCACTTCTCCACGAGGAATTTCATAAGCTTAACCTTCACATTGTTCCTCGAGGATTCCTTTCCACCCTGGTGGCGAAACCTAACCTTACGGATCAGATCATCAAGGCACAAAAGGTGGATCCGGGAATTTCCCGTATCAAGAGAAACATCAAGAAGGGAGTTGCAGATTGTTTCTCCATTGATGATCAAGGTGTTGTGTTCTTTGGAAACCGTCTAGTGGTTCCCAAGATACGCAACTTGAGGCGATTGATCCTTAAGGAAGCTCATGAATCCCCTCTCACCATTCATCCCGGTAGTACTAAAATGTATCAAGACCTACGCCAGAGGTTTTGGTGGACCAGGATGAAGAGAGAAATCGCTCAATACATTGCAACTTGCGACGTCTGTCGTCGTGTTAAAGCAGAGCATCAACGGCCTGCTGGCACCCTTCAGCCCTTGGATATTCCTGAATGGAAATGGGATAAAATCGGTATGGATTTCATTACCGGGTTTCCCAGAACCAAAAGAGGGAATAATGCTATCTTCGTTGTTGTCGATCGTCTTTCCAAAGTAGCCCACTTCTTACCTGTTCGCGAGAGTATAACCGCTAGCCAGCTAGCGGATTTGTACTTCTCTCGAATAGTATCTCTCCATGGTGTTCCATTGGAAATTAATTCAGACCGTGGAAGCCTTTTCACCTCTCGATTTTGGGAAAGTTTCCAAAATGCTATGGGGACTCGTCTCTCCTTTAGCACCGCCTTCCATCCTCAGTCAAGTGGTCAAGTAGAACGAGTCAATCAAATTCTGGAGGATATGCTCCGAGCTTCTGTCATCTCTTTCGGTATGAATTGGGAGAAGTGCCTTCCATTCGCCGAGTTCGCTTATAACAACAGTTATCAAGCTAGCTTGGGTAAAGCTCCTTTCGAAGTTCTTTATGGACGAAAATGTCGGACGCCTCTTAACTGGTCAGAAACCGGCGAGAGACAACTCTTTGGCCCGGACATGATCCAGGATGCAGAAGAGCAGGTTCGCATTATTCGTGAGAAGTTGAAAACTGCCCAGTCTCGACAAAAGAGTCAGTATGACCGCAAGCATAAGCCCATGGCTTATGAAGTCGGCGAGATGGCTTATCTTCGGGTTACACCTTTAAAGGGAACCCATCGATTCGGTATCAAAGGCAAATTGGCTCCTCGTTACATTGGACCCTTTCGCATTCTTGCCAAACGAGGGGAAGTTGCCTACCAATTGGAACTACCTTCGCATCTCTCCAGAGTCCATGATGTCTTCCACGTCTCTCAACTCAGGCGTTGCTTCTCGGATCCTATCCGTGGAGTGGACCACGAAACGCTTGATCTCCAAGATAACCTCACCTATCGAGAATACCCCGTTCATATCCTTGATCAAGCCGAGCGTACCACTCGACGCCACAATATCAAGTTTCTCAAGGTTCAATGGTCACATCATTCCGAGCAAGAGGCTACATGGGAAAGGGAGGATCGTCTTCGACTTGAATATCCCGCCTTCTTTCCGGAGGAACCTAAATCTCGGGACGAGATTCTTTTGAGTGGGGGTGAGTTGTCACATCCCTAGCTAGGCCATGCATTAGAGTGTGCATCATGTTTAAATTCTATTAATTTTGAAATGGGGAAGGCAGGAACCCCCAACACCCCTTCTGAATCAACTAGGGTTTACTAAAATCTTTTTCAGTGAACCTGAAATGCCCTTCTAAAATGTTCACCCTCTTTGTCTTGGATTAAACCCCCTGGCAAAAATAGTGCACATTTTTCTAGGTCAACAGAAGGTTATTGAATTAACACATAAGTATTTGAATTTGGGCATTTAAAATTTATAAAAATATTTTAAATGTTCAAATATTCTCAAACAGAAATGTTTCATGTTGGAAATATTCCAACTAGGGGCCAGGTGCAGTTTGGTGATTTTTAGAGTGGTCTAGGTAATTTAATTAATCCCACAAAGTTGCAGAAGAAATAGAAAAGGAAATAAAATTCAGAAAGATCTTACCTGGCCAAACCCACCAGCCGGTCCACCTGGCGGCCCAGCGCTGTGATGGCCCGAGCCAGCCAGCTGCTTCGTCCCCGCCAGGCAGGCAGGGTGGTGACGCCGGCGAGCGCGAGCTCGCCACGGCGTCACCTGCTCGCCGCTTCGCCGCCCGACGCGCAGGACGTCCTCCACGTCGCGCCCTCGACCCCGTGGACACCTCACTTCTCCCCCTGGCTCTCTCTCTCGCTCTGCAGCGCCATGGCCGCAGCACCCGTCGCCGCTCCGCCGTCGTAGCCATAGCCACCGCCCTCCTCGCGCCACGAGACCTTGCCCAAGAGCTTCGCCGCCGTCGACTCCGTCGAGCAGGCCGAGCCCCGAGCGCTCGCTTGCCCTGAAGCCGCTGCACCGACCTCGCCCGACTCCGCCACCGCCGGAGATCCCTTTCGCCGTCGCCGCCGCACCAGCTCGTCTCCGACCGCGCTGCTTGGCTCTACGAGATCTCTGTGAGCTTGGCCACCTCCCCATCCTCTCCTTTCTCTTCCTCGTGCACCACAGCGAGCGCATGAAGCTCACCCGCACGCACCGCCGCGGAGCTCGTCGCCGACGTGTCTCCGGCTAACCAATAACCACCCCACCCTGTCCAATGGCCTCACCGCAACCCCAGGAGGCCAACGCACTACCGCACGCACCTCGCCATGCCCCGCAGCCCCGGTTTCACCTTCACCCGAGCCCCGACGCCGCCAAACTCGTCGCCGGCGCCACCTCCGGCCACCCCGACCCCAACCAACTCCACCAAGAGTTGCGGGTCAGCTCCCGCATCACGTAGACGTGCTCCGCCGTCGATTTGGTCGCCGGAGCACGAATCTACACTTCCTCCGCCGCGTCTGGACGTCGCCGGCGGCTCAACGCCGGCGGAGTTGACCCGTTGACCCCCTGTGTCTATGACATGTGGGCCCCGCCCGCTAACTAATCCAGGATTAGAAATAATCTATTCTGTTTAAGCTAATGACCCTGACACGCGGGACCCACGCGTCAGGTTTGACCTGGACCGGGTCTGTTGACCTGCTGAGGTCAGCATGACCTCATGCTGACGCAATAACTAATTACTGGATTTATTTTTATACAGGAAAATCCAGAAAATAGTTCAAACTTCAAAAATTCATAGAAAATTATCTATAACTCCAAATGCAAAGTTTTATATATGAAAAATTATCAGAAAAATCCAATCTATCCAATGGAACTGGTTTCATGCATGTTAAAACAAGTTAAACCCACTGTTTAGGCATTATAAGATATTGCACTAATATGATCTTATAAATGCACTACCATTTGAATCTTTGGTTCAAATGGGGTCATTTCCTTCTGGTTTAACTTGCACAAGACCAGGACACATTCATATTGACATGTCATTGCATGCATCATATTGTTGCATATCGTCATGTATTGATTGTGTTGCAATGTGTCATTCGTGGTAGGTTCTGCCTCCGAGGATATCTCCGAGTATCCAGTTGAAGGGCAGTATCCCACCACCACTCCATCAGGCAAGCAACCTGTTGATCATTCCGATACAAACCCATGTTCTCGCTTCTGCCCTTGTTTACTGCATTAAGACAACGCGCTTCAAACTGCTGTGTGTCGCGGTAGTTGAACCCACTTCCTTTGCATGACCTGTCTTTGCCACAGTAACTAGATGAAACCCACTAGCATGTGTAGGAGTTGATTGAGCCAATACATGTGTGTGTGTTCCTACCATGCTGTGCTTGCTATGCTTAGAGTTGTGTCAGGTCTGGCTCATCGGGATGATGATCCGGAGTGAAAGGTTGTATCGTTGTCAATAGTGTGGAAGTGTTGAACACGATTTGGTAAAGGAATCGATGAAAGGCCATGTAGGAGTACATGGTGGGTTGTTTCATTGAGGCCGTTCTTAAGAACTGAGATCTGTGTGTGTGATTTAAGACTCAGCTACTACCACGCATTGGGCCCGAAACCAATGGACCCTCTCGGCTTCTTGATCACACTTGTCTCTGTCCAGGAGTTGCAAAGTAGTTTCTGGTGTTTGTAGCATGCTGGGGGCCGCACGCGGCGCTGACCATCGGGGTGGGCTGTGTTGCGGTAGGCACGTGGCACGGTGTACCGACTCGCCCGTTTGGTGTCTCGGGAACCCTGTTCACATCGTTCGGGGCCGTTAGTGGAAACCTCGGCCGGACTCCCTGCGGATGGAACCCGAATAGGCGATAAACCTAGACTAGAGACTTGAGTGTTTAGGTAGGCCGTGGCCGACACCCTCGCTGGGCTTCCGCTTGAAGGTTGCCGAGTACATGTCGTGTAAACGGCGATAAGTGGTGAGAGCGTGTGTGAAGAAGTACACCCCTGCAGGGTATAAATCTATTCGAATAGCCGCGTCCGCGGTAAAGGACCACTTGGTCACCTATACAGTTCATAGATAAGTTAATTGGATACTACTAAAAATCTCAAGATAAGTGTGAGTACCGCGGATGGCCCTCTCGCAGGGTGGCGAGAGAGGATCCACGGTGGAGTATTGTGATGGTGTTAGTGGACTCGTGTGCGACAAATGATTTACAAGTGGTGTCTATCGTAGGATAGCTTAGCCAAGAGTCAAAGCTGGCTTGCTGCAATAACCCCACTACCTTCTTGAGAATGTGCATGTATAATAGGTTCCTGTTGTAAGACTTGCTGAGTACCTCCGTACTCATGTTGTTTTAATCATGTTTTTCAGACGACTGCACCAACCCCTCTGATGGGTTCTATGTAGACCTCGACGTTGACGAGTGACTTATCACCCAGGTGGTGATCCAAGACTTGTGAAGGGTCGTTGTAGATAGACAGGCTTCGTCAAGCCTTCTTTCTTTCTAGTGTCTGTACTCAGACTAGTTTGCTTCCGCATGTGCTTGTATGCTTGTATGACTTGAGTGTTGGGTCATGTGACCCCTATCTGTATGGATGATATGTATGGCTCCTCGGAGCCTTCTAAATAAAGTACTTGAGTCGTAGAGTACTGTTGTGATGCCATGTTGTATTTACTCATATCGGGCATATTGTGTGTATGATTGAAATGCTTGGTATGAGTGGGATCCGACTATCTAGTTGTTTATCCTTGGCAGCCTTTCATATGGGGAAATGTAAGTCTTGTGCTTCTGAGCGATAGTAGTCCGCTACAGCCCGGTTCACCGGAGTCCTGCTAGCCCAGCACTACTGCTTGGACACTTGACTGGCCGGCATGTGTTTCACGTCGTTCCTATGTCTGTCCCTTCGGGGAAATGTCACGCGCTGATATTCGGAGTCCTGCCTAGCCTGCTACAGCCCGGGTTACCGGAGTCCTGTTAGCCCAGTGCTACAGCCCGAATAGATACGTTGATTGACCGACATGTTCGATGTGATTCATGTATGCCTGTCCTCATAGGCTAGCGCCGCTTTGGGTTCACGACTAGCCATGTCGGCCCGGGTTCTCTGTCATATGGATGCTAGCGACACTGTCATATACGTGAGCCAAAAGGCGCAAACGGTCCCGGGCCAGGTAAGGTGGCACCCGTGGGAGTACCGTGCGTGAGGCAGCAAAGTGATATGATGTGTTACACGCTGGATCGATGTGGCTTAGGATCGGGGTCCTGACATCCGTCCCACCGAGTTTGCCTGACCAACTCTCTGGTTAGCCTATTACCAAAATCGGTCTCACCGAGTTTGTGTAATCGGTCTCACCGAGATTACGTTATGCCCTAACCCTAACCATATCGGTCCTACCGAGTTGCATGTCAGTCCCACCGAAAATCTCTAACGGTCACTAGGTTTACTATTTCGGTCCGACCGAGTTTGTTGATTCGGTCCCACCAAGATTGGTAAATTGTGTGTAACGGTTGGGTTTTGTGTGGAGGCTATATATACCCCTCCACCTCCTCTTCATTCGTGGAGAGAGCCATCAGAACACATCTACACATCCAACTCATATGTTCTAAGAGAGAACTTCCTACCCTTGTGTTGAGGCCAAGATATTCCATTCCTACCATATGAATCTTGATCTCTAGCCTTCCCCAAGTTGCTTTCCACTCAAATCTTCTTTCCACCAAATCCAAAACCCTGTGAGAGAGAGTTGAGTGTTGGGGAGACTATCATTTGAAGCACAAGAGCAAGGAGTTCATCATCAACACACCATTTGTTACTTCTTGGAGAGTGGTGTCTCCTAGATTGGCTAGGTGTCACTTGGGAGCCTCCGACAAGATTGTGGAGTTGAACCAAGGAGTTTGTAAGGGCAAGGAGATCGCCTACTTCGTGAAGATCTACCGCTAGTGAGGCAAGTCCTTCGTGGGCGATGGCCATGGTGGGATAGACAAGGTTGCTTCTTCGTGGACCCTTCGTGGGTGGAGCCCTCCGTGGACTCGCGCAACCGTTACCCTTCATGGGTTGAAGTCTCCATCAACGTGGATGTAGTATAGCACCACCTATCCGAACCACGGGAAAAACATCCGTGTCTCCAATTGCGTTTGAATTCTCCAAACCCTTCCCTTTACATTCTTGCAAGTTGCATGCTTTACACTCCGCTGCTCATATACTCTTTGCATGATTGCTTGATATGTATTGTGTATGTTGAAATCGTGCCTAAAACTCCACTCAGACCAAAAAAGTGTAAAAATCGCAACTTTAGCACTAAGTGTCTAATCACCCCCCCTCTAGACACACCTACTTCTAGATCCTACACTGTCGCTGGCATCACCGTCACCATTGTCGGCGTCGCCCTCACGATCGTCGACCACATCACCTTTATCTGTCGCGACCACCACCGCGTCATCCTTGGAGGTGAAGGCCCTGACTAGAGCATCCACATTGTCTTCCACCTAGCACGCCAGGTCGCCCCGGATGGCCTCGGGTACAGGCGCAATGGCGGCGTCGAAATCGAAGTCAGGGTAGGTGTTCTGGAGATGGCTGAAGATGTGGGAGAACGCGCGCCCGAGCAGGCCACGGCTCCTCTCTTCAACAAGCTCGCGAGCCCTCTCGGATCGGTTCTCCAGGCGTGTCACCACGTCAACAAAAAAGCAGAGGTGACTGGCATAATCGTTCGTGTGGGGATGAGGGGCATGTTTGTCGCAGATGGTGCCCAGCGTCGCGTTGGCTCTGATCCTGAGGCTTTGGAGCATGGGGGCGTGCACGCGCTCTAGCGTCTGCCACCGAAGCGCTTCCTCCCTGCTCCTCTGCGTGAAGGACTCGGCGCCGGCGACCCGCTGCTGAAGAAAAAGCAGCTCGGCACGGGCGGAGGACAGCTCAGCTTGCACTGAGACCAGGGCGGCCGTGGCGGCTTTCTCGCGCTGTTCCGCCTCAGCTATCCCTAACTTGAGGCCAGTGGTCCTGCCCACAGCTTCGGCTTCCACGAGCTTCAACTTCAGGTCGTACCTGCCAACAAGATCCGCGCGATACTCGGCCGCCCGGCGATTGACCTCCTCCTGGGCCTTGGCCTCGCGCGCACCGACAACATCCTCTGCTTGGGCGACCTAGCGCTCCCACGTCTCCAACAGCTCGAGCTTGAGGCTGCGCTCTGTGACCTTCAGCAACAGTGCTTCCTCGCGCCTCGAGATCTCCTCCTCGTTGGACGGTGCACCCTTCATCGACACTAAGGCGGCTCTGTGCGCCTCCACCTGCTGCTCCAAGGAGGCGTTCAAGGCCTGGAGCTCCCGCCTGCGCTCCTCGGCAACTGCGCGGCGACCGTCTGCCTCCCTGGCCTCCTCCAAGGCTCGAGCGCTGGCCTCGCATGAGGTTGCCAGGGATGCATCGGCCTTTGCATTGGCATCCTCACGCTGAAGGCGGCCAAGGTTGACAGCCACCTTCAGTTGATGCCACTCCTTCACCAGCCGAAGACCCTCAGCTTCAAGGCGCGCGTCTACATCCACGAGTTCTCTCCCGAGCCGGCTCATCGCGCCCATTGCCTCCTGAAATAGGTCGTGGCGGACGACGGTCCACTCATGTGCAAACTTAAGTGCGTGACCCGGTCCGTCCTCCGCAGCGGGGGCTGCCGGCGGGTTCCGAAGCAGCTCAGCCCCTTTCAGCAGGGGGCTGGGGGCTGGCGCCTCCCGGGTCTGCGACCAGGCTTTGGCAGGGGCCCAGATGGGTTGAGGCTCGTTGCTCGAACAAGAAGCCAGGATCGAAGCCATCCAGCCGCCGTCCATGACCAGAGGAGCCCTTGGCGCGCTTGCCGCATCCCAGGCGAGGCCACGAAGGAGAGACGACAAGGGTGTGGACTCGAGGCGCCAGGCTAGCGTGCCCGCCTCTCCAACCAGCCTCGCACCAGGGGCGGCACGCTGGCTTGGGGAGCTCAAGGCTAGCTGGGGAGTCGAGGCAGGAGGAGGTCGCTTCTCAGGAGACTTGGTGGCCTTAGCAGAAGGGACCCTGAGGAGCCACTGTCAGGAAGGGAAGCAACACTCGAGAAATTGCAAAGATAAGGTACTTACTCATCTATGGCGATGTATTTCCTCTACTTCAATGGCCGAAAGGCATCACTGCTGCAGCTTGGACACCCCTTCCTCTTGTGGAGCGCATTGAAGTCCAGACGGAGCCGGCCGAAGCATTGGATGCGGCAACCAGCATAGGGCGCGGCTGGTGAGGCGCCCGAGGAGGCGATCTCGGGAGTACTGGACCAAGGGGAGCTCTCGGTCCCCGCCTCACGATGACCTGCTGAGACCTCGAGGGCTGCGGCCTCAGGAGCAGCGGATTGCGTCGCCTCCTCAGCTGTCACCTCAGGGCAAGAATCATGGGCTCCCGAGGATGACGCCTCAGGAGCCTCGAGTGACGTCAACGCTTCAGCACCCGCGCCTCCGGCCTCCAGCGGTGCTTGCCCCGCTGCATCCACTCTTGGGGTAAGTTCGACGCTGGCGGCAAGGAGGGGGACCATGGAGACAGGGTTCTCGCGGGGCCCTTCAAGGCCGACTGGACGCAGCCCCCATTCTTCGAAGGGGGGCATATGCCCCGCGAACTCCACCTTGTTTGACCAGAAGTACAAAAGACAGCCCTCCAGTGGCATATCGGCTGGCGAAGGGTCGCCCGTCAGGACCTCGAGCACTGTTGTTCGTGCCTCGGGCGGAAGCCCCGACTCCTGAAGCCTCGTGCGATCCTGGACACCGGATAGTGCCCACATCGGCTGGGAATGGCACTGGAGTGGGGCAACGCGGCGTCGGACGAACTCCTTCATCACCCTGGGCGCAGTCATGCCGAGATCTTTCATCCTCTTCAACCGGATCCAGACAAAGGCAAGGCGGGGGCCCGCAAGCTTCTCGTGGCCCCAGCCGGAGCTGGGGACGGCGGGCGCCGACGGAGGCGAGAGCAAGGGGCTGAGCACTCCAACATCCACGTACACCCACCATGTCCGAAACCCGCTCGCAGACAGCGGGAGTTCAAAGTCAATCCCCGAGCCGGCCGTCGCCGCCACAGCCTGGAAGCTCAGGCATCCCGAGCACTGTCGGGGGTCGGTCAGGTGCTACGAGAAGAAGTGGTGCTGGACGGCCACGGAGGGGGCGATGCCCACCATGGCCTCGTAGACAAAGGCAAAGACGACTAGAAGGGCGACGGATTGGGGATCTAGGTGCAGCATATGGATCTGGTAATGGGAAAGCACGATGTTGAAGAAGGCGGAGAAGGGAGGAACCAGGACGGCCCACAGGGCGTCAACGAAGAATTGGACCTCGGTGGCTGTCCTATAGACAGAAGCTCGGGACGCAGGCCAGGCCACCGTCCCTCCCCATTCGTTGAAGTTGGTGGCGAGCGCCAGGCGGACCTTGTCCATGGCCTCCGATTGAGCACCAACGATCGAACGACGGCGGGCTCAATGGCCGAAGGTGGTCTGGCTGAGGACATGGGCTTCTTCCCCTTCTGCATTTGGTTCGGTGCCATGGCGATGGAGAGGGCCGAGCTCAGGTCAGATTGGGAGAAGAAGATGAGGTTCGAGAAAGCCGAGGACTTGGAGGAGTGTGTCGCCAGCAATGGGGAAATAACTGTGTAGGACGCCGTGGCCGCCTAGCTAGGCGGATATCAGGGCTGCGTGGGGAAGCGGGGCCGCCCATGTCCAATCAATCGCCACGCGTCGACCAAGGCCGCAGAGTGTTGGGGCCCGCGGCGCTCCACACTTGCCCTTTGGCTTCGCCTCGAAGCCAAGTCTGAGCGCGCCTTGGGCCCGGGGGCTACTGCCGGTGTCCTGGAAATGGGGGTCTCCAGACTTGCCTGCCTGCAGCCCACAACGTGGCTCCACCAGCAGCCCCGTACGACCCACCTTCACCAGCAAACACTCAAGACCCTCACGAGGGGCCAAGCCTCATGAGGCGGATGACGCAAGACCTCCTCGGGGGCAGCCTCGCCAGGCCGGCTCGCGAGGGGCGGAGAGATCAAGGGAAGGGGCACCTCGCGAGGTTCCAGTGACGCAAGCCATGACGACTGGAGCCAGGCGGGCGCCAGCACGCGCAGTGTCCTCGTTTCCTCTTTGGTGCTAAAGAGGCAGGCGCAGGCGAGGAGTCCCGAGGCATCAGGCAAAGGTTGCCATATCGGTGCAACGAGACCAAGACCAGCAGGATGGAAGGACGGAGGTCACCATGGAGACTAAGACGGTGTCACCACCAGAGCCTTTGGGAGACGAAGACCACCTTTAGTCAGGATAACTTGTACTAGTTGTCTCCCTTCGAATTTGGCCATTGTGTCATCCCTTCCCGTTCAATATTTGGGAAGAGACCAGGGCCTCTATAAATAGGGCTAGCCACCACCCTAGCAGGGAATGGATCTTGAGCCATTCAGATCATCCTCATCCACACAAGCTCACCAAGCACAAGAGCACCTCTCCTCAGGAGGCCTTTCTTCCCTTGTAACTATTCATCCTTAGCCCATGAGGCAATCCACGACACCACACTGGAGTAGGGTATTACACCACCTCGGTGGCCCGAACCAGTATAAACTCCGGTGTCTCTCGTTCTTTGGGTTCGTCGAGATAGGCCTAGTGATTGTGGTGAGAGCGAGCAAGGGAGAGAGAGATCTTTGTGCACACCCCAGTGTTCGAACCTCAGGGGTTTTGCCGGAACCCGCAATCCGACAATGTATGCGTCAAACAATTGGCATATGGAATAGCAAAAGTAGGATCATGCGCATACAAGTCTTTTATGTGCTTAAAGCCAATGACATTCAATTCAAGTTGGGTAACAAGCATGCATCTATGGGAAAGCGCATCCACCAGAACATTTTCCTTACCTTTGATATACTTGATGACATAAGGAAATGACTCTATGAATTCACTCCACTTAGCATGGTGCTTGTTCAACTTAGTTTGACCCTTCAGATACTTAAGTGTTTCATGGTCCGTATGAAGAATGAACTCATGAGGACAGAGATAATGCTCCCAAACATGTAAGACTCTCACTAAAGCATAAAGCTCTTTGTCATATATGGGGTAATTGAGTTGCGCTCTGAAAAGTTTCTCACTAAAGTAAGCTATGGGGCGCTTCTCTTGCATTAACACACCTCCTATGCCATAACCGTAGCATCGCAATGTATCTCAAATGGTTTATCGAAGTTGGGTAATGCAAGCAAAGGAGCATGTGTAAGAAAATTCTTAAGGTCATTGAATGTGGTATCTTGAGATGTGCATTTTTCTTACTCAAGGCATGCAAATGTAAAGCGATGGTGCTAAAATCCTTCACAAATCTACGATAGAAACTGGCTAAGCCAAGAAAACTATGCACTTGTTGCAAGTTTGTTTGATGGGGCCAAGTTTTAATAGCATTGATCTTAGATTCATCGACATGAACACCCTTAGAAGACACTACGAAACCCAAGAAAACAAGCTTATCCACACCAAAAAGGCATTTTTCCATATTAGCATAAAGGCGTTCTTTTCTAAGGGTTTGCAAAACGGTTATAAGATGGGTGACATGATCTTTTAGATATTTTCTAAATACAAGAATATCGTCAAAGTAGACCACAACAAAAACACCAATGTAGGGCCTAAGAACAAAATGCATGACTCGCATGAAAGTACCGGGTGCTTCAGATAAGCCCATTGGCATGACCAACCATTCATACAAACGAAACTTGGTTTTGAAAGTGGTTTTCCATTCATCACCTTCTTGGATGCATATTTGGTAGTAGCCACTTTTAAGATCAATATTAGAGAAAATTGTGGCTCCGCTAAGCTCATCTAGCATGTTGTCTAAGTGTGGAATTGGGTAGCGATATCTAACCGTGATAGCATTGATAGGACGACAATCGAAACACACGCGATATGTACCATCTTTCTTGGAAACAAGGGTTACCGGGACGGCACAAGGGCTCAAGCTTTCTCATACATGGCCGTTGTTGATAAGTTGTTGTACTTGCCATTGGATCTCCTTGGTTTCCTCGGGGTTGACGCGGTAGGGAGCCTTGTTAGGAAGAGGTGCTCCGGGTATGAGGTCGATGCAGTGTTCAATGCCTCGTAGTGGAGGTAGTCCCAGAGGTAGCTCGTCGGGGAAAACATCTTGGAATTCCTGCAAAAGAGAAGATAACACTAAAGGTAGATTGTGAGAGGTGTTACTTTTTGGTGCCTCGTCCTTGCACAATAGGACATAGTGCATAACACTTGATGGGTTCTCACACACTTCTCTCATCTCATTTCTGGTTGCGAATAACACTAGGTTTTTCTCATCGCTCATTGTGGAGGCACTCATTTTGGGCTTGTGGCTCTCACTCCCTTTTGGGTGGCTCACTCTCTCACTATTCTCTTCATGATGGTTGGTAGCTTGCTTGTCGGCGATCACTTGGATTGGAGACATAGGTCGTAGCACATACTCCTTTCCCTTCATCTTGAAGCTATAGTGATTGGTTCACCCGTTGTGGATGACGCCTTGGTCAAATTGCCATGCTCGTCCAAGAAAGAGGTGGAAAACGGACATCAGAATGACATCACATTCCAATGTGTCTTCATATGCTCCTATCTTGAAGGAAACTTGCACCATGTGCTCCACTTTGATAGTGCCGGAGTCGCTTAACCATTGGACCTTGTAGGGATGCGGGTGCTTCATCTTGACCAATTGGAGCTTGGAGTATAGTTCTTCACTTTTCAAGTTATGGAAACTTCCTCCGTCAATGATGACCTTCATGGATCTTCCATTGATGCCTGCCTTGGTTTGTAGGATACATCATCTTTGGTCTTTGTCTTGTTGATGTTGAAGTGTCAAGACCTTGGAGACAACGAGAGCGGGGCTCGAATCTTCGTCACAAAAGACTTGGAGACAACGAGAGCCGGTGCATAGCCACATTATCAAGGGCTTCCATTTCTCCTTCACTCATGGAGTCATATGTACCATCGTTGTTGAGAATCATGGTCGCTTGTTGGTACATTCGAAGGACTTGTGGCTTCGGCCGCTGCATGTGAAGCATTTGATGGAACTTGTCTTGATGGTCTCATCCGGTGGAGTTGTAGACAATGAAGCTCTCGGCTTGAAGTTCCTTCTAGTAGGAGGAGGACTTGAGGATGTCGAAGTTTCCTTGTAACTTGACTTGTCGCCGTTGCTTGGAGGAGGTTTGGTTGAGGTAGAAGGCGGTGGCGTCATTGAAGCTTGGTTGTTGGAGCCGTATGTCTTGGAAGAGTACTTGGCGTATTTGAAGTCCTCTTACACTTGTCGCTCCGCCATTGTGGCTTGGTGCACTAGCTCGATGAGGTTTGAGTATGGTTGGAAGTCGGTGATCTTCTTGATAGGATGATTGAGTCCATTCAAGAAACGTGCCATAGTTTTCTCATCATCTTCCGTGACATTAGCTCGTATCATGGCAATCCCCATTTCCTTGTAGTACTCTTCAACACTCATTGTTTCTTGCTTGAGGAGTTGCAATTTCTTGAAGAGGTCGCAGTTGTAGTAGGTTGGCATGATGCGCGCTCTCATGACATCCTTCATTTGATCCCAAGTTGTGATTGGTGGTTCACCTCTTGCTTCTTGACGCTCAATGACTTGCTCCCACCAAAGGAGGACATAGTCTTGGAACTCAAGGGATGCCATGGCGATCTTCTTCTCTTCCTCATAGTTGTGCAAACAGAAGATCTTGTCAACCTTCAATGCCCATGAAAGGTACTCTTCGGGATCATTGCTTCCGGAAAACTTGGGCATGGTGAACTTGAGTTTGCCATATCGTTGTTATTCATTGTGTTGGGGTCGAGGGTGATGACGTCCTTGATGTGGAGGGTGGTCGCCCTCTAATTGCTCTTGGCGTGGAGGATTTCTGTTGTCTTCTTGCTCTTGGCGAACTTGTGCTTCTTGTCGAGCTTGTGGTTCTTGAGGAGCTTGCTGTTCTTGTCTAGCTTGTGGAGGAGCTTGAGGAACTTGACAATGCACTAATGCTTGATATCTTCTTTCTTGAACTTCGTCGCTGATGTCGGCTAGGACTACGTTGGTATTTCCCCAAAGAGGAAGGGATGATGCAGCACAGTGATGTCTACTACACAACTTTATTCTTGCAGACACGTGTTGGGCCTCCAAGCGCAGAGTTTTGTAGGACAGTAGCAATTTTCCCTCAAGTGGATGACCTAAGGTTTATCAATCTGTGAGAGGTGTAGGGATTATTCTTGGTCCATTTTACGATCCATCTTGGTGAGATACATGCCTCTCCTAGGCTCCTAGGCTCCTAGGCTCCTAGGCTCCCCCCTAGGCGACTCCAAGGCGATCTTGCGCCGGTGGCCAGTCCGGTCTCGACAGCCACCTTTAAAGATGGCTCCTTTTGCCCTCAACTTTGATCGTGGCAGAAAGTTTCAAGCAGATATGAGAACCAAGTTTGGGCATCCAGTGGTGTTTTCTCCTGGCTTTCGTCAACAAGAATTCACCTTGGTGGTTTCTTTCTGCCGAGCAACTTTCAAGCTTGATGTGCACACAGTTAGTGTTTCTCTCCTGGCCATGTTTGGTGGTTATGCTCAAGGTTTTAGGGTCCGACACTTAAGAGATAGAACTTTCAAGTTCTCGGTTGCTTCTAAGTCTGTTCGTTTTGAGATTTACAACAATGGTAGAATTGTTGAGCATGATTTTGAGGCTGTGTTTAGTTTGTGGAATTATGGTGGGCCAAATTGGTTTAGAGAAGAACAAGCTTTCTACAAAGAACTTGATGATGAATGGACCTTTGTGGGTAGAAATTGAAAGGCTGTTGCCAACAACTCCGGCGATCGCCGGAGCTACATCACGGTGGTTAGAAACGGTCGTTCTGTTTTTGAGCATTTATCGGGTCACATTCAATGCAGTGTCAATCAAGGAGAAACTTTGAATTTGCCCTCCATTAACTCTGAGTGTAATTGGTCTCTTAACCAGCCGCAAATGTCTCAACGTTCTGGCCCTCGCATGTAAGTAGTTTGTTTTGCATGTGGAGGTCAAGTTCACGTTGCACATAACTGCATGGTTCCTAAGCTGCCTGGGCTCTGGCCTTTTTTTACAGTTTGACTCTTTCCTGAGCCCACCTGAGGAGGCCTGGGCTGATGGTGTGGTGGAGGCCTGGTTCAAATTTATCGGCCCAACTCAGCCGATTAGGCAGGTCTCGTCATATAAGGAGCTGGTCAAGGACCTATTTCCAAATTTCCAACCGAGACAGCAGGCTGCCTCCTCGCATTCCTCTGTTCTTACTAACTCTGCTTCCATTACTGTTCCTGCCTCGGCAAGCTCGCCGTCTTCCTCAGCATCGGCGGAGCGAGCATTGGTGCTCCGTTCGTCGGAAGCTTCGGCTTCGACCATGGCCAACATCCCCATCGACCAAGTTCCTTTCGTTCCTCACGGGTTCCAAATTTTCGAGGTGGAGGGGCGTACTGGGGTTTCGAGGGCAATATTGCCGCACCACCCAAGAAGGCACGGGGACTGGGCGACTGCAACCATCCATCCACATCCAAACGAGGTATTTTCCCCAAATGTTAGAGATGTTCTTGAGGAGTTCTTTCAAGGTGTTGAAGAGGTGGGATTCAGAGAAATCCAGCCATGTCCTTTTGGAGAGGCCTATGTTCACTTTCGACATGTTAGGGATAGAGATCGTCTCATCAGGCAAAGCCCGTAGCCATTTGGAAATGTTTTATTACTTTCACTCCGCACAACAAGGGCAGGAACTGGCGCAGGCTGCATTTCAATAGAACTTGCTGGCTTTTGTTTGTGGGTGTCCCTTTTGATTACTGCAACACCGTAGACATTGCAGCTGCCATTGCCAAGTGGGGTAGAATTATTAGTTGGGAGAAGGAGGATGCTCTCTGTGGAAAGATTTTGGTGAAGACCAGAGTTACTGAACTCATTGATATTCCTAAAAGCATCAGGTGGTCAGAAGGAGAGTGCTTTGAGGAAGAGTCATGGACTAGTTCTGTTGAGGTTCTGTTGGAAGAAATGCTTGGAGGTGGACCTATGGATGAAGATCCTATTCCACCCCCTGGAGTTGACCCACACCCTGTTCCACAGCATGCTAATGATTTCCCAGGTTTTCACCCTGCTCCAATTCACAATGAGACTGCACAACAGGATGATTGGGACGCATGGGAAGAGCAGGAAGAGGAAGGCCACTAGGCATTTCCTCAGGCAAACATTCCTCAGCCACAACCACCTCAGCAGCAAATGGAGATGCCAGTCCTACAAGAGGATGGTGCTCCCAATAGCAGCATCACCACCACAGTTTTCCTGTCTGATGGTATTTGGTCTAACACTCACACTGCCAGTGAGGAGGTCAATCAAGATGCTCAAATCAACCCTCTGGGCATGGGTTTGCAGAACATTCTTATTGCCTATCAAGCAGTTGGGGAGGAGGAAGACCTTGTGCATGATAATGAGAACCTGGTTGGCTTTCAGCAGCAGGTAGTACTGGGGGCCCCTTTGGCTGATGAGGAGGTTTTGCATGTGGCCCATGTTGTGGAAATTGTTGGTCAAGCTGGGGTCCCAATTGCTGAAGAAACACTTGCTGTTGCTGATGAAAATCCAGTGCCAGATGGGCCTCTTGTTCAGAATGTTCCTGTTGCTTCTCCTGAAACAGAAGAAGCCCATGTTCAGGTAAATGAGGTCAATGCTGCAACTGCTACTCAGCTCATGGCTGGTCCTCTAGGCAAAGACAATGTGGCTGCAGATGATATGCAAGGTGAAACACATGGCGTTGTGCCCACAGTTGACTTAAAGGGCAAAGCAGATGTTCCCATTGTTCAGGTTGGCACTTCCAATGTTGGGCACAATAAAGGTATGGAGAGATTCTCTTCAGTTAACTCTTCTAATTTACTTGATATTCAATAATTAGTTCAAAATCATACCTTGGATATTATTGATGGTGCTCATTTGATTTCTGAGGAAGGTTTGGACCTGTGGATTCAGCACTTTGCTCCAGCAACTTAGGGAGAAGTAAACACATTCAAAATCGACATACCTGTAAGTTGGTTTAACTTCATAATCCATCTTCTCCTCACTCCTGATAAGTTTGGTTGGGTAACGCATCTGCTAAAATCTGAGCTGTGGAAAATGCTTACTGCTAATTGTGACTCTGAAGAGACCATCTTATTTCATATACCTGATGCACCTACTACTTCACAGGCCCCTAGTTGCAAAGAAATAATGCTGGGTCTGGGAAAGGAAAATGAGGGTATAAGCCCTGCTGCTCATTCCTCAAGTGGAACTGGAAGCCCACTCCAGCAAGTGTCCCCCAACAAGGTCATCCAGTTGTCACTAGGTGAAGCTGTCTCAAGGAAAAGAAGAGAAAAAGAGCCTCTTGTGGAGATTCAGGTAAGAAGAAGTGATTGAATTAAGAAAGACAACAATGGTTATAGGAGGAAATCATGTGATGCTAGATCTTGCTTACCTTGTAATGCTATTCCACCCATTGTGCATAACAAAGTGGTCAAAAATCTGACAAAAACATTTTGCAAGGTGTCTGAGGATGAGGCACGGGACAAGCTTTCAAAAAGGCCCAAGAAGAAGGGCCAGGAGGATGTGGCCAAGGTCTCCAAGGTCACTGGTGCTACAACTCCTTAGGATGTGCCATGAAGAACTGTCACATTAGTAATAGTACCAGGGTTATTTTGAGAAGGACTAGTCTGATGGTTGTATGTATGATATTTGATGTGCTGGATGTAAGCAGAACATGTTTAATGTCTATCTTCAGAACTTGGTGCCCTATTTTGCCTACTGCTATATTGATCAGTCTGATTAAACTATGGACTTGTGGCTTCTATGAAGATGTTGAAGTTTCTATTATTTCTAGCAGGAATGTGGTGTTAAATCTGTTACTCATGTTACTGACAATATGCCATGCTTCTTGTCATTGCCTGTATACGATCTCAAACTTTAGTGGGTCTTAGTCTACCAATTTCTGTACTTTACATGAGTGTGGTATTATACCAGGAGATGGGGCCTGGTATCAAAATTTCAACCAGTCAGTTAACCATGAGTAGGAACAGATCCTGGAATATCTTAAATTGGAACATTAGCGGTTTGAATTCTCCTGACAAATGGCTGGCCATTAGGCAAAAAATTGAGGAAAGTGCTTGTCGGTGTACTAAAGTAGGGGTACCTTAGTACCCCGAACTTGTGCACGG
This sequence comes from Aegilops umbellulata, assembly GCA_032464435.1. NCBI lineage: Eukaryota > Viridiplantae > Streptophyta > Magnoliopsida > Poales > Poaceae > Aegilops > Aegilops umbellulata. The sequence continues at coordinate 211,807,358 of CP136058.1, forward strand.
GCAGTAGTAGCCTCCCGCGGCAAGGCCTGCCCGGGGAGCGACAAGAGTCTCCACGGCCCTTTCCGGGCCGGATGAAGGCCAAGTGATCGAGCCTAGAGGACCAAGCCCCGGCAAGAAGAGCTTGCCGGGTCGAGAAGGCAAGGTCCAGCAAGAGGAGCTTGCCGGGCCAAGGCGACAAGGCCCTGGCAAGAGGAGCTTGCCGGGACGACTGAGCGAAGCACCAAGACCCCGGCGGGAGGAGCTCGCCGGGACGGCCAAGCTAAGGCACCCCAAGAGAAGCCCGCCGCGGCGCGCCGCGCGCCCCGGCAAGGCCTGGCGGGCGGCAAGCTCCCAGGCGCGGCAAGGCAACTACCGCGGCAAGCCACTTGCCGCAGCAAACCACCATATCAGGCCCGTGCTCCAGCTCACCTGCCCACGCGTCGCTCTGGGGCTTCCCCGGAGGCACGTGGCGGGACGCCGCGCAACCTGAGACGCGCGGTGGCATGCGACGTTGGCAGAGTCGCCCCGGTGGCGAGCGGAGGCGCTCCTAACGGTCCGCCTCGGCACTGTTCAGGCGACCCAGACGGGCATTTAATGCCCTTGTCCCCCGCCGTCAGAGTTAGGTGCGATAGCACTGTGCGGCCACTATTCACACAATCCCTTGCCATTTTTACCCTCACCTGCGTCGCTCCCTGTGGGAAACCCCTTAGCATATAAAAGGAGGCCCATGCGCATGTAGAGGGGGGATCGGACCCAAGAGGCCCTCGCCTACGTCCAGCTCCAGCCTCCTGTAGCTTCTTGCGCTCCAGAGCAAGAACCCGAATCAACCAGACATGCAGCAGTAGGGTTTTACGCATCCATGCGGCCCGAAGCTGGGTAAAATCGTTGTGTGTGTGTGTGTGTCGCCTCGATCTGCTCTTTGTGCATCCTCCGCCCCCGCCGAACCGACAAGGGGCTCCGTCCCCATAGGTGCTCGTGGAGGCCAGATTTCCCCCCGACATCTTTGGCGCGCCAGGTAGGGGGACGTCGAGGTTGTGCGAACCAGATCCGACGACCACAGGCAAGCTCAGGTATAGCCAGGGACTTTTCCGCTCCGATCCGCTGGGCGGAGGCATCCCTCCTCACGGACCCGTGCACGGCCCTCCTCGAGTACCCACTCACGCAGAGTCCGGGCAAGAGCAGTTGCTCCTTGAGGAGGACCGCCTTTCGGCCGCTGAGCGAGTTTCTCGCCTCCAGCAAACTCTGCGCCGCTCCCGTAGCCGCAGAAGTTAGCGCCGGAAGTTGTGGGAAAGGCGACCTCGTTCTTCGGCGAGCCCAGGCCGCCAAGATCCAAACGAGTCGACGCCGACCGTGGGAGGAACCTCACCAGCGCGGCGGTAGGAACCCGTCCCATCGGCCATCCTCTCTGTCCAAGTCTTGCCGCAGTTGCATGTAATCCTTGGTACAGAGGCGGGCGCAGATCCCGAGCATAGATTATGTGCCCCACACGTCTTGTCGATTTCGCGCCTCTCCGCTTGGCGCAGGCATCTTTCGACACGATTGTGCAGCACTCGTCTCCGGCAAGCGGTGGCGGGCCGTCAGGCCCCAAGCCTGGGCTGGGCGTCGCCCAAGGAAGCTGCGCCTTGCCGGACAGCAAACGACAGAGAAGCTAAGTTGCCAAAGTTTGAGCGACTAAGCTCCTTGTTATTCTTAAGTTATCTTCCTCGAATGACCGAGCTTCGTATGGGAAACCTGTGCGCGGAAGGGCCGGCTCGTGGCTGGTTGCGCCCTTATTTCGTTTCGAGCCCCGCTCAACGACTTAAGTGTGCTACATCCCGAGTAGCGTCCTTACTTGTTTTGAGCTTGCTCGGCAGCTTGAGCGTGCCGCGACTGCAGTCGCCATGCCTACCTCGCCCCGAGCCTGCTCAACATTTAAGTGAGTTGCGCCAGCCGCGGCAAGGTTTCTTGCCGGTGGAAGCCCCGTCAGCGGGTTGCTGAAGTCCCGCACTCGGCACCCGTGGCAAGGCGGAGACTTTCGCCGACAAGTTCCTGTGAGCGCAGGGCACGAACGTACGAAGCACAAGGTCGAACAAGGGAGATAACAGTGCAATGAACTGCCTAAGATAAAAGTTATATTACAAAATAACTTGCCGCTGCTCTAATCAGTCGTTTCTGTGGCATGCTCGGCAGCAGCGAGAGAAGAAAGGAAGGAGGTGGAGGTTGTAGGTATGCATGATGTCGCAGAAGAACTCAGAAAAAGGCAGGCAGAGCCCGCAGAGGAAGAACACGGCGAAGAAAGGGTACCCGGTCGGGTACAACTTCTAGGCGATGGCGGGAAGAACTCGCGTGCGCGGGTGCACTCGCGTCGCCGTCGACCAGAAGAGGAGGTATTCGTTCTTCAGCCTCAGCGCTTCAAGCTGGGGAGGGAACGTCGCCGTCTCCTTCCGAAGCGCCTCCAGCCGCAGCGCCTCGGCCGACTTCACGGCCTTCCCTTTCGCCTTGTCGCTCTTTGGGGCCATGGCCGAAACGGGGAGGGGGAGTTGTCGGCGCTGGCGACGCCGGGGGCTGTGAGAGCAAATCGCTGCTTTCTCTAGCAAGGAAGAGGCGGTGGAGATTTTCGAGGAATAGCAATCGGCGGAATGGCGAGTTGCCCCTGTTCCCCTCCGATTATAAAGGGGGGAAGGAGCGGGGGCGGACGCTCCGCCTTCCAAGATTAAGAGATCATGCACGACGTGACGTATGCCTGCGGGCCTCAAGCCCCGCGCACGCCACCCACGTCACGCACGCCTCGCACGCCTCGCCTCCCACGACGCCGCGATAAGCGCGCGCCACTTGGGGAGGGCGCGACGAGCACGGAGTAAAGGAGCAGCGCAACCCAGGCCACGCGTGCCCGTGCACTGTTAGGGCCTGGCCCAACAACGCTCGGCACCGTGTATGGCCCAGACCCGGGGGCTCCTGTCGGTGTACTAAAGTAGGGGTACCTTAGTACCCCGAACTTGTGCACGGGCAGTAGTAGCCTCCCGCGGCAAGGCCTGCCGGGGGAGCGACAAGAGTCTCCACGGCCCTTTCCGGGCCGGACGAAGGCCAAGTGATCGAGCCTAGAAGACCAAGCCCCGGCAAGAGGAGCTTGCCGGGTCGAGAAGGCAAGGTCCGGCAAGAGGAGCTTGCCGGGCCAAGGCGACAAGGCCCCGGCAAGAGGAGCTTGCCGGGACGACTGAGCCGAAGCACCAAGACCCCGGCGGGAGGAGCTCGCCGGGACGGCCAAGCTAAGGCACCCCAAGAGAAGCCCGCCGCGGCGCGCCGCGCGCCCCGGCAAGGCCTGGCGGGTGGCAAGCTCCCAGGCGCGGCAAGGCAACTACCGCGGCAAGCCACTTGCCGCAGCAAACCACCATATCAGGCCCGCGCTCCAGCTCACCTGCCCACGCGTCGCTCTGGGGCTCCCCCGGAGGCACGTGGCGGGACGCCGCGCAACCTGAGACGCGCGGTGGCATGCAACGTTGGCAGAGTCGCCCCCGTGGCGAGCGGAGGCGCTCCTAACGGTCCGCCTCAGCACTGTTCAGGCGACCCAGACGGGCATTTAATGCCCTTGTCCCCCGCCGTCAGAGTTAGGTGCGATAGCACTGTGCGGCCACTATTCACACAATCCCTTGCCATTTTTACCCTCACCTGCGTTGCTCCCTGTGGGAAACCCCTTAGCATATAAAAGGAGGCCCATGCGCACGTAGAGGGGGGGGATCGGACCCAAGAGGCCCTCGCCTACGTCCAGCTCCAGCCTCCTGTAACTTCTTGCGCTCCAGAGCAAGAACCCGAATCAACCAGACATGCAGCAGTAGGGTTTTACGCATCCATGCGGCCCGAAGCTGGGTAAAATCATTGTGTGTGTGTGTCGCCTCGATCTGCTCTTTGTGCATCCTCCGCCCCCACCGAACCGACAAGGGGCTCCGTCCCCATAGGTGCTCGTGGAGGCCAGATTTCCCCCCGACAGTGCTGCTGGCATTTTGTGCTTGCAAGAAACAAAGAGACAAACTTTTGATTTGGCCTACATTCAAAACTTCTGTCCTCAAAGATTCAACAAATTTGAATACCTGCCTTCAATTGGAGCATCTGGAGGAATTTTGACTGCTTGGAATGGGACTCTCTTTACTGGCCAGTTGCTCTTCCAAAACAAATTCCTACTAACTATACAGTTCACTTGTACATCCACCCTTAAACCATGGATCCTCACAAATATATATGGGCCTTGCAACATTGAAGAAAAATTTGAATTTATTGATTGGTTTACAAACATTCAAATGCCTGATGATGTTGATTGGATTGTTTTGGGGGATTTTAATTTCATTAGGTCACATGAAGACATAAATAGACCTGGTGGAGATGTTAATCAGATGCTGCTATTCAATGAAGCTATTAGTAACCTGGGGCTAATTGAATTACCTCTCAAAGGGAGGCAGTTCAGTTGGAGCAACATGCAAGATAGTCCTTTGCTTGAAAAATTAGACTACTTCTTCACTTCTGCTACATGGATGACTACTTACCCTGACACCACTGCTCTACCCCTTGCAAAGCCAATTTCAGATCATTTGCCTTGTGTTATAAAAATTGGTACAACAATACCCAAGTCAAGAGTTTTCAGATTTGAGAATTATTGGTTGAAGCACGGCTATTTCAAAGATATTGTGCAAACTGCATGGAACATTCCTGTTGGTTATACTGACCCTACAAAGAAGATTAATGCAAAATTCAAGAACTTGAGGAGAGCTCTCAAACTTTGGGCAAAGAATCTGTCCTGTCTCAAAAAACTGATTGATGAGTTGAATGAATGTATACTACTATGGGACTTCTTGGAGGAATTCAGAGACTTAACTTCATTTGAGCATAACTTCAGAGAGCTCTTGAAAGAAACACTCCTAACTGTCCTCAGTAATCAGAAGATTTATTGGAAACAGAGAGGTAAAATCAAGGGGGTCAAATTTGGTGATGAAAATACAAAATTATTTCATACAAAGGCTTCAATTAATCACGGGCATAACAAAATTGCAATGCTCATGAATGAGGATCAAGTGGAAATTACTGATCATGAAGGGAAGGCTGCAATACTATGGGAAGCTTTTAAGAAAAGACTGGGCCATTCCAATGGCCATATCATGCATTTCAACTTACAGGACCTGTATGATAACAGAGTGGATCCACAAATTTTTCAAGACCTTGAGAAACCTTTCTCTCAGGAAGAAATTGATGAGGTTGTCAAATACTTGCCCACAGACAAATCCCCAGGTCCTGATGGATTTAATAATGAGTTCCTAAAAGCTTGCTGGGACATTATAAAACTAGATGTAACTGAGCTTATCATTGCCTTCCATGCTGGAAATGTCAATTTGGAAAGCACCAACACTTCTTATATCACACTCATTCCAAAAAATAAGGTACCTATATCCCCTAATGACTTCAGGCCAATTTCACTGCTTAATGGGGTGCTCACAATCATTACTAAATTGCTGGCAAACAGATTACAAAAAGTAATCCTCAAGATGGTACACATCAATCAATATGGATTCTTAAAGAACAGAGTGATTCAAGATTGTCTAGGATGGGCCTATGAATATATACATCAGTGACACAAGTCGGAAGAGAAAATGCTTGTAATCAAACTGGATTTTGAAAAGGCCTTTGACACTATTGAACATCAGGCTATAATTGATATCCTAAGGGATTTGGTGAAAGGTGGATAACTTGGATGCACATGCTCTTCAATTCTGCATCTTCTGCTGTGATGTTAAATGGGGTGCCTGGGAAGAAATTTTACTGTAAAAGAGGAGTAAGACAAGGAGACCCCCTTTCTCCCCTTCTGTTCCTTCTAGAAGCTGACTTATTGCAATCAATCTTGAATAAAGCCATGACAAGGGATTTAGTCACACCACCACTGCAAGTGAACTCCCGCCCTGACTTCCCTATTGTGAAGTATGCAGATGATACTCTTGTCATCATGCAAGCAAGTGCTAGACAGCTAGTATGCCTCAAAGCTTTACTGAACACATTTGCATCTACCACTGGCCTCAAAGTAAACTATGGGAAATCAATCATGGTGCCAATAAAAATTGCAGAGGACAGAGTAGATATTTTCACAAATACTTTACAATGTGCCAGAGGGCAATTTCCATTCACCTATCTGGGTTTACCTTTGGGTATTTATAAACCAACTGTGGAGCAATGTTTGCCTATAAGTCAACAGAATTGCTAAGAGGATTACAGGCATTTCCACTTTCATGACTCAAGCAGGGAAGGTTTTGTTGGTCAAATCTATGCTGGCTTCTTTAGCAGTTTACTTCATGTGTTGTCTGGATATTCCCATCACAATTAAACAACAGATCATCAAATACTTAAGACATTGCCTATGGAGGAGTCCTAATATGGAGGATATGAGACCAGCCTTAGTGGCTTGGCACACCGTTTGCAGACCAAAACATCATGGTGGCTTGGGAGTCCTGGATATCTTCACACAAAATAAAACCCTGCTCATGAAAAATCTTCATAAATTTCACAACAGACATGACATCCCTCGGGTTAATTTAATTTGGGAAACATACTACATGAATGGACAACTTCCAGGGGATCAAAAAGTGGGCTCATTTTGGTGGAAATCCAACCTAGCACTCATTGATCAGTTCAAAGCTATAGAAAGATGCAATGTGGGAGATGGCAAAAGTGCTCTGTTCTGGGATGATATGTGGCACCAATTTGTTCTAAAACGCAGGTTTGATCACCTATATTCCTTTGTTAGAGATCCACACAAAAGTGTTCAGCAAGTGATCAACATTGAATATCTCCAAGATTTATTCCATCTGCCTCTTACTACACAAGCATATGAGGAGTTCCCACAAATGGAAGACATGTGAATTTCTCTAAGACAATCAGAATACTTAGATGCATTGGATACTTGGAGTTACATCTGGGGAAATAAATTATATTCCTCAATTAAAGCCTATAAAGTGCTAATTGGCCACAAACAAACTCCACCTCACTTCTCATGGATTTGGAACAGTTCCTGTCAGCCCAAGCACAAAGTCTTTTTCTGGATGCTATTCCATGATAGAGTAAAGACAAGGAATCTTTTAAGAAGGAAAAACTTTGAATTGGAAGTCTACAATTGTGCAGTGAGAAATTGTCAGCAGGAAGAAACTTTGCACCATCTCTTTTGGGCATGTCCTTTTGCTGTCAGATGCTGGGACTTCATCTGCCCTTCAAGAACACCTAACTTGTCAGTTCTAGAGGCATATCAAGACCTCAAAGACAAACTCAATTACCATTTCTTTATGGAGATTATCATATTGGGATCATGGGCAATCTGGATATGTAGAAACAACAAGATTTTTGAGAATATAACTCCATTATTTGATGGCTGGAAACACATATTCACTCAGGAGTTAAAGCTTCTCAAGTACAAGATAAAGAAGAAATATGAAGTGCAGTTCTCTGCTTGGTTGGATTCATGGTTGTAATTTTGTATCTATGTATAGTTTTCTTTGTTTCTCTTGTTTCCTTGGTCTTTTCTTCTTCTTAGCTGTAGGTTAGTTTTCTTCTTTGGGTAGTTTCTTTTCTGTTCTTCTTTTTTTTCTTTTGTAGGGCTTATCTCAAGGCCACCAGACATCTGCTGTTAGCTTTATTTCTATTAATAAAAGTTGCAGTTGGGTGTTTACCCTACTGTTTATAGTCAAAAAAAATCCATGAGAGGTGTAGGATGAAGATGGTCTCTCTCAAATGACCCTGCAACCAAATACAAGAAATGTCTTGTGTCCCCAACACACCCAATACAATGGCAAATTGTATAGGTGCACTAGTTCGGCGAAGAGATGGTGATAAAAGTGTAATATGGATGGTAGAAATATATTTTTATAATCTGAATAAACAAAAATAGCAAGGTAGCAAAACTATTACTAAAGCATAATTACTCATCAACATAACTCACGTATCACATCATCATATCTCAGAACTATTACTAAGAATCAAGTTTATTTGGTCCAATGATCTTCATGAAAGTTTTTATTATATACTTCTTGGATATGTGTCACTTTGGGACTAATTTTCATGTGTTGCTTTTCATAAGCTCAAACAAATATAAGTGAAGATCATGAGCAAATTTTTTTCTTTCTTTCTCTCAAAATAATTTAAGTGAAGCAAGAGAGAATTTCTTAAAAAAATTACTAACTCTCAAATAAATCTAAGTGAAGCAAGAGAGCATTTCTTCAAAAATACTAAAGCGCACCATGCTAAAAAAGATATAAGTGAAGCACTAGAGCAAGTCCATAGCTCATAAAAGATTTAAGTGAAGCATAGAGAGCAATTCTAACAAGCCATGAAATAATATTGGCTCTCTCAGTTAGGTGTGTCCAGCAAGGGATCAAGACTTAAAACACAAAATAAAACAAGCAAAGACTCATATCACACAAGACACTCCAAGCAAAACACATAGTATGTGACGAATAAAAATATAGCTTCAAGTAAAATACCGATGGTCGTTAGAAGAAAGAGGGGATGCCACTCGGGGGCATCCCCAAGCTTAGTTGTTTGCTCATTTTTGGATAATAGCTTGGGATGCTGGGGCATCCCAAGCTTAGGCTCTTCTACTCCTTATTCCTTCATCCATCGTAAGATAACCCAAAACTTGAAAAATTCAATCACACAAAACTCAACAAAACCTTCGTGAGATTCGTTAGTATAATTAAGCAAACCACTACTATAAGTATTGTATCAAACCAATTCATATTTCATTTTTTGCTTTATATCTACTGTGTCCCAACTCTTCTATGTCAAAAAATCATCAAAGAAAATCATAGAGCCATCAAAACAAGCACACAATGCAAAGAAAACAGAATCTGTCAAAACAGAACAGTCTGTAGCAATCTGACTATTTCAAATACTTCTGTAACTCCAAAATTCTGAAAAATTAGGACAACCTGGGTTGTATATTAATCTTCTGCAAAACTAATTGGCATTTTATCATGTTCTGGTGATTTTTAACAATTGTTTTCGTGAGCACAGAAGTTTCTGTTTTTCAGCAAGATCAAACAACTAACACCCAAGAAGATCCTAAAGGCTTTACTTGGCACAAACACTAACTAAAACACAAAAAACACAATCATAAAAGTAGCATAATTCTGTAAACACTTAAGAACAGAAAGCAAAAAGCAAAAATAAATTTTATTCATTAGGTTGCCTCCCAACAAGCGCTATAGTTTTACGCCCTTAGCTTGTCATAAAGCAAGGATCTAAGTTTTGTCATACTTGTTCAATTCTTCAATCAAACACTTAGAACCCCTTAGAGATTTAGCATAGGGATTTTCAATGACAATACTTCTAGAAACAAATTTAAAGAATTCATTCCTGCCAAAGGGATCTCTTATAGCTTCAATAAAATCCGGGTGGATTCTAATTATCTTAAGATCCTCTTTAATAGAAGTTGCACCCTTACTCTTAGTAAATTGGGCAGTCTTGCCAATTTTTACGGGAGTTTTTTCGGTAGTTTTAGCGGAAGCAAAAGCCATGCTCAGATTACTAAAGATTTCTTCTAGTTTATCAATCCGAGACGAGCTTTCTTCTGTTCTTTCATGCATTGCGGTTCCCTTTTCTTTTAACAACTTAAAAACTTATCCCGTCTTTGACCCAATTTTAGTGGCAAGATTATGCATCTTTTTATCTATATTTTCAATATGCTCTTCAGTAAGCATTTTCTTTTCAATAGCATCTAATATTTCCATAACATACTCAAGAGTAAAAGTTGTTTCATTAATGATAAGAGGTGGTGAGCCTACTAAATTTCCCATAGCATTAAAGCATCAAGAGAGGGACACATCAAGAAATTTCCACCGGTAATCGAATCAAGGATGAATCTATACCAAGTGGTGATGCCCATATAAAAGCAACGAAGAAGAACAATGGTAGATTGCTTACGGATAGATCTATTATGAGCATAGCAAATTCTATACCAAGCATCTTTCAGATTTTCTCCTCCCCTTTGTTTAAAGTTGATAACTTCCTTCCCGGGAGTGCACACAATAGAGGGAGGACTATCCATAATGATAAAAAAGGCAAGCAAGAATGCTCACAAAAACAGATCCAACAAGAAAACGGCGAACGGAAAAGAGGGGCGAATAAAACGGCAATTTTTTGTGAAGTGTGGGAGAGGAAAACGAGAGGCAAATGGCAAATAATTTAAGTTCCGAGGAGATCATATTTGTGACTAGGAACCTGGTATATTTTGAAGATCCTCCCTGGCAACGGCTCCAGAAATTCCTTTTGATGTCGACTAGGACTACGTCGGTATTTCCCCAAAGAGGAAGGGATGATGCAGCACAGCGACGGTAGGTATTTCCCTCAGTGAAGAAACCAAGGTTATCGAACCAGTAGGAGAACCAAGCAACAGAATGTAAACAGCCCCTGCACACAAATAACAACCATTCGCAACCCACGTGTTAAAGGGGTTGTCAATCCCTTTCGGGTAACGGCGCCATAGATGGTGCATGGATGGGAGAAAGTTGTATTAGATTGAATAAATAGATCGCAAATAAAATAAAACCCAGCAAGGTATTTTTGGTTTAATAGATCTGAAAATAAATGCAAAGGAAAAGTAGATCGCAAAGGCAAATATATGAGAAAGAGACCTGGGGGTCGTAGGTTTCACTAGTGGCTCTCTTAATAAAAATAGCAAACGGTGGGTGAACAAATTACTATTGGACAATTGTTAGAACTTTAAATAATCATGACGATATCGAGGAAATGATCATTATATAGGCATCACGTCCAAGATTAGTAGACCGACTCCTGCCTGCATCAACTACTATTACTCCATACATCGACCGCTATCCAGCATGCATCTAGTGTATTAAGTTCATGGAGAAACGGAGTAATGCAATACGAACGATGACATGATGTAGACAGGATCTATCTATGTAGAGATAGACCCCATCATTTTATCCTTAGTAGCAACGGTACATACGTGTTGGTTCCCCTTCTGTCACTGGGATCAAGCACCATAAGATCGAACCCACTACAAAGCATCTCTTCCCATTGCAAGATAAATAGATCAAGTTGGCCAAACAAAACCCAAATATCGGAGAAGAAATACGAGGCTATAAGAGATCATGCATAAAAGAGATCAAAGAAACTCAAATACATTCATGGATATAAAAAGATATAATTGATCATAAACTCAAAGTTCGTCAGATCCCAACAAACACACCGCAAAAAGAGTTACATCATATGGATCTCCAAGAGACCATTGTATTGAGAATTCGGTGACAAAGAGGAATCCATCTAGCTACTAACTACGGACCCGAAAGTCTACAAAGAACTACTCACGCATCATCAGAGAGGCACCAATGGAGGTGGTGAACCCCATCCAAGATGGTGTCTAGATTGGATCTGGTGGTTCTGGATGCTTCAGCGGCTGGATCAATATTTCGTCAACTCCCCTAGGGTTTTGGGAATATTGGGGTATTTATAGAGAAAAGAGGCGGTCCGGGGGCACCCGAGGTGGGCATAACCCACCAGGGCGCGCCTGGGCCTCCTGGCGCGCCCTGGTGGGTTGTGCTCTCCTCGGAGCACCCTCTAGGCACAGCCAGGGCCCATTAGGTGTCTTCTGGTCCAAAAAAATCTCCGTGAAGTTCCGTTGCATTTGGACTCCGTCTGATATTGATTTCTTGCTATGTAAAAAATATGCAGAAAATAGCCACTGGCACTTGGCACTATGTTAATAGGTTAGTACCAAAAAACGATATAAAATGACTATAAAACATCCAAGATTGATAATATAATAGCATGGAACAATAAAAAAATATAGATACGTTGGAGATGTATCAGTCGCGAAGTGCTTCTTCTTGTTTACGTGTATGGCGGTTGCGGTTGGCAATGGCACAATTCATATATCGGAGAGCACGTAGCGCCTCAAGTGATTGAGCTTCACGACGTTCTTGTTGTTGACGTAGGGTGATGGCGTGTTGCTCATCTTGATATAGGTGTTGCCTTTCTTGCATTAGCTCTTGTTGGCGTCGTTGTTCTTGTGCTTCCTCTTGTTGGCCTTGCCTTTCTTGCATTAGCTCCTGTTGGTGTTGTTGTTCTTGTGCTTCCTCTTGTTGGCGGTTGCGTTGCCTTTCTTGTGCTTGCGTGAATGTAGCTTGATTTTGACAATGTTGATATTATTGCTCTTCAAGTTGCTCTTGTGGACCATTGCCGTGTAGAGGATTGCGGCTTGCGTGGCGGTCTTGGCGGCCGGCTCATCGAAGAGTGTTCAATGTCGGTGTACTTCAGCCGGAGACGGTGTCGAAAGAGTGTCAACTTGAATGGCTCCTTCGTGAGTAGGACGAAGTGGAAGAAGAGCGGTTGACCAACAAGGCACGAATCTCGTCCATTCTTGTAGTGTTCTCCTGTTTTTGTTCGTCAAGCTTGTTGTCGAAGTAGTCTCTTGTACGTTGATCGGAATGTCACAATTCGGTGGCGAGATTGTCAATGTGGTTGCTCAAAGCTTGTTGTTCTTGATGCAATGATCTTTGTGCACCGAAGAGGTGGTTCTGGGTGACGAAGGTGTTCGGGTCCTCGTCTTGCTCGATGAAGAGAGGGTTGGTAGAAGTAGTTGGCCTATCCATCATTCCAAGTAAATGTGTGAGTGGAAGATGGGAAGAACAATACCAAATGTACCTTGACCGATGTTGAGAATGGATCAAAGATTACCCAATGATGTAACAAGGAAATAGCACAATTGGTACCGTATCTCGTTAATCTCTCACACCTACACAAAGAAAACTTATGGTGGAGCTCGGTTAGGATGGTGGCACAAAATTTATGCAATTGTTAGTGAGACTCAATAATGTTGAAAACGACTCGCAAATTTGCAAATGCAACAAGTAGACCAATAGCAAGAGATGGTACACGGAAACACACACACAAATATATAAATGGGGTCGTGCAACCAAAGAATGAGCGAATCTATGGAATCCACAAAAATGCTCTTGTTGCACAAAGCTAGAGAGACGCTAGCTCGATTGCACAATAGGCGGATACGAAACTTGTGCACAACCTACTAAGCAAAAGTAACGACTTATATCCCAAGTATGCTATATGTATGGTGATCCTATGATATCATCCAAGATGATTGTGTATGACAATCTTAATGTAGTATGATGATATGGTTCTTTCTTGAGAGCTCTTTGTTTATCTTTTCCTTTTGCTTAAAAGCTTATTTGGCTCTTTCTCTTTTGAGCTCTTTCTTTGGTCTCTTATGCGAAACTTCACGAACCAAGATAGCAATTGTGTATATGCTATGACAACCTTGTGACTGAAGAGATGATATCAAACTATGGATACCAAGATGATATAATATGTATGCAATGGGAGCTATGATCAATAATATGCACAAGTAACGTTGCCGGCAATACACAAAGGCTAGTATCAATAGGAAAGGTACGAAAAATGGTCCATGGGGTTATCAATGCAATGGCAAGGAGTAGAAAAAGATGTCATTGATGTTACCGTCAATGGTTTGTCTAGTGTAAGCAAGGGCGGATGATGATGACGAGGTCGGTGTCGATGATTAGTCCATGGCGAAGATGAGCAACGGTGATGTTGATGTCGAACTGTCCCTAAGTTGCCGAAACGCGTTAGGAAATGGAAACCGCAACTCAAATTCTCAAAACAAAGCGTGTTAAATTTTTTGGAGTTTGGTATGCGGAAAGAGGTGGTGGTATGCGGAAGTGTAAGTGGGCACCGGAGCAAAATTGGGCGAAAGTTAAGCGGGAAACGGAGCAGTGGATTAAAGTGATGCTGCGTGAGGCCGGATGTCCGGTAGGCCGGATATCCGGGGCACGAGCCGGATGTCCGGCCCTCCAGATCCGAGATGAACTCGCGGGAAAAAAGGCAATTCTGGGGCAAAATTCGGGAGATTTCGTGGATGGAAATTGGGGAAAAGGTGGGGAAAAGCTAGAACTATCTGCTACACACTAAATCCACAGATCAAATCCAACAAAACTTCATCACACCAACAAATCACACAATTTTTTGGGAGGGCTATTTTTGTGGGGATTTTTGAATTTGGGACAAAATCAACAAAACAAGGCTAGAAAACAAGGGCAGGGGCTCCAAATCATGATCAACCAAGGCTCATGATACCAAGATGATGTAGGGTGGAACCCTAGGGGCTAATCTTTCACAATTGGAGTGGATCCTACGAAGGACACAAGGGGAAAACGAGAGGAAACAATCAAATCAATGGAAAAGGATCATGCATGTGCTAGATCCTCGAACATAACGAGTGATACATGATCCAAATGCAAAAAAGGACAATAAAAGTAGCGGTAGTCTTCTCCGTGAGGAATTCTTGAGGGTATTCCCGTTCGGGTTCTTGAATCCAAGATGGATCTTCTCCGTAGAGGCCGCGGTCTCTCTCGGTGGAGTAGATCCAGATAGATGAGCAAAGCTCTATCTCTCTAATGAGCTATCACAATGCTGACCCTAGAAACAAGGAGGAGGAGGAGTATATATAGTCTAAGTGGGCGAATGGGTACATGGGCCTCGGTCCTTCACTGTGCGCCGACAGGCGGAGCCGGATGTCCGGGCGTCAGGCTAGATGTCCGGGCCTTCATGAGGAGCCGGATGTCCGGGCAGGGGTGCCATATGTCCGGGCTGATGGGGCTGGTATCGGTGCTCTCGGGATAGGCGGGGTCCGGATTTCCGGGCTGGAGGCCGGATGTCCTGCGGCTCACGAAGAGTCGGATGTCCAGGCCTTTGGCCGGATGTCTGGACTACTGGTGTCCAGCTTCGGCGGTGTTCTGTGATGGACGTCGGATTTCCGGGCGGGGGCCGGATGTCTGGGCTGGGGTCGGGCCGGATGTTCGGGTACTATAGACTTGTCCGGTTCCTTTCGTATTTCCTCTTCATCCGTAGACTTGGGTGCTTGTCCATCTTCACGTGCATCTTTGAGGGGGCCTTCTTGGTACCTGATCATGCACAACATTCCAGACATAGGTAGTAACCATGTCTTGAGTGGATCATATGGAATATCACTAAGGAAGTCGCCTCGGTCTCGAGAGCTCTAGCTCGTGCTCATGCGATTGGTCCTCTTGGCACTTGATGAGACGATGGTAGGTCCATGGGGATGACCATAGGATGCTCCGGATCACACTGGGTGTAGTCCCCGAGGCTCCTGTCGACTGAATGCAGTCGGCATGAGTCTTTGAGCCTTTGCTGAATTTTTTTGTCCACTCAGAGCCCAAACGGAGCATAGACGAGTGGACATTGTCCAGTGGGGGCACACTGAGTGCACCCACTGGGTGTAGTCCTCGAGGATACCGTTGACTAGAATAGTGGCGGTAGTCTTAGAACTTGTGTTTTTTTAGCTCATCGACAAGTCACTTCCCAGTGGGGCCACGCTGAGTGAACCCACTTGGTGTAGTCCCGAAGGCTGCCATCGATCGCTGGCGATCGGTGGTAGTCTTTAGAACTGTCGTTAGGCATTCGGGGAGCCCGACTACACTCGTGCACTAGCAAGATAATAGGTAAAACTTCCTTCGTTACCAACTCGGAAGTCAGCCGAGTGAGGCAGGTCATCTTGTGTTGTTGTCCTCTATCTTCTTCATCGCCTACTCAAGGGTTAGTTGAGTGAGCGTAGATCAAAGGATACTTAAAGATCTGGTACTGATCGAGCAGGATCCTCTCGGGGGTGCTGGGCTGGCCCAGTAACCAGAATGTACTTGAGGATTTGGTACTGGTCAAGCTTGTCCCTATCGATGGTGTGTGCGGTCGAGTGGGTAATCCGAAAGTAATCCGAAAGCAGCCTCAGGGTACTTCAGGATCTGGTACTAACCCATCTTGATCCACTTGGTAGTCAAAGGGTACTTTAGGATCTGGTACTGACCCAACATGATCCACTCGGTAGTCAAAGGGTACTTCAGGATCTGGTACTGACCCAACTTGACCCACTCGTTAGTCAAAGGGTACTTTAGGATCTGGTATTGACCCAACTTGGTCCACTCGTTAGTCAAAGGGTACTTCAGGATCTGGTACTGGTCTAACTTGTTCCTTCCATCGGTGCTTGCCCGGATGTTTGTGAGTTATTGCTTTAGTTTTTCATTTGGGACTTCCAACTGACTATTTCCCATATGTTGTAGAGGACCTGCAAGATGGGATCTCACTACATCACAATGGAGAAGGAGGTGACATCCCTTCGACTTGATCTGGAGGACAAGAGGATCAAGAGCACCCGACTGAAGCAAGAGAAGAAAACCCTGGGAGGTAAGTTATTTCCTTCGTCTGGTAGTGGTATGTTACTTTTCCCTTTTGATCCGAATCATTCCGCTTCGATAGATGTTCGTAGAGAGAACACCCAACTCGTAACGAGGCTCGGGACTTCTATTTCTTTAGAAACCATGAAGTTGGCACTGGAGAGCAATGACAAGGATCTGGCGTTGGCTCAAAAGGAATCCAGGACCAAGACCAAACTTGCCGAGGAGAAGCTGGCTTTAGTCGGCAAGCAGGAGGATGAGATAAAGGACCTCAAGGCTGCCGTTGGTGCCTTCGTTGGGGCAATCCCTGGATTGATCTGAGTCTAAGTACGCAAAGTCCTAATGTATGGCGGTAGCGGGCTTAATATCATTTACGCCGACCCATCTAAGCAAGAGCAACATGCAGTTCCATGGGGCAATCCCTGGGAAGAAAGCCAAATCACTCGGCTAGATCACCCTCGATGTCGTATTCGGCGAGGAGAAGAACTTCCGAAAGGAACGGTTGACCTTCGAGGTGGTGGACTTCCGAAGCGCTTATCACGCCATCCTGGGTAGGCCTTCCTACGCGCATTTTATGGCTCATCCATGTACGTGTATCTTAAGCTTAAGATGCCAGGGCCAAAAGGCGTGATCACCATCACAAGCAGTCGGAAGTTGGCCGAAGAGTGCCTCCAGAAGGGCTCCCAGATTGCTGATGAGAAGATGGCGATGGCCGAGCTGGACGAATACAAGAAGGTGGTAGATTCAAGCGAGCTACTGAAGTCCAAGAAGTTGACTGTGGAATCCGCTTTCCAGTTGGCAGGGGAGACGAAACCGGTGCACATCCATCTCGAGGACCTGTATGCTGGCTCGACCAACATCTCCACTACCCTGGATAGCAAATAGGAAGCCGCGCTCGTCTAGTTCCTCCGTGAGAACTGGGACATCTTCGCATCGAAGCCTTCTGACATGCCGGGTGTTCCCAGGGAGCTGGCCAAGCATAGACTCCGTGTCAATTCAGCGATGAAGCCTGTCAAGGAGCATATTCAGCGATCTTCCACCGAGAAGTGCAAGGTGATTGGCGAGGAGATAGCACGGCTCTGAGCCGGCGAATTCATCCGAGAGGTGTACCACTCCGAGTGGCTCGCCAACATCATCCTGGTGCCGAAGAAAGATAAGACTCTCTGAATGTGTGTAGATTTTAGGCAGATCAATCAGGCCTGCCCGAAGGATCATTTCCCTCTCCATCGCATAGATCATATAGTAGGTTCTAGTGCCGGATGTGAGCGGTTGTCACTTTTGGATGCGTACTCCAGGTACCACCAAATCCGACTGTACGACCCTGATGAAATAAAAACAACGTTCATCACCCCTTTCGGGTGTTTCTGTTATATCATGATGCCATCTGGGTTGAAAATGTTGGGGCCACATTTTAGCGTATAATCCAGCAGTGCTTACGGAAGAAGATCAGTCGGAACATGGAAACTTATATGGATGACATCGTGGTTAAGTCCAAGAAAGGTTCCGACCTCCTGACCGACCTCGCTGAGACTTTTGTGAACTTACGGGCTTTCAGCATCAAGCTCACCCCAACCTAGCGGCCCTGAGTAGGTTCATCTCACGACTCGGTGAAAAGGCCCTGCTGCTTTCCCAATTGATTAAGAAGTCTAATAGGTTCAAGTGGACTCCCGAAGTGCAGGTTTCGTTCCAGGAACTTAAAGCCTTGCTTTCCACCAGCCGGTTCTAGCTGCTCTGAGCAGCAAGGAGCCCTTGCTCTTATACATCGGAGCCGCGAGCCAAGTTGTTATTACGGTCCTCACTATGGAACGGGAAGAACAAGGCAAAGCCTTCAAGCTCCAATGACCGGTCTACTACATCTCTGAAGTTCTCACGCCTTCCAAGCAAAGGTATCCGCATTATCAGAAGCTAGTATGCAGAATCTATCTAACTACAAATAAGGTGGCGCATTATTTTCAAGAACACTCGGTCGTAGTGATAAGTGATGCCCCACTATGTGATACATGAACAATAGCGATGCCACTGGCCGAGTGGCCAAGTGAGCCATTGAGATCCTCCCGCTGGACATCAGGTTTGAAGCCAAGAAGGCCATCAAGTCACAAGCCCTGGTAGATTTCCTGGCCGAATGGATTGAGCAAGAGCAGCCTGTCCTGAGTGTTCCCGAACATTGGACAATGTTCTTCGACGGCTCCAAGATGCTACATGGCTCCGGGCCAGGAGAGGTATTGGTGTCTCCTAAAGGCGATCGACTCAGCTATGTACTTCAGATCCGCTTCAACTCCTCCAACAACGAAGCTGAGTATGAAGCTCTTTTATATGGACTGTGAATGGCAATTTCTCTGGGAATTCGCCGATTGATGGTCTATGGCGATTCGGACCTAGTGGTGAATCAATTCATGAAAGAATGGGATATCCGTAGCCCTACGATGATCGGCTATTGCAACATCGTCAGGAAACTGGAAAAACACTTTAAAGGGTTGGAGCTCCATCAGGTGTCGTGACTCAAAAACCAAGCGGCTGATGATCTGGCCAAGATGGGCTCCACTCGGAAGGCAGTACCCAAGAATGTGTTCTTGGAACACCTACACTCACCTACGATCATGGAAGATCCTTTCGTGGAAGAGCCCCCGCCACCAGTCGGGCCTTCCAATCCGATTGAAGTAGACATACCCGCAGTAATTGATCTGGATACTAATCATCACTCCCGAGTGGACCGAACCATACCTGGGATACCTGCTCCGGCAGGAGCTCCCAGAGGATGTACATGAAGCCCGCCAGATTGTCTACCAAGGCTTTCACCATCATTGGAGATCAATTGTAAAAGAAAAGTATGACTGGAGTCACTCAGCGATGCATATCCCCGGAGGAAGGGCAACAAATACTGCAAGAGATTCACTCGGGAACATGTGGGCGTCATGCATCCTCTCAGACCTTGGTCGCCATAGTATTCAGAGCCGGATTCTATTGGCCCCGAGCCAATGAGGCCGCCCGAGACATAGTGGATCAATGTGTCGGGTGCTAGTTCTATGTGAACCAGTCACACAAGCCGGCATCCGCCCTGAAGACTATCCCCCTCACTTGGTCGTTTGCTGTTTGGGGACTTGACATGGCCGGCCCTCTTCGGACTGGGGAGAGTGGCTTCACACACCAGTTGGTAGCAGTGGACAAGTTCACCAAGTGGATCGAGGCAAAGCCAATAAAGAAGTTGGACTCGGCTACCACGATTCAGTTCATCAAATAGATTATCTTCAGATTCGGAGTCCCACATAGCATCATCACCGTCAATGGGTCTAACTTCAACTCGGACGAGTTTCGCAAGTTTTGTTACACCCAAGGCACTTGGGTCGATTACGCCTCTGTGGTGCACCCGCACTCGAATCGACAAGCCGAGAGAGCGAATGGGCTCATACTCCAAGGGTTGAAACCTCGCCTCATGCGTGATCTGACTCATGTGGCAGGGGCCTAGATGAACAAGCTACCGTCAGTCCTCTGGGGCCTGCGGACGACCCCGAATCGATCCACCAATCGCACCCCATTCTCTATGGTGTACGGGTCAGAAGCAGTTTTACCGAGCGATTTGCTCCACAATTCTCCCCAAGTGGATCTTTACTCAGAAGCTGAAGCTGAAGAAGCAAGGCGGGATGGCCTATACCTTCTCGAGGAAAAACACGAGTTGGCGCTCGTAAGGTCGACTTGTACCAACAAGACTTACATGGCTACCACGACAGACGCGTCAGAGTACGTGCCTTCCAGCAAGGAGACCTAGTCCTCCGAGTGGATCAGCAGAAACCTCACAAGCTAGCGCCCCCCTGGGAGGGGCCATTCACCATATGGAAAGTGATGCACAATGGAGCATATGGGCTCTACAACTTCGCCAAAGAATCATAAGAGCCGAGAGGATGGAACGCGGATCTGCTCCGCAAATTTTACACTTAGAATAAAAATTTCTCCTTTGTAATAGTTAGTCCGAATGAACTTAGATGAATAAAAGTATCGCTTTTTCACATATATCGCCTAGTTCGACCTACGGTCGCATTTCATTACACTATGCTAATTGCATTTGGAAACTAACACACTTCCAGTGGGTGCAAAGGGGAAAAGCTTAGCCGCGAACCAGTTTTCGCCCAAGTTTATAAACAATCTGAATGAGGATCTATTCCACACTCGGGGGCTTAGCTGCAAACTAGTTTTCGCCTAAGTTAAAAAACAATCTGAGTGAAGATCTGTTCCACACTCGGGGGCTTAGCTGCGAACCGGCTTTTGCCTGAGTTAAAAACAATCCGAGTGAGGACCCGTTCCTCACTAGGGGGCTTAGTTGGGAACCAGCTTTCGCCTTAGTTAAAAACAATCGAAGTGAGGATTTGTTCCATACTCGGGGGCTTAGCCGCGAACCACCTTTTACCTAAGTTAAAAAAATCCGAGTGAGGATCTGTTCCACACTCGGGGCTTAGCCATGAACTAGCTTTCTCCTAAGTTAAAAAGCAATCCAAGTGAGGATCTGTTCCACACTCTGGGGCTTAGCCGCGAACCAGCTTTCGCCTAAGTTAAAAAATAATCCGAGTGAGGATCTGGTCCACACTCGGGGGCTTAGCCGCGAACCAGATTTTGCCTAAGTTAAAAAAACAATCCGAGTGAGGATCTGGTCCACACTTGGGGGCTTAGTCGCACCAACTTTCACCTAGTTAAGAAAAAAATCTGAGTGAGAATCTGCTCCACACTCGGGGGCTTAGCTACGAACCAGCTTTCGCTTGAACTAAACAAAACACAAGAAGCAAGTACAAGCTCAAAGGGTTTCAAACTAAAGATTTGATCCGAATGTTTCCAAGATAAAACGAGCCCAAGGCTCCGAAGAGTATTTCATTACATCAACCACCCAGCATTCCGGGGCAAATTTGATCAAGTGTTTTTAAGCCTCAGACGGAGGGCTAGCTGGGTCAACGAAGGTCTCCAGATCAATCCCATCGCCTCCAATGTGTCGGCGTAAATGATATTAAGCCCGCTGCCGCCATACATTAGGACTTTGCGTACTCAAACTCCTCACACGACTGGATCTACCACTAGGACCTGCCGCCCGGGGGTCGGTACGTGGGCCGGGTGATCCGATTGATCAAAGGTTACTGGTGTCTTGGTCCAGTAAAGATATTTGGTGACAGTCGAAACTGCCATGTTGACCTCTCGGTTGATGACTTTGAGGCGACGCTTGCTTTCTACGTCAGCGAAAATCATGAGGACGTTCTCGATGTTAAGGTACCTAGAAGTACCCTTGCCTCCATCATCCTCATCTTCATCCTTGTCTCCATAGGAATCTTGCCGCATCTCTTGCTTCAGGAGTCGACACTCACGAGTGGTGCGTTTGGGCAAAATCAAATTGCCCTCCTAATCTATCTTTGTGTGGATCTAACAAGGTTGGTCAAGGATGTCGCTCTTCAAGGTGACTTGCTTCTTCCCCTTCCAATCTTTCTTCTACTTTTGGGAGCTATTTTTGCCTTGGCTGGCCAGAGCCGTGGCCTTGACACTCCCTCCGGCATCCGCTTTCCGATTGTGCTTCTTGCCCTTGTTCTCCGACTGATGAGCGTCGCTCGCTCGGCTTTTACCGCTCCTCAGTCGGTCCTCTTCTTCACCATTGGCATACCGGTTGGCTATCTTCATAGCCGGGCCGAGAGTCAGGGTCTCAGTTCGGCCGAACTTCATGTTCATCTCCCGGTACCTAACTCCGACCTTGAAGGCGCATATTGCCTGGTGCTCGGTGACGTTCTCCACCATATTGTGTAGGGTAGTCCACCTCTGAATAAACTCCCGGAGAGTCTCATTCTACTTTTGCACACAGTGTTGCAGCTCGGCTAGACCACCTGGTCTCTTGTAAGTGCCTTAAAAAGTCTTGACGAATACCCTCGCCAGGTCGTCCCAACAGAATATGCTGCCTAGCGGGAGCTGAGTAAGCCAAGCTCGAGCGGAGCCCTCTAGCATCGGCGGAAAATGCTTCATGCCCACATTGTCGTTGCCGCCACCAATTTGGACCACCACTCGGTAATCTTCTAGCCATATCTCAGGCTTGGACTCGCCAGTGAATTTGCTGATCCCCGTGGCCAACCATAAGTTGTGGGAATCTTAGCCGCTCGTACGTAAAGGCTGAAGCACTTAAGGCCTGATGGTACGGAACCACTCAGCGCATTGTGATCTTGGCCCCCTCGCAGGGCCGGCCTTTGTCGACCAGGTTTTGAGTGAGAACAGATCTCGCCATGAATGGTGGGTCTCGAGTGTCTCTCGATGGACGAGTAGGACTCGGCTTGCAGTCGCCTTCGTGTGTCCGTCTGTCATCGTAGGGCTGGCGCCCGTATGCGACATCCAGTGGTGGAGGCATCAGGGCACGATCGTAGTCATCATTACGCCAGGGCGACACAACTCAATCACGCCTCCAATCTTCGTGACAATCTCTGGAGGAAGAAGTGGCTCAGCACCTGCCCGAGCCGAGCGGACTATGGGCTGACTAGATGGTCTCCGCATGCACAGATGCGATATGGATCCGGTCTCTGGATTGGGACACCGCCACATTCTGCGACAGCGCTGTCTTGAGGAGTGCCTGGATCTGACGAATCCCTTGTTCGGCCGAAGAGCCAGAGGGCTGGATGGAATCCGCAATCCGAGTGGCGGCTACTAAATTTTGAAGTGGAGTACTGAGGACTTGATACTTACAAGGTTGGTCACTCAAGTAGAGCCGGAATTGTGCCGACCAGAACTGGGTTGACGACGCTAGCATTCGTCCACCTCCCTCTGAAGCTGTTCGAGGCGATCGCCCTCGGCCAGAGTGGCCACGCGATTTGACTCCATGGCTAATGCCTCAGCAGTTGTCCCGGTGATGGGAGTGTTTAGGAGTTGGTCGTTCCTGTGACGGAGCTCGTCCCGCTGCTCCCAAGTGAGAGCCTGAGGTACATACGACTCGTGGCCCAGAAAGCCACTGGCGGTGTTGACGTGGGGCATACCCGCACGGCCGTCTTTGGGCTCCGTGTAACCCAGGGGTACGCGGTGCTCGGAGTTATCCGCCATGAGAATCTCGGCGGTCACCTCGATGCTTTCGCATTCACACTCCTCCGAGGAATCGCCGAGTGATCCGTTAGAGAGGTTGACAGCAGGATCGTCGAACTCGAGAGCTGCTAATTGTTTCCTCGCTGCCTGGGTGGCAACAGCGTGCTTGATCCAGCGTTGCATTCGCGATCGCCTGGAGCGTTTGCGACGATGTGCAATGGTGGGGTGGACTACCACTCGGTACGGAGCTGAGGGCTGTCGGAGAAGGACTCTAATCTGTCTTTAACGTATCTATAATTTTTGATTGTTCCATGCTATTATATTATCTATTTTGGATGTTTTATATGCATTAGTATGCTATTTTATATTATTTTTGGGACTAACCTAGTAACCAAGAGCCGAGTGCCAGTTTCTGTTTTTTCCTTGTTTTTGAGTTTTACAGAAAAGGAATATCAAGCGGAGTCCAAATGGAATAAAACATTCATGATGATTATTCTTGGACCAGAAGACACCCACAAGACTTGGGGAGGGGGGGTCAGAAGACTCACGAGGAGTCCACAAGCCCTCAGGGCGCGCCCCCTAGCTTGTGGGCCCCTCGGAATCCCCCAACCCTAATCTTTGCAGTATAAATTCCCAAATATTCCCCAAACATCAGAAGCGTCCACCAAAATACTTTTCCGCCGCCGCAAGCCTCTGTTCCCATGGGATCCCATCTTGGGGCCTCTTTCGGGACCCTATCGGAGGGGGATTCGATCATGGAGGGCGTCTAAATCAACCTTGTTGCCCTTCCGATGAAGCGTGAGTAGTTTACCACAGACCTACGGGACTATAGCTAGTAGCTAGATGGCTTATTCTCTTTCTTTGATCTTCAATACAATGGTCTCCTCGATGTTCTTGGAGTTCTATCCGATGTAATATTCTTTTACGGTGTGTTTGGCGAGGTCTGATGAATTGTGGATTTAAGATCAGATTATCTATGAGTATTATTTGAGCCTTTTCTAAACTCTTTTATGCATGATTAAGATATCTTTGTATTTCTCTTCGAACTATCAGTTTGGTTTGGCCAACTAGATTGGTTTTTCTTGCAATGGGAGAGGTGCTTAGTTTTGGGTTCAATCTTGCGGTGTCCTCACCCAGTGACATAGTAGGGCTAGCGAGGCACGTATTGTACTGTTGTCGTCAAGGATAAGAAAGATGGGGTTTTCATCATACTGCTTGAGTTTATCCCTCTACATCATGTCATCTTACCTAAGGCGTTACTCCGTTCTTATGAACTTAATACTCTAGATGCATGCTGGATAGCAGTCGATGTGTGGAGTAATAGTAGTAGATGCAGGCAGGAGTCGGTCTACTTGTCACAGACATGATGCCTATATTCATGATCATTGCCTTGGATATTGTCATAACTTTGCGCTTTTCTATCAATTGCTCGACAGTAAATTGTTTACCCACCGTATGTTTTCTTTCAAGAGAGAAGCCTCTAGTGAAACCTATGGCCCCCGGGTCTATTTTCCATCATATATTTTTAGATCTATAACCAAAAAACGCTATTTATTTATATTTACTTTAGTTTGCTATTTTATTTATATTTTATACCTATCTCTATTAGATCTCACTCTTGTTCGTGGCCGTGAAGGGATTGACAACCCCTTTTTCGCGTTGTGTTCAAGTGTTTGTTAGTTTGTGCAAGTGCATAGATGGGAGACTTGCTTGTGCCTCCTGCTGGATTCATACCTTGGTTCTTAACTGAGGGAAATACTTATCTCTACTTTGCTACATCATCCTTTCCTCTTCAAGGAAAAAACCAATGCAAGCTCAAGAAGTAGCAGACTCCGTAGGAGGAAGCATGAAAGCGTATCGCGCCACGGAGCTCCACAGAGGGGCAACACCTCCACATCCATCGGGGCCTCGCGTAGCCACGCTAAGTTGTCGGCGATGAAGGAGAGCGTCTCGAAGCAGATTTTGCCGATGACTGACATGATGATGAAGAAATCCACCTACACCGTGAAACTTTTCTAGACGCGTAGCCCCATGGTGGGTGCCAACTGTCGGGGTTATGATCCTGACAATGAGTACTAGGGGTATGAATAAGGGGCAAAGACTAGCTACGGCGTAGGTGTAACACTCTTGTTTAACGAGTTCAGGCCCCTGTCGGTGGATGTAAGACCCCCTACGTCTCGTGCCCTGAGGCTTGCTTTGATTTGATTTGATGGATATGGTTACAAAGATTGAACGTATCCTGCTATGGAGAGGGGAGCGGCTTATATAGAGTGTGCTGCAGCCAAATGTCTCCCACACCGTCAAGGCAATTAATGTCATTGAATGAGTCTGTTACTAGTATAATGAGCCTCTACTACAACAGGTATAGGTAACTGTAGCTATTACTCCATTTAGTGGATGACTTAGGATTCCTCAACCGTTGTAGCTCCCACGACGCCCACTTTTCCTATACGTCCGAGTGGTGGTCCGTCCGCCGAGTGATGTGTGATTGTCCGAGTGCTGCAAAGCCATCTGAGTGAACCTCCTAATATATGCATCCGAATGTTGGCATGGTCCAGGGACCTACCTATGATGGTGATCGGCCCCTGTGGGTACCAAATGATGGGTCCTTGACCCTACCTATAATAGGTGACCGCATCACTTGTTAAGACATATATCTGGATACTTTGAAATGTTTCAGAAGGTTTTTAGAATGAAATAGAATTTATTGTAACAAGAAAATTATGTTTCTTCAATTAGATTGCGGAAAGGAGTATTTGAGTTACAAGTTTAGCGGAAGTCTGATGAGTTAAAAGTGTACTGCTAATAGTAGAGTGTTTTGAGTAGATGTAATCAAACTAACATGGTGATATCAAAGATGACATTAATTATTTTGCCAATATATTTCTAATGTTATGCCTTAGAGAATGTGGCTTTTACACTGAAAATAACACCGTCAAATTTGTTGTAATAAGTGCTGCTTTGTAGGTTATCCCAAATGGTTGAGTATTCATATATCACTCCAACGCACCACCTCATAGCGACGCAAGTCATTGATCAGTGCGGTGTCAAGCCGCAAAGTGACTAAGTGGCTACTATTTCCCACATGGCCGCCACTTCCTACAGAGATACCTCCAAGCGACACCCGTCCTGGGACGTGTCAAGCAAGCAGGCGCGAAGCTGGCAAAACAGCCCAGCAGGGCCTGCCGGGCGAGCTATGATGTGACATTGAGTGGCACATTTAATGCGCCCTTTCCGCCTGCAGAGTTAGGTATGATAGCACTATTTGCTATCTAATCAGTATGTAATGACTGATTTGCCACTGTGGTGATCCCTTAATCTATGAAAGGAGGCCCATGGCAACCGTAGGGAGTATTCAGACCCCCTCACACTCATACGCGCGTAGCTCCTCTCGCCCCAAGGCAACCTTGCCGGGCAAAGAGCGTTGCACTTCTTCACCACTTTCCACCATCAATCCACCAAAGCAGGATTAGGGTTTTACGCCTCATGGCGGCCCGAACCAGGGTAAAACTGCCAGTGTGATCTCTGTCATGCTGTGTTAAGCTTCTCCGCTCTTTGTGCAATGTGCCCATCCCCCACCGAACCAAAAGGGGCCCTTGGTCCCATAGGTGGACGTGGTTTCCCATGATATATCTGGCGTGCCAGGTAGGGGGATCACTTGCGCGAACCCGAGAGCGTAAACAGCGCGTCATCTTCAACGCCATCTTCATCATCGACGGCTCCATCGACTATGGCGCCTAAGAAGTAGTTCGGTGCCGCAGCTTACCTGTCCACCTCGAAGGCCCCGCCACTCGTGGCCGCCAACGCCGCGGGGAATGTGAGGGCGCATGAGGACGTGGGCGCTGCGAGGGATGTGGTCGGCGGAGGCGGTGTTGTCACCACCTCCCCCGCATCCGAAGCAGGAGCCAGAGGCACTGGAGAAGAGTAGCACCAACAACATCCCGGCGACCACGGTCTGTGAGGTATGGGTAGAGATATTATTCCTTCTATCTGTGGGTGCGGTCGCAGGACATGCACCGCCCCCGGGGCAAAATGGCTCGGCCAATGCTCCTAACGAAGTCGTTGGCCCGCACACGGCATCATCTCTTCATTACGCCATTCTAGCAACTGGCTCCTGGTGAGGGGAACTCGGCGCAGCCACCGCTGGCACCGTCAGGAACCAGGCGACGCTGCGGTCTACATCATCATCACCAATGCCAAGCACTGTGTCGGAGGCCATGGCGCGGGCCCAACTGCTATTGAGATTTCCGTTGGCAGCTCATCAGATGGATGAGTGGAGAGCCACCATTCAGGGTTTGATTGGCTTTGCCAAGGCTGGGGGCTCGTAGCAAGCTGGCCCACCATAGCCGCCCCAGACGATGACGGTGGCTTGTGTTGTTAGTCGTGCAGAAGGGGCCACCCTCACGGTGCAGTCCCCGCCATGGCAATCAGCGCGAGCGCCGTGGAATCAAAACCCGATGATTTCTCAATGGCCTCTTCCGACCCTCGAGCACGTCAAGGCCAACAGCGAGCCCCGGAGGATAGGTAGAGAGAAGGCGCGCGCGTCGTCGTGGAGTGACGCCGCGACGACCACCGCCGGGCCTATGGGTGCGATGGCCCCGACGTCGACGAGCCTACACTCGAAGATGGCGGGTGCCTGCTGAGGGAGTCCTGGATTAGGGGGTGTCCGGATAGCCGGACTATACCTTCTGCCGGACTCCTGGACTATGAAGATACAAGATTGAAGACTTCATCCCGTGTTCGGAAGGGACTTTCCTTGGCGTGGAAGGCAAGCTTGGCGATAGGGATATGTAGATCTCCTACCATTGTAACCGACTCTGTGTAACCCTAGCCCTCTCCGGTGTCTATATAAACCGGAGGGTTTTAGTCCGTAGGACACAAGAAGAACAATCATACCATAGGCTAGCTTCTAGGGTTTAGCCTCATTGATCTCGTGGTAGATCTACTCTTGTACTACCCATATCATCAATATTAATCCAGCAGGAGTAGGGTTTTACCTCCATCGAGAGGGCCCGAACATGGGTAAAAACATCATGTCCCTTGTCTCCTGTTACCATCAGCCTAGACGCACAGTTTGGGACCCCCTACCCGAGATCCGCCGGTTTTGACACCAACATTGGTGCTTTCATTGAGAGTTCCTCTGTGTCGTCACTTATAGGCCCGATGGCTCCTCCGATCATCAACAATGACGCTGTCCAGGGTGAGGCTTTTCTCCCCGGACAGATCTTCGTATTCGGTGGCTTCGCGCTGCGGGCCAATTCGCTTGGCCATCTAGAGCAGATCGAAAGCTACGCCCCTAGCCATCAGGTCAGATTTGGAAGTCTGAACTACACGGCTGACATCCGCGGGGACTTGATCTTCGACGGATTCGAGCCACAGCCAAGTGCGCCGCACTATCTCGAGGGGCACGATCTAGCTCTGACTCCGATTGGGCGCCGGTTATGGAGTTCACCACCGCGGACATCTTTTAGCACTCACCCTTCGGCGATATTCTGAATTCACTAAAGTCTCTCTCTTTATCAGGAGAGCCCTGGCCGGACAACAGTTAGCAAGGTTGGGATGTGGATGATGAAGAAATTAAAAGCCCACCCACCACCCACTTCGTAGCCACTGTCGATGATTTAACCAACATGCTCGACTTCGACTCCGAAGACATCGACGGTATGGACGCCGATGCAGGAGACGATCAAGAACCAGCGCCTATAGGGCACTGGAAAGCCACCTCGTCGTATGACATATACATGGTGGACACCCCAAAAGAAGGCAATGGTGATGGAACATCGGAGGATGACCCCTCCAAGAAACAGCCTAAGCACCGGCATCAGCAGCGCCGCTCTAAATCCCGCCAAAGCAAAAACGGTGATTCCGGCACAGGAGATAATAACACTCCGGATAGTGCCGAAGAAAACCCCCTCCAACAAGATTCAGCACAGGAGGATGGAGAAGCCAGCCCTCGTGAGAGAGCGGCAGATAGAGAGGTCAAGGACGATAATTACATGCCTCCCTTCGAAGACGAGGCAAGCCTTGGCGACGACGAATTTATCGTGCCTGAGGATGCCGTCGAGCAGGAGCACTTCAAGCGTAGGCTTATGTCCACGGCGAGTAGCCTCAAGAAAAAACAACAACAGCTTAGAGCTGATAAAGACTTGCTAGCTGACAGATGGACTGAAGTCCTTGCGGCCGAAGAGTATGAACTCGAACGCCCCTCCAAGAGCTACCCAAAGCACAGGTTGCTACACCGATTGGAGGAGGAAGCACCTACATCACCAGTGCATGACGCAGCCGACCGGCCACCTCGTGGCCGCGACAGAGAGGCCTCTCGGCCCTCCACCCAAGCCGCACCCCGGCGCCGCTCAAAACACACCAAGGCACGGGAAAATGCGCCAGACCTGCAAGATATATTGGAGGACAAGGCAAGGCAAACAAGATCGATCTACGGTTCGCGTGGGCGCCCCATGACACGGGACGATAATCGTCACGCCGGATACAGTAAATCCGGTCGGGCCGAACACAATAGACAAAGCTCATTTGAGCTACGTCGTGATATAGCCCAGTACAGAGGTGCCGCACACCCACTATGCTTCACAGATGAAGTAATGGATCATCAAATCCCCGAGGGTTTTAAACCCGTAAACATTGAGTCATACGATGGCACAACAGATCCTGCGGTATGGATTGAGGATTATCTCCTTCATATCCACATGGCCCGCGGAGATGATCTACACGCCATCAAATACCTCCCACTCAAACTTAAAGGACCAGCTCGGCATTGGCTTAATAGCTTGCCAGCAGAATCAATCAGTTGTTGGGAGGACCTGGAAGCCGCATTCCTCGACAATTTCCATGGCACCTATGTGCGACCACCAGACGCCGATGACCTAAGCCACATAATTCAGCAGCCAGAGGAATCGGCCAGGAAATTCTGGACACGGTTCCTAACCAAGAAAAATCAAATCGTCGACTGTCCGAACGCAGAGGCCCTAGCGGCCTTCAAGCATAATATCCATGACGAGTGGCTTGCCTGGCACCTCGGACAGGAAAAGCTGAAATCTATGGCAGCACTCACGACACTCACGACCCGCTTTTGCGCGGGAGAAGACAGCTGGCTGGCTCGTAGCAATAACATGACGAAGAGCCCTGGTAATTCGGATACCAAGGACAACAGTGGCAGGTCGCGTCGCAACAAGCAAAAGTGCTGCATTAACAGCGACAATACTGAGGATACGGCAGTTAATGCCGGATTCAGAGGCTTTAAATCCGGTCAGCGGAAAAAGCCATTCAAAAGAAATACTCCGGGCCCGTCCAGTTTGGACCGAAAACTCGACCGCTCGTGCCAGATACATGGCACCCCCGAAAAGCCAGCCAATCACACCAATAGGGATTGTTGGGTGTTCAAGCAGGCAGGCAAGTTAAATGCCGAAAATAGAGACAAGGGGCTGCATAGTGATGACGAGGAGGAGCCCCGGCCGCCGAACAATAGTTGATAGATGCAAAGGTGTCCCGTCTTTCAATGAGATGGTGGCTATCGTTTTGGGGAAGTCGACTTTGACGATCCGACTACGAACGTGCGAGGACGTCGCGCCTTAGCAATCGCGAAACCAACTCCGAGAGGTTATTGACCACGCCGGAGCATGATCAACCTGACCATGAAGGTCTGTTTCCTACAGGCAAACTGAACAAGCAATAAACTAAGATTGCAATCTGGATATTGCAAATATAAGAGGAAAGCTTTATTGATCAAGGTGGGGTTCTGTGACGCCTTGGTCTGGTCGTTGAACACAAACGAAGTACGCGAAGTTGCAGCTATGGTGAACTTTTAATCTAAACAAAACCCAAAGTCTAAATGATGCCCTAAGGGCTGTATATATGGAGGAAGAGGAGGGAATTTCGTGGCCCTTGAGGGAGGGTCCGAAACCAACCCTAACTCTTGTTTCCCCACACATACAGACTCTAAAAACAGCCTATACTTAAGTATTTCGAAATTACATGGGCCTGGCCCAATAATAAGGTGTCGCAGCACCTAGAATAGCCTATTGACGAATATTATGAAGTGTCATCTTGTATATTTCGTCCAAGGCTTCATGCACTCCTTATGGTGGGTTCAAAGTCCTGAAATCATCACTTGTAACTCCGTTCCTGATCCCCTTGCGCATGCCATCAACTCCATGCGTGTTCTTGCTCCAATGTTCATCCTTCTCCAAGCTAGGCCCTTCATTTGTAAGCAAAACAAATGTATCCAATTTAGGCAGCATCATATTCTCATGAACATTAGAATCATTACCAAGAAACGAAAGTACCTGGTAATTTAATTGGCGTGCGCGAGCTCTAGTAATTGGTCCATCATATGTAACAGTAGGGGCTGTGGGTGTAACAATGGTATTGATGTCCTCATCATCCTCCCCTTCTTGAAATGAAGTCGTCCTCGACGGAAGCTCATCTCCCTCACCCAAATAAGGCTTCAAATCTGCAATGTTAAAACTGGGACTAACCCCAAAATCTGCAGGCAACTCAAGTTTATATGCATTATCATTTATTTTTTCTAACACCTTAAAAGGACCATCAGCACGTGGCATTAGCTTTGACTTGCGCAAATTAGGAAACCTATCCTTACGCAAATGTAACCAAACAAGATCTCCAGGTGCAAAGACAACATGTTTTCTACCCTTATCTCCAGCAAGTTTATATTTAACATTCATACGCTCAATGTTTTCCTTAGTTAACTCATGCATTTTTAAGATCAATTTAGCACGTTGTTTAGCATCAAAATTAACCTTCTCCGAAGATGGAAGAGGCAACAAATCAATGGGTGCACGAGGTAGGAAACCATACACAATTTCAAAAGGGCACATCTTAGTAGTAGAATGCAATGAACGATTATAAGCAAATTCAATATGAGGCAAGCATTCTTCCCACATTTTCTTATTATTCTTCAAAACAGCCCTAAGCATAGTAGACAATGTTCTATTGACTACTTCAGTTTGTCCATCAGTTTGGGGTGACAAGTAGTACTAAAAAGCAGTTTAGTCCCCAACTTAGCCCATAAACATCTCCAAAAGTGGCTAAGAAATTTAGTATCACGATCTGAAACAATAGTATTTGGCACACCATACAAGCGAATAATTTCACGAAAGAACAAATCAGCAACATTAACAGCATCATCGCTTTTATGACATGGTATAAAGTGTGCCATTTTCGAGAATCTATCCACGACAACAAATATGCTATCCCTCCGCTTCTTTGTTTGAGGTAAACCTAAAACAAAAGTCCATAGATATATCCTCCCAAGGAACACTAGGTACATGCAAAGGCATATATAAACCATGAGGATTGAGTCGTGACTTAGCTTTTTGACATGTAGTGCAGCGAGCAACAAAACGCTCAACATCCCGTCTCATCTTTGGCCAAAAGAAATGTGTAGCAAGTATATCCTCCGTCTTCTTCACGCCAAAGTGTCCCATTAGTCCTCCTCCATGCGCCTCCTGCAACAACAAAAGACGGACGGAGCTAGCTGGAATGCATAGCTTGTTAGAACGAAACACAAATCCATCATTAACGACGAACTTGTTCCATGTTCTACCTTCTTTACAATTCTGCAATACATCTTTAAATTCAGCATCATGCACATATTGATCTTTGATGGTCTCCAAACCAAATATTTTAAAGTCAAGTTGTGAAAGCATAGTATAACGACGAGACAATGCATCAGCAATAACATTTTCTTTACCCTTCTTGTGTTTAATGACATAAGGGAAAGTCTCAATGAATTCAACCCATTTAGCATGTCTACGGTTCAGTTTTGCTTGACTTTTAATGTGTTTCAAAGATTCATGATCAGAATGTATAACAAATTCTTTGGGCAATAAATAATGTTGCCATGTTTCTAAAGTCCGAACAAGAGCATATAATTCTTTATCATAAGTAGAATAGTTCAGACTAGGCCCACTCAATTTTTCAGAAAAGTATGCAACAGGTTTGCCATCTTGTAATAACACACCTCCTAATCCAATTCCACTAGCATCACATTCAAGCTCAAAAGTCTTATTAAAGTCAGGAAGTTGGAGTAAAGGAGCATGTGTCAACTTATCTTTCAATACCGTGAAGGCTTCTTCCTGTGCGGTACCCCAAACAAAAGGCACATCCTTCTTTGTACGCTTATTGAGAGGTGCAGCAATGGTGCTAAAATCTCTCACAAAACGCCTATAGAAACCAGCGAGTCCAAGAAAACTCCTCACTTGTCTGACCGTTTTGGGCTGCGGCCAACTCTCAATAGCTTCATTCTTGGCTTTATCAACTTCAATTCCCTGTGGAGTAACAACATAGCCAAGAAAAGATACTCGGTCGGTGCAAAAGGTGCACTTCCCAAGGTTACCAAACAAACGTGCATCACGTAGAGCATTAAAAAGAGCACGTAAATGTTCCAAATGTTCTTCCAAAGATTTGCTATAAATCAGTATATCATCAAAATAGACTACCACAAATCGTCCAATGAAAGCACGTAAAACTTCGTTCATTAGTCTCATGAAAGTACTAGGTGCATTAGTTAACCCAAAAGGCATGACTAACCACTCATATAAACCAAACTTAGTTTTAAATGCTGTTTTCCATTCATCTCCCAATTTCATACGAATTTGATGGTATCCACTACGCAAATCAACTTTGGAGAATATTGTAGAGCCACTCAATTCATTAAGCATACCATCTAGCCTAGGAATAGGATGACGATAACGAATAGTAATATTATTAATGCCTCTACAATCAACACACATACGTGACGTACCATCCTTTTTAGGCACTAGTATAATAGGAACAACACAAGGACTAAGAGATTCGCGTATATAACCTTTGTCGAGCAGCTCCTGTACTTGACGCATAATCTCCTTCGTCTTCTCTGGATTGGTACGGTATGGTGCACGGTTGGGCAGCGATGCACTAGGAATTAAGTCAATTTGATGCTCAATCCCTCGAATAGGTGGTAATCCCGGTGGCACGTCTTGTGGGAAGACATCAGCGAACTCCTGCAAAATGTTAGTGACAACAGGGGGCAAAGAGGAAGGCACGTCCTCGAATGAAAATAATGCCTCTTTGCACACAAAAGCATAGCAAACAGATTTTCTAGAATCTTGCTCATCAATATCAGATTTGGTGGCAAGTAAACATGCACTTTTCAATTTAATTTCAGAGGCAACACTAGATGGTTTATTATTAGGCTTCATTTGTTGCACAAATTCTTTTGCCACAGTCTGATTTTCACTCTTATTTTTCTCCTGTTTTGCTTTATTAGCTTTATTAATATCATCTTTCAAAATGGAATCAGGAGTCATAGGAAGCAAAGTAATATTTTTGTCCTTATGAACAAGAGTATACTGATTGTTTCTACCATGGTGTACAATTTTTTTTATCAAATTGCCATGGTCTACCAAGTAATAAGGAACATGCTTGCATAGGTACCACATCACAATCAACATAATCAGCATATGTAGAGATACTAAAATGCACACGAACCGTACGTGTTACCTTAACCTTGCCGCTGTTGTTGAACCATTGGATGTAGTAAGGATGTGGATGTGGTCTTGTGGTGAGAGATAACTTCTCCACCATCTCCAGGCTAGCCAAGTTGTTGCAGCTCCCTCCATCTATGATGACGCGAATAGAATGTTCCTTCACAACTCCCTTTGTATGGAACAAATTATGCCTCTGATTTTGCTCAGCTTGTGTAACCTGCACACTCAAAACACGTTGAGCAACTAAACATTCATACCTGTCAGCATCTTCAGCAGCCATGTATTGCGTCTCATGATCAGAATCATCTCCACCGTGTTCTTCATGTGTAATAAGAGCCAAAATCTCCTCATCATAGTCACTAGCGGACTCATACCCACCATCCTCAGTAACAATCATCACACGCTTAGATGGGCATTCTCTCGCATAATGACCTCCACCCTTGCAACGTCGACAAATAATATCATGTGTTTGCCCTGTTGATGCCATGGATGAAGAAGAGCTCTTTGCAGGCCCAGAAGGTGTGCTCCTGGCAGGTAGTGGTGATTGTGCCTGCTTTATTGTATCACGGTTGGAGGTGGCAGCCGACGGAGGTGCCGGTGTAGCAGAACGTGTGGAAGTAGATGATGCACGTGGTGTCCATGATGAAGGTCGACCTGCAGAAAAGTTAATTCGCGCCAATGCCTGTCGATCCTGCACTTCACGTTCAGCTTTACATGCAAGATGGAATAAACGAGTGATATTATTATAATCCTTATAGTCTAGAATGGTTTGAATCTCTCTATTTAATCCACCCAGAAAACATGCAAGCATAGCTTCATTCTCCTCAACAATACCACATCTAATCAAGCCCGTTTGTAATTCCTCAAAATATTCTTCTATAGAATATTTTCCTTGTCTTAACCGCTGCAATTTTTGAAGTAATTCACGTTGATAATATGGTGGAACCCAACGAGTACGCATAGCAGTTTTCAAAGCAGGCCAAGTAGCTGGAACAGGATATAATCTACAATGTTCAGACCACCAAACACATGCAAAGCTAGTGAAAGCACAAACAGCAGCAGGAACACGTCTCTCCTCAGGATATTGTAAACATGTAAATCGTTGTTCAGTTTCTAACTCCCAAGTAAGATATATATCAGGAACATATCTACCCTCAAATGGTGGAATATTCAATTTCAGTTTAGGGAGATGGTCATGATCTCGTACCTGAGGTGGAGCCCTAACGTTGCCATTATTTGCATGTGGACGACCTGGTGGTTGCACGTAGTTCTGATTTTGATCAACCTCATCCTCGTAATATCCCACATAATCATCCTCCTCCGCATCAGCAGCAGGAGCCACAGAAGTATCAACAGCAGCACCAACAGGTTGGCCAAGCGCAAGAGGAACACGGGTCGCTCGGCGGATGGCTGTTTCGCGATGTGGAGGTAGTCGTCGTTGTTGTTGTTGTAGAGGTGCGTTAGGTGCAACCGGTGGTGGAAGACGCGTGAGGAATTCATTAAACTTATTATCGAGCTTTGTTTCGAACGTCTTCTCCATGCCATCTATCTTCTCCATGGCCTCTTCAAATCTGTTTAGCACATCTTGCACCTGTCCCCTCATCATTTGCTGAAACTTATCATGAAGCTCCTTGTTCATCAAGTTCTCCCAGTCAATCTGGTCGGGTTGTGATCCTGGCATGGTTAGCAGCAATAGAAACACATAAGAATATGATCCTACAGACTACTAACAAGTGGTGGTGGTGGCGGGTGTCACAAATCCGTCAAGCAAATCTCAAATTCTTACCAGTTCTTACCCAGCAGCAGGCGGTGATCGGCAACCTTTGTAGTCAAAACTCTCAAAAGCTTGGATAGAGCGATTGCCAGGGAAAGTCAAACACACGACGTAGATGGATGTGGAGCTGGAAAGGCTTATACTATGGTAGCAAAAAGGGTCAGCAATAATCAATTCAGAGATGCAAAGTTGAATAAACGCTCAACAACGGTACTGTGCTGGTCCTAGGCTAGACCATGCTAGAGACGCGAGCCTAGAACACTAACAAAATCACGGCGCTGCACGGAAACAAGGGAAAAGCGCCCACTGGATTTTTTTTCGCTCTGTTTTTTTTGCGCTCCTCTTTTTTTTTGCGAAAAATCACTATAATGGCGAGTGTCTCAAAACTCTTCCCAGGTCAAACTGACAGGATGGGTACGAAATTTTTTGACAATATTTTTTTCAGAAATCAGGGCAGCGACGACGAAAAAGTGCGACAAAAAATCACTATGATGGCGAGTGTCTCAAAAGACTCAGAACAGCCTAAAAATAGGATAGGGAAAAAATATTTTCGGTCGCCGAAATTTTGGCCTAAAAACTGCCCGGGGGTCTCCAGACTTTTTTTTCCGAGACCTACGCAGGCAAGGAAACACAAAATGAAAACTAGATGGATCACGAAAACAAACCTAATATGAAAAGAACTCAGATTGGTGGTGGATATATGATGGTAAGATATGGCAGCGGTGGTGGTATATGGTAGCGGTGGTGGTATATGGATACGGATTGGTGGTGGCATATGGATACTGATTCAAAGCGATGGCGGATAAGCAGTGGTGGTAGATGGCAAGGCGATGATGATGGTGCGGCGGCGGCGTGACAACTTATGACCAGAACTCGAAACTCTAAAAGACAAGACTCTAAGACCAGCAACTTGACACGGCGATGCAACCGCGAATTCAACAAAGCAAAAACCCTAAAAAGATTATGCAAAGGCTCAGATTGGTTCGGATATGATGAACTTACCCTAATAATTTTTTTGTGGCTTTTTCGTGGACTGTAGGTATGAAGAACAGACTCGATCTAAACTATGAAAAACTGTAAAATCTCACCGAGCAACCTGGAAATCTGATACCACTTGATAGAGGCAAAGGTGTCCCGTCTTTCGATGAGATGGTGGCTATCGTTTTGGAGGAAGTCGACTTTGACGATCCGACTACGAACGTGCGAGGACATCGCGCCTTAGCAATCGCTAAACCAACTCCGAGAGGTTATTGACCACGCTGGAGCACGATCAACCTGACCACGAAGGTCTGTTTCCTGCAGGCAAACGAAGAACAAGCAAGAAACTAAGATTGCAATCTGGATATTGCGAATATAAGAGGAAAGCTTTATTGATCAAGGTGGGGTTCTGTGACACCTTGGTCTGGTCGTTGAACACAAACGAAGTACGTGAAGTTGCAGCTATGGCGAACTTTTAATCTAAACAAAACCCAAAGTCTAAACGACGCCCTAAGGGCTGTATATATGGAGGAAGAGGAGGGAATTTCGTGGGTCTTGAGTGAGGGGGCCGAAACCAACCCTAACTCTTGTTTCTCCACACATACAGACTCTAAAAACAGCCTATACTTAAGTATTTCGAAATTACACGGGCCTGGCCCAATAATAAGGTGACGCAGCACCTAGAATAGCCTATGGACGAATATTATGAAGTGTCATCTTGTATATTTCGTCCAAGGCTTCATGCACTCCTTATGATGGCTTCAAAGTCCTGAAATCATCACTTGTAACTCCGTTCCTGATCCCCTTGCGCATGCCATCAACTCCATGCATGTTCTTGCTCCAATGTTCATCCTTCTCCAAGCTAGGCCCTTCATTTGTAAGCAAAACAAATGTATCCAATTTAGGCAGTATCATATTCTCATGAACATTAGAATCATTACCAAGAAACGAAAGTACCTGGTAATTTAATTGGCGTGCGCGAGCTCTAGTAATTGGTCCAGTATATGTAATAGTAGGGGATGTGGGTGTAACAATGGTATTGATGTCCTCATCAGTAGTGGACATAAGGATTCCCCCCACAAGTGCGGACGGTGAACATGATATACGCAACCCACATCTCCAAGAGGGAGCGGAAGCGTGCGTTAAGGGACGTATACGCGATGGAGCCAGTCGCCCCGAAGTTCAACCCATGGTCCTCCTGCCCGATCACTTTTGATCGAAGGGACCACCCCACGAGCATCCGTCATGGAGGATTCGCCGCATTGGTTCTAGACCCAATTATTGACGGATTCCACCTCACTAGAGTCCTTATGGACGGCGGCAGCAGCCTGAACCTGCTTTATTAGGATAAAGTGCAGAAAATGGGCATAGATCCCTCGAGGATTAAGCCCACTAAAACGACCTTTAAAGGCGTCATACCAAGTGTAGAGGCCAACTGTACAGGCTCAGTCACACTTTAAGTGGTCTTCGGATCTCCGGACAATTTCCGAAGCGAGGAGTTAATCTTCGACATAGTCCCGTTCCGCAATGGCTATCACGCACTGCTCGGGCGAACTGTATTTGCCAAGTTCAATGCGGTACCGCACTACGCATACCTCAAGCTCAAAATGCTAGGCCCTCGAGGAGTCATTACGGTCAATGGAAACACCAAACGCTCTCTCCGAATGGAGGAGCATACGGCGACTCTCGCAGCGGAAGTACAAAGCAGCCTCTCAAGGCAATTCTCCAGTCCGGCCATTAAACGTCCGGACACCGTCAAGCGCGCCCGGAGTAACCTACAAGAAGACCGCCTTGCACGTTCCAAGCAGGCAAAGCAATGCGGCCCCAACCCCAGCCCTCGCGAAATTGCGAAACCAGTGCTGCGCGTACATAACTACGCTCTGGAAATACCATGGGCACAGGGGGAGGGGCACCATCACGCATGCCCGAAACACGGCTTAAACCGCACTAGGGGCTGCCGATTTCTTAATTTTCTCTTATTTTCAGGACTCCATTCTTCGGAAGGCCTAACCGGTAGTACAATTGCCGCACAAACGATGCAAGAACCAGGGAAGCAGAAAGCTACGCCGCATGACGAAACTCCCAGGTGGTGTCTATAACGAGCAGTATACCTGTTTCGCATACCATTCTGCAGCCTGCCCCTGGAAAGGGCATGTTAAATAGTCCCACCTTTTGCTTATCGCACTATTTGTATCGTTTTGCTTTGATCGCAGCTTTTTCAAATAAACAATGCATAGCTTTTGTCTATTATTGCATTAATCTCTTTTATGAATATATGTTCATTAATGACATGTTGCACTCGTACACTTTGGTACGACCAATACGCCAGGGGCTTAAGTGCCCCACAATATGGTGTGAGAAGTCCGAACACTTTCACAAGTGCGGCACCCCGAACTTATAGCATTATATGCATCGGCTCCGAATCATGTCTTGGGTCAATAGTTGGGTTTGCCCGGCTCCTATCTTTTGGTGCCTTAAGTTCCGCTATATCGGCTAAGGTAGCACTAGGAGAACTACTGCGATTGTGCCCCAGTTGAGTTGGGCTAAGCACCTCAGTAGAGAAAGCTAAAACTGACCGTCATGATGAGGCGAGAGCTGGTCGCTGTTCGAGAGGTTTTCGAGTCCCTAAAGACTTATGCCGCTTAGAGCGAGGAGTCGTCTCTGTCCGGCCTAGGCGTGGATAGCGCCCCGAACTCGGTCTTCCGAATACTAGGGGCTTCGCCGAAATTTAAAATTATAGAATTCTATGGCTAAGTGAGAGTGTTTAAGCAATATAGTCCGATTGCCTTGTTCGTTGTGCTGAGCGCCTCCCTCTAAGGACCCAAAAATGGGAAAAAGAGCGCTCAGGTTTATCCCGAACACCCAGCACTAGTGGCATGGGGGTAGAAGCCGACGACTCACCATCTCTCAAATTTGATAAACGGCTGCACAGAGGGTAATATTTTAAATCCACAAGCGTTGCTTAGCGCATATGAACAAGTTTTCAGCGTACAG
This sequence comes from Aegilops umbellulata, assembly GCA_032464435.1. Taxonomy (NCBI): domain Eukaryota; kingdom Viridiplantae; phylum Streptophyta; class Magnoliopsida; order Poales; family Poaceae; genus Aegilops; species Aegilops umbellulata. The sequence continues at coordinate 211,847,848 of CP136058.1, forward strand.
GATCACAACTGCGAGTTTACTCAAAAATTACATCTCTGGAGCATTCATCCGCTATAAGGCGGGCACCCTTCAGGAGGCCCACACAATACGCTTCCGGTACGCGATGCTCCTTGCCCGGCGGCGGCCCGTCCTTCACCAGCTTCTCCGCATCCATCTTGCCCCAGTGCACCTTAGCACGGGCACCTTCGATGCAGACGGAGCGCTTGATTACTTCAAGCTATGGACAGGCATCCACCAACCGCCTCACCAGCCCGAAGTAGCTCCCAGGTAGAGCCTCTCCAGGCCAAAGCCGAACTATGAGGCCCTTCATGGCCTGTTCGGCCACCTTGTGGAGCTCGACCATTTGCTTCAGCTGGTCGCTCAAGGGCACCGGGTGTCCGGCCTTAGAATACTGAGGCCAGAACACCTTCTCCGTCGAGCTCCCCTCCTCGGCTCGATAGTAGGCGGCGGCATCAGATGCACTATGGGGCAAATCTGCGATTGCTCCTGGAGAGCTCCGGACTCGGGTAAGTAACAAGTAATTCACTTTCACGTGCTTGCTTTGCATAATGAATGCCTTACCCGCCGCTATCTTCTTCATTGCCTCAATTTCTTGGAGGGATTTTTGGGCTTCAGCCTTGGCAGACTTTGCGCTTTCGAGGGCTGCCGCAAGCTCGGACGCTTGCGTCTTTGAGTCAAGCTCCAAACTCTCGTGTTTTTTCACGAGAGCCTGGAGCTCTTTCTACACCTCCTCCACCCGCGCCTCCTACTTTCCTCTCTCTGTGCGCTCTGCGGCCGCTCTGTTTTCGGCCTCGGACAACGCCTCCTTAAGGGTTGCCACCTCGGTCGTGGCCCCTATAATAGCACGATGATCCTGACAGTTTTTGCAACCACATCTTCTCTATATAATTGCGTAAGGTATTACTTACCTTCCTTCTCCTCGAGTTGCCTCTTGGCAAGGCCGAGCTCTTGTTCGGACCGCTCGAGGTTCTGCTTCAGCGTGCCCACCTCCACAGTCAGTGCGGCGGACGCTAGCAGCGAAGCCTGCGTACGCATATTGACTTATTTTTGTTAGACTCCTGCGAATGTTATTAGATCCTCTATTCGGCTTTTCTTTCCGAACGCCAAACAGAGCATCAGGGGCTACTATCTATGCGGTAATATTTTTACATATTCTTTACTTACCTCAAAGCCTGTTAAAAGGCTGGCACAGGCTTCAGCCAGTCCACTCTTGGCGGACTGAACCTTCTGGATCACCGTACTCATCATAGTACGGTGCTCCTCGTCGATGAAGGCGCCGTTAAGCACCTCTAGCAGATTGTCCGGTGCCTCCGGTTGGACGGGGGCCACCGGCTCAGTAGGCTTGCTCCTCTTGGAAGGAGTTTGCCTGCCGCAGTCCGGAACCGTTGAAGATTCCGGCGCGGTGTCCGGCTCAAGGCCGGACTTGGAGCCCTGGGGGGTTTTATCCCCTTTACTCCTGGAGTCCGGGAGGTCGCCTTGCGGCGCCTCCAGGACCACCTCCTCCCGGCTTGGAGCCTGTCGGGACAACACTTCGGCGTCGTCCGTAGGGCGGGGGGAGGTAGCCGTCGGAAGCGAATTTACATCCGACGAGTCCAGGGAACCGCTCAACGACACATCGAGCCGGTCTTTGGGTGGGCTGCATAATCATGTTTGACATAAGGAAAAGCTGTGCAATGAAGGAATACTATGAATCACTCTGGTATTCGGATACTTATGATTTCGCCAGGGGCTTGGCCCTGAGCGGCCACTCCTCTTCGCCGTCGTCGGCGTTAGTGGAGTAGTCCAGAGGAAGTGTTTTCCCCCTCTTGGACCCTTCGGCCTCCCCAGTTGGGGCGGCCTTCCTTTTCTTTCCTCCCCCCGCTGGAGGGGGAGAGGCTTCTTCTTCCTCCTCCTCATCTTCGCGGGAGGAGGGCGTCTCGGAGTCATCGGACGAATCCGATACCACCAAGCGCCAGGAACTCTTTCGAGTTCCCGTGGTCTTCTTCTTGACCTTCTTCTCCGGCACCACGTAAGGGGCCGAAGCCAGCAGCTTCGCCAAGCGAGCATCGGCTGGGTCTTCGGGCAGAGGGGCCGGACAGTTAATCTGTTCGGCCTTCTTCGACCATTCTTGTCAAAGGCACGGGAGTTTAGATCCCGCATAAAGTCAAACTATGAAAGACAAATATCTTGTAATAGGTAGAAACAGCTTACCGTGTTAGCGCGACGCTGCGTGCTGAATCCGCGATCTTCAGTCGCGGATGCGGGAGCCTCGGCGCCCTTGAAAAGCACCTTCCAGGCATCTTCGTACGTCGTGTCGAAGAGCCTGCTTAGAGTTCGGTGCCGTGCCGGGTCGAACTCCCACAAACTGAAGTCCCGTTGTTGGCGCGGGAGGATCCGGCGGACGAGCATGACCTGGACTACATTGACAAGTTTGAGCATCTTGCTCACCAGGTTTTGGATGCATGATTGCAGTCCGGTCACCTCTCCTTTTTCACCCCACGACAGGCCCGTCCCCTTCCAGGAGGTGAGCCGCGTAGGGGTTCCAGATCAGAACCCGGGGGCTGCGACCCATTCAAGGTCGCGCGGCTCGGTGATGTAAAACCACCCCGATTGCCGCCCCTTCAAGGTCTCCACGAAGGAGCCCTCGAGCCATAGGACGTTGGGCATCTTGCCCACCATGGCGCCTCCGCACTCCGCCTGGTTGCCGCGCACCACCTTAGGCTTGACATTGAAAGTCTTGAGCCATAGGCCGAAATGGGGATGGATGCAGAGGAAGGCCTCGCACACGACGATAAACGCCGAGATGTTGAGGACGAAGTTCGGGGCTAGATCATGGAAACCCAGGCCGTAGTAGAACATGAGCCCCCGGACAAATGGGTGGAGAGGGAAGCCCAGTCCGTGGAGGAAGTCGGGGAGGAACACCACCCTCTCATGGGGCCTGGGGGTGGGGATGAGCTGCCCCTCGTCCGGGAGCTGGTGCGTGATGTCGTTGGACAAGTATACGACCTTCCTCATCCTTTTGATGTGTCCCTCCGTAATGGAGGAGACCATCCACCTGCCTCCCGCTCCGGACATGGCTGGAGAAAGGTTGAGGTGGGGAAAGCGGACTTGGGCGCTGGAGCTCGAGTGCACGGAAATGGATGAGCAAGGGAGGAAGAAGGCGTGGATGAAAAAGGTGGATCCTTATCCCCTTATATGGGCGGACGCAACTATGCGTCCCCACCAGCCTGGTAAAACTCGCTTATCTCCCAAGCGCCGTAATCAATGGCGCGGTTGGGTTACCCATGCCCGTATTGATGAGAATCCCAGAATAAGGGGACACGATCTCTGCTTCGACAGGACGTGCCAAGGAAACCGCCTCGCTAAACGCACTGAGGTGGGACAATAAACCGATTCGAATAAACGCTTGGCCGTGGTGTGATGTCACGCTACGGAATACGTCAGTAGATTAGATTTGTGTAAATATTATTCTCTCTATGGCAATATGTGGAAACTTATTTTGCAGAGCCGGACACTATCCTTGTGTTCAAAATATTCTATGAAGTATTTGGAGGAGGAACCCGCCTTGCAATGCCGAAGACAATCTGCACGCCGGACTCGTCATCATTGAAGCCTAGTTCATGGGCTACTGAGGGAGTCCTGGGTTAGGGGGTGTCCGGATAGCCGTACTATACCTTCGGCTGGACTCCTGGACTATGAAGATACAAGATTGAAGACTTCGTCCCGTGTCCGGAGGGGACTTTCCTTGGCGTGGAAGGCAAGCTTGGCGATAAGGATATGTAGATCTCCTACCATTGTAACCGACTCTGTGTAACCCTAGCCCTCTCCGGTGTCTATATAATCCGGAGGGTTTTAGTCCGTAGGACACAAGAAGAACAATCATACCATAGGCTAGCTTCTAGGGTTTAGCCTCATTGATCTCGTGGTAGATCTACTCTTGTACTACCCATATCATCAATATTAATCCAGCAGGAGTAGGGTTTTACCTCCATCGAGAGGGCCCGAACCTGGGTAAAAACATCATGTCCCTTGTCTCCTGTTACCATCAGCCTAGACGCACAGTTCGGGACCCCCTACCCGAGATCCACCGGTTTTGACACCGACACCTGCCTTTCGAGGTTGGGTGACCTGCCTTCACTCGTGAGCTATGGCAAGTCCGTTGGCGATCCGCTCACACGTTCAAGCTAGAGATACCTGAGAAGTATGATCGAAGACTGAACCCGGCAGAGTTCTTGAGCATCTACACTATCGCTATCCAAGATTCCGGGGGAATAGATGAGAAGGTGTTCGCCAACTACTTCCCTTTGGCACTCAAGTCAAATGTGAGGTCTTGGCTGATGCACCTGCCGGAAAACTCCATTTCGACCTGGGCTGACCTGTGCCATGAGTTCATTGGCGCCTTCACGGGCGGCCATCAAGAACCAGGGTGACCTAGTGACTTGCAGCTTCTCAAACAGAAAGGAGAGACTCTACGGAAGTACCTACAGAGATTCAGCCGAGTCACAGAAATATCCCAGACATCCACCCGGCTGCTGTGATAGCTTCCTTCCAATCCAATGTGCGCAACCGAAGGATACGTTCAAAGATGAACGTTCGGTTGCCCAAGACTGTGAAGGAGCTTTACACCTTGGTGGATAAATGTGATCGGGTGGAGGAAGGGAGGAAACTCCCTGGAGAGGAAGATTGCATCGACATTGACTCAGAGGATGACAACGAGTCCACCAGTCAGAAGAAGAACAAAAGGCGCAACAAGAAGCACAAGGATAAAGTAGCGCTGACAGTTGAGGGATCTGGCACGCCTATTACCGGCAAGAAGGTCAAGGCCGAAGCCTTCGGCAATGAAGTTGCCTGATGCACTGACTGCCGGGAGGCTGCGTCAGCCGAGAAAGCTGGGAAAAGTGATGGACCGTACTGCAAGATTCATCGGACCAAGGGCCACGATCTCCAAGAGTGTCATCAGGTCGAGCAACTCGTCAAGAAGGAGAGGGCTAAGTATGAGAAGCGTGATAAGGAAAAAGGTTAGAATGGCGCTGGCGGGAAGGGCCGAGGCGGTGAAGCAAATCACCCCGGCAAGGCTCTTCAGAACCAAGGAAAACCCACCAGGGGCCGAGAGAAGGAGAATTGCAATGATGAGAGTGTTGGAGGGGATGAAGAGGAAACCAGTGAGCAGGAATTCTAGAAGACTACTAATGCCCTGTGCACTGACAGGGGTGCATCTCTGCACTCCTCTCACCGCCAGCTTAAACGTTGGGCACGTGAGGTCAATGATGTGGAGCCAGCGGCAGAGTCTCGGAAGCCGCTCAAATGGTCACGCACGCCCATCATCTTTCACGAAGAGGACCATCTAGACCGCACCACTTTGGTAGGATGCTTTCTGTTGTTGGTCTCACCAACAATCCGCAACCTCAAGGTCACAAAGATGTTGGTTGACGGTGGGGCTGGGGTGAATCTGATTTCCCCAAAGGTTATCAGCAAGCTTCAGATACCAGAGGAAGAACTCAAAGTCATGGGCACATTTCAAGGAATTAACCCCGGTAGGAGTCATCCTAAGTGAAAGATCACGTTGCCAGTGACATTTTGAGGTGAGTTGAACAACCGGACTGAGAAGGTTGTATTTGATGTGGTCGACCTCCCCTGCCATACAAAGGAATCCTTGGATGCCCAGCCCTGGCAAAATTCATGGCGGCATCTCACTATGCCTACAACACTTTGAAGATGCCAGGTCTAGTGGGAGTCATTTCCATTCCATCAGACGAGAAGGACGCAATTATTTGCATGGATAGGATGTACCAGGACGCTGTCGCGACAGAGGATGTGGAAGCCATAGTTCTCGCCAAGGAAATCAAAGGAAAAAAGCAGGATAGCAGGGACACCAGGAAGGAATCCGAGAAGCGTACCTCTTCGGAGTACGCCACACCTGTTGATGACTTGCCGGAGAGTTCCAACAGCAAGAGATCCAAAGCTATTGCACCTCATGTGAAAAAGGTCCCGACAGGGCTGGCTGGCGTTGATGGTACCTTTACTATCAACGCCACCCTTGATGACAAATAGGAAAGCGTTCTTGTTGCCTTCCCGCAGGCGAATATCGATGTGTTTGCCTGTCAACCATTTGATATCCCCGGTGTTCCCAGGGAGGTAATTGAGCACCACCTTGTCGTCTGCCCACATGCCCGACCCGTCAAGCAGAAGGTTCGGAAGCAAGCTTTGGAGCAGCAACAATTCATTGCAGAAGAGATCAAGAAACTTGAGGCAGCTAGTCTGGTCAGATGAGTTTTGCATCCAACATGGTTAGCAAACCCGGTGGTCATACGCAAGGCTAACGGAAAATGGAGGCCTTGCATAGACTTCACAGATCTCAACAAGGCTTGCCCGAAGGACCCATTTCCCTTGCCGCGCATCGACCGGATTGTGGACTCCACTTCAGGTTGTGATTTGCTCTCCTTTCTGGATGCATACTCTCGTTATCATCAAATCTTTATGTTCAAGGAGGACGAAAAGAAGACCTCATTCATCACCCCATGTGGCACATACTGCTTTGTGCACATGCCTTTCGGGTTGAAGAGTGTCGGGTCCACTTTTTCAATAGCAGTCCAGATTGGTTTTGAATCACAGTTGCACAGGAACATTGAGGCTTATATGGATGATATTGTGGTCAAGACCAAGGACATATCAACTCTCATTCAAGATTTGGAGGGGACATTGGCTAACCTGTGCAAGATCAACTTGAAGCTAAACCCGGAGAAGTGTGTGTTTAGCGTTCCCTCCGGCAAGCTACTGGGGTTCTTTGTGTCCCATCGCGGGATAGAAGCTAACCCCGATAAGATCAAGGCTATCGAGCAGATTCAGGCACACATGTCAGTTAAAGATGTGAGGCGTCTGACCGGGTGCGTTGCCGCAATTAGCAGATTCATCTCCAAGTCTGTCGAGCGTGCCTTGCCGTTCTTCAAGATTTTGAAGAAGGCAGGACCCATGATGTGGACTTTGGAAGCAGACGCAACACTGCAAGATTTAAAGGCCTACTTGTCCTCTGTGCCCACTTTGGTTGCTCCTAAACCACAAGAGTCGTTGCTGCTATACTTGGCGGCAACTAATCAAGTGGTTAGTGCATCCCTGGTGGCGCAACGGGAAGTAGAAGAGACAGAGAGTGAGGACAGCCCGGTAAGGCCAGATATGGATTAGGACAAAGAAGAGCATGACAGTGGAGACAACTCCAAGGACGCGGTGAGGAAGAAAGTGGTGCAGCGCCCAGTGTACTTCGTGAGCTCCCTATTGCAGGGGGCTCGATCCAGGTACTCTGGCGTGCAAAATTTGATTTTTGGCCTCATCATCGCCTCAAGGAAACTGCGCCACTACTTCCATGCCCATCAGATCACGGTTTTCACCCGCTTCCCTTTGCAAAGGATACTCCGAAACCCTGAGGCTACTGGAAGAATAGTGGAGTGGGCGTTGGAGTTATCCAGCTTTGGTGATGAGGACATCAATACCATTGTTACACCCACAGCCCCTACTGTTACATATGATGGACCAATTACTAGAGCTCGCGCACGCCAATTAAATTACCAGGTACTTCCGTTTCTTGGTAATGATTCTAATGTTCATGAGAATATGATGTTGCCTAAATTGGATACATTTGTTTTGCTTACAAATGAAGGGCCTAGCTTGAAGAAGGATGAACATTGGAGCAAGAACAAGCATGGAGTTGATGGCATGCGCAAGGGGAACAAGAATGGAGTTACAAGTGATGATTTCAGGACTCTGAAGCCACCATAAGGAGTGAGTGAAGCCTTGGACGAAATATACAAGATGCCACTTCATAAATTTCGTCCAGAGGCTATTCTAGGTGCTGCGTCACCTTATTATTGGGCCAGGCCCATGTAATTTCGAAATACTTAAGTATAGGTTGTTTTTAGAGTCCGTATGTGTGGGGAAACAAGAGTTAGGGTTGGTTTCGGACCCCTTCCTCAAGGGCCATGAAATCCCCCCCTCTTCCTCCATATATACAACCCTTAGGGCGTCGTTTAGACTTTGGGTTTTGTTTAGATCAAAAGTTCGCCATAGCTGCAACTTCGCGTACTTCGTTTGTGTTCAACGACAAGACCAAGGCATCACAGAACCCCACCTTGATCAATAAAGCTTTCCTCTTATATTCGCAATATCCAGATTGCAATCTTAGTTTCTTGCTTGTTCTTTGTTTGCCTGCAGGAAACAGACCTTCGTGGTCAGGTTGATCGTGCTCCAGCGTGGTCAATAACCTCTCGGAGTTGGTTTAGTGATTGCTAAGGCGCGACGTCCTCGCACGTTCGTAGTCGGATCGTCAAAGTCGACTTCCTCCAAACGATAGCCACCATCTCATCGAAAGACGGGACACCTTTTCCTATATCAAGTGGTATCAGATTTCCAGGTTGCTCGGTGAGATTTTACAGTTTTTCGTAGATTAGATCGAGTCTGTTCTTCATACCTACAGTCCACGAAAAAGCCACAAAAAAATTAGGGTTAGTTCATCATATCCGAACCAATCTGAGCCTTTGCATAATCTTTTTAGGGTTTTTGCTTTGTTGAATTTGCGGTTGCATCTTCGTGTCAAGTTGCTGGTCTTAGAGTCTAGTCGTTTAGAGTTTCGAGTTCTGGTCATAAGTTGTCACGCCGCCGCCGCACCATCATCATCGCCTTGCCATCTACCACCATTGCTTCTCCGCCACCGCTCTGAATCCGTATCCATATACCACCACCAATCTGTATCCATATACCACCACCAATCTGTATCCATATACCACCACCGCTACCATATACCACCACCGCTGCCATATACCACCACCATATATCCGCCACCAATCCGAGTTCTTCTCATATTAGGTTTGTTTTCGAGAGCCATCTAAATTCCGATTCGTGTTTCCTTGCCTGCGTAGGTCTCGGAAAAAAAAAGTCTGGAGACCCCCGGGCAGTTTTTAGGCCAAAATTTCGGCGACCGAAAATATATTTTTCCTATCCTATTTTTAGGCTGTTCTGAGTCTTTTGAGACACTTGCCATCATAGTGATTTTTGGTCGCACTTTTTCGTCGTCGCTGCCCTGATTTCCAAAAAAAAAAATCAAAAAATTTCCGTACCCATCTTGTCAGCTTGACCTGGGAAGAGTTTTGAGACACTCGCCATTATAGTGATTTTTCGCAAAAAAAAAGAGGAGCACAAAAAAAAGAGCGCAAAAAAGAAACAGAGCGAAAAAAAAATTCCAGAGTGTGCTTTTCCCTTGTTTCCGTGCAGCGTCGTGATTTTGTTAGTGTTCTAGGCTCGCGTCTCTAGCACGGTCTAGCCTAGGACCAGCACAGTACCGTCGTTGAGCGTTTATTCAACTTTGCATCTCTGAATTGATTATTGCTGACCCTTTTTGCTACCATACTATAAGCCATCCCAGCTCCACATACATCTACGCCGTGCGTTTGACTCTCCCTGGCAATCGCTCTATCCAAGCTTTTGAGAGTTTTGACTACAACGGTTGCCGATCACCGCCTGCTGCTGGGTAAGAACTGGTAAGAATTTGAGTTTTGCTTGACGGATTTGTGACTCCCACCACCACCTCTTATTAGTAGTCTGTAGGATCATATTCTTGTGTGTTTCTATTGCTGCTAACCATGGCAGGATCACAAGCCGACGAGACTGACTGGGAGAACATGACAAACAAAGCGTTACATGATAAGTTTCAACAAATGATGAGTGGGCAGGTGGAAGATGTGCTCAATAGATTTGAAGAGGCCATGGAGAAGATAGATGGCATTGAGAAGGCATTCGAAACAAAGATCGATAACAAGTTCAATGAGTTGCTCGCGCGTCTACCACCACCACCACCGGCTGCACCTAACGCACCTCTACAACAACAACAATGACTACCTCCACATCGCGAAACAGCCCTCCACCGAGCGACCCGTGTCCCTCTTCAGCCTGGCCAAGCTGCTGGTGCTGCTGTTGATACTTCTGTGGCTCCTGCTGCTGATGTGGGGGAGGATGATTATGTGGGAGATTATGAGGATGAGGTTGATCAACATCAGAACTACGTGCAACCACCAGCACCACAACCACCAGGTCGTCCACATGCAAATAATGGCAATGTTAGGGCTCCCCCTCAGGTACGAGATCATGACCATCTCCCTAAACTAAAATTGAATATTCCACCATTTGAGGGTAGATATGTTCCTGATATATATCTTACTTGGGAGTTAGAAACTAAACAACGATTTACATGTTTACAATATCCTGAGGAGAGACGTGTTCCTGCTGCTGTTTGTGCTTTCACTAGCTTTGCATGTGTTTGGTGGTCTGAATATTGTAGATTATATCCTGTTCCAGCTACTTGGGCTGCTTTGAAAACTGCTATGCGTACTCGTTGGGTTCCACCATATTATCAACATGAATTACTTCAAAAATTGCAGCGCTTAAGACAAGGAAAAAATTCGGTGGAAGAATATTATCAAGAATTACAAAGTGGCTTGATTAGATGTGGTATCGTTGAGGAGAATGAAGCTATGCTTGCATGTTTTCTGGGTGGATTAAATAGAGAGATTCAGACCATTCTAGACTATAAGGATTATAATAATATCACTCGTTTATTCCATCTTGCTTGTAAAGCTGAACGTGAAGTGCAGGATCGACAGGCATTGGTGCGAACTAACTTTTCTGCAGGTCGACCTTCATCGTGGACACCACGTGCATCATCTACTTCCACACGTTCTGCTACACCGGCACCTCCGTCAGCTGCCACCTCCAACCGTGATACAAGAAAGCAGGCACAACCACCACTATCTGCCAAGAGCACACCTGTCGGGCCTGCACAGAGCTCTACTTCTTCCATGGCGTCTACAGGGCACACAAGTGATATTATTTGTCGTCGTTGTAAGGGAAGAGGACATTTTGCGCGAGAATGCACATCTCAGCGTGTGATGATTGCTACTGAGGATGGTGGGTATGATTCCGCTAGTGACTATGATGAGGAGACTTTGGCTCTTCTTACACATGAAGAACACGGTGGAGATGATTCTGATCATGAGACACAATACATGGCTGCTGAAGATGCTGACAGGTATGAATGTTTAGTTGCTCAACGTGTTTTGAGTGTGCAGGTCACGCAAGCTGAGCAAAATCAGAGGCATAATTTGTTCCATACAAAGGGAGTTGTGAAGGAACGTTCTGTTCGCGTCATCATAGATGGAGGGAGCTGCAACAACTTGGCTAGCATGGAGATGGTGGAGAAGCTATCTCTCACCACAAGACCACATCGACATCCTTACTACATCCAATGGTTCAACAACAGCGGCAAGGTTAAGGTAACACGTACTGTTCGTGTGCATTTTAGTATCTCTACATATGTTGATTATGTTGATTGTGATGTGGTACCTATGGAAGCATGTTCCTTATTACTTGGTAGACCATGGCAATTTGATAAAAATTCTGTACACCATGGTAGAAACAATCAGTATACTCTTGTTCATAAGGACAAAAATATTACTTTGCTTCCTATGACTCCTGATTCCATTTTGAAAGATGATATTAATCGAGGTAATAAAGCAAAACAGGAGCAAAATAAGAGTGAAAATCAGATTGTGGCAAAAGAATTTGAGCAACAAATGAAGCCTAATAATAAACCATCTAGTGTTGCTTCGGAAATTAAATTGAAAAGTGCATGTTTATTTGCCACCAAATCTGATATTGATGATCTAGATGTTAGCAAATCTGTTTGCTATGCTTTTGTGTGCAAAGAGGCGTTATTTTCATTCGAGGACGTGCCTTCCTCTTTGCCTCCTGCTATTACTAACATTTTGCAGGAGTTCGCTGACGTCTTTCCACAAGACGTGCCACCGGGATTACCACCTATTCGAGGGATTGAGCATCAAATTGACTTAATTCCCGGTGCATCATTACCCAACCGCGCACCATACCGTACCAATCCAGAGGAGACGAAGGAGATTATGCGTCAAGTACAAGAGCTACTCGACAAAGGTTATATACGCGAATCCCTTAGTCCTTGTGTTGTTCCTATTATTCTAGTGCCGAAAAAGGATGGTACCTCGCGTATGTGTGTTGATTGTAGAGGCATTAATAATATTACTATTCGTTATCGTCATCCTATTCCTAGGCTAGATGATATGCTTGATGAATTGAGTGGATCTACAATATTCTCCAAAGTTGATTTGCGTAGTGGATACCATCAAATTCATATGAAATTGGGAGATGAATGGAAAAAAACTTTTAAAACTAAGTTTGGTTTATATGAGTGGTTAGTCATGCCTTTTGGGTTAACTAATGCACCTAGTACTTTCATGAGACTAATGAACGAAGTTTTACGTGCTTTCATTGGACGATTTTTGGTAGTCTATTTTGATGATATACTGATTTATAGCAAATCTTTGGAAGAACATTTGGAACATTTACGTGCTGTTTTTAATGCTCTACGTGATGCACGTTTGTTTGGTAACCTTGGGAAGTGCACCTTTTGCACCGAACGAGTATCTTTTCTTGGCTATGTTGTTACTCCACAGGGAATTGAAGTTGATAAAGCCAAGATTGAAGCTATTGAGAGTTGGCCGCAGCCCAAAACGGTCACACAAGTGAGGAGTTTTCTTGGACTCGCTGGTTTCTATAGGCGTTTGTGAGAGACTTTAGCACCATTGCTGCACCTCTCAATGAGCTTACAAAGAAGGATGTGCCTTTTGTTTGGGGTACCGCACAGGAAGAAGCCTTCACGGTATTGAAAGATAAGTTGACACATGCTCCTTCACTCCAACTTCCTGATTTTAATAAGACTTTTGAGCTTGAATGTGATGCTAGTGGAATTGGATTAGGAGGTGTGTTATTACAAGATGGCAAACCTGTTGCATACTTTTCTGAAAAATTGAGTGGGCCTAGTCTGAACTATTCTACTTATGATAAGGAATTATATGCTCTTGTTCGGACTTTAGAGACATGGCAACATTATTTATGGCCCAAAGAATTTGTTATACATTTTGATCATGAATCTTTGGAACATATTAAAAGTCAAGCTAAACTGAATCGTAGACATGCTAAATGGGTGGAATTCATTGAGACTTTCCCTTATGTCATCAAACACAAGAAGGGTAAAGAAAATGTTATTGCTGATGCTTTGTCTCGTCGTTATACTATGCTTTCACAACTTGACTTCAAAATATTTGGTTTGGAGACCATCAAAGATCAATATGTGCATGATGCTGATTTTAAAGAAGTAATGCAGAATTATAAAGAAGGAAGAACGTGGAACAAGTTCGTTGTTAATGATGGTTTTGTGTTCCGCGCTAACAAGCTATGCATTCCTGCTAGCTCTATTCGTCTTTTGTTGTTGCAGGAGGCGCATGGAGGAGGATTAATGGGACACTTTGGCGTGAAGAAGACAGAGGACATACTTGCTACAAATTTCTTTTGGCCAAAGATGAGACGGGATGTTGAGCGTTTTGTTGCTCGCTGCACTACATGTCAAAAAGCTAAGTCATGACTCAATCCTCATGGTTTATATATGCCTTTGCCTGTGCCTAGTGTTCCTTGGGAGGATATATCTATGGACTTTGTTTTAGGTTTACCTCGAACAAAGAAGGGGAGGGATAGCATATTTGTTGTCGTGGATAGATTCTCAAAAATGGCACACTTTATACCATGTCATAAAAGCGATGATGCTGTTAATGTTGCTGATTTGTTCTTTCGTGAAATTATTCGCTTGCATGGTGTGCCAAATACTATTGTTTCAGATTGTGATACTAAATTTCTTAGCCACTTTTGGAGATGTTTATGGGCTAAGTTGGGGACTAAACCGCTTTTTAGTACTACTTGTCACCCCAAACTGATGGACAAACTGAAGTAGTCAATAGAACATTGTCTACTATGCTTAGGGATGTTTTGAAGAATAATAAGAAAATGTGGGAAGAATGCTTGCCTCATATTGAATTTGCTTATAATCGTTCATTGCATTCTACTACTAAGATGTGCCCTTTTGAAATTGTGTATGGTTTCCTACCTCGTGCACCTATTGATTTGTTGCCTCTTCCATCTTCGGAGAAGGTTAATTTTGATGCTAAACAATGTGCTGATTTGATCTTAAAGATGCATGAGTTAACTAAGGAAAATATTGAGCGCATGAATGCTAAATATAAACTTGTTGGAGATAAGGGTAGAAAACGTGTTGTCTTTGCACCTGGAGATCATGTTTGGTTACATTTGTGTAAGGATAGGTTTCCTAATTTGCGCAAGTCAAAGCTAATGCCACGTGCTGATGGTCCTTTTAAGGTGTTAGAAAAAATAAATGATAATGCATATAAACTTGAGTTGCCTGCAGATTTTGGGGTTAGTCCCAGTTTTAACATTGCAGATTTGAAGCCTTATTTGGGTGAGGAAGATGAGCTTCCGTCGAGGACGACTTCATTTCAAGAAGGGGAGGATGATGAGGACATCAATACCATTGTTACACCCACAGCCCCTACTGTTACATATGATGGACCAATTACTAGAGCTCGCGCACGCCAATTAAATTACCAGGTACTTTCGTTTCTTGGTAATGATTCTAATGTTCATGAGAATATGATGCTGCCTAAATTGGATACATTTATTTTGCTTACAAATGAAGGGCCTAGCTTGAAGAAGGATGAACATTGGAGCAAGAACAAGCATGGAGTTGATGGCATGCGCAAGGGGAACAAGAACGGAGTTACAAGTGATGATTTCAGGACTCTGAAGCCACCATAAGGAGTGAGTGAGGCCTTGGACGAAATATACAAGATGCCACTTCATAAATTTCGTCCAGAGGCTATTCTAGGTGCTGCGTCACCTTATTATTGGGCCAGGCCCATGTAATTTCGAAATACTTAAGTATAGGCTGTTTTTAGAGTCCGTATGTGTGGGGAAACAAGAGTTAGGGTTGGTTTCGGACCCCTTCCTCAAGGGCCACAAAATCCCCCCCTCTTCCTCCATATATACAACCCTTAGGGCGTCGTTTAGACTTTGGGTTTTGTTTAGATCAAAAGTTCGCCATAGCTGCAACTTCGCGTACTTCGTTTATGTTCAACGACCAGACCAAGGCGTCACAGAACCCCACCTTGATCAATAAAGCTTTCCTCTTATATTCGCAATATCCAGATTGCAATCTTAGTTTCTTGCTTGTTCTTCGTTTGCCTGCAGGAAACAGACCTTCGTGGTCAGGTTGATCGTGCTCCGGCATGGTCAATAACCTCTCGGAGTTGGTTTAGCGATTGCTAAGGTGCGACGTCCTCGCACGTTCGTAGTCGGATCGTCAAAGTCGACTTCCTCCAAACGATAGCCACCATCTCATCGAAAGACGGGACACCTTTGCCTATATCATTTGGCTTGAAGTTTTAAAGCACATCAATAATTCAAAGCAGGGCATTGGCAGAGTTTATTGCAGAATGGACGCCAACCTCTGATGAAGAAGTGCCAGAAACAGTTATCCCCTGCAAGGAAGCACCCCAAGAATGGATCATGTATTTCGATGGTGCCTTCTCCTTACAAGGTGCGGGGGCTGGCGTGCTTCTCGTGCTCCCACTGGAGAGCACCTGAAGTACTTCGTCCAAATGCATTTTCCCCGGGAGGAGGCGACCAACAATACAACAGAGTATGAAGGGCTCCTTGCCGGGCTCGGGATTGCCACTGAATTGGGAATCAAGAAGCTGATCATTCGAGGAGATTCACAACTTGTGGTTAGACAAGTCAACAAGGATTACCAAAGCCCATTGATGGAGGCATACATTGAGGAAGTGAGATGATTGGAGGAGCGCTTTGACGGATTGCAAACAGAGCACGTACCCTGTGCGGAAAACAGCATTGCTGATCATCCGTCAAAGTGCACTGTGCAGAAGCTTCCTGTGGAACCAGGAACTTTTGTTCTCCATCTTACTCGGCCCTCCATATCCCTAGCAACAATGGCCAAAAAGAGAAGGAAATTGGACTCTAGTAAGCCTCTCCCAGTAGAGCCTCTCGGGGCTCCTGGTAGGGACCCTGCCGGAAACAACTCCCCATCGCTTGTCGGGTTGCGCCCTCCTGCCGGGCTACTGGTCCCCGTGGTCGAGGAACGCGCTCCCGCAGATGAGGAGGTGCCGTTAGGCCTTGTTGCCAAGCCCCAGGCTCCAACTTGGGCAAGGCACATAGTCCACTTCCTCCAAACTGGAGAACTTCCCGAAGAGCAAGAAGAAGCTGAAAGAGTAGCCCGGAGGGCCAGTATGTATCAGTTTGTCAATGACACGCTATATAGAAGATGGCCCAACGATGTGAAATTGAAGTGCATTTGCCGGGAAAAAGGAAAGGAACTGCTAGCAGAGATACACAAAGGCATGTGCGCCTCCCACATTGGATCAAGGGCATTAGTTGGGAAAGCATTCCAGCAAGGATTCTATTGGCCCATAGCCCTCCAAGATGCGGTCGAGCTAGTCACCAAATGTGAAGCCTGCCCGTTCCATTCCAGGAACATTCATCTGCCTGACCAAGCTCTTCAGACAATCCCTTTGTCATGGCCGTTTTCGGTCTGGGGGCCCGATATCCTCGGCCCTTTCCCCCAAGTTGTCGAGGGCTTTGAATTCTTGTCCGTTGCCATTGAAAAGTTTACAAATTGGCCGGAAGTAGATGCCGTGAGAAAGGTGACTTCTCAGTCAGCTATTAAGTTCTTGAAAGGATTGGTGTGCCGCTTCGGGGTCCCTGCCCGGATCATCACCGACAACGACACCCAGTTCACGAGTCGCGCCTTCATGCCCTCGGAAGCAAGATCTCATTTGCCTATGTTGCACATCCCAGAAGCAATGGACAAACTGGACGGCAAACTCTGAAGTGTTGTGAGGACTCAAAACAAGAACATTTGATAAGCTACAGAAGTGCGGCAGGCGATGGATCGACGAGCCGCCGGTAGTTCTTTGGTCCCTCAGAATGACACCAAATTGAGCTACTGGGCAGACTCCCTTCTCCCTAGTCTATGGGGCAGAAGCCGTTATCCCCACATAACTCATTTACGAGTCGCCTCGAGTTCTTGCCTACGATGAAGTAGCACAGGATCAGCACCCGTGTGATGATGCTGTGCTTCTCCAGGAGAACCGTCTCCGGGCTCCTACGCGTGCTGCACGCTATCAGCAAGCCCTGCGTCTCTATCACAACCGTAGGGTTCATGCCCGGGGTTTTGAGGAAGGCGACCTTGTCCTTAAGCGCGTTCAGTCCGCCAAGGGTGCAAACAAGTTGATGCCGAACTGGGAAGGCCCTTACCGGGGTAGTACGAGTCACCAGGCCTGGTGCAGTCCGTCAGGAGACCGAATATGGCATTTAATTGCAAAACTGATGGAACATTGAGCATCTCCGCAAGTTCTACCCCTAAGGCGCGGCTGTCGGGCCCTGCCCGGCAGCCACCCTTTTGTACAGGCCTTGCGTCAGTTGCATGTAACCCCTCGTACAAAGCCAGGCGCAGACCCTGAGCAACATAGAAATAAATGAAGCGCTGGGGGGGCGACAAGTTGCATGCATGCATAAGCATTTCATGAGCATCACATGTTCATGTAGATAAGGTCGCATCTGGCATCATTTTCATCTGCATAAACTGCTGGCTCCTGCCGAGGACTTGTCCGCCAAGAGGAGATGAGGAGATGAGCCTACACTGCTGTCACACCCTGATTTTCATGGCACAACACTTAAGATGATAAATCATGGTAAAGTGTGGTTTGACAAAAACTTTTGCATTATTTGACTTTTTATTTGAGTTGGTTTTCTATATGTGTTTTTCAAGTGCTCTTAAAAGTCAACATAGCTTCACCTCCTATACTTCATGTCCTTGCTCCAAACTCTTGAACCAATGATCATGCCATGTGTATAGGACATAAAAATAATTTCTTACAAAAATAATTTGGCCAAATAGTATTTTCAAAAATTAGTTTCCCAAAAACCCCTGAGTTGAGGTTTGTACTGCAAGTACTTAATTCAGGGCAGTAAAAATCTTTCCAAAAATATATTTGACTCCTATTAGATATAGGACACCCAGAAACCACAAAAATATAATTTTAAAAGTTATTTTCCTATTTTATTTAAAGGCTTCTTCTTAAGGCCAGAAATGGTCTTTAATAGGTTAAAATTATTTTAAAGCTTGAAAAATATTTGAGAAAAATCAGGGAAACTCAGTGGACATATATTGTCCATATATATGAGTTTCAACACATGGTCATGTTCAAAATATTGGACAAAACCTCCCAAAACCATTTCTGCCCATTTCAAGGATTTGAAATATTTCTACAGGAAATATTCCCCAACAATTCTAAGGAAATTCTATCATGTCACATATGAGATGTTTGATGATCTTGCCAAGTCTCATGTCATGGAGAACAATATAACCCCATGAAACCCTCTCAAAACCACTTCTGTCCTTTTTCAAGTTTGAACAACTTTGCACTGTCAAACATGTCCAAATGCTCTCAAACTTGGTGCACATGCTCAAATGGTGTAATAATGCATCTAGACCAAATGGAACAAGTTGGAGAGAATGTTATCTTGATCAAAGTGCCTCAAAACCCTTTCTGTCCAGAACCAAATTTGAACAACTCTACATTGCCAAGTGTGTCCTTTTGATCTGAATTTTTGTGGACATGTTCAAATCCTCAAATGATGACACTAAACCAAATGGTGCATCAAGGAGAATAGATTTGCATGACTAAATCTTGGTAAAGCCATTTCTGCTGATTTCTAGGGTTTACCAAAGTTACATTGGCTACTTTGCCCAAATGAGCTCAAACTTGGTGGAACACCCTACTTCTATGTGCCATTTCATCCTGTTAATTCTCATGGCAAGTGGAATTAATTTTCTTGCCCAAACAAACAACAAACACCTTCTGCCATTTTTCCAAAATCATCATTTTGACCTCTTCCACTAATCTCCTTGGGCTCAGCTTTGTACCACAACTGATCCTAGCCCCCTTATACCTCCAGTAACAATGGCAAGTCCTCAGATCAATTATTTGGGGGTGAAACCCTCTCCTTCTCTCTCTGGACAAGCCCATTTCTCTCCCTTTCTCACCTCCCTCCTCACTCAAGTGGCCACCAGGGCATCCAATGTCCCTCCCCTCTTCTTTACTCCCTCCTAGAGCTACCAGACAATAGTGGCCATGCCCACAAGGCATATAAAATGCCATGGCATGCCATTTGGGCGCTCTGGAGCGCGCTACAGTGATGAGGACATGACTACCTTGGATACGACCAAACATATTGCATACATGCATATTTGTCAGGTGATTTCTAGTGTCAACTATTCACTAATTTATTTATATTATCCAGAACAAAAATACTTCACACACTTTTGTGTTTTGTCTAATTGCAGGTGTATGGGACATTTGTACAATCCACATATGAAGATAAGGGAAAAAGAGAAGTTTAGGTGCTGTTCAAAAAGTCCCTTGACGTCACTTTTGGGCCAAGAGAAGATAGAGTCCAAGTCTCTCACGTTCTGGATTCAGATTCGGACTACACAGACATACCTGACTCAAAACGGCAAGAACTTTTTCATACGGACACCAAATTGGGTGATTCTTTTTCTGTTGGAAAGTAAATTTCATCCTCTTTCCACTCCATTTGGATTCACCTTTAAATTCGCCCGGAGCATTGAGATATGGATGAAACAATCTGACGCTGCAGCAGAATCCGAGTCAAACAACAAGTCCAAAGGTGTTGCATCACCTCCACTTGGGCCCATGAGCCTTGTACGACCTAGGGTTGGTTTTAGGCTGCCTTGGGACGTCCTCCCACCTCCTTGGCCGCCACCCCTTGCTCCTATATAAGTAGATCCACCTAGTAGCTATTTCCTGGGGATTTGTTTAGTTAAAAGTTAGCCATTGTAACTTCGTGTACTTCGTTTGTGTCCAACGACCAGACCAAGACCGCTTACGGATCCCCACCTTTATCAATACTTCATATATACTTGCAATATTCAGATTGCTTTTATCATATTCTTGCTTGTTCTTCGATTGCTTGCGGGAATAGACCTTTGTGGTCAGGTTGATTGTGCTCCGGCGTGGTCAATAACCTCTCGAAGTTGGTTTAGCGATTGCTAAGGCGCAACGTCGTGCATGTTTGTAGTCGGATCATCAAAGTCGGCTCCATCAAATCGATAGTTATCATCTCATCGAAAGATCGGGACACCCCGCCTCTATCAAGTGGTATCAGAGCTTCAGGTTGCTCGGTGAGATTTTACAGTTTTTCGTAGTTTAGATCGAGTCTGTTCTTCATACCTATAGTCCACGAAAAAGCCAAAAAAAATTTAGGGTTAGTTGATCATATCCGAACCAATCTAAGCCTTTGCATTATCTTTTTAGGTTTTTGCTTTGTTGAATTTGCGGTTGCATCGTCGTGTCAAGTTGCTGGTCTTAGAGTCTAGTCTTTTAGAGTTTCAAGTTCTGGTCATAAGTTGTCACGCCGCCGCCGCACCATGATCATCGCCTTGCCATCTACCACCGTTGGTTATCCGCTACCGCTCTGAATCTGTATCCATATACCACCACCAATCCGTATCCATATACCACCACCGCTACCATATACCACCACCGCTGCCATATACCACCACCATATATCCACCACCAATCCGAGTTCTTCTCATATTAGGTTTGTTTTCGAGATCCATCTAAATTCCGATTTGTGTTTCCTTGCCTGCGTAGGTATCGGAAAAAAAAAGTCTGGAGACCCCCGGGCAGTTTTTAGGCCAAAATTTCGGCGACCGAAAATATTTTTTTCCTATCCTATTTTTAGGCTGTTCTGAGTCTTTTGAGACACTCACCATCATAGTGATTTTTGGTCGCACTTTTTCGTCGTCGCTGCCCCTGATTTCTGAAAAAAATCAAAAAAATTTCATACCCATCCTGTCAGTTTGACTTAGGAAGAGTTTTGAGACACTCGCCATTATAGTGATTTTTCGCAAAAAAAAGAGCGCAAAAAAAAGAACAAAAAACAGAGCGAAAAATAAAAAATTCCAGAGTGTGCTTTTCCATTGTTTCCGTGCAGCGCCGTGATTTTGTTAGTGTTCTAGGCTCGCATCTCTAGCACTGTCTAGCCTAGGACCAGCACGGTACCGTCGTTGAGCGTTTATTCAACATTGCATCTCTGAATTGATTATTGCTGATCTTTTGCTACCATATATTTGGCCTTCCAAGCTCCACATATTTCTACACCGTGTATACATACGCTCACCTAGCAATCGCTTTACTCAATCTTCGGAGTTATTTGACACCGCTAGCTGCCGGTCACCACATGCTGCATGGTAAGAACTTGTAAGACTTTGATATTTGCTATACTGTGAGCGTTTTACCACCACATCCTAGTAGTAAATAGGAACATTATCCTCGGATTTTGTTTCTTGTTTTTCTACTAAATATGGCAGGTTCCAGAGTCAGTTGGGCTTCATCAATCGTGGGAGACGTGCCACTAGCTCCGAAACTACAACCACCGTCAAAAGAGGTGCAAAGACATAAGAATACGCACAGTCAGGTTTTTGTTTCCATGCCACCTTTTAATGGTCGTTTTAAGCCTGATTTATATATTGAATGGGAGTTCGAAATAAATGTTATATTTGTTTCCCATGATTTTTCGGAACGTAAAAAAGTTAAGCTTGCGGTTGGTTCTTTCACTAGTTTTGCTACTGTTTGGTAGAGTGAACATTGTCGGTTATACCCTGATTATGTACCTACTACTTGGGATGATTTAAAACTTGTCATGAGAGATAGATTCGTCGATGTTTATTATACTCGTGGCATGATTAAAAAACTACAACATTTAAAACAAGGTAGTGACACTGTAAGAAAATATTATGATGATTTACAAACTACCTTGTTGCATTCCTTTTTAGAGGAAAGTGAAGAAGATTTTATGGATAGATTTTGGGGAGGATTAAACCGTGATATTCAGGAGATACTAATTCATGAAGAATGTTATCCTATGGACCATTTGTTTCATCTTGCTTGCAAAGCTGAACAGGAAATAAAGAGGTGTGATGCCCACAAGACAAACAAGCATAAGGTGCACATCCAAGGAGTTGAGACGGTCCTTCCTTCTGCCACTGCGCCTACTATGACAACAACATCCGTTGTTGTGAGCACCGCATCAGCTCCATATTATGACCCGTCACTACCGAGAGTTCGAACATCGTCTGAGTTGATAACACGAGGTAATGACAAAGATACTAATCTTCTAACTTCGCATGCGAATGATGAATGCCTTGTCGATTTAAATAAACCATGTGATGCTCTAGCCACTACATTGATCACACCACCTATTTTAGATGATTATGCTGATGATTTGACTTTGCCATGTGATCAAAAAACTGCAATATCAAGAATTTTGAGTGCACCCATTGAATTAACCGTTGATGTGAAAGAACCATGTGAATCAGACACTAAAACAAATTTGGATCAACTACGTTTGAAAATAATTGTGCCAATGTTTAATCATTTTGATATGACCTCTAATCTTGGTGATGATTCTGTGTCAAATGACTTATTGCATGTTGGCTTATTTAAGCATGTTGTAGCATGTAAATTTTATGCAAGTAAGGTTTATTCACCAATATTGGGATGGTTTAATGATGAATATTGTCAATCTTTTCATATGAATAAGAGCTTCACTTATATGTGCAAACTGAGTTGCAATAATTTCATACCTTCTACTTCTTGTGATAATATTTTGGCTTTATATTTTATTCACTATGAAAGTTACTCATGTATACATGTGTCATATGTGCAAATTCCACGGGAAGTAAAAATTGATGACATATACATATACAACATGTACACCTTGTCTCTTTTGTTAGCCACATTTCAGATAAAGGAACACCGAGGACGGATTTATTTTCAAGAATTGGAGGATGATGAGGACATGACTACCTTGGATACGACCAAAAATATTGCATACATGCATATTTGTCAGGTGATTTCTAGTGTCAACTATTCAGTAATCTATTTCTATTATCCAGAACAAAAATACTTCACACACTTTTGTGTTTTGTCTAATTGCAGGTGCATGGGACATTTGTACAATCCACATATGAGGATAAGGGAAAAAGAGAAGTTTAGGTGCTGTTCAAAAAGTCCCTTGATGTCACTTTTGGGCCAAGAGAAGATAGAGTCCAAGTCTCTCACGTTCTGGATTCAGATTCGGACTGCACAAACATACCTGACTCAAAACGGCAAGAACTTTTTCATACGGACTCCGAATTGGGTGATTCTTTTTTTGTTGGAATGTAGATTTCGTCCTCTTTCCACTCCATTTGGATTCACCTTTAAATTCGTCCGGAGCATTGAGATATGGATTAAACAATCTGACGCTGCAGCAGAATCCGAGTCAAACAACAAGTCCAAAGGTGTTGCATCACCTCCACTTGGGCCCATGAGCCTTGTACGACCTAGGGTTGGTTTTAGGCTGCCTTGGGACGTCCTCCCACCTCCTTGGCCGCCACCCCTTGCTCCTATATAAGTAGATCCACCTAGTAGCTATTTCCTGGGGATTTGTTTAGTTAAAAGTTAGCCATTGTAACTTCGTGTACTTCGTTTGTGTCCAACGACCAGACCAAGACCGCTTACGGATCCCCACCTTTATCAATACTTCATATATACTCGCAATATTCAGATTGCTTTTATCATATTCTTGCTTGTTCTTCGATTGCTTGCAGGAATAGACCTTCGTGGTCAGGTTGATTGTGCTCCGGCGTGGTCAATAACCTCTCAAAGTTGGTTTAGCGATTGCTAAGGCGCAACGTCGTGCACGTTTGTAGTCGGATCATCAAAGTCGGCTCCATCAAATCGATAGTTATCATCTCATCGAAAGATCGGGACACCTCGCCTCTATCATACAGTGCACTCCCGCACTATAGCCTCCCCCTTCCAACCACCCCCGGCCACCTCGGGCCTCCCCAGCGTGCCCGACGAGACACCTCGACGTCCGCAACACGGCATCTAGTCGGCTCCCTCCTCTTTCTCCCTCCCGCTGCCCTTGCTCGCACGTGCACGGGCCGCCCGAGAGCTCCAATGAGCGGCCTCACACACGCGGCGCCTCCTGCTTCCTCTTTCTTCTTTCCCTCGCTCTGGACCGAACCCATGAGCAACCTAGACATGCCCACGCACGCCCCCGTGACCCACAGCAGCGGCAACGACCTCGCCGGCGCACGGGTCTACGGTGAGCCGTAGCTCGCCTACTTAAAGGCCTCCCGAGCCATCCTTTTGCTCCTGCTCGCGCTCTCCCACTCCAAAACGTCCACCCGCACCACCAGTTCATGCCTAGAGACGCCCGAGCTCGAGATCGAGCACGAGCTTCGCCGCCTCAGGTCGCCGTCGATCCAGGGGTATAAGCCTCCTCCACCTCCCCTTTCTCTTGATCTGGAGCCAGAAGACTCCACTGACTCGTTCCTCTTCTTGCACCGCTTTGATTTCAGCCGGAGTGAGCTATCCATCCACCTACCGAAGCCTCGCAACCGGCTTCTTGGTCGCCGGCGAACCACTGCTCCCCAACGACCATCACCACCTCCAGCCGAAGTGCGCTTCGACGCTGAACACGTCGGTGCCACCTGTTCGCCTCGCCGTGCCCGGAATCATCGCCGGTGAGCTCGCCGTCCTCTCTGGACGGAGGTTGATGACGACGGCCGTGGGGCCCATCGGTCAGCCTTACATCCTGACAGGGCCCCCGCCTGTCAGGTTTAAAACTCAACCGCGCGCCTGCTCACTCGCGTAAGTGGAGGCGGGCCGCGCTACTCCTGTGTTTCCATGGAAAAAGCACCTTTGTGGGAAGCCGCCTTTGACGTGGCCCTTCCCGCACGTAGCTGAGCCACTGGGCCGGCCCGTCAGCTATCCCTCGCCCAGCGTGCAAAATAAGTGGTATAGCCTTTTCCTTATTCTTTTTCCAATCAACTTCAAAAATCCATAAACAATTCAAATTAACTCCAAATTTGATGCTTCTAATTTCTATAAGTTCATAAATTCCTGATCTATCACATGGTGCAATTTGCACATTTTTCCATAAAGATTTTCTTCAGAAACATTTATCAAATCCTATTTTTCCATTTCTGTCATAAACTTTAGAAAATCATAGCGGGCTCAAATTTGATCCAAATGCCATGATTCAAATTCCTAGATGCTTCTAAGTTCATAACTTAGGTTATGAACATTTTTATTAATACTTTCTGTCCCACATAAAATAATGGTCTACTTCTTCATATTTGTCAAGTTTGCAAATTCATAGGAAAATCATTTCAACTCCAAATCCAGTGAAACCAATTCCTAGATGCTTATAAAATCAACCTTTGTTAAATGGGTGCCTTTGCTCATTTTTCAAAAATATGTTTCTGTACACTTCTTGCAATTCCATAAACCCCTTGATTCCATCATATCGAAATGTTTAGAAATATCCATTGATCCACTTCCAATGAAATCACTTTGGTCATTCCTCATATGACTAGAGGTATCCAATAAAAGTCAACTTCATATTTTTGGAGCACATTTATTCTTGCCTTGTTGTGTTGCTTATTGTGATTCTTTCCAAGGTTAGTTGCCGAAGTAGACGGAGTACTTGGAGAAGGACTAGAAGACCTCAAGACTGTGATGAACCAGGCAAGCAGTCCTTTGACCATGATGAACCATTTTTCATCATAATAGCATTTTCGTTGTTTCATCGAGTGCATGATATATATCTTGAATGGCAACCTTGCTAGGCTTGCCTCCGTTGCATACTCCATTGATACTTGCATTGTTCATGACTCTACCCTTGCTTAGAGTTGTGTTGGTGGGTTGCAGAAATATGCTATAGTAGATGGCTAAGCAAAGTGGGTCAGGGTTATGCATGGAAAGAAACAAGTGTGGTTTGACATACTTGCAAACAGCCCCAGTGGGTGCCACTAATGCTCCTAGGATATGATGATGAATTAGGTCGCTACTTGGTGGAGAGGTAGTGTACCGAGGCTTGATGAAAGTGTTGTTTACAGAGACGGATTAGATTTAAGATTTGTCGACTGTCCCAACCTTACATGCGCAACCACTCTACCCTTGTATGGGAAAGGGGATTATTGATTACCTAGGCCGATACTAGCTTGGAGCCCGCATTACTAGTGACGGGAGAGTTGTTGGTGCGCTCTCTCGGGACGGGGTCGTGCCAGGTAGGGCGGCCATGACTGTTTTCACAGGGCATCGGACACACCGTTGTGTCCCCTCTCGGATGTTACGATCTCGAGTGGGACTCGTATGATGTACATCATGAGGATACGGAACAACGAGTGGACTCCTTGTTAGTGTCGTCTAGGGAAAGATAGTGATCGGGTGCTTACCCTGGGTACTTGAGGTACCGCGGGTCGTGGATGACACGAAAGTTCCCCGGATCTTGTGGGTAAAGTGTGCAACCTCTGCAGAGTGTAAAACTATTCGAATAGCCGTGTCCACGGTCAAGGACAGTGGGTGGTGCTGCTTAGACTACGTCCATATGTTTCTGACAAACAACACGGTATGCTAAATCTGTTGACGTGATTCGTGAGGAAGTCATGATGAGCTTGAGTATGAGTTGTTTACAACTCTATCCCGATGTTGATGTCTGTAACCTCCTGATACTTGTCGCAGACGCATTCATATCCTTGATAAATGTTGATCATACTTGCATGAGAAAAACTAGCTTTCCGCAAAAATGCCAAATTAGCAGTAGTGCCTTGCATAATTATTCTATTATCACCCTTGGGTTGCTTGCGAGTACATTCAAAGTACTCATTGGCTTGCCACTGGTTATTTTATTGGCCAGGCATGAAAGAACATGATATGAAGAAGAATACTTCGGTGACGAACATGCGAGCTAGGACGCTTCCCAGTCAGAATGCCTGTAGGGTTAAGGCAGATGGCATGGGTCCAAGTTATCGACGAAGATTTCCGTTGCGATGCTATACTCAAGACTTGACCATAATGGTCCTATTTGTGTAATACGGTATGTATGGATGTAAGACTCTTGCTATTCAGCTTCTGTGTGTTCAGTGAGCATTGATCTCTGGGATCACTGTACACGTGCATTTGGTGATCACGACTTATGAGTCGGGGTCCCCATAGAGCTGGTATCAGAGCCATCCTGACTGTAGGAAGCCTTAGTTAGCATGGTCGTTAGTTAGGGTAAAACTATTTCAA
Source organism: Aegilops umbellulata (assembly GCA_032464435.1). Classification (NCBI taxonomy): domain Eukaryota; kingdom Viridiplantae; phylum Streptophyta; class Magnoliopsida; order Poales; family Poaceae; genus Aegilops; species Aegilops umbellulata. Next base: position 211,874,973 of record CP136058.1, read on the forward strand.
AACTATTACTAGTTTTCAAAACTATCTATACTTCTCTTCCCCTCTAAGTTTTTCTGAAAAACTAAGGTATATTTTCCCTATCAATCTCTTCCCCTTCAAAACTATTGCAATGGTCGTTAGCATCCTCAAGCCCCTGACCACGGGATTCCTTGTAATCCTCGTGGATAGCCTAGAAGGAGTACACCTTGCCAAACACTCACCCACCTCTTCTGAACCCAAGATTGGCGACACCAAAACAAGACGATGCCAACATAAGATAGGCCTTTGAAGAATGAGGACATGAAGACCCAGAGGATGGTGACACCTTTGAAATTGCCCCAGGATGATGCAACCTTGTCCTATGACGATCAGAGTGTAAGATATGCAAGACCCTGATAGACATCTCTAATAGAGCAATCATGTCCTTATCGTTGTTGTATCGGCAACCACCGGTGGATGAGAACCTCGCCATTTGGCCCGCCTCACTATAGTGAGCAGGAAAACGGTTCTCTTCATCCCCCGCTCTCGGTGACGATATTGTCAACAATGTGTCCGACGGATTGGACCTCTATTATGCCTTGTTAATGTCATAGCATAAAGGATGGCCACCTGGAACCGCCGACACCTTAAAAGGGCAAAAGCAATCATCAGGATTAAGAAGACAACAGAAGACCGAGTCAATACCAGCTACGAGGAGCCACCTTCACCCCATCACTTCAACATGCAAGAAGTTGTTGAAGAATCTTCAGGCTCAACCCGGATCGTTTCATCGAATAACTACAAGAGACGTAGCAACACCTGAGGAAAACTCAGAAGACTGCATGAGGCACAAGGCACGACTACTGAGTCCGAGAACCCCTAGGGTAGGATGAGTTGTGTACCCCCTATGCGCAGTCGAGTCCGTATGATGGATCGAATAGAACCATGATTGTGTGTTGCTTTCTTTTATTTGTTTGTGTTTTGATATTAGTCGCCCTTTTTGCCCTAGGCAACAAGTACGCGGCTATATCACCTGCCTTATTTTATTGTTTGTGTTTGGCCCTTTCGGCACTTGATTGTTTGCTCTTGCACTATAAAACCCCTTTTAGGCATTCCCCTCCTCTATGCTACCTTCCCCCTCTCTTCTCTCTCCTCAACTGAAGACCAGCAAGACAAGGTACACCAAGGATTCTACCTCGACAACCAACTAGCACTGAAGAACTTTTCTACAGCCTCCTCGACCAAGTGAAACCCCGTAGAGTATGTTTAACCCTCCAGACTAGAAACCCATTCCTAGACCCTTCGAGACTTCATAAGACACCCCATCTCGAATCCTTAACCATGTGCTTAACCCACAGAATTGCAAGAGAACCTGTTAAGCCTCCGTAACCTTGCTTATCACTGGGTTCATTATGGAACTAGTGGACATAGTGAACGAGCACATTATCATCCTAAGATAGCACCAAAACTGATAATGCCATAGGGAAGACCAATTTGAGGATATAGGAATAGAGGACAAATGACTTGATGAGTTTATATCAATTACTTTGAGGAATCATCTGAGACTATTTGGTGGATTATGAGGCTTTCATGTTGGTAGGTGAACTCGGTGGGATCATGTCAATATGGCAGCATAGCTTTCATTACCCCTGAGTAAATTGGATTTAGCGGGACAATTAATATCGCAAGCTGAATTCTTGGAAGTATGAGGATTTGACTTAGCCAAGGGATATTGATAGGAGATAGTTGACATTATGATAATGACTTTGGGGAAGCATGTAGGAATTCTCGTTGGACATGAGATTTGGATTTAAATAGGTGATCCTAGTTGATTATAGGTGGAGAGTAAGTCTACATGGTTCAGAGTACATTGGATTTAGACTGACGATCTTGATCATGATACCATGTTTCTTGGACAATAAACTAGGAGATTAGGTTAATTGTTGGAGTTGATTTAGGGATCTATATAAGCTTGACCTTGGAGTTACTTGACCCCGATAATGGGAAAATTGGTGGACTGACTATAGTAAAGATAACCCTTTTCAAGTATATGAGGATTATAGGACATTAGAAGATCATGTGGAACACCATAAACATTGGATTTGTAGAATTAATGGATTGTGTAGTGGCTGATGGAAGTTAATGGGCTGTTGGAGTTGATTCATAGGAAGGAAACAAGATCTTGGAGTGGCTTACGACGTGTTTCCTTAGGATAGAGGTGCTTTATCTTAGACCTTGGAAGAATAGGCTGAGCACTTGGATTGTCATGTTTAACTCCATCTTGGAAGCTTGTATACCCATGGATTTTTAGGGGTAGCCATACATATGAGTTTGGGGATCGTAGACATATATAGTTTTGTTAGACCTCCTCTTGGGAGTCATGAGGATAATAATAGCATGAGTGATGATTGGAGCTGACCTACAAGAGTTGATGCTTTCGGTGGTATAAGGTTATTTGTTTAAAGGACTAGATAGAACAACTGGCATCTCAGAAACTGTGCCCAATGATAAGATGATAAATGTTCACTCACACACTAGAATCCTTGAAACCCTTAAGCCCTACCAAGCCACAACATGGTCAGATCATGACCATGGGCTTTGGCTCTAGGTCAAGTAGACCCTGACCAACACTCAACCGTTACCACCACCAATGCCCCAGCCTACCTTATGTACCCCATGAACAGAAACTTCATGGAGTACTTGGTCATGTTGGATGTCACTTTTATTTGGTGACCAACTTGTCTACCCGAAGACATAAGAAGAGCCGTTCAGCTGGTCAAGGAACATCTGAAGATCGCCATGTCCAAGAGGAAGAACTACACCAACCACCATCGTCAAGAAATAAACCTCCGCGTCGAAGACCGTGCGTATCTGCAAACCACTCCTCTCTAAGGAACCAAGCATTTCCATGACAAGGAAACCCACACCAAGATTCATCAACCCTTTTCGAGATCACTCCAAGGTTTAACAACCCCCTTTGAATCACTTCGAGAAGAAGAGTAGACGGCTACCAGCTGGAGTGACCACCTGAGTTACCCACTGTGCACAGCGTTTTCCACGCGACACACCCCCAAAAGTGTTTCCAACTTCCTAACAAGCCCGAGCCCTACCAGGGCATCAATCACCGAACCATTGACCCCCAGCCCAACCTGACCTAACGCGAGAGACCCCTTAGCAACCTGGATCAAGCAAGAACGTCATAAACGAAGCCACACCATCAAGTACTTCAAGGTTCAATGGGGCACCACTCGGAAGCAGAAGCAATATGAGGATGTGAAGACTACCCCAGATCCAAGTTTCTGTATCCCTTTCCGCGCCTAGTTTGGGAATCTCGGGGACGAGATTCTTGTAAGGGGGGTAGGTCCGTCACACCCTGATTTTCATGGCACAACACTTAAGATGATAAATCATGGTAAAGTGTGGTTTGACAAAAACTTTTGCATTATTTGACTTTTTATTTGAGTTGGTTTTCTCTCTATGTTTTTTAAGTGCTCTTAAAAGTCCACATAGCTTCACCTTCTATACTTCATCTCCTTGCTCCAAACTCTTGAACCAATGATCATGCCATGTGTATAGGACATAAAAATAATTTCTTACAAAAATAATTTGGCCAAATAGTATTTTCAAAAATTAGTTTTCCAAAAACCCCTGAGTTGAGGTTTGTACTGCAAGTACTTAATTCAGGGCAGTAAAAATCTTTCCAAAAATATATTTGACTCCTATTAGATATAGGACACCCAGAAACCACAAAAATATAATTTTAAAAGTTATTTTCCTATTTTATATAAAGGCTTCTTCTTAAGGCCAAAAATGGTCTTTAATAGGTTAAAATTATTTTAAAGCTTGCAAAATATTTGAGAAAAATCAAGGAAACTCAGTGGACATATATTGTCCATATATATGAGTTTCAACACATGGTCATGTTCAAAATATTGGACAAAACCTCCCAAAACCATTTCTGCCCATTTCAAGGATTTGAAATATTTCTACAGGAAATATTCCCCAACAGTTCCAAGGAAATTCTAAAATGTCACATGTGAGATGTTTGATGATCTTGCCAAGTCTCATGTCATGGAGAACAATATAACCCCATGAAACCCTCTCAAAACCACTTCTGTCCTTTTTCAAGTATGAACAACTTTGCACTATCAAACATGTCCAAATCCTCTCAAACTTGGTGCACATGCTCAAATGGTGTAATAATGCATCTAGACCAAATGGCACAAGTTGGAGAGAATGTTATCTTGATCAAAGTGCCTCAAAACCCTTTCTGTCCAGAACCAAATTTGAACAACTCTACATTGCCAAGTGTGTCCTTTTGATCTGAAATTTTGTGGACATGTTCAAATCCTCAAATGATGACACTAAACCAAGTGGTGCATCAAGGAGAATAGATTTGCATGACTAAATCTTGGTAAAGCCATTTCTGCTGATTTCTAGGGTTTAACAAAGTTACATTGGCTACTTTGCCCAAATGAGCTCAAACTTGGTGGAACACCCTACTTCTATGTGCCATTTCATCCTGTTAATTCTCATGGAAAGTGGAATTAATTTTCTTGCCCAAACCAACAACAAACACCTTCTGCCATTTTTCCAAAATCATCATTTTGACCTCTTCCACTAATCTCCTTGGGCTCAGCTTTGTACCACAGCTGATCCTAGCCCCCTTATACCTCCAGTAACAATGGAAAGTCCTCAGATCAATTATTTGGGGGTGAAACCCTCTCCTTCTCTCTCTGGACAAGCCCATTTCTCTCCCTTTCTCACCTCCCTCCTCACTCAAGTGGCCACCAGGGCATCCAATGTCCCTCCCCTCTTCTTTACTCCCTCCTAGAGCTACCAGACAATAGTGGCCGCGCACACAAGTCATATAAAATGCCATGGCATGCCATTTGGGCGCTATGGAGCATGCTACAGTGCGCTCCCGCACTGTAGCCGCCCCCTTATAACCACCCCCGGCCACCTCGGGCCTCCCCAGCGTGCCCGACGAGACGCCTCGACGTCCGCAACACGGCATCTAGTCGGCCCCCTCCTCCTTCTCCCTCCTGCTGCCCTTGCTCGCACGCGCGCGGGCCGCCCGAGAGCTCCAATGAGCGGCCTCACACGCGCGGCGCGTCTGGCCCCTCCTGCTTCCTCTCTCTTCTTCCCTCGCTCTGGACCGAACCCATGACCACCCTAGACATGCCCACGCGCGCCCCCGTGACCCACAGCAGCGGCAACGACCTTGCCGGCGCACGGGTCTACGGTGAGCTGTAGCTCGCCTACTTAAAGGCCTCCCCGAGCCATCCTTTTGGTCCTGCTCGCTCTCTCCCACTCCAAAACGTCCACCTGCACCACCAGTTCATGCCCAGAGATGCCCGAGCTCGAGATTGAGCTCGAGCTCCGCCGCCTCGGGTCACCGTCGATCCAGGGGTATAAGCCTCCTCCGCCTCCCCTTCCTCTTGATCTGGAGCCAGAAGACTCCACTGACTCGTTCCTCTTCTTGCACCGCTTCGATTTCAGCCGGAGTGAGCTATCCATCCACCTCCCGAAGCCTCGCCGCCGGCTTCTTGGTCGCCGGCGAACCACTGCTCCCCGACGACCATCACCACCTCCACCCGAAGTGCGCTTCGATGCTGAACACGTCGGTGCCACCTGTTCACCTCGCCGTGCCCGGAATCATCGCCGGTGAGCTCGCCGTCCTCTCTAGACGGAGGTTGATGACGATGACCGTGGGGCCCGTCGGTCAGCCTCACATCCTGACAGGGGCCCCGCCTGTAAGGTTTAAAACTCCACCGCGCACCTGCTCGCTCATGTAAGTGGAGGCGGGTCGTGCTACTCCCGCGTTTCCATGGCGAAAGCGCCCTTCTGGGAAGCCGCCTTCGACGTGGCCCTTCCCGCGCGCAGCTGAGCCACTGGGCCGGCCCGTCAGCTATCCCTCGCCCAACGCGTAGAATAAGTGGTATAGCCTTTTCCTTATTCTTTTTCCAGTCAACTTCAAAAATCCATAAACAATTCAAATTAACTCCAAATTTGATGCTTCTAATTTCTATAATTTCATAAATTCCTGATCTATCACATGGTGCAATTTGCACATTTTTCCATAAAGATTTTCTTCAGAAACATTTATCAAATCCCGTTTTTCAATTTCTGTCATAAACTTTAGAAAATCACAGAGGGCTCAAATTTGATCCAAATGCCATGATTCAAATTCCTAGATGCTTCTAAGTTCATAACTTAGCTTATGAACATTTTTATTAATACTTTCTGTCCCACATAAAATAATGGTCTATTTCTTCATATTTGTCAACTTTGCAAATTCATAGGAAAATCATTTCAACTCCAAATCCAGTGAAACCAATTCCTAGATGCTTCTAAAATCATCCTTTGTTAAATGGGTGCCTTTGCTCATTTTCAGAAAATATGTTTCTGTACACTTCTTGCAATTCCATAAACCCCTTGATTCCATCATATCGAAATGTTTAGAAATATCCATTGATCCACTTCCAATGAAATCACTTTGGTCATTCCTCATATGACCGGAGGTATCCAGTAAAAGTCAACTTCATATTTTTAGAGCACATTTATTCTTGCCTTGTTGTGTTTCTTATTATGATTGTTTCCGACGTTAGTTGCCGAAGTAGACGGAGTACTTGGAGAAGGACCAGAAGACCTCAAGACTCTGATGAACCAGGCAAGCAGCCCTTTGACCACGAGGAACCATTTTTCATCATAATAGCATTTTCGTTGTTTATCGAGTGCATGATATATATCTTGAATGGCAACCTTGCTAGGCTTGCCTCCGTTGCATACTCCATTGATACTTGCATTGTTCATGACTCTACCCTTGCTTAGAGTTGTGTTGGTGGGTTGTAGAAATATGCTATAGTAGATGGCTACGCAAAGTGGGTCAGGGTTATGCATGGAAAGAAACAAGTTGGTTTGACATACTTGCAAACAGCCCCAATGGGTGCCACTAATGCCCCTGTGATATGATGATGAATTAGGTCACTACTTGGTGGAGAGGTAGTGTACCGAGGCTTGATGAAAGTGTTGTTTACAGAGACGGATTAGATTTAAGATTTGTCGACTGTCCCAACCTTACATGCGCAACCACTCTACCCTTGATGGGAAAGGACATTATTGATTACCTAGGCCGATACTAGCTTGGAGCTCGCATTACTAGTGACGGGAGAGTTGCTGGTGCGCTCTCTCGGGACGGGGTCGTGCCAGGGAGGGCGGCCATGACTGTTTTCATAGGGCACCGGACACACCGTTGTGTCCCCTCTCCGATGTTACGATCTCGAGTGGGACTCGTATGATGTACATCGTGAGGATACGGAACAACGAGTGGACTCCTTGTTAGTGTCGTCTAGGGAAAGATAGTGATCGGGTGCTTACCCCAGGTACTTGAGGTACCGCGGGTCGTGGATGACACGAAAGTTCCCCGGATCTTGTGGGTAAAGTGTGCAACCTCTACAGAGTGTAAAACTATTCGAATAGCCGTGTCCACGGTCAAGGACAGTGGGTGGTGCTGCTTAGACTACGTCCATATGTTTCTGACAAACAACACGGTATGGTAAATCTGTTGACGTGATTCGTGAGGAAGTCACGATGAGCTTGAGTATGAGTTGTTCACAACTCTATCCCGATGTTGATGTCTGTAACCTCCTGATACTTGTCGCAGACGCATTCATATCCTTGATAAATGTTGATCATACTTGCATGAGAAAAACCAGCTTTCCGCAAAAATGCCAAATTAGCAGTAGTGCCTTGCATAATTATTCTGTTATCACCTTTGGGTTTCTTGCGAGTACATTAAAAGTACTCATTGGCTTGCCATTGGTTATTTTATTGGCCAGGCATGAAAGAACATGATATGAAGAAGAATACTTCGGTGACGAACATGCGAGCTAGGACGCTTCCCAGTCAGAATGCCTGTAGGGTTAACGCAGATGGCATGGGTCCAAGTTATCGACGAAGATTTCCGTTGCGATGCTATACTCAAGACTTGACCATAATGGTCCTACTTGTGTAATACGGTATGTATGGATGTAAGACTCTTGCTATTCAGCTTCTGTGTGTTTAGTGAGCATTGATCTCTGGGATCACTGTACACGTGCATTCGGTGATCACGACTTATGAGTGGGGGTCCCCACAACCGCGGTCTCCGGCAAGCCAAACAAATAAGTTCTTTCTCTTATCCATACATGTTCTGTAAGTGAAGACTTGTTCATAAGAAAACCTCGCCGCTTTTTGAAACTTAGGTGCTCCCATCCCTTGACTCGAATGTTGCTTCGGTCAGGATGGTCGTAGTAGCCTTTGATGAAAAATGATTGGCGGGGGCTGGTCCCTCCTCATGATTTGTGCTCGGTAGGCATAGATCCCCGGCACCAAAACTAAGGGTACCGGCAGGATCGCCTACCGGGGGAAACTCGTTTATTTAAGAGTGTAGAGGCGAAGAGGCCGGTGATGATGGTGCCGGGGAGGGATGGAAAGTGCAAAAAGACAAGGCAGCATGTCGCGAGAAGGAGATGAAGGCGTCGGTGCCATCGTACTCCGACCTGACGCCCTACCACCCTCCTTCTCCGTCTTCCCTTGTTTTCTCTCCATCACCGCCGTTCCAAGGAAACGCCAACCTCATGATCCGGCACCTCCCCTGGAGAGACGGTGGGCGGCCAAGATGGCCAGGGGACCCGAGGTGCGCCGCTCCTCACCTTGACCGGCAGGAAGGCATCCCTTCCTTCAGCATCAGTCTCAGTTCTACTGGAAGGGGCAGGGCTGGGATTACCAACAACCCCAAGAACTGCTCCCCGGGCAAGCGATGAAGGCTCCAAGAAGAGGTCACCAGGCCGACGGGCTATAGTAGCTCACGGAAAGGTCCCGCGCTCCACCTTGGGTGGCTGGTCGAGGCAGACGAGGCAAGCATTTCACCACAATGGGAAAGCTTGATATCTCCCACACCATGGGCGGCTCGTCCGCCGCACCCCCTTCGGACCTGGACCAGACTCACTCCCCGAGTATCAACATGGGCATTCGACATCACCAACCCCAAGCTACTGCCTAGGGCCTGGCCCCGGCTCTTCCCTTCCGCATAACCAATAGAAAGTGGAGGACGGAGGAGAAGGGATGTGAGGATGAATGCCTCTGCTCCTTCCCCGCTGTCGGTGTCAAAACCGGCGGATCTCGGGTAGGGGGTCCCGAACTGTGCGTTTAAGGTCGATGGTAACAGGAGACAGGGGACACAATGTTTATCCAGGTTCGGGCCCTCTCTATGGAGGTAATACCCTACTTCCTGCTTGATTGATCTTGATGAACATGAGTATTACAAGAGTTGATCTACCACGAGATCGTAATGGCTAAAAACCCTAGAAGTCTAGCCTAACGACTATAATTGTATATGTGTTTCCGGACTAAGACCTCCGGTTTATATAGGCACTAGAGGGGACTAGGGTTGTACAAAGTCGGTTACAGAGAAAGGAATATTCATATTTGGTCACCAAGCTTGCCTTCCACGCCAAGGAGAGTCCCATCCGGACACGGGAGAGAGTCTTCGATCTTGTATCTTCACAGCCCATTAGTCCGGCCCATGTCCAACAGGTTGGACGCCCGAGGACCCCTTACTCCAGGACTCCCTCAGTATCCCCTGAACCAGGCTTCAATGATAAGGTGTCCGGCACGCAGATTGTCTTCGGCATTGCAAGGCGGGTTCCCCTTTCCGAATACTCCAAGATAGTCTTCGCACGCAACGAACATATCCGAATCTAGCCCGTAATACTTCATGAGTCCAATCCGCTGACAAATTTGGGTAATGTGACATCAGATCTGCCTGGTCATTATTTCGAACCGTTTTCGTCTGCCGTTCCATGTTTTGAGACGCGGTTTTCATTGGCACATCTTGTCGAAGAAGAGATTGTGCTCTCTTATTGCGGGATTCTCATCAATACGGGCGTGGGTAATCCAAGTGTGCCGTTTGCACAGCCCTTGGGAATAGGCAAGTTTGAAGGAGAGTGGGGAGGCGTTTGATACTCACTGACTTTATAAGGAGATAAGGATTCCCCTTCTTCACCCACACCTTCTCTTTCTCTGCCCTTCCATTCTCGAGCTCCAGCGCCCAGGTCTTCCTTTTCATTTCTAGAAAGCACTCAACCATGTCCGGATCTGGAGGGCAAGGTAAGAGGATGGCCTCCTCTGTCAAGGAGAAGGACATCACCGAGCTTTGGGAGGCCGGGTATCTGGCGAAGGAAATGGCTCACCGGCTTCCGGCCAAGGAGCAAGTCGTCCCCACCCCGAAGCCCAACGAGAGGGTGGTGTTCATCCCCCATTTCGTCCGCGGGTTAGGGTTTCCTCTCCACCCTTTCGTCCGTGGACTCATGTTCTATTACGGGCTAGATTTCCATGATCTAGCCCCAAACTCCTTCGTCAATATCTCGGCATTCATTGTCGTGTGCGAGGCCTTCCTCCGCATTCCTTCCCACTTCGGACTATGGCTCAAGATCTTCAACGTGAAGCCGAAGGTGGTGGATGGCCAACACGCGGAGTGCGGAGGAGCCATGGTGAGCAAGATGCCCAATGTCACATGGCCCAAAGACACATTTGTGGAGACTGTCAAGGAGTGGCAGAAGCTGTGGTTCTATATCACAGAGCCTCGCGACGCCGCCTGGGCCGCAGCTCCCGAGTTCAAATCCAGAGCGCCAATGCGGCTCACCTCCTGGATAAAGAAGTGCCCAAATTGGTCTTCATCGGACAAGCTGATAGCGCTGCAAACGCGGATCCAAAGCATGGTGGAAAAAAACATCAAGCTCGTCCATGTGATCCAGGTGATGCTAGTTCGTCGGATCCTTCCATGCCAGAGCCGAACATGCCCTTTATGGGAATTGGATCCGGGAAGCATCCGACCTTGGAAAGGCTCTTCGGAACCACCCACGAAGATGTCTGGAAGTTGCTCTTTAAGGGCAACGAGACGCCGCCAGCCATAGATTTGGACCGCGGGCACGATCTTGCCCATCCTGCTAATGTGGTAAGTCCTTCACTTCGAGGCGCATCCTTTACTTGCTTGTTCGAGGAAGACGTCTAAAACTGCACTTTTAATTTTTTTCAGGCATGGACAGAGAAAGCGGAGCAGATTTGGTGTCTGGATCCGCTGCCCGAGGAACCAGTCATACCCCTCCTGACGAAGATGCTGGTTCCGACGCCCTACAAGGCGCCGGAGAAGAAGGCCAAGGGAGTCCGGAGTGGCCCCTGCTGCAAGGGAGATTCGGACGTGTCGTCAGAAGACAAGACTCACTCCTCCCCCGCCGAAGACGACACTTCCATCTTCGGAAGTCCCTCAAAGAAGATGGTCGTGCATGGGAAATTCCCTTCGGTCATGGAGACGAGCTATGAGGTGCCACATCATATGGGCCTCCAACAACAAGACGGTGACAAGAAGGTCGAGCAAGGGCCATCCCCTTCGACCACGGCGACGAGCATGAACCTCTTCAACAACATGAAGACGGCACCCCAAAAGGACTCATACTCCGAGGCAAGCTACGCGAGCGCACATGAGACCTTATCTTTGGTCTTGGAGGAGAGTGATGATGTGCCATGTTCGGCCTTCATCCACGGCTACGACTACGACATGATTGAGCATGGAGACATTTGCACCAACATCTCTCCGACACCCACATATGACGAGATGCCCCAATTGCCATGTGAGGAGAGCCACCACCCCACGAGTGAGATGAGTGACTCCACCATATATGACACTGAGTGCATTTCCTATGAGAGGATGAGTGTGACCACCACTAGCCCCACACATGAGAGCATACCACACATCCTATGTGAGGTTGAGAGCCATTTGAGTGACTCCACCAACCATATGAGTGAGAGCATCATACCGGGAGTGAGTGAGCCACAACACTTAGTGTGTGAGGTAGTTGAGACGGCATGTGAGGCCACTATGATTTCTAACAACTTAACCTCTACTTCGAGTGTGTTTTCCTTGGTGCTAGGTCTCCTACATGACGACATGCCTATCCTCAATGAGTCCATACCTCCAATGGAGACGGCGATGGCCATGGTGGACGATGATAAACCCCCACATGGTTCCATCAAGATGAAGATGACAACGACTTGTTCTTCAACACCTCACACATGAGCGATGCTCCAACGGTAACATAGGTGATGGTGCTTCTCTTGTCTCACTAGTGGACTATCTTACCAATGATTTCTTGCATGATGTTGATCCACCTATTCCCATGCTTCATGCTCGTGCGACTTCTTCATGTCATGACTTACCTATTTATGATGAATATGATGATGAGCAAGTTTAATTGCCTAGTTGTGATGCTATGCTCCATAGGATATCATGTGAAAATTCTATTGGTCACATCATGTTTGACAATCCATTGAACTTGTCATATGCTATGAGTGAGATCTCCCATATTACTTCATTTCAATCTCAACATAGTAACTATGCATGCCCCATTAAAATAAATCCTATTTGCACATATGGCATAGATGACGAGATGATGGTCATTGGCTTTTGTTTTTCATGCGATGATATTGCCATGCTTCCTTTACATAATTTGCGCAATTCATCTACTATGCCATGCCATGATCACATTGTTCCAAATATGCTTTGTTTTTGATGTTGTCAATATTCTCCATGTGATGTTTCCATTAATGCTCATGAGGAGACCCCCATAGTTCCCTCATACATATTAGGAGATTTTGATGCATTCCATACTTTGCATGACTCCCATGATAGGGTACACCATATGCATTCCATTCATGACAATGCTCTAGATATCACTAGTGATGCATTACATCCTTTGAGTCACCATTATGCTATACATAATAACAAACCTATCATGATGGATGCCATGTTTCTATATCACGCATCTCATTTATTTGAGCATTGAATATTTTGTGCTAACGAACACATGCACGTATGCATCATGATGGATGATGTGTACATATACCACGCACACACAATTTTCCCTTTGTCTTTGTTTTGTGTAGGTACTCACGTATACTCGTCAACCTCTCAATCCCAAGAGTTGACGAAACGAGCTCTTAAGAGCAACGATGATTTGGAATCCCGTGGACTATCCTTACCACCATTCCCTTCGTGCAAGGACTACGCGCATATCTTTTACTTGGCTCTCACACGGCTATGGGCTATATATCACTTGTTACCTTATGCCCATTCTATCATGTTCACTTTGCATGTTACACCTCTTTACATGACTTTGCCATGCAATTGTGACCCTTGCTTGGATTTACCCATGATCCACAATTATGCTACTTCTATGTGTATTTGCATGCTCGGTGGAGATCCTTGTTGCTATTGCCATGTTTATCATGTGTCTCATGCTATTTATGCTTGTTGTGTTGGGAGAGTCATGATGTCCCATTGCTATTTACATAGGGCTTCTCGCCAATACATTGTTGCTATTTTGCTCATATCTTGCCTTCATGCTTGTGATATGTCTCATGCATTATTCATGCCCACTATTTGCACACATGACATGCTTGACATGATTCCCTCTAGTACGTTGAATCTTCGCACTACTATCTTGCTTGACTTGATCACAATAATTACTTCCGTGGTCGCATCACCCATGTTCCGTTCTTACTCGCTTTCTTGGGTTGATGACATATATGTTCATGCCTCTCACTTGATTTTTCTTGATCATTGTCTCTTGTTTCCATTAGTTGCCTCTCTCATATCTACTTGTAGTGAGTACAACCATGCTATGCTTATTAATCGTGGAGACTTGGACATATTACTTGTGATGCATGCTTGTTTACTTGAGCCTATTGTATTTGGTTGTTCTCGCATCATATGCCTCCATACTATAAAAGGCTCCCTTGTTCTTTCTTATGATGAGCATGATCCATACACTTGTTGGGTATCTTACCACATGAACGATAGGTTTTGCACTTCCGCTAACCTCATTTGTTTTTCCGAGTGTTTGTCATGTTCTTTTGTTTTGAGGGATTCACAAGGTGGTACCATCACGAGACATCTTAGTCATGAGAAGGCATACAAGATGCGCAACTCCATCACCCTTGACAAAATCCTAAAGGTGACCTCCTTCTCTTTGAGCCATCCTCAAATACGCATATTGGATGGGCCATTCTTTCATTGTTTTTTCCTTCTTATTGTCTACATGATACATCTATTGGATGGAGGACCGGCATTCGAGATGCACCCTATGGATCTTCAAGTTAAGGAGTGCTCGGACTTAGTGGATTCACCAACGGACCACCATTTCGACCACGACATTGAGCCATGGTACAATAACTCCCATAACAAGTTTGCACCCTATGCATGGATTGACTCACATTGCCTTGTTGCATCATGTATTCCCATGTCATCCCTGATATATGAGCTTGAGCACTTTCTTAGCAAATTTGCTGTGATCCTCCTTGATGGCATATTCATACATAATGATCACATTGCCTACCATCAATTGCATGATAACATAATCATATTGAGCATCCATTGCCATATTCATGCCATTGATAAACCGTCTCACTATGACATCATTTTGCACCATGGTTGCATTGATCATATTCACAATTGATTTGTGTGCACTATGAATGCTTTTGCTCCCATGAATGCTTTACATCTCATTCTATATCATCTTGCCAAGCTTCATGTGCTTTGTCATGAAGAATCTTGCCTCGTTGACTCATACTTCCTTTATGGACACTTTGTGTGCACTAACCATTGTATTTCCGAGTGTCGTTTGTGTTTGTTTTTCTTGCATGTATACCACTCCGGAGATACCTTGGCGTACATGGATTATGCAACGTCTTCCACTTCGTCCAACTACAAATTCGTCCACGACAACCGTTTCCATGGTGATGAGGATCACGATCCGAGGTCGGATCTTTCCCAAGGGGGAGGAGATGATGCGGAGCATCCCACGTTCATCCCCATGTAGACTCCGTCTACTCTCCAAGCCCGAAGGATACATAAGATGAGACCTCGACTATACACCATTGGACACAAGGTGAACTCGCTCCTCTTCGAACCATCACTTTCCATATGTGAGACATGGCTACTACGTCAAATATATGTGCTGTGCATGACCAGGAACCAAGAGGGAGACCATGGACAAGATGGCAAGGACACCAAGCACGAGGAACAAGAGGAAGAGTTGCCAGGAGGCTACAACTCTCGGACGTCCGACGATCTCCGGAGGATCGACGCCTAGGGACTACACCAGCCAGATCGACCCCAGCCGAGGCAACCTACACCTCCAGGACGATCGTCAGATGCCAGACGTCCGACACCTCCCAGGCCCCGGACGACCGAGCACCACCGGACGACCGGTGCCATGGCGGCAGAACGCAATTTACGAAAGTCCGAAGATCTACGGACGTCCGGACCGTCCCGAGCCTCCGGACGTCCGACCCCCACCGGACGTCCGACGCCTGTGTGCGCAGCCGCGGGCCTTGGGCCTTGTAACTCTCCCCCACTTACCCCTTCGTGCCTCTAGACTATTAATAGACCTCCCCCTCATCCTTTCTATGGTTAGCATTGGTTTAGCTCATATGTGAGATAGAGCTTTGCTCATCCATACGGATCTACTCCACGAGAGAGACCGCGACCCCTCTACGGAGAAGATCCACGTTGGATTCAAGACCCCCCTCTTGGGTGGCCCCATCAAGACCTCCTCACTGAGAAGAACCGGTTACCCTATGTATCGTCCCTTGTTGACTTGGATCGTGTATCTCTTTGTGTTCATGGATCTAGCACATGTGTGATTGTTTCTTGTCTATTTGAGTGACTCCTCTTGTGTTTTCCTCGTTTTCCCCTCGTGTTCTTCACGTTCTTAGTTGGGATTTGCTCCTTTCGTGAAAGATCGGCCGTATAGGGTTCCACCCTACATCACCTTCCCAGGCCAGGGAGAGGTCAGGAGGCTATCAGGGTGGCGCCAAAGGGCGAAACCTCGACCGTCGGACACATGGGGGAACAGATCCACATGGAGACTAACGATGGGGCCATGTTCAGTTTGGCCCCCAACCGAAGATGGTTCCGGAGACCTATACGGCTCCGGAATCCGGAGAGCAACCTCCTACGAGAGAAGGAGGTGTGCCTATCCTGTCGGTGACCTCTGTCCAACCAGAGGCACCGGATAATCTGCTGGAAGCGCTACGAGGCGCTTCCATTGTGGAGGAACACCGTGTCCTCATGGGTACGGTGATTGAGAGGGTTCAGTCCGTCAAGAGCGGACTGACCGAAGCCTGCATCGGCCTGCTGACAGGTTTTGAGGTAAGCGACGCAAAAGAGAAAATCCCAATATAGACAGTAGCCCCTGAGACACTGACCGGTGTTCGGAAAGAAAACCAGACAGAGGATCAATTAAATTTCACAAGAAACTAACTAAATATGTCTTATGTGAATAAGCAGGCGTCGTTGCTGGCTGCGACCTCACACACTACCGAAGTCTCCGGACTAAAGCAGAGACTGGAGCATGCCGAGGAGGAGCTCGGCCAAGCGAGGAAGCAGCTAGAAGACCAGCAAGGTATGTAATGACTCGCTGTATATTCGGAAAGAATAAATGATGTGTATTGACCGTAGTGTCATGATATGTGTAGGAGCGACGACCAAGGTCGAGGCCCTTAAAAAGCCCCTGGCCGAAGCCGAGGAGAAAGCTGCCAAGGAGCAGGCCGCCCGTAAGAAGTTCAAGGCCAGGCTTAACGAGGTCCAGCAAGAGCTCCAGGACGCTGTGAAAAAATGCGAGGCCTTGGAGTGTGATGCTTCGGCTCGAGAGACCGAACTCGCCAAGGCTCGCCAAAGCGCGGAAGAGGCCCGGGTTGAAGCCCAGGGCGCCCTCCACGAGATCCAGGAGGCCAAGAAGATCGCGGCGGGTAAGGCGTTTAGTATGCAAAGCAAGTATGTGAAGAAGAAGTATTTCTTACTAACCTGGGTTCAGAGTTCTCCAGGGGCATTGCGGATTTGCTGTGCAGTGTGTCAGACGCTGCAGAGTTCTTCCGAGCCAAAGAAGGGAGCTCAATGGAGAAGCTGTTCTGGTCGCAATACCTCACGCCAAAACATCTAGTGCCCTTCACCGATCAGCTAAAACAGCTGGTCGAGCTGCATAGGGTGGCCGAACTAGCCATGAAGGATTTAATAATCCGGCTGTGGCATGCCGAAGCTATACCCAGCAGCTACTTCGGTCTCGTGAAGCGGCTGGTAGGTGCCTGCCCTCGGCTGGACATCATCAAGCGGTCGGCCTGCATCGAGGGCGCGCGCATGGCCTTTGCTCGTGCCAAGGTGTGGTGGGCAAAGTTGGATGCTGTCAAGCTTGTGACCGAAGGGCCGCCCGAAGGCAAGGAGCACTGCACGCTCAAGCGGTATTTTGAAGATGTCCTGGAGGGGTCTCGCATTGTGGCGATGCAATGTGCGCAAGATATTATCTTTGAATGAATATATTCATGTTGTCTCTGCCTTGTATGATGAAACAAAGTTGTTATGTAATATAATGTTTGTTTTAGAAAAATTACCTCCTGTGCGGCCGTGTTGTATGAAATCTGAGAGTTGGCCAGTCATCGGCTTCTGCCCCCACGTAGGTAGTACGGGGGTGTTCGGGATGGAATCTAAGCACTCTTGATCCAATTGTTTGGTCCTTGAAGGAGGTGTTTAGCGCAACGAACCAGGCAATCAGACTATTCGGCTTGAACACCCTCACTTAGCCATAGGAGTTTGACAATAAAAATTTAGGCACAGTCCCTGGTAGCCAAACTAGGAAGCTGTAAACACATGATCGGGCAAGTACCAATCCCTCGCGTAACGCGGAAAAAATCTCTAAAGATTTGAGACCTCCGAAGAGCTGACCAGCTCTCGCCGCATCATGACAGTCAGTTTTCGGCTTTCTCTACTGAGGTGCTCCTTCGGGTAAACCAGGGCACAATCGCAGTCATTCTCCCTTTACTACCTTAGCCGATATAGCAGAACGTAAGGTAGCAAGCACAGGAGCCGGGCAACCCAACTATTGACCAAAGACATGATTCGGAGCCAATGCATATATTGCTAAATTCGGGGTGCCGAACTATACTGTAAAAAGTGTTCGGACTTTGTTGCTGTAGTGCGGGGCGCTATGAAGCCCCTGGAAAATGTGAAACGTACCAAAGTGTACGAGTGCTATCTGATAAGGTTATCAATAGAAAAAAGGAAAATAGAAAAGGAGCAAAGGTAATGAGCTGGGGCCCTAAAATTTGGGCCACAAACTGTTTCCATTATAATTTGATTAATACGTTAAAGCGCATTGATACAAATAGTGCGATAAGCAACTGGCTATTTGACATGCCATAACCAAGGGAGAGCTGCATGTGGGTCTTGAAAACCGGTAGGGTAAAGAAACCACCTAGAAATTCCCCTCTACGTCCAAGCTGACTGCCGTCTTGGTGTATTTGTCCTTTGAAAGGACCTGTGATCAAGCCATCAGGGAAGGCCTATGGAAAAGAAACCTGAAAAGGAAAAAAAGAAAAAGTGAAAGTATGTGTGTGTCCGGGGTCGGTCGAGCCGTACTGTGGATCACCAGCTAGCTATGCCTCCGTCTATGCCCATGGTATTCTGAGTGCATAGTGATGGACGTGCGGTACGAATGCCGCCAATTGATCGGGACTGAGGCGGAGGCCGTATTGCTAGTAAAGCTCTTGACGAGCTGAGCTGTCCTACTACGGAGTAGTCCGGACTCTCTTGACAGTGTCCGGGAGTTCGGTCGCCGAATTAAGGTTTTGTTTGAGAAGGCCGCTCTGTACTTCTGCTGCTAAGGCAGCGGTGTGCTCTTCGGTACGGAGGGAACATTCCGTGTTTCCATTAACTGTTATGACACCGCGTGGTCCGGGCATCTTGAGCTTGAGATAAGCATAGTGTGGCACCGCGTTAAATCGAGCAAATGCCGTTTGTCCTAGTAGTGCGTGATAGCCAATGCGAATGGGGAAGATATCAAAGATTAATTCTTCGCTTCGGAAGTTATCCGGAGATCCGAAGACAACCTCGAGTGTGATTGAGCCCGTACAGCGGGACTCTACACCTGGTATGACTCCTTTAAAGGTAGTCTTTGTGGGCTTGATCCGTGATGGGTTAATGCCCATTTTGCGCACTGTATCCTGACAGAGCAGATTGAGGCTGCTGTCACCGTCCGTGAGGACTCGTGTCAGGTGGAATCCATCAATGATTGGGTCAAGGACCAGTGCGGCTGAACCGCCATGACGGATACTGGTCGGATGGTCTCTGCGGTCAAAGGTGATCGGACAGGAAGACCATGGGTTGAATTTTGGGGCGACTGGCTCCATCGCATAGATGTCCCTAAGTGCGGGCTTGCGTTCCCTCTTGGGGAAACTTCTTCTGTCCCCCTGTGTTCGGTGGCCAAGGCTCCTCGTCATCGTCCTCACTTTGCGACCCCTTCTCCTTGTTCTCGGCATTTAACTTGCCGACCTGTTTAAAAACCCAACAATCTCTGTTGGTGTGGTTGGCTGGCTTTTCTGGGGTGCCATGTATCTGGCACGGAAGATCGAGTATGCGGTCCAGGCTGGATGAGCCCGAATTGTTCTTATTGTATGGCTTCTTCCGCTGACCGAACTTGGAGCCACTGAATCCAGCGTTGATCGCCGTGTCATCAACATGGTTGCCATTGTTTCGACGCTAATGTCTGTTGCGTCGGGGCTTGCCGTTGCTATCCTTGGCTTCAGAGGTGCCAGGTTTGCTTGCATTATTATTGCAACAGGCTAGCCAACTATCTTCGCCCGCACAGAAGCGGGTCATAAGTGCCGTAAGGGCTGCCATGGACTTCGGCTTTTCGTGCCCGAGATGTCAGGCGAGCCACTCGTCGCGGATGCTATGTTTAAAGGACGCTAGGGCTTCGGCATCCGGACAGTCGACGATCTGGTTCTTTTTAGTTAAGAACCTAGTCCAGAATTTCCTGGCTGACTCTCCAGGCTGTTGGACTATATGACTTAAGTCATCTACATCCAGAGGTCGGACGTATGTTCCTTGGAAGTTGTCAAGGAAGGCTTCTTCTAGGTCCTCCCAGCTGCCAATGGAGTTTTCGGGCAGACTGTTCAACCAGTACCGAGCTGGTCCTTTGAGTTTTAGTGGGAGATATTTGATGGCGTGGAGATCATCACCACGGGCCATATGAATATGGAGAAGAAAATCCTCAATCCATATCGCGGGGTCTGTCGCCCCATCATATAATTCGATGTTAACGGGTTTGAACCCTTGCGGAAATTCATGGTCCATTACTTCATCAGTGAAGCAAAGAGGTAGGGGGTTAAAGCGCTCCTGCTCGAGAGGTTCCTCAGGCATGATAAAATCCTCGTAGCCAAGTCTCACCTCATCCTTGGAGAGTGGAAGGTAATTACTGTCCTCCGAGTCCTCGTTTATGGCCTGTTCGTCAGGGCTAACTTGCCCATTTTCCCGTTCCTCCTATTCGGAAGTTATATCAACGGGGTCTTCGTTGTCTTCGGCGTCGTCCGGAGTATTATTTTCTCCGGTGCCGCTATTGCTATCTTTTGCACGATGTCACTTAGAGCGGCACCGCTGACGTCGGCGCTTAGGCTGTGTCCCAGGAGGTGTATCCTCGACTGGATCTTCTTTGTCGTCGTCGTTAGGTTTTTTAGGTGTATCCACCATGTACATATCATACGAAGAAGTGGCCGTCCAGCATTCGGTAAACGGCGGGTTTTGGCTGTGCTCCTCATCTGCATCATCGTCCGTACCGTCGATGTCTTCGGAGCCGTAATCGAGCATGTCGGTTAAGTCCTCGACAGTGGCTATGTAGTGGGTGGCGGGTGGGAAGCGAAATTCCCTATCATCAGCCTCCAGTTCAAACCGGATATAGTTCGGCTGTGAGTCCCCCGCTAAGGATAGATTTTTTAATGAGTTCAGCATGTCGCCTAAAGGTGAGTGCCGGAAGATGTCCGCGGTGCTGAATTCAGTGATCGATGACCGATCCTGCTCGGTACATGGACGCACATGGTTTGGAACTTATAGCCGGAAACGAGTCCGAGGTTCTGATGACACAGACATCACCTGAGGTTAGGTCTGTGTGCGGCTCCAACGCCGCGGAATCTGCGGCTTCCGTGGCGGGGTTGAGCTTCCCGTCCCCAGATGGCGTGTTCTGCTCCGGATCTAAGGCCAGAGCGGTTACAGGTGCAATTTCCTGGGTATGGCTTGATGACAGATTTAAGTCATGTTCATCATGGTGACAGGGAGCGACTGCAGTGGTCTCAAATCCGTCGAAGATCAAGTCTCCGTGGATATCCACGACGTAGTTCAAGCTCCCGAATCTGACCTGACAGCCACGGGCGTAGTTATCGATCTGCTCCAAATGGCCAAGCGTGTTGGCCCGCAGTGCGAAGCCGCCGAACACGTAGATCTGTCTGGGAAGGAAGACCTCTCCTTGGATAGCATTGTTATGGACGATTGAAGGGGCCATCAAACCTTTTGGGGACGGCACAATGGAACTCTCAATGAAAGCACCAATGTCGGTGTCAAAACCGGCGGATCTCGGGTAGGGGCCCCCGAACTGTGCGTCTAAGGTCGATGGTAACAGGAGACAGGGGACACAATGTTTACCCAGGTTCGGGCCCTCTCTATGGAGGTAATACCCTACTTCCTACTTGATTGATCTTGATGAATATGAGTATTACAAGAGTTGATCTACCACGAGATCGTAATGGCTAAAAACTCTAGAAGTCTAGCCTGTATGACTATAATTGTATATGTGTTTCCGGACTAAGCCCACTGATTTATATAGACACCGGAGGGGACTGGTTGTACAAAGTCGGTTATAGAGAAAGGAATCTTCATATTTGGTTGCCAAGCATGCCTTCCACACCAAGGAGAGTCCCATCGGACACGGGAGAGAGTCTTCGGTCTTGTATCTTCACAGCCCATTAGTCTGGCCCATGTCCAACAGGCCGGACGCTCGAGGACCCCTTAGTCCAGGACTCCCTCACCCGCCCCTCCTTTTGAGTTGATCCCTCGACGGGTAACCGCCACACTCCTCCACCAATTCAAGAAGATCGGGCCCCTGCCCTGATGCTCTCCTGCACCACGTGCCTCCGTTACCTACCCCGCTCGATGCATGCAACATACGTGGCTAAGGATAAGGGCGTGGTGGGAAGAGTGAATTGGTAGTTACTCGCCTGTGTGTTAAAGTCATTCACGGGCCATTACAAGCGTGGCCCACCATGATTGGCTTTACGTGACGTGCGGAAGAACCAGAAGCTGGCCCGACTCAAGATTAATGAAGAAGCAAAGAAGATCTCAAGGGGCCAGCCACTTCTACGCCCCTGCTTGTGCACTGGTTAGGGCCTACCCCGACAACGACCGACAGCACGTTCGGGGCAGGCTCGGGGGCTCCTGTCGGTGCAAGAAACCCTGGGTCTTTTGCCCAGACTGTGCACAGGCACAAGAACAAGCTCACAGCACCAAGATCAGATTGAAGCACAAGGGATCAGTTCTTCGAAGGACCAACGTGCAGCACAAGAATACCAAGACTAGCCAGAGAGACAAGATACAACTAAGGGAAAACCTCCCTTGTCGGGCAGGTGAGCCTGGCAAGGGTGGGTTTGCCCCGGAAGCAAGCTTTCAGATTGCCCCGGCAGGGCAAACCACTCTACCACACCACCTCACAGCGACGCAAATTATCGAACAGTGCGGTGTCAAGCCGCAAAGTGACTAAGTGGCTGCTATTTGCCACATGGCAGCCACTTCCTATAGAGATACCTCCCAGCAACACCCGTCCTAGGACGTGTCAAGGAAGCAGGCGCGAAGCTGGCAAGACAGCCCGGCAGGGCCTGTCGGGCGAGGTGTGATGTGACATTGAGCTGCGCATTTAATGCGCCCTGTGAGACTGCAGAGTTAGGTATGATAGCACTGTTTGCTATCTAATCAGTATGTAATGACTGATTTGCCACTGTGCACTACAAAAAAATACACTTCTGTGATGATACGTGTTTGTCACAGTAGGTCAGTTTTCTGTCATGCCTGTACATCCATGACGATTTTATGACAGAATCAAGATAGTCATACCTGTGTTGTCATAGAAGTGTTCCATGACATTACCAAAATTATCATCACGGAAGTGTCCACTTTCATGACGATAAATGGCGCGTCAAGGAACTGCTTTCGTCAAGGGTGACCGGCACGTGGCATCCACCGTAACGGGTCGCCGTTAAGCTATCGGGTTTGGTTTTGGATCCGATAACCCGCTAACAGCCCAGACCAATGAGGATTTTCCACATGTAAAATTCTCATTGGCAGGGGGAAACACGTGTTGGCTCAGCATTGGAAAAATGTCATCCATTCATTGGACACGAGGCGCCTATGATACGTCGACATGTGGCACGACCCAATAGAGGCCCATTCCGGTGAAAAGGCTGGCCCATTTGACTTGGTCAAAAGGTAACGGGCCGGCCCACGGAAAGCCTGTTAATGACCTGTTTGTATATAGCCCATTTACGACCCGCTAACTCACGGCTCGTTACAGCCTATCGGAATTAAGCCTAGTAACTTCATCGGGGCCGTCCAATATGATTCCATCCCATTGTAACTTTCGGCCCATGTATGACCCACGATGTCTTTCAGTCCATACGAGGCCATTTGTAACTCTTGGCCATTAGTGGCCCGTGGTGAATCTGGCCCACAATGAATAGTGTACCGTTTTATACCCATTAACGGCCCATTATTCCATTGGGCCATTTCCAACCCGTGTTATCTTTCGGCCTTCTCAGGGCCCATTTATTCTTGGGCCCATTTCCAGCATTTGGCTAATTACAGCCCGTAACTGGCCTTTTCTGCTTGTGGGCCAAATTCAGCCCGTGGTTACAATCAGCCCGTTTGCGCCCCGTTAATCTGTTGGGCCGTTTTCATAGCGTCATCAAATACGGACGATTAAGGATGGCCCGTTATTGTCGGCCCATGAAGGGACGATTCCAAATCTAGCCCGTTTACGACCCATAATGCAGTCTGTTATTGGCCCATGTTTGGCCGATCGATCATACGGCCCGTAGAAGGGCCATTGATGCTACGGCCGTAGAAGGCCCGTTGTTTCTACGGACCTCAGAAGGCCCATTGTTTGTACGGCCCGTAGGAGGCCCATGGTAACTACAGTAAATATGTAGCCCATGGTAATTGCGACGTAGTTTTAAAAAATAGGTTATTACGGCCACTAGCAAACTGCGGAAAAAGAACTGCACTGACTACAAGCAAACAAATAAACAAGACAACAAGGAAATAAATAAGCAAGCAACTTACGCTAGGCTATCATGGCTATTACACGTATTACATCCACTGGGCATCAAAGTTCGCCACCAGTGCAAATATAGGGAACAAAGCAACATATCGTATACACTGGTTGTCAAAGTTGGCAACCAGTGCAAATAAACGCCACAACAAAACAAGTCCAGAACTGAAATCACTTCAGAAGAGCTCAACAAACAATATCCTGGGTGCCCATAATGATGGAAAGATGCTTAAGAAGCTTATTAACTTTCTCTTGTTTGGCGCTTAAATTCTCCAGCACTTGCTGTTGCAGAAGAAAGTATGCATCTGAATTCTGCAGGGACTTCCTTAGTCCTTCGGCTTCCTGTCGCATAACATCTGATCGATGTCTTTCAACTTGAAATTGAGACTCAAGAAGCCGAACTGATTCAGGCAGCGAGTTTGAAGAGCTGGTGCCAGTAGTAGTAGCCAGTAACTCAAACACTACATCAAGACAGGACTTTGGGGTTCTCTCAGTGTCTTCAGTATAGTTTTTATCAGCTTTCTTGGAGACCAATAGGGATGTCTCACTATCTTGAACCTTATCTGCATTACTTCCTTTACCATTGCATAACGGGGTACTCTTCTCCAATATTTTATTCGTGTTCCAATGAGAAACAAACAAACACATCACAGGTTTACCATGTTGTATATGAAACTCATTTTGGTAAACCAGTTCAGTAGTAAGGTGGACAGGATAACAACATGAAACAAACATATATCTATGTAGTATTGTCACTGTATGGTCTATATCATTCTAGTTTATGTTGCCAAATCAAGAGAGAGACAGTTCGAATCATATCTATTTAAAACAAAGCAACATAGACAGAATATAAGTGTGGGAAACTACACAGCAATAACAACACTTGTAATGTGCATGGCATGAGAACATAACTGTTTATTCAATTGAAACTGAAATCAACATAGAGCAAGTTACAACAGCAAAAACGTTAAATAAACAGGTTTAAAACATACTTGTTGCGCCATTGGAGTTCCAATTGCATCCATCAAATTTTAAATTAGTTGGTATGAGTAAATACAGTGATGCAAGAGCAAAGTAGTATGAACCATAGCTACGGAACCTGACGTGAGAACAATTCTTCTTCTGCTTTAAGTGTTGACTTGGGGTTGGGAGTGGTGGTCCTCGTGTTTTGGGCACTGCAGTTGCCTTACTAACTGCTCGTGTTTGGGTGCTCTGTGGTGGAGACGGTGCTGTGTCAACTGGAACTGGGTTACTATCTACTCGGGTTGGGGTTAGAAGGGGTGTAGCTGGTTCTCTGTCCAACTGGGTAGGGGTACAATCTGCGTGAGTCTGGGTTATGCATGGTGCGACTGGTTCTTGGGCAAGTACAACCGTGATTCTATCTACATCAACAGCTAGCACGATCTTTTCAGAAGACCGTGTTTTTACTCCCACAGATACTTCCATCACCTCCTCCAATTGAAATGGCTGATAAACAAGAAAAGTAATTGAATGTACAGACATTGTAAGATAGACAGGTGCAATGGATAGTAGGGAAGAAAACAGGTTATGAAATAATTCACATTTATGTTGTCTAAACAAAAAGAATAGCAAGACATAATTTCACATATATGATGGCTAATTAAACATGATAGCATGACACTATTTCACATGTATGATGGCTAACTAAACATGATAGAATGACATACTTCAAAACATGATGACTATGTAAACAGGATGACATGATATAACTATACGATGTGTCTATTAAAGTGGTTGGCATGCCATAAATCAAAAACATGCCATCGATGGAAACATGATGGCATGATATAATTCACGGATAGAATGACATAATTCAAAATATGATGACTATGTAAACAGGATGAGATGATATAACTATATTATGTCTTTAGAAAATGGGTTGGCATGCCATAATTTCAGATACATGCTATCTATGTAAACATCATGGCATGATATAATTCAAATATATGATTTATATACTAAGCAAGTGAGCAGAGGGCAATCGCATATATGATGTGTCAACTAAGGAGATGGCATTCAATATTGTGTATATGATGTAAAAACTAAGCACTGCAATACAACATATGCATGATATGAGTAATATAACCCTGCCAAGTTTGAGCATACACCTTAGGGGGATAATAGGACTGGTCATCTACCTCTGAATCCTCCTCTAAAGATCTATCTGTAACCAGCAAGATATCTGCTTTAGCAGGTAGCATTGTCTGCTGTGAAGACCTTGTTTTCACTCCAGATTTCTCCATCACCAAGTCAAATGGCTGATGCGCAGGAAGAGCGGTTGAATATACAAACATTGTCGACAAATGCAACGAGAAATACAAAAAAGGAAGACATGATATAATTCACATATATGACGCTTGGCTAAACAGCATGGCATTGCATAATTCACATATATAATGCCTTGCAACAAGATAGCATTGCATAGTTCACATATATAATTTCTTGCAACAAGATGGCATTGCATAATTCACATATATGGTAATTAGACACTAAACAGGTGGCATTCACACAAAGCATGTCTAAACTAAGCAAATGACATAGCAATGCAAGATACCATACGCATGATATGAGCAACATAACCCTGCCAAGTTAGAGCATGCACCTCGGGGGGGATAGGACTGGTCATCTATCTCTGAATCCTCCTCTGAGGAGCTATCCATAACTAGCAAGACATGCGCTTCATTAGATAGCATTGTGTGCTCTGAAGACCTTGTTTCCACTCCAGATTTTTGCATGACCGTGCCGAATGGCTGATGCATAGGAAGAGTATTGAATGTATTAAAATTGTTGACAAATTTAACATGTTATAAAAAAATGATGGCATGATATAATTCACATATAAGATGACTGGCTAACCAGGGTGGCATTGCAAAATTCACATATATGATGTCTGGCTAAACAAGATGGCATTGCATGATTAACATATACGATAAAGAAACTAAACAGATGGCATTCACACAAAGCATGTCTAAACTAAGCAGATGACATATTTGATGTATAAAGTAAGCAATGCAAGGCACCATATGCATGATATTACCAACATCAGCATGCCAACTTAGAGCGAAGACCTTAGGGGGTAAATAGGAGTGGTATTATCCTTCTGAATCCCCCTAGAACAGTCATCTTCCTCTTGATTACAATCCAAAATGGGTGGAGGGGGGCTGCGTTTGCACCCACCATGGAGCGAGGTCTGCATGAAATTTTACTGCCACACAAGGCTCGTCTCTTTTGCTCTACATGTTTAGTTCCATTGTGTACAATAACTGACATGCATAGGAGTAAAACATAGTGAGATTATGTAAGGAGTGCATGCACAAATCCAGAGTGATGGTGGAAAACTGTGGATAGTCCCTAAACCAATGGTAGCAGGCAAATAATAGCTTTAGTTAAAAAATACAGATAATGGATCCTTTAATGTTTGTTTGCACCCAACATGAAATTCATAGTAGACACTCGAGATTAACCAGATAGTAGACAGATAGTACTGATTGCTGCCCCAATATGTACCCCACAACCATTTAAAAGCTAAAGTTTCAGCAGTAGTTTGGACCTGACTCGGGGTCTAATAGGTGAACACGATGATAAAGTAGCATGTCATCATATTAAGCGATGCATAACGTAAGCAGACACGGAAGAGGGCGACCTCTCTTGTGGACCCGTGTAGTCCTCAAGGTCATCTGCTCAGTTGATGATGGTAATGCAGTTGCCATGGCTTCCGGCGACGGGGAAGAAGATCTGAGGCGGTGAAAGACAGTCTGGAGAGCGGATCCCTGCTATGGTGAACCCTTTCGTCGTTGGAGCGGCTGAGCTGGGGTGGAACACAGCGCAGCAGGAGCAGGCCAAACCACACAAGGTTTTCTTTGACACATATCTGTAACAGAAGTAACTGTGTAAGGGGTTGATTGAATTTGAGGATTCTAACAATGTAGGGATAGGAAATATACAGGAATAGGATAAGAATGCACGTGCAAAACAAAGAATTTAAAAACACAGGATTTCTGCCAATTTTGGTGTTTGGTTCAGAAGAATTGGAAGACCACATGATGCAAAGAAGCATGGTGAGATTAAGTCAAACCACAAGAAAATGTACGGTTATAATGCTATTATGCTACTATCTCTTAGTCTTGTGCTTCATGAATAGGAATTTGAAAAGGAGGACAAGTGGAAATTAAAATGCCTACGGTTTTTTCTTTCAAGGAGACACTAAAGGAACAAATCCTACAGTTTTCCTTTGCTCCATTCCTTTAAAGCAAATGCATGAATAGTAGTACCATAGGAAACTATGCAATTCCTATGTTTTTCCTTCACTTTTCCTTTCAAGCACTGGCGATTCTAGTTGGCAGGCTTGAGCAAGGAAAATCCTACACTCAAAAAATGTTTTTGTGCTACTTCTACTACTTTGGACCCAGGCCACTGCCCTACTAGCTCAACTCCCAGGCCCATCGACAAATGCACATCTCAAACGCGTAGAGATAAATAATGATGGCGTTCAAGAAAGTCCATCACAGATAGCTAAGTTGACTGGTACCTCACTGCTTGTCATATAATATGATAAAATAATCGTATTTCACGTTACTACATGTGCTCAGTGGACAATATATATAACATGTAGAGTAAAAAAGAGATGCAACAAGTGTACAACCTCTTTGGCGAAGCCATGTCGATCTCAGCATGATTGGGTTGGTCGGTGAGGATGCTCCGACTGACTTGGCTGTCGGAGGAGGGGAAGAAGATCTTAGGCGTCTGGAGATGGAGCCCGGGGTACTGCTCCGCTGTGATGGAGGGTTTCGTTGTTGGAGCAGCTCCAGTGAGTTGTACGACGCCGAGGCTGAAGCAGGACAAGAGAGACAACGTTAACCTGAGTGGAATTCTAATAGCTTCTCTAATAGATGACGTAAAACACATAACCACAAAGTGCTAGATGTAAAATACATCAGCCGCTCATCTCTAAACTTAACTGTCGAAACTGAATTTAACTATCGAAACTGAACTTAACTGTCGAAACTGAATTTTGCTATCGAAACTGAATTTTACTGTCGAAACTGAACGCACTAGTAGCAGAAAAGCAGTAGCAGCAGCGTGTGCGACAGTCGGGGCAGCTGGTCGTGTAGCAGTTCATCTTCAACCTCCACCCCCCTAAGCCACCAGCCCACCGGCCAAACCGCCGCCCCCACCGCCAGTCCGCCGCCGCCCTGGCCATCCCTCTAGGCCCCCCTGTGCCGAGCTTTTTCTCTGGCGATCCCCACGGCACCGCCCCACCACCACCGGCGACCACTGCCCCCACCCCGAACCCTAAGATAGATAGTGGGGTACCTCTCTGGCGAGCCCCTCGGTTCTTCCTTAACTCGGGCGAGACCCCCCCTAAAAATCGAATGACCCAAAAGTCGATTCAGTCGCCTAAAGTGTAGTGAATCGAAGCAGCATCCCAAGCAAGAGCAAGAGCGAGAGCAGCAGCAAGAGAAAGAGCAGACCAGGCAGGGGACCGAGAAGAAGAGCAGAGCAGCAGTGCGAGAGAGAGCTAAAGTAGCAGCAGCTCCTACTAATGTGGACATTGCCGCCGAGGGAGCGATGCCGTGGAGGAAGTGGGTCGGCGATGCCGCTGTGGATGGAGCCGCGCCATGTCGGCTCGGGACCGAGCGCCGGCAGCATCGTGAGATCGAATCAAGAAGAAAATGCGTCGATTAGTGTACAACCGCTTTGGTGGCGCTGATTAGGCCTCAGCTTCATCCAAGGAAACGGTGACGATGCTGCTCTTCCGGTGGTGCAGGTGAAGACGGCGGTGTGGAGGTGGCGCGAAAGACGAGGGGAATGTCGGGGCAGCTCCTTGGAGGTGGAGGATGGGGTGGCTGAACCGGCGGGACGACGAGATCGACGATGGATCCTCATCTGGTACGATGGATGAGGGACGTCGAGGTGTTACTGTGGACGACATT
This sequence comes from Aegilops umbellulata, assembly GCA_032464435.1. NCBI lineage: Eukaryota > Viridiplantae > Streptophyta > Magnoliopsida > Poales > Poaceae > Aegilops > Aegilops umbellulata. The sequence continues at coordinate 211,905,124 of CP136058.1, forward strand.
GTCGGGGAAGAGGCCCCGGCTGGGTGGCCGACGGAGGAGAGTGTGGGGCTTCGCGTGTTTTCGTGGCCTTAATGTACGAATGGGTGGGTGGACGGGATGGGAGTGGGGAACCATGGTTTAGGGACACGCCTGTCCAAAATGTGGGGTAAGTTACGAACGTACCCCCATCGACTTGAGCTAGGCGGTTCTTTCAGTGTAGGGGTATCACGGGCATTTCGAGTGTCGGGATTTCGCAGGAGGTGGGAGTTTTCGCACGCGTTGTAATTTTCGGATAGCAAGGCGCGGGTTGAGATGGAGGTAGTTTTTGGAGCACAACGAGACAAATATATATCTTAAATATTTCGGGGTAACAAGGCGTGGGTTGAAGAGGCGGGAGTTTCACAACACGATAAACAGAGATGCTAGCTTGAAATGTCGGCATAACAAGGCGCATCTTGAAATTTCGGGAGAACAAGCTTAACGTGTACCCAAAAAAAAGACAATTCACACTTCATCACTAGAGAGAGCCATGTCCCGTTTTACTTTATTACTAGAAATGCATTCAAATACGACAAAAAAACTAAAAAAATCAGGACAACAAACATAACTTGTACAGTACCAAAACAATTTGCACTTCCCTCAACAATAAAAAAACAATGTGTGTTGTCTAGCATATGGACTAAATTTGAGTACATTTTCCCTGTTTGAATGGGATTGTACTTGGGTTAGTTATACAACCATCTAAATATTGTCTTCACAACACATGACATGAATATAGGATAAGTAAATTCCTATATAAATACAAACAACATGTACATGCGATCTCAAATTCAAATATATGTATCCATTTTATGTTGAATTCAAATCATAGTACATGTATGCTCTAGCTAGATGTTCGGAATCTAAACCATGTATGATACTAAGTACAATGTGTTTAACATGCACAACACACACACAAACACCATTTAGACTAGTAAGGTACACGTGCATTGCACGCATGAGATTTGGCAACCAAATTATGAATAAATACCACATTATAGCATGTAAGCTTTGAGTCATATATGCATAATGTAGATGTTCGTTTAATTCTTATAGTTCATTTCATTCAAAATCATCTAGTTTTTATAAGAAAGCTAATCTATTTTAAGATTCATGGAATTGTGCGTTGTAAAGCATAAAGTAAAAACAAATAATGGCAAATCTGGTAGAAAAACATTTGGGCAATTCTGATATGGAAGATTCTAGAACAAAGAAGAAGTGCTTGTGTTTTGAGGTTTGTGCATTATGCTTAAGTTCAACCATGGAGTCTTGTAGATTGTACATGTGGCAAAATCTGGTGGAATCTAGATGATATCTAATGGCCAGTAGTGCTCAAATTGCCATCTCTGCACCATCGGATTGGCTTCATCCAACAACCATCTTTCAAAGTTAAAGTTATCCGCACACTATATAAAAAATATAATATATAATATATAGGGGTATAGATATAGATATGTGATGTGAAAGCCACCCATCATCTCCAATTAGAATAGTGTGTCCATGCACGGATGCAATGTGGCCAAACGATGTCTGCCATCGGTATCTCAAATTCAAATCAGTCTGACCTTGTTCAATGTGTATACAGTAACATGCTCATTTCCAAACCACACCGCACATATCTTAGTTATATTCATGCATGCATGGATTTCAAAAATCATGATCTCTTATTCAAATATTTGAATTCAACTTTACATTGATTATGACCTCACCTAGTCTTTTACACCCACACAGTCGTCTTCTCTTTATAATTGTACCACTAACTTTCTCTCGTGCATGCATGCACACACACTACCAGTCCGCATTATCCATCGCACACATGCAATCTTTTTCTTAAGGTCGGTCTCCCATGCATGCACACACACACACACACACCTCCCCCTCTCCATCATATAGGGCATTCTTTATCTCTCACGTGCATGCGCAACGATCGATGTTCCTCTATGTGTGTGTGTATATAGCTAGGTCTTTCACAGTTTTCCACACAAACCGACCAATCTATATATCTAGTGAGGTCTCACCCTCTTCCCCACGTCCACATCGATCAATCTATACCTCTCTACATATGATTACATAGCTAATACACCCACATTAATTATATATCCAACGTCCCCCTCCCATCATCCATGCCTTCTGCTTCATCTCTCAGACGCGCGCACAGTGGCGAAGACAGGGGTAGCAAGGGCCCTGCCCCCCCTAACATCAATATATATCGAGGCTAATATGAATGTGATCATTAGACAATTGCTGGTAATATGGTTTAAGTTGATGAATTGGCCCTCCTCGTAAAGGATTAGCAATGCTCCGCCACTGCGAGCAACAGCGCACGTTCTTGCCCCCTCTCTTTAAATATTGATCTCGAACTTGTGCACTCCTTCATAGTCTCCCTCCACTTGGCCCCTCACACCATATTCTAGCCCCCACCGGATTTTTCCACATGTACAATCTAGCAGACTCCATGGTTGAACTTAAGCATAATGCACAAACCTCAAAACACAAGTGCTTCTCCTTTGTTCTAGAATCTTCCATATCATAACTGTGCAAACTTTGTTTCTAGTTGAATTAACATTATTTTTTTCTTTATGCTTTACAACGCACAATTCCATGAATCATAAAATAGATTAAGGGCTTCTTTGATTCAAAGGATTCTCAAAGGAATTTTGGAGGATTCGAATCCTTAGGAATTTTTCCTATCTTGGTTGTTTGATTCGTAGGATTGTGAACCATAGGAATTTTTCCATAGGATTCATTTGCACTAGATTTCATAGGAAACATCCCATCCACTCAAACCTCTTTGAAAGAATCCTGCGTTTTTCTATGCACAATCAAACACTCGTACAATCATGTGGGATTCAAGACGACATTCCACTCTAATCGCATGATTTTCCTATTCCCGCGTTTTGGAAATCCTACGAATCAAAGAGGCCCTTCATTTTCTATAAAAACTAATTGATTTTGAATGAGATGAACTATAAGAATTAAACAAACGTCTACATCAGACATATATGACTTAAAGCTTACATGTTTAGTATGGTATTTATTCATAATTTGGTTGCCAAATCAGATGCGTGCAATGCACGTGTACCTTACTAGTACTTCGAGTATGTGCAAAACACGTAAATTAGAATTCCAATGGCACGCTACACAGTGTCTCTCTTACAGTTCATGAAGACATGTGGCACATGTGGAGGCGTTGTCACGACCTCCTTGTGTGGATCGATCACAGTGACGTGCTGCTGGTTCTAGAAGAATGTACTCGTCCTCTCTGGGGCACACTGGCGGTACATGCACGAAGGGAACATGTGCATGCACGCCACGCACAAACTCATTCCCTCGCACGCACACGCGGGTACATGGGGGATGCACTTTTGTATGAAGATCCACCCCATGTATTAATTTGACGCATGTAAAGTCCTTCACTTCATTGATGGTCAATTAATACAGCGCATGCAAATTGAGTGGACGAGGGAGGAAGAAAGATATTACTACTCCACTGCATGCATGCGAGTAGTTAAATCATGGGTTGCTACTTCCATTGGTCTCCTTCGTATTTTGTGCCAATTTTTGACCATATTTTTAAGTAACATAATATTTATGCATGTCATAAAAAGTGGCACAAAAAAAGGGGGGCAATAAACCAGGACGCAGGCAACATGATCAATTTTTGCCAGGTCTACTGTACGGGGCCTTCGTATTTAAATATGGATGGAGTGGAGTAGTACTATCTTTATCTTACCTCGTAGGGCTCTCCCGGCACCTAGGCTCGCCTCCCCGCCTCGCCCACCGGATCATGCCATGGAGGATCCCGCCAGGGATAACCCCTTAGATCCTAGGATCCCGTGGGCTGCCCTCTCTCTATGGCCCGCAGCACTGCCGCCTTTGAGCGAAACCCATATGTGTTTTAGAGGGGATCCATTGCTCTGGAATCACAGATCGGTGGCGCCGGAAAACATGCCAGGGCTGCGTTTCAGGTGGCGGGCAGCAAGGGCAAATCGGATCGAGGAAGCGTCGCATCGATTGGAGAGAAGTTCCAAGGAGCTGCACCTGGCGCAGCACAAGGCGGAGGCGCAAGTCGATCTCAGGGGAGAGATGCTGAGGAATGTCAGCATCTGGCAGTGTCACGTTGATTTCGAGCTAGGGCTAATGGCAGAGATCATATTCACGGAGTCGACTGTGGAGGAAAGAACGCGCATGCCTGCGCAATGGCATGAGCACCCGGTGCAACTTTTCAAATGGGCGGTAGGAGAAGCCAAATCCCGGGACCAGTTGCGGTAGCGCCGCTGGGCATGCATCATAGGTGAGGTGAGCTGCCCTCCTTCCCCACCAGCGATGCAGTGACCTAGCCGATCGCTGCTGGAGTGAACTTGCAACGCCATGTCGGTTTGCAACCTTGACAATCTCTCCATCTATATGTATTGTATTCCTTTGAAAATACTAGGTCATTTAGAAAAATATGGTAACTGATTTATCACTAGTTTTAGAATGCTTGGTCATGACAATCAACCGAACCACAACCAGAAGTCTCTATCGCGTAATACTTTACGGTCGGTCGCACCAACAGACGGTCGGTCGGACCAGCGTCTCACCGAAGGGACACGCATCGGCTTGGTCTGACATGTACGACCAGTTACATCACTGACTTGTGCGACCGCATTTGAGCAGTGTAGTACTCCCTCTGTCTCAGTTTACAAGTCTTGCACGTGTACCTAGGTCGTTAATTTGACCAACTTAATATGAGTCATACATTATGAAAAATATATCATTACAAACTTAAAATATTCTATCTTTTAATGATATATTTTTTATGTTAAACAATTTATTTTATATAAGTTACATTGACGACCTAGATACACGAGCAAGCCTTGTAAATTGAGATGGAGGGAGTACTTGAAATTTATGTTCCACTAAACTCATTGGGAGCTGTTTTGGGCCTCGAAAACAAAACCATCAATTAATCTTTACCTTGTTCCCATCACATTCCAAAGAACTAGTGTTACAATTAAGTGCAAGCCTGCTCACACCTACTAGTACGTACCAAACCTGAACGTGTTCCCACTATGCAGGTTTTAGTACTAGTGCTAGTACTTAGGTTATAAAAATGGGAACTACCTAACCGAAAATTACTCTACCTTCCTCCTCATTAGTCCTTCTTCGTCCGTCCTTGCCATGGCCGGTGTGCAGAGCTCTAGGTCAAGAACTACTCGTAACAAGGGAGCGACAACCAAGGTTGCAGAAAAAAGAGAGGGCTCGCCGCCTCGCAGAGACCTCGAAAGATCTCTCACAGGCAGACGATGGCTCCTAGGAGCGCCCTAGCCGCAGAGGCGAACATGCCGAGCTGGCGGCGCTGGAGTCGTTATCCCTCGACGGCATGCCCGATCAGCTCAATAAGCACCTCAATAAGCAGAAGGAGTTCATCCACGGCTTGTTGGAGCTGCCGAAGCGGAGCCTTGGCGACATGCCTGTTGAGCTCAATGAGCAGGGGGAGTTGACCGCCGGCTTGGTGATGCTGCTGAAGAAGAGCATTGCCTCGGAGAAGAAGGAGACCGGCGAAATCCTGCAACTTCAGGAGGACAAGGTGAAGCTCTGCCACGAGCTCGACCTGCTGAAGGAGGAGAACGCCGGCTGGAAGAAGCTGCATGAGAATAGTAGTTCCTCCTCGTCAAGGAATAGAAGGAGGAGTTGGCGAAGCTCTGCATCAAGCACCCGGCTGCTGTCAAGGTACGTAATGCGGTCGTGGAACAGATGATGAAGGCTCGCGTCGATAAATCCCATGTCATGGACAGAATGAAGAAGATGGCGAAGGAGACGCGCAAGGAGATGGAGGTCGTGGAGGCGATGAAGAAGAAGTTATGAATCCACGGCTAGCAACCCTTCATGTAGTCGAGAGCAACGCCCCAGACTTGTGTGTGCGTCTTCCTTCTTTTTTTGGGGTGATAATCTTCCTTCTTCTTTTGCTCCTGTGTTTCTTCTTTTGCTTCAGGTGTTTCGTCGCACGTGTCATGTTCTCCGCGAGGCATGAATAGAACAATGCTAAGAATGAGATGACTAGCAAATTAGAACATTTTTTATTGCCATATGGCACCGGGCTGCCGTGTTTCGTGCTCTTCCATCGTACTCTAGTGGAAAACTTGAGTATACCGCACGGTTCTTTGCTCCTCCTCTGGTCGTCTGGTAGAGGCAAAGGTGTCCCGTCTTTCGATGAGATGGTGGCTATCGTTTTGGAGGAAGTCGACTTTGAAGATCCGACTACGAACGTGCGAGGACGTTGCGCCTTAGCAGTCGCTAAACCAACTCTAAGAGGTTATTGACCACGCCGGAGCATGATCAACCTGACCACGAAGGTCTGCTTCCTGCAGGCAAACGAAGAACAAGGAAGAAACTAAGATTGCAATCTGGATATTGCGAATATAAGAGGAAAGCTTTATTGATCAAGGTGGGGTTCTGTGACACCTTTGCCTGGTCGTTGAACACAAACGAAGTACGCGAAGTTGCAGTTATGGTGAACTTTAATCTAAACAAAACCCAAAGTCTAGACGACGCCCTAAGGGATGTATATATGGAGGAAGAGGGGGGAATTTCGTGGACCTTGCAGAAGGGGCCGAAACCAACCCTAACTCTTGTTTCCCCACACATACGGACTCTAAAAATAGCCTATACTTAAGTATTTCGAAATTACATGGGCCTGGCCCAATAATAAGGCGATGCATCACCTAGAATAGCGTTTGGACGAAATTTATGAAGTGGCATCCTGTATATTCCGTCAAAGGCTTTATGCACTCCTTATGGTGGCTTCAAAGTCCTGAAATCATCACTTGTAACTCCGTTCTTGTTCCCCTTGCGCATGCCATCATCTCCATGCTTGGTCTTGCTCTAGTGTTCATCCCTCTTGTCCATGCCAGGCCCTTCATTTGTAAGCAAAACAAATGTATCCAATTTAGGCAACATCATATTCGCATGAACATTAGAATCATTACCAAGAAATGAAAGTTCCTGATAATTTAATTGGCGTGCGCGAGCTCTAGTAATTGGTCCAGTATGTATAGCAACAGGGGCTGTGGGTGTAACAATGGTATTGATGTCCTCATCATCGTCGGCACATTTATACAAACAATCAAATCACAAGGTCCCGCCTTCCAGCAGTAATGAACCGTCAAATCAGAAAGGCCCTCGCCTCTCTTGAAACCGACCAAGCTAGACTGCCCGCCCTCTAGCCTTTTAAAAAATGTATACTTTTGTACAGTAGTAGTATCGATGGATTGCACCATGGAGAAAAACTAACAAGATGAAATTAAAGAAAAAATGTGGTACATATAGAGAGCACTCGTCGCCAAATTATGCATATAGTACTATTAAAAAAGCTAGTACGTGCTTAATGGGGTGCTAAATTCTATTAAATAAATTAGCATACCTATTTAATTCTTGGGTTCTTATTATCTTTGCCACAAGTTGTGTATGACTACTCAGTTTATGGAATAGAACAATGCTAACAATGAGATGACTAGCAAATTAGATCATTTTTTATCGCCATATGGCACTGGGCAGCCGTGTTTCGTGCTCTTCCATTGTACTCTAGTGGAAAACTTGAGTATACCGCACGATTATTTGCTCCTCCTCGGGTCGTCTGGTAGAGGCAAAGGTGTCCCTTCTTTCGATGAGATGGTGGCTATCGTTTTGGAGGAAGTTGACTTTAATGATCCAAGTACGAACGTGCAAGGACGTTGCGCCTTAGCAATCGCTAAACCAACTCTCAGAGGTTATTGACCACGTCGGAGCACGATCAACTAGACCACGAAGGTCTGTTTCCTGCAGGCAAACGAAGAACAAGCAAGAAACTAAGATTGCAATCTGGATATTGTGAATATAAGAAAGCTTTATTGATCAAGGTGGGGTTCTGTGACGCCTTTGTCTGGTCGTTGAACACAAACGAAGTACACGAAGTTGCAGCTATGGCGAACTTTAATCTAAACAAAACCCAAAGTCTAAACGACGCCCTAAGGGTTGTATATATGGAGGAAGAGGGGGAATTTTGTGGCCTTTGGAAAAGGGGTCCTAAGCCAACCCTAACTCTTGTTTCCCCACACATACGGACTCTAAAAATAGCCTATACTTAAGTATTTCGAAATTACACGGGACTGGCCCAATAATAAGGCGATGCATCACCTAGAATAGCCTTTGGACGAAATTTATAAAGTGGCATCCTGTATATTCCGTCCAAGGCTTCATGCACTCCTTATGGTGGCTTCAAAGTCCTGAAATCATCACTTGTAACTCCGTTCTTGTTCCCCTTGCGCATGACGTCATCTCCATGCTTGGTCTTGCTCTAGTGTTCATCCCTCTTATCCATGTCAGGCCCTTCATTTGTAAGCAAAAAAAATGTATCCAATTTAGGCAGCATCATATTCTCATGAACATTAGAATCATTACCAAGAAACGAAAGTTCCTGATAATTTAATTGGCGTGCGCGAGCTCTAGTTATTGGTCCAGTATGTATAGCAATAGGGGTTGTGGGTGTAACAATGGTATTGATGTCCTCATCATTTTCGGCACATTTATACAAACAGTCAAATCACAAGGCCCCGTCTTCCAGCAGTAATGAGCCGTCAAATCAGAAAGGCCCTCGCCTCTCCTGAAACCGACCAAGCTAGACTGCCCCGCCCTCTAGCCTTTTAAAAAATGTATACTTTTGTACACTAGTAGTATCGATGGATTGCGCCATGGAGCAAAACTAACAAGATGAAATTAAAGAAAAAGGTAGTACGTATAGAGAGCACTCGTCGCCAAATTATGCATATAGTACTATTAAAAAAGCTAGTACATGCTTAAATGGGCTGCTAAATTCTATTAAAGAAATTAGCATACCTATTTAATTCTTGGGTTCTTATTATTTATGCCACTAGTTGTGTATCACTACTCACTTTTGCCATTAGAAGTTACAACTACTCAAAAATGCCATCGATCCGTGAGATGCGTGCTCAAAAATGCAATTAGATATCCCAAAAATGCCATGGTTAAGTTAAATTTTTGCTCAAAATGCCATTACACATTGTTATTTTCATGTCAGACCCGTTGACCATGTTATATGACAAGAATAAGCCGATTCTCACAATGATAAGTGTGGCCCTGCTTGTCAGGAGTAACCAAGCGAATAATTTTACAGGAAAATAAGAACGCTGTTGGGATCAAGTAGGCCCCACACTTTATTTTACTGTAGTGAGATAGAGGAAGAACTGGCATGTTGGTCCAACGACATTTATATCATTATAACATGGCAAAAGAGATTTGAGTCAAAATAATGGTGTCCAGCACAACACACCCCTCAAATAATGGCCGAAAGAGGAAATAATGGTGGCAGAAAGTAGCAGAGATTGGCTATCCAACTAGTCTCTTGGTGTAATAGGGAAATAAATGGAAACGCAGTACAAACTCAATATAAACCCGATCTATTTGGTTGAAAAAGGAAAGAAAGTGGGGACTGGGGGACAGGTCAACAGAGTAAGTCCAGCACTAGATTTGCTAGCCTCACATAGTATAAGGTGGCTATACCGAACGGGACCAACCCAGATATCATGTTCTGATGTTTGTTGCCCCGAGCCACTCTTTTGTAATGCCACTGGTACAATGTAGCAGTCGAATTGTTAAAAGTAAGGACACGTTAAACCAATGTTGTTTTCAATGTAATGCCTCCAGTAATATGAATGAATGGCACTTCTTTTCATGTCCTGCTAAATTTCCCATTAGGATAAGTTGCTTCTTTTCGTTAGAAATGCAACTATCCTGGTCCGCCTACTCTCCCGTGCCCAAATACCAACTTTGTAGCAGCTGTTAATGTAATGTTGCTGGTAAAATGAAGCAATGGCACCATTAAAGTAATGTCATATTTAACGGTTGTCATAGTTAATCCTAATGCCCACACTAATATCTAACAATGCTGCTGCTTTAGAATTTGCTACTGTCCTTGTAGGATTGCCATTCAGATAAGGAACATGCTTCTTTTCATTTGATGTATGTTTCATCACTTGTTAGTCACCCTCCTTTCCACCTTTTTTGTCCAAACAGAGATATACATTTCACGCTTGATCTTAGTTGAACTGCAAAAATGATATCCAAATTATAATTGAACATTACAGGAGCTTCACAACCAACCTTGATGTTGCTCCATTTTATTGCAAATAATGAAGAAGAAGCTCTGTGGGTTTCGTTTTCTGATGGAAATGGAACCGGGGTTGGAGCCCTTTTCTTAAAAAAAATGAAGAAGAAGCTGCAAGCTCATGGGACATTGCTTCATTTTAGGTGAAATGCACCAAAAGGTCCCATGAATTGAATCATCCATGTTGGTGACTAGTGTTATCCCTTCTACGATGCCGTTGACTGCAGATATGGTTCCCATCACGAGGTATGTTCCTTTTTGGTCTGACCGTTTGCCAAAGATCCTGCATGTTGAATCTGCTCTTGTGCTACTGCTTTGGCACTGCCATGATTAGGGGTGGGCATAAAAAACCAAGGACCGAAGACCGGACCAAAAAACCAAGACCGAAGCCGAAAGAACCGATGACCGACAACCATAGAGAACCATTATCCGACAACATCTCAGTGTAAACGGGAGTTATGCAACTACTACTAGAACAGACTGAGTACTAGTAGGAGACAAGTTCGCCACATAAGCTAGGCAGGTCGGGGGACGCAGCACCAGCTCGACCAAGTTTGGATTACAACCCAAATGCTACCACAGAAACACGAGTGGGGAAGACAGGGATTGAAAGAGACAACTTTAGCATCCCAGTCTAAGTGAGGGAGTCCTGGATTAGGGGGTTTCCGGACAGCCGAACTATATCCTTTGGCCGGACTGTTGGACTATGAAGATACAAGATTAAAGACTTCGTCCCATGTCCGGATGGGACTCTCCTTGGCGTGGAAGGCAAGCTTGGCAATACGGATATGTAGATATCCTTCCTTGTAACCGACTCTGTGTAACCCTAGCCCCCTCCGGTGTCAATATAAACCAGAGGGTTTAGTCCGTAGAACAACAATCATACCATAGGCTAGCTTCTAGGGTTTTAGCCTCTACAATCTCGTGGTAGATCAACTCTTGTAATACCCATATCATCAAGATCAATCAAGCAGGAAGTAGGGTATTACCTCCATCGAGAGGGCCCGAACCTGGGTAAACATCGTGTTCGCCGCCTCCTATTACCATCCGCTTTAGACGCACAGTTCGGGACCCCCTATCCGAGATCCGCCGGTTTTGACACTGACATTGGTGCTTTCATTGGGAGTTCCATTGTGCCGTCACCGTAAGGCTTGATGGCTCCTTCGATCATCGGTAACGATGCGGTCTAGGGTGAGGTTTTCCTCCCCGGACAGATCTTCGTACTTGGCGGCTTCGCACTGCGGGCCAACTCGCTTGGCCATCTGGAGCAGATCGAGAGCTACGCCCCTGGCCATCAGGTCAGGTTTGGAAGCTTGAACTACACCGCCGACATCCACGGATTCGAGCCCATGTCAGGTGCGCCACACGATCACGATGAGCATGATTTAGCTCTTTCGTCGGACAGTGTTCGGGAGATCACACCTGCAACTGCTCCGGCCCTCAATCCAAAGCAAATCGCGCCATCCGAGGACGAGGGGATAGACCCCGCCATGGAGGCCGCACTCTCAGTGGCGATAGAGCCCGATACTGACTTCAGTCCTTACGAGAGCCGTGTTGCCGAACCACTGGATTCTTCTCCGGCCGCGGACTCCGAGCCGCCTGCATCCGTGCCTGTCGAATCCGATTGGGCGCCGATCATGGAGTTTACCTCCGCGGATATCTTTCAGCACTCGCCTTTCGGCGACGTGCTAAATTCACTAAGGTATCTCTCCTTGTCAGGAGAACCTCGGCCGAACTATGTACGGCTAGAATGGGATGCGGACGATGAAGAAATTCGTTCCCCACCCACCACCCACTTAGTAGCCACTATCGACGATTTAACCGACATGTTCGACTTCCACTCCGAAGACATCGATGGCATGGACGACGATGTAGGAGACGAACAGGAACCACCACCCACTGGGCGCTGGACCGCCACCTCATCAATGATATATATATATATGGTGGATACCCCCAAAGAAGGCAATGGCGATAAAACAGCGGAGGATGACCCCTCCAAGAAGCAACCCTTGCATCGATGTCAGCGGCGCCGCTCTAAGTCCCTCCATGGAAAAAGTAGTGATGCCGGTACAAGAGACAATAACACTCCGGATAGTACCAAAGACAACAATCCCCTCCAGCACGATTTAGATCGGGAGGGTGAACAAGCTAGCCCTCCAGAACAGGCAGCAGATGGAGAAACGAAGGATGACAATTACATGCCTCTCTCCGAAGACGAGGTAAGCCTCGGCGACGAAGAATTTATCGTGCCTGAGGATCCCATCGATCAGGAGCGCTTCAAGTGCCAGCTTATAGCCATATCAAATAGCCTGAAGAAAAGCAACAACAGCTTCGAGCTGATCAAGATTTGCTAGTAGACAGATGGACCGAAGTCCTTGCGGTCGAGGAATACGAACTCGAACGCCCCTCCAAGAGTTACCCAAAGCGCAGGTTGCTACCCCGACTCGAGGAGGAAGCATTGAAACCTACATCACCAGCGTATGATGCGGCGGACCGGCCACCTCGTGGACGAGACAGAGACGCGTTTCGGCCTGAAGTTCAGCCTGCACCCCGCCGCCACTCAAACAAAAATACCAAGGCCCGAGGCAACACGCGGGACCTGCGAGACGTATTGGAAAGTAGGGCAAAACATGCAAGATCGATATATGGGTCACGGGGGCGCGCACCAACACGGGACGATGACCGTCACGCCGGATACACTAAAAGTAAATCCGGCCGGGCCAAATACAACAGACAAGACTCATAGGAACTGCGTCGCGATATAGCCCGGTACAGAGGCACTGCACACCCCGTATGCTTCACTGATGAAGTTATGGATCACGAATTCCTGGAGGGTTTTTAACCCATAAATATCAAAGCGTATGATGGTACAACGGATCCCGCGGTATGGATTGAGGATTTCCTCCTCCACATCCACATGGCTCGCGGTGATGATCTACATGCCATCAAATACCTCCCACTAAAACTCAAAGGACCAGCTCGACATTGGCTGAATAGCTTGCCAGCAGACTCCGTTGGCAGTTGGGAGGATTTGGAAGATGCATTCCTTGACAACTTCCAAGGCACTTATGTGCGACCACCGGATGCTGATGACTTGACCCATATAACTCAGCAGCCAGGGGAATCGGCCAGGCAATTCTGGACACGGTTCCTAACTAAGAAAAACCAAATTGTCGATTGTCCAGATGCAGAGGCCTTAGAGGCATTCAAGCATAACATCCGTGACGAGTGGCTCGCCCGACACCTCGGTCAGGAGAAGCCGAAGTCTATGGCAGCTCTCACGACACCCATGACCCGCTTTTGCGCGGGCGAGGATAGCTGGCTGGCTCGCAACAACAACACATCAAGGAATCCGGGCACTTCAGATACTAAAGATGCCAACGACAGACCACGTCGTAACACACACAAGCGCCGCAACAACGGTGATAACGCCGAAGATACAATAGTCAATGCCGGATTCAGAGGCTCTAGATCCGGTCAGCAGAAAAAGCCATTCAAAAGAAGTACTTCGGGCCTGTCCAGTTTGGATCGCATACTTGATCGCTCGTGTCAAATCCACGGCACCCCCGATAAGCTAGCCAATCACACCAACAGAGAATGCTGGGTGTTCAAGAAGGCCGGCAAGTTAAATGCCGAAAACAAGGACAAGGGGCTGCATAGTGATGACGAGGAGGAGCCCCGGCCACCGAACACGGGAGGACAGAAGAGGTTCCCCCACAAGTGAAGACGGTGAAAATGATATACGCAACCCACATTCCCAAGAGGGAACGGAAGCGTGCACTAAGGGACGTCTATGCTATGGAGCCCGTCGCCCCAAAGTTCAACCCATGGTCCTCTTGTCCGACCACCTTCGATTGCAGGGACCACCCCACTAGTATCCATCATGGCGGATCCGCCGCATTGGTCCCAGACCCCATCATCGATGGATTTCACCTCACTCGAGTCCTTATGGACGGCGGCAGCAGCCTGAACCTGCTCTATCAGGATACAGTGTGCAAAATGGGTATAGATCCCTCGAGGATCAAACCCACCAAAACCACCTTTAAGGGTGTCATCCCAGGTGTAGAGGCCCATTACACGGGCTCAATCACACTGGATGTGGCCTTAGGATCTCCGGACAACTTCCGAAGCGAGGAGTTAATCTTCGATATCGTCCCGTTCCGCAGTGGCTATCACGCACTGCTCGGGCAAACCGCATTTGCAAAATTCAATGCGGTACCGCATTATGCATACCTCAAGCTCAAGATGCCAGGACCTAGGGGGGTCATAACAGTCAATGGAAACACAGAACGCTCCCTTCGCACGGAGGAGCACACTGCGGCCCTCGCAGCAGAAGCACAAAGCAGCCATTTAAGGCAAACCGCCAATTCGGTGATACAGCCCCCGGACACTTTAAAGCGAGTCCGGAGTAACCTGCAATAGGATCTCCTGGCACGTTCCGAGCTCGCCTAGCAATTCGGCCCCGTCCTAGTCCCAGTCAAGCGACGAAATCCGTGCCGCGCGTACATAATTACGCACTGAAAATACCATGGGCATAGGCGGGGGCACGATAAGGGCACGTCCCGCAATGCGGCTTAACCGCCCTAGGGGCTGCATACCTTTATCATTTTTTCTCTTTCAGGACCTTACTCTCTGGAAGCCCTTTCCGGCAGTATTATTGCCGGACACATTACGGGAAGGAACGACCGAGGAGGCAAGAAGCTAAGACGTACAAGGGAACACCCAGGTGGTCTCTAATAACAATCGACATACCCGTTTTTTAATACCCATACGCAGCTTGCCCTTGGATAGGACATGTCAAATAGTCCTATTTTTTTGCTTATTGCACTACTTGTATCAGTACGCTTCGACGTATTATTTAAATAAACAATGCATATCATTAGTCTATTATTGCACTATCCATCCCTTTCTCTTATATGTTTATTTATAACAACTTGCACCCGTACATTCTGGTACGGTCAGTACGCCAGGGGCTTTCATATACCCCATAATACGGCGTGAGAAGTCCGAGCACTTTCGACAGTGCAGCACGCCGAACTTATAGCATTATATGCATCAGCTCCGAATCATGTCTTGGGTAAATAGTTGGGTTTGCCCGGCTCCCATGTTTTGGTACCTTATGTTCCACTATATCGGCTAAGGTAGCGCTGGGAGAACTACTGCGATTGTGTCCCGGTTCTTCCGGACAAGCACCTCAGTAGAGAAAGCCGAAAACTGACTGTCATGATAAGGCGAGAGTTGGTCGCTGTTCGAGAGGTCTCAAGTCCTTAAAGACTTTTTCCACTTCGGGCGAGGAGTCAGCCCTGCCTGACTTTGGCGTATATAGCGCCCCAAATTTGGCCTTCCGAATACTAGGGGCTTCGCCAAAATTTAAAATTGTAGACTTCTATGGCTAAGTGAGAGTGATAAAGCCTTATAGTCCGATTGCCTGGTTCGTTGTGCTGAACACCTCCCTCGAAGGACCCAAAATTGGGATAAAGAGTGCTCAAGTTTATCCCGAACACCCCAGTACTAGTTACATGGGGGCAGAAGCCGACGACTGGCCAACTCTCAGATTTTATAAATGGCCGCACAGAATGTAATATTTTAAATTCAAAAGGCGTTGCATAGCGCAAATGAACTCGTTTCACATTACAGGATCACATGAGCATGTTCATTCAAAAATTACATCTCTAGCACATTCCTCCGCCACAAGGCGGGAACCCATCAGGACACTGTCATAATACATTTCGGGGCGACGATGCTCCTTGCCCTCTGGCGGCCCCTCCTTTACCAGGTTTACGGCGTCCAGCTTCGCCCAGTGCACCTTCGCCCGGGCAAAAGCCCTGCACGCACCCTCGATGCAGACGGGCCGCTTTATGACTTCAAGCCGTGGGCAGGCATCCGCAAGCCGCCTCACCAGACTGAAGTAGCTGTCAGGCAGGGGATCGCCAGGCCACATCTGGACTATAAGACCCTTCATGGCCTGTTCGACAGCCTTGTGAAGCTCGACCAGTTGCTTCAGCTGGTCGCTCAAGGGCATTGGGTGTTCTGTCCCAGTATACTGAGACCAGAACAACTTTTCCGTCGAGCTCCCCTCCTCATCTCAATAAAACTCCGCGGCATCCAGCACACTGCGGGGAAGATCTGCGAACGCTCCTGGAGAGCTCCGAACTCGGGTAAGTAAAAGGAAAGTTTCCTTCACATGCTTGCTTTGCATAATGAATGCCTTACCCGCTGCTATCTTCTTCATCGCATCAATCTCCCGGAGGGCCTTGTGGGCTTCAGCCTTTGCGTTTTGTGCGCTTTCGACCGCCTTCGCAAGCTCGGACTCTCGCTTCTTAGAGTCAAGATGCAAGGACTCTTGTTTTTTGTCGAGAGCCTCGAGCTCTTCCTGCACCTCGGCTACCCGGGCTTCTTGCTTTTCTCGTTCAATGCGCTCCTTGGCCGCTTTTGTCCTCGGCCTCGGACAGCGCCTTCTTCAGGGTCGCCACTTCGGTCGTGGCCCCTAGCAAATTCATGATGATCCTATTATTTTACAACCAAATTTCCTTATATATATATATATATATATATATATATATATATATATATATATATATATATATATATATATATATATATATATATATATATATATAGACAAGGTATTGCTTACCTTTGCTCTCCTTGAGCTGCCTCTTGATAAGGCCGAGCTCTTCCTCGGACCACTCAAGGTCCTGCTTTAGTGCAGCGACCTCCGCAGTACGTGCGGCAGCGGCCAGCAGTGAAGCCTGCATATGCACATAGACATATTCTGATTAGACTCCTGAGTCATTATTTGATACTCTATTCGGCTTTTCTTCGCGAACGCCAAACAGAGCATCAGGGGCTACTGTCTATGCGGTAACATTTTCCTATATTTTGATTACTTACCTGAAAGCCTGTTATGAGGCTGGCACAAGCTTCAGTTAGTCCGTTTTTGGCAGACTGAACCTTCTCGATCACCGCACTCATGATAGTGCGGTGCTCTTCATCGATGGAAGCGCCGCGAAGCGCTTCCAGCAAGTTGTCCGGTGCCTCTGGATGGAGAGAGGCCACCGGCACGGGCGGCTTGCCCCTCTTAATGGGGGGTCGCCTGCCGGAGTCCGGAACCATCGAAGGTTCCGGCGCAGTGTTCGGCTGGGGGCCGAACTTGGAGCCCATGGGAGTCTTGCTCCCTTTGCGCCCAGGGTCCGGAAGGTCGCCTCGAGGCGCCCCCAGGACTACCTCCCCTCGTCTCGGTGCCTTTTGAGACAACACCTCGACGTTTTCCGTAGGGCAAGGGGCGGAGGCGGTCGGAAGTGAATCGCTATTCATATCCGACGAGTCCAAAGAACCGTCCGACGAAGACACGTCGATACGGGCTCGGGACGGACTGCATAATCATGTTTGGTGTAAGGATAAGTAGTGCGATAGAAACATACCATGAATTACTATGGTATGTGGATACTTACGACTTCGCCAGGGGCTTGTCCCTGGGCAACCACTCGTCGTCACTGTAGGCGGCGGTCGTGGAGCAGTCCGGAAGGAGGGGCCTTCCCTTCTTGGACCCTTCGGCCTCCCCGATTGGGGTGGCCTTCCTTTTCTTGTCTCCCCCGGCTGGGTGGGGGGAGAACTTTCCTCCTCCCCCTCCTCGTTTTCGTGGGAGGAGTGCGCCTCGGAGTGTTCGGACGATGAGTCCGACATGACCGTGCGCTGGAGACCCTTTCGGGTCCCCGTGGCCTTCTTCTTGGCCTTCTTCGCCGGCACCTCGTAAGGCGCAGGGACCAGCTTCTCCGTTAGGAGAGCATCTGCTGGATCCTCAGGCAGGGGGGCTAGGCAATCGATCTACTTTGTCGTCTCTACCCAGTCCTGTGAATGGCACGGAGGCTTAGATCCCGCACATGATTAAACTGGGGAAAATAAACACCCTATGAGACATAGAACACTTACCGGATTGGCGCGGCGCTTTGCGCAGAGTCCGCGGTCCTCGGTAAGGGGAGGAGGTACCTCGGCGCCCTTGAACAACACCTTCCAGACATCCTTGTGCGTCATGTCGAAGAGCTCGCGCAGCATCTGGTGCTCGGCCGGGTCAAACTGCCACAAATTGAATGCCCGTCGTTGACACGGGAGGATCCGGCGGAAGAGCATGACCTGGACCACGTTGACAAGCTTGATTTTCTTACTCATCATGTTCCTGATGCATTTGTGGAGTCCGGTCAGCTCCACGAATGAACCCCAGGGCAGGCCCTTCTCTTTCCAGGAGGTGAGCCGCGTGGGGATTCCGGATCGGAATTCGGGTGCCGCCACCCAGTTGGTGTCGCGCGGCTCGGTGATGTAGAACCACCCCGATTGCCACCCCTTTATGGTGTCCACATAGGAGCCTTCGAGCCAGGTGACATTAGGCATTTTGCCCACCATGGCACCTCCGCACTCCGCTTGCTGACCGACCACCACCTTCGGTTTAACATTGAAGGTCTTCAGCCACAGGACGAAGTGGGGCCTAATGTGGAGGAAGGCCCCGCACAAGACGATAAACGCCGAGATGTTGAGGATGAAATTGGGGGCCATATCGTGAAAATCCAGCCCCTAGTAGAACATGAGCCCGCGGACAAACGGGTGGAGGGGAAATCCCAGTCCGTGGACAAAGTGGGTAAGGAAAACCACCCTCTCATGGGGTTCAAGTGTAGGGATGATCTGCCCCGCATCTGGCAGCCGGTGTGCGATGTCCGCGGCCAGATATCCGGCCTCCCGTAGCTTTCTGATGTTCTCCTCCATGACGGAGGAGACCATCCACTTGCCTCCTACTCTGGACATGCTTGGAGTGGTTTGAGGAGAAAAACGCGAACTTGGACGTTGGAGCTCGAGTGCGCAAGAATGGATAAGCAAGGGGGAAGAAGGCGTGGGTAAAAAGGCTGAATCCTTGTCCCTTTATAAGGGCGGAAGAGGCGATGCGCCTCCCAACTTGCCTGGTAAAATCGTTTATTCCCCAAGCGCCGTAATTGATGGCGCGGTTGGGTTACCCACACCCGTATTGATGAGAATCCCGTGATAAGGGGACACAATCTCTGCTTCGACAAGACATGCCAAGAAAACCGCCTCGCGATATGTGCAGTGATGGTTGAGAAAAACGGTTCGAATAATGACCGGGCCATGGTATGATGTCATGCTGCTAAACGTGTTAGAAGATTAGATTTTTGGAAATGTTATTCTCTCTACGGAGGTATGTGGAACTTGTTTTGCAGAGCCGGGCAATATCCTTGTGTTCAAGATCTTCTATGGAGTATTCGGAAAAAGAACCCGCCTTGCAATGCCGAAGACAAATCTGCGCGCCAGACTCATCGTCATTGAAGCCTGGTTCAGGGGCTACTAGGGGAGTCCTTGATTAGGGGGTCTCCGGACAGCCGGACTATATCCTTTGGCCGGACTGTTGGACTATCAAGATACAAGATTGAAGACTTTGTCCCGTGTCCGGATGGGACTCTCCTTGGCGTGGAAGGCAAGCTTGGCAATACGGATATGTAGATCTCCTTCCTTGTAACCAACTCTCTATAACCCTAGCCCCCTCCGGTGTCTATATAAACCAGAGGGTTTAGTCCGTAGAAAAACAATCATACCATAGGCTAGCTTCTAGGGTTTTAGCCTCTACGATCTCGTGGTAGATCAACTCTTGTAATACTCATATCATCAAGATCAATCAAGCAGGAAGTAGGGTATTACCTCCATCGAGAGGGCCCGAACTAGGGTAAACATCGTGTCCCCCGCCTCCTGTTACCATCCGCCTTAGACTCACAGTTCGAGACCCCCTACCCGAGATCCGCCGGTTTTGACACCAAGACTAAGCACCCCCGGCCTCCATCTTTGCGACGCACGGTACACCTCGTTTGCCACCTGCTCGACCCTACTACCACTGATAAAATGAATTAATAATACAGTTAAAATAGAGCGAGTGTCCTCTCTATCAT
This sequence comes from Aegilops umbellulata, assembly GCA_032464435.1. Lineage (NCBI taxonomy): Eukaryota > Viridiplantae > Streptophyta > Magnoliopsida > Poales > Poaceae > Aegilops > Aegilops umbellulata. The sequence goes on from CP136058.1 coordinate 211,925,230, forward strand.
TTCATTTCCAATGTAGAAAAAGAAAGTGCTTATCTTTGTTAGTATATGTTTCATCAACTAGTCCCATTGTTAATGTTTAAGCGTTTCTGCAAACTGGGGTGCTTAATTTTAGTTGATCTACACAAAAATAGAGATTGGAAGGTCTCAAGGCCGCTCCTTGTACTACCCCTGTACACTAATGTTCATTACTGGCAGAAGGTGTATCGAGGAGACTTGGGTCGATTTCCAGTATGAGGCGTACCATATGAGGCGTCGCAGGGCCCATGTCGCCCTCGCAGCATGGCATACTATGATTCTATCGAAATATTTTTATTCTACTTATTAGTGTATGTTTCATCAACTAGTGCCACTATAATGTAATCACGCCTTTTCATTATCTGTGGAAACAGGGTTATTCAGCTGCATTTTGGTGGAACTGCACAAATGTACGGATGGAACCAGCATATATGCAGAGTGCGAGCTGTGCCAAGTAAAAATTACCGACACCAACCATGCTCCATGCATGCATTGGCATCCACCGCCACCAGTGGGATGTGTGGCGCTCTCTGTGGGATCTTTCTCGGCAGCAAATCCTCTAACCAAATACTAGTAGCTTATATTGGCAATTTTCTAGGGAGTACTCTTTTCTGAAAGAAGCACCAATCTATTTTTCTTTATTTGTACACGGTGTCACAACTTTGACCCAAAGGTCCAGAGCTATTTTAGGGTGATTGGCGTAGTACTCGGAGACTGGTTGTAAGCATGATATTCATTAGCTATCACACTGATTGTAAGCATGGGCAGATGGAAGACTAGGTTAGTGCGAAGCTTACCTTAAACCCTACCGCCGCCATTGAAACGAGACGAGCATCGAGGGAACCGTGGAGAACAACGGCGAAGCAACGTCGCACCATCCAGCCTCCTCTTGCGGTAAGAGAACGAATACTCCTATGGCTCCGGTTGGCTCTGCACCCTCATGAACGGCACACCGTACTCGATCGATTCGTTATCCTCTGGGTGCTCAACCTTCGACCTATACGCCCACCACCTCCGCCTGAAATTTGCCTCGGGCGAATCTGTCTGCTCCATCGCCCAGAGGAGATACTCGATGAATTCGAAGGACTGTGGCGTGACTGCCACCGAAGAATACATCACCGCCCTCATCGTCGCTGTCTCGCTCTTTCGCGTACATTGCCACATGGCCCTCACCGTCCTTGAAATCTCCCACTCATTGTCAAACCAAGTAAGGATCTCCTTCAACCTGGCTAACTTTGCCTGGTTGCCGCTGGCGATCTGCCTGATTCGCTGCTGCATCCTCTCCATAGATGTCCTTCTGAGTGGTCTGGCGCTAGCTTTGGAAGATGGGAGGAGAGACGGTGGTCTTGCAATAGAGAAGAGGGAGAGTCGAAACGGTGGTTTTGGAATGGAGATGATGGAAAGGAGAGGGTGTGGTTTTGCCATGGAGAAGAGGGAGAGGTGAGACGGTGGGTTTGGAATGCAGATGATGGAGAGGATAGGAGGTGGTTTTGCAATAGAGAAGAGGGAGAGGCAAGACAGTGGTTTTGGAATGGAGATGATGGAGAGGACAGGAGGTCGTTTTGCAATGGAGAAGAGGGAGAGGAGCGTGCGACAGCGATTTAGGATTGGACGAGACGGCCGCCGCGCTGTGACTGGATCAAAATCAAAATTAATTTACCCTTCAATTAAGAAAGCGACCCCACATTAACTAGTCTCCCTTTTATTCCGGGTCATAATTGACCATGATTTTCACAAATAAAATATATGTTATACGTTGCAAAAATAATATAATTTGAAAGTACATTCAGATACGAACCAAACGATAAATTTTTTGGTGGCATGCATTCACATTTTGCTTGTCAAATACAGTACGTGGTCAAACTTTCACCGAAAATACGCAAAACAAAAAAAATGCTTCCAAGACCAACGCCGCTCCTCTCCCCTTGAACCACCGCCGCTCCTCTCCTGTTCCAATCTAAATCCAGCACCACTCCTCTCCTCTTCCATTTCAAAACCACCGCCCCTCCTCTCATGTTCTAATCCAAAACCAGCGTCCCTCCTCTCCCATTCTAATCCAAAACCAGCGCTGCTCCTCTCCTCTTCCATTCAAAAACCACCGCCGGTGAGTGAAGGTGTTGTGGAGAAGTAGATCGATGGAGGAGTACAACCGATATGTGAGGGTCGCAGACGGCGACCCTGTGAAGCTAGCTAGGATGTTGGAGATACAGTCTTGGTTTGACAACAAGGACCAACTAACGACGATGGTGACATCCATGGCCAAATATCTGCAACAGAGTGAAAAGGCGGCGATACTCCCAAAGGGAGTCGCGCGGGAGTACATAGAGCTGCTCCTCTGGGCCATGGAGCAAACAGATTCACCGAATCCGACCATGAGGGAGCGGTGGTGGGAGTATCGATCCCAGATGGAGCATCCACCAGAGATTGAAGGATCGAGCATCTATAGGGTGCCGTTTGTGAGGGTGTCGTCCAGAGCGAGCCGGTGGAGTCTTCGTCGACCGAACCCAACTGCAAGAGGAGAAAAGCAGTTGGCCCGACGACGCTTCCCCGCCATCCTCTCCCTCGCCATTCACATCGTCTCACGGGGTGCTTGTCTGCCGCCGAGGAATAGGACGGGACTGCTCCCCAGCCCCATAGTCGGGCAGGTTGTGAATTGTCAGGAGGAACTTATGGTTATCAGTATTTGTAGGTTGTGAATTGTGTTTTGTGTTGTGTATTTTGAGAGTACTTTCAGAGATGAATGTCTTTTGAATTTCATATTTGCAGCATTGAGCATATGAAATATTTTATGAATTATAGAGATCTATTTTTAGCACTTCAAAAAATGTAGTTTCATAGGAGTATAAAAGTGTAGATAATGTGATTCTCAGAGAAGAAACTGCAAGTTTCAATTTCAGATAAGAAACTGCAAGTTCAGTTTCAGATAAGAAACTGCAACTTTCAGAGGCAGAGCATTTATATTAACACGACCATTTCAAACAGGGATAACATCATGTTGGAAGTTTCATTCATGGTCGAAAATGGAACTACCAGCCAATTAACATCATGTTGATCAACATTCATGCATAGCACATCTTCATATGATGCACAGTCAAAAAGATATGCTATTTTCAAAATGCCCACACAATGTCGAGTGTGCGAAAAACAGAGAAAACGAGGGACGTAGAAATTTTGGCAAGTGTTGGGCGTGGTGTGCGTAGATGACAATGGGACCCACATGTCAATAATGGCAGAGGCAGAAAATGTGGAGATATTTTCCCTTCATCAGGTGGAATCAAACCCGGGTGGAACAGTTGTTGGGTAGTGTCACTTGGCCACTAGGCTAGTTCAGTATTTTCGTTACAAGTAAGGCACTGGATCATGTGGTCCGATCTCCTCCCGCGCCTTTATGTGCTCGCCACGATGCCGCAGTCTACCGTTGTGAACATGCTGAACAAATGAGAGGAATCTGGAGAGGACTATACGTGGACAGGCGGACAGCCAGGACCCACCAGGTCTATGGCCGCACGCAAGCAAGTGCCTCATTGAAAAAATACTTCCTCCTAATGCTATACTGACGTTAGGGCCACGGGTGTGTCAACATAGTTACATTTTTTAAGTACTTCAACGTAGTACTAAAGGAGATAAATTCACAACGAAGCCGGGGAGCTGGCAAGTATCATTTATTATCACTTGGGCAGCAAGTATCAGCTGGGTAGTTGGCTGCCCCACCTAGGCTTTCTTTTTTAACATGCACAGCCCACGACATGCCGGTTTGTATTTTCTTGAGGGCCGTCATGTATCGACCGGCCAATGGACCTCCCATCCGAGGTTTCAGTTTTCCTGAAACATCGGCAGCCCAATTTATGTATTTTTCGAAGAAAACGCAGAGGTCTGTTCTTATTTTCTATATAAGAATAGGAACGCCTGGTCCAACTTATATTTCCCTTCTAACTATATTATATATATTTAAATTATTTTATATGTTATTATATATTATTGTTATTGTCATCATATATTTAACATATACTTACATATCTAAGAAAACAATATTCCACATCTTATTAACTTATAAAAATAATTTCTTAACAATAAAATCCTGGAATTTTTTGCAACGAAAATCCTGGTGATTGTGTAGAAAAGCTTGGTAAGATTTAAGCACCAATGTAATAATAAATCACTTATTATTTAAATATATTTATAACAAAATGCTTAGCCCCTGATTATTTTTTGATAACATTTTTGCGCCCAACCCAACATTATAATTAGAATCAGCCCAGCAAAATCATGCATTTCGAGAAAGTGTAAATGGCCTGTAAATTTTTAGGAAAAAATAAATGGGCCGCATGGACGCTACATTATTTGTTCACCCAACCCAGCAAATGGACTATAATTCTAAAAAAAGAGATCAAATTGACTGTAAATTCTGAAAAAATGGGTTGAATACGTGCCACATTTTTGGAGGCTAAAATGTGGTCCAATAGGTCAAAGCCAACGCAAGTCGTTGTCAACTTAGTCAACAAATGATTCTTACATCCTTAGCCGTTGGATTTACATCCAACAACCGGCATCCACCTTCAATCTCTCATCTTCTTCCTCCAGCGCTGCCGAGACCACCTGCTCCCGCCTCTTGCTGCTAGCAGCTTTGCTTAGCACGCTTCACTGTGAAGCGCTACCCCACCGCCGGCCAGGCCATCCCTCCACCCCTCCACACCTCCCGTTCTTCTCCACCGACTGTCGAACCACACAACACCAGAACCAGTTAACCCTCGTACACCTCTCCGTCTGCGACTACACTCCCGCGTCTTCCCATCTCCGGCTCGTTGCTGTCAGGGGCCTCACCGTCGTCCACCACCTTGGATGCGCTCGACGCGGAGTGGTCAACATGGTCAACGAACAACATCCATCGGAAGTGGACTATACGTCAAGGGGCTGACAGCTGGGTCCACGCCGCACGCAAGGAAATGTCTCCTTATTACACGCAAAATAATGCTTCCTCCACCTGACGGTTGGGACCCACCAGAAGGGCCTCTGTATTTCATGAAAAAAACGTTCCCCCACTGACAGGTCGGACCCACCAGCTATATCTTCACACGCAAGGAAGTGCCTCTTTATTACGCGCAAAAAAATGAATACCCCCTACTAGCTGGGACCCACCATAGTGGGAGGCTGACTTGTGGGCCTACTAAGTTGACGGGGACAGAGGGCTTTGTCAACTTAGTCAATATGAACGATTCTAGCTCCAGTGACCGTACGGTGTCCATCCAACGGCTGTAGTGCTTCTTCAACCTCTGGTATTCTTGCTCCAGCCGCCCAAACCAGCGCCGGTCGTGCCGCGTGCTCCTGCCTCCCATGGCCGGCTGTGATGCCGCGGAGGCCTCACCGCCGCCTACTACTCCCACCGCTGGCCAAGCCATCCCTCTACTCACCCAAACCCCCTGTTATTCTGCGGCGATGGTAGCCTCACATCGCAGCCGAACCAGTGAACCCTCGTACTCCTCTCCACGTGGGCATCCACTGCCGCATCTTCCCAGGCTCCGCGTCGTCCCCTTCCTAGGCTTCGCCATCATCCACTTCCCTGGTGCTCTCGGCGCAGCGTGGTCAATGTGGTCAAGGAACGACTTCCATCGGAAGAGTACTGTACGTGGATAGGCTGACAGCTGGGTCCACAGACGCAGCAAGGAAGTGCCTCCTTATTACGCGGAAAATAATGATTCCTCCACCTGACAACAGGGACCCACCGGACGGGCGACCGTATTTCGTGAAAAAAATGTTTCCCGCTGACTGCTGGGACCCACCAGCTACATCTTCGCATGCAAGGAAGTGCCTGATAGTCAGGACCCACCTGGTCGAAGCGTACCTAGCGTTGTCATTCTGGTCGCGAACGTGTACGTATATACGATCGGTGTGTCTGCAGGCTGTAGCGATGAACCGTGGCCGTGTAAGGAAGGGCATGTGTCGTAGTAGAGGCGCGCACATAGCATGTCACGCAGTCCCGTTAATATCGTGTACACATACGTACAGCGGCCAAGGTGCAAGAAAGTAAATATGGCCACGTACGTACATACGGGCGGGGTCTCGAATGCCTACTCGCGCATACGTACGGCCAGGGCTCGTGTACATGGCTGGGTCGGAACAGAGAAACTGCATCATCATTGTGTTCATTGGGAGCCAATCGTCTTGGACGGAACAACCGATTGAAACGAGGCCTGGCGTACCGCACAACGGAGGAAACGACCTTGTGTTCGATCGGCCACGGTCGAAACGGGATCCTGTTCATCGGGAGGGGTCTAGCGTACCACATAACGGAGGAAACAGACTTCTCTTGGACCTCCTACGGTCGAAACGTGGTCCTGTTGATCGGGAGGGGTGTGGCATGCCGCAAAATGGTGGAAACGGACTTGTGTTGGAGTGCTGCGGTCGAAACGGGGGTCCTGTTCATCGGGAGGGATGTGGCGTACCACAAAACGGGACTCCATGGGATACTGTTCATCTCCACCATCGACCTCCTCCAGCCTCCATGGGCTACTGTTCATCCATCGTTGACCTCCTCCAGCCTCCACCTACAACTGTTCATCCACGGGCTCCTGTTCATCCAGCCTCCACCGCTCCTCCACCGGCTACTGTTCAACCAGCCCTCTCCACGGGGTCCTATTCAACCACCCCTCCACGGGCTACTGTTCATCCAGCGCTCCATCGGCTACTGTTCAACCAGCCCTCCACGGGGTCCTGTTCATCCAGCCCTCCACGGGGTCCTGTTCATCCACCCCCAACTGGCTCGATCGGGGTCCTATTCATCCAGCGGCAACGACCTCTACTACCACGGGGTCCTGTTCACCCAATCCCCCACCGGGAACTATTCATTGAAACCCCCAACAACGCTCACTGTTCATCAAGAGGCAGCATCGATCGGCTTCAGTTAGCAGCAGTAGCGAAGGAATCACTCGGGGGTTTAGTTAACAGTAAGGGATCGATCGCTTGGGTTCAGTAACGTAGCTAGTGCAATCGCTCGGGTTTAGTTAGAGCCCAACGCCTTGCTCGGGTTCAGTTAGAGCGCAATGCCTCACATACACGCGCGTACGTGTACGGGAAACGCGCATCGCTCGGCCCCGACCACCCACCGTAACCGTGAACTCCTTGATATTTACCTCGCCCTCGCTTCTACCATGGTTTTTTCCGTCATGGACGGCCCAAAGAATGTCATGCAACTGCGTCTCCGGCCCGCCCAGGACGAAAAACCCATTTTCTGTCATAGAAGTAGGAGCCCACCACAACTATGATGATGGTTTTGTCACAATTATTGTCATAGAAGTGTCATAAGCATGACAGAAAAAAAATTGTTCGGCCCAAAATGTCACGGATGTGTCTTTTTTTAGTGGTGGTGACCCCTTAATCTATAAAAGGATGCCCATGGCAACCGTATAGAGGATTCAGACCCCCTCACACTCATAGGCGTGTAGCTCCTCTCGCCCCGAGGCAACCGTGCTGGGCAAAGAGTGCTACGCTTCTTCACTACTTCCCACCATCAATCCACGAAAGCAGGAGTAAGTTTTATGCCTCACAGCGGCCCGAACCTGGGTAAAACTGCTCGTGTGATCTCTGTCATACTGTGTTACGCTTCTCCGCTCTTTGTGCAATGTGCCCATCCCCCCGCCGAACCAAAAGGGGCCCTTGGTCCCATAGGTGGGCATGGTTTCCCATGACAAGAGTGGTACGATAATCCTGTCCTGGAAGTCATGTTACTAGACCATGGCAAAACTACGAACTATCAAGAAGCTATGATGAGCCCAGATTCTGATAGATGGCTTGAGGCCATGAAATCTGAGATAGGATCCATGTATGAGAAGAAAGTGTGGACTTTGGTGGACTTGCCCGATGATCGGCAAGCGATTGAGAATAAATTGATCTTCAAGAAGAAGACAGACACTGACGGTAATGTCACCTTCTACAAAGCTTGACTTGTCGTGAAAGGTTTTCAACAAGTTCAAGGGGTTGACTAAGATGAGACCTTCTCACCCATAGCAATGCTTAACTCAGTCCAAATCATGTTAGCAATTGTCGCATTTTATAATTATGAAATTTGGCAAATTGACGTCAAAACTGCATTCCTTAATGGATTTCTTAAAGAAGAGTTGTATATGATACAACTAGAAGGTTTCGTCGATCCTAAAGGTGCTAACAAATTGTGCAAGCTCCAGCGATCCATCTATGGACTGGTGCAAGCATCTCAGAGTTGGAATATACGCTTTGATGAGGTGATCAAAACATATGGTTTTATACAGAGTTATGATGAAGCCTGTATTTACAAGAAAGTGAGTGGGAGCTCTGTAGTATTTCTGATATTATATATGGATGACATATTATTGATTGGAAATGATATAGAATTTCTGGATAGCATAAAAGGATACTTAAAAGCATATGGTCATCATTTGCTGAAATTTATCATGCAACTCCTTATTCGTCATGTTCTCCCAGTCAGTTTCATCGATTTGTGATCCTGCCATGGTTAGCAGCAATAGAAACACACAAGAAGATGATCCTACAGACTACTAGAAAATGGTGGTGGTGGGGCATCACAAATCCGTCAAGCAAATCTATAATTCTTACCAATTCTTTCCAAGCAGCAGGTGGTGATCGGCAACCGTTGTATTCAAAACTCTCAAAGCTTGCATAGAGCGATTACCAGCGAGAGTCAAGCGCACGACGTAGATGTATGTGGAGCTGGGATGGCTTATAATATGGTAGCAAAAAGGGTCAGCAATAATCAATTCAGAGATGCAAAGTTGAATAAACACTCAACGACGGTACTGTGCTGGTCCTAGGCTAGACCGTACTAGAGATGCGAGCCTAGAACACGAACGAAATCACGGCGTGACACGTAAACAAGGGAAAAGCACACTCTGAGTTCTTTTTGCTTTTTCTTTTGCGCTTTTTTTTCGCTCCTCTTTTTTTGGGCGAAAAATCACTATAATGGCAAGTGTCTCAAAACTCTTCCCAAGACAAACTAACAGGATAGGCACAAAATTTTTTTGACAATTTTTTTTTCGAAAATCAGGGCAGCGACGACAAAAAAGTGTGAGAAAAAATCACTATGATGGAGAGTGTCTGAAAACGCTCCGTGGGACCTAAAAATAGGATAGGGAAAAAATTGGTCGCTGAAATTTTGGCCTAAAAACTGCCCGGGGGTCTCCACACTCTTTTTTTCCCGACACTTACTCGGGCAAGGAAGCACGTATTGGAAAATAAAAGTATCTTGAAAACAAACCTAATATGGAAAGGACTCGGATTGGTGGTGGACAGGCAGATGTATATGTGGACTCGGATTGGTGGTGGACAGGCGGATGTATATGTGGACTCGGATTGGTGGTGGACAGGCGGATGTATATGGCAGCGGTAAGGAATATGTTGGTGGTGGTATATGGCGGGAGCGATGACGATGGTGCGGTGGCAGCGTGACAACTTGTGAACAGAACTTGAAACTCTAAGGGAAACTAGACGCTAAAACCAGCAACTTGACACGACAATGCAACCGCAAATTCAACAAAGCAAAATACTGAAAAGACTATGCAAAGCCTCAGACTGGTTCGAATATGATGAACTAACCCTAAATTTTTTGTGGCTTTTTCGTGGACTATAGGTATGAAGAACAGACTCGGTCTAAACTACGAAAAACTGTAAAAACTCACCAAGCAACCTGGAAATCTGATACCACTTGATAGAGGCAAAGGTGTCCCGTCTTTCGATGAGATGGTGGCTTTCGTTTCGGAGGAAGTCGACTTTGACGATCCGACTATGAACGTGCGAGGACGTCGTGCCTTAGCAATCGCTAAACCAACTCCGAGAGGTTATTGACCATGCCGGAGCACGATCAACCTGACCACGAAGGTCTGTTTCCTGCAGGCAAACGAAGAACAAGCAAGAAACTAAGATTGCAATCTGGATATTGCGAATATAAGAGGAAAGCTTTATTGATCAAGGTGGGGTTCTATGACGCCTCTGTCTGGTCGTTGAACACAAACGAAGTACGCGAAGTTGGAGCTATGGTGAACTTTAATCTAAACAAGACCCAAAGTCTAAATGGCGCCCTAAGGGCTGTATATATGGAGGAAGAGGGGGGAATTTCATGGCCCTTGGAGAAGGGGTCCAAGACCAACCCTAACTCTTGTTTCCCCACACATACGGACTCTAAAAATAGCCTATACTTAATTATTTCAAAATTACATGGGCCTGGCCCAAAAATAAGGCGATGCAACACCTAGAATAGCCTTTGGACGGAATTTATGAAGTGGCATCCTGTATATTTCGTCCAAGGATTCATGCACTCCTTATGGTGGCTTCAAAGTCCTGAAATCATCACTTGTAACTCCGTTCTTGTTCCCCTTGCGCATGCCATCATCTCCATGTTTGGTCTTGCTCCAGTGTTCATCCCTCTTATCCATGCCATGCCCTTCATTTGTAAGCAAAACAAATGTATCCAATTTAGGCAGCATCATATTCTCATGAACATTAGAATCATTACCAAGAAACGAAAGTACCTGATAATTTAATTGGAGTGCGCGAGCTCTAGTAATTGGTCCAGTATGTATAGCAGCAGGGGATGTGGATGTAACAATGGTATTAGTGTCCTCATCATCGTCGGCACATTTATACAAGGAGTCAAATCACAAGGTCCCGCCTTCCAGCAGTAATGAGCCGTCAAATCAGAAAGGCCCTCGCCTCTCTTGAAACTGACCAAGCTAGACTGCCCCGCCCTCTAGCCTTTTAAAAAATGTATACTTTTGTACAGTAGTAGTTTCGATGGATTGCGCCATGGAGCAAAACTTACAAGATGAATTTTATAATTAAAGAAAAAAGGTGGTACATATAGAGAGCGCTCGTCGCCAAATTATGCATATAGTACTATTAAAAAAGCTAGTACGTGCTTAAATGGGGTGCTAAATTCTATTAAATAAATTAGCATACCTATTTAATTCTTGTGTTCTTATTATTTATGCCACTAGTTGTGTATCACTACTCAGTTTTGCCATTAGAAGTTACAACTACTCAAAAATGCCATCGATCCGTGAGATGCCTGCTCCAAAATGCAATTAGATATCCCAAAAATGCCATCGTTAAGTTAGATGTTTGCTCAAAAATGCCATTAGACATTGTTATTTTCACGTCAAACCCGTTGACCATGTTATATGACAAAAATATCTCACAACAATAAGTGTGGCCCCGCTTGTGAGGAGTAACCAAGCGAATAATTTTACAGGAAAATAAGAACGATGTTGGGATCAAGTAGGCCCCACACCTTATTTTACTGTAGTGAGATAGAGGGAGAGCTGGCATGTTGTTCCATCGGTATTTATGTCATTATAACATGGCAAAAGAGATTTGATTCACAATAATGGTGTCCAGCACAACACACCCCTGAAATAAAACTAAGCACCCTGAAATTCTTTGACAAAACTAAGCACCCTGAAATTCTTTGACAACTAAACTGCTGGCTATATGATGTTGGCCATATATATTTTACGTATATATGTGAAGAAACGAGTGGTAGTACTATACCAACTAAAAGATGAACTGTAACAAATACTAGTATGTACGTACCTAAGAGTTAAAGTAACGAGAAGGAACATAACATAGTTCTGTTGTGGGCTCAACACAACACACCCCTCAAATAAAACTAAGCACACCTGAAATTAAACTAAGCAACTAATCTGGTAGACACTGCATTAGAACCACCATGAGCAACGACACTTCCACCTTACTCGTACTCCTCGTCCACGTGCTCGACTTCGTCCTTGTCCCTCTTCCTCTTGGTCGATACTTCTTTGCTTGAACCGCACACTTGGTTCTTGCTCTTCATCCAACCCTTGTAGATATTGAAACAAAGGTAGTCATCCATTGCAGCATAGTGGATGTGGTCTATATCTAGTACATTCCACTGCCATGCACGATGAAACTTGGGTGGAGGTTTCTTCAGTTTACCGTACGAAGTATGAACCATGGGTCCTGCCACGGTCAGCATTGAAGACCGATCACGGGAGGGCACCAACCCATTCTTCTGGAGGTCCAAGGGGTTGCCTAAAACGAGGCCTATCCGACCTAGGACTATTCTGTCGTTCGTAAATTCTACAGTAACGACTTTGACTAGGCCGCCCTTGAGGAAGTTCTTAAATTCCTCACAGTCAACGTCGGCATGACATATGCAGTAGACCAAACATAAGTCATGGACGCAAACCTGGATCACGGAAGGCTTCATCTTCTCTTACTCCTTTAGATTCTTCTCTTTGTCCAGGGTTGTGGTGTACTCAACATCTAGCCCAGCGACCCACTCATCATTTGAGTTTTCGAACATGCATCTCAAGCGAGCAAGGCATCCTTTCACCGTCGTGGAAGAACGGGTGTAGATGACGTCGAACTCATCGCCGGTGATGGTTCTAACCATGTATTCACCGCTAATCATGGAGATTTGGGACGCCATGGATTTGGGAGGAGGGTTAGGATTAGTGGAACTGTCGTAATGTGAAAGGACAGGACGACTAGGAGCAAGCTGCCGTAATGTTAAAGGACGTCCGGGGACGAGTAGGAGCGAACTGCCAGCGGTTTTTTGATTGTAAAAATGCTGAGTGGGGCGTGCGAACGACAGGGTAGTGGATTTCCTGGTGGATAAATGGATTCATGCACAGTACTATGGGGGCCCAATTTGATGTCATGGCTACTCGACGCCCAATTAAATGGCTTACGATGTCATGTAAAGCGTCGGGAAAATTATAGGTGATACCGAGCTTTCCATTCTCCCATGATACGGGCTTCCGAGAGCCCTTGGATTTGAGATCAAACGGTTGCATGGCGTGATTATAGACCTATGGGTGAATATCCTATCCTGGAGGGTTATTCTGCAAATTTTTAGCAACTTAGCATGCGATCGTTCGATGTCAGATCCAACGGCTACCAGCAGCCCGTATCATGGTCACGCCTACCACAACCGTTGCCTCGCTCGCGCGGTCGCACCCTTGGAGATTTAACACGGTGCGTTAGGTTATCTAATGTTGGCATGTCATACATAGTCATCACTTAGTCACTCATACAACAAGGTTAGCTATACGGTTGGCTATAAGAGTGTTTTTTTACTTCTCTCTATATCTTTCTTCATAGTATTTATTGCATTTGCCAAGGAGTGACCTCTTCCAATGAAATGGTGCTTAGATGAGGTGCTAAGGGCATTAAATGTCTGAGAAACTCAAGTCCCCAATGCATAGGTGCTTAGTTTTTTGTTGCTAAGTTTGCTTCATTTAATTAGCTATAGACTCAAAATTGTCTTTTCACCTAGGTACACGCGCTTAGCACTGTTTCTTCCTGGGGTCACCAAACTAGTCTCTCTCTCTCTCTTCTTAATTAACTTGCCACATCAGATTTTATGCCTATGTGGCAGGCTTACCACCTGTACGAGCAAGTACAATAGTGGGCTACAAGCCTGCTTACATGGCATTTTTACATATGTGGAGGAAAGAGGCAAGGAAAAAGTGGAGGAGTGGGCTCTCATGCAAGAGCCAGCCTCTACATGGTGGAGCATTGGGATAGGCACCTGTATACCATGGAGGTGGCCAGGAATCGGGAGATCATGCCAGTCGTTGCACCGCAGTTAAAATGATAATGGCAAGTCTAATCATGGGGCCCCACCTGTCCAGCAGTAACTCGCTGTCAAATCACATAGCCCTACGTTTGCAGCAGCCTACTCCCTCATCTTCTCGCGTCTCTGTCGAACCGACTAGGCGGAACTGCCCCACCTACCGCGCGGGAAAAGCCCTGCCCTCGACTTTTAAATAGTACAGTATACTAATTTTGTATCCATGGATTGCGCCATGGAGCAAAGCCTCAAGAAAATGGTGGTACACATGTACAAAGTATATAGCACGCCCGTCACGTTCGCGTCGCACCCAACACGGTCGGTTGGTCTGGCACGCCGCTCTCCAAATGGAACATGCATCATATTGCGTTTGCACACACATGTGGGCCCGCAATTGAGGACCGACCATAGGCACACTCCCCGGCCCCACAAGTCGGGTGAGTTAATAGAAGAGAGAGACAAGCGATAGTACTAGAGAAGTGTTGTATAGATATTGGTGCCTGGACGATCTCTGCATGACTCGGAAGATCAGTTTGTCCATGCATGTGACCAGACTCCAGCAGACACGCCTGCATTGGCTATCATCTACATATCATCCAGGCTGTGCTGTACAGGGCTGTAGTTCCGATGAGAAATCTAAAAAAGGTTTATTGTCATCTCGCAATATTAGGTGTCATGTGCTTCGGACCACTGCGAGGGTTAAACAGCGACAACTGAGTTCCTGCAAGGCGCTGGTCATTGGGGGCACATGCACGAAGACTACTCGGCTGCCATCTAGCTCAAGCCGGCTATGTTAATTAGGACATCTATTGATGGACCCTTTCTACGAGTTTATCTTTAATTTGAGCTTTGATCATCCTCTAGTTTGTTCGTCGGGATTCATGTTGTCTCCTTTGGGCAGTGAGGTTATGGTTTCTTGTTACGTGGCATTTTTTCGTGTTATATGTTATAGTCCGGTGCTTCAGATTAAAATGACGACAACTACTCCAACGGGGCACGTGCATGAAGACTTCTCGACAGTCATTGACGAGGTCAAACTGGCTCCGGTAGACAAAAGAAAACTAGTACTCCACTATATAGGCAGGAGCCTCTGCGCTTGCTTGCTAGTGTTGCTATCTTCACACTATCTCGTCCTCTCCATATCTAAACACGAAAGTGGTGGCCACACTCTCTCTCTGCTCACCGCTAGTTACAGATCCAACGGATCCTCTCCGCCGGGGAAGGTGAGAAGGTGCAACATTCACGCGGTCGTCCTTGGCGACGGCTCTTACCCACTGCCGGTGCGTCCCGATCAGCGTGCCTTGCCGTTCTCTCACAAGCACCACTGGCTAGGGAGGGCCTCCGACCCCTTCTTCCTTGCTGTCGTAGTGTGGGCAGATCCGGCCTCCCATTGCCCACCTAGCGACATCCCGACGACCCTCAGGTATAACTTCCTTCGAAATCGGCCTTGCTCTACTTCCCGATCTCCTGACGTCGCTGCATTTGTATCTTTTACTATTTCTCAGGCCCCCTCGTAGATAGGATCGATCGGCTGTTCGAAACCCACCTAAATTTTTACTATTAAGAGGTAAAACTAGTTCATGCACTCGAATCTAGTACTACTTGGTTCAAACAAGGAAGAAAGGGGGTGGGGTGGGGAAAGATTTGTTACATGAAACTAGGACTTGGTCGAAAGAGGAAATAATGGGGGCAAAAAGTAGTAGAGACTGGCTATCCAACTGGTCTCTTGGTGTAATAGGGAAATAAAGGGAAACGTAGTACAAACTCAATATAAACCCAATCTATTGCTTGAAAAAGGAAAGAAAGTGGGGACTAGGGGACAAGTAAACAGAGTAAGTCCAGCACTAGATTTACTAGCCTCACATAGTATAAGGTGGCTATACCGAACAAAAATGGGACCAACCCAGATACCCAGTTCTGATGTTTGTTGCCCCGAGCCACTCTTATGTAATGCCACTGGTAAAATGTAGCAGTCACACTGTTAAAAGTAAGGACACGTTAAACCAATGTTGTTTTCAATGTAATGCCTCCAGTAATATGAATCAATGGCACCTTTATTCATGTCCTGCTAAATTTCCCATTAGGATAAGTTGCTTCTTTTCGTTAGAAATGCAACTGTCCTAGTCCGCCTACTCTTCCGTGCCGAAATACCAACTCTGTAGCAGCTTTTAATGTAATGTTGCTGGTAAAATGAAGCAATGGCACCATTAAAGTAATGTCGTATTTAACGGTTGTCATAGTTAATCCTAATGCCCACACTAATATCTAGCAATGCTACTACTTTAGAATTTGCTACTGTCCTTGTAGGATTGCCATTCAGATAAGGAACATGCTTCTTTTCATTTGATGTATGTTTCATCACTTGTTAGTCACCGTCCTTTCCACCTTTTTTGTGCAAACAGAGATATACATTTCACACTTGATCTTAGTTGAACTGCACAAATGGTATCCAAATTATAGTTGAACATTCAAGGAGCTTCACGACCAACCTTGATGTTGCTCAATTTTATTGCAACTAATGAAGAAGCTCTGTGGGTTTCATTTTCTGATGGAAATGGAACCGGGGTTGGAGCCCTTTTCTTAAAAAAATGAAGAAGAAGCTGCTAGTTCATGTGACATTGCTTCATTTTAGGTGAACTGTACCAAAAGGTCCCATGAATTGAATCATCCATGTTGGTGACTAGTGTCATCCCTTCTACCATGGCGTTGACTGCACATATGGTTCCCATTACGAGGTATGTTCATTTTTGGTCTAACCCTTTGCCAAAGATCCTGCATGTTGAATCTGCTCTTGTGCTACTGTTTTGGCACTGCCATGATAAAGCAGTAATGTTATTATTTTGCACCTTAATCTAGTGGCACTATTAATTTGAGGCAATGTTTTGGCACCGTTAGTGCCACTAATTTTTTATATATCGAAAGTGGGGGTTTCCTCCGATTTCATTAAAGAAACCCAACCATAGAGAACCATTATCCGACAACATCTCAGTGTAAACGGGCAGTTACGCAACTACTACTAGAACGGACTGAGTACTAGTAGGAGACAAGTTCGCCACATAAGCTTGGCAGGTCGGGGGATGCAGCACCAGCTCGACCAAGTTTGGATTACAACCCAAATGCTACCACAGAAACATCAGGGGTGCAGATAGGGACTGAAAGAGACATCTTTAGCATCCTAGTCTAAGCACCTCTGGCTCCATCCTTGCGACGCACGGTGCACCTCGTTTGCCACCTGCTCGACCCTAGTGCCACTGATAAAATGAATTAATAATACAGTTAAAATAGAGTGAGTGTCCTCTCTATCATTTCATTTCCAATGTAGATAAAGAAAGTGCTTCTCTTTGTTAGTATATGTTTCATCAACTAGTCCCATTGTTAATGTTTAAGCGTTTCTGCAAACTGGGGTGCTTAATTTTTGTTGATCTGCACAAAAATAGAGATTGGAATGTCTCAAGGCCCCTCATTGTACTACCGCTATACAGTAATGTTCATCACTGGCAAAAGGTGTATCGAGGAGACTTGGGCCGATTTCCAGTATGAGGCGTACCGTATGAGGCGTCGCAGGGCCCATCTCGCCCTCGCAGCATGGCATACTATGATTCTACCAAAATATTTTATTCTACTTATTAGTGTATGTTTCATCAACTAGTGCCACTATAATGTAATCACGCTTTTTCATTATCTGTGGAAACAGGGTTATTCAGCTGCATTTTGGTGGAACTGCACAAATGTACGGATGGAACCAACATATATGCAGACTGTGAGGTGTGCGAAGTAAAAATTACCGACACCAACCATGTTCCATGCATGCATTGGCATCCACCGCCACCAGTGGGATGTGTGGCGCTCTCTATGGACGGATCTTTCTCGGCAGCAAATCCTCTAACCAAATACTAGTAGCTTATATTGGCAATTTTCTAGGGAGTACTCTTTTCTGAAAGAAGCACCAATCTATTTTTCTTTATTTGTACACAGTGTCACAACTTTGACCCAAAGGTCTAGAGCTATTTTAGGGTGATTGGCGTAGTACTCGGAGACTGGTCGTCAGCATGATTTTCATTAGCTGTCACACTGATTGTAAGCATGATAAGATGGAAGACTGGGTTAGTGCGAAGCTTACCTTAAACCCCACCGCCGCCGTTGAAACGAGGCGAGCGTCGAGGGAACCGTGGAGAACGGTGGGGAAGCAACGTCGCGCCATCCCGCCTCCTCTTGCGATGAGAGAATGAATACTCCTGTGGCCCCGATTGGCTCTGCACCCTCACGAACGACACACCGTACTCGATCGATTCGTTATCCTCTGGGTGCTCGACCTTCGACCTGTACGCCCACCACCTCCGCCTGAATTTTGCCTCGGGCGAATCTGTCTGCTCCATCGCCTAGAGAAGATACTCGATGAACTCGAAGGACTGTGGCGTGACTGCCGCCGAGGAGTACGTCGCCGCCGTCTCGCTCTTTCGCATACATTGCCACATGGCCCTCACCGTCCTCGAAATATCCCAATCATTGTCAAACCAAGTAAGGATCTCCTTCAACCCGGCTAACTTTGCCTGGTCGCCGCCGGCGATCTGCCTGATTCACCGTTGCATCCTCTCCATAGATGTCCTTCTGAGTGGTCTGGTGCTAGCTTTGGAAGATGGGAGGAGAGACGGTGGTCTTGCAATAGAGAAGAGGGAGAGGCGAGACGGTGGTTTTGGAATGGAGATGATGGAGAGGAGAGGGGGTGGTTTTGCAATGGAGAAGAGGGAGAGGCGAGACGGTGGTTTTGGAATGGAGATGATGGAGAGGATAGGAGGTGGTTTTGCAATGGAGAAGAGGGAGAGGCGAGATGGTGCTTTTGGAATGGAGATGATGGAGAGGAGCGTGCGGCAGCGATTTAGGATTGGACCAGAGGGCCGCCGCGTTGTGACTGGATCAAAATCAAAATCAATTTACCCTTTAATTAAGAAAGCGATCCCACATTAACTAGTCTCCCTTTTATTCTGGGTCATAATTGACCATGATTTAAAAAATGAAATATATGTTATACGTTGCAAAAATAATATAATTTGAAAGTACATTCAGATACGAACCAAACGATAAAATTTTTGGTGACATGCATTCACATTTTGCTTGTCAAATACAGTACGTGGTCAAACTTTCACCAAAAATATGCAAAACAAAAAAAATGCTTCCAAGACCAGCGCCGCTCCTCTCCCCTTGAACCACCGCCGCTCCTCTCCCCTTGAACCACCGCCGCTCCTCTCCTGTTCCAATCTAAATCCAGCGCCACTCCTCTCCTCTTCCTTTTCAAAACAAACGCCCCTCCTCTCATGTCCCAATCCAAAACCAGCGTCGCTCCTCTCCTGTTCTAATCCAAAACCAGCTCTGCTCCTCTCCTCTTCCATTCAAAAACCACTGCCGGCGAGTGAAGGTGCTGTGGAGAAGTAGATCGACGGAGGAGTACAACCGATACGTGAGGATCGCAGACGGAGACCCCGTGAAGCTAGCTAGGATGTCGGAGATACAGTCTTGGTTCGACAACAAGGACAAACTAGCGGCGACGGTGACATCCATGGCCAAATGTCTGCAATAGAGCGAAAAGGTGGCAATACTCCTGAAGGGAGTCGCGCGGGAGTACATAGAGCTGTTCCTCTGGGCCATGGAGCAAACAGATTCACCTAATACGACCGTGAGGGAGCGGTGGTGGGAGTATCGATCCCAGATGGAGCATCCACCAGAGATTGAAGGATCGGGCATCTACAGGGTGCCGTTTGTGAGGGTGTCGTGCCAGACCGAGCCGGTGGAGTCTTCGTCGACCGAACCCAACTGCAAGAGGAGAAAAGCAGTTGGCCTAATGACGCTTCCCCACCATCCTCTCCCTCGCCGTTCACATCGTCTCATGGGGCGGCTGTCTGTGACCGAGGAATAGGAGGGGACTGCCCCCCAGCCCAATAGTCGGGTAGGTTGTGAATTGTCAGGAGGAGCTTAGGGTTATCAGTATTTGCAGGTTGTGAATTGTGTTTTTGCGTATTTTGAGAGTACTTTCAGAGATGAATGTCTTTTGAATTTCAGGTTTGCACTACTGAGCATATGAAGTATTTTATGAATTCTAGAGATCTATTTTTAGCACTTCAAAAATGTAGTTTCATAGGAGTATACAAGTGTAGTGGTAGAGGCAAAGGTGTCCCGTCTTTCGATGAGATGGTGGCTATCATTTGGAGGAAGTCAACTTTGACGACCCGACTATGAACGTGCGAGGACGTCGCGCCTTAGCAATCGCTAAACCAACTCTGAGAGGTTATTGACCATGCCGGAGCACGATCAACCTGACAACGAATGTCTGTTTCCTGCAGGCAAACAAAGAATAAGCAGGAAACTAAGATTGGAATCTCGATATTGCAAATATAAGAGGAAAGCTTTGTTGATCAAGGTGGGGTTCTGTGACGCCTTTGTCTGGTCGTTGAACACAAACGAAGTACGCGAAGTTGCAGCTATGGTGAACTTTGAATCTAAACAAAACCCTAAGTCTAAACGGTGCCCTAAGGGCTGTATATATGGAGGAAGAGGGTGGAATTTCATGGCCCTTGGGGAACGGGTCCGAAACCAACACCATCTCTTGTTTCCCCACACATACGGACTCTAAAAATGGCCTATACTTATATATTTCGAAATTACATGGGCCTGGCCCAATAATAAGTTGACGCAGCACCTAGAATAGCCTTTGGATGAAATTTATGAAGTGGCATCTTGTATATTTCGTCCAAGGCTTCATGCACTCATTATGGTGGCTTTAAAGTCCTGAAATCATCAGTTGTAACTCATTACCCCAGTACGTCCAAGGCTTCATGCACTCATTATGGTGATGCAGGTAGCAACTAGGCCTTGGTGCGAGCGACCTCCTCCAGGGTACCCATTACCCTTGTACGCCCAAGCCGAGGGCTCAGGAGGAAGAGGCGGCGAGCGGCGCCGCGCACGCCGCGGCCATGGTTGCCGCACCGCAGTGGCGCGCGTCGCTGTCCCTGGGGTCCATGCCGCGGACACCTCGCGCGAGCTTGTGCTGTGGGCGGCGATGCCTCTCTGAGTACTTGGATCCGCTTCCCCTCCTTCTTCTCCGCCGAGATGCCGCCGAGGGGGCCTCTCGATCTTTGGCTGCAGCACGCCGACCGCGATGCACCGACGACTGGAGCGGAGGTTGAGGCCATCTTGTCGGGGAAGATCTTCATGACCAGAGGCTGGGGTGAAGTCGCTCGGGTGTGCCATGCGGAGGGCGCCCTCGCGATTCATTTCAAGTACGATGGCGCCTCCATGTTGTTCTCCAAGGTCTTCAACGCAGAAGGCCGCCGCCTAGGGTGCTGCTCCGGAAGGGACCGCCAGGATGGTTTTGCAGCAGGGGTAGGGCCCGATGTCCGCGTCGCCAGCAGCACCTCTAGAGGTAGCAGCGGCGCCTGGGAGTCCAGTGATTCTCCCGAGTTCTACGAGACTCCGGAGACGAGCGACGACAATTACGTGCCCTCGAGCTCGCGCTGAGCCTGTGGCAGGTCTGCGGCGCCCGGTCGCCGCCGCCGCCGCTGACCTGGATGAGGTTGGCGCCGGCTTCACGTGGCCCACTGTTGATGATGGCGTCGGCCACTGGGGCGTGTGTAGATAGGACTTCTTAAGGTTCTGTTCCCTGCGAGGAATCCAGAAGTACCCTGCGGGGGCTTGTAAAGGGTCTGCATTGTTCTTGTTGATATTATCCTGATTATGAAGTTGTGTGTGTGCGTGTTCCATTTCGGCTCGGTTTCCCCTTTCCAACCTCGCGACAGTTTGGTGCTTTACGCTGACAGGTCCCGGTCCCCAGGCAGGCTTCAACCGTCGCTGGTATGCCAGGTCACGATGCCGTGGTCAAGGCGAGGAGGTGAGCGGCCCGAGGTCTAGTAAGAGTTCCTGAGGCGCGATACTCAGGAGGTCCCCTTTAGCGCCCAAGCGACCGCCGAGAGGTAAGAAAGGGAGAGTACGTTGCCGTAGCGGGGCAGCACAAATATGAACTTCATGTCATAGCGATTGATTGAGCATGGAACTTATCTCGGCAGCCCAGGGTCGGCCCTTCACAAGATGCCAGGCTCGTGCTCAGGCGGTCGTGGCTCAGCCAGGTTGGGCGTGCACGAGTCTTCCTACCCTGCCATGCTATCCTTCGTGCTCTACGTCCTTAGGTCCTGGCCCTCGAGCGAGCTCAGCCGCCACTGGTATGCCAGGTCGCGATGCCGTGGTCAAGGCCAGGGGGTGAGGTGTTGTAGGGTGAAACCCTAGAAGGGATCTTTTCACACTTGGAGGGGGAAAAGAGGAAGAACTCTCAAGAACACAAAGTTATATTCACTCAAAACAAACCCAATATCACATCCACTAGAGTGGCACACAAGAGATCCACAAGATTACATGAACAATTCAAGGAAAATAGGACTAGGTAAGTTCTTCCCACTAGGTGAGGTCTTGATCTTGATCTCCTTCAAGAGAAGGGCTTGATAATCCCAAGGATTCTTCCCAAAGATGGGTCTTGATCTCCAAGAGGAGGAGGATACCAGGAGCAAAGCTCTCTTTGGTGTTCTAAATACTTTGCTAACCTCACAAATGACCTAGGGGATCACCTTATATAGTCTAGGGGGCAAAACAAGTGAAAAGAGGGGGTACAAAAGGCCAAGAGGCCGAAGGCATGCGGCTGGACCGGACCGGACGGGACCGGGCACCCGGGCAACCTGGGCCGGGCACCCGGCCTGCTCAGGAGGCGGCTGGTGGGGGGCCAGGCACCCGGGGGCGCGCTGGAGGCCAGCTGGCGGGGAGGCCAGGCACCCGGGGCAGCGCCCAGCGGCTGGGAGGCGGGGACCGGGCACCCGGCCAGCCAAGGCTCGGGCACCCGGTGGCTAAGGAGCCAGGCACCCGGACCAGGTCGGGGCAGCTCCCAGGAGGAGTGGCCGGGCACCCGGGGCTCTAGGGGCCGGGCACCCGGGGTGTCCAGGGGGGTTCGGCTCTTGCTTCTTCTCCTTCTTCTCTTCTTTTCCTAGCTCTGGGGTCGTTCGAGTCTCCTTCTTCTCCTTCTCACGGTCATCTTCTTGATACCTAAGAATGGACAACGTTTCCGATGATGGTAGAATCCTATTCTCACATGGATCAAAACGAGACTCAAAGAGGAGAGAGTCAACCTCGTTCTCGATGGCGCGGGCACGTGCTCTTGTCATCGGGCCACTTGGTGCTTGCGGTGGTGATGGAGTGTCAGTGCGAGTAGACAAGGGATGCTCCGCATCATCTCCCCCCCTTGGGAGAGATCCGTCTACGGATCATGCTCTTCATCACCATGGTACTTTGTCAAGTCCTTGACGTTGAAGATGTCACTTATGTTGTACTTGTCACGTGGGATGTCGATCTTGTAGGCGTGGTCATTGTAGCGTGCTAGCACCTTGAATGGACTGTCGGCTCTTGGGAGAAGTTTGGACTTGCGTTCTTTGGGGAAGCGGTGTTTGCGTAGATGTATCCATACTTGATCACCCGGTTGGAACACCATTGGAGACTTGTTGATGTTGAGCTTGGAGGCTAGTCGTTGTACTTGGCGCTCGATCGTGGAACGTGTTTCTTCATGCATCTTCTTGAGGTACGTGTCTCTTGTGCTTGCGTCCATGTTAGCTCGTTCTTGAAGCGGTAGAGGGAGGATGTCCAATGGCGACAAAGGGTTGAAGCCGTAGACAACCTCGAAGGGGTACTTGCCGGTTGTAGAATGTCTTGTGCGATTGTAGGCGTACTCAGCAATGGGAAGGCACTTCTCCCACTCCTTGATGTTCTTCATTATCAACACGCTTAGGAGAGTTGCAAGCGTCCGGTTGGTGACTTCCGTTTGGCCATCGGTTTGAGGGTGGTACGGCGTGGAGAAGAGGAGCTTGATTCCAAGCTTGGCGCATAGCGTCTTCCAAAAGTAGCTTAAGAACTTGACGTCCCGATCTGACACAATTGTCTTTGGCACACCGTGCAACCTCAAGATTTCCCTACAAAATAGATTGGCAACATGTGAAGCATCGTCTATCTTATTGCATGGGATAAAATGAGCCATTTTAGAGAATCGATCCACAACAACAAACACGGAGTCCTTGCCATTTTGAGTCCGAGGCAATCCAAGCACAAAGTCCATGCTAATGTATTCCCAAGGTTGGTGTGGAATAGGTAAAGGCATATGTAAACCATGGGATTGAGATTGTGACTTAGCTTTGCAATATGTAGTGCAACGTTGGTGAAGCGGGCGACATCACGAAACATCTTGGGCCAAAAGTAGTTCTTGGAGATCGTGGCATACGTCTTGTCGCGTCCAAAGTGTCCCATGAGTCCACCTCCATGAGCCTCTTGCAAAAGTAACAAAGGAAGAGAGGACTCGGGAATGCATAGTTTGTTAGCTCTCATAAGATAACCATCTTTGATATAGTATTGTTCCCAAGAAGTATGCGTCACACACTTAGCATAAGGAGTAGCAAAATTCACATCGTGCTCATATAAATCTTTGATATGTTCAAATCCAACAACATTCAATTCAAGTTGAGTAAGTAACATGCATTTGCGGGAAAGGGCATCCACCACAACATTCTCTTTACCCTTAATGTACTTGATCACATAGGGGAAAGATTCAATAAATTCACTCCATTTAGCATGTCGTTGATACGTCTCCGTCGTATCTATAATTTTTTATTGTTCCATGCCAATATTATTCACTTTCATATACTTTTTGGCAACTTTTTATATTATTTTTGGGACTAACATATTGATCCAGTGCCCAGTGCCAGTTCCTGTCTGTTGCATGTTTTATGTTTCGAGAATATCCATATCAAACGGAGTCCAAACAGGATAAAAACGGACAGAGCTTATTTTTGGAAAATATGGAAAATTCCAGAAGAAAAATCCACGCGAGACGGTGCCCGAGGTGGTCACGAGGCAGGGGGGCGCGCCCCTCCCCCCTGGGCGCGCCGCCTACCCTCGTGAGCCCACCGTAAGGCGGTTGATGCTCTTCTTTTGCCGCAAGAAAGATAATATTCGGAAGAAAAATCACAGAAAAGGTTTCAGGCCAATCGGAGTTACGGATCTCCATATATATGCGAAACGGTGAAACAGAGCCAGAACAGAACACAGAAACAGAGAGATAGATCCAATATCGGAGGGGCTCTCGCCCCTCCCAAGCCATGGGAGCCAAGGAACAGAGGGGAAACCCTCTTCCCATCTAGGGAGGAGGTCAAGGAAGAAGAAGAAGGAGGGGGGCTCTCTCCCCCTTGCTTCCGGTGGCGCCGGAACGCCACCGGGGGCCATCATCATCACCGCGATCTTCACCAACACCACCGTCATATTTCACCAATGTCTCCATCACCTTCCCCCCTCTATCTACAGCGGTCCACTCTCCCGCAACCCGCTGTACCCTCTACTTGAACATGGTGCTTTATGCTTCATATTATTATCCAATGATGTGTTGCCATCCTATGATGTCTGAGTAGATTTCTATTGTCCTATAGGTGATTGATGAATTGCTATGATTGGTTTGAGTTGCATATTTTATTGGTGCTGTCCTATTGTGCCCTTCGTGTCGCGCAAGCGTGAGGGATTCCCGCTGTAGGGTTTGCAATATGTTTATGATTGGCTTATGGTGGGTGGCGTGAGTGACAGAAACACAGACCCGAGTAAGTAGGTTGTTCGCGTATGGGATAAAGGGGACTTGATACTTTAATGCTATGGTTGGGTTTTTACCTTAATGAATCTTTAGTAGTTGTGGATGCTTGCTAGAGTTCCAATCATATGTGCATATGATCCAAGTAGAGAAAGTATGTTAGCTTATGCCTCTCCCTCAAATAGAATTGCAATAACGATTATCGGTCTAGTAACATAGTCAGTTGCCTAGGGACAATTCCACAACTCCTATCACCACTTTTCCGTACTTGCTATATTTACTTTAGTTGTGTCTTTACCTTAACAGCCCCTACTTTTATTTTCGTGCTCTTTACTTTCTTGCAAGCCTATCCAAAAACACCTACAAAGTACTTCTAGTTTTATACTTGTTCTAGGTAAAGCGAACGTCAAGCGTGCGTAGAGTTGTATCGGTGGTTGATAGAACTGGAGGGAATATTTGTTCTACCTTTAGCTCCTCATTGGGTTCGACACTCTTACTTATCGAAAGAGGCTACAATTGATCCCCTATACTTGTGGGTTATCAGTCGTTTACTCAACTTGGTTTGGCCTTTAAGGTACTTAAGTGTCTCATGATCGGTATGTATGACAAACTCATGTGGTCTAAGATAATGTTCCCAAGTATGTAACACACGCACGAGAGCATACAATTCTTTATCATAAATGGGGTAGTTAAGTTGAGCACCGGATAGTTTTTCACTAAAGTATGCAATAGCTCGCTTTTCTTGCATCAAAACTCCACCAATTCCATTACCACTAGCATCACAATGTACCTCAAAAGTTTTGTCAAAGTTGGGCAAGCGAGAATCGGAGCATGAGTAAGCAAGGATTTGAGCTCATCAAAAGCGGTGGATTGCGAGGGTCCCCAAACAAAAGGAGCATATTTCTTACTCAAGGCATGCAACGGTGCGGCAATAGTGCTAAAATCTTTCACAAAGCGATGATAGAAACTCACAAGGCTAAGAAAACTTTGCACTTGTTGCAAATTGGTTGGTTGTGGCCAAGTTTTAATTGCTTCAATTTTAGACTCATCCACATGGACACCCTTTGAGGAAACAACAAAACCCAAGAAAACAAGCTTGTCGACACCAAAAGTGCACTTTTTCATGTTTGCATAGAGACGTTCCTTGCGAAGAGTTTGCAAAACAGCCCTAACATGTTTTAGATGTTCTTTGATGGATTTGCTAAAAACAAGTATGTCATCGAAGTAGACCACAACAAAAACTCCAATGTAAGGACGAAGCACAAAATGCATAAGACGCATGAAAGTACCGGGAGTTTCCGATAAACCCATAGGCATAACCAACCACTCGTACAATCCAAATTTGGTTTTGAAAGCGGTTTTCCATTCATCACCTTCTTGTATATGAATTTGATAGTGACCACTTTTAAGATCAATTTTTGAGAAAATAGTGGCACTGCTAAGTTCATCTATCATATCATCTAAGCGAGGAATGGGATGCCTATAACGAACGGTGATAGCATTGATGGGTCTACAATCGGAGCACATGCCAAAAGTACCATTTTGCTTGGGCACAAGTATAACCGGAATGGCACAAGGGCTTAAGCTTTCACGTACATGACCATTGTCGATTAGTTGTTGTACTTGCCGTTGGATCTCCTTTGTTTCTTCGGGGTTCACACGGTATGGAGCTTTGTTCGGAAGAGGAGCGCCAGGGATGAGGTCGATCCTATGTTCAATGCCACGTAGAGGAGGAAGACCAGGAGGTAGCTCATCGGGAAAGACATCCTCGAATTCCTGCAACAAATTTGAAAACACTAGAGGAAGAGGATTAGGATTGTTAGTTTTTGTTACCTCATCCTTGCATAGGAGGACAAAGTGGATGACACTCGATGGGTTCTCACACACTTCTCTCATCTCTCTTTTTGTGGCTAGGAGGACTAAGTTTTTCTCTCTTGGCGAAGAGGTGCTCAATTTTGGCTTGTGGCTCTCATTTTCTTTTTGGTGGTTCACTCTCTCTCTAGGATCTCCTCGATGGGTGGAAGCTTGCTTATCGACGATCACTTGGCTTGGTGACATTGGACGAAGCACATATTCTTTGCCTTTCATCTTGAAGCTGTAGTGGTTGGTTCGTCCGTTGTGCATGACTCCGCGGTCGAATTGCCAAGGCCTCCCCAAGAGGAGATGGCACACGGACATCGGGACCACGTCGCACTCCAAGGTGTCCTCGTAGGCGCCGACCTTGAAAGAAACTTGCACCGTATGGTCCACTTGAATAGTCCGGAGTCGCTTAACCATTGCACCTTGTAGGGGTGAGGATGCTTCTTCTTGACCAATTGAAGCTTGGAACATAGCTCTTCACTTGCCAAGTTGTGATTACTTCTGCCGTCGATGATGACTTTGACGGAACGCCCATTGATGCCGGCCTTTGTGTGGAAGATGTGGCACCATTGGTCTTCGTCTTGGTGGTGTTGGAGCGTCAATACCTTGGAGACCACGAGAGAGGGACTTGAATCATTGTCGCAAAACACTTGATCATCTTCATCTTCGTTCACGCACCGATGCCTGGCCACGTGCTCAATGGCTTTCATTTCTTCTTCACTCATCGAGTCATATGTGCCATCGTCGTTGAAGATCATTGTATGCTTGTTGGTGCATTCGAAGGACTTGTGTCCTCAGCCACCACATGTGAAGCACTTGAGTGAACTTGTCTTGATGGTGTCGGTTGGTGGTGCCGAAGATGAGGAAGACTTGGGCTTGTAGGTGCTTGCCGGAGCATGAGTCGAGGAGGGCGTAGCTTGCTTGGAACTCGACTTGTCGCTGGTACTTGGTGATGCTCTAGTTGATGTAGGAGGTGCTGAAGTTGCGGGAGCTTGAGAGTAGGAGCCGTAGGTCTTGGACGAGTACTTGGCGTACTTGAAGTCATCTTGGACTTGTCGCTCGGCCTTGGTCGCTTGATGAACTAGCTCGATGAGGTTTGAGTATGGTTGGAAGTCGGCAATCCGCTTGCTTGGATGGTTGAGGCCATTCAAGAAGCGTGCCATTGTTTGCTCGTCGTCTTCCTTGACATTGGCTCGTATCATGGCAATCTCCATTTCTTGGTAGTATTCTTCCACCGTCTTCATGCCTTGTTTGAGGAGTTGCAACTTCTTGAAGAGATCATGGGTGTAGTGTGTAGGCACGAATCGAGCTCTCATGACATCCTTCATGGCCGCCCAAGTTGTGATTGGTGGTTCGCCTCTTGTACGTCGTCGCTCAAGCACTTGTTCCCACCAAATGAGAACGTAGTCTTGGAACTCGAGGGAGGCCATGGCGGTCTTCTTTTCCTCATTGTAGTTGTGAAGACGGAAGATTTTGTCCACCTTCAAGGCCCCTAAGAGATACTCTTCGGGATCATTGCTTCCTGAGACCTTGGCCATGGTGAACTTGATCTTGCCATATCGGAGTTCTTCATCGGAGTAGCGGTTTTGATGTCGATCTTGCCGTGGAGGAAGGTCCTCAAATGCTCGTTCCTCGAGATGTCGCTCTTGGCATGGAGGAGGGTCTTGAAGCACTTGTTCCGCTTGGTGACGTTCTTGTCTTGGAAGAGGACGATGGATATGCGTTTGGTTGCGCCTTTCTTGTTGCTCATCGTGTCTCGCGGCTTCTTCTTCTATCTCTTGACGAAGAGCTTCATCTTGTTCACGTGCTTCCCGACCGCGTTGGGCAATGGCCCGTGTGGAGTCTCGTAGTGCATCGGGGGCCGCTTGAGCTTGAACTTCACACCGTAGTTGTTGTTGGCGAAGTGCTTCGGCATCTTGTTCCTCTTGGTGTAGGCGCGCTCGTTCCTCCTGCTCTCGACGGATGGCGTCTTCGTCTTGAGGTTGTTGCCGTGGCACTTGTGGAGGCATTTGCTCTTGCTCCCTCGGTAGTTGCTCTTGGTGTCACGCCCTTTCACGTGCTCGAACTCGATCTTGTAAGCCATTGCCATGGAATGGATTTTCTTGAGCATGGCGATCTTGGGGAGCATCACGTCGCGGGACTCGAGCTCGGGGAGGACTTGTATCATAAGAGGAGTAGTCTGAAGAGTGTCGACTTGAGCGGTGGCTTGAGTGGTGCCGTCTTGTTGAAGTAGATGAGGAAGGCGGGCGTCGCACGATCATGTTGCGGAGCTCCTCCATTTATGTAGTGAACTTGTCGTCGATGTAGTCACGGTTCCTTGCTTCCGCTTGACGAACGTCGGCGGCGAGTCGGTCGAGGCGTTCATCCAAGGCCTCATTTTCTTGATCGAGAGCTCTTTGCGTGATGAAGAAGTGATTCTTGGTGACGAAGTCATTATCACCATCTTGCTCCACGAAAAGCGGGTTCGCCGACGAACTTGGCCTATCCATCATAACCAAGGGGGTGAGTAGCAAAGTGAGAGAACAATACCGTAGTTACCTTTTTCGAGGATTGAGGATGTAACAAGTGTCACTCAATGTATTGCCTCAATAGTAGAATTGGAACCGGGTTTGTTTCTCACACCTACAAGTAAAAGGCTTATGGAGGAGCTCGGTTAGGATGGTGGAATTTTTTTCAAGAAAATGTTAGTCAAGATATCGATAAGGTTGAGAAGGTTCACAAAAATGCAAGTAAAGCAAATAGATCAAAGCCAAGGATATCACTAGGAACACACACACGGAATATAGATGGGATCCGCACAACCAAGGGGTGAGCTCAAAATGTGCAACCACGGATAATGCTCTTGTTGTGCGAATGCTAGAGAGACGCTAGCTCGATTGCTCAAATGGGCTAGATACGCATGTGCACCAACCTATAA
Source organism: Aegilops umbellulata (assembly GCA_032464435.1). Taxonomy (NCBI): domain Eukaryota; kingdom Viridiplantae; phylum Streptophyta; class Magnoliopsida; order Poales; family Poaceae; genus Aegilops; species Aegilops umbellulata. The sequence continues at coordinate 211,955,266 of CP136058.1, forward strand.
GAGAAACGTGCCGTCTTCAATCCCAAGTATGCTATGTATGTGATGACCAAGATGATATGCAAAATGGCTCAATGCTATTGCTTATAAGCTCTTTGTGTCTCCTCTTTTTGCTTAAAAGCTTGTCTTTTTTTTCTACTATGCTTGATGCTCGAGTCAAGTATGGTATGAGACAAGTAAGTAATATATGCACGGGAGAGACTTATGGCACTAAGATGATAACAAGATCACTACGGTGCACAATAGCGTGGCCCGGCAATTCTCAACTCGCTAGTCTCGATGGGTAAGCAACGCAAAAGGCTCGGGCTATCAATGCAAAAGCAAGGTAAGGAGTAAGTGTCGTCGAGGTTACTGTCCTTTCTTACGGTTAGCGGTGACGATGACTCTGAGGTGATGATGAATGTCACGCGCTCCTAAGTAGCGGAAACACCTTAGGAAACGCAAATCGCAACTCAAAATCGGTCAAATGCAGAAGGTGGGTGTTTTTGTGAAGATTTTTGGATGGTGTCTAATGGTGGTGGGGATGATATATGTGGATGGGGGATGTCAAGAGCTTCCAAACGAGCTAAAGAACACAAAAAATGGACTTGGGATGTGGAAGTATTGGCCAAATTTGTGATGTAGTTGGGCTGATTCGGGGGGGGGGGTGCGGGCACCTGAGGGTGGAGGGTGCGGGTGCCCGGGGTGGTCAGGGGAAAATGGCCCGGGGGTGCGGGTGCCCAGTGGTTCGAGGTGCGAGCACCCGGTGGTCGTTGATTTGGGCGGAAAATTTGGGGGAAATGCAAGATTTCGTGGATTTTGGGGTGGGAAGGGTGGGGATTGTTGGGGAGCGCCTAGATCCACTTGCCAGACATCAAATCCATGGACCAAAACAACCAAATCTCACAAGATCCAACAAATTGCAAGAAAAAAAATTGGGGCTATTTTTGTGGGGAATTTTCGGATTTGGACGAAAAACACCAAAATCAAGCTAGCAAATGGGGGGATGGGACTCCAAGATGTGAATGAACCTTGCTCATGATTCCAAGATGTTGTAGGGTGAAACCCTAGAGGGGATCTTTTCACACTTGGAGGGGGAAAATAGGAAGAACTCTCAAGAACACAAAGCACAATTCACTCAAAACAAACCCAATATCACATCAACTAGAGTGGCACACAAGAGATCCACAAGATTACATGAACAATTCAAGGAAAATAGCACTAGGTAAGTTCTTCCCACTAGGTGAAGTCTTGATCATGATCTCCTTCAAGAGGAGGGCTTGATAATCCCAAGGATTCTTCCCAAAGAGGGGTCTTGATCTCCAAGAGGAGGAGGGTACAAGGAGCAAAGCTCTCTTTGGTGTTCTAAAATACTTTGCTTACCTCACAAATGACCTAGGGGATCACCTTATGTAGTCTAGGGGCAAAACAAGTGAAAAGGGGGGGGGGGGTACAAAAGGCCAAGAGGCCGAAGGTACGCGGCTGGACCGGACGGGACCGGGCACCCGGGCAACCTGGGCCGGGCACCCGGCCTGCTCAAGAGGCGGCTAGTGGGGGGCCGGGCACCCGGGGGTCCAAGGCCCGGGCACCCGGGGGTGCGCTGGAGGCCAGCTGGCGAGGAGGCCGGGCACCCGGGGCAGCGCCCAGCGGCTGGGAGGCGGGGACCGGGCACCCGGCCAGCCAAGGCCTAGGCACTCGAGGAGGCATGGTTGTAGGCGGGCGGGGACCCGGGCACCCGGTGGCCAAGGAGTCGGGCACCCGGACCAGGTCGGGGCTGCTCCCAGGAGGAGTGGCCGGGCACCCGGGGCTCCAGGGGCCGGGCACCCGGGGTGTCGAGGGGGTTCGGCTCTTGCTTCTTCTCCTTCTTCTCTTCTTTTCCTATCTCCGGGGTCGTTCGAGCCTCCTTCTTCTCCTTCTCACGGTCATATCCTTGATACCTAAGAATGGACAACATTTCTGTCGGATTTCGGGTTCCGGCAGACCCTTGAGGTTCAAACTCTGGGGTGCGCGCAGAGACTTCGCCCTCTACCTTTCCGTCTCGCAAAGATCTAAACTACAGAAAGAACTACACAAGAGACACAAGGTTTATACTAGTTCGGTTCACCATTGTGGTGTAATACCCTACTCTAGTTTGTGGTGGGTGGATTGCCTCTTGGGCTGATGTTGATGAACAATACAAGGAAGACCAGCCTCGCGAGGGTCTACTCTTAGCAAGGACGATGAACTGCTAGGAGGAGTTCAGCCGCCCTTCTCTCTCTCTCTCTCTGCTGCGTGATGATCTTATCCTCTTCGGCTTGCCCTGGGGGTGGCTAGTCCTATTTATAGGCAAAGGCCCTGGGCCTCTTCCCAAATATTGAGCGGGAAGGGCGCCAACAATTGGCCATTTTGAAGGGGAACATCTGGTACACTTATCCTGACAAAAGTTGGTCCTCTCCTGCCAAAGGCTCTATGGTGATGTCGTTCTGGGCTCCACGATGACCTCCTTCCCGCTGTTGGACTGGTCTTGGTCTTGTTGCACCGAGGTGGATGCCTTTGCTTGATCCTCTTGCCTGCACTTGCCACCTTTGCACCAAAGAGGAAAGGGAGACACTACGCGGGCTGGCGCCTGCCTGGCACCCTTGGTCGTCATGGCTTGCATCATGGGCACCTCGTGAGGTACCCCGCCTTGATCTCTCCGCCTCCTCGTGAGCCAGCCTGACGAGGCCGCGCCTGAGGAAGCTCCGTGTCGTCCACCCCGCGAGGCTTGGTCCCTCGCGAGGGTCTTGAGTCTCGTGTTGATGAAGATGGGCCGTGCTGGGCCCCCTTTAAGTCACGCTGCAGGCCGCAGGCAGGCAAATCTGGGGACCCCAGTTCCTAGAACGCCGACAGTAGCCCCCGGGCCGAAGGCGCGCCCGGACTTGGCCGTGCTGAGAGGCGAAAGGGCAAGGGCAAAGCGCCGCGGGCCCTAACAGCCTGCGGCCTTGGGCGCCGCGTGGCGGTTGATTGGACGTGGGCGTCTCCGCTCCCCCATGACGCCTCGGCGGTCGCGCGGATTGGACAAGTCCCTGCAGATCGTGTCATGATTACCTGCGATCGTGGAGGCCGACGGTTGGCCTTCGCCGGCTATAAGTACGGCACCGCGTGGGCCCTTTTAGTCCATCTCTCTTTGCTTCTCCTTCCTACCGATCCTTGCTCCGCCTTGCTGTGATGGCTCCAATTCGTCGGTTTTCCGCAGTGCAGAAGGGGAAGGCTCCTCGAGAGGAACCAGACCCGCTCCCGCCAAAGAAATGGCTTGCCCTTCGCGGCCGGGACGAGGGAGGCCGTCAGGTGGTGTCGAGGCCTTGATACGAGCGGCCTCCGCCGGGGTTCCCGCTTCCCGTGTATGCCCACGTCGAGGGCCATGAAGGGGTCGATGCCGACACCCACGGCCAGCGTCGTCGCCGGCGCCGACGGGTCACAAAGGTGTGGGTTGTTCCCCCTGGAGTCCACGCCGAGGGCTCCTCCCGCGAGTTCGTGCTCCACGCCGCCATGCCCCCTCGATCTTGTATTCGCTTTCCTTCCTTCTTCGCCTCCGTCATTCCGCAGGGAAGACTCCTGGAGTTATGGCTGCAGCACCCCCGCGACCGAGGCAGAGGTCGCGGTCATTGCTTCAGGCGAGGTCTTCATGACTCGAGGCTGGGGCGAGATCGTCCGGGGTTGCAGAGCAAGGGGCACCCTCATGATCCACCTGGAGTATGATGGCGCTTCGGTGATGTTCTTCAAGGTCTTCGACGCGAACGGGCGCCGGCTGGAGTGCTGCCCCGGGAGAGGCGGCCAGGACCTCGCCATGGTGAGGGCCAGGCCCGTCGACCGCTCCCTTGGCAGCTCCGCAGGCGGCGGAGGCGCCGGAGGATCCAGCGACTCCAGCGAGACTTTCGCGACTTCGGAGACGAGCGACGACAGCTACGAGCCCACGAGCCAGCGCCGCTCCTGGAGCAGGGCGGGCTCAGCTGGCCGTCGCCGACTCTGATCTGGATGGGGTTGGCGCCGGTGCTTGCCGGCCCACTGTTGATGATGGCATCTTTTGAGGGGGCGCGCGTAGTTAGCATCCCTTTGGATCCGTTTCCTGCGAGGAATCAAAATGCGCCCCATGGGGGCTTGTAAGGTGCCTGTGATCCTGTTTGTTAATATATAACCCTTGCTGTAAGGCTGTGCGAGTTGCCGATTCCGTCTTAGCTCAGTTCCCCCTTTCTAGCCTCACGAGGGCTTGGTGCTCTGCGTCGACAGGTCCCAGTCCCAAGGCGGCGTCAACCGTCGCTGGTATGCCAGGTCGCGATGCCGTGGTCAAGGCCAGGAGGTGAGCGACCCGGGGTCTGGTAAGAGGCCCTGAGTCGCGATGCTCAGGAGGTCCCCTTTGGCGCCCAAGCAGCCGTCGCTTGGCGAGAAAGGAGAGCGGCGTCGCCGATACGGAATCGCACTAGGTGCGGGGGTAGTGCTACGGTGGCCGGTGCTTCCAAGAGGTGACTTATCTTGATAATCGGGGATTATTCCTGGTGTGTCACCGGGTCCGCGCGTCGGCAGGAGCGGGATCACCTGGCGAGGTCCTCGCATGCCCCTTCTCTCTCGCCTTTGCTCCCCTTTCTGCTCTACTTCCTCGGGTCCCGGCCCTCGAGCTGGTCTCAGCCGTCGCTGGTATGCCAGGTCGTGATGCCGTGGGCAAGGCCAGAGGGCGAGGGCTGGAGAGCCAGTAGGAGCCCTGAGTCGCGATGCTCAGGCTCCCCCCCTTTAACGTGCAAGCGGTTCGCGGGGGTGAGAGTGAGGGAGGCACCGCAAGGGCCTTGCTTGGCGCAACTCTCTTGGGAGGTCCTGCGGATTCATCAAAGAAGGAAGAAAGGGACTGCCATAGAAATTATCAACCAGTCGTCAGTTGCTTCCGAGGGGAGGTGAGGCACTGAAGGCTTGACGAGGTGGCTCTATGCAGGGCTGCCGCAGCCAGAGCTCATCCATTCAGGTTTGTCGGCGTTGCAGGGACTGACCCATGCGCAAGCGTCATGCCATTACAGGAGCAATTCCGTCAGCTGGTGTTAGCTGAGAAGGCAACTAGGTCAAGCACGTTAGCCGCGAAAGAGTGGATTCATTAAAATAGATGCTGGGAAGGTAGACACCGCTGGGCCAGGCCCGAGCGACTTGGGGATGATGCAGCCCGAGGGGCGCCCCCAACAAAGCAAGCTAACAACATGAAAATAAAAGGGATACACGCCAGAGGGACGGACCCACGCGACCTGGGAATAATGCAGCTCTGGGTGAGCGCTCCCTGCTGGAAATGAAACTCGAAAGACGTCACCTGAATATGTCGAGGACGAAGTGATGTTGGTGTGGCAGACTCGGTGGGCCGCGGAAGCCGATCCTCACGAGCCCCCAGGCCCAGGGGCCTCGGGAGGCTCCGGAGGCACTGGTGGCTCCTCGCGAATCATCTCCATCTCCGTCAAGGCTGTGGAACGCCTGTCTTCCTGAGCCTCCATGATGCCCCTCATGAGGCGCTGGTACGTAGCAGCCGCACCCGGCAAGCCGTAAGGCATGCGGACGTAGCTATGGGGCGGACCTTCACAACGCCCCACTTGTGAGGGCCAGAGGCGCTCCATCGTGGCGACCTGATTGAGCCCTGGTACGTCGATGCAGACGCGCAGCCCACCATCCTCGCCTGGATGGGGAGCCACAACCGGTAGACGGCAGCAACCTCTCACGACTCTTGACTCCTGTAGTTCTTGAACGGCCTTGTTGACGAACTCCTGCTGGTCTGACCTTCCTTGCCTTGCTCCTTCTTGAGGGAAGCGTGCTTCGAAACACGCCTCCATGTAGTGCCCAAGCACCTCCCTCTTGACCTCGGCCAGGTCGGTGGCCCTCCAGGGGAGAGCCCCCGAGCCCTGCCTGAGGACGGCGCCGGACACACTTTCCTATGCGATGAAAGGAGGTTCCCCTTGGGCAGATGCGGGCCCTGAGGGGCCCGCCTCCTGAGGGGTCGGTCCAGACGATGCCTTCTTCTTCTTGGGGGCGGTCTTGGGAAGCCTCCTGCCTCCGCGATCAGGGTCTTCCAATGACGCGGCCTGAAAGGCTCGCTCCAGGGAACACACTGCATCCTTCTCTTCACAAGGCACCGTGATGACTCCGCCACTTCCTGGCATCTTGAGGACGTTGTAGCCATGGTGAGTCACGGCCATGAACTTGGCCAGCGCCGGGTACCCGAGGATGGCGTTGTACGGCAGGCGGATGTGGGCGACGTCAAAGTCGATGAGCTTGGTGCGGTAGTTGTTGCGTGCCCCGAAGGTGACAGGGAGGCGGACCTGCCCAATCGGGACCGTGGAGCCGTCGGTGACTCCGGAGAAAGGCTTGGTTGGCTGAAGCTGGTCATAGGGCACCTGGAGATTGTTGAATGTTTCCACGGACAGGACGTTGAGCCCTGCCCCACCATCGATGAGGGTCCTGGTGACCAGTACGTTGCTGATGACTGGGGAGCAAAGCATCGGGAGGACTCCGGCTGTGGCCGCGCACTTGAGCTGATCCGCTGAGCTGAACATGATGGCGCACGCCGACCACCTGAGAGGGCGCGTTGCTTCAAGCTTGGGGAGGACTGCATTCACTTCACGGGCAAACTGCTTGAAGATGCGCTAGGAGGATGGGGCTTGAGCTCCGCCCAGGATGCAGGCGATCGCGCATGGCTCCTGGAAGCCCCCAGCCCCCTCGTCTTGATGGCGGTCCTCGTTCCTCCTTGGCTGAGGCGACAACGGAGGGAGGCCTGCATTGCCTTGTGGGCGATCCTCACGAGGCTGATCCCGCCAGTCCCCCTCGCAAGGCAGGTCCCGCCAGCGGTCGTCGCGAGGTTGATCACGCCACCCTTGGCGCGGGCCGCGGTCTTCCCAGCGTCCTGCATTTCTTCCTCCTCCTCGTCCGTAGCCCCGGTCAGCACGGTTAGGACGACAGCCGATCCTTCCTTCTCGCACGACGCGGAGTTCCTGGCATTCGTTGGTGTTGTGGGTGTGGAGGTCGTGGTACACACAGTACCGGTTGCCTCTGGAGGATTCAGGCAGATCCTTGCCCTGCTTGGTGTCTGGTTCTGCCGCGAGCACGGCAGCCCCCTTTGGCTTCACGCCCTTGGCCTTGGGCTTCTTCTCTTCTGGGTCCGCGGCAGGCAGCTCCAGGAGGGAGAGATGCCCTTCCTCAGCCCTGGCGCACTTGGTCGCCAAGTTGAACAGCTCCAGGGAGGTGCACAGGTCTTCATGCATCGCCAACTCCTCCTTCATCTTAACATCGCGCACACCGTCGGAGAAGGCTGAGATGATGGCCTCCTCGGACACCTTGGGGATCTTGAGGTGCGCACTGTTGAAGCGCTGGATGTACTTTTGCAGGGTCTCTCCTGGTTGTTGCTTGATGCGGCGCATGTCGCTCATGGCAGGTGGTCGGTCGCGAGTACCTTGGAAGTTGGCGATGAAGCGGGTGCGCATCTGGTCCTAGGAAGAGATTGTTCCTGGAGCCAAATTTAGGAGCCAGGCGCGGGCTCCTTCCTTGAGCGCCATGGGGAACTAGTTCGCCATGACCTTTTCATCCCCGCTGGCAGCTTCGATGCCCAGCTCATAGAGCTGGAGGAACTCTGCAGGGTCGGTCGTGCCGTCGTAGCGAGGAGGCAGGTCTGGCTTGAACTTGCCGGGCCACGCGACGCTACGCAGCTCGGTGGTGTAGGCACGGCAGCCTGCAGTGGCCACGGGAGGCTTTGGTTGAGGGAGAGCTTGGTCTTGCGGGTCCCCATGCACTATAGCTGGGAGCAGCGCGGGGTCTTGACGCGCGGGAGCGGGAGCAGGGTCGCGACGTGCCGGGGCAAGGAGCGCTCGGGCAGCTTCTTGCGGACGAGGGACTTCTTGGCAGCTCCGCTCTTGCCGCGCCGGTGCCTGACGGAATGGGTTCCGTCCAGGGGTCGCGCGCCTTGGAGCCATCGCGTCTTCTTGAAGAGGAGGCGGCTGGTACGCCCCCGGAGACTCGTTGCCCGCACGGGGCGGGGTGCGATGCATCAGAACGGACGGCGCGGGAGAGCCCCCTGCGGCGCTGACGAGCTCGGCTATGCGGTCAAGCCACTCTTCGTAGACGTCGTCGACGGGACGGTAGCGCAGGAGCTCGTTCACCGCGATGAGTGCAGCTCGAGCCTCCAAAGGTGCGCGGAACGCGCGGGACAAAGAACCGGCTGGTGTGAGCGATGGAGTGGCGGTGCGGCCGTCTTGCCGCACGGACGGGTGCTGAGACGATGCTTGCTGCTCGTTCCCCGCCGGGCCGGTGGCGGCGTTGACGGCGGGCGACGGGGAACGATGAGGACGCCCGCCGACCGGAGCCGTCTGGGCGACGCGGGAAGCGATGGCGGCCGGGCACTCGGCGCGGGCCCGAAGTGCGTCGGACATGGACGCGACGGTTGGAGGAGAGCGGAGCGGTGGAAGACAAATTCCGGTGCACCCCTACCTGGTGCGCCAAATATCGGATTTCTGGTTCCGGCAGACCCTTCAGGTTCGAACTCTGGGGTGCGTGCGGAGACTTCGCCCTCTACCTCTCCGTCTCGCAAAGATCTAAACTACAGAAAGAACTGCACAAGAGACACAAGGTTTATACTAGTTCGGGCCACCATTGTGGTGTAATACCCTACTCTAGTTTGTGGTGGGTGGATTGCCTCTTGGGCTGATGTTGATGAACAATACAAGGAAGAACAGCCTCACGAGGGTCTGCTCTTAGCAAGGACGATGAACTGCTAGGAGGAGTTCAGCCGCCCTTCTCTCTCTCTCTCTCTCTCTCTCTCTCTCTCTCTGCTGCGTGATGATCTGATCCTCTTCTGCTTGCCCTGGGGGTGGCTAGTCCTATTTATAGGCAAAGGCCCTGGGCCTCTTCCCAAATATTGAGCGGGAAGGGCGCCAACAATTGGCCATTTTGAAGGGGAACATCTGGTACACTTATCCTGACTAAAGTTGGTCCTCGCCTGCCAAAGGCTCTGTGGTAACGCCGTTCTGGGCTCCACGATGACCTCCTTCCCGCCGTTGGACTGGTCTTGGTCTTGTTGCACTGAAATGGATGCCTTTGCTTGATCCTCTCGTCTGCGCTTGCCCCCTTTGCACCAAAGAGGAAAGGGAGACACTGCGCGGGCTGGCGCCCGCCTGGCACCCTTGGTCGTCATGGCTTGCGTCATGGGCACCTCATGAGGTACCCCGCCTTGATCTCTCCGCCTCCTCGTGAGCCAGCCTAACGAGGCCGCGCCTGAGGAAGCTCCGTGTCGTCCGCCCCGCGAGGCTTGGTCCCTCGCGAGGGTCTTGAGTCTCGTGTTGATGAAGATGGGCCGTGCTGGGGCCCCTTTAAGCCACGCCGCAGGCCGCAGGCAGGCAAGTCTGGGGACCCCCGTTCCCAGAACGCCGACAGTTTCCGATGATGGTAGAATCCTATTCTCACATGGATCAAAACGAGACTCGAAGAGGAGAGAGCACCCTCGTTCTCGATGGCGCGGGCACGTGCTCTTGTCATCGGGCCACTTGGTGCTTGCGGTGGTGATGGAGTGTCGGTGCGAGTAGACAAGGGATGCTCCGCATCATGAGGGCTAGAGAGCCAGTAAGAGCTCCTGAGACGAGATGCTCAGGAGCCCCCCTTTTAACGCGCAAGTGGATTACATGAGAGGAGGGGGAGCCCATGGTGCCGCCTGTCATGGTCCTCAGGAGGTTCTTGCAAATCAACACGAGGTAGGGCGCAGATTGCCGTCATGATAGCCGAGCATCCACCAGTTGCTTCGCCAGAGAACGGAGGTACTGAGGGCCTGGTGAGGTGGCGCGTGTAGAAAGAGCTCGGTCGCTCAGGTTTGTCGAAGTTGCTGGGACGGACCCAAGCACAAGCGCCGTGCCAGAGTGAGCAGCTCCCGGGGTAGATGACAATCAAGCAGGTGATAATCATAGATAGATTAAGCATGGAAAGCAAACTGGCTTAAGTAAACGCATAGGAGGTACATGCCACTGGGTCAGGCCCGAGCGGCTTGGGGATGATGCAGCCCGAGGGGCGCCCCCAACAAAGTAAGGTAAAGACATAGGAAGGGATACATGCCACAGGGACGGACCCACGCGGCCTGCGAATGATGCGGCCCTGAAGGAGCTCCCAGCTAAATGAACTTGGAAAATGTCACCTGGTTCTATAGATGAAGGAATGTTGGGGCAGCTGATGGTACGCGGCGAAGGGCCCTGAGCCTCGGGAGGCTCTGGTGGTCCAGGCGATTCCTTGAGGACCGTCCCAATATCCGCCAGGACTACGTGGTGCCTGGCCTCCTGAGCCGCCAGGACGCACCGCAAGTTGCGTTGGTAGGCAGATGCCACGCTCGGCAGGCCAAAAGGCATGCGAACATGGCTGTGCGGAGGGCCCTCACAGCGTCCCACGCGCGAAGGCCAGAAGAGCTCCTGAGACGCGGCCCTGTTGAGCCCTGGGGCGTCGATGCAGACACGCAGCCAGACACCCTCGCCTGGGTGGGGGGCTGTGCCAGGTGAGCGGCGATCGTCACGCATGGCCCTCGCGTCCTGCAGTTCGTGAGTGGTCTGGTAACGAACTCCTGAGCACTGGGCGCTCCTCAATTTGTGTCCTCCTGAGGGAGTTGTGCCGCGAAGCACTCCTCCAAATGGTGCCCAAGTGCCTCCCTCGTGATGTCGACAAGGTCCGAGGCCCTCCAGAAGAGAGCCCCCGAGCTTCGCCCGAGAAGGGCGCTGAGCGCGCCTTCCTATGCGATGGAGGGAGGCGCCCCAGGCGCGGGCGCCGATCCAGTCGTGGCGCCACTTGAGGTGCTGCTTGCCTGAGGCCCTGCACGGAGCAGCTGCTTCTTCTTTTTGGGGATGGCCTCAGGAGGGTACTCGCCCTTGCTGTCGGGGTCGTCGATTGCTGCAGCTTGGAAGGCACGCTCGAGGGAGCACACAACATCTCTTTCTTCGCATGGGACTGTGATGATTCTGCCACTTCCTGGCATCTTGAGGATGTTGTAGCCATGATGGGTCACCGCCATAAACTTGGCCAGAGCTGGATACCCGAGGATTGCATTGTACGGCAGACGGATGTGGGCGATGTCGAAGTCGATGAGCTCGGTGCGGTAGTTGCCGCGTTGTCCGAAGGTGACTGGAAGGCGGACCTGTCCTATCGGGGTGGTGGAGCCGTCGGTCACTCCTGAGAAAGGCTTGGTAGGCTGAAGCTGATCGTAGGGCACTTGAAGGTTGTCGAACATCTTGACGGAAAGGACATTAAGCCCTGCGCCGCCGTTGATGAGAGTCTTGGTGACTTGCACGTTGCTGATGACGGGTGAGCAAAGCATTGGGAGAGCACCGGCGGTGGCCGTGCACTTGAGCTGGTTTGCTGAGCTAAAAGTAATAGCGCACTTGGACCACCTGATCGAGCGTGTAGCCTCGAGCTTGAAGAGGACTGCGTTCACCTCGCGAGCAAACTGTTTGAAGATACACTGCGAGGCTGGGGCTTGAGCTCCGCCCAGGATGCAGGCGATGGCGCGCGGCTCCTAGAAGCCCCCATCTCCCTCGCCATGATCGTGGTCGTCGTTCCTACTTGGTGGTGGCGGCAGCGGAGGAAGCCTGGCATTGCCCTGAGGACGATCTTCACGAGGCTGATCCCTCCACGCACCTTCGCGAGGCTGATCCTGCCAGCACTCCTCACGAGGCCGGTCGCGCTACTCCTGGTGTGGGCCCCGGTTGTCACAGCATCCTCTGCCACGTCCTCCTCCTCGGCCGTAGCCTCGGTCGTTGTGCTCGGGGCATCGACCGAAGCGTCCCTCGCGGATGGCCCTGAGCTCTTGACAATCGTTGGTGTTGTCACTGTGCATGTTGTGGAAGGAGCAGAACGGTCAACCGCTCTTGGATGACTCAGGCTGGTCCCTACCGTGCTTCGTGTCCGGCTCTGCCACGAGTACGGCCACTCCCTTGCGCTTCACGTCCTTGACCTTGGCTTTCTTCTCCTCCAGGTCGGCAGCTGGGAGCTCGAGAAGGGAAAGACACACTTCCTCACCCCTTGCGCACTTTGTCGCTAGGTTGAACAGCTCCATGGATCTGTACAACTCCTCATGGATGGCGAGCTCCTCCTTCATCTTGACGTCGCAGATGCCATCGGAGAACGCAGAGATGATGGCCTCATCCGTCACCTTGGGGATCTTGAGACAAACGTTGTTGAAGCGCTGGATGTACATATGGAGAGTCTCTCCTGGTTGTTGCTTGACGCGGCGCAGGTCACCCGCGGCCGGCGGGCGGTCGCAAGTGCCCTGGAAGTTGGCGACGAAATGGTCGCGCATCTCGTCCTAGGAGGAGATCGAGCCTGAAGGCAGGTTCAGGAGCCAGGAGCGGGCACCATCCTTGAGAGCCATGGGAAACTTGTTTGCCATGACTTTCTCGTCGTCGTTGGCCGCCTCGATGCTCAGCTCGTAGAGCTGCAAGAACTCCGCGGGGTCGGGGGTGCCGTCGTAGCGTGGAGGCAGGTCCGGCTTGACCTTGCCCGGCCAGGCGACGCTACGCAGCTCAGGGGTGAAGGCGCGACAGCCCGCGGTGGCCACCGGAACCCTTTGCTGGTACGGAACCTGGCCTTGGTGCCCGTGCGCCGCCACCGTAGGGGGCGCACGGCCCTGTCGTAGCGGCGCCGGGAGTGCGGGAGCGTTTTCTTGCGGTCGAGGGACTTCTTGGCAGCTTCTTTCTTCACGCACGGGCACCCGATGCGGTGGGTCATGCCGGGGGCCGCGTGCCTTGGCGCCATGGCGCCTTCTTATGGCAGTGGTGGTGGAGGCGCTCCATGAGCCATGTCGCCCGCAGCTGGTGGAGGGCGAGGAAGAGAGAGGGACAACGCAGGGGATCCCCCTGCGGCACTGACAAGCTCGGCGATGCGGTCGAGCCAGTCCTCGTAGAGGTCGTCGATGGGGCGGTAACGCAGGAGTTTGCGCGCCATGCACAGCACGGCCTGCGTGTCCGTGTGATGAGGACATGACTACCTTGGATACGACCAAAAATATTGCATACATACATATTTGTCAGGTGATTTCTAGTGTCAACTATTCAATAATCTATTTATATTATCCAGAACAAAAATACTTCACACACTTTTGTGTTTTGTCTAATTGCAGGTGTATGGGACATTTGTACAATCCACATATGAAGATAAGGGAAAAAGAGAAGTTTAGGTGCTATTCAAAAAGTCCCTTCACGTCACTTTTGGGCCAAGAGAAGATAGAGTCCAAGTCTCGAACGTTCTGGATTCAGATTCGGACTGCACAGACATACCTGACTCAAAACGGCAAGAACTTTTTCATACGGACTCCGAATTGGGTGATTCTTTTTTTGTTGGAAAGTAGATTTTGTCCTCTTTCCACTCTAGTTGGATTCACCCTTAAATTCGTCCGGAGCATTGAGATATGGACGAAACAATCTGACGCTGCAGCAGAATCCGAGTCAAACAACAAGTCCAAAGGTGTTGCATCACCTCCACTTGGGCCCATGAGCCTTGTACGACCTAGGGTTGGTGTTAGGCTGCCTTGGGACGTCCTCCCACCTCCTTGGCCGCCACCCCTTGCTCCTATATAAGTAGATCCACCTAGTAGCTTTTTCCTTGGGATTTGTTTAGTTAAAAGTTAGCCATTGCAACTTCGTGTACTACGTTTGTGTCCAACGACCAGACCAAGACCGCTTCCGGATCCCCACCTTTATCAATACTTCATATATATTTGCAATATTCAGATTGCATTATCATATTCTTGCTTGTTCTTCGATTGCGTGCAGGAATAGACCTTCGTGGTCAGGCTGATTGTGCTTCTAGCATCATTAGTAACCTCGGGAGATTGGTTTAGCGATTGCTAAGGCGCAACGTCGTGCACGTTTGTAGTCGGATCGTCAAAGTCGGCTCCATCAAATCGATAGTTATCATCTCATCGAAAGATCGGGACACCCCGCCTCTATTAAGTGGTATCAATTTTCAGGTTGCTCGGTGAGAATTTCCATTTTCTCCTAGATTAGATTTGTTTTCTTACCTATTGTCCAAGAAAAAGCCACAAAAAAGTTAGGTCTATTCATCCTTTTGTCCAAGCCATTCTGAGCCTTTGCAATTTTCTTTTCATTGTTTGCGTTATTGAATTATCGGTTGCATCGTCGTGTCGAGTTGCTGGTCTTAGTGTCTAGTTCGTTTAGAGTTTCGAGTTCTGTTCACATTAGTCACGTCGCCGCTGCATCATTATCCCTTCCGGTGTTCACCACACCATCCATCAATTTTCACCTCGTGCTACCCATAGTTCATTGTCACAATCATAGTTGAGGTCGTTCACATCTTCTCTTGATCCAATCTGCATCTTATCTAGTTTGTCTTGGAAAGAGGGAGAAAAAAAAGACAGAGAAAAAAAAGAAAAAAGTCAAAGAAAAAAAGAGAGAAAGAAAAAGAAAAAAAAGTGTGAGGAAAAAAAGAGAGAAGAAAAAAAAACAAAATTCGGATCTATCTAGACTCAGTCTCGTAGTTGAATTCGGATTGGAATCTGTTTTGTGCACTGTTCAGTAAAACAGGCATAACTTCCTCATACGAAGTCCGTTTTGGCTCCGCGAGTACTCAAATGAAAGCTAGCGACGAGCCGCATCTAAATAGTTGCAGAAGCTTGTTCAACATTTGACACCTCAAAATCGTCTTCTAAATAGGTCTTTTTGTCCTCCGAAGTTCGTGGACACAGCTTATTCCAGTTTTTCAGGCCAGTTTTTGAATTCTTTGACTCCTCATATCAATTCAGAATTGAGTGATTCTTTTTGCATTGGAAAGCTTGAGCTAGTAGCATTCTTTGAAAAAAATTCTCAGCAAATTTTCTCAAACTTTTCAAGAGGAAAGTTGGAGAGAGAGTTGTTGTATATCCTGCTTGGCAGTTGTTTCACATCATTATCTTTACTGCTATTGTGATCTTCACTTATATCTTGTTGTCCAGAGCTACTTCATATCCTTTATTGATGCTAGTTGTGCTACGCCGTGACCTTATTAGTGTTCTAGGCTCGCGTCTCTAGTCCGGTCTAGCCTAGGACCAGCACAGTACCGTCGTTGAGCGTTTATTCAACATTGCATCTTTGAATTGATTGTTGCTAATCTTTTGCTACCATATATAGCCAACCCAGCTCCACATATTTCTACACCGTGTATACATATGTTCCCCTGGCAATCGCTTTACACAATCTTCAGAGTTATTTGACACCGCTGGTTGCCTGTCACCACCTGCCGCATGGTAAGAACTTGTAAGATATTGATATTTGCTTTACTGTGAGCACTTTACAACCACATCCTAGTAGTTCATAGGAACATTATTCTCGAATTTTGTTTCTTGTTTCTACTAATCATGACAGGTTCCGGAGACAGAAGTTCTTGGACGACAGACACATCATCACCATCACGAGAGTTGGGACAACACACACAAGCACATGGTCAGGTTATCTCTTTACCGTTATTTGAGGGTAGATTTAATCCTGCTATTTATCTAGCTTGGGAGCTTGAAGTAGAACAAATTTTTAGTCACCATGACTTTTCTGAACTTGAGCGAGTACGAGCTGTCACTAGAGCATTTACTGGTTTTGCTTCTGCTTGGTGGAGTGTGCATTGTAAGAAAAACATTGATAACCAACCCACAACTTGGAAAGATTTGAAAGATGTAATGAGAAAACAATTTTTCCCTCCTTACTATCATCGTGAATTGCTTCACAAATTTGAACAATTTAAACAAGGCAACAACATTGTTCATGCTTACTACCAAGAGTTCAAATCTTATATGCATCATTGTGACATAGAAGAATCTGAGGATGATACAATGAATAGATTTTTTGGTGGTTTGAACCATGATATTCAGGCATGATTTCAGTATATTCCTCGTTGCATTACTGGTATGTATGTTCGTGCGTGTACCTTTGAGAGACAGTTACAGGAGGATGCATTGGGTGACTACAACAACTACTATTCTAGTTCATGCTCACCACCACCGCTTGGTTCTTCCAGCGTTGCACCTACTAGATTAGCCACACCTCAGACTGTGAGCGCGACATCATCTCAAGAGTATGGTACATTGCCATCATCCGTACCTACATCAGCTACATCTTTGCGACAAGGTAAATGTAAAGGTATTGATGATATAACTTCACATGAGAATGATGCATGCCTAGTTAACTTGAATACATTATGTGTTGAGTTGCCTGTTGATTTGAGTGCATCACCTATTTTAGAGAATCATGTTACTGTCATGAATGCGTCATGTGATCAAACAACTGAAATACCCACAATTTTGAGTGCACCCAATGAATTAACTGTTGATGCAAAGAACCAATGTTTAATCATTTTGATATGACCTCTAATCTTGGTGATGATTCTGTGTCAAATGACTTATTGCATGTAGGCTTATTTAAGCATGTTGTAGCATGTAAATTTGATGCAAGTAAGGTTTATTCACCAATATTGGGATGGTTTAATGATGAATATTGTCAATCTTTTCATATGAATAAGAGCTTCACTTATATAGGCAAACTGAGTTGCAATACTTTCATGCCTTCTACTTCTTGTGATAATATTTTGGCTTTATATTTTATTCACTATGAAAGTTACTCATGCATACATGTGTCATATGTGCAAAATCCACGGGAAGTAAATATTGATGACATATACATATACAACATGTACACCTTGTCTCTTTTGTTAGCCACATTTCAGATAAAGCAACACCGATGACGGCTTTATTTTCAAGAAGGGGAGGATGATGAGGACATGACTACCTTGGATACGACCAAAAATATTGCATACATACATATTTGTCAGGTGATTTCTAGTGTCAACTATTGAATAATCTATTTATATTATCCAGAACAAAAATACTTCACACACTTTTGTGTTTTGTCTAATTGCAGGTGTATGGGACATTTGTACAATCCACATATGAAGATAAGGGAAAAAGATAAGTTTAGGTGCTGTTCAAAAAGTCCCTTCACGTCACTTTTGGGCCAAGAGAAGATAGAGTCCAAGTCTCTCACGTTCTAGATTCAGATTCGGACTGCACAGACATACCTGACTCAAAACGGCAAGAACTTTTTCATACAGACTCCGAATTGGGTGATTCTTTTTTTGTTGGAAAGTAGATTTTGTCCTCTTTCCACTCTAATAAGATTCACCCTTAAATTCGTCCGGAGCATTGAGATATGGACGAAACAATCTGACGCTGCAGCAGAATCCGAGTCAAACAACAAGTCCAAAGGTGTTGCATCACCTCCACTTGGGCCCATGAGCCTTGTACGACCTAGGGTTGGTGTTAGGCTGCCTTGGGACGTCCTCCCACCTCCTTGGCCGCCACCCCTTGCTCCTATATAAGTAGATCCACCTAGTAGCTTTTTCCTTGGGATTTGTTTAGTTAAAAGTTAGCCATTGCAACTTCGTGTACTTCGTTTGTGTCCAACGACCAGACCAAGACCGCTTCCGGATCCCCACCTTTATCAATACTTCATCTATATTCGCAATATTCAGATTGCATTATCATATTCTTGCTTGTTCTTTGATTGCGTGCAGGAATAGACCTTCGTGGTCAGGCTGATTGTGCTTCTAGCATCATTAGTAACCTCGGGAGATTGGTTTAGCGATTGCTAAGGCGCAACGTCGTGCATGTTTGTAGTCGGACCGTCAAAGTCGGCTCCATCAAATCGATAGTTATCATCTCATCGAAAGATCGGGACACCCTGCCTCTATCACCGTGGGAGCGCGACGGGCGTGAGATGACGAGCCGGCCTGGGTCAGCGATGGAGTGGCGGTGCGGCCGTCCCACCGCACTGAGGGGTGCAACGATGATGCTTGCTGCTCGTTCCCCGCCGGGCCGGTGACGGTGTTGGCGGCAGGTGGGGAGAACGATGTGGTGGCCCGCCGATGGGGGCCGTCTGAAGGGCGCGGGCGGCGAGTGCGGCTCGGCACCCAGCGCGAGCTCGGCAAGCGTCCGCCATGGAGATGACGAATCAATGGGACGCAGAGTGATGGAAGGGAAGCTTCGGCGCACCCCTACCTGGCGCGCCAAATGTCGGATCTCGGGTTCCAGCAAAACCCTCAAGGTTTGAACACTTGGGTGCGCGCGAAGATCTCCCCCTACCGAACCACGCCCCTAACCTTGCTACGATCTCTAAGGCTAGCTTGGCGAACTCACAACACAAGAGACACAAGATTTATACTGGTTCAGGCCACCGTCGTGGTGTAATACCCTACTCCAGTGTGTGGTGGTGGATTGCCTCTTGGGCTGAGGATGAACAATACAAGGGGAAGAACAACCTCCTGAGGCGAGGTGTTCTTGTGCTTGGTGAAGTTGTGTGGGCGAGGATTACTCAAGATGAGATGCCTCCTACTATGTTGGCTAGTCCTATTTATAGAGGCCCTGGTCCTCTCCCCAAATATTGAGCGGGAAGGGAGCCAACAACGACCAATTTGAAAGGGGACAACTAGTACAAGCTATCCTGACAAAAGCAGTCTTTGCCTGCAAAAGGCTCTGCTGGTGATGCCGCCTTGGGCTCCATGGTGACCTCCGTCTTGCCGTCCTGCTGGTCTTGGTCTCGTTGCACCGATATGGAAACCTTTGCTTGACGCCTCGGTACTACTCGCTTGTGCTTGCCTCCTTAGCACTAAAGAGGAAACAAGGACACTGTGCGCGCCGGCGCCCGCCTGGCGTCCGCCTGATCCCGATCGTCATGGCTCATGTCATTGGAACCTCGTGAGGTTTGCCTTGCCTTGAACTCTCCGCCCGTCGCGAGCTAGCCTGCTGAGACCGCTCCCGAGGAGGTCTTGCGTCGTCCGCCTCGTGAGGCTTGGCCCCTCGCGAGGGTCTTGAATGCTTGTTGGTGAAGATGGGTCGTACGACCCGCTCGCAAAGCCACGCCGTGAACCATAGTCAGGCAAGTCTGGGGACCCCCATTCCCAGGACGCCGACACACGTGGCATTAGCTTTGATTTGTGCAAATCAGGAAATCTATCTTTATGCAAATGTAACCAAACAAGATCTCCAGGTGCAAAGACAACACGTTTTCTACCCTTATCTCCAGCAAGTTTATATTTAGCATTCATACGCTCAATGTTTTCCTTAGTTAACTCATGCATTTTTAAGAACAATTCAGCATGTTGTTTAGCATCAAAATTAAGCTTCTCCGAAGATGGAAGAGGCAACAAATCAATGGGTGCATGAGGTAGGAAACCATACACAATTTCAAAAGGGCACATCTTAGTAGTAGAATGCAACGAACGATTATAAGCAAATTCAATATGAGGCAAGCATTCTTCCCACATTTTCTTATTATTCTTCAAAATAGCCCTATGCATAGTAGACAATGTTCTATTGACTACTTTAGTTTGACCATCAGTTTGGGGGTAACAAGTAGTACTAAAAAGCAGTTTAGTCCCCAACTTAGCCCATAAACATCTCCAAAAGTGGCTAAGAAATTTAGTATCACGATCTGAAACAATAGTATTTGGTACACCATGCAAGCGAATAATTGCATGAAAGAACAAATCAGCAACATTAACAACATCATCGCTTTTATGACATGGAATAAAGTGTGCCATTTTCAAGAATCTATCCACGACAACAAATATGCTATCCCCCCTTCTTTGTTCGAGGTAAACCTAAAACAAAGTGCATAGATATATCCTCCTAAGGAACACTAGGTACAGGCAAAGGCATATATAAACCATGAGGATTGAGTCATGACTTAGCTTTTTGACATGTAGGGCAGCGAGCAACAAAACGTTCAACATCCCGTCTCATCTTTGGCCAAAAGAAATTTGTAGCAAGTACGTCCTCCGTCTTCTTCACACCAAAGTGTCCCATTAATCCTCCTCCATGCGCCTCTTACAACAACAAAAGATGAACAGAGCTAGCTGGAATGCATAGCTTGTTAGCACGGAACACAAAGCCATCATTAATAACGAACTTGTTCCATGATCTTCCTTCTTTACAATTCTGCATTACATCTTTAAAATCAGCATCATGCACATATTGATCTTTGATGGTCTCCAAACCAAATATTTTGAAGTCAAGTTGTGAAAGCATAGTATAGCGACGAGACAATGCATCAGCAATAACATTTTCTTTACCCTTCTTGTGTTTAATGACATAAGGGAAGTCTCAATGAATTCAACCCATTTAGCATGTCTACGGTTCAGTTTAGCTTGACTTTTAATATGTTTCAAAGATTCATGATCAGAATGTATAACAAATTCTTTGGGCCATAAATAATGTTGCCATGTCTCTAAAGTCCAAACAAGAGCATATAATTCTTTATCATAAGTAGAACAATTCAGACTAGGCCCACTCAGTTTTTCAGAAAAGTATGCAACAGGTTTGCCATCTTGTAATAACACACCTCCTAATCCAATTCCACTAGCATCACATTCAAGATCAAAAGTCTTATTAAAATCAGAAAGTTAGAGTAAAGGAGCATGTGTCAACTTATCTTTCAATACCGTGAAGGCTTCTTCCTGTGTGGTACCCAAACAAAAGGCACATCCTTCTTTGTAAACAAGTAGTATGTTGGCACCTAAACCTTCTCCTGCCAAAAACCGCAGCTCGCAGAGCGACTGTTCGGTTGTCAGGAGTTGCAGAAATGGTGCCCACACGAAAAATGGCTAAGGACTCAAAGCACGCACATAGTCCAGGCCGACATCCCGCCTCATCGACCGGCTGCTGAGCAGCCGGCCGACCGGCTTCTACTTACCTTGCTAACGCTCCAGTCGGCTAAGTACTTACTCTCCCGAAAGTAGCTAAGCACTTGACCAAGCCGTGGTCTGCAGAGTGGCTGTTTGGCTGGCAAGAGGGCAGCAAAGGGAGGGCGGTAAAGGAAAAAAGGCGAGGAGCAGAAAGCAAGAAAAGTCGGAACTCGGCAAAAACACAACTTGTATGGAATAATATTTACATGTCCAAAGGCCCTTGGCCAGCATTCAATGGAGTTTGAAATACACCCCGCGGGTGGAATTGTGCAAATTTAACAAAGTTTGTCAATACTGATAAAACAGGAAAAATAAAGATAAGTCGGTGGCCTAAGGAGCAGCTGAGGGGTTCGGCTGGTTGGCGGAGTCGGTAGTGCCGGTTGGTGGAGTGGACGGCTGGTCGGTCTCTGCTTGGTCACCTCCAGCAGCAGTCGGCGCACTCGAGCGCGGCTTGTTGTTCGAGGCGCGGTCAAGCTGAGGCTGGCCGTCCGCTCCGACCTCTGGCATATCTTCTTCACCTTCCTCGTCCTCCTCGCCTTCTCCCTTGTCGCTGGAGTCGATCATCTCGGCTGAGTCCTCGCCATCCTCTAGGTTTAGCCCGAACCACTCCTATGGCACCTCGGCACCGTTCTCAGCCAGCTCAGGGACGAAGATGCTGGTGTTGGTGTACTTGGTGATCGCCGCGGCCCGTTTGACAATTTCACGCTCCACCGCCACCAGCTCCTCTTGGGCTTCCTACCGAAACGTGGTCAACTGGGCTAGATTTAGCCCAGGGTACCACGCCTTGACGAACTCCAAGGCCCGGTGGACTCCAGCCCGGGCCGAGGAACCCTTCGAAGCCTCCAAACGGCCGGTCGCCACCTCCAGCCAGTCGGCAGCCGACTGGGGGTGCGTGGAGCCGGCATGTCTAGCCACAGGGCGGAAATCGGTTGGGCCCCGACGCGCTGAAGACGCGCAACATCCGGTGAGCCGACCGAAGGCGGGCCTGGATGCTGAGAAGCTGTTCGCTAAGGGTTCGGGGGGGCGTTCTTCCGACCTCTATTCCTCACGATAAGCCTCGATAGCCTGGTTGGTAGCGTAAGAGTGGCCTGGAAAGAAGTCTGCTCAGGCAGAAAGCAAAGAAGTCAGAAGCTAGAAGCCGGTTCGATCCACAGCTGGCAACTCAAAGAAAGAAAATGAAGAAAGCTTACCATCAACCATGTCTTCAATCCTACCAAAGACGGATGTCAGCAGCGCCTCCCTGTCGGTCCAGGCGGAGTGTTCGGTCTTGAACTCGGTGAGGAGACTGGACTCTTTCACCTCTGCCTCCTTCTGGGCCTTCTGAAGAAGCTCCGCCTGCTCCGTCAGTTGCTTGGCTAGTCGGTCACGCTCCTGAGCCAGCTCGATGCACTCCGCCTCCTTGGCGTGCAACGCAGTGTTGGCCTCACCCAGCTGCTGCTGCAGGGTAGCGTTGGCTTCTGCAAGAACAAAGAAAAGAAAAAGATATCAATGACCAATAAAGAATAAGTACAGTTGCCGGGGAGATCTGGCCCGACTGCTCAGCAGTCAGCCCGAATCTTGAGGACTATAGCCCGCGGGTGTGCTATCGCGCCCCCGCAGAGAAAAAGTAATCAAAAACCAGCAAGTCGGATGCCTTGAGGCCTTCCGCCTCGGTCAGCACCCGGAGCCGGTTGACGGTGGCGACGGAGTCGGCCGACATGGGCTTCGGCTTGTAGCCCCAGTTGGCCCAAGGTTCGGCCGGAGGGCCGGCTTCGTAGGGCGGCAAGTTGATGAAGTCGATGGCTGGGTCGATGTTCTCCACGTAGAAATATGATTTCTGCCACAGATTGACCGACTGTGAAAGCTTGATGGCGGGGAAGGCATTCTTCACAGACGGATGGCGCACCGCGATGAAGGCGCCGCACTGGGCCACCTTCTCCCTAGCGGAGGTGCCGAGTTTGGTGTAGAAGAACTCTCCCCACAACTCGATGGTGGGGAGGATGCCAGGATAGCCCTCGCACATCGTGACGAAGGGGGACAGCAGCATCACGGTATTGGGCATCAGATGATGCGGCTGAAGATGGTAGAAGTCAAGGAAGGAGCAGAACAATCCACTTGCCGGCAAGCCGAAGCCGCGGAGGAAGTGCAAGCGGAAGATAACCCGCTCGCCTCCCGTCGGCGCCGGCAAAATCTCCTTCTTCGGGGCAAGCGCACCTTGACGAAGTCCACGCCGGGCAGCCGCCGTGTGGCGCGGAGGAAGGCGAGATGGTCGTCAATCACAAGCGAGCCATCCGAGTCCCCTCCCTTCTCGCTAGCCATGGAGACCGAGCTCGATGGAGAGATGGCACTGAGGCGAAGCCCGAGGCCGCGATGGAGCAAGGAGCTTGATGACGAAGGAGACCGATGACGGCGAGCTGCGTCGACGCCTCGGCGGAGCGCGGAGGTGCGGTGGCAGCAAGGAGAGGAGAAGGACGAAAGTGGCAAGGGCAAAGGAGGGCACACGTGCTCTGCCGCTCCCCCTTCTCCCCCTACTTATAGCCCTTGGGCTATGAAGCCGAGGGGGCGAGGCCTGGGATCGTGGGATTAACTGCACCCCCGACCCCACGGCCCCGCAGTTAGCGCACGAGTTACTACCTGCAGTAACTCCGCATGGAAGCGCAACTGCCCGCCTCGGCCATAGCGGATCCGCTCGCGCCGAGGCCCGGCAATGGCGGGCCCGGCCTGCTGTCGCGTCCCATCGCGTGCGTGGGCTGGCAGGCTGGCCCAGCTAAGTGGCGCCGCGTGGCGTGCTGTCAGCGGGAGGCGGACCTGGAGGCTTGGCAAGCACGCCACCTGGTTCCCGCCTTGGTGTTTCAAAACTATCGAACGAGTCCGCGTGGTCATGGCTGATTCCCCGGCAGGCGGCACGCCAGAAGACAAACAAAGCATTCAGCAAGAGCACTCGGAGAAGGAAACTGCTGAGGCTTCTCGACTTATCAGCCGTGACGCCTCACCAGCTTCGTGGACTACTGTCGGAGTAATGGGTCACGGGTAGCTTAGCCCGAGTCCCTAAGCATTTCAAGACATTCGGGCCGGCTGCGCCCCTCAAGCATCAAGAGCGAAGCACCGCCTTCTGGTGGCCGGCTGGCTCATGCGGTCGGCTGCCAGAAGGCAGCCAAGCACCAGAAGATGGCCCCAAGACGAGCCGACTACTAGCAGGCGGCCTCCGGAGAGGCCGACTCCTAGCAGGCGGCCAACGACGCCTTCAATGTTTGTGCCCCCATTAAGAAGATAAGACAGGATGTGGCTACAGTGTAGCCCATCACCCCCATATCCAGGCACGGCGTGGCCATAGTGCCCCGTACGGGCGGAGATCTCCGCACGGTGCAGCACTATTGCCACTCCACCCTTGACGTCACTCTTGTTAGGCGGAGCCCTGCCCCCACGATGGTCTGTCAGTACGGCCTGCTGGCGGCGGGTCCTATCAGGCAGCAAGAGCCCGGAAGGCGGCAGAAGCTTAACCAGTCAGACCCAAGGGAGGGCGGCCTCTAGAAGGCGGCCCACTCTTCCCTCGGGGTCCGTGCGCCATTAACTAGATGAGACACGGTGTGGCTACAGTGATCTCCCGCCAGATGGCGGGACTGTAGCCACTCCTCCCCGACCAAGTATGCATCATTAGCATAACGGCTACAGTAACAAGCAGTCGGCAAGACCCGCGAGTGGCGGGAGCGGCCTGTCGGCCCCGTACCAGACCAGTCGGTGGGGCCCACCAGGTGGCGGGCCCCAGCAGCCGGCAGAGAAGCCGACGGCCAGAGAGATTGACAGCCGGGTCCCACACCCGGCCAGATTACTATTGAACCCCTGGGGGGTAAGCCTATATAAACCCCCAGAGCACCCATGCAAAGGGTTCCCAACCTATTAGACCTAGACTCACACATAGAGGGAGGAGAGAGCCAGCCCTGCTTTCTTTTACCTCTAGCATACAGCTCGAGGAGCACCATTGTACTCACTAGTGCCTTAGTGATCATGCGGAGACCCCGCAGAGCAGGACTAGGGGTGTTATCTCCTAGGAGAGCCCCAAACCTGGGTAAAGTACGTCGGCGTTCGTGTCTACGCCTCATCCCGCTTCCGGGCACCGGCGACGTTCTACTCGCTCCCACCATGATAAGCCATCCTTTGGCATATGTCACACCCAACCCCCGACATTTGGCGCCCACTGTGGGGCGAGGTGCATCGTTGTCCGGAGATCTGCTCTGGACGGGAACCCTGTTCCTTCCTGGTGAGCGCAGCCAGCCCGGCACGCCAGCCGGCGTCTATGCTAACACGCTGCATGGCTCGGAGATCGCCTGTGCGGCGAGCAGCCTCGCCGATCTTGTTGGCGAGATTCGCCTCTCCGACGAGCCCGCTTCGGAAGCGGGCATAGATGGCCCCGAGAGCCGCCTCGTCAGCCTCCTCGACTCGACCAGCTCCACGTCGTCAGCGAGCCTGCTGTGGACCTGGAGTCGGTTGGTTCCACCGACCCGATGCTTGTCAACTCCGACACGGCGTCGCTCGACGCGTTCCCCACCAACGTGGTGGTCTACGATGAGCCGCTTCCTCGCGAGGTCAGCGGCGGAAGCACCGTCACAGAGGTGCTTGTCATTATCCATGGCGAGCACTCGGGCGGGGACGGTGCTCGAGACCCGCTCGAGGCGGCGTTGCAAGACCTGACTGCGCCTATCCTAGAAGACGCCGACGCCGAGATGCTGGAAGCATGCCCGGTCCAGCTCGTCGTGAGCGCCAAGAGGCTAGCCAGCATGAGACGCCTTTCGGAGGCCTACCAGCGCGAGATGGACCGCGCCGTTGGGGGCACGCTGGCTCCTGGCTGGCCTAGCCACATCGGTACAGTCTGGCAGCATGGCGCGGCCATTACCAGCATGTTCGGGGCAGATCGCCCTGTCTACGCCACGCCCGCGGAGAACATACGAGCTGCCCAGGCGGCAGCAGACGAGCTGGACAAGCTCCAGGGCGACGAGCATCTCCACATGATGGAGCGCGTCCAGCGGCTCATCGACGCGGCTGCCGAGCAGCCAGAGGCCGGCTGCCGTACTGAAGCGCCCAACCGGCGGAATGACGACCCGCCTCCTCGCCGAGATCAAGGCGCGAGATCCCGAACACCGACTGGTGGCGTCCGCGATAGAAGGGAGAAGGGGCCAGCTGCTAGCCACAGCCGGACTCGCATCACCATCGAGCGCGACCAAGACGGCCACCCAAGAGCAACGGAACAACGGGACGAGTGTCCACCTCCCCCTCCCTCTCGCAGGGAGAGGCGTGCTTCCGCGCCGCCTGTTGATTACCCGACACTCGGCGACCGCCTTGGCCACCGGGAAGGAGTCGGAGAGAACGATGCCCGCCGCCAGATCGACGACCTCAACTGATCCCTGGCGCTAGAAGAAGAAGATGCATTGGGTCCGCCTTGTTTTGGCCCCGCATCCGTGATGAGCCCTTCCCCAAAGGGTTCACGCTCCCGAGAGATACGCCCAAGTACACCAGCTCCATGAAGCCGGAAGACTGGCTAGTCGACTACTCCATAGCCGTCATCATCACAAATGGCAACAAGCACGTTGCCGTGAAGTACGTTCCGCTCATGCTCCAGGGCACAACCCGGACATGGCTGAACATCCTGAAGCCCCGCAGCATCAACAGCTGGGTTGATTCATTGAAGCCTTCATTCGCAACTTCACCAGCACGTACGAGCGGCCGCCCAAGCCTTGCCAGCTCTCTTTGTGCATCCAAGGCCCCAACGAGTCGACTCGCGACTACCTCACGCGCTGGGCTGAGCTGCGCAAATCCTGCGAAGGCATGCATGAGGTGCAGGCTATTGAGTACTTCACAGTCGGGTGCAGAGAAGGCACTCTGCTCAAGCACAGGCTTCTCTGCGACGAGTCAGCGACCCTCCACGAACTGCTGATCTTAGCAGACAAGTACGCCATGTCTGACTCCTCCATGAAGGCGGAGATTCAAGTCGATGTATCCGGCAAAGTGGCTCCCCAAGCTCCTCGGACCCCGGCTGGTGACACCAGTCGGCATGAGCAGCAGAATGACAACAAGCACAAGGCCACGCAGACGGCTTCCACCAGCCGGCAGGTGGCCACAGTCGAAGACCAGTAGCCGGAAGGGCAGCCTCCTCCCAAGCGTCATAAGGGCGGCAAGCCCAACTGGCTGCCCGCCTTCTCATACGAGCAGACTGTTGATGCACCCTGCAAGTTTCATAGCGGCGCGAAGCCGTCCAACCACACCACTCGGAAATGCCATTGGCTCACCAGAATCGCCAAGGGTGACGGACTCCTGCCTCCTCCGCCTGCTGGCCCGCCGCCTCCTCCTCCCCAGCAGCCGGCGGTTGGGCCAGTCGGTGCCATACAAGATGAGTATCCTGAAGAGCATGGGGCTTATGTCATGTTCACCAGCGTGGCCGATGACAAGCACAGCAGATGGCAACGGCAACAAGAAGTACATGAAGTAGCATCAGAGACCCCCGAGTTAATGCATTGATCTGAGAAGCCTATCAGTTGGAGCAGAGCTGGCCACCCGGAGGTGATGCCCTCTCCTGGTTCCTATGCCTTGGTCTTAGATGCCAGCTTCGCAACAGAGAGGCAGGCTGCTCGCTTCTCCCGAGTTCTGATAGATGGCGGCAGCAGCATCAACATCCTATACCGTGACAAAATGGAGAGGATGGGAATCAAGCAGAAGCAGCTTCAGCCCAGTCAGACTAAATTCCATGGCATAGTCGCTGGCCTTTCCTGCTCACCAATTTGCAAGACCCAGATAGACGTCCTCTTCGGAGACAAAGATCACTTCCGCCGAGAGCCAGTTTGGTTTGAGGTGGTGGACCTTGAGAGCCCCTATCATGCACTACTTGGCCAGCCTGCTCTGACCAAGTTCATGGCGGTCCCCCACTATGCTTACCTCAAGATGAAGATGCCGAGCACCAAGGGAATCCTAACCATAGTAGGAGACTACAAGAAGTCATCCGCCTATGCAGCAGATAGCAGTCGGCTAGCCGAGTCCCTCGTGATTGCAACAGAGAAGTGGCTCCTTGACTGGGTTGTGGCAATGGCAGGCAAGCAGACGGAAATGTCGCCAAACCCCAGCGAGTCGGAAGCTGAGGGCTCGTTCAAGATGGCAAAAGAAACAAAGAAGATACCCTTGGACCCGGAGCACCCCAAGAGGCACGCTGTCATTGGTGCAAACCTTGACAGCAAATAGGAAAGCGAGCTCGTCGATTTCCTCCGTGAGAATTGGGACATCTTTGCATGGTCTCCTAAGGACATGCCGGGTGTTCCGACGGATTTCGCCGAGCACAAGTTACATGTCCGACCTGATGCCAAACCGGTCAGGCAGCCCTTGCGCCGCCTGTCAAAAGAGAAGAGAAGAGTTGTTGGAGAAGAGATAGCCCGGCTTCTAGCAGCCGGCTTCATCATGGAAGTGTTCTTTCCAGAATGGTTAGCCAACCCAGTCCTTGTACTGAAGAAGAATAAGCAGTGGCGCATGTGCATCTATTGTACCTGCCTCAACAAAGCTTGCCCCAAAGATCCATTTTCTTTGCCAAGAATAGACCAAGTGATAGACTCCACAGCCGGATGGGAGCTATTGAGTTTTTTGGATGCATACTAAGGGTATCACCAGATCAAGCTAAACCCGGCCGACAGGCTGAAAACCGCCTTCATCACACCATTCAGAGCCTTCTGCTACCTGGCCATGACGTTTGGCTTGAGGAATTTCGGCGCCACGTTTTAGCGTTGCATGCAGAATTGTCTCCTCAGGCAACTTGGCAGAAATGCCCACATCTATGTGGATGATGTTGTGATAAAGACGGAGAAGCGTGGCACGCTGCTAGAAAATCTCAAGGAAACCTTTGAAATTTTGCGCCGCTTCCAGATTAAGCTCAACCCGGAGAAATGTGTCTTTGGAGTACCAGTTGGCCAGCTTCTTGGCTTCCTGGTCTCAAAGCGCAGCATAGTGTGCAACCCTGTGAAGATCATGGCCATCGAGAGGATGGAGGTACCCACCCAACTGCTGGACGTGCAAAAATTCACCGGCTGCCTGGCATCCATCAGCCATTTCATCAGTCGGCTGGGCAAGAAGGCTCTTCCCCCTGTACCATCTGATGAAGAAGACCACTTTTTTCGAGTGGAATGATAAGGCGGTCGAAGCTTTTCTCCAGCTCAAGAAGATGTTGACCACTCCGCCTGTCCTGGCGGCTCTGACTGCTAAGGAGCCCATGCTTCTCTACATCACCGGCACCAGCCGGGTGGTCAGCACAGTCATAGTTGTGGAGCGCAAAGAAGATAGCAAGGCACTACCAGTCCAGAGGACGGTGTATTACCTGAGTGAAGTGTTGTCTGCCTCCAAGCAGAACTACCCCCACTATCAGAAGATGTGCTACGACCTGCATTTCACCGCCAATAAGCTAAAGCCGTACTTTCAAGAGCACCCAATCACTGTTGTCTGCACTGCTCCGCTTGCCGAGATCACTAGAAGCCGAGATGCTTCGGGCCGAGTGGCCAAATGGGACATAGATTTGGCCCCCTACATCATCTACTACCAGCCTCACACCGCCAGTAAGTCACAAGCGCTGGCCGACTTCCTTGTCGACAGAGCCGAGACCCAGTACCTGCCGCCAGCGCCGGACTCCACCCATTGGCGGATGCACTTTGATGGTTCCAAGATGCGCACCAGTTAGGGACCGGCATTGTCCTCACCTCTCCCAAAGGCGACAAGCTCAGATGTGTGTTGCAAATTCACTTTGCGGCCTCCAACAACGTAGCTGAATATGAAGCACTCATACACGGGCTCCGGCTTACCAAGGAACTCGACATTCGCCAGATCCTCTGCATGGTGATTCCGACTTGGTGGTCCAGCAATCATCAGGCGACTGGGATGCCAAGGATGCAAACATGGCTGTCGGCGTTCAGGGAACGGGGGTCCCCAGACTTGCCTGCCTGCGGCCTGCGGCGTGGCTCAAGTGGGGGCCCAGCGCGGCCCATCTTCATCAGCTCAAGCTCAAGACCCTCGCGAGGGGCCAAGCCTCGCGGGGCGGACGACAGGAAGCTTCCTCAGAAGCAGCCTCATCAGGCAGGCTCGCGAGGAGGCAGAGAGATCAAGGCAGGGGTACCTCGCGAGGAGCCCGTGACGCAAGCCATGACGATCGAGACCAGGCGGGCGCCAGGCGGGCGCCGACCTGCGCAGTGTCCTTGTTTCCCCTTCGGTGCAAAGGGGGCAAGCATAGGTCAAGGCATCGGGCAAAGGTTACCATTCCGGTGCAACGAGACCAAGACCAGCAGAGCAGCAGGACGGAGGTCATCGTGGAGCCCAAGACGGCGTCATCACCAGTGCTTTTGGCAGCCGAAGACCACCTTTGGTCAGGATAACTTGTACTAGATGTTCCCCTTCAAAATGGCCAATTGTTGGTGCCCTTCCCGCTCATTATTTGGGGAGAGGCCCAGGGCCTCTATAAATAGAGCTAGCCACCACAGAGTAGAGAGACAACGGAAAGAGGCATCCATCGAATCGGATAGAGCTAGATCGAATCGGACAGAGAGACCAAGTAGAACACACCGCACCAGCTCAAGAACACCCCTCGCGAGGCTGTTCTTCCCCTGTACTGTTCATCATCAGCCCCTGAGGCAATCCACCACACCACACACTGGAGTAGGGTATTACAGCACAACGGTGGCCCGAACCAGTATAAATCTCATGTCCTTTGTGTTGTTCATCGTTCCCAGCTTAGATCACACGAGGAGATTGGACGTAGATCGGTAGGGGAGACATTTCTGCGCGCACCCCAGTGTTCGAACCTTAAGGGTCTGCCGGAACCCGAAATCCGACATTTGGCGCGCCAGGTAGGGGTGCGCCGGAATCTTTCTTCCGATATTCGCGTGTGATCTTCCGTCGTGTCCATGTCTGACGCTCGTCGAGCTCGCGCCGAGCGCCGGGCTGCTCTCGCCACCCGCGTCGCCCAGATGGCGCCTGTTGACGGCCACCCCCGTCATTCCCCGTCGCCTGCCGCCAACGCCGCCACCGGCCCGACGGGGAACGAGCAGCAGGCCTCGCCTCAGCATCCTTTGGTGCGGCGGGATGGCC
Source organism: Aegilops umbellulata (assembly GCA_032464435.1). Lineage (NCBI taxonomy): Eukaryota > Viridiplantae > Streptophyta > Magnoliopsida > Poales > Poaceae > Aegilops > Aegilops umbellulata. Next base: position 211,986,034 of record CP136058.1, read on the forward strand.
GCGCAGCCACCCCGTCGCTGACTCCAGCTGGTTCATCGTCCCACGCCCGTCGCGCCCCCACGGACGCGCGCGCCGCGTTGCTCCTGGCAAGAGAGCTCCCGCACTACCGCCCCGTCGACGACCTCTACGATTACTGGCTCGCCCGCATCACTGAGCTCGTCAGCGCCGCAGGGAGCTCCCCCTTGCCGTCCCTCTCGCTGCCTCGCCCTCCATTACGCACAGGGGGCAAGGATTAGGAGGCGCCTCTACCACCTCCTCCCCAAGAAGGCGCCCTGGCTCCAAGGCGCGCAGCCCCAGGGCGAGACCCTCCACGTCTGACGCCTGCGCAGCAAGAAGGGAGCTGCCAAGAGATCCCTCGTCCCCAAGAAGGTGCTCGCGCGCTACCAGCGCCGGCATGCCAAGATCGCATTCCTGCGCCTCCACGCCAAGACCCTGCGCTGCTCCAAGCGACGGCGCGTGGCAATCACCAGGAGCAAGCCCAGCACCAGCAAAGGGCTCCGGTGGCCACCGCAGGATGTCGCGCCTTCAACCCCGAGCTACGCGGCGTCACATGGCCAGGCAAGTTCAAGCCCGACCTGCCCCCTCGCTACGATGGCACGGCGGACCCCGTGGAGTTCCTATGGCTCTATGAGCTCGGCATCGAAGCCGCCAACGGAGACGAAAAGGTCATGGCGAACTGGTTTCCCATGGCGCTCAAGGACGGCGCCCACACCTGGCCCCTGAACCTGGCTCCCGACACGATCTCCTCCTGGGACGAGATGCGCACCCGCTTCATCGCCAACTTCCAGGGCACTCGCGACCGGCCCCCGGCCATGAGTGACATGCGCCGCATCAAGCAACAGCAAGGGGAAACCCTGCAGAAGTACATCCAGCGCTTCAACAACGCTCGCCTCAAGATCCCCAGGGTGATTGAAGAAGCCATCATCTCAGCTTTTCAATCCATGAAGACCTGTGCACGTCCCTGGAGCTGTTCAACTTGGCGACCAAGTGCGCTAGGGCTGAGGAAGGGCGACTCTCCCTCCTCGAGCTCCCAGCAGCCGACCCAGAAGAGAAAAAGCTCAAGGCCAAGGACGAGAAGCGCAAAGGGGTTGTCGTGATCGCAGCAGAGCCAGACACCAAGCGGGCAGGGATCAGCCTGAGTCATCCAAGGGCAGCCGATACTGCGTGTACCACGACCTCCACACCCATAACACCAATGAATGTCATGAGCTCAGGGCCGTGCGAGATGGGCGGGTCGACCGACGCCCCGAGCGCAACGACAGGGGCTATGGCCGAGGAGGAGGAAGAGGTGGATGACGATGGGAAGACCGTGGCCCTCGCCAAGGGTGGCGCGACCGACCTCGCGAGGATCGCTGGCAGGACCAGCCTCGCAAGGGAGGCTGGAGAGATCAGCCTCGTGAGGATCTCCCACACGGCAACGCAGGTCTTCCTCCTCTGCCGCCACCGCCAAGGAGGAACGAAGACCAACATCAAGACGATGGGGCTGGGGGCTTCCAGGAGCCACGCGCAATCGCTTGCATCTTGGGTGGCGCCCAGGCCCCAGCCTCATAGCGCAACTTCAAGCAATTTTCTCGCGAGATGAATGCAGTCCTTCCCAAGCTTGAGGCCACACGCTCTCTCAGGTGGTCTACGTGCGCTATCACGTTCAGCTCAGCAGATCAGCTCAAGTGCGCGGCAACGGCCGGAGTCCTCCGGATGCTTTGCTCCCCAGTCATCAGCAATGTGCAGGTCACTAGGACCCTCATTGATGGTGGAGCAGGACTCAACGCCCTGTCTGTCGAGACGTTCGACGATCTCCAAGTGTCGTACGATCAGCTTCAGCTGACCAAGCCTTTCTCAGGAGTCACTGATGGTTCCACTTTTCCAATAGGGCAGGTTCGCCTTCCAGTCACCTTCGGGTAGCGCAACAACTACCGCACCGAGCTCATCGACTTCGACGTCGCCCACATTCGCCTGCCGTACAATGCCATCCTTGGATACCCAGCCCTAGCCAAGTTCATGGCAGTGACTCACCATGGTTAAAATGTCCTCAAGATGCCGGGAAGCGGTGGAGTCATCACCGTACCCTGCGAAGAAAGGGATGAAGTGTGTTCAGTTGAGCGCGCGTTCCAAGACGCAGCAATCGAAGACCCAGATCACAGGAGGGGAAGACTTCCCGAGGCGACCCTTAAGAAGAAGAAGGCTTTGCCTGGCCCAAGCCACAAGGAGGCAGGCGCCTCCGGAGGTGTCGCGTCAGGATTTGCGCCCGATCGGGGAGCGCCACCCTCTCTCGCATAGGAAGGCACGCCCGGCGCCCTCCTCAGGCAGGGCTCGGGGGCTCTTTGTTGGAGAGCCACCGACTTTGCCAAGGTCGCGAGGGAGGCGCTCGGGCACCGCTTGGAGGGGTGCTTCCAGGCACGTTTCCCTCAGGAAGGCACAAGGCAAGGAAGACCAAACCATCAAGAGTTCATCGCAAGAAACACCCAGGAGCTACAGGATTCGAGAGTCATGCGCGGCAGCCACCGCTTGCCCGTCGTGGCCCCACATCCAGGCGAGGATGGTGGGCTGCGCGTCTGCATCGACGTGCCAGGGCTCAATCGAGCCGCCTCTTAGGAGCGCCTCTGGCCTTTGCGCGTGGGGCGTTGCGAGGGTCCACCTCACAACTATGTTCGCATGTCTTTTGGCCTGCCGAATGTAGTCGCCGCTCACAAGTGCCTGTTGAGGAGCATTCTGGAGGGTCAGGAGGTCAGGCATTGTGCGGTCCTGGCAGAGATGGAGATGGCCCTCGAGGACCCACCCGTGCCCCCGGAGCCTCCCGAGGCTCCAGGTCCTGAGAGCTCGTGAGGGCCGATGTCTTCACTGCGCATCGCCCGCTTCTTCAGCATCACTTCATCTTCAACGGCACCAGGTGACATCTTTCAAGTTCCATTTTTAGCTGGGAGCGCCCTCAGGGCCGCATCATTCCCAGGCCGCATGGGTCCGTCCCCGCGGCATGTATCCGTTTTGCTTATTCTCTTTACCTACCTTGTTGGGGGCGCCCCTCGGGCTGCACAATCCCCAAGCCGCTCGGGCCTGACCCAGCGGTGTTTTGCTCTTCCTGCATCTACCTGAATGAATTTGCTTTTCCATGATTAATCTAGTTCCCATGATCGTCATCTGCTGCTTATCGTAGACTCCTCCGCTCTCACGCAAAGCGCTTGCACGTTAAAATGGTGGTACCTGAGCATCGCGACTCATGGGCTCCTACTGGCTCTCCAGCCCTCACCCCCTGGCCTTGACCCACGGCATCGCGACCTGTCATACCAGCGGCGGCTGAGCTCGCTCGAGGGCCGGGACCTGAGGACATAGAGCATTTGCATTCTAACCACCTTGCAGGAACACACCATTAAGAAAGGCCCAGAGCTAGGCGCAGCCCGCCTCGAGGTAGGGCCTCGTGAGTCCCGCGCTGGCTCACGGGAGCCCAGATACACCTCTCCTAGCCCTACCATGCCGGCCACGTGTCAGGGCGGGGCTGTACACGCCCCGGGGGCTCCTCCCGGAGGGGAGCCCCCTCCCACGTACCAGTGGAAGCACCATGCTCCGCGCTGGCTGACGACACTGCCGAGGAGCGCCTATGCCCATACACATACGGAAGCGCTACGCTTCGCACTGGTGATAAACAACTGAGGGCGGCCCACGGCCATACCAACCTCAGGGAGCCCAGAGCTCAATGTCCGGCACTGTCGCAACGCCTTCCCTTGGGAGCGCCGCGCGAGGGGGCTGGACACGGGGGCTACGCCCGGGCCTTGCCCGAGCGCACGCCACCCAGCCAGGTCCCTCGGACCTGGTCAGCACGCGCCCCTCCTCGAGCGGAGCCAAGCTATGAAAACCCGTTTGAACGTTAGGGGGGACTCCTGAGCATCGCGACTCAGGAGCCTAACTTTCCACGTAGCCCCTCCTCCTTAGTCCCGTCCTGGTTTCCGGTCGGGGCTAACGGCGGCTGAGGTATGCGCGGGGCCGGGCCCTACCGACGTAGAGCACAGACAAATAGGAGGAAAAAATGCAAATTCCAGGAAATTCAAAGCAAATATTACAAGCCATAAATTGTTTCACAACGCCAAACACAAGTTTAAACGCCTCCGTGAGGCATGGTGCATGTTGCAGGAATAAAAACAGGACAGAAGCCGCGAAGGGATCACTCTCCAGTGGCGCCGTCGCCGGTGGTGGAGTCATGCTGGGCGACTTCGCCTCCTGAGGTCGCGGAGCTGGCGGCACCGCGCACGGGCAAGATGCTGAAGGAACGGAACTTCCCCAGCAAAGCCTCGGCTCGGCCTTTCACGGCCTTGGCGGCAGCGGCGGCAAGGTCGCCGCTCACGGGTTCCAGCAGGCTGTCGAAGTTGACGTTGGGGTCGCGCAGATAGACGTGGCTGAGGACATGCTTCAGCTCCGCAGAAGACAGAGCACGCGCCTCGGCCTCGACCGTGGGGCCAAGGGCGTCTGCGACATCTTCAAGCGCATCGACCAGGAAGGGGAGTAGCTTGGCGGGGCCGTCCTTCGCACCAGCCAATGGCTCCTCCAAACCGCTCTCATAAAGCGTCTTCAATGTGGAGCGAGCCTTCTTCTCCAGCTTCGCGAAGGCCACCCGATCCTCTGCCAGGACCTTCGCCTTGGCGTCTAGCTTGGTCCTCTCCGCCTTCAGCGACCGCTCCAACGTCTCCAATCGGCTGTGGCGGTCATCAAGCTTGGCGTCCCGGTCCTTGACGGCAGCCTACCAAGCCTTCATCTTCTTCTCCTTCTCCTGGCGGCCGTGGACCTCCTTGGCGAGCTCGTCGCGCAGGCCTTGCAGCTCGACCTCCAGCGCCTTGCAGCGAGCCTGGGCAGCCGCAGCGTCGCCCAGGGCAGCGTCGCGGGTGGCCTTGGCTTGGTTGGCGGCTTGCTTCTCCCCATCGGAGGCCGACACGGCCTGGCTCAGCGCTGCTCGGACGGAAGCGGTAGAACGGGCCCAGCCAGAAGCTAGCTCCAAGCGCCCGGCCACTAGGAGAGGGTCCGCGCTCAGAAGATCCTCCCGCAGCTGGCTCAGTTCGTTGACGACCTGGTCCAGGACGGCGGCATAGGGAACAGAAGAAGCGGGAGCCGGCGGAGCGGGCGAAGAGGACGGCAGCGTGATCATAGTTTGGCAGGAAGGAACCCGCTGGGCCTTGGCTGCTCCGGCTGCAGCATCGAGCGTAGTCGACTCCAGGGTCAGCGGGGCCACGGGGGTTGACTCCTCACCGAGGCGTCCCAGTCGGCCTCGCGAAGACGATTGGGCAGGGGAGGCGCGAGCCTCGCCGTCTTCTTCCCAAGCGGATAAAGCCGCCGCCCCGGCAGATGGATTCGCCCCAAGCAGGGCCACAGAAGCCCCCCTCAACCTCTTTGCTGCAGGTGCTGGCCTAGCAAAAGACTGCAGACGTCAAGCCTTGGCGGCAGAAACCAAGCAAAGCATGAATCGAGCACTTATGGGACGTCGTTCGCGGACTCAAGCAACCTCTGGCCAAACTTGAAGCCCGAAAGCCTGCAGCTGGGGTCAGCCTTGGGAGGCCCAAAAGCAGAAGGCACGTCAGGAGGGTTGGAGCTGGCCTCAGACCGCCCAGGAACCAGAGCAGACCCTGGGGGAACCAGCCCCGACCTGCCCTTCCTTGTGACCAAGGGAGAGTGCTCCCCTCCTCGCCTAGCGCCGGCCTAGTCGTCGTCCGGCATGGAGCGGAGGGCCTGGGACCTGCGCCGAGGGAAGGACTCCCCCGACTCCTCGCTAGTCACTTCAGAGTTAGACTCTTCTGCCTCTTCTTCCTCCTTCCACCTGCTGGAGCTGTTGGAGGACACGTTCACCATCGCCAGCGCCGCCAGGTCCTCAGGAGCTTCCGCGGGCACCAGCCCCTCACCATTGATGATGGGCATGGTGTTCACCACCTGCTCCCAGTCGTCGCGAAGGAACAGGGGGACGGGGGCGCCCACCGGGCTCGCCACGTCGCCCCCAACCAAGGAATGGAGGGCCGCGACCAGATTCTCGTCAGTCAGGGCCTCGGAGCTCAGGCGCAGGGTGGCGTCCATTCCCCCAAGCTTCCACAATGGGAGCGAATGCTCCTGGAGAGGAGCCACCCAGTGCTCCAAGAACTCCCTCAGGAGCGTGGCCCCGGTCAACTTCGCCGTCCCCAAGTTGCTTGGCCTCAGGTCCGCGTTCATCCTCTTCAGCACCGCCTTCGCATGGGGATCGACGAGCTCCGTGCGGGACCACGCGTTAACAGCCTTGGGCCACCCCGTAGGCAACACCAGTCGGGGGTGGATGCGCCCGACGTCGACCATCACCCACTTGCTCCGGAAGCCTTCGATCCTCTTCCCAGGCTTCGAGATTGCATTGGAGTTGGAGTATGCGATAAAGCTCGCACATGCGGAGACATGGGCACCAGAAACCTGGAGGGAGAAAAAGTGGCGCAGCAAGGCCACCGAGGGCTTTACCCCAACATGAGCCTCACAATAGTAAGCAAAAATCGCCAAGAGAAGAACAGAGTTGGGGTGGAGATGCAGAGCTTGCAAGTTGTATTGCCGGAGAACAGCAAAGAAGAACTCAGAGAAAGGAGGCACCAAACCGGCGATGATGGCGCGCACGAAGAACGGATAGAAGGTGCTCCCCTTGCCCTCAGGTTGGTCGGAGCCTGCCTTGAGCACAGTCGCTCCCTGGCGGCCCTGCGCTATCGTCATCAGGCACGTGAGGACGAGGTTCTTCTCTGACAGGTTCGGGGAATCCAGGGCCGGCGAGTACCAGGCCTTGGTTGGGGACTTGCGAGGCGCCATGGCGTGTGGGATGAGAATGATTGAGATAGATCTGGAGGATTTCGGGAGCAAGAAGGAGAAGAGCGAGAAAGGGGATCTGGAGCAAGACGAGCGAGAACAAAGCAAATAAGTCTGGCCCGGGCACCTCTTTTATCAGATGGACAGTTGCCGAGGCGTCGTGGGAAGCGCAGACGCCCACGTCCAATCAATCGTCACGCGGCGCCCAAGGCCGCAGGCTATTGGGGCCTGAGGTGCTTCGCGCTTGCCTCTTCGCTTCTCTGCTAGGCCAAGCCCGGGCGCGCCTTGGGCCCAGGGGCTACTGTCGGCGTTCTGGGAATGGGGGTCCCCATACTTGCCTGCCTGTGGCCTGCGGCGTGGCTCAAGTGGGGGCCCAGCGCGACCCATCTTCATCAGCTCAAGCTCAAGACCCTCGTGAGGGGCCAAGCCTCGCGGGGCGGATGACGGGAAGCTTCCTCACAAGCAGCCTCATCAGGCAGGCTCGCGAGGAGGCGGAGAGATCAAGGCAGGGGTACCTCGCGAGGAGCCCGTAACGCAAGCCATGACAATCGAGACCAGGCAGGCACCAGGCGGGCGCCGGCCTGTGCAGTGTCCTTGTTTCCCCTTCGGTGCAAAGGGGGCAAGCACAGGCCAATGCATCGGGCAAAGGTCACCATTCCGATGCAACAAGACCAAGACCAGCAGAGCAGCAGGATGGAGGTCATCGTGGAGCCCAAGACGGTGTCATCACCAGTGCTTTTGGCAGCCGAAGACCACCTTTGGTAAGGATAACTTGTACTAGATGTTCCCCTTCAAAATGACCAATTGTTGGCGCCCTTCCCGCTCATTATTTGGGGAGAGGCCCGAGGCCTCTATAAATAGAGCTAGCCACCACAGAGTAGAGAGACAACGGAAAGAGGCATCCATCGAATCGGATAGAGCTAGATCGAATCGGACAAAGAGACCAAGTAGAACGCACCGCACCAGCTCAAGAACACCCCTCGCGAGGCTTTTCTTCCCATGTACTGTTCATCATCAGCCCCTGAGGCAATCCACCACACCACACACTGGAGTAGCGTATTACACCATAGCAGTCGCCCGAACCAGTATAAATCTCGTGTCCTTTGTGTTGTTCATCGTTCCCAGCTTAGATCACACAAGGAGATCGGACGTAGATCGGTAGGGGGGGGAGATTTCCGCGCGCTCCCCAGTGTTCGAACCTTAAGGGTCTGCCGGAACCCGAAATCCGACAATCGCAACCTATTGCTTCCTCGTCCAACAGCTCAGCAGATATTTTGAAGGGTGCGAATTCCTCCATGTGCCACGAAACGACAACGAGCAAGCTGATGCTTTGGCATGGGTTGGCTCCACTCGGCAAGCAATACCAGTCGGCGTCGCCTTACAATGCCTCCTCAAGCCGTCTGTCAAGCCATCACCAGAATCAGATTCCATCTTTGTGCCGGCTCCTCCAAAAGCAGTCGGGTCCGGCTCGGGGACTTCGGCAGGCGGCTCGGGGGGCTGCAACAGTCGCACCCGGCCCGGGGACATCTGAGCCTGACCCAGGGACTGCAGCAGTCGGCCTAGGGACTTCATCGACGCAACAAGCGGCAGCCGACCCCAACCCGCCGCCTCCTAGCCCAACCGCCCTCGTGCAAGTTGCAGTTCTGGCAGTTGAAGAAATAGTAGCACCTTCATGGGCTCAGCCCATCCTCAACTTTCTAGTGAACAAAGAGCTGCCGACTGATGAGATCTTAGCCCAACAAGTGCAACGTCGGGCAGCAGCGTACACCATTGTCAATAGAGAACTTGTGAGGCGCAGCATCACTGGTGTGTACCAGCGCTGCACAGAGCCGGAGAAAGGCCAATCAATCCTCAAAGATATCCACCAAGGCGAATGTGGTCACCATGCGGCTTCAAGATCACTTGTTGCCAAAGCTTTCCGGCATGGTTTTTTCTGGCCGACTGCTCTAGAAGATGCCAAAGACTTGGTCGAGAAATGTAAAGGGTGCCTAAATTTCCGTTCCAAGCCACATCTGACGGCTTCTGCACTCAAGACCATCCCCATTGCCTGGCCCTTTGCCGTCTGGGGATTGGAAATGGTGGGACCATTCAAGACAGCACGCGGCGGCATGACTCATTTGCTTGTCGCCGTGGACAAATTCACCAAGTGGATAGAAGCAAAACCAATCAAGAAGTTGAATGGTCCTACTGTTGTGACTTTCATCGCGGACATCACTATTCAGTATGGCATACCACACAGCATCATCACCGACAATGGCACAAACTTTGCCAAAGGCGCTTTGGCTCGTTTCTGCGCGACGCAGGGCATCGGACTGGACTTAGCGTACGTTGCCCATTCACAGTCAAACGGCCAAGTGGAGTGAGCAAACGGCCTCATTTTCTCCGGCATCAAGCCCCGACTGGTCGAGCCTCTGGAGCGTTCAGTCGGCTGTTGGCTCGATGAGCTGTCGGCCGTCCTCTGGAGCTTGCGCACAACTCCGAACAACTCAAACGGCTTCACGCCTTTCTTCCTCGTCTACGGTGCCGAAGCGGTCATCCCGACGGACATAGAATTCGACTCCCCTCGAGTCACCATGTACACCGAAGAGGAGGCCAAAGAGGCACGAGAAGACGGCGTTGATCTGCTGGAGGAGGGCCGGCTGTTGGCACTCAGCCGGTCCACCATCTACCAGCAGAGTCTACGCCGATACTATAATCGCAAGGTCAAGCCAAGATCTTCCCAAGAGGGAGACCTTGTGCTCCGGCTGATCCAGCGAACAGCCGGCCAGCACAAGCTCTCGTCACCTTGGAAAGGCCCCTTCATCATCAGCAAAGTTATGGGCAACGACTCCTACTACCTGGTCGATGCTCAGATGCCCAGAGCGAGCAAGAGAGACGACTCCGGCAAGGAGACAGAGCGGTCGTGGAATGCAAACCTCCTTCGAAGATTTTACAGTTGATGCGGTATGTACCAAGCTACCTTTTGTATTAAGTACGAAGACTCCGGGTCCCCCGAGAAGAACTCAGGGGCTACCCTCTTTCATCTATATGATAAGTATTGTGCCTATGAATGTGTTATTTCATTATTACGCTTGGCACCGGGTTCGACTAGTCGGCCCGCGGGCTCGCCGCCTTGTACTATCTGGTGCTTCCTGCAGTCGGACAAGTAGTGTGTTGGCACCTAAACCTTCTCCTGCCAAAAACCGCAGCTCGCAGAGCGACTGTCCGGTGGTCAGGAGTTGCAGAAACGGTGTCCACACAAGAAATGGCTAAGGACTCAAAGCGCGCACATAGTCCAGGCCGGCACCCCGCCTCATCAACTGGCTACTAAGTAGCCGGCCGGCCGGCTTCTACTTACCTTGCTAACGCTCCAGTCGGCTAAGTACTTGCTCTCCTGAAAGTAGCTAAGCACTTGACCCAGCCGCAGTCCGCAGAGCGGCTGTTTGGCTGGCAAGAGGGCAGTAAAGGGAGGGTGGCAAAGGAAAAAAGCCGAGGAGCAGAAAGCAAGAAAAGTCGGAACTCGGCAAAAACACAACTTGTGTGGAATAATATTTACATGTCCAAAGTCCCTTGGCCAGCATTCAACGGAGTTTGAGATACACCCCGCGGGTGGAATTGTGCAAATTTAACAAAGTTTGTCGAGACTGATAAAACAGGAAAAATAAAGATAAGTTGGTGGCCTAAGGAGCAGTTGAGGGGTCCGGCTGGTTGGCGGAGTTGGTAGCGCCGGTTGGTGGAGTGGACGGCTGGTCAGTCTCCGCTTAGTCGCCTCCAGCAGCAGTTAGCGCACTCGAGCGCGGCTTGTTGTTCGAGGCGCGGTCAAGCTGAGGATGGCCATCTCTCTGACCTCTGGCATATCTTCTCTGCCTTCCTCGTCCTCCTCGCCTTCTCCCTCGTCGCTGGAGTCGATCATCTCGGCTGAGTCCTCATCATCCTCCGGGTTCAGCCCGAACCACTCCTGTGGCACCTCGGCATTGTTCTCAGCTAGCTCAGGGACGAAGATGCTGGTGTTGGTGTACTCGGCCATTGCCGCGGCCCGTTTGACAAGGTCACGCTCCACCGCAGCCAGCTCCTCTTGGGTTTCCTGCCGAAACATGGTCAACTGGTGTCAGGACCCCGATCCTACGCCACATCGATCCAGCGTGTAACACATCATATCCCTTTGCGGCCTCACGCACGGTACTCCCACGGGTGCCACCTTACCTGGCCCGGGACCGTTTGTGCCTTTTGGCTCACGTATATGATAGTATCGCTAGCATCCATATGACAGAGAACCCGGGCCGACATGGCTAGTCGTGAACCCAAAGCGGCGCTAGCCTATGAGGACAGGCATACATGAATCACATCGAGCATGTCGGTCATCAACGTATTTATTCGGGCTGTAGCACTGGGCTAACAGGACTCCGGTAACCCGGGCTGTAGCAGGCTAGGCAAGACTCCGAATAACAGCGCGTGACATTTCCCCGAAGGGACAGACATAGGAACGACATGAAACACATGCCGGCCAGTCAAGTGTCCAAGCAGTAGTGCTGGGCTAGCAGGACTCCGGTGAACCGGGCTGTAGCGGACTACTATCGCTCAGAAGCACAAGACTTACATTTCCCCATATGAAAGGCTACCAAGGATAAACAACTAGATAGTCGGATCCCACTCATACCAAGCATTTCAATCATACACACAATATGCCCGATATGAGTAAATACAACATGGCATCACAACAGTACTCTACGACTCAAGTACTTTATTTAGAAGGCTCCGAGGAGCCATACATATCATCCATACAGATAGGGGTCACATGACCCAACACTCAAGTCATACAAACATACAAGCACATGCGGAAGCAAAGTAGTCTGAGTACAGACACTAGAAAGAAAGAAGGCTTGACAAAGCCTGTCTATCTACAACGACCCTTCACAAGTCTTGGATCACCACCTGGGTGATAAGTCACTCGTCAACGTCGAGGTCTACATAGAACCCATCAGAGGGGTTGGTGCAGTCGTCTGAAAATGTCACGGCCCTAGATTTGCTTGTCATCAGTTGCATTAAGGCTTTCATGTCATCATGTTTAAATTTCTCAGAAAGTTGAAATGGGGATTGATCAAACCCTAGCACCTAAAAGAAATCAAATAGGTTCAAATAAAACCTTTTTCAAAGAACCCAAAATGCCTTTGAAAATGTTCATGATTTTGTTAGAGGTGAAAACCTCTGCCAAAAATGATGCAAATATTTTCAGGCCATTCTGGATAATCGAATTAATTCATAAAGTATTTGAATTGGGGCATTTAATTGCTATACATATTATTAAATGCTCCAACAATTCTGAAAATAGCTAAGGGCCTTTGTAATAATTCTTTTAATGCCCATAATTATTTTCAGGATTTATTAAAATGATTTGGGCTATAAACTAAATCAAAACAAAATAACAAAAATAGGAAACAGAAACTAAATTATAAAAAGAGAGAGAGAGAAGGACTAACCTGGCACTTACCTCGGCCCACCTACCTGTTGCCGGCCCAGCTTCACCGGCCCAACCCACCAGGGCGAAGCGGTCGTCCTCAACCTCTGCCAGTAGGTAGAGGAGGGACACTGCGACGCCGCCGAGCGCGCCAGCTCCTCCCTGCCTGCCTGGCTGCCCCCTCGTCGCCCTGGACGCCTTCCTCGACGCCACGAATCTCCCCTCTCCCTCGCTCCCTGGCCTCTCTCCTCTCTCTGCTTCCCCCCCCCCCCCTCCCAAACACGTCCGAGCGCCGCTGTCGCTGCTGCTCGGCGTTGCCGTGCCCACCGCCTCCCCCTCGCTTTCCCGACCAGTCCACGAGCTCTGCCTCGCTGCCGCGCACCTCTACGCCAAACCGCAGGACCCCGGACGACCTGAAGCCTCGTCCTCGAGCTCGTCTTCTCCGCACGGCCGCCGGACGCCATCGACAAATTCGCCGCTTCCGGGTCGACCCCGAGCCCACTGAGCTGTGCTTCAACCTCCCAGTGAGCTCCTCCGCCGTTTCCCCCTGTCCCCGTGGCCTGTCGCTTGCCGTAGTGTCGTTCCCCGCCGTAACCGAGCTCCACCGCCGCCGGCCATCGTCGCAGCCGTCGTTTCCGGCCTCCTCTCGCCCAGCGGCCTGCTCCGTTGGATGCGGCGCACGCCCAGGAGCATGCAACACACACCAGCACCTCCCCTACTGCACCACAACGACGAATCTGTCGTTGCCCGAACTCCGGCCACCGCGGATGCGCTCACCGTCGTCGATTCCGGCGACCACGCGGGCTCCCGTGCGGCTAGCTAGATGCGGGCGTGCGCGGGTTTCCCTCTGGGAGTCTTCGCGCGTCCAGCCGCCGCCCGTAGCGTGTTCCCGAGCATCGCCGCCGCGTTCGCGTGCTCGCCGGCGTTCAACTCCGGCGTGCTGACGTGGACGCGCCATTAGCGGCTAATTGACCCACTAACTAACACCCTGGCTCGCTGACATGTGGGCCCCGCTTCCTAGTTAACTCTGGTTTAGTTTTTATTTATATTAAACTAAACACACGGGCCCCACAGGTCAGCTTGACCTGGCCACGTCACCTGTTGACCCGACCCCACCTGTCAGTGGCAATAAACAACACTGGGTCACCGACCAGTGGACCCCACTGGTCAGGTTTGACCTGGACCGTGCCCCGTTGACCTGCTGACGTCATGATGATGTCAGGCTGACGCAGTAATCCTTTTCTGGAATTTAAATAAATCTTAAATGATTTGTTTAATTCAGAAAATATCCAAATCTTTGAAAAATCATAGAAATTAATCTATAGCTCCAAATTAAAAGATTTATATATGAAAATTTATCAGAAAAATTCAAGGAATCCATCTGTACCTTTTTCATGCATGTTTGAACAATGTTTGTCCTCTGTTTTGGACAAAACAAATAAAGGACATTTAAATAATCATATATGGAGTTGGATTTTGAATCATGTATTCAAACCAACCTCATTTAAATCATAGCTAGATGCATTAGCTCAAATCACAGCATATTGCCACGTCATGATCATGCATCATATTGTGGCATTGCATTGATTGTGTTCTTTCTCAGTTGCCGGTGTTTGTCCCCTCTCAATAGACGATGTGCCGACGATGAGATCGATGACACTGATGAAGAACTATATTATCTTCAGAAGTGCCAGGCAAGCAAAACCCCCTTGTTCATTCCGATAAAATCCCACTCTCTCGCCCCTGCTCTCTTTTATTGCATTAGGACAACAACGATTCATGTGTTACTTGCTGCGGTAGCTGAACCCCTTGATCCTTTGCATGACCTGTCATTCCACAGTAAATAGATGAAACCCACTAGCATGAGTAGGAGTTGTTTGAGCCCATGTTGTGCCTACTCATTCATGCTTGTTTGTCATGCCTGCTACTGCTTAGAGTTGAGTCGGGTCTGATTCATCGGGAATGAATTGGACTGGTGATGAACATGTCCTATTGTGTGTGAGCTAAGTGTGTGAACACGATTTGGTAAAGGTATTGGTGAGAGGCCATGTAGGAGTACATGGTGGGTTGTCTCATTGAAGCCGTCCTCAGGAACTGAGTTCTGTGTTTGTGATCCATGAAACAGTTACTACCACGCATTGGGCCCGAAACCAATGGACCCTCTCGGCTTCTTGATCACCTTGTCCTCTGTCCAGGAGTTGCAAGTAGTTTCTGGTGTTTGTAGTATGCTGGGGGCCGCACGCAGCGCTGACCGTAGGGGTGGGCTGTGTTGCGGTAGGCACGTGGCACGGTGTACCGGGCGCCCGTTTGGTGTTCCGGGAACCCTGCACACATCGTTTGGGGCTGTGAGCGAAACTCCGGCCGGATCTCCTCATGGATGGAACCCGAATAGGCAATAAACCTGGACTAGAGACTTGAGTGTTTAGGTAGGCCGTGGCCGACACCCTCGCTGGGCTTCCGCTTGAAGGTTGCCGAGTACATGTCGTGTAAACGGCGGTAAGTGGTGAGAGCGTGTGTGAAGAAGTACACCCCTGCAGGGTTAACATCATCTATTCGAATAGCCGTGTCCGCGGTTATGGACTTCTGGGTTGCCTATATCAGTTCATAGACAAGTGAAAGTGGATACTCTAAAACTCGCAAGATAAGTGTGAGTGCTATGGATGGCCTTCTCGTAGGGAGACGGAAGTGGATCCATAGTGGTGTATTGATATGGTGAATATGTGGACTCGTGTGCGCCACCTCAAAAGAGTTACTTGCAGTCGTAGTTCAGGTTAGCCACTGAGTCAAAGCTGGCTTGCTGCAGTCAAACTCCACCACCTCCTTTATTGATACTGATGCATATGTAGTTAGTTCTGATGTAAGTCTTGCTGAGTACATTTGTACTCACGTTTGCCTATTTTATGTTTTTGCAGAGAGACTTCAGTCTCGCTAGTAGTACCGCTTGGACTTCGACGTTTAGCTTGTTACCTCAGCTACGATCTTGTGCCCTCGGCAGGATCTGGTAGATAGTCAGGCTTCTCAGCCTTTTTCATTTGTAGATGTCTGTACTCAGACATGTTAAGCTTCCGTATGTGTTTGACTTGTGTGCTCTGAATGTTGGGTCATGAGACCCATGTTTGTAATATCTCGCTCCTCGGAGCCTAATGAATAAATACTTGAGTCGTAGAGTCTTGTTGTGATGCCATGTTGTATTTACACATATCGAGCATATTGTGTGTATGATTGAAATGCTTGGTATGTGTGGGATCCGACTATCTAGTTGTTTATCCTTGGCAGCCTATCATATGGGGAAATGTAGTCTAGTGCTTCTGAGCGATAGTAGTCCGCTACAGCCCGGTTCACCGGAGTCCTGCTAGCCCAGCACTACTGCTTGGAACACTTGACTGGCCGGCATGTGTTTCACTTCGTTCCTATGTCTGTCCCTTCGGGGAAATGTCACACGGTGTTATCCGGAGTCCTGCCTAGCCTGCTACAGCCCGGGTTACCGGAGTCCTGTTAGCCCAGTGCTACAGCCCGGATTCACACGCTGATGACCGACATGCTCGATGTGATTCATGTATGCCTGTCCTCATGGGTTAGCGCCGCTTTGGGTTCACGACTAGCCATGTCGGCCCGGGTTCTTTGTCATATGGATGCTAGCGACACTATCATATACGTGAGCCAAAAGGCGCAAACGGTCCCGGGCCAGGTAAGGTGGCACCCGTAGGAATACCGTGCGTGAGGCCGCAAAGTGATATGATGTGTTACATGCTAGATCGGTGTGACTTAGGATCGGGGTCCTGACAGCGTTGGTATCAGAGCCTGACTGCCTGTAGGATTACCAAGCCAAACTGGTCGAAGTTGTGTCTAGAAATGCTTTAGTTATGTAAGGGAATTGATTGTGGAAGGGAACGTAAGGCTCTTTTTACTCCTTATACCTCATGGCCTTCTGATCTGAGTCAACCTCTTCTCTTCTACGGAGGTTAAGAACTAGGCTTCTCTTCTATCTCTCAGGATGACGTGTTACTAAACTGTAGTTGCCTAGGATTGTTGAGTTCAAGCCTTTGTTCATTTTCTACTACTCCCATGTGTTCCTAGTTGATCTCAGAACATTGATATTGTGATGTTGAGTGGTTATGCCACCATTTTGCATGATGTCTCAAATCTTTTTGAGCATTTACAGCCGTTATGCTATCCGAGTCATCCCAGGTTTCTAAATAGTCTGAAGCATTTGCAAATCCTCTCTTTCCGTTCCCGATGTCCTTTTGGGCCAGATTAAGCACACTAATCGGTCTGTTGAGGTACCCCGTTGCCTTGACATATATGTTGGAGCTATTATTATGACCCTAGGTGTCTTGGGGAGTCACCTAGTAATCTAGCACTGCTATGTGTTCTCGGTGTGATGATTCTGGCCGCCATTCTCGAAAGCATCCCGTGATGCCATTTAGTAGTAGGTATTCTTCTCCTGGGTTCTCGAACCCGAGATTCACTCTACTCACTTCTTCTTGATAGTGTTTGCTAGTTCCTTTAGGATATTAGTAACCTTTGCATTAGCCCTCGAGGTCCGTGGTACTTCCTTCTTCCAAATACTATGAACCGCTTATGGCAGAAGTTCTTTGAACCAAAAGATCACAACCAGGGTGCTCTTGAGGAGTACCCCATTCATATTGTGACTCTGCCAGTTCTATCAATCTGCATGGGTTATCCGGAAGAAATTTGTTGAACTCGTTTGACATACTAACCCATGAATCCACAACTCAGAAAGTTATATGTTCCTTGAGTTGACCCTCCTCAGTTGTATTCCGACCCTAGTCTATCAATTGATAGTCAGGAATAGTTGTGCATTCGTGTTCATCGATGCCTATTATTCTTGTGGTCCATCAAGCCATTCTATTCCAGAATGACTAGGAGAAACAAACTCCAGTACCTCATCCATTTCTAGGATTGGGTCAAAGTAGTTGTATCCCGCAGATCAAGTGCAATCAAGCTTTTGTTCTGTTCCACCGTGGAGTGTCACCTTCTTTCTTATCAAGAATGTCATGAGAATTGCACCGTGTCTTATGAATTCTTGACGAAGTGATACTTCTTGCCATCGTTCTTCATTCCTCGGTTCCGTGTTGTTGCAACCGGAATATCGACAAATGAGTTATGATGTGTGAAATCAATACTCCTAGCAACTCGTTGCTTGGTAGTAAATGGACAATATTCTCGTTCTTAGCGTGTTGGGTTTTGACTCATCATTCTAAGATAGATTGTGCTACCTAGTCCTTATTTTTGGTGCACTCTTCGATCAATGAGTTAGGATTATTCAATCCCTTGCTTATTTGATCATATCGTCTTGCTCTGAAAGGCAAGATTGTTCTCGAGCTTAGAAACATATCGGTGGTTCGTGATTTTTCCGAAGATCTTCTCGGAAGTATTACCTGGTTGTCACCTGACCGCTATGTTGAGTTCGTGATCAGTTGGTTTTCTTGTGAACCACCCTTTCTCCAAGAATCTGTGTTAGATATCCCTGAGCTAGTTGGTTGAGCTAGACAACAACTTGGAGAGTTGGAAGATAAAGCTTGTCTGACTTAGTTCATGTTAAGGGATATCTTTTGTGGTGTGTGTTGAAGAAAGATGATATCTTCACCAATTGGTCCTTGTGATCAGTTGTTGGATGTATTGTCTTGTCAAAACTTTGATTTGAGTATGGACTATCGTCAAGTCAAATCAGAACCAACGATATTCGTAATGTTGTCTTACTCGTGGTTGATTCCTCGAGCATACACCATTACATCTTTTGGTCTGACCAATGCTATCACCGTGTTCACGTGATGGTGGAAGTTCAGTGTTATGGAAATTCCGATGAGTTGCTATTGAGCCCATCAACAGCATTTTGTCACCCCCCCTTGATTCATGTTGAACATCAACCTAGTGTTGGAAACTTTGTAAGCAATGCCTTCGTGTTCCGTTCATGAAGCATATGTTGGATGAAAGAAGTGACTTCCTCGAATTCATGTGCATTTGGTGTGAGTTGCCGCCATGAATTTGAGAAAGGTTTGTTTTGTTTCCTGGAATCATCCCAAATCAGTCATGCATACGTGCAAAGTATTCTGTGGATTGAAGACTTGCAACCTTCATTCTATATTATCCCTAGCACACCAAGCCACTGATTGATTGGCTCAAGGAGAAGGAGTCCCTTCATAAGAGCTAATCCGGACTTATGAAAAGACTTCGATATCCTCGATGATGGTTCCCAACCAGAACTCGGTAGTGTTTTATTATAAGACTACCATGTGGTCATGCTTGTCTAAGATAGTGTGTTCACAGGTTTGTAGCAGAACCAGCTCATGTTTTGGAGCTTGCTATCGTAGTTCATTTCCTGAGAATCTCGCAACGTCATCTCGTCGGTTTGTGTTGCAAACTTCCTTTTCCGGACATGCTGTCTGAAATATCCTGTTACCAACCAGATCTGAATCTCAGGCAGATGTGATGGTTGGAACTTTTCCAAGATCTATTACGTAGGTCCCGACAAGGTTGATGTCTGGCCGACACACCTAGCCGGAAGAGCTATCATGGTAGTATCTTGATTGAACTAGTTGACCATCTCCTCCATGAGGATCTCGTGCGACTTATTTTAGAAGTTGTTCCTTAGGGATCCTTGTGCTATTAATATTCCTCGATTATGCTATAACCATTCCAACAATGGAATTGCTCTCGACTGTTGAGTTATCTCCCAGTCACCAGAATCATTCCCAGAATTTGCATTTTGTTCCCAGCTTGCACCGTCATTGTGTCAGTCTGTCATGGTCCCATCCAATTCCGGTGAAAAGCAAGAGTCATCCATTGCATTGTCTTCAACAAGGTAGTCCACATCATCCATTCTGGTATGGGTATGCCATTTTTCCGAGCTCTTCCAAACGATCGATCGTAGATTGCCTCAGGCTGGTGAAAAGAGTTCCAGTGATCGATGGATCAAAAGTAATTCTTTTTGCCACTTAAGGGAATAGTTCTTCGAGTCACCTCCTCTAGGGTGCCCCTATATGGAATCGTGGTAATTATCTCCTCGCACCTTGACACCATCCACCATCTCTCTAAGCATGGAATTGTTGCCACCAACTCAAACCTCGTTGTTGGTTCTTCCGTCCCTCTCGATATGTTTTGTGTCTCAACTCGAGATGTTTCAACATCTCACTCCGTGAGTTGATCTTGTATAGCTCGATCTTCGAGAAGATCAATCCTAGTATAGTTTCTTTCCGTCGTCATCGTGTGGATGAAGATCTCAAGAGCGAGGATGTCAAGATCAACATATGCAACGAATCAACAACCTCGAGGAGACAGTTGGATCATGAAGTTTGTGATGCTTAGTGTCCCCTTTTGTCCTCTTACCTCACGTCTTGAATCTCGGGGCGAGATTCTTGTTTAGTGGGGGTGAGTTGTCACGGCCCTAGATTTGCTTGTCATCAGTTGCATTAAGGCTTTCATGTCATCATGTTTAAATTTCTCAGAAAGTTGAAATGGGGATTGATCAAACCCTAGCACCTAAAAGAAATCAAATAGGTTCAAATAAAACCTTTTTCAAAGAACCCAAAATGCCTTTGAAAATGTTCATGATTTTGTTAGAGGTGAAAACCTCTGCCAAAAATGATGCAAATATTTTCAGGCCATTCTGGATAATCGAATTAATTCATAAAGTATTTGAATTGGGGCATTTAATTGCTATACATATTATTAAATGCTCCAACAATTCTGAAAATAGCTAAGGGCCTTTGTAATAATTCTTTTAATGCCCATAATTATTTTCAGGATTTATTAAAATGATTTGGGCTATAAACTAAATCAAAACAAAATAACAAAAATAGGAAACAGAAACTAAATTATAAAAAGAGAGAGAGAAGGACTAACCTGGCACTTACCTCGGCCCACCTACCTGTTGCCGGCCCAGCTTCACCGGCCCAACCCACCAGGGCGAAGCGGTCGTCCTCAACCTCTGCCAGTAGGCAGAGGAGGGACACCGCGACGCCGCCGAGCGCGCCAGCTCCTCCCTGCCTGCCTGGCTGCCCCCTCGTCGCCCTGGACGCCTTCCGCGACGCCACGAATCTCCCCTCTCCCTCGCTCCCTGGCCTCTCTCCTCTCTCTGCTTCCCCCCCTCCCGAACACGTCCGAGCGCCGCTGTCGCTGCTGCTCGGCGTTGCCGTGCCCACCGCCTCCCCCTCGCTTTCCCGACCAGTCCACGAGCTCTGCCTCGCTGCCGCGCACCTCTATGCCAAACCGCAGGACCCCGGACGACCTGAAGCCTCGTCCTCGAGCTCGTCTTCTCCGCACGGCCGCCGGACGCCATCGACAAATTCGCCGCTTCCGGGTCGACCCCGAGCCCACTGAGCTGTGCTTCAACCTCCCAGTGAGCTCCTACGCCGTTTCCCCCTGTCCCCGTGGCCTGTCGCTTGCCGTAGTGTCGTTCCCCGCCGTAACCGAGCTCCACCGCCGCCGGCCATCGTCGCAGCCGTCGTTTCCGGCCTCCTCTCGCCCAGCGGCCTGCTCCGTTGGATGCGGCGCATGCCCAGGAGCATGCAGCACACACCAGCACCTCCCCTACTGCACCACAACGACGAATCTGTCGTTGCCCGAACTCCGGCCACCGCGGATGCGCTCACCGTCGTCGATTCCGGCGACCACGCGGGCTCCCGTGCGGCTAGCTAGATGCGGGCGTGCACGGGTTTCCCTCTGGGAGTCTTCGCGCGTCCAGCCGCCGCCCGTAGCGTGTTCCCGAGCATCGCCGCCGCGTTCGCGTGCTCGCCGGCGTTCAACTCCGGCGTGCTGACGTGGACGCGCCATTAGCGGCTAATTGACCCACTAACTAACACCCTGGCTCGCTGACATGTGGGCCCCGCTTCCTAGTTAACTCTGGTTTAGTTTTTGTTTATATTAAACTAAACACACGGGCCCCACAGGTCAGCTTGACCTGGCCACGTCACCTGTTGACCCGACCCCACCTGTCAGTAGCAATAAACAACACTGGGTCACCGACCAGTGGACCCCACTGGTCAGGTTTGACCTGGACCGTGCCCCGTTGACCTGCTGACGTCATGATGATGTCAGGCTGACGCAGTAATCCTTTTCTGGAATGTAAATAAATCTTAAATGATTTGTTTAATTCAGAAAATATCCAAATCTTTGAAAAATCATAGAAATTAATCTATAGCTCCAAATGAATAGATTTATATATGAAAATTTATCAAAAAAATTCAAGGAATCCATCTGTACCTTTTTCATGCATGTTTGAACAATGTTTGTCCTCTGTTTTGGACAAAACAAATAAAGGACATTTAAATAATCATATATGGAGTTGGATTTTGAATCATGTATTCAAACCAACCTCATTTAAATCATAGCTAGATGCATTAGCTCAAATCACAGCATATTGCCACGTCATGATCATGCATCATATTGTGGCATTGCATTGATTGTGTTCTTTCTCAGTTGCCGGTGTTTGTCCCCTCTCAATAGACGATGTGCCGACGATGAGATCGATGACACTGATGAAGAACTATATTATCTTCAGAAGTGCCAGGCAAGCAAAACCCCCTTGTTCATTCCGATAAAATCCCACTCTCTCGCCCCTGCTCTCTTTTATTGCATTAGGACAACAACGATTCATGTGTTACTTGCTGCGGTAGCTGAACCCCTTGATCCTTTGCATGACCTGTCATTCCACAGTAAATAGATGAAACCCACTAGCATGAGTAGGAGTTGTTTGAGCCCATGTTGTGCCTACTCATTCATGCTTGTTTGTCATGCCTGCTACTGCTTAGAGTTGAGTCGGGTCTGATTCATCGGGAATGAATTGGACTGGTGATGAACATGTCCTATTGTGTGTGAGCTAAGTGTGTGAACACGATTTGGTAAAGGTATTGGTGAGAGGCCATGTAGGAGTACATGGTGGGTTGTCTCATTGAAGCCGTCCTCAGGAACTGAGTTCTGTGTTTGTGATCCATGAAACATTTACTACCACGCATTGGGCCCGAAACCAATGGACCCTCTCGGCTTCTTGATCACCTTGTCCTCTGTCCAGGAGTTGCAAGTAGTTTCTGGTGTTTGTAGTATGCTGGGGGCCGCACGCAGCGCTGACCGTAGGGGTGGGCTGTGTTGCGGTAGGCACGTGGCACGGTGTACCGGGCGCCCGTTTGGTGTTCCGGGAACCCTGCACACATCGTTTGGGGCTGTGAGCGAAACTCCGGCCGGATCTCCTCATGGATGGAACCCGAATAGGCAATAAACCTGGACTAGAGACTTGAGTGTTTAGGTAGGCCGTGGCCGACACCCTCGCTGGGCTTCCGCTTGAAGGTTGCCGAGTACATGTCGTGTAAACGGCGGTAAGTGGTGAGAGCGTGTGTGAAGAAGTACACCCCTGCAGGGTTAACATCATCTATTCGAATAGCCGTGTCCGCGGTTATGGACTTCTGGGTTGCCTATATCAGTTCATAGACAAGTGAAAGTGGATACTCTAAAACTCGCAAGATAAGTGTGAGTGCTATGGATGGCCTTCTCGTAGGGAGACGGAAGTGGATCCATAGTGGTGTATTGATATGGTGAATATGTGGACTCGTGTGCGCCACCTCAAAAGAGTTACTTGCAGTCGTAGTTCAGGTTAGCCACTGAGTCAAAGCTGGCTTGCTGCAGTCAAACTCCACCACCTCCTTTATTGATACTGATGCATATGTAGTTAGTTCTGATGTAAGTCTTGCTGAGTACATTTGTACTCACGTTTGCCTATTTTATGTTTTTGCAGAGAGACTTCAGTCTCGCTAGTAGTACCGCTTGGACTTCGACGTTTAGCTTGTTACCTCAGCTACGATCTTGTGCCCTCGGCAGGATCTGGTAGATAGTCAGGCTTCTCAGCCTTTTTCATTTGTAGATGTCTGTACTCAGACATGTTAAGCTTCCGTATGTGTTTGACTTGTGTGCTCTGAATGTTGGGTCATGAGACCCATGTTTGTAATATCTCGCTCCTCGGAGCCTAATGAATAAATACTTGAGTCGTAGAGTCTTGTTGTGATGCCATGTTGTATTTACACATATCGAGCATATTGTGTGTATGATTGAAATGCTTGGTATGTGTGGGATCCGACTATCTAGTTGTTTATCCTTGGCAGCCTATCATATGGGGAAATGTAGTCTAGTGCTTCTGAGCGATAGTAGTCCGCTACAGCCCGGTTCACCGGAGTCCTGCTAGCCCAGCACTACTGCTTGGAACACTTGACTGGCCGGCATGTGTTTCACTTCGTTCCTATGTCTGTCCCTTCGGGGAAATGTCACACGGTGTTATCCGGAGTCCTGCCTAGCCTGCTACAGCCCGGGTTACCGGAGTCCTGTTAGCCCAGTGCTACAGCCCGGATTCACACGCTGATGACCGACATGCTCGATGTGATTCATGTATGCCTGTCCTCATGGGTTAGCGCCGCTTTGGGTTCACGACTAGCCATGTCGGCCCGGGTTCTTTGTCATATGGATGCTAGCGACACTATCATATACGTGAGCCAAAAGGCGCAAACGGTCCCGGGCCAGGTAAGGTGGCACCCGTAGGAATACCGTGCGTGAGGCCGCAAAGTGATATGATGTGTTACATGCTAGATCGGTGTGACTTAGGATCGGGGTCCTGACAGAAAAACATGATTAAAGCAACATGAGTACGGAGGTACTCAGCAAGTCTTACAACAGGAACCTACTATACATGCACATTCTCAAGAAGGAAGTGGGGTTATTGCAGCAAGCCAGCTTTGACTCTTGGCTAAGCTATCCTACGATAGACACCACTTGTAAATCATTTGTCGCACACGAGTCCACTATCACCAACACAATACCCCACCGTGGAATCTCTCTCGACCTCATACGAGAGGGCCATCCGCGGTACTCACACTTATCTTGAGGATTTTAGTAGTATCCATTTAACTTGTCTATGAACTGATATAGGCAACCCAGAAGTCCATTACCGCGGACACGGCTATTCGAATAGATCATTTATAACCCTGCAGGGGTGTACTTCTTCACACATGTTTCCACCACTTAGCGTCTGCACACGACATGTGCTCGGCAGACTTCAAGCGAAAGCCGACGTGGGTGTAGACCACGACCTACCTAAACACTCAAGTCTCTGGTCTAGGTTTATCGCCTATTCGGGTTCCATCCGCAGGGAGTCCGGCCGAGGTTTCCACTAACGGCCCCGAACGATGTGAACAGGGTTCCGAGACACCAAACGGGTGCCCGGTTGACCAGGCCACGTGCCTACCGCAACACAGCCCACCCCGATGGTCAGCGCCGCGTGCGGCCCCCAGCATACTACAAACACCAGAAACTACTTGCAACTCCTGGACAGAGAACAAGGGTGGTTAAGAAGTCGAGCGGGGTCATATTTCAGGGCCCAATGTGTGGTAGTAACTGTATCATGGATCACAAACACAGATCTCAGTTCTTAAGGACGGCCTCAATGAAACAACCCACCATGTACTCCTACATGGCCTCTCATCGATTCCTTTACCAAATAGTATTCAACACTTCACTCTTGTCACTGACACAACCTTTCACTCCAGTTCATCATCCCGATGAGCCAGACCTGACACAACTCTAAGCATAGCAAGCATAGCATGGTAGGAACGCACACACATGTATTGGCTCAATCAACTCCTACACATGCTAGTGGGTTTCATCTAGTTACTGTGGCAATGACAGGTCATGCAAAGGAAGTGGGTTCAACTACCGCGACACACAGCAGTTTGAAACGCGTTGTCTTAATGCAGTAAACGAGAGCAGAAGCGAGAACATGGGTTTGTATCGGAATGATCAATGGGTTGCTTGCCTGATGGAGTGGTCGTGGGATACTGCCCTTCAGTTGGATACTCGGAGATATCCTCGGAGGCAGAACCTACCACGATGAACACATCGGAACACAATCAATACATGGCGATATGCAACAATATGATGCATGCTATGACATGGCAATATGAATGTGTCCTGACCTAGTGCAAGTTAAACCAGAAGGGAATGAACCCATTTGAACCAAAGATTCAAATGGAAACTCATTTATTAGGATCATATTAGTGTATCATCTTGTAATGCCTAAACAGTGGGTTTAACCTGTTCTGACATGCATGAAACCAGCACCAATGGATATCTTGGATTTTTCTGATCATTTTTCATATATAGAACTTTGCATTTGGAGTTACAGATAATTTTCTATGAATTTTTGAAGTTTGAACTATTTTCTGGATTTTCCTGTATAAGAATAAATCCAGTAATTAATTAATTGCGTCAGCATGAGGTCAGCGTGACGTCAGGGGTCAACGGGGTCGTCCAGGTCAAACTGACCAGTGGGACCCGCATGTCAGTAGTTAGTTTAACTAATTAACTTCAATTAGAACTAATCTAATTAGTTAACAGGGGGGCCCCACCTGTCATTGACTCAGGGGAGTCAACGAGGGCCCACCCGTCAACGGTCAAGGGTCAACTCGCCGGCGTCTAGCCGCCGGCGAGGCCAGACGCGGCGGGGCAAAGTGGATTTGGCCGTTCCGGCCACCAAATGGGGCGCGGAAGGCATCTACGCGCTCCTGGGAACGAGCCGCGGCTACTGGTGGAGTTAGTTGGGGTCGGGGTGGCCGGAGTTGGCGCCGGCGACGAGTTTGGCGGCGCCGGGGCTCGGGTGAAAGTGAAACCGGGGCTACGGGGCATGGCGAGGCGCGTGGAGTGGTGCGTTGGCCCCCTGGGTGTGCGGTGAGGCTAGTGGACAAGGTGGTGCGGCCGTTGGGTGGCCGGAGCCTCGTCAGCGACGAGCTCCGCGGCGGTGCGTGCGGGCGAGCTACATGTAATCGCTACGGGGCTCGAGAGAGAGAACGGGGAGGATGGGAAGGTGGCCAGGCTCACGGTGATTGCAGCGAGCGTCGAGGCGGGCTCGGGGAAGGTCGGAGCTGAGCGAGGCGATGATGGCTATCTCGGCGGCCGGAGTTGGGGAAGACGGGGTCGGGGGCGATTCCAGAGCAGGCGAGCGCTCGGGGCTCGTCCTGCTCGAAGAAGAGGAGGGTGGCGGAGCTCGTGGACACGGTCGGGTGGCGCGGGGACGATGGAGAGCGCGCCTACGGCGTAGGTGCGGCGGCGGTGGCGTCGGCCATGGCGAAGGGGAGCGAGGGAGGCGAGGCAGAGGCGAATGGCGTGTCCAGGGGCTCGGGGCGACGACGTGGAGCGCGTCCAGGCCAGCGGGGCAACGAGGAGGTGAGGTAGGGCGGCGAGGAGCTGCGTGGCGCACGCTGAGCTCGCCGTCGAGCACCTGCGTGCCTGCCTGGCCGAGCCAAGCAGCTCGCTGGCTCAGCAGCTGGGCTGGGCCGGCAGGTGGGCCGGTTGGCAGGCGCCAGGTAAGTTTCCTTTTTATTTTTTTCCTTTTCTATTTTTCTGTAACTTTGTGGACTTATTAAAAATACCAAAACACTTCTAAAAATCACCAAACTTCATCTGGTCCTTAGTTAGAATAATTCCAGCAAGGAACATTTTAGTTTGGAGATATTTGAGCATTTGAAATTTTTTATAAATTTAAAATGCCCAAATTCAAATACTTATGCATTAACTCAATGACCTTCTGTTGACCTAGAAAAATATGCACCATTTTTGCCAGAGGTTTCAACCCAAGACAAAGAGAGTGAACATTTTAGAAGGGCATTTCAGGTTCATTGAGAATATTTTTAGTAAACCCTAGTTGATTTCAGGAGGGGTGCTGGGGGTTCTGCCTTCCCCATTTCAAATTTCTGTCAAAAGTAAACATGATGCACACTCTAATGCATGAGCTAGGTGGGATGTGACAACTCACCCCCACTCAAAAGAATCTCGTCCCGAGATTTAGGATCTGTCGGAAAGAAGGTGGGGTACTCAAGTCGAAGACGATCCTCCCTTTCCCATGTAGCTTCTTGCTCGGAATGGTGTGACCATTGAACCTTGAGAAACTTGATATTGTGGCGTCGAGTGGTACGCTCGGCTTGATCAAGGATACGAACGGGGTATTCCCGATAAGTGAGGTTATCTTGGAGATCAAGCGTTTCGTGGTCCACTCCACGGATAGGATCCGCGAAGCAACGCCTGAGTTGAGAAACGTGGAAGACGTCATGAACTCTGGAGAGATGCGGAGGTAGTTCCAATTGGTAGGCAACTTCTCCTCGTTTGGCAAGAATGCGAAAAGGTCCAATGTAACGAGGAGCCAATTTGCCTTTGATACCGAATCGATGGGTTCTCTTTAAAGGTGTAACCCGAAGGTAAGCCATCTCGCCGACTTCATAAGCCATGGGCTTATGCTTGCGGTCATACTGACTCTTTTGTCGGGATTGGGCGGTTTTCAACTTCTCACGAATAATGCGAACCTGCTCTTCTGCATCCTGGATCATGTCCGGGCCAAAGAGTTGTCTCTCGCCGGTTTCTGACCAGTTAAGAGGCGTTCGACATTTTCGTCCATAGAGAACTTCGAAAGGGGCTTTGCCCAAGCTAGCTTGATAACTATTGTTATAAGCGAACTCGGCGAATGGTAGGCACTTCTCCCAATTTATACCGAAAGAGATGACAGAAGCTCGGAGCATATCCTCCAGAATTTGATTGACTCATTCTACTTGACCACTTGATTGAGGATGGAAGGCGGTGCTAAAGGAAAGTCGAGTCCCCATAGCATTTTGGAAACTTTCCCAAAATCGAGAGGTGAAAAGACTGCCACGATCGGAATTAATTTCCAATGGAACACCATGGAGAGACACTATTCGAGAGATGTACAAATCAGCTAGCTGGCTAGCGGTTATACTCTCGCGAACAGGTAGGAAGTGGGCTACTTTGGAAAGACGATCGACAACAACGAAGATAGCATTATTCCCTCTTTTGGTTCTAGGAAACCCGGTAATGAAATCCATACCGATTTTATCCCATTTCCATTCAGGAATCTCCAATGGTTGAAGGGTGCCAGCAGGCCGTTGATGCTCTGCTTTAACACGACGACAGACGTTGCAAGTTGCAATGTATTGAGCGATTTCTCTCTTCATCCTAGTCCACCAAAACCTCTGGCGTAGGTCTTGATACATTTTAGTACTACCGGGATGAATGGTGAGAGGGGATTCATGAGCTTCCTTAAGGATCAATTGTCGTAAATGTTGTTTCTTGGGAACCACCAAGCGGTTCTCGAAGAGGACAACACCTCGTTCATCCATGGAAAAACATTTAGCAACTCCGCTAGCGATGTTTTCCTTAACCCGAGATATGCCCTTATCGCGCTTCTGGGCAGCTATGATTTGATCCGTAAGGTTAGGTTTCGCCACCAGGGTGGAAAGGAATCCTCGAGGAACAATGTGAAGGTTAAGCTTACGAAATTCCTTGTGGAGAAATGGTTGACCTTGTTGTAACATCAGATTGTTACAATAAGATTTACGACTTAGTGCATCGGCCATGACATTGGCTTTGCCTGGGGTGTAGGTTATTCCTAAGTCGTAATCCGAGATCAACTCGACCCAACGTCTTTGCCTGAGATTCAAATCCGGTTGGGTGAAGATATATTTCAAACTTTGGTGATCAGTGTAGATTTCGCAACGATTACCCAGAAGGTAATGTCGCCAGGTTTTGAGTGCATGGACTACTGCTGCAAGCTCTAGATCATGTGTGGGATAATTATCCTCATGTGGACGCAACTGTTGAGATGCGTAGGCAATCACATGACGATCTTGCATGAGTATGCAACCTAGTCCTTGTCGCGAGGCGTCGCAATAGATAACAAAGTCCTTAGAGAAATCTGGTGGTACCAGTACGGGAGCAGATGTCAGGCGTCTTTTCAGTTCCCGAAAGCTGAACTCGCACTGTGGGGTCCACTCGAACTTTTTATCTTTCTTGAGGAGTTCAGTTAGAGGCTTAGCAACCTTGGAGAAATTCTCGACGAAGCGGCGGCAATAGCTCGCCAAACCAAGAAAACTCCGAACTTGCTTGACCGTTTCAGGTGGAGTCCAGTCAAGGACAGCTTGAACTCGCTCGGGATTGACAGCAATGCCCTTACCAGAGATTACATGGCCCAGATAGGTCACTTTTGGCAACCAGAATTCGCACTTGGAGAATTTGGCATAAAGGCGATGCTCTCGAAGTTTCATCAATACTGGCCTTAGATGTTCGGCATGTTCTTCCTCATTCTTGGAGTAGATGAGTATATCATCGAGGTATACCACGACGAATTTATCCAAGTACTCCATGAAGATCGAGTTCATTAACCGAGAGAAGGTGGCTGGAGCATTGGTTAAACCGAAGGACATGACGGTGTACTCGTATTGGCCGTAACGAGTAACGAAAGCCGTTTTGGGAATGTCCCCGTTCTTGATTTTGATTTGATGGTAGCCCAACCTCAAATCCATCTTGGAAAAGACTGAGGATCCAGCGAGCTGGTCATACAGGTCGTTGATCCTGGGGAGCGGATACTTGTTCTTGATAGTGACCAAATTGACCGGTCGATAATCCACAACCATTCGATCCGTTCCATCCTTCTTCTTGACGAAGAGGACGGGGCAAGCCCATGGAGATGAACTAGGACGGATGAAACCCTTTTGCAAGGACTCATCGAGTTGTTTCTTAAGCTCAGCTAGTTCTAGGGGTGCCATCTTATAAGGTCTCCTAGAGATTGGGACGGTTCCTGGAACAAGATCTATCACGAACTCGACATCTCTGTCAGGTGGAACACCTGGCAGTTCCTCTGGAAAGACATCCGGGAAGTCACGGACTACCGGAATATCTTCGAGGTCTGGAAGGGGATTGGCATTTAGAGAGTAGAGCTGACGCTCCGATACTCGGGTCAAAACATTGACTGTCTTGCCCGATGGATGGGTAAGTTGGACAGTTCTAGTTGAGCAATCAATCTTGGTGTAATGAGCTGACATCCAGTCCATACCCAAGATGATGTTTATGTCCGAAGACTTGAGAGCTATTAGTGACGCGAGAAAAACCAATCTGTCGACAAGGATTTCATTTCCATGGCTGATCCTAGAGGTTTGCCATCTAGAACCGAGAGTTTGAATTTCCATGGAGGTGGGCATGTCACTAAAGGTAGTATTGTGCAATCGAGCATAGCTCTCAGAAATAAATGAATGAGATGCTCCAGTATCAAAGAGAACAGTTGCCGGGTGGCAATTAACAAGGAGCGTACCGAGAATGACGTTGGGGTCCTCTTGAGTCTCTGCAGCTGAAACGTAGTTGACATGGCCACGAGCAGTGGTGGCTGGCTTGGCGACAAGCACCTTTGCTGTTGACTTACCACGGCCAACAGACTTTCTGAACTGACTGGGGTTGTTCTGGGGACACTCACGGATGTAGTGGCCCGGCTCACCACACTTGAAGCAAGTTATCGAATTGGGGCGTGGAGCAGCATTGGTAGTGGGGCCACCAAAAGTCTTGGGCGGCACATACTGCTGATTGGGGCGAGGCGCCTCAAAGGATGGCCTCGGAGTATACCTGGGTGGCATAGCAGAATTTGGGATCCAGACCCGGCGCTTCTGCGATCCAAAACCGGATGAAGAACCATAGTCACGGGAGTGCTTGCATGAAGCTTCAAAATCGTTCTGCCCCGTCTCGGCACTGATGACCTTATTGACTAGCTTCGGAAAGGAAGTGCATTCATGCAGACGAAGGTCACGACGGAGCTCAGGGCTAAGTCCCTTGCGGAACCTTGCCTGCTTCTTGGCGTCGGTGGATACCTCTTCGGGAGCATAGCGTGCAAGCTTTCCAAACTCGCGACTGTATGCATCCACAGTCAGCTTCCCCTGGGTGAAGTTATAGAACTCCTCCCTCTTGCGATCCATGAGACCTTCCGGGATATTATGCTCACGAAAAGCGGCACTGAAATCAGCCCAAGTAGTGAGTTGGCCGACCGGACGCATAGCTTCATAATTCTCCCACCAAAGGCTGGCAGGGCCTTCGAGGTGATAGGCAGCAAAGGTGACTTTATCATCTTCAGCCACGTTGGCAGAACGTAGCTTGTGAGCGATGCTGCGGAGCCAGTCATCCGCATCGAGAGGTTCGATGGAACGATTGAACTTTGGCGGGTACAGCTTGACAAAGTCATTGATGGACACTGGATTGATCCTCTGCTGGCGTGCAATGTTCTGCTCAACAAGGCAGTTCTAGCTCGCATAATGGTCATCATCGAGTAGGCTGCATCTGGAAAGGACATCCCAATAGTGATCCCGAGTCCATAAGAACAGTGGAGTGGTTCCGTGGCTCCGGGATAAGATGGATATATCCTGACCGTGCACAGATATTGGCTCTGGTTAAAATCTCTAAACTGCTCTTCGACGGTGTATTCAGGGTACCGTCGGTAACCTGCCTCAACCATCACTCGAACCAACATGGCGGTATGACCACATACACCGATGCAACGGGTCAGACGAACCACTTGGTTTTGGGGACGGGTAGCCATCTGAAAGCACAAAATAGTGCAAAGGCATTAGAATTTCTGGATGAAATTGGACAGCATAACGGCTGTAAATGCTCAGAAAAAGACTTGAGACATCCACAATAGTTTGCGAAACCACTCAACATCATCATATCAAGGTTCTGGTTCAATTGGCAACATACTAAACTTTAGTAGAACTGAACTGGGTTATATCCAACAATCCTATAAGTTACTACGGATTTAGTAACACGTGAACCTGATAGAGAGAAGAGAGCCTAGTCCTTAACCCACGTAGAATGAGAAAAGAATGACTCAGAATAGAGGGCATAAGGTAAAGGAGTAAAAGAGCCTTACGTTCCCTCCCACAATCAATTCCCCTACATATAACTAAAGCATTTCTAGACTCGACATCGACCAGTTTGGCTTAGCGAACCTACAGGCAGTCCGGCTCTGATGCCAACGCTGTCAGGACCCCGATCCTACGCCACATCGATCCAGCGTGTAACACATCATATCCCTTTGCGGCCTCACGCACGGTACTCCCACGGGTGCCACCTTACCTGGCCCGGGACCGTTTGCGCCTTTTGGCTCACGTATATGATAGTATCGCTTGCATCCATATGACAGAGAACCTGGGCCGACATGGCTAGTCGTGAACCCAAAGCGGCGCTAGCCTATGAGGACAGGCATACATGAATCACATCGAGCATGTCGGTCATCAACGTATTTATTCGGGCTGTAGCACTGGGCTAAAAGGACTCCGGTAACCCGGGCTGTAGCAGGCTAGGCAGGACTCCGAATAACAGCGCGTGACGTTTCCCCGAAGGGACAGACATAGGAACGACGTGAAACACATGCCGGCCAGTCAAGTGTCCAAGCAGTAGTGCTGGGCTAGCAGGACTCCGGTGAACCGGGCTGTAGCGGACTACTATCGCTCAGAAGCACAAGACTTACATTTCCCCATATGAAAGGCTGCCAAGGATAAACAACTAGATAGTCGGATCCCACTCATACCAAGCATTTCAATCATACACACAATATGCCCGATATGAGTAAATACAACATGGCATCACAACAGTACTCTACGACTCAAGTACTTTATTTAGAAGGCTCCTAGGAGCCATACATATCATCCATACAGATAGGGGTCACATGACCCAACACTCA
This sequence comes from Aegilops umbellulata, assembly GCA_032464435.1. NCBI lineage: Eukaryota > Viridiplantae > Streptophyta > Magnoliopsida > Poales > Poaceae > Aegilops > Aegilops umbellulata. Next base: position 212,018,811 of record CP136058.1, read on the forward strand.
AGTCATACAAACATACAAGCACATGCGGAAGCAAAGTAGTCTGAGTACAGACACTAGAAAGAAAGAAGGCTTGACAAAGCCTGTCTATCTACAACGACCCTTCACAAGTCTTGGATCACCACCTGGGTGATAAGTCACTCGTCAACGTCGAGGTCTACATAGAACCCATCAGAGGGGTTGGTGCAGTCGTCTGAAAAACATGATTAAAGCAACATGAGTACGGAGGTACTCAGCAAGTCTTACAACAGGAACCTACTATACATGCACATTCTCAAGAAGGAAGTGGGGTTATTGCAGCAAGCCAGCTTTGACTCTTGGCTAAGCTATCCTACGATAGACACCACTTGTAAATCATTTGTCGCACATGAGTCCACTATCACCAACACAATACCCCACCGTGGAATCTCTCTCGACCTCATACGAGAGGGCCATCCGCGGTACTCACACTTATCTTGAGGATTTTAGTAGTATCCATTTAACTTGTCTATGAACTGATATAGGCAACCCAGAAGTCCATTATCGCGGACACGGCTATTCGAATAGATCATTTATAACCCTGCAGGGGTGTACTTCTTCACACATGTTTCCACCACTTAGCGTCTGCACACGACATGTACTCGGCAGACTTCAAGCGAAAGCCGACGTGGGTGTAGACCACGACCTACCTAAACACTCAAGTCTCTAGTCCACGTTTATCGCCTATTCGGGTTCCATCCGCAGGGAGTCCGGCCGAGGTTTCCACTAACGGCCCCGAACGATGTGAACAGGGTTCCGAGACACCAAACGGGCGCCCGGTTGACCCGGCCACGTGCCTACCGCAACACAGCCCACCCCGATGGTCAGCGCCGCGTGCGGCCCCCAGCATACTACAAACACCAGAAACTACTTGCAACTCCTGGACAGAGAACAAGGGTGGTTAAGAAGTCGAGCGGGGTCATATTTCAGGGCCCAATGTGTGGTAGTAACTGTATCATGGATCACAAACACAGATCTCAGTTCTTAAGGACGGCCTCAATGAAACAACCCACCATGTACTCCTACATGGCCTCTCATCGATTCCTTTACCAAATAGTATTCAACACTTCACTCTTGTCACTGACACAACCTTTCACTCCAGTTCATCATCCCGATGAGCCAGACCTGACACAACTCTAAGCATAGCAAGCATAGCATGGTAGGAACACACACACATGTATTGGCTCAATCAACTCCTACACATGCTAGTGGGTTTCATCTAGTTATTGTGGCAATGACAGGTCATGCAAAGGAAGTGGGTTCAACTACCGCGACACACAGCAGTTTGAAACGCGTTGTCTTAATGCAGTAAACGAGAGCAGAAGCGAGAACATGGGTTTGTATCGGAATGATCAATGGGTTGCTTGCCTGATGGAGTGGTCGTGGGATACTACCCTTCAGTTGGATACTCGGAGATATCCTCGGAGGCAGAACCTACCACGATGAACACATCGGAACACAATCAATACATGGCGATACGCAACAATATGATGCATGCTATGACATGGCAATATGAATGTGTCCTGACCTAGTGCAAGTTAAACCAGAAGGGAATGAACCCATTTGAACCAAAGATTCAAATGGAAACTCATTTATTAGGATCATATTAGTGTATCATCTTGTAATGCCTAAACAGTGGGTTTAACCTGTTCTGACATGCATGAAACCAGCACCAATGGATATCTTGGATTTTTCTGATCATTTTTCATATATAGAACTTTGCATTTGGAGTTACAGATAATTTTCTATGAATTTTTGAAGTTTGAACTATTTTCTGGATTTTCCTGTATAAGAATAAATCCAGTAATTAATTAATTGCGTCAGCATGAGGTCAGCGTGACGTCAGGGGTCAACGGGGTCGTCCAGGTCAAACTGACCAGTGGGACCCGCATGTCAGTAGTTAGTTTAACTAATTAACTTTAATTAGAACTAATCTAATTAGTTAACAGGGGGGCCCCACCTGTCATTGACTCAGGGGAGTCAACGAGGGCCCACCCGTCAACGGTCAAGGGTCAACTCGCCGGCGTCTAGCCGCCGGCGCGGCCAGACGCGGCGGGGCAAAGTGGATTTGGCCGTTCCGGCCACCAAATGGGGCGCGGAAGGCATCTACGCGCTCCTGGGAACGAGCCGCGGCTACTGGTGGAGTTAGTTGGGGTCGGGGTGGCCGGAGTTGGCGCCGGCGACGAGTTTGGCGGCGCCGGGGCTCGGGTGAAAGTGAAACCGGGGCTACGGGGCATGGCGAGGCGCGTGGAGTGGTGCGTTGGCCCCCTGGGTGTGCGGTGAGGCTAGTGGACAAGGTGGTGCGGCCGTTGGGTGGCCGGAGACTCGTCAGCGACGAGCTCCGCGGCGGTGCGTGCGGGCGAGCTACATGTAATCGCTACGGGGCTCGAGAGAGAGAACGGGGAGGATGGGAAGGTGGCCAGGCTCACGGTGATTGCAGCGAGCGTCGAGGCGGGCTCGGGGAAGGTCGGAGCTGAGCGAGGCGATGATGGCTATCTCGGCGGCCGGAGTTGGGGAAGACGGGGTCGGGGGCGATTCCAGAGCGGGCGAGCGCTCGGGGCTCGTCCTGCTCGAAGAAGAGGAGGGTGGCGGAGCTCGTGGACACGGTCGGGTGGCGCGGGGACGATGGAGAGCGCGCCTACGGCGTAGGTGCGGCGGCGGTGGCGTCGGCCATGGCGAAGGGGAGCGAGGGAGGCGAGGCAGAGGCGAATGGCGTGTCCAGGGGCTCGGGGCGACGACGTGGAGCGCGTCCAGGCCAGCGGGGCGACGAGGAGGTGAGGTAGGGCGGCGAGGAGCTGCGTGGCGCACGCTGAGCTCGCCGTCGAGCACCTGCGTGCCTGCCTGGCCGAGCCAAGCAGCTCGCTGGCTCAGCAGCTGGGCTGGGCCGGCAGGTGGGCCGGTTGGCAGGCGCCAGGTAAGTTTCCTTTTTATTTTTTTCCTTTTCTATTTTTCTGTAACTTTGTGGACTTATTAAAAATACCAAAACACTTCTAAAAATCACCAAACTTCATCTGGTCCTTAGTTAGAATAATTCCAGCAAGGAACATTTTAGTTTGGAGATATTTGAGCATTTGAAAAATTTTATAAATTTAAAATGCCCAAATTCAAATACTTATGCATTAACTCAATGACCTTCTGTTGACCTAGAAAAATATGCACCATTTTTGCCAGAGGTTTCAACCCAAGACAAAGAGAGTGAAAATTTTAGAAGGGCATTTCAGGTTCATTGAGAATATTTTTAGTAAACCCTAGTTGATTTCAGGAGGGGTGCTGGGGGTTCTGCCTTCCCCATTTCAAATTTCTGTGAAAAGTAAACATGATGCACACTCTAATGCATGAGCTAGGTGGGATGTGACAACTGGGCTAGATTTAGCCCAGGGTACCACGCCTTGACGAACTCCAAGGCCCGGCACGCTCCAGCCCGGGCCGAGGAACCCTTCCAAGCCTCTAGATGGCCGACCACCACCTCCAGCCAGTCGGCAGTCCGACTTAGGGTGCGCGGAGCCGGCATGTCTGGCCACAGGGCGAAAATCGGTTGGGCCTCGATGCGCTGAAGACGACACAACATCCGGTGAGTCGGCCGAAGGCGGGCCTGGATGCTGAGAAGCTGTTCGCTAAGGGTTTGGGGTGCGTTGGCGGCGATTTGCGCACCTTCCGCCCTCTGTTCCTCACGATAAGCCTCGATAGCCTGGTTGTCGGCGCCGGAGTGGCCTTGAAAGAAGTCTGCTCAGGCAGAAAGCAAAGAAGTCAGAACCTAGAAGACGGTTAGATCAAGAGCTGGCAACTCAAAGAAATAAAAAGAAGAAAGCTTACCATCAACCATGTCTTCAATCCTGCAAAGCCGGATAACAGCAGCGCCTCCTTGTCGATCCAGGCGGAGCGTTCGGTCTCGAACTCGGTGAGGAGACTGGACTCTTTCGCCTCCGCCTCCTTTTAGGCTTTCTGAAGAAGCCCCGCCTGCTCTGTCAGTTGCTTGGCCAATCAGTCACGCTCCTGAGCCAGCTCGATGCACTCTGCCTCCTTGGCGTGCAACGCAGTGTTGGCCTCACCCAGCTGCTACTGCAGGCAGTGATGGCTTCTGCAAGAACAAAGAAAAGAAAAAGATATCAACAACCAATAAAGAAGAAGTATAGTTGCCGGGGAGATCCGGCCCGACTGCTCAGTAGTCCGCCAGAATCTCGGGGACTACAGCCCGCGGGTGCGCAATCGCGCCCCCACAGAGAAAAAGTTATCAACAACCTGTAGGTCGGACGCCTTGAGGTCTTCCGCCTCGGTCAGCACCCGAAGCCGGTTGACGGCGGCGACGGAGTCGGCCAACATGGGCTTCGGCTTGTAGCCCCAGTTGGCCCGAGGTTCGGCCGGAGGGCCGGCTTCGTAGGGCGGCAAGTTGATGAAGTCGATGGATGGGTCGACATTCTCCCCGTAGAAATACGATTTCTGCCACAGTTTGACCGACTGTGACAGCTTGATGGCGGGGAAGGCGTTCTTCACAGATGGACGGCGCACCGCAATGAAGGCGCCGCACTGGGCCACCTTCTCCATGGCGGAGGTGCCCAGTTTGGTGTAGAATAACGCTCCCAACAACTCGATGGTGGGGAGGATGCCAAGATAGCCCTTGCACATCATGACAAAGGCCGACAGCAGCATCACGGTGTTGGGCGTCAGGTGATGCGGCTGAAGATGGTAGAAGCCGAGGAAGGAGTGAAAGAATCCACTCGCCGGCAGGACGGAGCCGCGAAGGAAGTGCGAGCGGAAGATAACCCGCTCGCCTCCCGTCGGCGCCGGCGAAATCTCCTTCTTCGGTGGCACGCGCACCTTGACGAAGTCTGCGTCGGGCAGCCGCCTTGTGGCGCGGAGGAAGGCGAGATGGTCGTCGATCACGAGCGGGCCATCCCAGTCCCCTCCCTTCTCGCGCACCATGGTGACCGAGCTCCACGGAGAGATTCCGCCGCGGCGAAGCCCGAGGCCGCGACGGAGCAAGGAGCTTGATGACGAAGGAGACCGACGACGGCGAGCTGCGGCGATGCCTCGGCGGAGCGTGGAGGTGCGGCGGCAGCGAGGAAAGGAGAAGGACGAAAGTGGCAAGGGGAGAGGAGGGCGCGCATGCTCTGCCGCTCCCCGTCCTCCCCTACTTATAGCCCTTGGGCTACGAAGCCGAGGGGGCCGGAGCGTGGGATCGTGGGATTAACTGCACCCACGACCCCACGGCCCCGCAGTTAGCGCGCGAGTTACTGCATGCAGTAACTCCGCTTGGAAGCACAACCGCCCGCCTCGGCCACAGCGGATCCACTCGCGCGCTGAGGCCCGTTAATGGTGGGCCCGGCCTGCGGTCACGTCCCATCGTGCGCGTAGGCTGGCAGGCTGGCTTGGCTAAGTGACGCTGCGTGGCGTGCCCTCAGCAGGCGGCGGACCTGGAGGCTTGGCAAGCACGCCGCCTGGTTCTTGCCTTAGTTTTCAAAACTATCGAACGAGTCCGCCTGGTCATGGTCGATTCCCCGACAGGCGGCACGCCAGAAGACAAACAAAGCATTCGGCAAGAGCACTCGGAGAAGGAAACTACTGAGGCTTCTCGACTTATCAGCCGCGACGCCTCACCAGCTTCGGGGACTACTGTCGGAGTAATGGGCCATGGGTAGCCTAACCCGAGTCCCTGAGCATTTCAAGACATTCGGGCCGGCTGCGCCCCTCAAGCATCAAGAGCGAAGCACCACCTTCTGGTGGCCGGCTGGCTCATGCGGCCGGCTACGAGAAGGCGGCTAAGCACCAGAAGACGGCCCCAAGACGGGCCGCCTACTAGCAGGCAGCCTCCGGAGAGGTCGGCTCCTAGCAGGCGGCCCACGACGCCCTCAATGTCTGTGACCCATTAAGAAGATAAGACAGGATGTGGCTACAGTGTAGCCCATCACCCCCATATCCAGGGCACGGCGTGGCCACAGTGCCCCGTACGGGCAGAGATCTTCGCATGGCCCGGCACTGTTGCCACTCCACCCTTGACGTCACTCCTATCAAGTGGAGCCCTGCTCCCATGACAGCCTATCAGTACGACCTGCAGGCAGCGGGTCCTACCAGGCAGCGAGAGCCCGGAAGGCGGCAGCAGCTTGACCAGTCCGACCCAAGGGAGGCTGGCCTCTAGAAGGCGGCCCACTCTTCCCTCGGGGGTCCGTGCGCCATTAACCAGATGAGACACGGTGTGGCTACAGTGATCTCCCGCCAGACAGCGGGACTGTAGCCACGCCTCCCCGACTAAGTATGCGTCATTAGCATTACGACTACAGTAACAAGTAGCCGGCAAGACCCGCGAGCGGCGGGAGCGGCCTGTCGGCTCCGTACTAGACCTTTCGGCGGGCCCCAGCAGCCGGCGGAGAAGCCGGTGACCAAAGAGATTGACGGTCGGGTCCCACACCCGGCCAGATTACTATTGTACCCCTGGGGGTAGGCCTATATAAACCCCCCAGGGCACCCATGCAAAGGGTTCCCAACCTGTTAGACCTAGACTCAAACATAGAGGGAGGAGAGAGCCAGCCCTGCTTTCTTCTACCTCTTGCATACAGCTCGAGGAGCACCATTGTACTCACTAGTGCCTTAGTGATCATGCGGAGACCCCGCAGAGCAGGACTAGGGGTGTTATCTCCTAGGAGAGCCCCGAACCTGGGTAAAGTACGTCGGCATTCAAGTCTACGCCTCATCCCGCTTCCAGGCACCGGCGACGTTCTACTCGCTCCCAGCATGATAAGCCATCCTTTGGCATATGTCGCACCCAACCCCCGACATTAGGCGTCCACCATGGGGCGAGGTGCACCGTCATCCGGAGACCTGCTCTGGACGGGAACCCTGTTCCTTCCTGGTGAGCGCAGCCAGCCCGGCACGCCATACGGCGTCTGTGCAGACGCGCTGCACGGCGCAGAGATCGCTTGCGTGGCGAGCTGCCTCGCCGATCTTGTTGGCGAGATTCGCCTCTCCGACGAGCCCGCATCGGACGCGTGCATAGATGGTCCCGAGAGCCGCCTCGTCAGCCTCCTCGACCAGCTCCATGTTGTCAACAAGCCTGTTGTGGACCTGGAGTCGGTTGGTTCCACCCACCTGATGCTTGTCGACTCCGACACCGCGTCGCTCGACGCGTTCCCCACCAACGTGGTGGTCTACGATGAGCCGCTTCCTCGTGAGGTCAGTGGCGGAAGCACCGTCACAGACGTGCTTGTCATTAGCCATTGCGAGCACTTTGGCGGGGACGGTGCTCGAGACTCGATCGAGGCGGCGTTGCAAGACCTGACTGCGCCTATCCCAGAAGATGCCGACGCTGAGATGCTGGAAGCACGCCGCGTCCAGCCCGTCGAGAGCTCCAAGAGGCTAGCCAGCATGAGACGCCTTTCGAAGGCCTACCAGCGTGAGATGGACCATGCCCTTGGCGGCACACCGGCTCCTGGCGGACCTAACCGCATCGGTACGGTCTGGCAGCGTGGCGCGGCCATTGCCAGCATGTTCGGGGCAGATTGCCCTGTTTACGCCACGCCCGCGGAGAACATACGAGCTGCCCATGCGGTAGCAGACGAGCTGGACAAGCTCGAGGGCGACGAGCGTCGCCACATGATGGAGCGCGTCCAGCGGCTTATCGACGCGGCTGTCGAGCAGCAAGAGGCTGGCTGCCGTACTAAAGCGCCCAACCGGCGGAACGACGACCCTCCTCCTCGCCGAGATCAAGGCGTGACATCCCGGACGCCGACTGGTGGCGTCCGCGATAGAAGGGACAAGGAGCCGGCTGCCAGCCGCAACCGGATTCGCATCACCATCGAGGGCGACCAAGACGGCCACCCAAGAGCAGTGGAACGACGGGACGACTGTGTGCCTCCCCTCCCCCTTGTAGGGAGAGGCGCGCTTCCCCGCCGCCTGTTGATCACCCGACACTCGGCGCCTGCCTTGGCCGCCAGGAAGGAGTCGAAGAGAACGATGCCCGCCACTGGATCGACCACCTCAACCGATCCCTAGCGCTAGAAGAAGAAGACGCATTGGGTCCGCCTTGTTTTGGCCCCCGCATTTGTGACGATCCCTTCCCCAATGGTTTCACGCTCCCGAGAGATACGCCCAAGTACACCGGCTCCATGAAGCCGGAAGACTGGCTAGTCGACTACTCCATAGCCGTCAGCATCGCGAATGGCAACAAGCGCAAAGTACGTTCCGCTCATGCTCCAGGGCACAGCCCGGACATGGCTGAACAGCCTGAAGCCCCGCAGCATCAACAGCTGGGTTGATTTCACTCAAGCCTTCATTCGCAACTTCACCAACACGTACAAGCGGCCGCCCAAGCCTCACCAGCTCTCTTTGTGCGTCCAAGGCCCCAACGAGTCAACTCGCGACTAGCTCACGCGTTGGGCTGAGCTGCGCAACTCCTGCGAAGGCATGCATGAGGTGCAGTCTATTGAGTACTTCACAGTCGGGTGCAGAGAAGGCACTCTGCTCAAACACAAGCTTCTCTGCGACGAGCCGACGACCCTCGACGAACTGCTGATCATAGCAGACAAGTACGCCACGGCCGACTCCTCCATGAAGGCGGAGATTCAAGTTGATGCATCCGACAAAGTGGCTCCCCAAGCTCCTCGGACGCCGGCTGGTGACACCAGTCGGCGTGAGCAGCAGAATGACAACAAGTGCATGGCCACGTAGCCGTCTTCCACCAGCCGGCAGGTGGCCACAGTCAAAGACCATCAGCCGGAAGGGCAGCCTCCTCCCAAGCATCAGAAGGGCGGCAAGCCCAACTGGTTGCCCGCCTTCTCATACGAGCAGACTCTTGATGCAGCTTGCAAGTTTCACAGCGGCGTGAAGCCGTCCAACCACACCACTCGGAAATGCCATTGGCTCACCAGAATCGCCAAGGGTGACGGACTCCTGCCTCCTCCGCCTGCCGGCCCACTACCTCCTCCCCAGCAACCGGCGGTTCAGCCTGTCGGCGCCATACAATATGAGTATCCTGAAGAGGATCGGGCTTATGTCGTGTTCACCAGCGTGGCCGATGACAAGCACAGCAGATGGCAACGGCAACAAGAAGTACATGCAGTAGCATCAGAGACCCCCAAGTTCATGCATTGGTCTGAGAAGCCTATCAGTTGGAGCAGAGCTGACCACCCGGAGGTGATGCCCTCTCCTGGTTCCTATGCCTTGGTCTTAGATGCCACCTTTGCAACATAGAGGCAGGCTGCTCGCTTCTCCTGAGTTCTGATAGATGGCGGCAGCATCATCAACATCCTATACCGTGACACAATGGAGAAGTTGGGAATCAAGCAGAAGCAGCTTCAGCCCAGTCGGACTGTATTCCATGGCATAGTCCCTGGCCTTTCCTGCTCACCAATCGGTAAGACCTAGATAGACGTCCTCTTCAGAGACAAAGATCACTTCCACCGAGAGCCAGTTTGGTTTGAGGTGGTGGACCTTGAGAGGCCTTATCATGCACTACTTGGCCGGCCTGCTCTGGCCAAATTTATGGCGGTCCCCCACTATGCTTACCTCAAGATGAAGATGCTGAGCACCAAGGGAATCCTGACCATAGTAGGAGACTACAAGAAGTCGTATGCCTGTGCAACAGATAGCAGCCGGCTAGCCGAGTCCCTCGTGATTGCGGCAGAGATTCGGCTCCTTGACCGGGTTGTGGCAATGGCAGGCAAGCAGCCAGAAATGTCGCCAAACCCCAGGAATTCAAAAGTTGAGGGCTCTTTAAAGTCGGGAAAAGAAACAAAGAAGATACCCTTGGACCCGAAGCACCCGGAGAGGCACGCTGTCATTGGTGCAAACCTTGACAGCAAATAGGAAAGCAAGCTCGGTGTTTTCCTCCGTGAGAATTGGTACATCTTTGCATGGTCTCCTAAGGACATGTTGGGTGTTCCGACAGATTTCGCAGAGCACAAGTTACATGTCTGACCTGATGCCAAGCCGGTCAGGCAGCCCTTGCGCCGCCTGTCAGAAGAGAAGAGAAGAGTCGTTGGAGAAGAGATAGCCCGGCTTCTAGCAGCCGGCTTCATCATGGAAGTGTTCTTTCCAGAATGGTTAGCCAACCCAGTCCTTGTACTGAAGAAGAATAAGCAGTGGCGCATGTGCATCGATTATATCTGCCTCAACAAAGCTTGCCCCAAAGATCCATTTGCTTTGCCAATAATAGACCAAGTGATAGACTCCACAGCCGGATGCGAGCTGTTGAGTTTTTTGGATGCATACTCAGGGTATCACCAGATCAAGCTAAACGCAGCCGACAGGATGAAAACCACCTTCATCACACCATTCAGATCCTTCTGCTACCTGACCATGACGTTCGTCTTGAGGAATGCCGGCGCCACGTTTCAGCGTTGCATGCAAAAGTGTCTCCTCAGGCAACTCGGTAGAAATGCCCACGTCTATGTGGACGATGTTGTGGTAAAGACGGAGAAGCGTGGCACGCTGCTAGAAGATCTCAAGGAAACTTTTGAAAACCTGCACCGCTTCCAGATCAAGCTCAACCCGCGGAAATGTGTCTTTGGAGTACCAGCTGGCCAGCTTCTTGGCTTCCTGGTCTCAGAGCGCGGCATAGAGTACAACCCTGTGAAGATCAAGGCCATCGAGAGGATGGAGGTACCCACCCGACTGTTGGACGTGCAAAAATTCACCGGCTGCCTCGCATCCATCAGCCGTTTCAACAGTCGGCTGGGCGAGAAGGCTCTTCCCCTGTACCAGCTCATGAAGAAGACCACTTTTTTCGAGTGGAATGATAAGGCGGACGAAGCTTTTCTCCAGCTCAAGAAGATCTTGACCACTCCGCCTCTCCTGGCGGCTCCGACTGCTAAGGAGCCCATGCTTCTCCCCATCGCCGCCACTAGCCGGGTGGTCAACACAGTCATAGTTGTGGAGCACAAAGAAGACGGCAAGGCACTACCAGTCCAGAGGCCGGTGTATTGCCTGAGTGAAGTGTTGTCCGCCTCCAAGCATAACTACCCCCAGTATCATAAGATGTGCTACGGTGTGCATTTCTCCGCCAAGAAGCTAAAGCCGTACTTTCAAGAGCACCCAATCACTATTGTTTGCACTGCTCCGCTTGCCGAGATCATTGGAAGCCGAGATGCTTCTGGCCGAGTGGCCAAATGGGCCATAGATTTTCCCCCTACACCATCTACTACTAGCCTCGCACCGCCATCAAGTCACAAGCACTGGCCGACGTCCTTGTCAACTGGGCCGAGACCCAGTACCTGCCGCCAGTGCCGGACTCCACCCATTGGCGGATGCACTTTGATGGTTCCAAGATGCGCAACGGTTTGGGAGCCGGCATCGTCCTCACCTCTTCCAAAAGAGGCAAGCTCAGATATGTGTTGCAAATTCACTTTGCCGCCTCCAACAACGTAGCTGAATACAAAGCACTCATACACGGGCTCCGGCTTGCCAAGGAACTCGGCATTCGCCAGATCCTGTGCTATGGTGATTCCGACTTGGTGGTCCAGCAGTCGTCAGGCGACTGGGACGCCAAGGATGCAAATATGGCAACCTACCGCTTCCTCGTCCAACTTTGAAGGGTGCGAGTTCCTCCATGTTCCACGAAACGACAACGAGCAAGTTGATGGATTGGCACGGATTGGCTCCACCCAGCAAGCAATACCAGCCAGCGTCGCCTTACAACGCCTCCTCAAGCCATCTGTCAAGCCATCACCAAAATCAGATTCCATCTTCGTGCCGGCTCCTCCAGAAGCAGTCGGGTCCGGCTCAGGGACTTCGGCAGGCGGCCCGGGGGCTGCAGCAGTCGCACCCGGCCCGGGGACTTCAGAGCCCGGCCCGGGGACTGCAGCAGTCGGCCCGGGGACTTCATCGATGCAGCAAGCGGCAGCCGACCTCAACCCGCCGCCTCCCAGCCCAACCGCCCTCGTGCAAGTTGCAGTTCTGGCAGTTGAAGAAATAGCAGCACCTTCATGGGCGCATCCCATCCTCAACTTTCTGGTGAACAAAGAGCTGCCGGCTGATGAGATCTCGGCCCGACAAGTGCAACGTCGGGCAACAGCGTACACCATTGTCAATAGAGAACTTGTGTGGTGCAGCATCACTGGTGTGTACCAGCGCTGCATAGAGCTAGAGAAAGGCCAAGCAATCCTCAAAGATATCCACAAGGCGAATGTGGTCACCACGCGGCTTCAAGATCACTTGTTGCCAAAGACGTGGTTTTTTCTGGCCGACTGCTCTAGAAGATGCCAAAGACTTGGTCCACAAATGTAAAGGGTGCCAGAAGTTCCGTTCCAAGCCACATCTGCCGGCTTCTGCACTCAAGACCATCCCCATTGCCTGGCTTTGTTGTCTGGAGATTGGACAAATTCACCAAGTGGATAGAAGCAAAACCAATCAAGAAGTTAAATGGTCCGACTGTTGTGACTTTCATCGCGGACATCACTATTCGGTATGGCATACCACACAGCATCATCACCGACAACGGCTCAACCTTTGCCAAAGGCGCTTTGGCTCGTATCTGCGCGACGCAGGGCATCCGACTGGACTTAGCATCCATTGCCCATCCGCAGTCAAATGACCAAGTGGAGCGAGCAAACGGCCTCATTTTTTCCGGCATCAAGCCCCGACTGGTCGAGCCTCTGGAGCGTTCGGACGGCTGTTGGCTCGATGAGCTGCCGGCTGTCCTCTGGAGCTTGCACACAACTCCGAACAAGTCAACCGGCTTCATGCCTTTCTTCCTCGTCTATGGTGCCGAAGCCGTCATCTCGACGGACATAGAATTCGACTCCCCTCGAGTCACCATGTACACCGAAGAGGAGGTGTCGGTGTCAAAACCGGCGAATCTCGGGTAGGGGGTCCCGACCTGTGCATCAAGGTCGGATGGTAACAGGAGACAAGGGACACTTTATTTTACCCAGGTTCGGGCCCTCTCGATGGAGGTAAAACCCTACTCCTGCTAGATTAATATTGATGATATGGGTAGTACAAGAGTAGATCTACCACGAGATCAAGGGGGCTAAACCCTAGAAGCTAGCCTATGGGTATGATGATGGTTATGATGTGTTCGTCCTACGGACTACAACCCTCCGGTTTATATAGGCACCGGATAGGTTTAGGGTTACACAGAGTCGGTTACATTGGTAGGAGATCTTGAATATCCGCACGCCTAGCTTGCCTTCCACGCCAAGGAAAGAACCTTCCGGACACGGGACGAAGTCTTCAATCTTGTATCTTCATAGTCCTGGAGTCCGGTTGAAGATATATTTCGGCTATCCGAACACCCCCTAATCCAGGACTCCCTCAGTAGCCCCCGAACCAGGCTTCAATGACGTTGAGTCCAGTGCGCAAATTTGTCTTCGGCATTGCAAGGCGGGTTCCCCCTCTGAATCTTGTGTACCTGTATGAATAATGTCCGTAGCGCTCCTCGGTCTCGGTGCCCAATAATTGCCGTCTTCCATGTGTTGAACGAATGCGAAAAGCCCGGGGGTGTTTTTATATTCACACCCTTGGTCATATAAACGAGCCGCCTATTTAACGGGATGGGGATCTAGATCCAAACCGCATCTTCTTCTCCCCGCGAGTTATCATCAGAGCGTCTCCAGCAAAGGTCCATTCCAACATGGCCAGCCGTCGTAGCTCCTCCCCTCGCCCCTCCAGCCCCAAATCCGGAGACTGGGAGAGTTGCACCATCCCACATAGCGAGCTAGTGTCACTGCAGGCCAAGGGATTCCTTCCCCAAGCATATATGGTCCCGGTCCGAGCCGGACTCGCCACCTACAACGGCGGCAAGCAAGCGGAGAGCACCCCCAATCCTTCTAAAGGAGAGCGGGTGTGCCTCGTCCCTTATTTATTAAGGGGTTTGGGATTTCCAATTCATCCATTCCTCCGCGGGCTTCTGGAGTTCTACGGCCTCCAGCTACACAACCTCACGCCTGGCTCCGTGCTACATATTGCAGGCTTCGTTGCCCTTTGCGAGCTATTTTTTGGCGTCGAGGCTCATTTTGCGCTGTGGAAGAGGTTGTTCTGCTTGGTGCCCTGTTCTCAGAAGGGGTCTATATACCAAGTGGGCGGAGCCGAAATATGGCGCATCGCCGGGACCGGATACCTATCCGGAACCCCAAAGAAGGCTTCCGAGGACTGGCCTTCAGAATGGTTCTACATAGACGACATCCCGCTGCCGGACCCTGTCCGGGTCGGCCTCCCTGAGTTCAGCATGGCTCCCTTAAGGAAACGCTTAAGTTGGCGTCCGCGGAGCTCTCAGAGAGAAAGCAACAGAGACGTTCTTTACCTGATGGGCCGGATAAGACTATTGGCTCATTCCGGACTAACCATGATTGGAGTCATGGCCGCATGTATTATGCGGGGGGTGCAACCGCTTCAATATAGGAGCCACCCCATGGGGGATTTCAACGGGGAGGATGACGCCACCCGTTACGGCCGCAAAGGGCCAGACACAGCTGCTGCTCTAGTAAAGATTCTAACATCTTTGTACAAGGGAGAAAAGGAGGACTTCCTCCACGTCAACCCGCGGGCCAGATTCACTATGTATGAACCTCCAAGTTGGGTAAGTGAACAATTGCACTTGCCCGCTTATTTAATGCTCCCATGACTAGATACGTAATCTGGTGATTTCAATGCAGGAGCTTCGACAGGAGGTAAAGGATATCAATAGCTGCCCTCCACAGCCTGAGGACCCAGAACGGTCCCTCGATCCGGACTCCGAAGAGGATCCGGACATATCGGTGGAGCTCCTCGACGGGGTGTTCCACCATTTAAGCAAAGATAATACCTTGGTGGCCATTATGGCTGATTATCCTGGGTTAATCCCGGCCTCCCAGGTGACAGAAACCAGAGTGTTTATTCCCGCAAGAGAGATTCCGTCCTTACATATTCTGGCATTTCTGACGACAACCGTATTTTACACGGGAGATTTCCGAGGAGGGAGGCCGAACCTGCGGTGGCTAGCCAACAAGGAGCCGCCGGGCCCCGTGGGGTAAAAAGGGATGAAGTCCGGACTGAGAGTTCGGCCCAAAGGTATAACGCGCCCTCTGTCTTCCTTGCGTTATTCTGTCAGGGCATGTTAATATCCGTACCGTTTCCAGGACGAAGAGGCCTCGCCGGACTATATCCGGAGGGGCCGCCAACCGCGCCTCCACCAGCCAGGCTCCAACGTCTGGTCCGGAGGCGGGGACGAACACCAGGCTTGCGCCGGACGCTCCTTCAACAGAGGATGCAGACCGGCTATCTGCCACAACTTCAGAAGTGGAGAGCGCCATGAACCATAGGCGTCGCCGGACAGTTCTACGCGACGCTTGTTTCTCCAGAGAGGCCTTAAATGCCTTCAATTCGGGAGATGCGTACCTTCATGCTGCTCAAGATGGTTTAGCCAGAGCCACGGAGCAGTATGTGAAAGACATACGGGTAAGAAAATTTAAATATATATATATATATATGCCAGTAGCCCCCGAGACTTGAAACAGTTAAACTAACTAATTTAAGGATCATATAATATGTAGATTCTTACTGAGAAGAACACCGTGTTGTCCCAGGAGCTGGAAAAGTGCAAGGCCCAACTAGAGGCCGCACTAGCCGCAACAGGGGAGCCCAAAGGGACCCCTTCAGGTACGATATACGTTGAGAGATTGGTATTGTGCGGCTTATGTGCGAATCTGACAATTAATGTTGCAGATGGTGCCGGACTAGATCCGGAGAGGCAACAACTCTTACGCCAGTTAAAGGCTGGCGAGAGTACGTTGACAAGGGTGAAGCGAGAGAAGAATGATCTTCAGGATGCCAACACCAAGCTGGATGTTGAACTGAAAGACGTTCGTGGCCAGCTATCTGACTCCACGAAGGAGAATCAGCGTCTTCGACGCGGCATATTTAGTAAGTGCTTGAGCGAACCCTTTGAAAAAAAGGAGTTCGGCGAGGAAGACGAATAACAGAATTATGTCTGTAGGTACGCTCACAGGTCGTCCTGCAGAGGAGATGCCCGGTTCTACGGGTGACCTTCTCCCCGAACTCCTGCAACTGCACGAACGAATTCGGCAGGCAATGCAAGGGGTTGCCCGGGCCTTATGGCCTGCCCACTCCACGCCCGAGGGCCTTGGAGAGCTTGCGGAGAAGCTGACGGGAGCTCGGCGGCGCATCCGGTTGTGGAAGATATCAGCCTGCCGACAAGGCGCGAGGGAGGCCTGGGCCATGGTGAAGACCCGCTTTACAAAGTCTGACCCCAATCACATGGCCGAGGTCGGACCAGTGGGGCCTGACGGGAAGGAGATCCCTGTGAGCTTGGTGTATGGCCAGGTAGAGCTGGCCGCAAAGTATTCCCAACAGGACTGTAAATTAGACAGCCTGTTAGATGGTATAGAGGAGGAATACGATCAGTCAAGATGACTATGTAATTTATAATTGACATGTGTAATGCCTTCTAGCCGGATTGTAGATCGTTTGTTGTTGCCGACCTTTTCGCTTCGACCTCGGGACCTAACGGTCCGGAGTGTGTCCGAATACCAGAACGGCTATATAAAAGCCGGGGTATGCATGGAGACCAGGCGTAGGGGTCATTAGTGCTTTATCAGACAAGTGCCCAACTAGTTATGTTATATTACATGGTTAGTAAGAAACATCTTCCAGAGAGAATAGTTCCGTTAAGGGTTCCTTTTGCTGGGGTGGCGTGCCCTAAAGTGCACGTCCGGACTGCAAATGCAGAAGATCATCTGGGGGCATGTATAAAATAAAAAGGTTCATCTTTAGTTCACCGACCGAATATTCCCTTAAGAACGCTAGCTTTCGGCTTCACCCAGTCTGAGGTACACATCCGGCTTATCCGGCAGTAACAATCATAGAGGTGCTCCCTTTACCGCCTAGCCGAACAATTGGGAACGTAGGGGTAAGCACAGGAGCCAGGCAACCCAGCTTGGCCAAAACTTAAGTCATATCGATGCATATAATGGCGAAGAAAAGGTGCATGCGGAAGTCTGACGCATGCGTTGGGTGTGAAACCCATATAGACAAGCTTCTGTTAAAGAAGCCCCCAGGTTTAAGAAGCGCGGACAGCGTGTCACATAATGAGCCTTTTAAGGGCTAGAAAAGAAAAGAGTAGTAGACAAAGTAAAAAAGGTATAAATGTAAATAATGGACAGAGGAAGGAGACAAACACAGAGTCCGATGCTACGCATAGAATCTTCGGAGACGTGTGGCATTCCATGGGTTCGGCTCGAGTCGGTTGTCCGACGCATCTCGCAGGCGGTACGCTCCACCAGTTAGGACTTGGTCAATTATGAATGGACCTTCCCATTTGGGCTTGAGTTTGTTCTTTTGCTTATCCGGCAGGCGCAGAACTAGTTCACCAACATTGTAATTTTTGGCCCGTACTTCTCTGCTTTGATATCTTTGAGCTTGCTGTTGATAGAATGCGGAACGGGCCTTAGCCACGTCACGCTCTTCCTCTAAGGCGTCCAGGTTGTCCTGTCGATCAAGCTCGGCTTCTCTTTCTTCGTACATGCGCATTCGAGGTGAGTCATGAATTATGTCGCAGGGCAGAATCGCCTCAGCGCCGTACACCATAAAGAATGGCGTGAATCCGGTGGTACGATTTGGCGTGGTTCGCAGCCCCCAGAGTACGGAGTCGAGCTCCTCTACCCAGTGCATATCAGATTCCTTGAGGGACCGCACTAGTCTAGGTTTGATGCCACTCATGATGAGACCATTTGCATGTTCGACCTGACCGTTAGTTTGTGGGTGATAGACAGAAGCGTAGTCGAGCTTAATGCCCATGTTTTTGCACCACAGCTTTACTTCATCAGAAGTGAAGTTTGTGCCGTTATCGGTGATAATGCTGTGGGGGACACCATAACGGTGTACGACCCCGGATACGAAGTCTATCACAGGTCCGGATTCAGTCGTCTTGACAGGCTTGGCTTCTATCCATTTGGTGAATTTATCCACCATGACCAATAAGTATTTTTTCTTGTGGGTTCCGCCTTTAAGGGGTCCCACCATATCGAGCCCCCAGACTGCGAAAGCCCAAGTGATGGGGATAGTTCGGAGGGCGTTGGGTGGCATATGGCTTTGGTTGGCAAAGAGCTGGCAACCGACGCACCGTTTGACTAGGTCCTGAGCGTCTGCTCTAGCCGTCGGCCAATAGAAGCCAGTACGGAAAGCCTTGCTTACAAGGGACCAAGCCGCGGCGTGATGGCCACCGAGTCCGGCATGAATTTCAGCCAACAGACTCCGCCCTTCCTCTTCGGAGATACACCTTTGAAGGACTCCTGTAGTGCTTTTCTTATATAGATATCCCTCGTGGACTTTATAGGCTTTAGATCGCCGCACTATGCAGTGTGCCTCGTTTTGGTCCTCGAGGAGTTCCTGCCTAGTAAGGTAGGCTAGGAATGGTTCCGTCCACGGGGCGATGACCGCCATTATTGCGTGGGCTGAGGGTGTAATTTCGGTGGCGGGGTCGCCGATTATGTCTGATTGTTCGGCATTGGGTTGTGCGGTTATGCCCGGGCTATTATCCGAGGGTTCCCCCTCCCATGTTACGGATGGTTTGAATAATCTTACTAAGAAGATGTTGGGGGGACTGCATCTCGTTTTGCTCCAATGCGTGCCAGGACGTCCGCTGCCTGATTATTTTCTCGCGCTATGTGATGGAACTCCAGTCCCTCGAACCGAGCTGACATATTTAGTACGACTTTGCGGTAAGCTGCCATTTTTGGGTCTTTGGCGTCGAAGTCGCCATTTATTTGGGATATCGCGAGGTTTGAGTCCCCGCGTACTTCCAGGCGTTGAATGCCCATGGATACCGCCATCCGGAGGCCATGTGGAAGGGCCTCGTATTCGGCTGCATTGTTGGAGTCCGTGTACATAATTTGGAGTACATATTGGACTGTATCTCCTATAGGGGACATCAAAACGACGCCAGCCCCCAGTCCGGCCAGCATTTTGGAGCCGTCGAAATGCATGATCCAGTTTGAGTACGTGCTGTACTCTTTAGGGAGTTCGGCCTCTGTCCATTCGGCGACGAAGTCGGCTAGGACTTGCGATTTAATTGCTCGCCGTTGCTTGTAGGTTATATCGAACGGGAGGAGCTCTATGGCCCATTTTGCTATCCGGCCTGTTGCATCGCGGTTGTTGATAATATAATTGAGTGGTACTTCCGAGGCTACTGTAATAAAACACTCTTGAAAGTAGTGTCGTAGCTTCCGGGATGCCATGAATACCGCGTATGCGATTTTTTGATAATGCGGGTACCGTGATTTGCATGGTGTGAGGACAGTGGACACGTAGTAAACCGGCCTTTGAAGGGGTAATTTATGTCCGGCCGTTATCCGTTCGACGACGAGTACTGCGCTAACAACTTGATGGGTTGCGGCAATGTACAATAGCATGGGTTCGCCGGAATTCGGCGCGGCCAGGACGGGGTTTGTTGCCAAGATGGCCTTTATTTCCTCGAGTCCGGCCGTGGCAGCGTCCGTCCACTCGAAGTGTTCGGTGCGCCTAAGGAGGCGGTAAAGGGGTAGTGCCTTTTCTCCCAAGCGGGAGATGAAGCGGCTTAAGGCCGCCACGCATCCGGTGAGCTTCTGAATTTGCTTGAGATCTTTTGGGACATCCAATTGTGACAGAGCTCGGATTTTAGCTGGATTTGCTTCAATTCCTCTGCCGGATACAATGAAGCCTAGGAGCTTTCCGGCTGGGACGCCGAAAACACATTTTTCCGGATTGAGCTTGATGTCATATTTTCGCAGGTTGTCGAATGTAAGTCTCAAGTCGTCTACTAGAGATTCGACATGTCTTGATTTAACGACCACATCATCTACGTACGCCTCCACTGTTTTGCCGATCTGGTTTGCCAAACATGTTTGAATCATGCGCTGGTATGTCGCGCCGGCGTTTTTGAGCCCAAAGGGCATTGTGTTGAAGCAGAATGGGCCGTATGGCGTGATGAATGCTGTTGTAGCTTGGTCGGATTCTGCCATCTTTATTTGATGGTAACCGGAGTATGCGTCGAGGAAACACATGGAATCGTGTCCTGCGATGGCATCGATGATTTGATCAATTCGAGGGAGGGGAAAGGGATCCTTTGGGCAGGCCTTATTGAGGTCTTTGAAGACGACACACAGGCGCCAGGATTTGTCCTTCTTTGGTACCATTACCAGGTTTGCTAGCCAGTCCGGGTGTTTGATATCTCTAATGAATTCGGCCTCCAATAATTTGGCTAGCTCCTCTCCCATGGCCTGTCTCTTTGGTTCGGAAAAACGCCGAAGGGTTTGTTTGACAGGTTTGAATCCTTTCTGGATATTTAAGCTATGCTCGGCCAGCCTGCGTGGGATTCCTGGCATACCTGAGGGGTGCCAAGCAAAAATATCCCAGTTCTCTCGTAGGAACTCGCGCAGTGCGGCGTTTACTTCAGGGCTCAATTGTGCCCCGATGGAGGCTGTTTTATTCGGGTCCGTTGGGTGGACCTGGAATTTGACTATTTCGTCCGCTGGTTTGAAGGATGTGGATTTTGATCTCTTATCGAGTATCACATCATCCCTGCTAACCGTGGATCGCAGCGCCGTCAGCTCTTCGGCCGCTAAGGCTTCAGATAGTGCCTCGAGGGCCAATGCGGCTGTCTTGTTTTCGGCGCGGAGTGCTATGTCCGGATCACTAGCGAGAGTGATAATTCCGTTTGGCCCAGGCATCTTAAGCTTCATGTACCCGTAATGGGGTATGGCTTGGAAAACTGTGAATGCCTCTCGTCCGAATATAGCGTGATATCCGCTTTTGAACGGGGCCACCTAGAACGTGATTTGTTCGGACCTGTAATTATCCGGCGTGCCGAATACCACATCTAGTGTGATCTTTCCGGTGCAGCGCGCTTCCTGACTGGGGATTATTCCTCTAAAGGTTGTGCTGCTTCGCTCGATGCGGTTCCAGTCTGTTTCCATCTTTTGGAGGGTTTCCTCGTAGATGAGGTTCAATCTGCTGCCTCCGTCCATAAGTACCTTTGCGAGGCGACAGCCGTCCACTATGGGACTGAGAACCAATGCGGCTGGCGCTCTGGCTGTTTGGAATTTAGGTTCGTTGCTCGCATTGAAGGTGATGGCAGTGTTGCTCCATGGATTTATGGTCGCTACTTGGTAGACTTCGGCGAGGCTGCGAAGTGTTCTTTTTCGCATGTTATTTGATGCGAAAGTCTCGGAGATGGTGAGAACGGTACTGAAATTCTCGGGCTGGTTTCCTTCGACCTCTGGATTTAGGAGGTCCTCGCCAATTTTGGCCACCTGCCGGAGTATCCAACATGCCCTGAGGCTGTGAGTTGGGGTGGCATCCTCTGTACTATGAATCTTACAGGGTCCATCGAGCCACCTTTCTAGCACAGTTCCGTGCCCCCTAGAGGGTTTTGATTTTTTATTTAATCCGGGCACTTTGCTGTAGTGCGCCCTTTTGTTTCGGACGGGATTGCTATTCAAGGCCGGATTATCCCAAAATTTAATTTCGGTTTTCCGAGCACTTTCCATCGCACAGTATTTTTGTACTATGGACGCCAAGTCAGCAAAGCGCGTAATATTACGACGACTTATGGCGTTGAGTATCCCCTTGTCCGTGCAGTTACTGCAGAAGATTGAAATCACGTCTCCCTCGCGGAAGTCCTTTATCCTGTTCATAAGCAGGAGCAATCTGGCCCAGTAATGATGTACTGTTTCTTCGGGCATCTGCTTGATTTGGGAGAGATCGCTTAAGATCGGACGGGCGGAATTCATTAGATCTGATACTTCGCCCGGTTTGCTGTTCGGAGGCTGAACGACCTCCGGATTCCGAGATCCAGAGTCATGTATGTTTTCCGGTTTGCCTGGCTCCAAGCCCAGGTCTTGGGTTGTATCCTCCCCTCCGTGGATATCCAGCATGGAGGGTTCCGGAATTCGGACGTAACTGGTCCTTAAGATTGACGAAGGGTCACCGCATTGTGTTTCCACCACAGCAACATGATGGGTGGCTTGGGGAGAGTTGATTTCCCTTAGATCGGGTTTAGGCCCAACCTGGTCGTAGTTCGTAGCGACCCCCAAGGCGGCGATGCGATCCAGGAGCTCGTTTATGGAGGAGAGCTCCACCGGATCTAGCTGCTCGACCAATTCTGAGCTGACGCGGAGATTGTTTTCGATGACCCGAGAGGTCACCGTCGGAGTAGTGGCCGAACGGGCGGTCATGAGAAAACCACCCAGCCGGAGGGGTTGGCCGATAGCCAAAGCTCCCTCAGTGACGGCGCCGTCTTTAAAGACGGGAAAAGGCATCCTTCCTGATTGCGACGGCACAGAGGAACTCTCAGTGAAAGCACCAATGTCGGTGTCAAAACCGGCGGATCTCGGGTAGGGGGTCCCGATCTGTGCGTCAAGGTCGGATGGTAACAGGAGACAAGGGACGCTTTATTTTACCCAGGTTCGGGCCCTCTCGATGGAGGTAAAACCCTACTCCTGCTAGATTAATATTGATGATATGGGTAGTACAAGAGTAGATCTAACACGAGATCAAGGAGGCTAAACCATAGAAGCTAGCCTATGGGTATGATGATGGTTATGATGTGTTCGTCCTACGGACTACAACCCTCCGGTTTATATAGGCACCGGATAGGGTTAGGGTTACACAGAGTCGGTTACATTGGTAGGAGATCTTGAATATCCGCACGCCTAGCTTGCCTTCCACGCCAAGGAAAGAACCTTCCGGACACGGGACGAAGTCTTCAATCTTGTATCTTCATAGTCCTGGAGTCCGGCTGAAGATATAGTTCGGCTATCCGAACACCCCCTAATCCAGGACTCCCTCAGTAGCCCCTGAACCAGGCTTCAATGACGATGATTCCGGCGCGCAAATTGTCTTCGGCATTGCAAGGCGGGTTCCTCCTCTAAATTCTTCAAGAAGATAATAAACACCAAAAAATAGTGTCCGGCTCTGCAAAAAAGTTTCCACGTATTGCCATATAGAGAATAATACAAACACAAATCAAATCTGCTGACGTATTCCGCAGTGCATCATAACACTGCGACCAAGCCTTCTGTATGTATTATTTTTTGTTGTTCCACGGCAGCACGTTCAATGAGGCGGTTTCCTCTGGAGCGTTCGGACGGCTGTTGGCTCGATGAGCTGCCGGCTATCCTCTGGAGCTTGCACACAACTCCGAACAAGTCAACCGGCTTCATGCATTTCTTCCTCGTCTATGGTGCCGAAGCCGTCATCTCGACGGACATAGAATTCGACTCCCCTCGAGTCACCATGTACACCGAAGAGGAGGCCAAAGAGGAACGAGAAGACGGCGTCGATCTGCTGGAGGAGGGACGGCTGTTGGCACTCAGTCGGTCCACCATCTACCAGCAGAGTCGATGCCGATACTACAATCGCAAGGTCAAGCCAAGATCTTTCCAAGAGGGAGACCTTGTTCTCCGGCTGATCCAGCAAATAGCCGGCCAGCACAAGCTCTCGGCACCTTGGGAAGGCCCCTTCATCATCAAAAAAGTTTTGGGCAACGACTCCTACTACCTGATCGATGCTCAGAAGCCCAGAGCACGCAAGAGAGACGACTCCGGCAAGGAGAAAGAGCGGCCATGGAATGCAAACCTCCTTCGAAGATTTTACAGTTGATGCAGTATGTACCATGCTACCTTTTGTATTAAGTACGAAGACTCTGGGTCCCCCAAGAAGAGCTCGGGGGATACCCTCTTTCATCTATATGATAAGTATTATGCCTATGAATGTGTTATTTCATTATTCCGCCTGGCACCGGGTTCGACTAGTCGGCCCGGGGGATCGCCGCCTTGTACTATGTGGTGCTTCCTGCAGTCGGACGAGTAGTGTGTTGGCACCTAAACCTTCTCCTGCCAAAAACCGTAGCTCACAAAGCGACTGTCCGATGGGCAAGAGTTGCAGAAACGGTGTCCACACAAAAAATGGCTAAGGACTCAAAGCGCGCACATAGTCTAGGCCGGCATCCCGCCTCATCGGCCGGCTTCTACTTACCTTGCTAACGCTCCAGTCGGCTAAGTACTTGCTCTCCCGAAAGTAGCTAAGCACTTGACCCAGCCGAAGTCCGCAGAGCGGCTGTTTGGCTCGCAAGAGGGCAACAAAGGGAGGGCGGCAAAGGAAAAAAGCCGCGGAGCAGAAAGCAAGAAAAGTCGGAACTCGGCAAAAACACAACTTGTGTGGAAGAATATTTACATGTCCAAAGGCCCTTGGCCAACATTCAACGGAGTTTGATATACACCCCGCGGGTGGAATTGTGCAAATTTAATAAAGTTTGTAGAGACTGATAAAACAGGAAAAATAAAGATAAGTCGGCGGCTTAAGAAGCAGCTGAGGGGTCTGGCTGGTTCACGGAGTCGGTGGCGCCAGTTGGTGGAGTGGACGGCTGGTCAATCTCCGCTTGGTCGCCTCCACCAGCAGTCGGCGCACTCGAGCGCGGCTCATTGTTCGAGGCACAGTCAAGCTAAGGTTGGATGTCCGCTCGGACCTCTGGCATATCTTCTTCGCCTTCCTCGTTGTCGGTGTCAAAACCGGCGGATCTCGGGTAGGGGGTCCCGAACTGTGTGTCATAGCCCTAGCATTAGCCTTGCTTGTCATTGCATCATCATCTTTCATCGTGTTTAAATTTCTCAAAAACTTGAATTGGGGATGATTCAAAACCCCCAGCACCACCTAAACCAACTAGGGTTACTAAATAATTTTCTCAATGAACCTGAAATGCCCTTCTAAAATGTTCATCATCTTTGCCTTGGTCCAGAACCTGTGAAAAAAATGGTGCACAATTTTCTAGGACACATAAGGTCACTGAATTAAATCATATGCTATTTGCAACTGGGCATTTAAATGCTATATATTATTTTAAGTGCTCAATTAATTCTGAACTTAAGTGAGGGCTGTTAGGAATAATCCGAACAGAGCCCACAATTATCTTCAGGATTTTTAGAAACGTTCTGGTATTTTTAATAAAGCTCGGAAGTTGCAGAAATATAGAAAAACAAAAACAGAAAACTGAGAGAGAGGGAAACTCATCTGGCAACCCACCAGCCGACCCACCTGGCGGCCCAGCATTGTGCTGGCCCGCGCCAGCCAGCTGCTTTGTCCCCGCCAGGCAGGCAGGGAGGTGAAGCCGGCGTGCACAGCTCGCCACCGCGCCAGCTGCTTGCCGGCCGCGCCCCACGACCCGTGGGTGAGCTCCACATCGCCGCCCCGATCCCGTGGACACGTCACTCACTCCTCTGTCTCTCTCCCTCGCTCTCTCCCACCATGGCTGACGCTGCCACAACCATGCCACCATAGTTCTCGCGTCCACCGTCGTCCTCCCGCCGCCACGCCGTGTCCACGAGCTCCGCCACCATCCTCTCCGTCGAGCAGACCGAACCCCGAGCGCTCGTTCGCCCTAAAGCCACCGCACCGACCTCATCTTCACCGCTCGTCGCCAGAGATCCACTTTGCCGCCCCGCTTGCTCCGGCTCGTCCCCGACTCCTCCGACCCGCTCGTCCGATGCGCCGTGAGCCCTGCTACCTCCTCCTCCTCTCCGTTTGCCTTCTCGTGCACCACAACGACTACACCGAGCTTGCCTGCACGTGCCGCCGCCTCTGCACGTCACCGTCTCGATTCCGATTCCGAGCAAGCCATCACATTCGCCGCAGCCCAAGCAGCCCGTAGCACTGCGCCTTGCACCTCGCCGTGCCTCCTATTGACGAGTCCGAGCTCATCCGAGCTTTGGCCGCCGCCAAACTCGTCGCCGGCGTCATTTCTGGCAACCCCGAGCCCAACCACTAGCACCACCCGCCGTGGCTCGCTCCCAGCTACGCGTAGAGCCCTTCCGCGCGTGGTTTGGCCGCCCTTAGCTCAAATCCGAGTCGCGCCGCCGTTGTTTGGGTCGCTGCCGGCTAGGCTCCGGCGACTGCCGACGTGGCACATCATTAGCAGCTAACCCAACTAATTAACCCCACTCTCTAGACCCTGACAGTGGGCCCTGCTGCCCAATTAAGTAGTTGTTTAGTTTTAAGTTAGATTAATTAACAAAACCAACAGACCCACGCGTCAGGGTTAACTGGCTGACATGGCCGTTGACCAGGCCCACCTGCCAGCGACACTAACCAGCCCTCCATCACTGACATGTGGACCCCACACATCGGGTTTGACCTGGACTAGCGCCGTTGACCTGCTAACGTCATGGTTATGTCATGCTGACCCAGTAAATAATTTCTATATTTAAAATAATTCAGAAATTCCAGAAAATAGTAAAAACTTCTAAAAATCATATTAAATCAACTGTGGCTCAGAGTGAAATAAATTATATATGAAAAATGATCAGAAAAATCCAATCTTTCCATCTTTATTGGTTTCATGCATATCAGAACACTTTAACCTTGCTGTTTAAGTGAAACAAGTTAATGCACCTTTATGACTTCATAAAATGGGTTTGTATTTGAATCCTTAGTTCAAATGGACTCATTTCAATCTGTTCTAGCTTGCATTAGCCCAAAACACATTCATATTACCAGGTCATAGCATGCATTATATTGTTGCATATCGTCATGTGTTGATTGTGTTCGATGTGTCTTTCATGGTAGGTTCTGCCTCCGAGGATACCCTCGATTATCCAGGGGAAACTGGAAATTCTCACCAAGCAACCTAAAAACTGATACCACTTGATAGAGGCGGGGTGTCCCGATCTTTTGATGAGATGATAACTATCGATTTGGTGGAGACGACTTTGACGATCCGACTACAAACATTCACGACATTGCGCCTTAGCAATCGCTAAAGCAACTTCGAGAGGTTATTGACCACGTCGGAGCACGATCAACCTGACCACGAAGGTCTATTCCTGCAAGCAATCGAAGAACAAGCAAGGATATGATACAACAATCTGAATATTGCGAATATATATGAAGTATTGATAATGGTGGGGATCCGTAAGCGGTCTTGGTCTGGTCGTTGGACACAAACGAAGTACACGAAGTTGCAATGGCTAACTTTTAAGTAAACAAATCCCAAAGAAAAAGCTACTGGATGGATCTACTTATATAGGAGCAAGGGGTGTCAGCCAAGGAGGTGGGGGGACGTCCCAAGGCAGCCTAAAACCAACCCTAGGTCGTACAAGGCTCATGGGCCCAAGTGGAGGTGACGCAACACCTTTGAACTTGTTGTTTGACTCGAATTCTGCTGCAGCGTCAGATTGTTTCGTCCATATCTCAATGCTCCGGACGAATTTAAAGGTGAATCCAATTGGGTTGGAAAGAGGAAGAAATCTACTTTCCAACAAAAAAAGAATCACCCAATTCAGAGTCTGTATGAAAAAGTTGTTGGCGCTTGAGTCATGTATGTCTGTGCAATCCGAATCTGAATCCAGAACGTGAGAGACTTGGACTCTATCTTCTCTTGGCCCAAAAGTGACACGAAAGGACTTTTTGAACAGAACCTAAACTTCTCCTTTTGCCTTATCTTCATAAGTGGATTGTACAAATGTCCCATACACCTGCAATTAGACAAAACACAAAAGTGTGAAGTATTTTTGTTCTGGATAACATAAATAGATTATTGAATAGTTTGCAGTAGAGATCACCTGACAAATATGCATGTATGCAATATTTTTGGTCGTATCCAAGGTATTCATGTCCTCATCACCATTTGAAGTGGTGATGGAAGTATCTGGAGTGAAAACAAGGTATTCAGAGCAGACAATGCTACCTGCTGAAGCAGACATCTTGCTGGTTACAGATAGCTCCTCAGAGGAGGATTCAGAGACAGATGACCAGTCCTATTCCCCCCTGAGGTCTATGCTCAAACTTGGCAGGGTTATATTACTCATGTCATGCATGTTGTCTTGCATTGCTTAGTTTTTACATCATATATGCGATTGACATCTGCTTACTTGCTTAGTATATAAATCATATATTTGAATTATATCATTCCATCATGTTTACATAGACAGCATCTATCTGAATTATGGCATGCCAACCCATTTAATAAATACATCATATAGTTATATCATCTCATCCTGTTTAGTGTTTACAGTCATCATATTTTGTATTATGTCATTCTATCCGTGAATTATATCATGCTATCATGTTTCCATAGGCGGCATGTATGTGAATTATGGCATGCCAACCTATTTAATAAATACATTATATAGTTATATCATGTCATCCTATTTACATAGTCATCATATTTTGAACTATGTCTTTCCATCCTTTTTAGTTAGCCATCATATATGTGAAATTGTGTCATCCTATCCTGTTTGGTTAGACAACATAAATGTGAATTATTTCATGCCCTCTTTTATTCCCAACTATCCATTGCACCTATCTATCATACAATGTATGTACATTCAATTACTTTTCTTGTTAATCATCCAATTGAATTAGAGAGGGTGATGGCAGTTTCTAAGGGAGTAACAACACGGTCTTCAGAAAGAGATAGTGCTACGAGTCGATGAAGATAGAACCACTATCATACTTGCCCAAATACCAGCCCTACCACACATAACCCAGACTCTCGTAGATTGTACCCCTACCCAGTTGGACAGAGAACCAGCTACACCCCTTCTAACCCCAACCCCAGCAGATAGTAACCCAGTTCTAGTTGACACAGCACTGTCTCCACCACAGAGCACCCAAACACGAGCAGTTAGTAAGGGAACTACAGTGCCCAAAACACGAGGACCACCACTCCGAATCCCAACTCAACGCTTAAAGCAGAAGAAGAATTGTTCTCAGGTCAGGTTCTGTAGCTATGGTTCATACTCCTTTGCTCTTGCATCACTGTATTTACTCATACCAACTATTTTCAAATTTGAAGGATGGAATTGAAACTCCAATGGCGCAACAGGTATGTTTTAAACCTGTTTCTTTAACTGGTTTGTTGTTGTAACTTGCTCTAGGTTCATTTCAGTTTCAATTGAATAAACATTTATGTTCTCATGTCATGCACATTACAAGTGTTATTATTGCTTTGTAGTTTCCCACACTTATATTCTGTCTATTCTGCTTTGTCTTAAACATATATTATTTGAACTGTGTCTCTATCTTGATTTGGCAACAAAAACTAGAATGATATAGACCATACAGTGACCATGGTACATAGGTATATGTTTGTTTCATCCTGTTATCATGTCCACATTACTACTGAACTGATTTACCAAAATGAGTTTCATATACAACATGGTAAACCTATGATGTGTCCGCTTGTTTCTCTTTTAGAATGCGGTCAAAATATTGGAGAAGAGTACCCCATTATGCAATGGTAAAGGAAGTAATGCAGATAAGGTTAAAGATAGTGAGACATCCCTATTGGTCTCCAAGAAAGCTGCTAAAAACTATCTTAACGACAGTGACACAACCCAAAAGTCCTGTCTTGATGTAGTGTTCGAGTTAGTGGCCACTACTGCTGGCACAAGCTCTTCGAACTCGCTGCCTGAATCAGTTCGTCTTCTTGAGTCTCAACTTCAAGTTGAATGACATTGATTAGATGTGTTGCGACAGGAAGCCATAGGACTGAGGAAGTCCCTGCAGAATTTAGATGCATACTTTCTGGTGCAACAGCAAGCGCTGGAGGATTTAAGCGCCAAACAAGAGAAAGTTAACAAGCTTGCTAACCATCTTGCCACCATTATGGGTACCCAGGATATTTTTTCTTGAGCTCTTCTGAAGTGGTTTCAGTTCTGGACTGGTGGCGAACTTCGATGCCCAATGGATGTAATATGTGTAATAGCCGTGATAGCCTAGCGTAAGTTGCTTGCTTATCTATTCCTTGTTGTCTTGTTTATTTGTTTGCTTGTAGTTAGTGCGGTTCTTTTTCCGTGGTTTGCTAGTGGCGATAATAACCTATTTTTTAAAACTAGGCCACAATAACCATGGGCAACATATTTACTGTAGTCACCATGGGCCTCCTACGGGCCGTAGAAACAATGGGCCTTCTACGGGCCATAGAAACAATGGGCCTTCTACGGGCCATAGAAACAATGGGCCTTCTACGGGCCGTAGAAACAATGGGACTTCCATGGGCCGTAGCATCAATGGGCCTTCTACAGGCCGTATGATCGATTGGACAAACATGAGCCAATAACAGACCGCATTAGGGGTCGTAAACGGGCTAGAGTTGGAATGGTCCGTTCATGGGCCGACCATAACGACCCGTCGTTAATCGGCCATATTTGATGACACTATGAAAATGGCCCAACAAATTAACGGGCCACAAACGGGCCGACTGTAACCACGGGCTGAATTTGGCCCTTAAGCAGAAAAGGCCAGTAATGGGCCGTAAGTAACTGAATGCTGGAAATGAGCCACAGAATAAATGGGCCCTGAGAAGGCAGAAAGATAAAATGGGTTGGAAACGGCCCAATAGAATAATGGGCCTTTAATGGGTATAAAGTGGTACACTGTTCATTATGGGCCAGTTTCACCACGGGCTGTTAATGGGCCAAGAGTTACAAAGGGCTTCATATGGGCCGAAACACGTCATGGGCCATACATGGGCCAGAAGTTATAATGGGCTGGAATCATATAGGATGGCCCAGATGAAGCTACTGGGCTGAATTCAGATAGGTCGTAACAGGCCGTGAGTTGGCGGGCCGTAAATGGGCTATATACAAACAAGTTGTTAACAGGCTTTCTGTGGGCCGGCCCGCTACCTTTTGACCAAGTCAAACGGGCCAGCCTTTTCACCAGAATGGGCCTCTATTGGGTCATGCCATGTGTCGACGTATCATAGGCGCCTCATGTCCAATGAGTGGATGGCATCTGTGCCAATGGTGAGTCGACACATGGTTCCTCTGGCCATTGAGAATTTTACACGTGGAAAATCCCCATTGGTCTGGGCTGTTAACGGATTATCGGATCCAAAACTAGACCCGATAGCTTACCGGCGACCTATTATGGTGGATGCCACGTGTCGTTTACCCTTGATGAAAGCACTTCCATGACGCTCCATTTATCATCATGGAAGTGGAGACTTCCGTGATGATAATTTTGGTAATGTCATGGAACACTTCTACGACAGCATAGGTATGACTATCTTGATTCTGTCATAAAATTGTCATGGATGTACATGCATGACAAAAAACGTGACCTACTGTGTCAAACGCGTATCATCACGGAAGTGTAATTTTTTGGTAGTGGTATGAACTCTGTTTTCCCAGTGCGTATGTTCAGGTCATCCGCCACATAGCGAGTGACATGTACAACCACACAATCCTTGTCTACATCAGGGCTCTAAAATGAAACAGAAACAAATTCTGAATTACTTTCCAATATAAGAAACACAAGTTATTTAAACCACTAAGTAGAGTCAAAAATATTGATGACTGGGAAGGTAGCATGGCATCGAAGCTAATAAAATTTTGCATTATTTTATCACCACATACTTAGATGAAAAACCACAATCGAGATTGTCTAAGAAGAAAATCACCTTGGGCAGCTCAATAGGGGGGGACACATCCTCGAAGGTGAAAACTGCTCCTGGTGGGCCATGGGGGTTGTAACCTCAAACGGGGCGTTGACCATCTCAGTAGTGGCCATGAGTGTATCTGGGGTCGGCTCGGTGGTTGCCTCCATCTTCTTGGAGTTCTCTGTCTCATGGGGATCAGCCTCCCGCGTCTGCTCCAACATTGGCATATCTTTCCCTGGTTCTCCTTGGTCCATCATGAAACTGACGAATACTAGGAGACCACTGAAAGGAAAACACAATCGCAACGACAATGAAACAAAAAAGAGAGTGAGGATCGGTTAATGCTTTGCAAAAGTTCCTTTTTCTGAACAAAAATATACCAACATCACGAATCCGCTTACCTTCCCTTCGTAGGGAGAGAAGAACAGTGGCAGATGCGAGTGTTGGCTTTCTTGAAGATGGTGAGGGAGAAGGGGATTCGGCAAAGAGTGAAATGGTGGTTGCTTCGTCCGTCAAACTTAGACTGCGGGGAGGTGGGGTTTTGTGATACGACGGCTCGTTACTGCCGCGCTACGACCGGGGTGACTCTCCACCTGCATACTGCCTTCTAATTTGGTGGATGGCATTTGGGCCCACGCACTGCACGGCCCGCATACCGGTAGGAGCCAAAAGCGGTAGTGTATCCACTGTACTAGTAGTAATAGTTTTTCTGGGTAGCTGTAGGGTGTCTCCACTGTACTAGTAGTAATTGTTTCTCTGGGCCCAAGGCAAAACAACCCATTCACCCTAGTAATAATAAATGAGAGGCGCTACCCAGCACACCGCCCCCAAAAAACCTGGGTGCTCTTCTTCCTCCTCACTCCCACCCACCTCACGTTAGCTCGCTCCACTCGTACCCCCAAATTCCTCACCTCACTCCTACAGAAAACCCCATCTCCCCTTCTTCCTCACTACTACAGAAAAACCCCAGCACCCCTTCTTCTTCACTCGCACTACAACTAGGCTCGTCATTCGTTACTCTGCTCAAATCTATGAGCTTGACGTGACACCCTCAAGGAAAGTGGAGTCGGCTGAGCCCAGCGCCAGGAATATGAGGCTCCCTTCAGCGGCGACGCCTGTTGTAGATCCTACACCCGGCAGCGTGGGGAGAAGCGGCGAGCCCGCCCCCACCGGATCCCAGGAACCCGTAGAATCTCGGGTGGACCGCATCAGCGATCTCCCAGATGCCATCCTTGGGGAGTTCATCTTGCTTCTCCCCACCAAGGATTGCTGCCGCACCCAAGTCCTCTAAACCCGATGGCGCCCTCTATGGCGTGTCACGCCCCTTAATCTTGACTATCATAAGCTATCTTTCTTTAATGATTTTGAACTCCCCAAGCCATCATCTCCTCCCACTAGGACTCCGTTCAAAGCCTCTGCATCCCGTCATGCTGCCTGAGCAAGCATACCATGCCCTGCACGGTGGACGCCTGGCTGAAATCCTCTTAATTCATAGAACTACAGTTCCTTGAGTTCTACTATTCCCCAGGAAATCACCTACCAGATACCGAACGCCATGTACTTGTGCCCTCAGCACCGATGTCCATCTCATAGTTTTCCTCCTCTGTCCACATCGCCTCCTTTGCGCTGTGCTACCTACCAAACAATCTAGTACTAAACCTTCGACTCCCATTTCTCAAAAAAGAAATTCACTTGTGCGGGTTCATATATCGGAGGACTCATTGCACAGCATCATCCACTCCCGTTGCCCTGCCTTGGAGTGCTTGGTGCTTGTTTTCACAGTTAGAATTGGTTGTCTCCAAATAAAGTTGCCTAACCTTGTAAGAATTGGAATTTCTTTTGACGGAAGGCAGCTCATCATCCAAGATGCCCCTTCACTTCCAAGGTTGATCCTTGATTCTAGTTATTCACCGTCACAAATAACCATTGTCTCTGCGCCTAAACTGGAGACCCTGGGTGTAATACATGATCACTGTGCTCATTTCAAGATGGTGTTTGGCTCCACAGTTCTTCAAGTATTGTATATTATCATCTACAATTGTAACCATAAGTTGCATTTTAAATTTCTGTGCATAAGTTATATATCATCTTGGAGTACACATTTTGTACCAATATTATGTTCTATGCTCAATGAAGAGTTTCTCCATGGATAGCCTATCAATGGTGCTGGATTCTGTCAAGATCTTATATATCCAAATTAATAGTTTTGATTTGAACAAGATTATTGGCTTGCTGCAATGCTTTCCATGTCTAGATAAGTTGTATATAAAGGTGATAATTTCACGCACATTGGAAGCCCGCATATAGTGTACTAGAATTAACCATTCAGTTGTTGCTCTTTCGACACTCTTTTTATAGACCTTAACTGTTTGTCAATCTTCATGTCTATTTAGGCAAGAGGACCGGGTAAAAAAGTTATTACCAATTGGTGGATTCCTAAGCACCGGGATTTTGTCACTTCTCATGACATTTGATTGAAAACAATAACGTTGGAACGATATGTAGCCAACCAAGCAAACACTAGATTTGTCACATTCTTCCTGCTGAATGCGAGGTTACTATTGTCCATCAGTCTTAAGTTTATCAGCAGCATGGTTTTGACAGATGGCTATGATCCATTTGACTGTAACTGCCGAAAATAGTGCTGGAGTTAGATGTTGTTGCCCTTCTCAATCTGGGTTTTTTCTAAACCTGATGAACAATTAACCCTCGTGCTTTTGTACAGTTTGTAAGCTGGAGTTAGATGTTGTTGCCCTTTTCAACTCGGCTGTGACTGTCATATTTTCTTTGAAACAAGGCAAATGGCTTGCCATTTGTTTAACTAAGAGTGAAATATTGTAACAAATCCCAACCAAGGGAAATAACATCACTCTCGTCAGCTGCTTGAGCTCACTGTGCATTACAGAACCCAAGTGATTAGCCCCCACCAGCACCCACAAACTTATTTTGAACTAGCACACCTAATGGGTTGTAAATCTTTATAAGAAACGCTACATGACCGTGAAAGATTTGGATTCTGACATTTGAAACCCACAGGGAAAAGCCTATCCAAGGTGGTGTTGACTTACTAGCTAGTCAACAAAAGATTCTGCCTACCAGCCGTTGGATTGACATCCAACATCTGTCGTGTATCTTCTATCTCTTGTCTTCTTCCTCCAACTGCCCAAACCAAACCACCCCATCGGTTCCGCCTGCTCCCGCCTCCCACAGCTGGTAGCGCCTCCATCGCCCTACCTTACCCTCCAACGTTGGCCAGTCCCTCCCTCTATTCCCCCACACGTCCTGTTATTCTCCAGTGACTTCAGCCCCAACACGCACCACCCGAACCAGTCAACCCTTGTACTCCCCTCCGCCTGCGGCTGGACCGACGCATCTTCCACGGCTCCTGTTCGTTCCGTATGAAGCCTCGTCGTCGTCCTCTGCCTTGGTCCGCTCGCCGTGCGCGGTGCGCCGCCCTCTTGCATTGGTAACGTCGTCAACAACCGAGAGGAACAAGGAGATGACTGTATGTGGAAAGGATGATAGTAGGGACCCACCAGGGTCATGGCAGTATGCAAGCAAGTGCCTCGTTATTACAAGCCCAAAAAAATGGTTCCTCCTAATGGTTGGACATCTGGGGCCCACGCCATTGTCAACGTGGTCAATAAACGAGAGAATTACACAACGAGCGGCTGACACCAGGAACCCAGCAGGTCGCGCAGTTGTTATTTACTCTTTTTAGGAACAAGCAGTTGTTATTTATACTAGTTTTAGAGACGGATCAGGGTAACAACAGGGCTGTGTGGAGGCTGTGGCCCGTCTCGCCAGGGTTTTATTTACGTTTACCACATCATGAGCCCAGTTGTGTTTTTTTCTTGCTGAAAATGACTAGCCCAGTTCTACTTTTTTTATGAAATACCCAACCGAGGCCTACTTGCTTTGTCAGCCCTGCTGGGCTGCAAATCTTTCAATACGAGGAGAGTTTCATTCGGCTTGCCAAGAAAATGGGCTATCAGTAATGAGAAATGGGTTGTACATTTTTAAAACACATCAAACCGAGAATTAGTTTTAGTTTTTTCATTTCAAGATTTTAAATTCCATTGATTTTTATGCATGGACAATTATTTGGATTTTATATTTATATAAATTTATTTTTAAAATTAATTTGAATGTGACTCGAAATTTCGGGATTAAAAATAGTTGACCACACCGAGATATGAAAAACTTTCATATAATTTTTAACAGTGGCCACAATATGGGTTTTAATGCTAACAAAAAGAATATGGGCTCCAAAAAAATCCTCAAGAATTAGCAAATGGGCTGTAAATTATTAGAAATAATGGCAGATGGGTTGTCTGCTGTTTTCCACACATTTGAGGCTGACTTGTGCGCCTACTATAGATTGACGCATGCGCTTTCCTAAAAAATGGTTGACGCACACACAACGCCATGTCAACTTAGTCAACAAACGAGACTGCCTGCTCCAACCACTCAAACAAGCGTCGGTGGGACTGCCTGCTCCCTCCTCCCACGGCCGGCTGTGCTGTCGTGCAGGACTCACCGCCCCATCATACTTCCATCACTGCCTAGCCATCCCTCTACTCACCCACACCTGTTGTTATTCTCCGGCGATGGCAGACGAACCAGTAAACCCTCGTACTCCCCTCCGCATGGGAAACAACTGCCGAGTCTTTCCCTGGCTCCGTGTCGTTCCCTTCCTAGGCCTCGTCGTCGTCCACCATCCTGGTGCCCTCGGTGCAGCGTGGTCAACATGGTCAATGAACAACATCCATCGGAAGCGGACTGTACGTGGAGAGGTTGACAGCTGGGTCCACGGCCACACGCAAGGAAATGACTCCTTATTACACGCAAAATAATGATTCCTCCACCTGACAGCTGGGACCCACTAGAAGGGCCTTTGTATTTCATGAAAAGAATGTTCCCCCCACTGACAGCTCAGACCCACCAGCTATATCTTTGCACGCAAGGAAGTGCATCCTTATTACGCACAAAAAATGAATATTGTCGGTGTTCTGGGAACGGGGGTCCCCAGACTTGCCTGCCTGCGGCTTGCGGCGTGGCTCAAAGGGGGCCCAGCACGGCCCATCTTCATCAACACAAACCCAAGACCCTCGCGAGGGGCCAAGCCTCGCGGGGCGGATGACGCGGAGCTTCCTCAGGCGCAGCCTCATCAGGCTGGCTCATGAGGAGGCGGAGAGATCAAGGCGGGGTACCTCACGAGGTGCCCATGACGCAAGCCATGACGACCAAGGGCGCCAGGTGGGTGCCAGCCCGCGCAGTGTCCTCCCTTTCCTCTTTGGTGCAAAGGGAGCAAGCGCAGGCAGGAGGATCAAGCAAAGGCACCCATTTCGGTGCAACGAGACCAAGACCAGCTCCGCGACAAGGGGGAAGTCACTGTGGAGCCCAAGCCAGCGTCATCACCAGAGCCTTTGGCAGGCGAGGACCATCTTTAGTCAGGATAAGTGTACCCGTTGTTCCCCTTCAAAACGGCCAATTGTTGGCACCCTTCCCGCTCAATTTTTGGGAAGAGGCCCAGGGCCTTTGCCTATAAATAGGACTAGCCACCCCCAGAGAAGAGGCTTCTAGCAATCGAGAAACCCAATCAGCTAGGATCCAGAGAGAAGGGCGATTGAACTCCTCCTAGCAGTTCATCCCCCCAGCCAAGAACAGACCCTCGCGAGGCTGTTCTTCCATGTATTGTTCATCATCATCAGCCCAAGAGACAATCAACCACACCACACTGGAGTTGGGTATTACAACGCATCAGTGGCCCGAACCAGTATAAACTCCGTGTCTCTTGTGTTGTTCTTTTAGTAGTTTAGTTCTTTGCGAGACGGAGAGGTAGAGGGCATAATCTCCGGGCGCACCCCAGAGTTCGAACCTCAAGGGTCTGCCGGAACCCGAAATCCGACATTTGTCGTGCCAGGTAGGGGTGCGCTGGAATTTATCTTCCACCACTCCGCTCTCCTCCTACCATCGCGTCCATGTCCGGCGCTCGTCGAGCCCGCGCCGAGCGCCGGGCCGCCATCGCTTCCCGCGTCGCCCAGACGGCTCCCGTCGGCGGGCGTCCTCGTCGTTCCCCGCCGCCCGCCATCAATGCCGCCACCGGCCTGGCGGGGAACGAGCAGCAAGCATCGTCTCACCATCCGTCCGTGCGGCAAGACGGCCGCACCGCTACTCCATCGCTCACACCAGCTGGTTCTTCGTCCCGCGTGCTCCGTGCACCCTTGGAGGCCCGGGCTGCGCTCATCGCGGCAAACGAGCTCCCGCGCTACCGTCCTGTCGACGACATCTACGAAGAGTGGCTCGACCATGTCGCCGAGCTCGTCCGTGCCGCAGGGGGCTCTCCCGCGCCGTCCTTTCCGCTCCACCGCACCCCGCCCCGCGCGAGCAACGAAGCTCCGGGGTCGTACCAGCCGCCTCCTCTTCAAGAAGACGCCATGGCTCCAAGGCGCGCGGCCCCTGGCTGGAACCCGCTCCGACAGGCGCCGACGCGACAAGAGTAGAGTTGCTAAGAAGTCCCTCGCCCGCAAGAAGCTGCCTGGGCGCTCCCTGCTCCGGCACGTCGCGACCCTGCTCCTGCTCCCGTGTGTCAAGACCCCGCGCTGCTCCCAGCTGCAGCACATGGGGACCCGCAAGACCAAGCTCTCCACCAGCCAAGGCCCCCCGTGGCCACCGCAGGTTGTCGTGCCTACACCACCGTGCTGCGTAGCATCACGTGGCCCGGCAAGTTCAAGCCAGACCTGCCTCCCCGCTACGACGGCACGACCGACCCTGCAGAGTTCCTCCAGCTCTATGAGCTAGGCATCGAAGCTTCCAGCGGGGACGAGAAGGTCATGGCGAACTGGTTCCCCATGGAACTGAAAGAAGGAGCTCACACCTGGCTCCCGAATCTGGCTCCAGGCACGATCTCTTCCTGGGACCATATGCACACCCGCTTCATCGCCAACTTCCAAGGTACTCGCGACCGGCCGCCCGCCGTGAGCGACATGCGCCGCATCAAGCAACAACCCGGAGAGATCCTGCAAAAGTACATCCAGCACTTCAACAGTGCAAGCCTCAAGATCCCCAAGGTGTCCGAGGAGGCCATCATCTCAGCCTTCTCCGATGCAGTGTGCGACGTCAAGATGAAGGAGGAGCTGGCGATGCATGAAGACCTGTGCACCTCCCTGGAGCTGTTCAACTTGGTGACCAAGTGCGCCAGGGCTGAGGAAGGACGTCTCTCCCTCCTCGAGCTTCCTACCGCAGACACAAAGAGAAGAAGCCCAAGGCCAAGGACGTGAAGCACAAGGGGGTTGTCGTGCTCGCGGCAGAACCGGACACCAAGCGGGGCAAAGATCTTCCCGAATCCTCCAGGGGCAGCTGGTACTGTGTGTACCACGACCTCCACACCCACAACACCAACGAATGCCAAGAACTCAGTGCTGTGCGAGAAGGAAGGATCGGCCGACATCCCGACCGTGCTGACCGGGGCTATGGCCGAGGAGGAGGAAGAAACGCAGGACGCTGGGAAGACCGCGGCCCGCGCCAACGATGGCGCGATCAACCTCGCGAGGACCGCTGGCGAGACATGCCTCGCGAGGGGGACTGGAGGGATCAGCCTCATGAGGACCGCCCACAAGGCAACGCAGGCCTCCCTCCACTGCCACCGCAGCCAAGTAGGAACGAGGACCGCCATAAAGACGAGGGGGCTGGGGGCTTCCAGGAGCCACGCGCGATTGCCTGCATCCTGGGCGGAGCTCAAGCCCCTGCCTCCCAACGCATCTTCAAGCAGTTTGCCCGCGAGGTGAATGCAGTCCTCCCCAAGCTCGAATCAACGCGCCCTCTCAGGTGGTCGGCGTGCGCCATCACGTTCAGCTCGGCGGATCAGCTCAAGTGTGCGGCCACAACCGGAGTCCTCCCAATGCTTTGCTCCCCATTCATCAGCAACGTACTGGTCACCAGGACCCTCATCGACGGCGGGGCAGGGCTCAATGTCCTGTCCGTGGAAACATTCAACAATCTCCAATTGCCCTATGACCAGCTTCAGCCAACCAAGCCTTTCTCCAGAATCACCGACGGTTCCACGGCCCCGATTGGGCAGGTCCGCCTCCCTGTCACCTTCGGGGCACGCAACAACTACCGCACCGAGCTCATCCACTTCGACGTCGCCCACATCCGCCTGCCGTACAACGCCATCCTCGGGTACCCAGCGTTGGCCAAGTTCATGGCCGTAACTCACCATGGCTACAACGTCCTCAAGATGCCAGGAAGTGGCGGAGTCGTCACTGTGCCCTGCGAAGAAAAGGATGCGGTGTGTTCCCTGGAGCGAGCCTTTCAGGCCGCGTCACTGGAAGACCCGGATCACGGAAGCAGGAGGCTTCCCGAGACTGCCCCCAAGAAGAATAAGACATCGTCTGGACCGGCCCCTCAGGAGGCGGGCCCCTCAGGGCCTACGTCTGCCCAAGGGGAACCACCTTCCATCGCATAGGAAAGCGCGTCGGGCGCCCTCTTCAGGCAGGGCTTGGGGGCTCTCCCCTGGAGGGCCACCGACCTGGCCAAGGTCATGAGGGAGGCGCTTGGGCACCATGTGGAGGCGTGTTTCGAAGCACGTTTCCCTCAAGGAGTAAGGCAAGGAGAGCAAGACCCTCAGGAGTTCGTCAGCAAGGCGATTCAAGAGCTACGGGAGTCAAGAGTCATGAGAGGGTGCCGCCGTCTACCGGCTGTGGCTCCCCATCCAGGTGAGGATGGTGGGATGCGCGTCTGCATCGACGTACCAAGGATCAACCGAGTCGCCTCGCTGGAGCGCCTCTGGCCCTCACAGGTGGGGCGCTGCGGAGGTCCGCCCCACAGCTACGCTCGCATGCCCTACGCTTGCCGAGCGTGGCTGATACGTACTAGCGCCTCATGAGGGGCATCATGGCGGCTCAAGAAGATAGGCGTTTCGCAGCCTTGGCGGAGATGGAGATGATTCGCGAAGAGCCACCAGTGCCTCTGGAGCCTCCCGAGGCCCCGGGGCCCGGGGGCTCGTGAGGATCGGCTTCCGCAGCCCACCGAGTCTGCTGCACCATCACCCCTTCGTCCTCGACATCTTCAGGTGACATCTTTCAAGTTTCATTCCCAGATGGGAGCGCCCTCCCAGGGCTGCATCATTCCTAGGCCGCGTAGGTCCGTCCCTGCGGCATGTATCCCTTTTATTTCATGTTGATTAGCCTGCTTTGTTGGGGGCTCCCCTCGGCTGCATCATCCCCAAGTCGCTCGGGCCTGACCCAGCGATGTCTACCTTCCCATCATCTATTTGAATGAATCCATTCCTTTGCGACTAACGTGTTTGATCTAGTTGCCCGCTCAACTGACGCCAACGGACGGAACTGCTCCCGCAGCGGCGCGACGCTTGCGCGTGGGTCCGTCCCTGCAACGCTGACAAATCTGAATGGCTGAGCTCTGGCCGCGGCATCCCCACATGGCGCCACCTCGTCAAGCCTTCAGTGCCCCATCTCCCCCTGGAAGCAACTAACGGCTGATTGTCAATCGTCATGGCAAACCCTTTTTCCTTCTATGATGAGTCTATAGGATCTCCCAAGAGAGCTGCGCCAGGCAAGGCCCTTGCGGCGTCTCCTTCACTCTCGTCCGCGCAAACCGCTTGCACGTTAAAGGGGGGGTGCCTGAGCATCACGACTTGGGGCTCTTACTGGCTCTCCAGCCCTCACCCTCTGGCCTTGACCATGGCATCGCGACCTGGCATACCAGCGACGGCTGAGACTCGCTCGAGGGCCGGGACCCAAGGACGTAGAGCAGAAAGGGGAGCAAAGATGAGGGGGAAAGGGGCACGCGAGGACCTTGCCAAGCGATTCCGCTTCTACGGACGTGCGGACCCAACGACACACCAGGAACGATCCCCGACTCTCGAGATAAGTCATCACCCTAAGGCACCGGCTACCGTGGCACCACCCATGCACCTAACGCAATTCCGTGCTAGCGACGCCGCTCTCCTTTCTCACCGAGCGACAGCTGCTTGCGCGCCAAAGGGGACCTCCTGAGCATCGCGACTCAGGGGCTCTTACCGGACCCCGGATCGCTCACCTCCTGGCCTTGACCACGGCATCGCGACCTGGCATACCAGCGACGGCTGACGCCGCCTTGGGACTGGGACCTTTCGACGCAGATCACCAAGCCCTCGCGAGGCCCGAAAGGGAAAACTGAGCTAAGATGGAATCCGCAACTCACACAATTCTGCGACAAGGGTTATATATTAACAAGCAGGATCACAGGCACCTTACAAGCCCCCATGGGGCGCATTTTGATTCCTCGCAGGGAACGGATCCTAAAGGATGCTAACTACACGCGCCCCCGCAAAAGACGCCATCATCAACAATGGGCCATCAAGCACCGGCGCCAACCTCATCCAGATCAGAGCCGGCTACGGCCAGACGAGCCTGCCCTGCTCCAGGAGCGGTGCCGGCTCGTGGGCTCGTAGCTGTCGTCGCTCGTCTCCGGAGTCACAAAGATCTCGCTGGAGTCGCTGGATCCTCCGGCGCCTCCGTCGCTTGTGGAGCCACCAAGGGAATGTTCGATGGGCCTAGCCCTCACCGTGGCGAGGTCCTGGCCACCTCTCCCAGGGCAGCACTCCAGCCGGTGCCCGTTCGCGTCGAAGACCTTGAAGAACATCACCGAAGCACCATCATACTCCAGGTGGATCACGAAGGCGCCTCTAGTCATGCAAGCCCGGGCGATTTCACCCCAGCCTCGAGTCATGAAGACCTCGCCCGGGGCAACCACCGCGACCTCTGCCTCGGTTGCGAGGGTGCTACAGCCGGCGTGCTGCAGCCAAAGCTCCAGGAGCTCTCCCTGTGGGATGATGGAGGCGAAGAAGGGGGGAAGACGAATCCAAGACCGATGAGGGATGGCGGCGTGAAGCACGAACTCTCGAGAGGAACCCTCGGTGTGGACCCCAGGGGGGACGACCCACACTTTCGTGACCCGTCGGCGCCTGCGGCGGCGCCGCCCACGGCGATCGGCATCGGCTCGTTCAGCGCCCTCGATGTGGGTGTACACGGGGAGCGGGAACCCCGGCGGCGATCGCTCACCCCAGGGTTTCGACACCACCTGAAGAGTCCCCTCGTCATGACCACGGAGTGCGAGCCGTTTCTTTGGCGGGAGCAGGTCAGGTTCCTCTCGGGGGGCCTTTCCTTTCTCTGCCGCGGAGAACCGACGGATCGGAGCCATCGCTGCAGGACGGAGCAAGGATCGGGAAGAAGGAGAATCAAAGAGGGATGGACTGGAAGGGCGCGTGCCGTTCCGTACTTATAGCCGGCGAAGGCCAACCATTGACCTGCACGATCGCAGGTAATCATGACCAGTTTTGCATGCAGGGACTTGTCCAATCCGTGCAGATGCCGAGGCGTCATGGGGAAGTGGAGACGCCCATGTCCCATCAACCGTCACGCGGCGCCCAAGGCCGCGGGCTGTTAGGGCCCGCGGGCTTCGCCCTTGCCCTTTCGCCTCTCAACACGGCCAAGTCCGTGCGCGCCTTGGGCCCGGGGGCTATTGTCGGTGTTCTGGGAACGGGGGTCCCCAGACTTGCCTGCCTGCGGCCTGCGGCGTGGCTCAAAGAGGGCCCAGCATGGCCCATCTTCATCAACACAAACCCAAGACCCTCGCGAGGGGCCAAACCTCGCGGGGCTGACGACGCGGAGCTTCCTCAGGTGCAGTCTCATCAGGCTGGCTCCCGAGGAGGCGGAGAGATCAAGGCGGGGTACCTCATGAGGTGCCCATGACGCAAGCCATGACGACCAAGGGCGCCAGGCGGGCGCCAACCCGCGCAGTGTCCTCCCTTTCCTCTTTGGTGCAAAGGGAGCAAGTGCAGGCGGGAGGATCAAGCAAAGGCACCCATTTCGGTGCAACGAGACCAAGACCAGCTCCGCGACAAGGGGGAAGTCACTGTGGAGCCCAAGGCAGCGTCATCACCAGAGCCTTTGGCAGGCGAGGACCAACTTTAGTCAGGATAAGTGTACCCGATGTTCCCCTTCAAAATGGCCAATTGTTGTCGCCCTTCCCGCTCAATTTTTGGAAAGAGGCCCAGGGCCTTTGCCTATAAATAGGACTAGCCACCCCCAGAGAAGAGGCATCTAGCAATCGAGAAACCCAGTCAGCTAGAATCCAGAGAGAAGGGCGATTGAACTCCTCCTAGCAGTTCATCCCCCCAGCCAAGAACAGACCCTCGCGAGGCTGTTCTTCCTTGTATTGTTCATCATCATCAGCCCAAGAGGCAATCAACCACACCACACTGGAGTAGGGTATTACACCGCATCGGTGGCCCGAACCAGTATAAACTCCGTGTCTCATGTGCTGTTCTTTTAGTAGTTTAGATCTTTGCGAGATGGAGAGGTAGAGGGCATAATCTCCGTGCGCACCCCAGAGTTCGAACCTCAAGGGTTTGCCGGAACCCGAA
Source organism: Aegilops umbellulata (assembly GCA_032464435.1). Lineage (NCBI taxonomy): Eukaryota > Viridiplantae > Streptophyta > Magnoliopsida > Poales > Poaceae > Aegilops > Aegilops umbellulata. The sequence continues at coordinate 212,062,595 of CP136058.1, forward strand.
ATCCGACAAATACTCCCCCTGCTAGCTGGGACCCACCATAGTGGGAGGATGACTTGTGGGCCTACTAAGTTGACGCGGACGGTGGACTTTGTCATGTTAGTCAATATGAATGATTCTATCTCCAGTGACCGTACGATGTCCATCCAATAGCCGTAGTGCTTCTTCAACCTCTGGTCTTCTTGCTCTAGCCGCCCAAACCAGCATCGGTCGTGCCACCTGCTCCTGCCTCATGTGGACGTACCGCAAAACAGAGGAAACGGACTTCTCTTCGACCTCCTATGGTTGAAACAGGGTCCTGTTCCTCGGGAGGGGTGTGACGTACCGCAAAACGGGACTCCACGAGCTACTGTTCATCCACTATCTACTGCCTCTCTCCAGCCTCCATGGGCTATTGTTCATACAGAGTTGACCTCCTCCAGCCTCCACCTGCGACTGTTCATCCACGGCATCTCCCTCCTGCCTCCACCAGCTAATGTTCATTCACGGGCTCCTGTTCATCAAACCTCCACTGGCTACTGTTCAACCAGCCCTCCATGGGGTCCTGTTCTTCCAGCCTCCACCGGCTACTATTCAACCAGCCCTCCACGAGGCCCTGTTCATCCACCCCCAACTGGCTCGATCGGGGTCCTGTTCATCCAGCGACAATGGCCTCTCCAACCATGGGGTCCTGTTCATCCAACCCCCACCTGGAACTGTTCATCCCACCCCCACCAACATTCACTATTCACCAAGAGACAGCAGCTTTGATCAGCTTCAGTTTGCAGCAGTAGCGAAGGAATCGCTCGGGTTCAGTTAACAGCCAAGGGATCGATGACTCGGGTTCAGTAATGTAGCTAGTGCAATCGCTCGGGTTTAGTTAGAGCCCAACACCTCGCACACATGCGTGTATGTGTACGAGAGAAACGAACAAACCTCCGTGCATCGCTCGGCCCCGACCACCCCCCGTAACCGGGAACTCCCCAATATTTTCCTCGCCCTCGCTTCTACCACGGTTTTTTCCGTCATGGATGACCCAAAGAATGTCATGCAGCTGCGTCTCCGGCCTGCCCAGGACGAAAAGCCCATTTTCTGTCATGATTTTTTGTCATAGAAGTAGGATCCCACCACATCTATGATGATACCGGGTTTTGTCACAATTATCATCATAGAAGTGTCATAAGCATGACAGAAAAAATTGTTTGGCCCAAAATGTCACGGGTGTGTCTTAGTGAGGTGCCTAATTATACAGCTGATCTTCCCCCTGAGACTTGGATTGAGAGCTATGAATTGGCCATGGACATGCTAGATGTTAACGTCGATGTATGTGCCAAGTACTTCACCACGATGCTAGATGGGCCGGCTCGAACCTGGCTAAAGGGATTACCTCCCAATTCCATTAATTCATGGGCCGAGTTGAAAGCGCGCTTTGTTCAGAAATTTAAAGGAACATGTAAGCAGCCTCTGACGATTATCAATCTGGATAACTGTGTGCAACGGAAGGATGAGTCGTCCCACCATTGGGTCTGTTGGGTTTCATCCACTCATCGAATAGCACTGCGGCAGGTTCAGTCGTTCTTGTTTAGAGAAGAATTGTCATTTTACCCCTCTCAAGCAGAAACTTGGGCAGCTTAAACGTCATTGTAATGACATGGGAGAGCTTATGGCAGCTCTAATTAAGTATGTCGATTCTGAGAACAACAAAGACCCTAGATCTGATGATGAGAAGTCCAGTAAGGGTAAGAAGAATAGTAATGGAAAAGGTCAGCAGCAGAATATGGCAACAAGTAATGGCAACAAACAAACTAATGGTGGAAAATGCAGACACCCTGACTGTGGGTCAGATCTTGTGGCTAACACCAACACTGTGTATAAGGGCTAGCATCGCAACGGTAATGGCAAGCAGTCCTTGGTGGGAGAAATTTTAATCATGAAGCAATATTTAATCAGCCTTTCCCAAAACACAGTGATGCGGAGCATCCTACGATCATCCCCATGTACACTACGATGAGACCTTGACCTCAAGCATACGCCATTGGACATAAGGTGAACTCGCTCCTAAGTCCTTCACCGTTCCATTCATGTGAGACATGGTTGCTACCTAATGCAAAGACACTACACGAGCTTAGGAACCAAGGACTAAAGGAGGAAGAACGGACAGCGTCAAGACTTGTGCAAAGTTTCTGCCAAGCCCGGAACTTCCGGCCATGGCCTGGAACCTCCGGCCCGCGGACTTTTCGGCCAGCCCGAAAACTCCGACCCTGCTACACCGACGCCGTCCTGGACGGTGCCAACTCTCTGGATATCCCGGACCCTGCCTAGACATTTGCCCGGAACCTCCGGCGCTCGGACCTTCCGGCCGTCCCCGGATCTTTCGGCCTGCCTGCACGCACAGACTCAGGCCGAAGCCCATGTACCCTTTCGCCCCTCATTTATCCCTTCGTGGCTACCACTATATATACTCAGCCCCTCCTCCATTCTAGGTTTAGCGTTGTGATAGCTCATATGTGAGATAGAGCCTCGCTCATCCATCCGGATTTGCTCCATCGCGAGGGACCGTCACCTCTTCGGAGAAGATCCACTTGGATTTAAGACCCCTAACAGGAAGACCTCAAGACCTCCTCACGGAGAAGAACCGGCTACCCTATGTATCGTCCCTTGTTGGATTTGGACCGTGTGATCTCTATGTGTACTCGGATCTAGCATATGTGTGACCTAGTTGGTGTAAGTGTTTTCTCCCGTGTTTTCCCCATGTTTCCCTTGTGTTTCCTGTTGTGTTCTTCGTGTTCATCGAGGGATCCGCACCTTTCGTGAAAGATCGGCCGTATAGGTTTCTACCCTACATCATCTTGGTGTCATGAACCATGTTGATCACGAATTTGGAGCCCCCGCCCTTTGTTTCTAGCCTACTTTTGCTTGATTTCGCCCTAAATTCGAAAATACCCACCAAAAATAACCCCCAAAGTTTTTCTGATTTGTTGGTTTGGATGATGTTTTGTTGATTTTGATCCGTGGATTTGCTTTGTTACGAGTGCATCTAGCCTTCCCCATCTTTTCCCCCATTTCAATCCCTGAAGTCTTCCCAATTTTGACCCTGAAAATCGAGTTTTCCTCCCCCGTTCTCAGATCTTGAATTTAGGGTTCGCCCGAAAGAAATTCCATGACCCCCGGAACTTCCGGCCTAACCAGAGACTTTACACTGAAATTTCAGCATTAAACTCTTTCACCGTTTTCATCATAACTTTTTGCTCTGAACTCCGATATGTGTGTTCTTTGGCTCGTTTTGAAGCTATCGACGTGACCAAGGGCCTCACGTTGGTTTCACCACCATTTGACTCAACCAAAATTTTGGAACTTTGGAATCTTTGCCTAGGCCTTCCACCATATCATCCGCAATACCACCATAGCCTTCCGCAACTTAACCCATTTTGATCCATATAGCATTTTTTGTTGTCTGAGTAGTAATTTGAGTCTCCTAAGGTGTTTAGGCTACTTAGGACGGTTACTTCTTTATCAACCACAAACATAACAACCCCATAACCTTGTCCACCATAACATTTCGCCACCCCAACTTAACCCAATTTTGTTTCTGTTGTGAGTTCTGTCTTCTACGGTGTTTCGGCTACTTTGGGACCATGCTTTCAACTCCGACACCGTGTATATCCCATCATACCCTTCCACCACCATAGCCCATTTTGACAGGGTTTCCACCAATACTTCCGCAACCACCACCACTTTTCCACTACCATCATTGGACATTTTCCTTTGAGATTTTGAGTTCATGGTTTTTTCCGTTTCCTAAGGTGTTTCGGCTAATTAGGAACGGTTCGACATCGAAAACAGTGCCACTCATCATCACAAGCATGTGCGCATCATAATGGATGATGTGTACATATACCACACACACACAATTTTCCCTTTGTCTTTGTTTTGTGTAGGTACTAACGTATACTCGTCAACCTCTCAATCCCAATAGTTGACGAAACGAGCTCTTGAGAGCAACGATGACTTGGGATCACGTGGACTATTCTTACCACCATTCTCTTCGCGCAATGACTTCGCGCATTCATTTTACATGGATCTCACATGGCTATGGGCTATTTACCACTTGTCACCTTATGCCCATACTATCGTGTTCACTTTGCATGTTATGCCTCTTTACATGATTTTGCCATACAATTGTGACCCTTGCTTGCAACTACCCATGATTCACCATTATGCTACTCCTATGTGTATTTGCATGTTTGATGGAGATCCTAGTAGCGATTGCAATGATTTCTCTGCGCCCCGTGCTACTCTTGATTCTTGTGTTGGGAGAGTCACGATGTCCCATTGCTATGTACATTATGGCCTCTCGCCGATACATTGATGATATTTTGCTCATATCTTGCTTTCATGCTTGTGATACATCATGTGCATTATTCATGCCCACTATTTGCACACATGCCACGATTACCTCTCGTATGTTGCATCTTCGCACTACTAGCTTGTTTGACTTGATCTCTATGATTGCTTGCTTTGTCACATCACCCATGTCCCACTATTATTTGCTTTCTTGGGTTGCTGACATATATGTTCATGCCTCTCACTTGATTTGTCTTGATCATTGTCTCTTGTCTCCATTAGTTGCACCTCTCATCTGCCATTGTAGTGAGTGCACCCATGCTATGATTATTGACATTGGATACTTGGACATATTACTTGTGATGCATGCTTGTTTGATTAAGCCTAATGTATTTCACGAACTTCCGGCCTAACCAGAGACTTTACACCGAAATTTCAGCATCAGCCTCTTTCATCATTTTCATCATAACTTTTCGCTCTGAACTCCGATTTGAGTGTTCTTTGGCTCATTTTGAAGCTATCGCCGTGACCAAGGGCCTCAAATTGGTTTCACCACCATTTGAATCAATCAAAATTTTGGAACTTTGGCATCTTTGCGCCTTCCACCATATCATCCGCAATACCACCATAGCCTTCCGCAGCCTAACCCATTTTGATCCATATAGCATTTTTGGTTGTTTGAGTAGTAATTTGAGTCTCCTAAGTTGTTTAGGATACTTAGGGACGGTTACTTATTTATCAACCACCACCATAAATACCCCATAACCTTGCCCACCATACCATTCCGCCACCCCAACTTAACCCAATTTTGTTTGTGTTGTGAGTTGTGTCTCCTAAGGTGTTTCGGCTACTTTGGGACCGTGCTTTCAACTCTGACACCGTTTATAACCCATCATACCCATCCACCACCATAACCCATTTTGACAGGGTTTCCACCAATACTTCTGCAACCACCACCACTTTTCCGCTACCATCATTTAACATTTGCCTTTGAGATTTTGAGTTCGCGGTTTTTTCCGTTTCCTGTGGTGTTTCGGCTAATTAGGAACGGTTCGACATCGAGAACACCTCCACTCATCATCTCCACGAGGTCTTCATCGACATTGATAACTTCACCCTTTTGACACCCCAACCGTAAGCAAGGAAGGTAACCTCGATGACATCATTGTACATTCTCCCTTGCCATTACTTTGTTAACCCCTAGCCCATTTTGCGTCACTTGCCTATCGAGACTAGCCTTTGAGTATTGCCGGCAATGTTACTTGTGCACATTAGTGATCTACACCTTCCATTGCATACATACCATATCATCTTGGTATCATATCATCCCTTGTGTCACAAGATTGTTCCCGTATATACACAATTGCTATCTTGGTTTGTGCATTTTGCATTGTGACCATACCAAAGAAACAAAAAAAGAGAGAATAATCTTTTCAGCAAAAGAGAAAAGATAAGCAAAGAGCTTTTAAGCAAGAACCATAGCATTATACTACATTAAGACTGTCATACTACCAAATTGATCATCTTGCATCATCGTGTGCGAAACACCGGGAACCATACATACATAGCTTACTTGGGATAGAAGTCCTTGCATATTTGTCACCTATAGGTTGTGCACAAGTGTCGTATGCGCCTATTGAGCAATCATGCTAGCGTATCTCTAGAATTGTGCAACAAGAGCATTTTCCGTGGATTCCACATTTTGAGCTCATTTCTTGGTTGCACGACCCCATTTATCTATCCGTGTGTGTGTTTCCCTGTGCCTTTCATTGCTATTGGTCTACTTGTTTCACTTGCATCAAATGTTTGTGCCACTATCCTCACCGAGCTCCACCATAAGCCTTATTTGTGTAGGTGTGAGAAATTGAAGAGATTGGTACCAATTGTGCTATTTCCTTGTTACTTCATTGAGTGATCATTGATCCCATTTTCAACATCGGTCAAGGTACATTTGGTATAGTTCTCTCCTTTCTTCCACAGATATTTGCTCGAGTCTTGTGATGGATAGGCAAGGCATTTCATCTTCGGTCGTCGACAACAACGACTGCGCGAACAACTACATCACCAAATCATCAATCTTTGATCTATAATGACAAATGCAAGGCGCATAATCAAGATTGCGAGAGCGCATCGACAACCTCGCCATCTACATACGACACTCCGAGCTACGTACAAGAGACTAATTCGACAACAAGATTTCCTCACAAAAGGAGGAGCAAGATACAAGGATGGAGGAGATTCGGGCCTTGGTCAAGTCTACTTCCCCTTCATCATCTTCAAGGCGGCGGCGAGCAAGTCGATCATCTTCGGAGGGCCCACGTGATACGAGCACAATTTTTCCACGTCCACATCTCCATGGCGACCATCATCACATTTGTGATTCACATCGTCATGAAGGGAAAGTCATCTCGAAGCATCATGTGCACGACGACGACGAATGACATCTCCTACAAGCTCACGTCCGGCAATGACACCATCATCATGAAGATGCTCGACACGATCAAACCTACAAGTCCCAAAGAGCTCTACATCAAGCTACGGCCAAACTTCATGAGCACAAGAGAAGACCGCGAAATAGCCACCACCAAGAGGACGCTATGGCTACTACCACCACCACTTAGGCATCTTCGCCAAGTGCTATCAAGGCATCGTCGCCTTTGGATGTACGGCATCTTCACCTACTTCCCATTAGTTCGCCTACATCGACATCTTCAACAACAAGGCGACCACCTACGAGCGAGGGTGACACTTCCATCTTCGGAAGCCCCTCAAGGAAGATGGCCGAGCATGGGTATTTCCCTTCGGTCATGGAGACGAGCTACAAGGTGCCACATCATATGGGCTTCCAACAACAAGACAGCGACAAGAAGGTCAAGCTAGGCCATCCCCTTCGACTACAGCAACGAACATGAACTTCTTCAACAACATCAAGACGGCCACATATTATGGAGACATTTGCACCAACATCTCCCCGACACCCACATATTATGAGATGTCCTAATTCCCATGTGAGGAGAACCACCATCGCATGAGTGACATGAGTGACTCCACCATATGTGACACTAAGTGCATTTCCTATGAGAGGATGAGTGTGACCACCACTATCCCCACACTTGAGAGCATGCCACACATCCTATGTGAGGTTGAGAGCCATTTGAGTGACTCCACCAACCGTACGAATGAGAGCATCCAAGAGGGAGTGAGTGAGCCACAACACTTAGTGAGTGAGGAAGTTGACACAGCATGGGAGGCCACTATGATTTCTAACGACTTAACCTCTACTCCTAGTGTGTTTTCCCTTTTGGTGCTAGGTATCCTACATGACGACATGCCTATCCACGATGAGTCCATACCTCCAATGAACACGATGATGCCCATGTTGGATGATGTTGCACCCCCACATGGTTCCATCAAGATGAAGATGACCATTACTTGGTCTTCGACACCTCACCTACAACACATGAGCGATGATCCAAAGGTAGCATAGGTGATGGTGCTTCTCTTGTCTCACTAGTGGACTATCTTACAAATGATTGCTTGCATGATGATGATCACCTTATGGATTCACCACATACTATGTCTTCTACGTGCTTAGATATGCCACCCATTTATGATGAATATGATGATGAGCATGTTGAATTACCTACTTGTGATGCTATGCTCCATAGGATATCATGTGAAAATTCTATTGGTTACGTCATGTTTGACAATCCATTGAAGTTGTCATATGCTATGAGTGAGATCTCCCATATTGCATCATTACAATCTCAACATAGTAACTGCGCATGCCCCATTAAAATAAATCCCATTTACACTTATGGCATAGATGACGAGATGATGGTCATTGGTTTTTCTTTTTCATGTGATGATATTGCCATGCTTCCTTTACATGATTTGCGCAATTGATATACTATGCCATGCCATGATCACATTGTTCCAAATATGCTTTGTTTTGGGTGTTGTCAATATTCTCCATGTGATGTTTCCACAAATGCTCATGAGGAGACCCCCATAGTTTCCTCATACATATTAGGAGATTTTGATGCATTCCATACTTTGCATGATTCCCATAATTGTGTGCACCATATGCATTCCATGAATAACAATGCTCTACATATTTCTCGTGATCCATTACACAATTTGAGTCTCCATTATGCCATAAATAACAACAAACCTATCATGATGGATGACATGTTCCTATATCACGCATCTCATTTATTTGAGCATTGGATATTTGGTGCTAACCAACACAAGCATGTGCACATCATAATGGATGATGTGTACATATACCACACACACACACAATTTTCCCTTTGTCTTTGTTTTGTGTAGGTACTCACGTATACTCGTCAACCTCCCAATCCCAAGAGTTGACGAAGCGAGATCTTGAGAGCAACGATGACTTGGGATCATGTGGACTATTCTTACCACCGCTCTCTTCGCGCAACGACTTCGCGCATTCCTTTTACTTGGCTCCCACACGGCTATGGGGCATTTACCATTTGTCACCTTATGCCCATTATATCATGTTCACTTTGCATGTTATGCCTATTTCTATGTCTTTGCCATGCAATTGTGACTCTTGTTTGCATTTACCCACGAGCCACCATTTTACTACTATGTGTATTTGCATGCTTTGTGGAGATACTTGTTGCTATTGCCATGTTTACCATGTGCCACATGCTATTGTTGATTCTTGTGTTGGGAGAGTCATGATGTTCCATTGCTATTTACCTAGGACTTCTAGCCAATACAATGATGATACATTACTCATATCTTGTTTTCCTGCTTGTGCTATGTCATGTGCATTATGCATGCCTACTATTTGGACACATGCCATGATTACCTCTAGTATGTTGCATCTTCGCACTACTAGCATGTTTGAGTTGATCGCTATGATTGCTTTCTATGTTGCATCACCCGTGTTCCATTCTCATTCGCTTTCTTGGGTTGATGACATACAAGTTCATGCCTTTCACATGATATATCTTGTTCATTGTCACTCTCCTCCAATAATTGCATCTAAGCTTATTTATCTTTGAGACTTGGACACTTTACTTGTGATGCATGCTTGTTTGATTGATCCTATTGTATTTGGTTGCTTTCGCATCATATGCCTCCATACTATGAAATGCCCCCTTGTCCTTTCTTATGATGAGCATGATGCTTACACTTGTAGGGTATCTTACCACATTAATGATAGGTTTTGCACTTATGCTAACCTCATTTGCTTTTTTGATTTTTTGTCATGTTTTTTCATTTTGAAGGATTCACAAGGCGATACCATCATGAGACAACTTGGTTATGTGAAGGCATACATGATGCGCAACTCCAACATCCTTGAGAAACTCCTAAAGGTGAACTTCATCCCTTTGATCCATACAGAAATACGCACATTGGATGGGTCATCCTTTCATTTTTATCTCCTTCTTGTCTACATGATACATCTCGCAAACGGAGGAGTGACATTGGAGATTGGGTCTATGGACCTTCACATTGAGGAGCGCCCGAACTTGTTGGATGCACCTCCAGAACTCCACTCATGCCACGACATCGAGCATTGGTACATCAAAACTCCTTTGACACATTGCACCAACACGTACATTGTGACGCCCCTGATTCAATCATACACTAATCATGCACGCAAATGTGTACGATCAAGATCAGGGACTCACGGGAAGATATCACAACACAACTCTACAAATAAAATAAGTCATACAAGCATCATAATACAAGCCAGGGGCCTCGAGGGCTCGAATACAAGTGCTCGATCATAGACGAGTCAGCGGAAGCAACAATATCTGAGTACAGACATAAGTTAAACAACTTTGCCATAAGATGGCTAGAACAAAATGGGATACAGATCGAACGAGGTGCAGGCCTCCTACCTGGGATCCTCCTAACTACTCCTGGTCGTCGTCAGCGGGCTGCACGTAGTAGTAGGCACCTCCAGTGTAGTAGGAGTCGTCGTCGACGGTGGCGTCAGGATCCTGGGCTCCACCGTCTGGTCGCAGCAATCGGGTATAGAAATGGAGAAAAGGGGAAACAAGGCAACCGTGAGTACTCATCCAAAGTACTCGCAAGAAAGGAGCTACACTACATATGCAAGGATATATGTGTAAAGGGGCATATCGATGGACTGAACTGCAGAATGCCAGAATAAGAGGGGGATAGCTAATCCTGTCGAATACTACGCTTCCGGCAGCCTCCGTCTTGCAGCATATAGAAGAGAGTAGACTGAAGTCCTCCAACTAGCATCGCATAGCATAATCCTACCCGGCGATCCCCTCCTCGAGGCCCTGTTAGAGAGCGACCACCGGGTTGTATCTGGCACTTGGAAGGGTGTGTTTTATTAAGTATCCGGTTCTAGTTGTCATATGGTCAAGGTACAACTCTGGGTCGTCCTTTTACCGAGGGGCACGGCTATTCAAATAGATTAACTTCCCGGCAGGGGTGCACCACATAGCCCAACACGCTTGATCCCATTTGGCCGGACACACTTTCCTGGGTCATGCCCGGCCTTGGAAGATCAACATGTCGCAGCCCTACCTAGGCACAACAGAGAGGTCAGCACGCCGGTCTAAACCTAAGCGCGCAGGGGTCTGGGCCCATGGCCCTGAGCACACCTGCACGTTGCGAGGGTGGCCGGAAGCAGAACTAGCCCCCTTAATACAAGAGCAGGCTTACGTTCCAATCCGGCGCGCGCCGCTCAGTCGCTGACGTCACGAAGGCTTCGGCTGATACCACGACGTCGGGATACCCATAACTACTCCCACGTAGATGGTTAGTGCATATAGACCAAATGACCAGACTCAGATCAAATACCCAGATCTCGTTAAGCGTGTTAAGTATCCGCGAACGCCGAACAATGCCAGGCCCACCTCTCTCCTAGGTTGTCGCAACCTGCCCTATCGCTCCGCCACAAAGTAACAGTCGGGGCCGTCGGGAACCCAGGCCCACCACTACCTGGGTGGAACCACCTGCCCCTTCAGCCCCCATCTCCGAACAGTATCACAGGTAATGTAACAGTGTAAAGTATATAGTATATGCCCGTGATCACCTCCTGAAGTGATCACAACCCAGTACTATAGCATGGCAGACGGACAAGAGTGTAGGGCCACTGATGGAACACTAGCATCCTATACTAAGCAGTAGGATAGCAGGTAAAGGTAACAACAGTAGTAGCAAGGACAGGCTATGCAGCAGTATAGGATTAACTGAAAGCAGTAACATGCTACACTACTGTAATGCAAGCAGTATAGAGAAGAGTAGGCGATATCTTGTGATCAAGGGGGGGCTTACCTGGTTGCTCTGGCAAGGAGGACGTGTCGTCAACACCGTAGTCGAACTGGGGGTCGCCGGCAGTCTCGGGGTCTACCGAAAAGAAGTAACGGAGGGGGACACAATAAATAACAGAGCAATCAAAGCATCACAAAGTGTAACATGATAATACGCAGTGCTAGGTGTGCCCTAACGTGGCAGTAGGTGGTACCGGCGAAAGGGGGAAACATCCGGGAAGATATCCCCGGTGTTTCACGTTTTCGGATAGATGAATCAGAGGGGGAAAGTTGCGTGTTCGCTATGTTAAGGATGCGTGGCGGACGAACGGGCTGCGTATTCGGATTCGTCTCGTCGTTCTGAGCAACTTTCATGTATAAAGTTTTTCCAACCAAGCTACGGTTTATTTTATATTAATTTTTAAAGTTTTAAATCATTTTTTGGAATCCATTTAAATTAGAAATAAATGGTTAAATCGGTACGGGTACACAGAATTGTACCCAGCTATTTGCACTAGGGGCTGACAAGTGGGGTCTAGTTGACTGCCCAATCAGCAGTCAACTAGGACTGTTGACTAGTCAAAGGCTCAGGGGGGCCCGCATGTCACTAACTGGGTTATCCCAGTCAGCAGTTTGACTGGTCAAAGTAACCAGCGGGACCCATGTGTCATAGGTACAAGTTTTGACAAAAAAATTTATTAGTTTAATTAACTAGATGGGGTTCACCAGTCAGTTTCTATTAACAGTGTCATTAGTGGTAATTAGTCATTAGCATTTAACTTAATGGCCTCGAGCCCACTAGTCAGCGGCACAAATGCTGGTTAGGTGCATCGTGCGCGCACAGGAGAGCGCCGGCGGCAACGGCGCTCGGCTGGCAGAGCCAAGGCCGACGCGGGCGGTGTGTGGGCGGTGCAGGGAAAAGGCCGGGCGCGGCCAAGGCGTATCCAGCACGAGCAGCGGCAGCAGCAGAGCAGCGGGGTGGCGCAGGCGGTCGCCACAGCGGGCGGCGAGCGGGGGACACGGTTGGGCGGCGAGCGCGTGCGCGCAAGGGCCAAGCATGGCCACGGCACGACCCAGCCGCGTCGAGCGCTGGGCAGGGGAGGGAGTGGTTGCAGGCAACGGGCAGGGTTCGGCGGTAAGCGCACGTGCGTGCGCGCGGACGGCGCCGACGACAGAGGGGAAAGAGTGGAGGTCGGGGCCTCACCGCGAGGCGTAGGGACGTGGCAGGGGGGGTTGAGGCGGAGTCGGGGACGACGGCGCCGGTGAGGCTCGATGGAGCTCGTCGAGGAGGAGGGCGGGGACGACGCTCCGGCGTGGTGACGAGGTCCGGTGGCGTCGGGGACGGCTTCGGGCGACGGGTGGCGGCGCCAAGGCGATGCGGTCGGGACGGCGCCAAGAGGGACGAGGGAGCGAGGTGTGGACGGGGCAGCATCGGGCGACTTCTGGGCCGCCGGTGACGAGGGTGGCGGGGCCATGGCGCGCGACGGCAGCGGGGGGGTTGGGGGCGGCGGTTGCCACCTGATCCAGATCCACGGGGGGAAGGGGAAGAGAGGAGTGGGGAACGTGGGGGGAAAGTGGGGTGCGGTTAGGGTTTCGGTCGGGCTGACCGGGGGGAGTTTGTAGGCTGGGGCACTGGGTGGGCCGGCCCATTCGGGCGGTTGGGGCCAGCTAGGCCACTTGGCCCAGCGGAGGGGGTCCTTTTTGTTTTGCTTTGTTTTATTTCTTTTCCTTTATTTATTACTCTTTTCTGTTTTAAGTCATTTTAAAATATTTAGGCATTTTATAAAATTGTTTTTATTACACCATATTGACTCATGTAAAATATGGCACCTCCCAAACATTTTTGTTTTAAATTTCGAAAAACTTTTATTGTTTGACTGATTTTGAATTTGAATTTGAATTGGTTTCGAACTAACTTGAGATTAGCAACTATAATTGAGGTGACGTGGCATCATTAGCAGAGGAGCACTGTAGCTTAATTACCCGGGCGTCACAATTCTCCTCCACTACAAGAAATCTCGTCCCGAGATTTAGGAGGGGAAGTGCGGGGAAGGGATTAGGTTGCGAAATTCTAACGGGTCTTGTTGGTCTTGGTTACTCTTCTCGAGGAGGTCGATCCATTAAGTTGATCTTCTCAAGGTCATCGTGACGAAGTTGGCATCCTTCCTTCGGGATCTGCATAGTATTTACGAATAGGTAACGGGGTAGATCGGAAACGACAGAATGCTATAAGGGTAATAACCTGGGATTAACCCATGAATGAGCATATGATTACCTCTCGAGTTGAACAAATAGAACATATCGAGAGTAAAGTTGGAAGGTCCAACAAGAAGTTTCAAGCAGCCAGGCAATCGTTCAATGCCTAGCCATAAGGTGAAAGGGGTTTCAAGCAACGGAATAGTTATTGTTTCCGATGCCAGAATTGATGGTCTCATCGAAAGGTGGCTCATGAATTACATATGAGTCCACGCGGGAGGAATAACTTCGGGAACAAGGGTGTCCAGGAGAGTCAGGTTTCGATCATGTGGAACTGTGGGTTATGGGCCCACCATGTAGTTTAAAAGTAGGATGGGCGTTGACCTCTTGCACGGCCATGATAGCAAGACATGTCAGAGGGTAGCCTATCAGTTATGTTGACAACAATGTCGGTACCAAGGGCGGGGGACGAAGAGAACCATTTTCCTGCTCGTTGAACGAGGCGGACCAATAGGCAAAGTTCTCGTCCATCGGTGGTTACCGAAATGTCATCAATAATGGTAACAGGGTCTTGCTGACAGAATTGTACACCGAGGTGTTTACATAAGTAGGAGAATGTTATTACTTAGATCATATAGATCACAAGAAACTTTAAACCAACCAATGGAAAGGAAAATAAGGTTATCGGATTAGACAGAACAATGGAAAGTAAAATGTGTTTAAACACATATTTCAAGGGTATATCCTTCCCAAAGACAAGCAGAGCATGATATCCATGATAGGATATAATGTAGAAAACTCTTTAGGTAGGGGAGAGAAATTTCATGACATTACCCATACAACGGTGTTTGGATAATTGAGCAAGAAACATTTAGCATTGGGCTTCAAATGTTCTTATTGAAAATCGGAGTAACATAGACATGCTTCGAGATAGCATTGACATGGTCATCAAGTGAAGATCAGACTTAGGATACACAAATGATCCATCAGGAAAACTCATAGAATAAGTCTTACAATTTCCCCATGGACGAATGGCTAACCTTGTAAAAGGATACTATAACAATAGGTCCTCCGACCAGGTGGGCGAGGCATGATATCACCTTACTGGGTTATATAAGGACCAATGTTATGACTCTTGGAAAACGTTCCAACCATCATATCTGGCCGAGATTCAGATCTGATTGGTGTCAGGATAACTCAGACTCATGATGCCCGAGAAGTAAAGGGGGCAACACAATTTGATGAGATGGAGTTGCAAGATTCTCGGGAAATGGACTATGGAAGCAAGTTCCGAATCATGAGTTCATCATTAAACCATTGACAGGATGAGGAGGTGGCTGATGAACTCAACAACAAATCATTGAGATTTCCAAAAGATTGATTTCCACAGTTATGTGAACAAGGAGATAACATTTGTCAGATCAAATGACTTAATGATGTATGCTCGAGGAAACATACCCATTTAAACATTGGTTGAAAGGTGCACCCAAAATATGGGCTTAGGTAGCATGATCAGTATTAGAATGGTGATCGTGATAAGTATCACTTGTATCAAGAATTCTCCAGTGGTGGTGAAATTCTCATGACAATCCTGACATAAAAGATGGTAATACCCCAAGGTAAAGAAGAACAAAGGCTGGATAGCAAGGATCTCAAGGTATAACACAAAACACGAACAAGTTTGTGTTGGAGGGAAGACAATAAAGTGGTCGATGACAACACAAATCATCGAGGGAAGGATGGTATTTCTCATCATGAATTCAATTGGTATCCTGGAAGAGCTCATAAGGTTGATGATGTTCACGACACATTTGTCGAGAGATTTCAAGATGTAATCAATCAGCGATGACATCGAGTCAAAGGAATGATGAAGCAAGAGGTCAATGAAAGCACAGATACGACACAGACTCGAAACCAAGCTTGCTTTTCAAGGTGAAATATATGACAAGCAAAATCGACGTAAGCTTAGCTCATCGTCGAAACTGGTGCTCCTGGAATAAGGACCAGGTAGCACAATTTAAAATCATCAAGACAATGATATAGCCAAATAGGCTAGGAACGACGGAAGGATTATTAAACTCATAATCAATGAAATTTAATTAGGGTTATCGAACCGGAATGAGGAATCGGTTCACATATCGGTGTTCTCGGTTGATGACAACCCAGAACCCAGGAAATCTGAAATCGGTGAGAAATAACAGCTGATGAAGAACCCATAAGAAGTTATGCGGTTCCATGACATTATCAAGATATCCTAGTGTAATACTCGACGGTAGATCAAAGTAAAGGTTGGACAGGTGCAATGGTCTGCACAAGACAAGTACTCAACTTGTTCGATAAATGGTATTAATGAGAAAATATGGTCGGGACCATAATTTCCAAAGGAACAAACATAGATACAGGACGAACTTATAACAAGGGGATTAATATCATTTACAAGAAGTTTTGATGATAAGTTTCACATCGAGTCCATGGGCATGAACGCAAAGGCTCAAGGTCGACTCCCACTTCTTCCATACATAACCTTTCATTTTACTTCTCGCTTTTGATGAAGCTGTAGTGTAGAAATTTTATCTAGCAAAATACCAGCAGAGTATGACTCGTGAAAACTTTCGAGTTCACACAAATAAGGAAGGCATAGGTTCAACCCATCAGGGTCCCTTAGGAACATGTACCACAAACTTCAGGAGTAATTAACACAAGCTCAAAAGTAGAGCATGGTTGACAAAGCAGAGGATACAATTTACCAAAGGCATTATGTATCGGGTAAAGAACTCATAAGAGTTTTGGTTGTGAAGGGCACTGTCGGATAATAACCCGGCAATGGGTATGGCGGTCCACAACGGGGCTGATGTGAGTATCGGTATTCAGCCATAGGAAGAAGGAATGCCAAGGCATCAGATTATAGAAACAACTGACTAATCTAGAGCTCAAATGAAAAGGAATTGTGATTTACAAAGCGAAGGATCAGAAGCAGACGCTCTGATCAAGGATGGATAAGTTCAATATACTTAGGGGCACAATCAATGACAATTTGATTGGCGAGAACCAGCTCACGTTTGAAATGACGTCTGAGCCGGAAGGATGAATTCTAGGATATGACTGAGGATTGAGAGCATTCACATCATATTGGATCAACAGACTTAAAATGATAATGACAAAGGATGCCAATAAGATTACTAGACTTATAGGATTTAATCCCAATGCAAGCAACCAAGAATTTCAAGAGCAATAGGTTGTTGAGGATCTTTGAAAGATCGAATGGTATTTCAAAAGCTTTTGTGAAATACCAGAATCAACTGGGGATGAGCGGATACTCGATGAGTGCGAGAAATTATCCGTAGGGATATTCAGGTGGCAAAGAACTGCAAGGCAGTAGCCACAAAGTATTCTCAGAACAATAGAGAGAATTTTCGGTGTATCTTGTAATAACAAGAGCAGCCGGGAATAAAGGTAAGAACGACAAGTGTATGTATTTACTCATAGGGATATATCGATAATAGGGAATTGCAAAAGTGACGGGCACAAGGGTCTCGGGAATGATCGAAGAGTATCTTCAACATCTTCTGGTGTAGCCGGCGATCATCTGTGATAAGGGGGCTCTCTGGGAGAAGTAGTTACGAGAACCTAGAGTCAGATTTAGTAAAATCTTTTAACCCGAGTACAAGAGAGATAAGAGTCCCAGAGTAAAGGTCAAGGAGTAAATGATCCTAGTACCACCCAATGGCGACGTGGGCCCGTAAGGCACACAGCCATGTTAGTAAAAGTTTTTGCAATGTCTAGACTCGACTTCGGCCAAGGAGTGTGGAAGGGGGATTCCTACAGGCAGTCGGCTCTGATACCAACTTGTGACGCCCCCGATTCAATCGTACACTAATCATGCACGCAAATGTGTACGATCAAGATCAGGGACTCACGGGAAGATATCACAACACAACTCTACAAATAAAATAAGTCATACAAGCATCATAATACAAGCCAGGGGCCTCAAGGGCTCGAATACAAGTGCTCGTTCATAGACGAGTCAGCGGAAGCAACAATATCTGAGTACAGACATAAGTTAAACAAGTTTGCCATAAGATGGCTAGCACAAACTGGGATACAGACCGAACGAGGTGCAGGCCTCCTGCCTGGGATCCTCCTAACTACTCCTGGTCGTCGTCAGCGGGCTGCACGTAGTAGTAGGCACCTCCAGTGTAGTAGGAGTCGTCGTCGATGGTGGCGTCAGGATCCTGGGCTCCATCGTCTGGTCGTAGCAATCGGGTATAGAAATGGAGAAAAGGGGAAGCAAGGCAACCGTGAGTACTCATCCAAAGTACTCGCAAGCAAGGAGCTACACTACATATGCATGGATATATGTGTAAAGGGGCATATCGGTGGACTGAACTGCAGAATGCCAGAATAAGAGGGAGATCGCTAATCCTGTCAAAGACTACGCTTCCGGCAGCCTCCGTCTTGCAGCATATAGAAGAGAGTAGACTGAAGTCCTCCAAGTAGCATCGCATAGCATAATCCTACCCGACGATCCCCTCCTCGATGCCTTGTTAGAGAGCAACCACCGGGTTGTATCTGGCACTTGGAAGGGTGTGTTTTATTAAATATCCGGTTCTAGTTGTCATAAGGTCAAGGTACAACTCTGGGTCGTCCTTTTACCGAGGGACACGACTATTCGAATAGATTAACTTCCCTGCAGGGGTGCACCTCATAGCCCAACACGCTTGATCCCATTTGGCCGGACGCACTTTCCTGGGTCATCCCGGCCTCAGAAGATCAACACGTCGCGGAGGTCAGCACGCCTGTCTAAACCTAAGCGCGCAGGGGTCTCGGCCCATCGCCCTGAGCACACCTGCGCATTGCGAGGGCGGCCGAAAGCTGAACTAGCCCCCTTAATACAAGAGCAGGCTTATGTTCCAATCCGACGCGCGCCGCTTAGTCGCTGATGTCACGAAGGCTTCGGCTGATACCACGACGTCGGGATACCCATAACTACTCCCGCGTAGATGGTTAGTGCGTATAGACCAAATGGCCAGACTCAGATCAAATACCCAGATCTCGTTAAGCGTGTTAAGTATCCGCGAACGCCGAACAGGGCCAGGCCCACCTCTCTCCTAGGTGGTCGTAACCTGCCCTGTCGCTCCGCCACAAAGTAACAGTCGGGGGCCGTCGGGAACCAGGCCCACCACTACCTGGGTGGAACCACCTGCCCCTTCAACCCCCATCTCCGAACAGTATCACAGGTAATGTAACAGTGTAAAGTATATAGTATATGCCCGTTTTCACCTCCCGAAGTGATCACGGCCCAGTAGTATAGCATGGCAGACGGACAAGTGTGTAGGTCCACTGGTGGAACACTAGCATCCTATACTAAGCAGTAGGATAGTAGGTAAAGGTAACAACAGTAGTAGCAAGGACAGGCTATGCAGCAGTATAGGATTAACTGAAAGCAGTAACATGCTACACTGCTCTAATGCAAGCAGCATAGAGAAGAGTAGGCGATATCTGGTGATCAAGGGGGGGGGGCTTGCCTGGTTGCTCTGGCAAGGAGGACGTGTCGTCAACACCGTAGTCGAACTGGGGGTCGCCGGCAGTCTCGGGGTCTACCGGAAAGAAGTAACGGAGGGGGACACAATAAATAACAGAGCAATCAAAGCATCACAAAGCGTAACATGGTAATACGCAGTGCTAGGTGTGCCCTAACGTGGTAGTAGGTGGTACTGGCGAAAGGGGGAAACATCCGGGAAGATATCCCCGGTGTTTCGCGTTTTCGGACAAATGAATTAGAGGGGGAAAGTTGCGTGTTCGCTATGTTAAAGATGCGGGGCGGACGAGCGGGCTGCGTATCCGAATTCGTCTTGTCGTTCTAAGCAACTTTCATGTATAAAGTTTTTCCAACCGAGCTACGGTTTATTTTATATTAATTTTCAAAATTTTAAATCATTTTCTGGAATCCATTTAAATTAGAAATAAATGGTTAAATCGCTACGGGTACACAAAATTGTACCCAGCTATTTGCACTAGGGGCTGACAAGTGGGGTCCAGTTGACTGCCCAATCAGCAGTCAACTAGGACTGTTGACTAGTCAAAGGCTCAGGGGGGCCCGCGTGTCACTGACTGGGTTATCCCAGTCAGCAGTTTGACTGGTCAAAGTAACCAGTGGGACCCATGTGTCATAGGTACAAGTTTTGACACAAAATTTTATTAGTTTAATTAACTAGATGGGGTTCACCAGTCAGTTTCTATTAACAGTGTCATTAGTGGTAATTAGTCATTAGCATTTAACTTAATGGCCTCGAGCCCACTAGTCAGCGGCACAAATGCTGGTTAGGTGCATCGTGCGCGCACAGGAGAGCGCCGGCGGCGACGGCGCTCGGCTGGCAGAGCCAAGGCCGACGCGCGCGGTGTGTGGGCGGTGCAGCGAAAAGGCCGGGCACGGCCAAGGCGGATCCAGCACGAGCAGCGGGGTGGCGCAGGCGGTCGCCACAGCGGGCGGCGAGCGGCAGACACGGTTGGGCGGCGAGCGCGTGCGCGCAAGGGCCAAGCATGGCCAGGGCATGACCGGCCGCGTCGAGCGCTGGGCAGGGGAGGGAGTGGCTGCAGGCAACGGGCGGGGCCTAGCGCGTAGGGCATCTAGGCCGTACCAAGGTAGTGCGCGGCGTGCTAGCTGCTGGGGCAGCGTGTACTCACCTCGCGGGCCAGCGTGCTGTCGGCACTGCTCGCGGATTCGACTCCGAACACTGGTGATCGGGCAACGAGCGGCGTTGGTGGACTTCGCCCACCGTACACTGAGCTCGAGCTATAAAGCGGCCGGGGTGTTTTCTCTCTTCTCCCTCACACCTGGCCTTGCTCCTCCTCCTCTTTCTTCCTCCATTTCTGCTTACCGAAGCTCGGGTGAGGCTCTAATGGCGGAGGCGATGCCGGACTGGTTCGCGATCCTGGTATGCGGAGGGCTGGCGACACTGCTGGGGCTCTCCGTGCTCCTGTGCGCGATGATCTTCGACGATCGTCGCGATGCTGCTGCTCGAGTGTTGGCTCTCCGCGGTGGCGCTGATCACGAGGAGTAGGTGGGGTGTGCCGGGTGCTAACTGTTGTTAGAGGGTGGTTAGCTAGGTGTAACATCATTGCAAAGCTTTTGCAAACAGTGTATGTGCTCGGATGATTATGGTTGTGAGTCTGCGGCCGCTGCGCTGTGAGAAATAAAATAATCCATGCCATGAGAAGGTACAGATGCAGCGATTCGGGGAAAAGAAAACTCACTCCAGGATTTTAAGTGGAGGAAAACAGTAATGCAATAGAATCACTCACATTAATCGAAACTAAAGATTTATACAGAGCGCACACACCTAAGTTACATCGGATAAATAAAAGTTGCAACAATAAACGTAGCAGCATCGTCTAGAATGCAAAGGGTAACTGGACGGGGTCCTGAGAAAATGTCTCTGGCACTGAGACACATTCTTCTTCTATCGGAGAAAGTGGGTTGACCAGACGATGCACATGTCTCTCCTGGTCGGGCCTTAGTGTTTTGCCGATGGCGATCTGAGGATTCAAATCTGCAAGGCTCTGGAGATAACCCATCACGCGTTGGGTTAAATGCTCTTGTGCGATGATGTACTGGACAAGATTGGCCAGGACTGGTTCTCTCTCAATTGGTACACCGGGAAAAGACGTTACTCCTCCGGGCGCTGCACGGCTCGGAAAGTAATAATACCCTCGTTCGCTGGCGTAAGGTACCGCAAATCGAAGGCGAGCGAGCGCTTCGTATGCCGCAGCTTCTATGGCCATTGGTGGGGTTGGCATAGATTTCCCCACGAAGGAGACCTCTGTTGGGTCTTGGTTTGAGTTTACGGGAGGGATGTGCACTGCGGCCAAATATCTCGAGGTGGAAGAGGTGATCCTGGATTTGAACAGCTCGTACTGGGGTGGCTGGGTAGCGCCCATGGTACTGCAGGTAAAATCCCACAATATCTTGACAAAACTACCCGGGGTTGCATCTGGGGTTCTCAGGTAAATGCTGGGGGGTCGGCATGGCTAGGAAATGGTTGTGAGGGTGGTGAACAAGGTGAGAGGTGTTTGGCAAGGTCATGCGGTGGCCTCTTTATAGTACCGGAGCTGGGTTATTTTTACCGGGGAATGGTAAAGATATTTCTAGCTCTGCTCTGCGGGTCGAAGTCAATGCCACAGATGCACATACTTCACCGAGGTGACGTGTTACTGTGGGAGTTGTCGGGGAGGTTTTTGGTAAATGCGCCAGCGATAGAAATCTTATACTGTATACTGGCGTACCCAGGCAAGACTTCCATATAAATAGAGGCACGACAACAGGCAGTGCTAACTTACAAAGCCAAAAGATTACAAAGCGAGGGTACACTGGGACTCGATACAACTCGGGTTACTTAGTCTACCTCGTTTACATCCATGCGGGCGTGCCTTGTGGATGTTGAGGCTTCTCCACGGGTCTCGCCGTCGGAATTAATCGGAGTAGGTTGAGGGGCTACAGGCTCGGGGTAGCGATGATGACCATCTCGGGGATTGCTGGCCACAACTCCGTTGGAGTGCGCTCCCAAAATGCGGCGAAGCACTTCGGGGGTTATCGCAGCTCCTTGGCCGATGGTTGGGGCAGACCTCAGGGACTCGATCGGGTGTCCAAACAGCACTACTGGGTTGTCGGTGTTGGGCTCGTCCTCTTCTCTAGCCGGGGCTCGACGAACCAGCTCTCCACGAGCTGCGATAAGATCAATAGTGACCTGATCGCACAGTTCCTCTAGTGCACCTACGTAGCGCACTAGGTGCAACAATGCAGGATCGGTCTCGTGATCTCCGTTGGCAACTTGGGGTGGTC
Organism: Aegilops umbellulata; assembly: GCA_032464435.1. Lineage (NCBI taxonomy): Eukaryota > Viridiplantae > Streptophyta > Magnoliopsida > Poales > Poaceae > Aegilops > Aegilops umbellulata. The sequence continues at coordinate 212,085,227 of CP136058.1, forward strand.
TACCATACCCTTCACGTCTGGGGTAGTAGTGGAAGGAGCGACAGTCAACTCTGGGCGACAAGTGCCGGAGATGAGCTATAGCTTCACGAGCAGCTAGTTGGATGGCTTGTGGCTCAAAGGAAGTGGTTCTCCCTGTGAACCTGTAGGGGCGTTCGGGTGCTAGACCCCTACCGTAGATGTGTACAGTGGCCCAAAATTGACGGCTTTCACCGCTCAAGGGTCCTTGGTACACAACATATTCTGGAGGCTCTTCTAACGCATAGGCTCGACGGGTGAGGTTTGCGAGTATGGTCACAAAACCTCCAAGGTTGGTTGCTGTGGTCTCAGTGTGCACGACAGGACCAGGCATTATGGCTCGGCTTAGGATGGTGGCTGTGTTGTGCTGGGTTGGGGCTAGCGTGCCCCTTTTTATAGGGAAAGGGGTCGGAGTCTTCCTCCGCACGCTTGCGAACAGGACTATCTGGGGGCCGGTCACTGGCGCCTGATCGATGGCTAGGCTGGTAGGTCGGGCACCGACTGCCAGAAGGTGTCGGGTCACTGTGGGGCTATCTTGCATGAGAAGCTTGGTTGGGGTTCGGTTATGGCTTGGTGGGTTGGTCTGCCTAAGTTATTGACCCGGCTAAGATAGGATTAGCCAACGGTCAGCCTGGCTCTGATACCAAGTCTGTCGCGACCGGTTTTTTTCGGACATAAATTTCCAGAAAAATGGTCGTCGAGCTCATCAGCCCCAGGATAACTGTTAGCTGATGAGGCATCAACTTGATACAGATATTCCAAGCAAAATTACAGAATATGTAGTACAAGACCATTGTGGCCTATGAGTACAATAAAATGGTTTCTAGTGGTTGAGGGCGGAAGCGGTTTGTGGATCACCATGGTCTGTGGGACTCCATTTCCCACGGGAACAGCTGACCAGGTTAACTCCTATCTTCGCGAGGCTGCTATCACCGTTGCTTAGTTTCCGGGGATGTCATCGCAACGCTCCTCTCCAAGCAAGCAATCTGGCCAAGACAATAGCCAGGGACAAGCCAGTGAGTACTTTGAATGTACTCGCAAACATTATGAACATAGGTATAATATAACAATGATGTGCTGGAAATGTCTCATGCTCATGATGTTAGCCACACAAGATCAATGAAACTATGATGCATGCAAGCATGTTATTTATGAATAAGTAATATTATAGCAGTAGTAATATTTATAAAATAATCAACAAGCATGCCGCAGTCGGGCGTCTTAGCGACACCACGTAAAGGGCTTTAAAAAGAAATACCACATTCAGGCGTCTTAGCGACACCACAGAGAGGGCTTTGAAAAGAAATGCCACAGCCGGGCGTCTGAGCGACACCACAGAAAGGGCTTTAAAATAAATGCCACAGCCGGGCGTCTGAGCGACACCACAGAATGGGCTTTAAAAGAAATGCCACAGCCGGGCGTCTGAGCGACACCACAGAAAGGGCTTTAAAAGAAATGCCACAGCCGGGCGTCTGAGCGACACCACAAAAGGGCTTTAAAAGAAATGCCACAGCCGGGCGTCTGAGCGACACCATAGAAAGGGCTTTAAAAGAAATGATCATAGTGAATATCCCGGAGGTAGAACCATCCCAGAGATATTCGATGATAACAATAATATCACGGGTTAGTCAACAACTTACTGAACCATACCCTAATTACGGTAGGGACCTGTGGCAGTACGGATCAAGTATGGGGGTTACTGGCACAAGACTCGATCTACGGCCGACTCAGGAGGTTCATAAATGTTCCCTGCATGGTTAGCACAACAACAATACTTCAACCAACAAATCACCACCCATTATACCTTACCATGCCATACCGATTATAACCGTCCCGACGGAGACCGGCGACAAGCTCACACCTACCCAAGGCAAAGGCTTTACCGGATTCCTTATCGGCGTGCATCTAAGGTACATGAGGATGATTGCCATCACATGAGTATGCTCATTTCCAACAGCAAGGAAATCACAATAATGCATCCATGCAAATGATCATATCACATTAAATAACAATACTCCGAAATAAGGTGGTGTTATAAACGTATCAACTATCACACCAAAACTATATTCCCGGGGTTCAGAATGCTTGCCTTTAGGTCATGGAAAAGAAGGGTGCATCCAAAACATCTTGAAATCTTCCAAAATCCTATTTAAAGGAATATGTATGAATTAACACATACAATTAAAACAGCACAGAAAGTTGTTTGGAAAATTTTCAAATAAATCTTAAAATAAACTAGACAGAATTTAAGAGATGTAGGAAAAAGAATCACTTCATTTGGAGTTATATTTAAAGAGTTATAGTCAGTCAAAGTTTAGTCAAATCTGCTATTTAAAATAATAAACAGAAAAGAAAAAGTTTTAAATTGAACACGTACACGTCGAAAGCATATTTTGGGATTACGCTTTCGGTCAGGGGAGGCGCACTTGTGGCTTTACGCTTCCACTCATCCACGTGGACTGGCGCTGGGTCTCTGACGGTGGGCCCGCCTGGCCCACCGGTCAGGTTTGACTAGTCGCCCGCGCTGTCTCCCTCCTCTGCCCGAGCGGAGCGGGGCTCTGGCGATCGTCGCCGACGACTGGCAGCTCCTCGCGGGGTCTCGAGGGCAGGGATGGATCCACCACGCAAGGGCGATCCTCCCGGTGGTCGCCAGGTAAGTGGGGACGGAGGAAGCTGCCGGCGGCGAGATCCGCGACGGAGGAGGCTTCGGTGGCGAAGTGGTTTTGGGGCGGCTGTGGTTCCTGATCAAAATTGAGAAGGGGGAAATGTTCACGGGAGGAAGGGGAAGTTTCTGGTGAAGAGAATGGAGCGGGGGAGGCCTTGGTGGCGCCGGAACGGCCGGGGCAGTGGCGGCGGCTGGAGTTGCCGGAGAGGAAGGAGACGACTCCCTCCCTTCGATTGATGGCCAAAGGGGCAAGAGTGGAGTGGTGTGAGGCTGCCTGCGTGTGGGTTTGAGCTCGGGGGATTCTTTTATAGCACAACCGAGTCGGTTTGCGGCGGCCGTGGATAAGCTTGCCGGCGACCGCCGTTCTGTAGCTGCAGGGCATCATGGCGGCGACGAGCGCTAGTGGACATGGCTGAGGATAAGCTCGCGCTGTTCCAGGGGCCAGGTGGCGAGCGGGGAAGGCTTGGGCGGCGCTGCTCATGGCGGCGGCGGTTGCGGCCGCGGGCGTGCCGCCAAACGGCTTCTGACGGCGGCGTTGTAGCGGGCCAGGGTGGTCGGGGTTCGTGGGGTGCAGAAGGGGGACACGGCGCGCTGGCTACGGTCGGTCACGGACCGGAGTGAGTGCGGGGTGGGATGCGGCGGCTCGGGCGCACGTGCGTGCCAAACGCACGCTCTGCTCGCGCTTTGGGCGTGCACGTGACGTGCTCGACGCAATGCCAGACCTCGCTACAGAGCTTGGGTTAAGCTGGCAACTAACAGACCCAGGTTAGGAGCAGCTGGGAGCCTAATGGACAAGGTGGTTTGGGCAGGTGGTCAAGTTCACAATGTAAACTTGAAATCATGTCAAATCTGGCTAAGCACTCAGGGTGTTCGACAAAATGCCAGAGGCATCTAGGCAGGTTCTGGAGTGGTCAATTTCTCCTGGTCAGTGTCTCCTTAGATGCAACAGAGGGTGGTGAGGTTAGTTGGTGGAAAGCACAAACTTGCTAGTGCAAGTTTTGCAGAACTCCAAATCTGGTCAGAAAAGAAAGGGCATGGTTACATGAATCAAAAGTGATCCAAAAGTTGCATGCTCTTGGACTTAGGGGTTTAACAAGGAGGACTACAAGTGGGAGAAAGAATCAAGGGATAAAGAGCAAGCAAAAACATGGTTGCTGTATAAACCAGCAAGTTGGACCAGAATGAAAAAGGGGTTGATACACTCAAAATTTTCAAATAACATCATTGGGTTTTTGCATAAAGTTGAATTATAGGCTATTTCCAACATCCCATAATTTTTGGTGAAGGCTAGAAAGAAATATTTAAATGGGTTGTAGTGCAAATTTGCACGCGGGACCAGAGAAGGAAATAGGGTGTAGAGCTCAAAATATTTTATGAATCAAAGTTATTTTTGCATAAAAGTGATTTAAAAACATCACCTGCCATCTCCAAATTTTGGTTGGAATTTTAAATGAATTTATCAAATGGTTGTAGTTCAAATATGGCCAATTAACCTTGAAAAACCAATTTCAAGAAAAAAATCAAGCAACTTATATATTCAATTTGTTTTACTAATAAAGGAAAAGTTTTTCTTGAGTGGTTAAACAGGTCCAATGACATATTTGAAAAGATTTTCATTTAGGAGAAAACTCCATAATAGCAAGGGAGGAAATGGTTCAAAAAATTCAAAAAGGAGCTAAAAATCAAGGTTTTAAATCCTGGCAAAAAATTTAATCCATTAAAACAAGGTCAAAATTTTTGGGGTGTCACAGAGGGGCCACGACGCGCGACGGCAGTGGGGGGGTCGGGGGCGGCGGTTGCCACCCGATCCAGATCCATGGGGGGAAGGGGAAGAGAGGAGTGGGGAACGTGGGGGGGGGGGGGAAGTGGGGTGCGGTTAGGGTTTCGGTCGGGCTGACCGGGGGGGAGTTTGTAGGCTGGGGCACTGGGTGGGCCGATCCATTCGGGCGGCTGGGGCCAGCTGGGCCACTTGGCCCAGCGGAGGGGGTCCTTTTTGTTTTGCTTTGTTTTATTTCTTTTCCTTTATTTATTACTCTTTTCTGTTTTAAGTCATTTTAAAATATTTAGGCATTTTATAAAATTGTGTTTATTACACCATATTGACTTATGTAAAATATGGCATCTCCCGAACATTTTTGTTTTAAATTTTGAAAAACTTTTATTGTTTGACTGATTTTGAATTTGAATTTGAATCGGTTTCGAAGTAACTCGAGATTAGCAACTATAATTGAGGTGACGTGGCATCATTAGCAGAGGAGCACTGTAGCTTAATTACCCGGGCGTCACATACATATTTTTTGATTGTGTGTTCAAATGTCATGCTCGATTGACATCTCATACTCATAAAAATTTGCATCTTATGCATTGATTGACTCACGTTATGATTGCCTTGTTGCATCTTGTATCCCCATGTCATCCATGATATGTGAGCTTGTGCATTTTCTTAGAAAATTTGTTGTGATCTTCCTTGTTGGCATATTCATACATAATGATCACATTGCCAACCATCAATTGCATGATTGCATACACATATTGAGCATCCATTGCCATGTTCATGCTTTTGATACACTAACCCATTATGACATCATTCTGCATAATGGTTGCATTGATCATATTCACAACATATTTGTGTGCACAATGAATGCTTTTGCTCCCATGAATGCTTTACATATAATTCTATATCATCTTGATAAGCTTGATGCGCTTTGTCACGAACAATCTTGCTGAACGGACTCATACTTGCTTGATGGACACTTTGTGTGCGCTAACCATTGTATTTCCAAGTGTACTTTGTGTTTGCTCATTTTGCATGTGCCACATACCGGAGACACCTTGGAGTACTTGGATTGTGCAATGTCTTCATCTATATCCAACAACAAGTCTGTCGACGACAACCGTTTCCATGGTGATGAGGATCACGATCTGAGGTCGGATCTTTCCCAAGGGGTGGGAGATGATGTGGAGCATCCTACGATCATCCCCATGTACACTACGACGAGACCTCGACCTCAAGCATACGCCATTGGATATAAACTGAACTCGCTCCTAAATCCTGCACCTTTCCATTCATGTGAGACATGGTAGCTACCTATGCAAACACACTACATGAGCTCAGGAACCAAGGACTAAAGGAGGAAGAACGGACAGTGTCAAGACTTGTGCAAAATCTCTACCAAGCCCGGAACTTCCGGCCATAGGCCGGAACCTCCGGCCCCCGGACCTTCCGTCCAGCCTGGAACCTCCGGCCCTGCTACACAGACGCCGTCCCGGACCGTGGCAACTCTCTGGATAGCCCGGACCCTTCCTGGACCCTTCCCGGACCTTCGCCCGGAACCTTCGGCCCTGCTACACTGACGCCATCCTGGACCGTGCCAACTCTCTGGATATCCTGGAACCTGCCTGGACCTTCGCCCGGAACCTTCGGCGCTCGGACCTTCCGGCCGTCCCCGGAACTTTCGGCCTGCCCGCGCGCACAAACTCGGGTCCAAGCCCATGTACCCTTTCGCCCCTCACTTACCCCTTTGTGGCTACCACTATATATACTCATCCCCCTCCTCCATTCTAGGGTTAGTGTTGTGATAGCTCATATGTGAGATAGAGCCTCGCTCATCCATCCGGATATACTCCATCGCGAGGGACCGTCACCTCTTCGGAGAAGATCCACTTGGTTTCAAGACCCTAACGGGAAGACCTCAAGACCTCCTCACGGAGAAGAACTGGCAACCCTACGTATCGTCCCTTGTTGGATTTGGACCCTGTGATCTCTATGTGTACTCGGTTCTAGCATATGTGTGACCTAATCTTGTTAGTTTGTGTGTTTTCTTCCGTGTTTTCCCCATGTTTCCCTTGTGTTTGCCCTTGTGTTCTTCGAGGATCCGCTCGGCTTTATAGGGTTCTATCCTGCACCATCTTGGTATCATGAGCCGCGTTGATCACGAATTTGGAGCCCCCGCCCTTTGTTTCTAGCCTTCTTTTGCTTGATTTTGTCCTAAATTCGAAAATCCCCACCAAAAATAGCCCCAATTTTTTTTGTGATTTGTTGTTTTGGATGATGTTTTATTGATTTTGATCCATGGATTTTCTTTGTTACGAGTTGATCTAGCCTTCCCCATCTTTCCCCCCATTTCCATCCATGAAATCTTCCCAATTTTGACCCTGAAAATTGAGTTTTTCCGCCCCCATTCTCAGATCTGTAATTTAGGGTTCGGCCTGGAAGAAATTCCACGACCCCCGGAACTTCCGGACTCCCCCGGAACTTCCGTCCCCCGGAACTTCCGGGCTAAATAGAGAGTTTACCCAAAATACCCTGGCTTCCCCTAGACTTTTTCCGTGACACCCGGAACTTCCGGCCACCCCCCGGAACTTCCAGCCCTAACCCCGGAACTTCCGGCCTAACCAGAGGCTTTACACCAAAATTTCAGCATCAGCCTCTTTCACTGTTTTCATCATAACTTTTCGCTCTGGACTCCGATTTGAGTGTTCTTTGGATCGTTTTGAAGCTATCGACGTGACCAAGGGTCTCATATTGGTTTCACCACCATTTGACACAATCGAAATTTTTGAACTTTGGAATCTTTGCCTAGGCCTTCCACCATATCATCTGCAGTACCACCGCTTCCGCAGCCAAACCCATTTTGATCCATATAGCATTTTTGGTTGTTTGAGTAGTAATTTGAGTCTCGTAAGGTGTTTAGGCTACTTAGGTATGGTTACTTGTTTATCAACCACCACCATAACTACCGCTTACCCTTGCCCACCATACCCTTCTGCCACCCCAACTTAACCCAATTTTCTTTGTGTTGTGGGTTGTGTCTCCTAAGGTGTTTCGGCTACTTAGGGACCGTGCTTTCAACTCCGATACCGTGTATAGCCCATCATACCCTTCCACCACCATAACCCATTTTGATAGGGTTGCCACCAATACTTCCGCAACCACCACCACTTTTCCGCTACCATCATTTGACATTTGCCTTTGAGATTTTGAGTTCGCGGTTTATTTCCGTTTCCTAAGGTGTTTTGGCTAATTAGGAACAGTTCGACATCGAGAACACCGCCACTCATCATCTCCATGAGGTCATCATCGACATCGATAACTTCACCATTTTGACACCCCCAACCGTAAGCAAGGATGGTAACCTCGACGACATCATTGTACATTCTCCCTTGCCATTACTTTGTTAACCCCTAGCCCAGTTTGCGTCACTTGCCTATCGAGACTAGCCTTTGAGTATTGCCGGCAACGTTGCTTGTGCACATTAGTGATCTACACCTTCCATTGCATACATACCATATCATCTTGGTATCATATCATCCCTTGTGTCACAAGATTGTTCCCGTATATACACAATTGCTATCTTGGTTTGTGCATTTCATATTGTGGCCACACCAAAAAAACAAAAAAAAAGAGAATAAGCTTTAAAGCAAAAGAGAAAAGATAAGCAAAGAGCTTTTAAGCAAGAACCATAGCATTATGCTACATTAAGATTGACATACTACCATATTGATCATCTTGGATCATCGTTTGCGAAACAACGGGAACCATACATACATAGCTTACTTGGGATAGAAGTTGTTGTATTTTTGTCTCCTATAGGTTGTGCACAAGTGTCGTATCCGCCTATTCAGAAATCGTGCTAGCATCTCTTTAGAGTTGTGCAACAGGAGCATTTTGCATGGATTCCACATTTTGAGCTCGTTCGTTGGTTGCACGACCCCATTTATCTATTCGTGTGTGCATTTCCCTGTGCCTTTCATTGCTATTGGTCTACTTGTTTCACTTGCGAATTTGTGAATCTCTTTCAACATTATAGACTCTTGCTAACATTTTGCATCCAATTTTTGTGCCATTATCCTCACCGAGCTCCACCATAAGCCTTATTTGTGTAGCTGTGAGAAATTGACGAGATCGGTACCAATTGTGCTATTACCTTGTTACTTCACTGAGTGATCATTGATCCATTTCCAACATCGGTCAAGGTACATTTGGTATCTCTCCTTTATTCCACTCATATTTGCTTGAGTCTTGTGATGGATAGGCAAGGCATTTCATCTCGGGTCTTCGACAACAACGACGGCGCGAACAACTACATCACCAAATCTTCAATCTTCGATCTATAACTACAAATGCAAGGCGCACAATCAAGATTGCGAGAGCGCATCGACAACCTCGCCATCAACATATGACACTCTGAGCTACGTATAAGAGACTACTTCGACAACAAGCTTTCCGCGCAAAAGGAGGAGCAAGATGCAATGATGGAGGAGATTCGGGCCTTGGTCAAGTCTACTTCACCTTCATCATCTTCAAGGCGGCATCGAGCAAGTCGAAGTGCCCACACGATACAAGTGCAATTCGTCCACCTCCACATCTACATGGCGACCATCATCACATACGAGATCCACATCGCCATGAAGGGCAAGTCAGCTCCAAGCATCATGTGAATGATGACGACGACGAACGACATCTACTACGATCTCAAGTACAACAACGACACCATCATCATGAAGATGCTTGACACACGCAAACCTACAAGTCCCAACAAGCTCTACATCAAACAACGGCCAAACTTCATGAGCACAAGAGAAGATCGCGAGATAAGCACCACCAAGAGGACGCTATGGCTACTACCACCACCACTTCGGCATCTTCACCAAATGCTATCAAGGCATCCTCGCCTTTGGACGTATGGCATCTTCGCCTACTTCCCATGAGTTCGCCTACATCGACATCTTCAACAACAAGGCGACCACCTAGGAGCGAGGACGACACTTCCATCTTCGGAAAACCCTCAAGAAAGATGGCCGAGCATGGGAATTTCCCTTCGGTCATGGAGATGAGCTACAAGGTGCCACATCATATGGGCCTCCAACAACAAGACGGCGACAAGAAGGTCGAGGTAGGTCCATCCCCTTCGACTACGGCAACGAACATGACTCTTCAACAACATGAGGAAGGCACCCCAATATGTCTCCTACTCCGAGTCAAGCGAAGAGACCGCGCATGAGACCCTCTCTTTGGTCTGGGATAGCGATGATTTGGCACATCCTACGGCATTCATCTTTGGAGGCGTTATGGATGAGGAGGTTGAGCATGGAGACATTTGCACCAACATCTCCCTTACACCCACATATGATGAGATGCCCCAATTCCCATGTGAGGAGAGCCACCACCACATGAGTGACATGAGTGACTCCATCATATATGACATTGAGTGCATTTCCTATGAGAGGATGAGCGTGACCACCACTAGCCCAACACTTGAGAGCATGCCACACATCCTATGTGAGGTTGAGAGCCATTTGAGTGACTCCACCAACCATACGAGTGAGAGCATCCAAGAGGGAGTGAGTGAGCCACAACACTTAGTGAGTGAAGTAGTTGACACGGCATGTGAGGCCACTATGATTTCTAACGACTTAACCTTTACTCCTAGTATGTTTTCCCTTTTGGGGCTAGGTCTCCTACATGACGACATGCCTATCCTCGACGAGTCCATATCTCCAATGGAGACGATGATGGCCATGTTGGACGATGTTGCACCCCCCACATGGTTCCTTCAAGATGAAGATGACCATGACTTGGTCTTTGACACCTCACCTACAACACATTAGTGATGCTCCAAAGGTAACATAGGTGATTGTGTTTCTCTTGTCCCACTAGTGGACTATCTTACAAATGATTGCTTGCATGATGAGGATCACCTTATGGATTCACCACATACTATGTCTTCTACGTGCTTAGATATGCCACCCATTTACGATGAATATGATGATGAGGATGCTGAATTACCTACTTGTGATGCTACACTCCATAGGATATCATGTGAAAATCCTATTGGTCACGTCATGTTTGACAATCCATTGAACTTGTCATATGCTATGAGTGAGATCTCCCATATTGCATCATTACAATCTCAACATAGTAACTATGCATGCCCCATTAAAATAAATCCCATTTGCACTTATGGCATAGATGATGAGATGGTGGTCATTGGCTTTTGTTTTTCATGTGATGATATTGCAATGCTTCCTTCACATGATTTGCGCAATTGATCTACTATGGCATGCCATGATCACATTGTTCCAAATATGCTTTGTTTTGGATGTTTTCAATACTCTCCATGTGATTTTTCTACAAATGCTCATGAGGAGACCCCCATAGTTTCCTCATACATATTAGGAGATTTTGATGCATTCCATACTTTGCATGATTCCCATAATTGCGTGCACCATATGCATTCCATGAATAACAATGCTCTACATATTTCTCACGTCGCATTACATAATTTGAGTCTGCATTATGCCATACATAACAAAAAACCTCTCATGATGGATGACATGTTCCTATATCATGCCTCTCATTTATTTGAGCATTGGATATTTGGTGCTAACCAACACAAGCATGAGCGCATCATAATGGATGATGTGTACATATACCACACACACACAACAATTTTCCCTTTGTCTTTGTTTTGTGTAGCTACTCACGTATACTCGTCAACCTCTAAATCCCAAGACTTGACGAAACGAGCTCTTGAGAGCAACGATGACTTGGGATCCCGTGGACTATTTTTACCACCGCTCTCTTCGCGCAATTACTTCGCGCATTCCTTTTACTTGGCTCTCACACGGCTATGGGCCATTTACCATTTGTCACCTTATGCCCATTATATCATGTTCACTTTGCATGTTATGCCTATTTGTATGTCTTTGCCATGCGATTGTGACCCTTGTTTGCATTTACCCATGAGCCACCATTTTACTACTATGTGTATTTGCATGCTTGGTGGAGATACTTGTTGCTATTGCCATGTTTACCATGTGCCACATGCTATTGTTGATTCTTGTGTTGGGAGAGTCATGATGTTCTATTGCTATTTACCTAGGACTTCTTGCCAATAGAATGATGATACATTACTCATATCTTGTCTTCATGCTTGTGCTATGTCATGTGGATTATTCATGCCCACTATTTTGCACACATGCCATGATTACCTCTAGTGTGTTGCATCTTCGCGCTACTAGCTTGTTTGACTTGATCGCTATGATTGGTTTCTATGTTGCATCACACATGTTCCATTCTCATTCGCTTTCTTGGGTTGATGACATACATGTTCATGCCTCTCACATGATATATCTTGCTCATTGTCACTTGCCTCCAATAATTGCATCTATGCTTATTGATCTTGGAGACTTGGAACTTTACTTGTGATGCATGCTTGTTTGATTGAGCCTATTGTATTTGGTTGTTTTCGCATCATATGCCTCCATACTATGAAATGCTCCCTTGTCCTTTCTTATGATGAGCATGATTCTTACACTTGTTGGGTATCTTACCACACGAATGATAGGTTTTACACTTCTGCTAACCTCATTTGTTTCCCAAGTGTTTGTCATGTTCTTTCATTTTGAAGGATTCACAAGGCGGTACCATCATGAGACAACTTGGTTATGTGAAGGCATACATGATGCGCAACTTCAACATCCTTGAGAAACTCCTAAAGGTGAACTCCATCCCTTTGATCCATACACAAATACGCACATTGGATGGGTCATTCTTTCATTGTTAACTCCTTCTTGTCTACATGATACATCTCGCGAATGTAGGAGCAACATTGGAGATTGGCTCTATGGACCTTCACGTTGAGGAGCGCTCCGACATATTGGATACACCTCCAGAACTACACTCATGCCACGACATCGAGCATTGGTACATCAAAACTCCTTTGACACACTGCACCAACACCTATATATTTGTTGATTGTGTGTTCAAATGTCATGCTCGATGGACATCTCATACTCATAACAAATTTGCATCTTATGCATGGATTGAATCACATTATGATTGCCTTCTTGCATCTTGTATCCCCATGTCATCTATGATATATGAGCTTGTGCATTTCCTTAACGAATTGTTGTGATCTTCCTTGATGGCATATTCATACATAATGATCACATTGCCAACCATCAATTGCATGATACACATATTGAGCTTCCATTGCCATGTTCATGCTTTTGATACATTATCCCATTGTGACATCATTTTGGACAATGGTTGCATTGAGCATATTCTCAACATATTTATGTGCACAATGAAAGATTTTACTCCCACGAATGTTTTACATATTATTCTATATCATCTTGATAAGCTTCATGCACTTTGTCACGAACAATCTTGCCGAACAGACTCATACTTACTTGATGGACACTTTGTGTGCGCTAACCATTGTATTTCCAAATGTACTTTGTGTTTGCTCATTTTGCATGTACCACATACTGGAGACACCTTGGAGTACTTGGATTGTGCAATGTCTTCATCTATGTCCAACTATAATTCCGTTGACGACAACCGTTTCCATGGTGATGAGGATCACAATCCGAGGTCGGATCTTTCCCAAGGGGGGGGAGATGATGTGGAGCATCCTACGATCTTCCCCATTTACACTACGACGAGACCTCGACCTCAAGCATACGCCACCCTACATCACACAGTCTGCCTGATAAGCCAGCGGCTCATGCTTGGAAGGACTATTTCATCATGCGAGAATACAGGAATTCCAACTTCAGTCAGAATCATGGCAATAATATTGGCCCACCTGGCGAGTCTGGATCCGGCTCACACGGTCTCGGCTTTGGTGCCGGCAGCACAAGTTCTGGATATCAAGGACAAGGCAACCATGGTGGTTATAACCAATAGTCTGGTTAGGGTAACCAGCAGCAGCAGTCAGGATACCAGAGTAATCCAAAGCAGCTCAACGAGGATCAATATCATGTTTTCACCACTAGTCTCTGCAAGCGTGTGATCAGAAGGTTCACGAGCGTGTAGTTAATACTATTGAGCTGGCGATACCCCAGTATTTGCAGTGGTCAGAGCATCCAATAACATGGAGTCGGGCAGATGACCTGCCCCGGGTTGAAAATCCGGGTCACTTGGCATTGGTGGTGGCCCCTCAAGTTGGTGGTTCTAAGTTCACTAATGTTCTAATGGACGGTGGCAGTAGTATTAACATCCTTTATTATGACACATTTCGGCGGATGAACCTGACTGATAAGGATCTCAAGCCATCTTCCACAGTTTTTCATGGTGTAGTGCCTGGTAAGTCGGCGTACCCTGTGGGGAAAATTTCCTTAGAAGTGGCCTCTGGTGATGAACATGATTACAGGGCAGAGATGCTATGGTTTGACGTGGTCAAAACTAGGAGTCCTTATCATGCTTTGTTTGGGCGTCCAACTTATGCCAAGTTTATGGCTCGTCCTTGTTATGTTTACCTACAGCTTAAGATGCTAGGGCGTAAGGGCACTATTACGGTCCATGGTGATCGAAAGATTACTTTGGAAAGTGAAGAAGGAGATGCTGGCTATGCTAAGTCAGCCTGTGCTACAGAGGAGCCAAAATTTTACAAGGATAATGTTGGTTCGGCTGACTGTGACGCCCGGATAATTAAGCTACAATACCCTTCTACTAATGATGCCACGCCACCATGATTATTGTTGATAATATCGCGATGTTTCAAATCTCGTTCGAATTCAAATTCAAAGTCGAGCCAATGATAAAAGTTTTCAAATATTAAAACTAAAATGTTCTATGAGTGGCCCATAATCCATAATAAATATTGGTGAAGAAAACACACTTCTGTAAAATATTTAGATGCTCTAAAATAAGTAGAGCGGCAGCAAAAACAATTAATTAATTGTCTTTTATAATTAATAAAAATATTAAACTATTTTAATTGGGTGCCATAATTATTGAGGCAGTAGTATATTTATAAATGCAAATTTAGGTACTAGTGGTAAGTTTTATAAAACTAAATTCAAGAGGTAACTAAAATAAAAAACAGTTAATAAAAGAATAACTAAAAAGTAAAGGCAAAACAAAACGAAAAGGTTGGGGGAAAAGAAACCTCTCCCCGTATCCCCCTGGGCCTAGCCCACCGGGGGCAAACCCCCCCCCCCCCCACGAAGCCCAACCCACACCCCACTCATCTCCCTCCTCGCTACATGAGCGGAGGGAGGTCATGGCAGCCATCCAGCCACCCTGGCCACCATGGCAGCAATCTCGCGCTTCCCCGTGGACCCCCTAGTGGATAACAGCACCCCGCTCGGCCCTTGACCAAACCCTAACACTCTAGTTTTCCCCCTGCGCCGCTTGTGTCGATTTGGACGAAGAACGAATCCACGACCGACGCAGTCACCTTCGCCCTCGTTGCTATCGCGACCAGACGCCTCCTCGATGTCCAGGACCACGCCAAGAGAAGCACCACCACGCCCGCCCCCTCCTGGCGCAAGGAGCCGCCTAGGATCGCCGCCATCCCTCAGGAACGACTCCGTGTTCGTCAACACCGGCCGCCACTGCTTCCTTCGATGTGCACCGCTCCGACCTCCTTCGGCTTCCCCGAGCCCTCCACGAGCACCGTCGTGAGCAACACCTTTGATACCCCCTCTCCTCTACGTTGATCTGTCACCGTAGGCCGTCGCATCACCTCGCGCCCGAGCTCCCACGAGCTCGCGGTTGCTGCGTCGTGGGCGTGCTCCCCGCGTCCCCGGCCGCGTCCGCGGCCGAGCACGTTGCTCCCGGGTCGCGCACACGCGCGTGCCCGCTCCTCGCGCCCCATCTTCGCTTGCTGCGATGCCTGCTACTGCCTCCGCCGCTGACGCCGTTGCCTGCTGCACTGTTGCCCATCGCCGCGCCCCACTGCACCTTCCGTCGTGCCGCTTGGCCCCGACCACGCCCGGCAGCCTCGCCGGCGCCACTGCCGCCTACCTCGCCGCCCCGTCCGCCCTGCGATAATCGCCGGAGGCCGCTGCGCTGGCCGCGCCCGAGTCCAGTGCCCGGGCTTGCCCCGGCGGGGTGCTCGTGGTCGCGCCCACGTGCCCGCACGCCCACGCGCCCGTTAGGCCTCGTTGGGCCAATGACGTATGGGCCCCAGTGCCCTAATAATAATAGTAATAATAATAACAAAAATGTTAATTAATTAGTAATTTAATTAATTAACTTAATTAATTACCTAGTTAACTAACTAAATAGTTAGTTAAGTTAATTAAACTAATAGATAACGTATGGGCCCCACCCCCTGTTGACCAGTCAAACGTTGACTGGTCAACTGGGACCCCCTGGACCCACCGTCATCCTCTGGTGCACTGGTGGGTGCACTGCACCGGGTGCACCAAGCAATTTCCTGTTTATTTTAAATTTAGTAATAAATTCAAAAAACCATTTAAACTTAGAAAAATCATATAAAATAAACCGTAGCTCGGATGGAACAACTTTGTACATGAAAGTTGCTCAGAACGATGAGGCGAATCTGAATACGCTGTCCGTTTGCCAACCACACGTCCCTAGCATACCGAACATGCAACTTTCCCCCTCCGGTCCATCTATCCGAAAACGCGAAACACCGGGGATATTTTCCTGGATGTTCCCCCCCTTCACTGGTACAACCTCCCACAGCGTTAGGACACACTTAGCACCGTGCTTTGTCATGTCATGCATTTGTTTGCATTGTATTTATTGTTTCTTCCACCTCTTCTCTCGCTAGACACCGAGACCGACGCCGCTGGTACCCAGTACGACTACGGTGTTGACGACCCCTCCTTCTTGCGAGAGCAATCAGGCAAGCCCCCCCCCCCCCTTGATCACCAGATATCGCCAATTCTTCTCTATACTGCATTAGAGTAGTGTAGCATGTTACTGCTTTCGGTTAATCCTATTCTGCTGCATAGCCTGTCATTGCTGCTATAGTTGTAACCCTTACCTGCTATCCTAATGCTTAGTATAGGATGCTAGTATTCCATCTGTGTCCCTACATTCTTGTCTGTCTGCTGTGCTATACTATCGGGCTGTGATCACTCGGGCGGTGATCATGGGTATATACTATATACTTTATACATGATACATGTGGTGACTAAAGTCGGGTCGGCTCGTGGAGCACCTGCGAGTGATTCACGGATTGGGGGCTGAAAGGACCTTTTTCCCAACGGCCCTCTGTGTGGATCTCTGTGACGGAGCGACAGGGCAGGTTGAGACTACCTAGGTGAGAGGTGGGCCTGGCCCTGGTCGGCGTCCGTCGTTACTTCATAATAACACGCTTAACGAGATCTTGGTATTTGATCTGAGTTGGGTCGTTGACCTTATACGCACTAACCGCCACGTGGGACAAGATATGGGCAACCGGCGTCGTGGTATCAGTCGAAGCATTTCGTGACGTCAGCGACTGAGCGGCGCGCGCCGGATTGGACTGGAACGCCTGCTAGGCTAAGTCTGCTTCCGGCCGCGTTCGCAACGTGCAGGTGTGCTATGGGTGATGGGCCCAGACCCCTGTGCGCTTAGGTTTAGACCGGCATGATGACCTCTCTGTTGTGCCTAGGTAGGGTTGCGATGTGTTGATCTTCCGAGGCCGGGCATGCCCCAGGAAAGTATATCCGGCCAAATGGGATCGAGCGTGTCGGGTAATGTGGTGCTGTAACGCCCCCGATGTAACTTGCCATATTTGTAATCCAACTCTTGCCATTTCCGGCTATGTGCTTTGATATTTCCTCCGTGGTTGGGTTCTCTCCGTTTGGCATTTTGGTCATGTCATGCATTTCATAACATGTCATCATGTGCATCGCATTCGCATACGTGTTCGTCTCATAAATCCGAGCATCTTTCCCGTTGTCCGTTTTGCAATCCGGCGCTCCTATGTCTCCCGGCGTCCCCTTTTACATTCCTTCGTGAGCGGGTATTAAACATTCTCGGAATGGACCGAGGTTTGACATGTGGCCTCGGTATAGCACCGGTAGACCGCCTGTCAAGTTTCGGGTCAATCGGAGTTCGTTTGGTACTCCAACGGTTAACCGGGTAACCGTGAAGGCCTCGTGTGTGTTGCAGCCCAACACCCCTTCAAAACAGCCCAATAACCCATCTAAGTCACTCCCATGTCCTCCGCCGTTCGATCACGATCGCGTGGGCGAAAACCGCACTCCGTTTGGAGCCTCCTAGCTCCTCCTATCTATAAAAACGTCTCCCCCGTCTAAATCTGGGAGAGAAACACCCGAAACCCTAATTTTTTCCCTCGATCCGCGCGCCCGCCGTCCACCTCGCGCCCGCGCCGCCGCTTCCCTCCAGTCCCGCGCCGCCACGTGGGCTGCGCCCACTTCGCCGCCGCCAGGGCCCGCGGGGCCCAGATCCGGCCCGCGGGGCCCAGATCCGGCCCGCGGGGCCCGGTCGCCGCCGCCCCGTCCGCCCGTCGCCTCCCGCTCCGCGCCGCCCGCCTCCTCCTCTGTGACGCCGCCCGCCGCCTCCGCCACCGGCGCCGTCCGCCGCGCCTCGCCCCGACGCCGGCAGCTCCCGCCGTCGCCGCGCCGCGCCTCCCCGAGCTCGCCGCCGCCCCGCGCCGCCTCCCCGAGCTCGCCGGCGACAGATCCGGGCACCCCGACCCCGGATCCGGCCGCCCCCGCCATCGCCGCCTCGTCTCCGGCCACCCCGCGCCGGCGAACCTCGATTCCCGCGCCGGTGGTTGACTTATTTCCCCTCTCGTTTTTCTTTGTCTTATCTCTTCATTATTATCATCACCTGTTTCGCATGTCATAACTTTGCATCCGTAGCTCCGTTTCGCGCGTATAATATGTCATTTTGTTCGCCTCGAAGAGTACATCATTTTGTTCCATTGCATCATTTTCATTTGAAGTCATCTTGATGCCCGAAATTCTGTTAGAAGAGAGCTAGTTGATGTTTATTGCTGGATCTTATCTGAACATGCACTTTTGTCATTTTTGCCATGATTGATGTGTACCTCCTATGAGGTTGAGCTATATATGTGTTTTGTAATATGCCATGTTACCTTTCCAGGGAATTTTGCTATGTATTTTTGTGATGCTTGAGGTGGCTAGAAATTGCATGCAAAGTAGGGTTGATGATATTGCTGTTTTCAGAGACTTGGTGATTTCACTAAGTCCCTGACTTTTGTTATTATCATGCTGTATGTTCATGTTGTTTCTGAGAGATCCATGCATAATTTGAGCATGATCAGTAAGGGAGTTTTGAACTTGAGTATTTGCTTAATCCATCCATGCCTCTGTTTGCAATTAGGTAGTGCCATAGCTTGAGTCAATCGAGCTCTACTTTTGCTTCAAAATATTGTTGGCAGATTGTTTACGTGTTATTCGATTTTGCCAAGCTTGGTGTAGTTGATCCTTGCATGTTATGAGGTTATTCTTGCCATGTATAGTTACTATGCCATGTCTTCTTGATGTATGTATGCTTAGTTTATCATGACATGCTCTGTAGTGAGTGCATCGAGCTCACGAACATGCCTAGTCGTTAACAGTTTTCTGCCATGTCCAGTTTTCTGCTAAGTCTGAAACCTGTAACGAAACTTGCTTATTTGACATGGGTGTAATCATATTTTCTGATCCTTTTTGGCTTTTGGTCAGTAAGAGACTTTTGTCAAGTGCTATGAGTAGATTCATGCCATGCCTTTCTTTGCTATGTTATGAACCTGTAGCATGTCGTTTTGTTGCTCTGAACACGTCATCCTGATGTTGTTTTCCTGACTTGCTGTTATTTCTCTAAGTCTGTGAATCTGTTATAAGTTGTACTTTTGCCATGCTAGTTTGAACCTGTTATGATGGGATTGAGCCGTAGCTCACTGTTCATCTTTTGTCGTGCATCTTGAGTAGATTACTTTCATATGCTTTGTTGCCATGTTTGGGTGCAGTAGCTTAATTATTTGTTGCTTGCTAAGTAGCATCATGCTGTTTATGGCAGATCCGTGTCATTCTTGTTTTGCTTGCCATTTGCAAACCGTGCATCCGTTTCCGGTGATCTTTATATCGATTTCAACCGAAATCACCTCATCTATCCAGTGGCATGCTTGGTTTGCCAAGATTATGCCCTTTTCATCCTTGTCCTCCCGGAGCATGCATACGCACTGCATATCACCTCTCGCATATCATGCCATGTGTTGCATCATCTTGATTGCGCATTTGCATCGTGGTTGATATTGGTTCCTTTGCTTGTTCTCTTGTCTTGGGTAGAGCCGGGAGACGAGTACGTGAACGAGGAACCTGTTGAGAACGCTTACGAGGACCAAGCTTTCGACAACTCTGAGAACCTTGCAGGCAAGATGACCATACCCTCGAAATCACTTCTATCTTTGCTAGCTAGATTACTCGCTCTTTTGCTATGCCTATGCTGCGATACCTACCACTTGCTATATCATGCCTCCTATATTGCCATGTCAGCCCCTAACCATCCATATCCTAGCAAACCGTTGTTTGGCTATGTTACTGCTTTGCTCAGCCCCTCTTATAGCGTTGTTAGTTGCAGGTGAAGATGAAGTTTGTTCCTTGTTGGAACATGGATTTGTTGTTCCTTGTTGGAACATGTTTACTTGTTGGGATATCACAATACCTCTTATCTTTTTAATGCATCTTTATACTTGGTAAAGGGTGGAAGGCTCGGCCTTATGCCTGGTGTTTTGTTCCACTCTTGCCACCCTAGTTTCCGTCATACCGGTGTTATGTTCCCGGAGTTTGCGTTCCTTACACGGTTGGGTGATTTATGGGACCCCCTTGACAGTTCGCTTTGAATAAGACTTTTCCAGCAAGGCCCAACATTGGTTTTACCATTTGCCACCTAGCCTTTTTCCCTTGGGTTCTGCAGACTCAAGGGTCATCTTTATTTTAAACCCCCGGGCCAGTTCTCCTTCGATTGCTGGTCCAAACTAGAGCACAGTGCAGGGCCGTCCCTTGGCAACTTGGGTTATGTTGGCTCCTGTACGCTTAGCTTATCCGGATGTGCCCTGAGACCGAGATATGTGCAGCTCCTATCAGGATTTGTCGGCACAATCGGGCGGCTTTGCTGGACTTGTTTTATTGCTGTTGAAATGTCTTGTAGTCCGGGATTCCGAGATTGATCGGGTCTTCCCGGTAGAAGGATTATCCTTCGTTGACCGTGAGAGCTTATCATGGGCTAAGTTGGGACACCCCTGCAGGGTATTATCTTTCGAAAGTCGTGCCCGCGGTTATGAGGCAGATGGGAATTTGTTGATGTCCGGTTGTAGAAAACCCGAAGTTGACCTTAACTAAAACACATCAACCGCGTGTGTAACCGTGATGGTCTCTTCTCGGCGGGGTCCGGGAAGTGAACACGGTTGTTGGAGTTTTGCCTGACGTAGGTTGTTCAGGATCACTTCTTGATCATTTCTAGCTTCTCGACCGTGCTTTGCCTTCTCTTCTCACTCTCTTTTGCGCTGTAGCCACCATATGCTAGTCGCCTGCTGCAGCTCCACCTCACTGCCCTTTCCCACCTTTAAGCTTAAATAGTCTTGATCTCACGGGTGTGAGATTGCTGAGTCCCCGTGGCTCACAGATATTATCACCTCAGTTGCAGGTACCAACGATGTCAGTGCTGATGACGCGACCGAGCTCATTTGGGAGTTCGATGAGGAACATGGCCGTTACTATGTTTCTTTTCCAGATGATCAGTAGTGGAGCCCAGTTGGGTGATCCGGGGATCTGTTTGGCATTTGGGGTAGTCTTCTTTCATTTTGGTGCCGTAGTCGGACCTTGAGTGTAACCTGTTTGATGGATGTTATTTATGTACCTGTGTGAAGTGGCGATTGTAAGCCAACTATGTATCTTTCCCCTTTATTTATTACATGGATTGTGTGAAGATTACCTCACTTGCGACATTGCTTTCTATGCGGTTATGCCTCTAAGTCGTGCCTCGACACGTGGGAGATATAGCCGCATCGAGGGCGTTACAAGTTGGTATCAGAGCCTTTCCCGACCTTAGGAGCCCCCACTGTTTGATCGTCTTTAGTGGCCGAGTTGTGTCTAGAAAAATGTTTTGAGTCATTTAGGAATTATATATCGGAGAGTTTAGGAAATTCTTTTTACTCCCCAGTCCCTTCGACCTTCTGGTGAGGCTTCCTGACGTAGAGTTTTGACTCTTCTCTTCTCAAATTTCACTAAAAAAAAAATTTAGGATCACGCGGGTATATTACAATCGTTCCGATGGTTTTATGATGACAACATTGTCTTGGTTGCCTCCTGACATTTAGGGGTTGTGGCAGTGTCCCGGGGAGTTGAGCTCCGAGGTGTTGTCGTCATAATCTTATCATTGCGGTTTTGAGATACCTGAGTTTAGTACGACCGACATCGAAATCTCTTTTGTACAGTTGTTGGTGAGATAACCTGATAGCCCAGTACTGTGGCGAGTGCAGGGGTATTGCCATGACTTGTATAACGGATGTGTTTTCGAAGGTTGAGGTAGACGATTTCCGAAGGTTTCTTGGTTATGTGTTGAAGGATGGATACAGCTGGTTGTAGGATTTGCTAGTTTGGGTGAGATATTATGCTTCCCCTGTATCCCCAACACCTGATTGCATAACCAGAAAGTTTCGGGAGTTTATAAGTGGGAATTCTTGTAGCTTTAGTATTTCTTCCGCAGATATTTGGTTTGTGATTGGGTAATCCTTACCAAGTATTTGTTCACTTCCGTACCTTGTTGATTTTATTCCTTACCATGTTCTAAGTGGCTTCTCAGCTTTGGAAGTGTGATGATTTACATTGGAATTCATTCGTTCATTCTCGTTCGAATGTTATTTGTGAAGACTATATGTTGCAATTTCGTTCCTTTGATTCAGCTTCAATATATCTCTGTCAAGATGCTAATGGATGTCACCCTCTTCAGGATGGCTCCGCCTACTCGTCTGAATCCGGAACGCAATGATGGAGATCAGGCTAACCCTCCGCCACCACCTCCGCCTCCGGAAGCTTGGCAAGCCTTGATGACTGCCACAAATGCCAATGCTCAGATTTTGATTCAGCTCTTGCAAGATCGCAACCAGGGTCAAGCTAATCAAGAGAATCAAGGCCAAGGCAACAATCAGCCGCATTTCGCTTCACTGAACCAGTTCCTTGCTAATCAGCCAAAGACCTTCAGCTACTGTGTCGAGGCCACAGACGCAGATGATTGGCTCGTGGACATCAGCAAACATTTCGAGTGCAGCAATGTGAGACCTGAGGACTTTGTCAAGTTTGCCTCTTTTCAACTCAAAGATCAAGCTGCTGAGTGGTTCCAGCAATACAAAGATTCCAGAGGAGGTCGTGTGATCACTTGGGATGATTTCCGCCGTGACTTCAAAGCGCACCACATTCCAGAAAGTGTTGTTGAGCTTAAGCGTGAGGAATTCCGCAATCTCAAGCAAGGCAACATGACTGTCTATCAATACAACACTCAGTTCCAGAAGCTCTCTCGTTTTGCAAGGCAAGACATTCCTGATGAGAAGAGTATGATCTACCAGTTCAGGCGTGGTCTCAGAGAAGATCTGCAACTTGCTCTCGTGCTTTTCGAGCCATTAAAGTATGATGAATTCTACAACATGGCACTGAAACAAGAAGCTGCTCAGCTCAAGTGTGAGGCATCTAAGAAGAGAGTCAGAGACGCAGTTCAGTCTTCTTCTTCCTCACTTGTGGCAGCTAAGCAACAGAAGTTCTGGTTGCCTCCTCCTCCTCCGTTCCGTCAGCCTTATCAGCAGAAGAACTCAAGTGGTCGTGGATCTTCCCACCCACCCAACCCTGGCTATCAGAACAAGTCTCAGAATCAAGCTCCAAGGCCAAGTGCTCCTTACCATCGTCCGCTCTCAGAAGTGACTTGTAACAAATGTCAGCAGAAGGGTCACTATGCGAACAAGTGCTTCAACCAGAGGCGTCTTCCGCCTCCTCCTCCTGTGAAATCTTCCAGCAATGCAGTGGTCAAGCATAATCCTAAGCATGCCAAGGTGAACATGTTGAATGCAGCTCAAGCAGAGGATTCTTTTGAAGTGATCATGGGTAATCTTCCTGTTAATGATATTCCTGCCAAAGTCTTATTTGGTACTGGTGCATCGCATTGTTTCATGTCCAGATCATTTGTTTCAAAGCATGACTTCGTTTCTGAATTATTGGCTAAACCCTTGGGGGTTGTTTCTCCGGCCAAACCTATGAGGGCCACCACAATGATTCCGGATGTTTCTATCAAGATGGGCGACTATAAATTTCTGTCTTCTCCAATGGTGCTTGGTGACTCTGATATTGATCTTATTCTCGGGATGGACTGGCTTTCTAAGCACAAGGCTCAGCTCGAGTGTGCTGCTAGGGAAATCAAATTGACTCACACTTCGAACGATGTGATCATCTATGCTTCTCGTGATGATACCATTCGGTTGTTTTCTCTCAATGAGATGGGTGAAATGGAGGCTATCTCTCAGATTCCAGTCGTTTGTGAGTACCAAGATGTTTTTCCAGAAGAGCTTCCGGGTATGCCTCCTCGTCGGCCAGTTGAATTCGTTATTGAGCTTGAGCCTGGCACGGAACCCGTTTGCAAGCGTCCTTACAAGCTTGGACCAGATGAGCTCAAGGAATTGAAGATTCAACTCGATAAACAAGAACGTCTGGGTCTGATCAGACCGAGTTCTTCTCCTTGGGGTTGTGGTGTTCTTTTTGTCAAGAAGAAGGATGGCACGGACCGACTTTGCGTCGATTACCGTCCATTGAACAAGAAGACTATCAAGAACAAGTACCCACTTCCCAACATCAATGAGCTATTTGAGCAACTCAAAGGGGCTAAGGTGTTCTCCAAGCTCGATCTTCGTATGGGTTATCATCAGATTCGCATTCGTGAAGAAGATATTCCCAAGACAGCATTCAGAACAAGCTTTGGTTCTTATGAATATACTGTCATGTCTTTCGGCCTCGTCAATGCTCCTCCTTATTTCACTCGCTTGATGAATTTCATCTTCAACCCCTACATCAACGAATTTGTCTTGGTCTATCCCGATGATATTTTGGTCTTCTCCAAGAATAAGAAGGATCATGCCGAACATTTGCGATTGGTACTCGACAAGCTCAGAGAGTATCAATTATATGCGAAGTTCTCCAAATGTGAATTCTGGCTTGATGAAGTTCTTTATCTTGGTCATATCATCTCCGCCAAGGGCATCGCTGTTAATCCAGAGAGGGTGTCTGCAGTTTTGATTTGGAATCCTCCTCAGAATGTCAAGCAGCTTCGCAGTTTTCTTGGACTTGCAAGCTATTGCAGAAGATTCGTTGAGAATTTCTCCAAGATTGCCAAGCCTCTTTCCAACCTCCTCCAGAAGCATGTGAAATATGTCTGGTCTCCTGAGTGTGACGTTGCTTTCAACACTCTCAAAGAGAAACTCGTCACTGCTCCAGTTCTGACTCCTCCTGATGAATCCAAGCCTTATGAAGTATTCTGTGATGCTTCTCTCCAGGGCCTCGGGGCTGTCTTAATGCAAGAGAAGAAGGTTGTTGCCTATACCTCTCGCCAGTTGAAGCCCAATGAAAGGAACTACCCCACTCACGATCTTGAGTTGGCGGCAGTTGTCCACGCTCTAATAACATGGAGACATCTCCTGTTGGGAAGGAAAGTGGACATATTCACAGATCACAAGAGTCTCAAGTATATCTTCACTCAGCCTCATCTCAACCTCAGGCAAACTCGATGGGTCGAAATGATTCAAGAGTATAATCCGAGTATTGAATATACTCCAGGCAAGGCTAATGTGGTTGCAGACGCTTTGAGCAGGAAGGCTTACTGCAACAGCTTAATCCTCAAGCCTTTTCAACCAGATCTTTGCGAAGCTTTCCGCAAGTTGAATCTCCAAGTTGTTCCTCAAGGTGTTCTTGCCAACCTCATTGTCTCTCCTACTTTGGAAGATCAAATTCGTGAGGCACAATTGTTGGATACCATGGTGAAGAAGGTGAAACGTGGTATTGAAAAGAGCATCCCCAAATACAAGTGCTATCGAGTTGATGACAGAGATACTCTTTTCTTCGAGGACCGGATCGTGGTTCCAAAGGGTGATCTTCGTAAAGTCATTATGAACGAAGCGCACAACTCTCTCCTGTCTATTCATCCTGGAAGTTCAAAGATGTACCATGACCTCAAGCAGTCGTATTGGTGGACTCGAATGAAGCGTGAGATCGCTCAATTCGTGAATGAGTGTGATGTCTGCAGAAGGGTGAAAGCAGAACACCAACGACCAGCTGGTCTTCTCCAACCTCTTGCTATTCCTGAATGGAAGTTCGATCATATCGAAATGGACTTCGTGACTGGTTTTCCTAAGTCCAAGCGTGGAAATGATGCTATCTTCGTCGTCATCGACAAGCTCACCAAAGTGGCTCATTTTCTTCCTATCAAAGAGTCTATCACAGCAGCGCAGCTGGCAGAGCTCTACACCTCCAGAATTGTCTCTTTGCACGGCATTCCACAATTAATCTCTTCAGACCGTGGCAGCATCTTTACCTCCAAATTTTGGGATTCTTTTCAGACGGCCATGGGCACCAACATTCGCTTCAGCACAGCTTTCCACCCTCAGACTAGTGGACAAGTCGAGCGTGTCAATCAAATTCTTGAAGATATGCTCAGAGCCTGTGTTATCTCTTTCGGCATGAAGTGGGAGGATTGTCTTCCTTATGCTGAATTCTCTTACAACAACAGTTTTCAAGCCAGCTCGGGCAAAGCCCCATTCGAGATCCTCTATGGCAGGAAGTGCCGTACTCCTCTCAACTGGTCTGAAACCGGTGAACGTCAATTGCTCGGCAATGATTTGATCTCAGAGGCTGAGGCCATGTGCAAGGTGATTCGTGAGAACCTCAAAGCAGCGCAGTCGCGCCAGAAGAGCTATTACGATAGCAAACACCGCGATGTGGCATTCGAGATCGGAGACCATGTTTACCTCCGTGTCTCGCCAATGAAAGGAACTCGTCGCTTCGGTATCAAGGGGAAACTTGCCCCCAGATACGTCGGTCCCTTCAAGATCATCGGCAAACGAGGCGATCTAGCCTATCAACTTGAGCTCCCCTTCAACTTTGCAAATGTGCACGATGTCTTCCACGTGTCACAGCTTCGCAAGTGCTTCAAGACGCCTGAGCGCACCATCAACTTCGAAGAGATTGATCTTCAAGAAGATTTGTCTTATCATGAGCACCCAGTTGCTATTCTTGAAACAACTGAGCGCAAGACTCGCAACAAGTCAATCAAATTCCTCAAAGTGAAATGGTCACATCATTCAGACTGAGAAGCCACCTGGGAGCGTGAAGACCACCTACGTTCTGAGTATCCGGAGTTCTTTCAGTCCTAGATCTCGGGACGAGATCCTCTCCTAGTGGTGGTGTGTTGTAACGCCCCCGATGTAACTTGCCATATTTGTAATCCAACTCTTGCCATTTCCGGCTATGTGCTATGATATTTCCTCCGTGGTTGGGTTCTCTCCGTTTGGCATTTTGGTCATGTCATGCATTTCATAACATGTCATCATGTGCATCGCATTCGCATACGTGTTCGTCTCATAAATCCGAGCATCTTTCCCGTTGTCCGTTTTGCAATCCGGCGCTCCTATGTCTCCCGGCGTCCCCTTTTACATTCCTTCGTGAGCGGGTATTAAACATTCTCGGAATGGACCGAGGTTTGACATGTGGCCTCGGTATAGCACCGGTAGACCGCCTGTCAAGTTTCGGGTCAATCGGAGTTCGTTTGGTACTCCAACGGTTAACCGGGTAACCGTGAAGGCCTCGTGTGTGTTGCAGCCCAACACCCTTCAAAACAGCCCAATAACCCATCTAAGTCACTCCCATGTCCTCCGCCGTTCGATCACGATCGCGTGGGCGAAAACCGCACTCCGTTTGGAGCCTCCTAGCTCCTCCTATCTATAAAAACGTCTCCCCCGTCTAAATCTGGGAGAGAAACACCCGAAACCCTAATTTTTTCCCTCGATCCGCGCGCCCGCCGTCCACCTCGCGCCCGCGCCGCCGCTTCCCTCCAGTCCCGCGCCGCCACGTGGGCTGCGCCCACTTCGCCGCCGCCAGGGCCCGCGGGGCCCAGATCCGGCCCGCGGGGCCCGGTCGCCGCCGCCCCGTCCGCCCGTCGCCTCCCGCTCCGCGCCGCCCGCCTCCTCCTCCGCGACGCCGCCCGCCGCCTCCGCCACCGGCGCCGTCCGCCGCGCCTCGCCCCGACGCCGGCAGCTCCCGCCGTCGCCGCGCCGCGCCTCCCCGAGCTCGCCGCCGCCCCGCGCCGCCTCCCCGAGCTCGCCGGCGACAGATCCGGGCACCCCGACCCCGGATCCGGCCGCCCCCGCCATCGCCGCCTCGTCTCCGGCCACCCCGCGCCGGCGAACCTCGATTCCCGCGCCGGTGGTTGACTTATTTCCCCTCTCGTTTTTCTCTAAGTCTTATCTCTTCATTATTATCATCACCTGTTTCGCATGTCATAACTTTGCATCCGTAGCTCCGTTTCGCGCGTATAATATGTCATTTTGTTCGCCTCGAAGAGTACATCATTTCGTCCCATTGCATCATTTTCATTTGAAGTCATCTTGATGCCCGAAATTCTGTTAGAAGAGAGCTAGTTGATGTTTATTGCTGGATCTTATCTGAACATGCACTTTTGTCATTTTTGCCATGATTGATGTGTACCTCCTATGAGGTTGAGCTATGTATGTGTTTTGTAATATGCCATGTTACCTTTCCAGGGAATTTTGCTATGTATTTTTGTGATGCTTGAGGTGGCTAGAAATTGCATGCAAAGTAGGGTTGATGATATTGCTGTTTTCAGAGACTTGGTGATTTCACTAAGTCCCTGACTTTTGTTATTATCATGCTGTATGTTCATGTTGTTTCTGAGAGATCCATGCATAATTTGAGCATGATCAGTAAGGGAGTTTTGAACTTGAGTATTTGCTTAATCCATCCATGCCTCTGTTTGCAATTAGGGAGTGCCATAGCTTGAGTCAATCGAGCTCTACTTTTGCTTCAAAATATTGTTGGCAGATTGTTTACGTGTTATTCGATTTTGCCAAGCTTGGTGTAGTTGATCCTTGCATGTTATGAGGTTATTCTTGCCATGTATAGTTACTATGCCATGTCTTCTTGATGTATGTATGCTTAGTTTATCATGACATGCTCTGTAGTGAGTGCATCGAGCTCACGAACATGCCTAGTCGTTAACAGTTTTCTGCCATGTCCAGTTTTCTGCTAAGTCTGAAACCTGTAACGAAACTTGCTTATTTGACATGGGTGTAATCATATTTTCTGATCCTTTTTGGCTTTTGGTCAGTAAGAGACTTCTGTCAAGTGCTATGAGTAGATTCATGCCATGCCTTTCTTTGCTATGTTCTGAACCTGTAGCATGTCGTTTCGTTGCTCTGAACACGTCATCCTGATGTTGTTTTCCTGACTTGCTGTTATTTCTCTAAGTCTGTGAATCTGTTATAAGTTGTACTTTTGCCATGCTAGTTTGAACCTGTTATGATGGGATTGAGCCGTAGCTCACTGTTCATCTTTTGTCGTGCATCTTGTGTAGATTACTGTCATATGCTTTGTTGCCATGTTTGGGTGCAGTAGCTTAATTATTTGTTGCTTGCTAAGTAGCATCATGCTGTTTATGGCAGATCCGTGTCATTCTTGTTTTGCTTGCCATTTGCAAACCGTGCATCCGTTTCCGGTGATCTTTATATCGATTTCAACCGAAATCACCTCATCTATCCAGTGGCATGCTTGGTTTGCCAAGATTATGCCCTTTTCATCCTTGTCCTCCCGGAGCATGCATACGCACTGCATATCACCTCTCGCATATCATGCCATGTGTTGCATCATCTTGATTGCGCATTTGCATCGTGGTTGATATTGGTTCCTTTGCTTGTTCTCTTGTCTTGGGTAGAGCCGGGAGACGAGTACATGAACGAGGAACTTGTTGAGAACGCTTACGAGGACCAAGCTTTCGACAACTCTGAGAACCTTGCAGGCAAGATGACCATACCCTCGAAATCACTTCTATCTTTGCTAGCTAGATTACTCGCTCTTTTGCTATGCCTATGCTGCGATACCTACCACTTGCTATATCATGCCTCCTATATTGCCATGTCAGCCCCTAACCATCCATATCCTAGCAAACCGTTGTTTGGCTATGTTACTGCTTTGCTCAGCCCCTCTTATAGCGTTGTTAGTTGCAGGTGAAGATGAAGTTTGTTCCTTGTTGGAACATGGATTTGTTGTTCCTTGTTGGAACATGTTTACTTGTTGGGATATCACAATACCTCTTATCTTTTTAATGCATCTTTATACTTGGTAAAGGGTGGAAGGCTCGGCCTTATGCCTGGTGTTTTGTTCCACTCTTGCCACCCTAGTTTCCGTCATACCGGTGTTATGTTCCCGGAGTTTGCGTTCCTTACACGGTTGGGTGATTTATGGGACCCCCTTGACAGTTCGCTTTGAATAAGACTTTTCCAGCAAGGCCCAACATTGGTTTTACCATTTGCCACCTAGCCTTTTTCCCTTGGGTTCTGCAGACTCAAGGGTCATCTTTATTTTAAACCCCCGGGCCAGTTCTCCTTCGATTGCTGGTCCAAACTAGAGCACCGTGCAGGGCCGTCCCTTGGCAACTTGGGTTATGTTGGCTCCTGTAC
The DNA here is from genome assembly GCA_032464435.1 of Aegilops umbellulata. Classification (NCBI taxonomy): domain Eukaryota; kingdom Viridiplantae; phylum Streptophyta; class Magnoliopsida; order Poales; family Poaceae; genus Aegilops; species Aegilops umbellulata. The sequence continues at coordinate 212,115,353 of CP136058.1, forward strand.
GCTTAGCTTATCCGGATGTGCCCTGAGACCGAGATATGTGCAGCTCCTATCAGGATTTGTCGGCACAATCGGGCGGCTTTGCTGGACTTGTTTTATTGCTGTTGAAATGTCTTGTAGTCCGGGATTCCGAGATTGATCGGGTCTTCCCGGTAGAAGGATTATCCTTCGTTGACCGTGAGAGCTTATCATGGGCTAAGTTGGGACACCCCTGCAGGGTATTATCTTTCGAAAGTCGTGCCCGCGGTTATGAGGCAGATGGGAATTTGTTGATGTCCGGTTGTAGAAAACCCGAAGTTGACCTTAACTAAAACACATCAACCGCGTGTGTAACCGTGATGGTCTCTTCTCGGCGGGGTCCGGGAAGTGAACACGGTTGTTGGAGTTTTGCCTGACGTAGGTTGTTCAGGATCACTTCTTGATCATTTCTAGCTTCTCGACCGTGCTTTGCCTTCTCTTCTCGCTCTCTTTTGCGCTGTAGCCACCATATGCTAGTCGCCTGCTGCAGCTCCACCTCACTGCCCTTTCCCAACTTTAAGCTTAAATAGTCTTGATCTCGCGGGTGTGAGATTGCTGAGTCCCCGTGGCTCACAGATATTATCACCTCAGTTGCAGGTACCAACGATGTCAGTGCTGATGACGCGACCGAGCTCATTTGGGAGTTCGATGAGGAACGTGGCCGTTACTATGTTTCTTTTCCAGATGATCAGTAGTGGAGCCCAGTTGGGTGATCCGGGGATCTGTTTGGCATTTGGGGTAGTCTTCTTTCATTTTGGTGCCGTAGTCGGACCTTGAGTGTAACCTGTTTGATGGATGTTATTTATGTACCTGTGTGAAGTGGCGATTGTAAGCCAACTATGTATCTTTCCCCTTTATTTATTACATGGATTGTGTGAAGATTACCTCACTTGCGACATTGCTTTCTATGCGGTTATGCCTCTAAGTCGTGCCTCGACACGTGGGAGATATAGCCGCATCGAGGGCGTTACAGGTGCACCCCTGCAGGGAAGTTTATCTATTCGAATAGCCGTGATCTTCAGTAATAGGACGACTTGGAGTTGTACCTTGACCTTATGACAACTAGAACCAGATACTTAATAAAACACACCCTTCCAAGTGCCAGATACAACCCGGTGATTGCTCTCTAACAGGGCGATGAGGAGGGGATCACCGGTTAGGAATATTCTATGCGATGCTACTTGGAGGACTTCAGTCTACTCTCTTCTACATGCTATAAGACGGAGGCTGCCAGAAGCGTAGTCTTCGACAGGATTAGCTATCCCCCTCTTATTCTGGCATTCTGCAGTTTAGTCCATCGATATTGCCCCTTTACACATATACCCATGCATATGTACTGTAGCTCCTTGCTTGCGAGTACTTTGGATGAGTACTCACGGTTGCTTTTCTCTCCCTTTTCCCCCTTTCCCTTCTACCTGGTTGCCGCAACCAGATGCCGGAGCCAGGAGCCAGACGCCATCATCGACGATGACTCCTACTACACTGGAGGTGCCTACTACTACGTGCAGCCCGCTGACGACGACCAGGAGTAGTTTAGGAGGACCCAGGCAGGAGGCCAGCGCCTCTTTCGATTGTATCCCAGTTTGTGCTATCCATCTTATGGCAAACTTGTTTACTTATGTCTGTACTCAGATATTGTTGCTTCCGCTGACTCGTCTATGATCGAGCACTTGTATTCGAGCCCTCGAGGCCCCTGGCTTGTATTATGATGCTTGTATGACTTATTTATGTTTTAGAGTTGTGTTGTGATATCTTCCCGTGAGTCCCTGATCTTGATCGTACACGTTTGCGTGCATGATTAGTGTATGATTGAATCGGGGGTGTCACACTCACATGACCCCTTTGAAGAAGCCCACGACCGAGCAAGACCCTTTGTTGAAGTTTAAGTCGGCTGATGATACTAAGAAGGTTGACTTTGTCCCTGGCGACTCATCTCAGCAATTCATAGTGGGGGCCAATATGGATCAGGAATGCACGCTCATTGAGTTCATCCCTGACAATCGGGACATCTTAGCATGGAAACCTTCTGACATGCCGGGTGTACGAGAGAAATCGCTGAGCACACCCTTAATGTGGATCCTAAATTTAAGCCGGTCAAGCAATGTTGGTGTCAAAATCGGCGGATCTCGGGTAGGGGGTCCCGAACTGTGCGTCTAGGCAGATGGTAACAAGAGACAAGGGACACAATGTTTTTACCCAGGTTTGGGCCCTCTCGGTGGAGGTAAAACCCTACTCCTACTTGATTAATATTGATCATATGGGTAGTACAAGAGTAGATCTACCACGAGATCAGAGAGGCTAAACCCTAGAAGCTAGCCTATGGTATAATTGTTGTTCTGCCCTACGGACTAAACCCCTCCGGTTTATATAGACACCGAAGAGGGCTAGGGTTACACAGAGTCGGTTACAATAGAAGTAGATCTACATATCCATATTGCCAAGCTTGCCTTCCACGCCAAGGAAAGTCCCATCCGGACACGGGACGAAGTCTTCAATCTTGTATCTTCATAGTCCAAGAGTCCGGCCAAAGGTTATGATCCGGCTATCCGGACACCCCCTAATCCAGGACTCCCTCAGTACCCCCGAACCAGGCTTCAATGACGATGAGTCTGGCGCGCAGATTGTCTTCGGCATTGCAAGGCGGGTTCTCCTCCAAATTCCGTATACCTGTTAAATAGTGTTTGGCTTCTTGTAAATGCTGCGCTCGTTTGCTTCCACGCCCAATAATGGCTACCTTCCACGTGTCGAACGAATGTGAAGAGCCAGGGTATTTTTGCATTTTACCCCCCTAGCCATGCAAATTAGCTGTATATTAAAGAGACGAGGATCCAGATCCAAACCACACCATCTACCCCCAGCGAGCATTCATCGGAGCGCACCCGAAAGAGGTCCATTCCACCATGGCCAATCGGCGCAGCTCCTCTTCTCGCCCCTCCAGCCCCACGCCCGGAGATTGGGAGAGGTGTTCCATCCCGCATAGCCAACTAGTGAAGCTTCAGACCCAGGGATTTCTCCCCCCAGCATACATGGTCCCGGTTCGAGCCGGGCTCGCCACCTATAACGGCGGAGAGCAAGCGGAGAGCCTTCCCAATCCCTCTAAGGGAGAGCCGGTATGCCTTGTCCCTTATTTGATAAGAGGACTTGGATTTCCAATTCATCCATTTCTCTGGGGGCTCCTGGAGTTCTACGGCCTCCAGTTGCACAACCTTACGCCTGCCTCCATACTGCATATCGCGGGCTTCGTGGCCCTTTGCGAGCTGTTTTTGGGCTACGAGGCTCATTTCACGCTGTGGAAGAAGCTGTTTTGCCTTGTGCCCCGTTCTCAGAGGGGGTCAATATATCAAGTGGCCGGAGCCGAAGTGTGGCGCATCGCTGGGACCGGATATCTATCCGGAACCCCAAAGAAGACGTCCGAAGACTGGCCTTTAGAATGGTTTTATATAGAGGATGTCCCCCTCCCGGATCCTATTAGGATCGGCCTTCCCGAGTTCGATAATGCTCCTTTGAGGAAGCGCCTGAGCTGGCGCCCACGGAGCCCCCAGGAGGAAGATGACAGGGACGTTCTTTACCTGATGAGCCGGATAAGGTTGTTAGCTTAATCCGGATTGACCATGATCGATGTCATGACCACGTGCATTATGCGGGGGTGCAGCCGCTTCAATATATAGGCCACCCCATGCGGGATTTCAACGGGGAGGATGACGCCACCCGCTGCGGCCGCAAGGGGCCGGACTCGGTTGCCGCCCTAGTGAAGATCTTGTCCAATTTGTACAAGGGAGAAGAGGAGGAATTCCTCCGCGTCAATCCACATGGCAGATTTTTTATGTACAGTCCTACGAACTAGGTAAGTCGACCTTTTTCTTGCCCATTTGTTCCATATTTCCACAGTTAATTTTATCTTGCGATTTCAACGCAGGAGCTGCATAAGGCCGTAAGAGAGATACACAGCCCACCTCCACAACCCGAGGATCCGGAGCGGTCCCTCGACCCGGCCTCCCAAGAGGATCCGGACATATCTGTGGAGCTAATCGATAGGGTATTTTACCAATTAAGCAGCGACAATGCCTTGTTAGCCATTACGGCTGATTACCCTGGGCTGCTCCCAGCCTCACAGGTAACTGAGACCGAAGTCCCAGCACTCTGAAAAGGACCCGTCCTTGTGTATTTTTCTTACCGTATACGAATGGTGTTTTGCAGGGGAGACCCCCGGGACGTCATGTCGAGCCCGCGGCGACTAGCCAACAAGGGGCTTCAAGGCCAGGCAGGCTGAAAAGAAATGCAGTCCGTACTGAGACACCGTTGCAGCGGTAAGGTGTGCCACCTCACCTCATGGTATCATTTTTAAAGGCATATTAACGCCCGTACTTTCTTAGGAAGAAGAACGCTCACCGGACTATATCCAGAGAGGTCGCCAATCTCGCCTCCGCCAGTCAGGCTCCAAGGCCGGACCCGGAAGCGGAAGCGAGTACGAGGCGTACGCCGGATGCTCCTCCGACAAAGGATGCGGACAGACTGTCCGCCACAAATTCCGAGGAGAGCGCCATGAACCACAGGCGTCGCGGAGCTGTTCTCCGTGACGCTTGTTTCTCCCAAGAGGCATTTGATGCCTTCAATTCAGGAGACGCGTACCTCCGTGCTGCTCAAAATGGTCTAGCCAGAGCCACAGATCAGTATGTGAAGGACATACGGGTGAGAAAATTGTATGATTATATATATCAGTAGCCCCTGAGACTTGAAACAGTTAGAATAACTGATTTAAGGATCATTTGTTATGCAGGTTCTTACAGAAAAGAATACCCAACTGTCCCATGAGCTGGAAGAGTGCAAAGCCCAACTTCAGGCCGCACTAGCCGCAGAAGAGAAGTCCAAGAAGACCCCCTCTGGTAAGACATATTGAAAATGATAGATACCATATAGAGTGCGGCATATGTGCAAGTATAACAATGAAATTGTAGATGACGCCGGAGGAAATCCGGATGAGCAACAACTCCGACGCCAGCTGGAGGCTGGCGAGAGTGTGCTTACCAAGGTTAGGCAGGAGAACAATAATCTCCAGGATGCCAACACCCAGCTGAGCGTTGAACTAAGGGGTGTTCGTGCCCAACTGTCGGACTCCGTGAAGGAGAATCAATGGCTTCCATGCGGCATTTTTAGTGAGTGCTTGAACAAACTTTAAAAAGAGTTCGGCGAAGAAGTCGGCTAACAGAGTTATGTCTGTAGGTATGCTAACAGGTCGTCCTGCGGAGGAAATGCCCGGTTCTACGGGTGACCTTCTTCCTGAGCTCTCACAACTGCACGAACGAGTCCGGCAGGTGATGCAAGGCGTCGCCCAGGCCTTGTGGCCATCCGTCTCCGTGCCTGAAGGCCTTGGAGATCTTGCGGAGAAGCTGAAGGGAGCGCGGCGGCGCTTCTGATTATGGAAGATATCGGCCTGCCGTCAAGGTGCCAGGGAAGCCTGGGCCACGGTGAAGACGCGGTACACGAAGGCTGACCCAAACCACATGGCCGAGGTCGGACCTGTGGGGCCTGATGGGAAGGAGATCCATGTGAGCTTAGTGTACGACCAAGTAGAATTGATCGCAAAGTATTCCCAACAGGACTGTAGACTAGACAGCCTATTGGATGGTATAGAAGAGGAATTTAACCAGTCAAATTGACTATGTAATTTAAAGTGACATGTATAATGCTTTCTAGCCGGATTGTAGATCATTTGTCATGGCGGACCTTTTCGCTTCAACCTCGGGACCCGACGGTCCGGAGTGTATCCGAATACCCGCTCGGTTATGTAACAACCGGGGCATGCATGGAGACCAGGCGTAGGGGTCATTAGTGCTTGAACAGACAAGTGCCCAACTAGTTATGTTATATTACATGGTTAGTAAGAAACATCTTACAGGGAGAATAGTTCCGTTAGGGGTTCCTTTCCCTGGGAGGCATGCCCTAAAGTGCATGTCCGGACTGCGAAAAGAGACACAGAAAAAACATCTGGGGGCGCATAAGTAAATAAGTAAGAAATCATCTTTAGTTCACCGACCGAATATTCCCTTAAGAACGCTAGATTTCGGCTTCACCCAGTCTGAGGTACACATCCGGCTGACCCGGCAGTAACAATTGCAGAGGTGCTCCCCTTATGCCCTAGCCGAATTAACGGGAACGTAGGGCATAAATACAAGAGCCAGGCAACCCATCTTGGCCAAAACTTAAGTCATATCGATGCATATAATGGTGAATAAAAGGTACATGCGAAAGTATAACACATGTGTTGGGCATGAAGCCCGTATGAATAAGCTTCTGTTAAGGAAGCCCCCAGGTATAATGAGCGCGGATAGCGCGCCCTTTGTGTGCAAACAAGGCACAAATGGGCCCTTAAAGGCTGTGAGAGAAAAGAAGGGGAGAAGGGGAGAAATATAAGAAAGATAGTGTATAAGAAATGGACAGAGGAAGGAGACGAACACAGAGTCCGGCGCTAGGCATAGATTCTTTGGAGTCGGGAGGCGTTCCATGGGTTCGGCTCGAGTCAATTATCCGATGCATCCCGCAGACGGTACGCTCCACCAGTCAGAACTTGGTCAATAATCCCATTTGGGCTTGAGTTTGTCCTTTTTCTTATCCGGCAGGCATAGAAGTAACTCGCCAACATTGTAAGTTTTGGCCCGTACTTCTCTGCTTTGGTATCTTCGAGCCTGCTGTTGATAGAATGCGGAATGGGCTTTTGCCACATCACGCTCCTCCTCCAAGGCGTCCAAACTGTCCTGCCGATTGAGCTCGGATTCCCTTTCTTCGTACATGCGCACTCGAGGTGAGTCATGAATTATGTCGCAGGGCAGAACCGCCTCTGCACCGTACACCATAAAGAATGGTGTGTATCCGGTAGTGCAATTCGGCGTGGTCCGCAGCCCCCAGAGTACGGAGTCGAGCTCCTCTACCCAGTGCGTGTTAGATTCCTTGAGGGACCGCACTAATCTGGGTTTGATGCCACTGATGATAAGACCATTTGCTCGTTCGACCTGACCGTTAGTTTGTGGGTGATAGACTGAAGCATAGTCGAGCTTAATGCCCATGTTTTTGCACCAGAGTTTTACCTCGTCGGCCATAAAGTTCCTGTCGTTATCAGTGATGATGCTGTGGGGGACGCCGTAATGGTGTACGACCCCGGATATGAAGTCTATCACCGGTCCGGATTCGGCCATCTTAACAGGCTTGGCTTCTATCCATTTGGTGAACTTATCCACCATGACCAGCAAGTATTTTTTCTTGTGGGTTCCTACTTTAAGGGGTCCAACCATGTCAAGCCCCCAGACCGCGAAGGGACACGTGATGGGGATAGTTTGGAGGGCGGTGGGTGGATATGGCTTTGGTTTGCAAAAAGCTGGCAACCAACGCAGCGTTGGACTAAGTCCTGAGTGTCTACTCGGTCCGTCGGCCAGTAAAAGCCTGTATGGAAGGCCATGCTTACAAGGGCCCGGGCTGCAGCATGGTGGCCACCGAGTCCGGCATGAATTTCTGCCAGAAGATTCCGCCCTTCCTCTTCGGAGATGCACCTTTGAAGGACTCCAGTGGTGCTTTTCTTATAAAGCTCTCCCTCATGGACTTTATAGGCTTTAGATGGCCGCACTATGCAGCGTGCCTCGTTTTGGTCCTCGGGGAGTTCCTGTCTAGTTAGGTAGGCTAGGAATGGTTCTGTCCATGGGGCGATGACGGCCATTATTGCGTGTGCTGAAGATGTTATTTTGGTGGCAGAGCCTTTGATTATGTCAGAGTGTTCTGTATCGGGCAGTGCGGTTGGGTCCGGGCTGTTATTGTCGGGTTCCCCTTCCCATACTATGGATGGCTTGAACAGCCTCTCAAAAAAGATGTTGGGGGGACTGCATTGCGTTTTGCGGCGATGCTTGCCAGGACATCTGCCGCCTGATTGTTTTCCTGGGCTATATGGTGAAATTCGAGCCCCTCGAACCAAGGTGACATTTTTAGGACGGCATTGCGATAAGCTACCATTTTCGGATCCTTGGCATCAAAGTCTCCATTTATTTTGGATATTGCGAGGTTCGAATCCCCGCGCACCTCTAGGCGTTGAATGCCCATGGATACTGCCATCCGGAGACCATGTAGAAGGGCCTCATATTCGGTTGCGTCGTTGGAGTCCATATACATTATCTGGAGTACGTATTGAACTGTATCTCCGGTTGGGGATGTCAAAACGACACTAGCCCCCAGACCCGCCAACATTTTGGATCCGTCGAAGTGCATAATCCAGTTGGAATATGCGTCGTACTCTTTAGGGAGTTTGGCTTCACTCCATTCGGCGACGAAGTCGGCTAATACTTGCGACTTAATGGCTCGCCGCGGCTTGTAAGTTATCTCGAACGGGAGGAGCTCAATGGCCCATTTGGCAATCCGGCCCGTCGCGTCGCAGTTGTTTATAATGTCATTAAGTGGCACTTCCGAGGCAACCATTATCGAACACTCTTGAAAGTAGTGTCGCAGCTTCCGAGATGCCATGAACACCGCGTACGCTATCTTTTGATAGTGCGGGTACCATGACTTGCATGGAGTAAGGACTGTGGATACATAGTAAACCGTCTTTTGAAGGGGGAATTTATGTTCGTCCGTTTATCGTTCGACGACGAGCACTGCGCTCACAACTTGATGAGTTGCCGCAATGTATAATAGCATTGTTTCGCCAATGTTTGGCGCGGCCAGGACTGGGTTGGTTGCCAATATGGCTTTTATTTCTTCAAGTCCGGTTGTGGCGGCGTCCGTCCACTCGAAGTGTTCAGTGCACCGGAGGAGGCGATAGAGGGGTAATGCCTTTTCTCCCAGGCGGGAGATAAAGCGGCTTAGAGTCGCCACGCATCCAGTCAATTTTTGTATTTGTTTGAGGTCCTTTGGGATATCCAATTGTGACAGAGATCGGATCTTGGCCGGATTTGCTTCAATTCCTCTGCCTGATACAATGAAGCCCAAGAGCTTTCTGGCTGGTACACCGAAAACGCATTTTTCCGGGTTGAGCTTGATGTCATATGTTCGGAGGTTATCGAATGTGAGCCTCAAGTTTTCTACTAGAGATTCGACATGTTTGGTCTTGACGACCACGTCATCTACGTATGCCTCCACTGTGTTGCCGCTCTGGTTTGCCAGACATGTCTGAATCATGCGCTGATATGTTGCGCCGGTGTTTTTGAGCCTGAAGGGCATTGTGTTGAAGCAGAAGGGGCCGTATGGTGTGATGAATGCCATTGCGGCTTGGTCTGGCTCTGCCATCTTAATTTGATGGTAGCCGGAGTATGTGTCGAGGAAACACAATGAATCGTGTCCTGCGGTAGCGTCGATAATTTGATCGATGCGGGGGAGGGGGAAGGGATCCTTTGGGCAAGCCTTGTTGAGGTCCTTAAAATCGACGCACAGGCGCCAGGATTTGTCCTTCTTTGGTACCATCACCAGGTTTGCTAGCCAGTCCGGATGTTTTATTTCTCTGATGAATCCGGCCTCTAATAACTTGCCTAGTTCCTCTCCCATGGCTTGTCTCTTAGGTTCGGAGAAACGCCGAAGAGCCTGCTTGACTGGCTTGAATCCTTTTAGAATATTTAGGCTGCGCTCGGCCAGCCTGCGTGGGATTCCTGGCATGTCTGAAGGGTGCCAGGCAAAAATGTCCCAGTTCTCGCGTAGGAACTCTCGTAGTGCGGCGTCTACATCAGGGTTTAACTGTGCCCCAATGGAAGCTATTTTTGTAGGGTCCGTTGGATGGACTTGGAATTTGACTATTTCGTCCGCCGGTTTAAAGGAGGTGGACTTGGATCTTTTATCGAGTATCACATCGTCCTTGTTTACCGTGGAGTGCAGCGCAGTCAGTTCCTCAGCCGCTAGGGCTTCGGATAGTGCCTCGAGGGCCAGTGCGGCTGTCTTATTTTCGGCGCGGAGTGCTATGTCCGGATCACTAGCAAGAGTGATGATTCCGTTGGGCCTGGGCATTTTGAGCTTCATATACCCGTAATGGGGTATGGCTTGGAAGATTGTAAACGCCTCCCGCCCTAACAGAGCGTGGTATCCGCTACTGAACGGGGCCACTTGGAACATAACCTCTTCGGACCTGTAATTATCCGGCGTGCCGAACACCACATCTAGTGTGATTTTTCCTGTACAGCGTGCTTCCCAATTGGGGATTATTCCTCCAAAGGTTGTGCTGCTTCGCTCAATGCGGTTCCAGTCTATTTCCATTTTTTGAAGGGTTTCCTCATAAATGAGGTTCAATCCGCTGTAGCCGTCCATGAGTACCTTGGTGAGTCGAAAGCCGTCCAGTATTGGACTGAGGACCTATGCGGCTGGTGCTCGGGCTGTTCGGAATTTAGGTTTGTCACTGGCATTAAAAGTAATAGCCGTGTCACTCCATGGGTTTATTGTTGCCACATGGTAGACTTCGGCAAGGCTGCGGAGTGTTCGTTTTCGCATATTATTTGATGCGAAAGTCTCGAAGACTGTTAATATCGTACTGGTATCCCTGGGATGGTGCTCTGTGGCTTCTGTAATTAGAAGATCTTCGCCACTTTTGGCTACCTGCCGTAGTATCCAACATGCTCTAAGGCTATGAGTTGATATGGCGCCCTCTGTACAGTGAATTTTACAGGGTCCGTTGAGCCATCCCTCCAGTACGGTTCCATGCCCTGTAGAGGGTTTTTGCTTTTTGGTGTTTAACCTGGGTGTCTGGTGATAATGCACCCTTTTATTTCGGACTGGGTTCGTATTCAGGGCCGGATTGTCCCAAAATTGTATTTCGGTTTTCCAGGCGCTCTCCATCGCACAATACTTTCGTACTATGGATGCCAAGTCGGCGAAGCGTGTAATTTCACGGCGACTTATGGCGTTGAGGATTCCCTTGTCCGTGCAATTATTGCAGAAGAATGAGATTGTGTCTTCCTCGCGACAATCCTTGATCCTGTTCATTACAAGGAGGAATCTGGCCCAATAATGGTGTATTGTTTCTTGGGGCTCTTGCCTAATTTGGGATAGATAGCTTATGTTTGGGTGGGTGGGTGGGATTAAATCCGAAACCTCACCCAATCTGAGACCCAGGGGCCAGGGAGTTTCCAATCTCGAAAATTTGGATTCTTGGATGTTGTCCAATGAATCTGGTCCGCTACCTGACTCTAGGTTCAGGGCTTGAGTGACATCTTCCCGTGCGCGGGTATCCGGCTTGGAGGGCTCGGGAATCCAGACATAGCTAGTCCTTAAGATAGATGAAGGGTCGCCGCATTGTTCCTCCACCACTGCAACGTGATGGGTGACCTGGGGAGAATTAATCTCTCTTAGATCGGGTTTAGGCCCAATCTTATCGTAGTCTGTAGCGACTCCTAGGGCGGCGATGCGATCCAAGAGCTCGTTTAGGGAAGATAGCTCCATTGGATCTAGCTGCTCGGCGAGTTCCAAGTTGACGTGAAGATTGAATTTGATGACCCGAGAAGTCATCGTCGGTGCAGCGGCCGAACAGGCGGTCATAAGAAAACCACCTAGCCGGAGAGTTTGGCCGACAGCCAAAGCTCCCTTAGCAACAGTGTCGTCTTTAAAGACGGGACGAGGCATCCTTCCTGATGGCGATGGCACAGTGGAACTCTCAATGAAAGCACCAATGTCGGTGTCAAAACCGGCGGATCTCGGGTAGGGGGTCCCGAACTGTGCGCCTAGGCGGATGGTAACAGGAGACAATGGACACAATGTTTTTACCCAGGTTCGGGCCCTCTCGGTGGAGGTAAAACCCTACTCCTGCTTGATTAATATTGATCATATGGGTAGTACAAGAGTAGATCTACCATGAGATCATAGAGGCTAAACCCTAGAAGCTAGCCTATGGTATAATTGTTGTTCTGCCCTACGGACTAAACCCCTCCGGTTTATATAGACACCGAAGAGGGCTAGGGTTACACAGAGTCAGTTACAATAGAAGGAGATCTACATATCCGTATTGCCAAGCTTGCCTTCCACGCCAAGGAAAGTCCCATCCGGACATGGGACGAAGTCTTCAATCTTGTATCTTCATAGTCCAAGAGTCCGGCCAAAGGTTATAATCCGGCTATCCGGACACCCCCTAATCCAGGACTCCCTCAGAAACTGTCGGATTTTGGGTTCCGCTAGACCCTTAAGGTTCGAACTCTGGGGTGCGCGCGGAGATTACGCCCTCTACCTCTCCGTCTCGCAAAGATCTAAACTACTAAAGAACAACACAAGAGACACAGAGTTTATACTGGTTCGGGCCACCGACGCGGTGTACTACCCTACTCCAGTGTGGTGTGGTGGATTGCCTCTTGGGCTGATGATGATGAACACTACAAGGTAGAACAGCCTCGCGAGGGTCTGTTCTTGGTCTGGGGGATGAACTACTAGGAGGAGTTCAATCGCCCTTCTCTCTCTCTCTCCTACTAATTCCTTGCTTGCCCAGGTCCTGGATTGCCCGATTCTTCCCCCCTCTCTCTGGGGGTGGCCAGTCCTATTTATAGGCAAAGGCCCTGGGCCTCTTCCCAAATATTGAGCGGGAAGGGCGCCAACAATTGGCCATTTTGAAGGGGAACATCTGGTACACTTATCCTGATTAAAGTTGGTCCTCGCCTGCCAAAGGCTCTGTGGTGATGCCGTCCTGGGCTCCACGATGACCTCCTCCCCTCCGTTGGACTGGTCTTGGTCTCGTTGCACCAAAATGGATGCCTTTGCTTGATCCTCCCGCCTGCGCTTGCTCCCTTTGCACCAAAGAGGAAAGGGAGGATATTGCGCGGGCTGGCGCCCGCCTGGCGCCTTTGGTCATCATGGCTTGCGTCATGGGCACCTCATGAGGTACCCCGCCTTGATCTCTCCGCCTCCTCGTGAGCCAGCCTGATGAGGCTGCGCCTAAGGAAGCTCCGCGTCGTCCGCCCCGCGAGGCTTGGCCCCTCGCGAGGGTCTTGGGTCTTGTGTTGATGAAGATGGGTCGTGCTGGGCCCCCTTTGAGACACACGCCGCAGGCCGCAGGCAGGCAAGTCTGGGGACCTCCATTCCCAGAACGCCGACAGTAGCCCCCGGGCCCAAGGCGTGCCCGGACTTGGCCGTGCTGAAAGGCAAAAGGGCGAGGGCGAAGCGCCATGGGCCCTAACAGCCTGCGGCCTTGGGCACCGCGTGGTGGTTGATTGGACGTGGGCGACACTGTTCCCCCACGCCTCCTTATTTTGCACCCTGCTTGGCGGACTCGTAGTTGTACACAACCGCTCCCCTTCCTGCTGCTCGAGCGTCCTCTATTCTTCCTTCCCTCGAATGCCAGCTCATGCCTCCAATCCAATCTCGAATCTTCCCCCTCCTTCCCATCTCCATGGCTCCGACGAAGAAGGAGAGAGGGAAGAAACCCATGCCTCCGTCTTGCCCGCCGCCATCGGTGGCCCCTGCCGTCGGCCGGTCGATCATACTCAATCGAGAGTGCCTGGGCAAGGTCAGCTCGGCTCTGGCTACCATCTTCAACAAGTGTGGGAGGACGACGGCCTGGCCTACGTCTCAATTCCCCAATGACATGATAATCACCGAGGTCCATTATTTTGCTGATGCCCTGTGGGCGGGCCTGGTTCCCCCCTTTTCCGATTTCTTCAAGGTCGTTCTTTCCCATTACCAGATCCATATGATGCATCTGGGTCCTGAATCCATCACCCTTCTTTCGGTCTTTGCTTTTGTTTGCGAGGCAATGATGGGCATCCCCCTTCTGTTGCCTTGCTGCACCACTTCTTCTCTCTGCGCCTTGCCGACCCCATCTAATTCTCGGCGTGTGCGAACTTCGTCGCCGCGCCTGAGACTACGGCCTCAGGGATCAACTTCGAGCTTCCTTCGCCTTCGGCTGGGTTCCGCGAGCGGTGGTTGTATGTTGATGTCGGGGTGCCCAGCCCCCTGCTGTCGAAACCAACCTCGCCCGCTGTCCCTAATTCAGGCTGGGGCCAGGAGGCGCTCGAGAGCCCCCGGCTCGCCTTCGTCTGGCGCCGCTTCGGGTTCTTGAAATCGATTGGCGTGACAGCGCCCAAGATAGTGAAGGAGTTCCTGTTGCATCGCATTGCCCCTCTCCAATGCCACTCCTGCCGGATGTGGGCTTTCAGTGGTCGCGGTGATCGCATGCGGCTCCAAGAAGAGGACCTGACGCCTGAGGTGCTGAGGACAGTGCTCTTGATCCTGACTGGCGACCCCAACCCGGGTAGCATCCAGCAGGGAGGCGCCCTGCTGTACCTCTGCCAGAACAGGGATGATTTTGTGAAGCAGATGCCTATCTTTGATGAATGGGGGCTGCGCCCTGCTGGCCTCCAGGGGCCTCGCGAGAACCCAGTGGTGGCGACTGCCCTTCCAGTCGGCCTAGGCGACTCTTCCTCAAGTGGTGGAGCAGGGAGGCATGAGGCGCCAGAGGCCGAGGGGGATTCTGATGAGGTGGGACCGCCGGGTGATGCTCTCGAAGGAGCAGCTCCCGGGACCCGTGCCACTGAGGCTGAGGGCGGCAAGCAGCTGCTCCCTACGCCTGGGGCTGAGGCTCCTGAGGCCCCAGCCGCGACTTCTGGCGAGGCGATTGGCAGCACGCGTCAAGCAGGCTCCCCTGACGCGGATCGCCTCGACGCTCCGTCTTCGTCGCAGGTTGATCCTTGCGCTCTTCTCTTAGGCCGCTTCCGCGTGGACTTTGAGGCCCTCCGGAGGAAAAAGGGAGGCCATGGGTGATGACTTCCCTTGTTGCCTGCTGAAGCGCAGGAAGTACTTCGCCACTGATGAGTAAGTCTTCTCCTTTTCTAGCTCCCGACCTTATTGTTGTTTTTACTGACCCTTGCTCTGCAGGCCCCTTCCGACCGAGCCCGCGGAAGTAGCTGAGGTGCCGCCTCCTTTGTCTTCACCTCCTCCACCGTCCCCAAGTGCTCCGAGCAGCGCTGCTTTTGTGGTGAGGGCGATCGAAGGGGCGAACCGTCCTGAGGCGCACTGCGGCCCTTCACTCCCCGCAATCTTCCTTCGCGGGCCCTCTCGTGGCATAGCCAGCCTGCCGTGGGCTTCTCGTCTTGTCACAGCCCTAGAGTTTGCTTGTAACTTGTGGCATTGCATCTATGCATCATGTTTAAATTTCATGAACTTGAAATGGGGATTGATCCAAACCCTAGCACCAGATCAAATCAAACTAGGTCCAAATAAAATATATTCTCAATGACCCAGAATGCCCTTTGGAAATGTTAATGGCTTCTAATAAAGGTGAAAACCTCTGCCAAAAATGGTGAACATATTTATAGGTCATTCCTGGATTTTTGAGTTAAATCTTAAAGTATTTGAATTTGGGCATTAAAACACTATAAATAATTTAAATGCTCAAATAATGCTGAAATTAAATGTGGACCACTGGAATAATCCATAGAGTGTCCACAAATTATTGCAGCATTTTACGAAGTG
This sequence comes from Aegilops umbellulata, assembly GCA_032464435.1. Classification (NCBI taxonomy): domain Eukaryota; kingdom Viridiplantae; phylum Streptophyta; class Magnoliopsida; order Poales; family Poaceae; genus Aegilops; species Aegilops umbellulata. The sequence continues at coordinate 212,130,773 of CP136058.1, forward strand.
CTTTAGCATTTTTAATAAAGCCAAACAGTTGCAGAAAAATTAGAAAACATAAATAAGAGAGAGAGAGAGAGAGAGAGAGAGAGAGAGAGAGAGAGAAGGACTACCTGGCCCACCTACCTGTAGCCGGCCCAGCTCGCAAGCCCAGCCCATCTCCACCTCCCCTGTCGTCTTCCTCCTCTTGCCAGGAGGACGAAGGGCGTGTGGCCACCGCTCGCGAGCACGCGCCTCGCCAGCTCCTGCTTGCCGCCGACGCCCTGGACGCCTCCCGTGACGCCACGCAGCCCTCTCGACCCTCTCTCACTCTTCCCCGACCTCGTCCCCTCCTCTGTCCCGCTCCTCTCTCCACCGAACGGAGCCGTCGCCACTGACGCCGTTCGCCGCGGCCACAGCCACCTCGTCGCCCCTTCGACGTGCCCATGGGCTCCGTGCCGTCGTCCTCGTAACCTCCACCGAGCCAAGCAAGCCGGGAAGCACCGCAGCGATGCCATCGTCATCATCCACACCGACGGGCGCCCGAGATCGTCGTTGTCAATCCATCGCCTCCGACGCTTCCCCGAGCATGCTGGGTTTCTCTGCGAGTCCTTTGTGAGCTCCTCTCCAATCCCCCCCTGTTCCCTTCCTCCAGCGCGTCCTCTAACACCGATTCCACCATGGCCGAAGCTCGTCGCCGCCGCGCCATGTTGCCGTCGTGGCTATAGCCACTGGAGCTCCCACCCGGGTACACCATCGTGCTCAGAACGTCTCCACGAGCCTGTTGCATGCTGCAGCTTGCCTTTCCGTGCCCCCTAGTGGTCGCCCGTGTCTCACCCGAGCTCCGGCCGCTGCATAGCTCGTCGCCGGTGCCTCTGTCGGCCGCCCCAGCTCCAGCTGCCACCACCACTGGATGTGCCCCACCGCCAGCTCTCCGTAGCCGCAAACCGCGCATGAAATGGTCCTCTGTAGCGCGAGCCTCCACCGCGAGATGTGGTCGCCGGCGCCTAATCCGGCGACGCTGACGTGGCGGCGCAATTAGTGCTAATCTTGCGGGCCCCATGTGTCAGCAATGCCTTTGGACAAGTCAGCGTTGACCAGGCCCACTTGTCTGTGACCGTAGGCAGCACTGGCTCACTGACCGGCGGGCCCCATGCGTCAGGTTTGACCTGGACCGGGTCTGTTGACCTGCTGAGGTCAGCATGACGCAATGCTGACGCAGTAATTGTTTTCTGGATTTAAAATAATTCAGGAAATTCCAGAAAATGATCTAAATTTCAATAATTCATAGTAATTCAACCGTAACTCCAAATCAAACAAATTATATATGAAAAATGATCAGAAAAATCCAATCTATCCATATGTACCATTTTCAATCATGTTAGAACACTTTAACCTTGCTGTTTAGGTGAAACAAGGTAAAGCACTAATATGACCTCTTGAAAAGGGTTTGCATTTGAATCTTTGGTTCAAATGGACTCATCTCAATCTGTTCTAGCTTGCATTAGCCCAAAACACATTCATATTGCCATGTCATAGCATGCATCATATTGTGCATTGCATTGATCGTGTTTCTTCTCTGTTGCCAGTATTTGTTCCCTCTCGACAGACGTGGTTTCGACGATGAGATCGATGACACTGATGAAGAGCTATATTATCTTCAGAAGTGCCAGGCAAGCAAAAACCCCTTGTCTATTCCGATACAATCCTCCTCTCTTTTACTGCATTAGGACAACAACGATTCATCTGTTACTTGCTGCGGTAGTTGAACCCCTTATCCTCTGCATGACTTGTCATTGCCACAGTAAATAGATGAAACCCACTAGCATGAGTAGGAGTTGATTGAGCCCCGATGTGCCTACTTATTCATGCTTGTTGTCATGCCTGCTATTGTTTAGAGTTGTGTCAGATTCATCGGGGATGATTTGGAAAGTTGTGAACATATCCTACTGTGGGTGAGCTAAGTGTGTGAATACAATTTGGTAAAGGTAGCGGTGAGAGGCCATGTAGGAGTAGATGGTGGGTTGTCTCATTGAAGCCGTCCTCAGGAACTGAGTTCTGTGTTTGTGATCCATGAAACAGTTACTACCACGCATTGGGCCCGAAACCAATGGACTCTCTCGGCTTCTTAATCACCCTTGTCCTCTGTCCAGGAGTTGCAAGTAGTTTTTGGTGTTTGTAGTATGCTGGGGGCCGCACGCAGCGCTGACCGTCGGGGTGGGTTGTGTTGCGGTAGGCACGTGGCACGGTGTACCGGGCGCCCGTTTGGTGTCTCGGGAACCCTGCTCACATCGTTCGGGGCCGTATGTGGAAACCTCGGCCGGACTCCCTGCGGATGGAGCCTGAATAGGCGATAAACCTGGACTAGCGACTTGAGTGTTTAGGTAGGCCGTGGCCGACACCCTCGTTGGGCTTCCGCTTGAAGGTTGCCGAGTACATGTCGTGTAAACGGCGGTAAGTGGTGAGAGCGTGTGTGAAGAAGTACACCCCTGCAGGGTTAACATCATCTATTCGAATAGCCGTGTCCGCGGTAATGGACTTCTGGGTTGCCTATAACAGTTCATAGACAAGTGAAAGTGGATACTCTAAAATGCGCAAGATAAGCGTGAGTGCTATGGATGGCGTTCTCGTAGGAAGGCGGGAGCGGATCCATAGTGGTGTATTGATATGGTGAATATGTGGACTCGTGTACGCCACCTCAAAAGAGTTGCCCGCAGTCGTAGTTCAGGATAGCCACCAAGTCAAAGCTGGCTTGCTGCAGTTAAACTCCACTACCCCTTTGTTGATACCGTTGCATTTGTAGCTAGTTCTGATGTAAGTCTTGCTGGGTACATTTGTACTCACGTTTGCCTATTTTATGTTTTTGCAGAGAGACTTCAGTCTCGCTAGTAGTACCGCTCGGACTTCGACGTTTAGCTTGATACCTCAGCTATGATCTTGTGCCCTCGGCAGGATCTGGTAGATAGTCAGGCTTCTCAGCCTTTTTCATTTGTAGATGTCTGTACTCAAACATGTTAAGCTTCCGCATGTGCTTTGACTTGTATGCTCTGAATGTTGGGTCATGAGACCCATGTTTGTAATATCTCGCTCCTCGGAGCCTAATGAATAAATACTTTGAGTCGTAGATTTATGTTGTGATGCCATGTTGTATTTACTCATATCGGGCATATTGTGTGTATGATTGAAATGCTAGGTATGAGTGGGATCCGACTATCTAGTTGTTTATCCTTGGCAGCCTATCATATGGGGAAATGTAGTCCAGTGCTTCTGAGCGATAGTAGTCCGCTATAGCCCGGATCACCAGAGTCCTGCTAGCCCAGCACTACTGCTCGGAACACTTGACTGGCCGGCATGTGATTCACGTCGTTCCTGTGTTTGTCCCTTCGGGGAAATGTCACGCGGTGTTATCCGGAGTCCTGTCTAGCCTGCTACAGCCCGGGTTACCGGAGTCCTGTTAGCCCAGTGCTACAGCCCGGATTTATACGTTGTTGACCGACATGCTCGATGTGATTCATGTATGCCTGTCCTCATGGATTAGTGCCGCCTTGGGTTCATGACTAGCCATGTCGGCCCGGGTTCTTTGTCATATGGATGCTAGCGACACTATCATATATGTGAGCCAAAAGACGCAAACGGTCCCGGGCCAGGTAAGGTGGCACCCGTGGGAATACCGTGCGTGAGGCCGCAAAGTGATATGATGTGTTACATGCTAGATCGGTGTGACTTAGGATCGGGGTCCTGACAGCGTTGGTATCAGAGCCTGACTGCCTGTAGGATTACCAAGCCAGACTGGTCGAAGTTGTGTCTATAAATGCTTTAGTTATGTAAGGGAATTGATTGTGGAAGGGAACGTAAGGCTCTTTTTACTCCTTATACCTTATGCCTTCTGATCTGAGTGAGCCTCTTCTCTTCTACGGGGGTTAAGAACTAGGCTTCTCTTCTATCTCTCAGGATAACGTGTTACTAAACCGTAATTGCCTAAGATTGATGAGTTCAAGCCTCTGCTCAGTCTCAACTACTTCCATGTGTTCTTAGTTGATCTCGGAACCTTGATACAATGTTGTTAAGTGGTTATGCCACCATTTTGCATGATGTCTCAAATCATTTTGCGCATTTAAAGCCGTTATGCTGTCCGAGTCATCCCAGGTGTCTAAATAGTCTGATGCATTTGCAAATCCCTTCTTTCCGTTCCCAATGTTTCTCTGGGCCAGTTTAACCACACTAATCGGTGAGCTGAGGTACTCTGTTGCCTCGACATATAGGTTGGAGCTATTATTATGACCCTAGGTGTCTTAGAGGATCGCCTAGTAAGTTAGCAATGCCTTGTATCCCCAGTGTGATGATTCTGGCCACCATTCTCGAAAGCATCCCGTGATGCCATTTAGTTAGTAGGCATTCTACTCCTGGGTTCTTGAACCGAGATTCACCCTACTTCATGTTGTTAGTATTTGCTAGTTCCTTTAAGATATTAGTAACCTTTGCAATAGTCCTCGAGGTTCGTGGTATTTCCTTCTTCCAAATACTATGAACCGCTTATGGCAGAAGTTCTTTGAACCAAAAGATCACAACCAGAGTGCTCTTGATGAGTTCTCCATTCTGCATTGTGAATCTGCCAGACCTACCTTTCTGCATGGGTTGTCCGGAAGAAATGTTGAGCTTTGCTCGACATACTAATCTATGCATCCACAACTCTGAAAGTTATATGTTCCTTGAGTTGACCCTCCTCAGCTGTATTCCGACCCTAGTCTATCAATTGATAGTCAGGAATAGTTGTGCATACGTGTTCGTCGATGCCTATTATTCTTGTGGTCCGTCAAGCCATTCTATTCCGGAATGACTAGGAGAAACAAACACCAGTACCTTATCCATTTCTAGGATTGGTTCAAAGCAGTTGTATTCCGTGGATCAAAATGCCAATCCAGCTTTTGCTCTGCTCTACCTTGGAGTGTTACCATCTTTATGTCAAGAGTGTCATGAGAATTGCACTACCTCTTATGAGTTCTTGACGCAGTAATACTTCTTGCCAGCATTGTTCATTCCTCGGTTCCGTGTTGTCACAACCGAAATGCCGACAAGTGAACCATGATGTGTGAAATCAATACTCCTAGCAACCATGTTGCTTGGTAGTTAATGGACAATATTCTCATTCCTAGCGTGTTGGTTATTAAATCACCATCCTAGGACTGATCGTGCTACCTAGTCCATTGTTGTTGGTGCACCCTTCGATCGATGAGTTAGGATAGTGTCAATCCTTTCTTATTTGATCATATCGTCTTGCCCTAAAAAGCAAGATTGATCTCGAGCTTAGTAACCTGTCGGTGGTTCGTGATGTTCCGAATATCTTCTCGGAAGTATTACCAGGTTGTCACCTGACCGCTATGTTGAGTTCGTGATCATGTTGGTTTTCCTCCAAACCACCCCTTCTCCAAGAATCTGTGTTGGACATCCTTGAGCTAGTTGGTTAAGCCAAACAACAACTTGGAGAGTTGGAAGATAAAAGCTTGTTTGACTTAGCTCATGTTAAGGGATATCCTTGTGTGTGTGTGTGTTGAAGAAAGATGATATCTTCACCAATTGGTCCTCGTGATCAGTTGTTGGATCTATTGCCTTGTCCAAACTTTGACTTGAGTGTGGGCAATCGTCAAGTCAAATCAGAACCAGCGATGTTCGTAATGTTGTTTTACTGGTGGTTGATCCCTCGAGCATACACCATTACCTCTTCTGGTCTGACCAATGCTATCACCGTGTTTACATGATGGTGGAAATCCAGTGATATGGAAATTCCGATGAGTTGCTGTTGAGCCCATCAGCAGCATTTTGTCTCCCCCATGATTCATGTTGAATATCAACCAAGTGTTGGAAACTTTGTAAGCAATGCCTTCGTGTTCCGCTCATGAAGCATATGCTTGGATGGAAGAAGTGACTTCCTCGAATTCACGTGCATTATGTGTAAGTTGCCGCCATGAATTTGAGAAAGGTTTGTTTTGTTTCCCTTGGAATCATCCCAAATCAGTCATGCATACGTGCGAAGTATTCTATGGTTTGGTAGATTAATTACCTCCACTCCATATGTGTCCCTAGCACACCAAGCCACTGATTGATTTGTTCAAAGAAAAGAAGTTCATGCGCTAATCCTGAAGGGCCCGGACGGATATGCACAAGACTTGTTATCTCAATTATGGTTCCCAATCAGAACTCGGTAGTGTTTTATTGCAAGACTACCATGTGATCATGCTTGTCTAGGACAGCGTGTTCACATGTGTGTAGCAGAACCCGCTCATGTTTTGGAGCATACTATCGTAGTTCATCCCCCGAGAATCTCGCAACGTCATCTCGTCGATTTGTGTTGCAAACTTTCATTTCTCTTTCTGGGCTTGATGAGTCTGGAATGTCCTGACACCAACCAGATCTGAATCTCAGGCAGATATGATGGTTGGAACATTCCCAACATTTGCATTTTGTTCCCAGCTTGCACCGCCTTGTGCCAATCTCCCTTGGACTGCCCTTCTCAGCAATTGTTGTTCAGGATCATCTTCAGAAGTGGTCTTACCATGGGTCCCATCCATTTCCGATGATAAAGTAAAAAATCATCCATTGCGTTGTCTTCAACAAGGTAGTCCACATCATCCATCCTAGCCCGAGTATGCCTTTTTCTTCGAGCTCTTTCAAACGAGCAGTTGTAAATTGCCTTAGGCTAGTAGGAAGAGCTTCAGTGATTTATGGATCAAAAGTAATTCTTTTTGCCACTTAAGGGAATATTTCTGCGAGTAACCTTCCTTAAGGTGTCTCGTTGTGGTATCATGGCAACCCAACTCCTCGCTACGTTGACACCGTTCACCACCCTCTTAGATGTCGCTATGTCTCGTTCTGTGAGTTGATCGTCGGTTGCTCGATCTTCGAGAAGATCGATTCTTCGAGAGTTTCTTTTCTTCCCGTTATCATGTTGGATGGAGTTCTCAGAGCAAGACATCGAGGCAAAGATGGTGATCGTGTCAACGTTCCTATGATGTGCAACCTGGATCGTGAAGACCGTGTTAGCTCGTGCTCCCTCTATTTTCTTAAGTCACATCTTGAATCTCGGGACGAGATTCTTGTGTAGTGGGGGTCAGTTGTCACAGCCCTAGAGTTTGCTTATAACTTGTGGCATTGCATCTATGCATCATGTTTAAATTTCATGGTACTTGAAATGGGGATTGATCCAAACCCTAGCACCAGATCAAATCAAACTAGGTCCAAATAAAATATATTCTCAATGACCCAGAATGCCCTTTGGAAATGTTCATGGCTTCTAATAAAGGTGAAAACCTCCGCCAAAAATGGTGAACATATTTATAGGTCATTCCTGGATTTTTGAGTTAAATCTTAAAGTATTTGAATTTGGGCATTAAAACACTATAAATAATTTAAATGCTCAAATAATGCTGAAATTAAATGTGGACCACTGGAATAATCCATAGAGTGTCCACAAATTATTGCAGCATTTTACGAAGTGCTTTAGCATTTTTAATAAAGCCAAATAGTTGCAGAAAAATTAGAAAACATAAATAAGAGAGAGAGAGAGAGAGAGAGAGAGAGAAGGACTACCTGGCCCACCTACTTGTAGCCGGTCCAGCTCGCAAGCCCAGCCCATCTCCACCTCCCCTGTCGTCTTCCTCCTCTTGCCAGGAGGACGAAGGGCGCGTGGCCACCGCTCGCGAGCACGTGCCTCGCCAGCTCCTGCTTGCCGCCAACGCCCTGGATGCCTCCCGTGGTGCCATGCAGCCCTCTCTACCCTCTCTCACTCTTCCCCGACCTCGTCCCCTCCTCTGTCCCGCTCCTCTCTTCACCGAACAGAGCCGTCGCCACCGACGCTGTTCGCAGCGGCCACAGCCACCTCGTCGCCCCTTCGACGTGCCCATGAGCTCCGTGCCGTCGTCCTCATAACCTCCACCGAGCCAAGCAAGCTGGGAAGCACCGCAGCGATGCCATCGTCGTCATCCACACCGACGGGCGCCCGAGATCACCGTTGTCAATCCGTCGCCTCCGACGCTTCCCCAAGCACGCTGGGTTTCTCTGCGAGTCCTCTGTGAGCTCCTCTCCAATCCCCCCCTATTCCCTTCCTCCAGCGCGTCCTCTAACACCGATTCCGCCATGGCCGAAGCTCGCCGCTGCCACGCCATGTTGCCGTCGTGGCTATAGCCACTGGAGCTCCAACCCGGGTACACCATCGTGCTCAGAACGTCTCCACGAGCCCGTTGCATGCCGCAGCTCGCCTTTCCGTGCCCCCTAGTGGTCGCCCGTGTCTCACCCGAGCTCCGGCCGCCGCATAGCTCGTCGCCGGTGCCTCTGTAGGCCGCCCCAGCTCCAGCTGCCACCACCACTGGATGCGCCCCACCGCCAGCTCACCGTAGCCGCAAACCGCGCACGAAATGGTCCTCTGTAGCGCGAGCCCGATCAACTCTGGCGAGCCACCGCTGCGAGATGTGGTCGCCGGCGCCTAATCCGGCGACGCTGACGTGGCGGCGCAATTAGTGCTAATCTTGCGGGCCCCATGTGTCAGCATTGCCTTTGGACAAGTCAGCGTTGACCAGGCCCACCTGTCTGTGACCGTAGGCAGCATTGGCTCACTGACCGGCGGGCCCCACGCATTAGGTTTGACCTGGACCGGGTCTGTTGACCTGCTGAGGTCAGCATGACGCAATGCTGACGCAGTAATTGTTTTCTGGATTTAAAATAATTCAGGAAATTCCAGAAAATGATCTAAACTTCAAAAATTCATAGTAATTCAACGGTAACTCCAAATCAAACAAATTATATATGAAAAATGATCAGAAAAATCCAATCTATCCATATGTACCATTTTCGTGCATGTTAGAATACTTTAACCTTGCTGTTTAGGTGAAACAAGGTAAAGCACTAATATGACCTCTTAAAAAGGGTTTGCATTTGAATATTTGGTTCAAATGGACTCATCTCAATCTGTTCTAGCTTGCATTAGCCCAAAACACATTCATATTGCCATGTCATAGCATGCATCATATTGTGCATTGCATTGATCGTGTTTCTTCTCTGTTGCCGGTATTTGTTCCCTCTCGACAGACATGGTTTCGATGATGAGATCGATGACACTGATGAAGAGCTATATTATCTTCAGAAGTGCCAGGCAAGCAAAACCCCCTTGTTCATTCCGATACAATCCCACTCTCTCGCTCCTGCTCTCTTTTACTGCATTAGGACAACAACGATTCATCTGTTACTTGCTGCGGTAGTTGAACCCCTTATCCTCTGCATGACCTGTCATTTCCACAGTAAATAGATGAAACCCACTAGCATGAGTAGGAGTTGATTGAGCCCTAATGTGCCTACTCATTCATGCTTGTTGTCATGCCTGCTATTGCTTAGAATTGTGTCATGTCTGATTCATCGAGCATGAGTTGGAAAGCTGTGAACATATCCTACTGTGTGTGAGCTAAGTGTGTGAATACGATTTGGTAAAGGTAGCGGTGAGAGGCCATGTAGGAGTACATGGTGGGTTGTCTCATTGAAGCCGTCCTCAGGAACTGAGTTCTGTGTTTGTGATCCATGAAACAGTTACTACCACGCATTGGGCCCGAAACCAATGGACCCTCTCGGCTTCTTAATCACCCTTGTCCTCTGTCTAGGAGTTGCAAGTAGTTTCTGGTGTTTGTAGTATGCTGGGGGCCGCACGCAGCGCTGACCGTCGGGGTAGGTTGTGTTGCGGTATGCACGTGGCATGGTGTACCGGGCGCCCGTTTGGTGTCTCGGGAACCCTGCTCACATCATTCGGGGCCGTATGTGGAAATCTCGGCCGGACTCCCTGCGGATGGAACCTGAATAGGCGATAAACCTAGACTAGAGACTTGAGTGTTTAGGTAGGCCATGGCCGACACCCTCGTTGGGCTTCCGCTTGAAGGTTGTCGAGTACATGTTGTGTAAACGGCGGTAAGTGGTGAGAGCGTGTGTGAAGAAGTACACCCCTGCAGGGTTAACATCATCTATTCGAATAGCCGTGTCCGCGGTAATGGACTTCTGGGTTGCCTATAACAGTTCATAGACAAGTGAAAGTGGTTCTCTAAAATGCGCAAGATAAGCGTGAGTGCTATGGATGGCGTTCTCGTAGGAAGACGGGAGCGGATCCATAGTGGTGTATTGATATGGTGAATATGTGGACTCGTGTGCGCCACCTCAAAAGAGTTGCTCGCAGTCGTAGTTCAGGATAGCCACCGAGTCAAAGCTGGCTTGCTGCAGTTAAACTCCACTACCCCTTTGTTGATACCGTTGCATTTGTAGCTAGTTCTGATGTAAGTCTTGCTGGGTACATTTGTACTCACGTTTGCCTATTTTATGTTTTTGCAGAGAGACTTCAGTCTCGCTAGTAGTACCGCTCGGACTTCGACGTTTAGCTTGATACCTCAGCTATGATCTTGTGCCCTCGGCAGGATCTGGTAGATAGTCAGGCTTCTCAGCCTTTTTCATTTGTAGATATTTGTACTCAGACATGTTAAGCTTCCGCATGTGCTTTGACTTGTATGCTCTGAATGCTGGGTCATGAGACCCATGTTTGTAATATCTCGCTCCTCGGAGCCTAATGAATAAATACTTTGAGTCGTAGAGTTATGTTGTGATGCCATGTTGTATTTACTCATATCGGGCATATTGTGTGTATGATTGAAATGCTTGGTATGAGTGGGATCCGACTATCTAGTTTTTTATCCTTGGCAGCCTATCATATGGGGAAATTTAGTCCAGTGCTTCTGAGCGATAGTAGTCCGCTACAGCCCGGATCACCGGAGTCCTGCTAGCCCAGCACTACTTCTCGGAACACTTGACTGGCCGGCATGTGATTCACGTCGTTCCTGTGTCTTTCCCTTCGGGAAATGTCATGCGGTGTTATCCGGAGTCCTGTCTAGCCTGCTACAGCCCGGGTTACTGGAGTCCTGTTAGCCCAGTGCTACAGCCCGGATTTATACGTTGTTGACCGACATGCTCGATGTGATTCATGTATGCCTGTCCTCATGGGTTAGTGCCGCCTTGGGTTCACGACTAGCCATGTCGGCCCGGGTTCTTTGTCATATGGATGCTAGCGACACTATCATATACGTGAGCCAAAAGACGCAAACGGTCCCGGGCCAGGTAAGGTGGCACCCGTGGGAATACCGTGCGTGAGGCCGCAAAGTGATATGATGTGTTACATGCTAGATCGGTGTGACTTAGGATCGGGGTCCTGACACGTCTGGTCATAGACTGTGACTGGCTGAGGCGCCCCCTGCACCCTTCATCTGGAGACGGGCTGGCTCCTAGCCGGGCTTCTGGCGCGGCGCGCCCGGCCATCGCGAGGGTGTCAGCCCCCAGCCCCCTGCCCGGAGGGGGAACGATGATTTGTGGCCCCCGGCGCTTGCTTGGGGCAGATGATGGTGTGGAAGACGTGCTCGAGCGCGCCCGGGAGCGCCGCGATCGCCGCCAAGGATTCCATCGAAGGGCGACTGACGCGGTGAACCTGCTTGGGGAGGAACTTGCTGATGAAGACGCGTGCCTCGAGGCCGTCGTTGATGATGAAGAGGCGAAGGCGTCGTTGGAGGATGCTCGGGAGGCCCGATATCAGGCCGCTGTGGAGGCCCAGGAAGCCAACCGAGGACGGGAAGCGGCGGAGGACCGGGCTCGGGAGCTCCTGGCCTGGTGCCACTCACTGGAGGAGCAAGTGGAGCTGCGCGAGGCGACCCTCGCGTCGATGAAGGTGGCCTCTGGCGACCCAGCTGAGCTCCAGAAGCGTGAAGAGGCGTTGACGCTGGAAGCCGCCGAACGCACCCGTGAGTACGAGAGGCTGGAGACGAGGGAGCGCTTGGTGACGCGGGCGGAGGACGATGTCGCCGCACGGGAAGCCCGTGTCCTGGAGGATGTTGGACGTCGGGTGGCGATGGCGCGCTTGGACCTTGAGCGCGAGTTCGAGGGGAAGCTGGGGTTGATCCGGGCCGAGGCTGAAGGTAGGACTGCTGCCCTGAGGGCCAAGCTGGAGGAGGCGACGCGGCGGGCCGATGCTTCTCGGGCCGCCCTTGAGGTAGTGCAAGGGGAGTCAGCCACCTCCCAGGCCAAGGTGCTCCGTCTTCGCCAGCGGGTGGAGAAGGCTGAGGTCGTCGCGCTCCAGAACGCGGATGAGATACGCCAGCGGCAGGTCCTGGAGCATGTGCACGGCCCTATGCTTGCCACGCTCCGGGAGAGAGCCAACACCGCCTAGGGCAACATCTGCGAGGCGGCCGTTGGCGAGCCGCGCACAATCAACTATGCCGGCAACCATCAATTCTTCACCACCGTGGTGACGTAGCTGGAGGTGCGATCGGTCAGGGCCGACTGGTTGGTGGAGGAGAGGAGCCGCGCCCTACTCGGGCGTGCCTTTTCCCGTGTCTTCAGCCATCTCCGGAACATGGACCCCCACTTTGATTTCGACGCTGCCATCGCCCCAGATCCCCAGGCCGTCAGAGACGACCTGGCACACTGGGTGGAAGATAAGGTGGATGCCCTCGTCCGGGCCTTCGCTTCGGACAACGACGACGTGATCGTGGCCGCCGACGAGGGCGGTGTGGTGAACGGCCCTGTCACCGCCGGTGGCGATGCAGACAGCAATGGCGAGTTCAGCGACGCCAGCCACGGCTCGGGAGGTGCTTCCGAGGACACATTGGGGGATTTGTCCGACTGAGCATGTGTCGCTCCTGTTTTTTTCTTTACCCTGCATGAATAGAACTCAGGTTTTTGGCCTGATGGTCGAGAGAGCATTTTGGGAGGGGGAGCCCCACATGTAAAACCTGTGTTCATCGTACTAGTAGTTGTTATACTGCGCGAGCGCCCGCGCCTGGCAGTTGGTCGGTTTTACCTTTGTTTCGTGCAGGCCCTGAGGCAGCCTGTGGGAGGACGTGATGTCTTGGGTGTCCTCTAGTTGAATCCGTAGGATGTGATAGTGTCGCTGGCGGGGAGCTTCACAGGCGTTGGCCTTCTTCACAAGCTCCGGGCCTTTTCCCAAATGTGATGGCTTCACAGGCATTTGCCTTCTTCACAGGCTCTGGGCCTTTTCATGAACGCGGCGCCTTCACATGCAGTCGCCTTCTTCATAGGCTCCGGGCCTTTTCCCGAATGCGACAGCTTCACAGGCAGTCGCCTTCTTCACAGGCTCTGGGCCTTTTCCCAAACGCGACAGCTTCACAGGCAGTCGCCTTCTTCACAGGCTCTGGGCCTTTTCCTAAACGGACGACCTCCACAGGCACCGGAGGATCCTCCCGAGGGGGAGCGACAGCGGCAGTTTGGGTTGCGCGCGAGCTAGGCCTGACCCGACTTGCGAGGGGCTCGCGAGGGGAGGCAGCTTTGATGAAGTGGTAACCAGAACGCAAGAAATGGCTCGAACGAGACTAAGCACCCCTTCCCCGAAAACACGCAAATCTCAAATTCGAAACCAACTTAAATCCAACGGGGGAAAAGTTACAACCAAAGGAAAAGGCAATGAAAGCAGACAAAAGGCCGCGTCCGGCACCTAATCTAGTCTTGGACGTCTTCTCACCAGCGCGAAGCTAAGTGTTGTCCACTGGGCGTGGGAGGGAGCCCTAGGGCTTGAGGCCGGCACCCCTGAGACTCCGGGGCGTGTACAGCCCCACTCATTATTACGTGAGAGTGTCACGGGGCGGCGAACTTCACAGGCACTGGGCCTTCTTCACAGGTACCGGCCTTGCTTCATATCGCCAGACGAGGGCCCTGCCTTGCGCCACACTCTAGTGCCACCAACGACGACCGGAAACCAGGACGCCGCCGGTGGGCTAGAACGGTCGCCAGCGGTTCCCCTGACGACCACGGGTCCTCCGCCAGGGGCAGGCCCTTAGGCACCTCCCCGGCGGAGGGCCTACCTCCTGAGAATGCCTTGCTCCGAACACCGCGGTGGTGATGTCGGATCTCTGCCCCTCTCCTGCAGCCCCCTGCGCCCTCCTCCCGAGCGGTAGGAGACTGTGGGAGCGGGGTAGCTGCTCGCTGTGGCGACCTGCACTTCCTGCGATCCATGATTAGCATACGCCTGCTCCTGAGAAATTAGCGGTACTTGACAATCGTCGCACCCAGCGTGGCCTGCGGAACCGTCCCGGGGCTCCTGGAAGAGCTCAGCTTCTGGTATCTCGTCCCCCCAGCTCAGGCTGAGGAGCGAGCCTTGTTCACCCTCGTGAGCGTGTCCTTGGTCCATCATGTGGGGCACGTATTCTTCTGACGTCGTCATCCCGAAGGCTACGCCGTAGTGCTCCGTGTGCCATGCAGCTCTACTTGACGTGCCCACCGTGGGGTGGTAGAGCGGCTGCCCGCTGGGGCCGTGGGCCACGCCGAGTCCCTCTCTTTCACGCGCCGGGGGCGGGGGTAGCGCCACCGCCGGTCCGGCGCCGACAGCTTCACTGGCGTTGGAGTAGCCTTGAGGCCCGCGGGCACGCGCGGGGCCCCCGCGCGTGCCGCCCTGGGCTTGAGACGGGAGTTGGACGCAGAAGGGGTGAGCCCCCGAAGCGGCAAAGCCTAGGAGCTCGGCGACCCGCTCTAGTAGCACGTCGCGGCCGCCTTCCAGCAGCCTACACTGCAGCAGCTCTCGGGCCACCGTGAGCGCGGCCCTCAAGTTCGCCTGCTCCCGGCGGGTGTACGCTGTCGTGGTCGCGGCGTGATTGGAGACCCTTGCTGTCGACCATGCTTGTCGCGGTGTGAGGGTCGTTGAAGCCTGTCCGCGTCGCCCGCGGCCTGCAGCGCTCTGCCGACCACGAGCTGCCTAGGGCGCGGGGTCGCCCGAGGCGAGCGGCTCTGCGCAGGCGGGCCACGCCGCCCATGGATCTTGGTTGCCCGCCTGGTCGCCGGACATGGTGATGACGATGCGACGGGACGCGAAGTGGTAGAAGGGTGGATTCTGGCGCACCCCTACCTGGCACGCCAAATGTCGGATTTCGGGTTCCGGCAGACCCTTAAGGTTCGAACTCTGGGGTGTGCGCGGAGATTACGTCCTCTACCTCTCCGTCTCGCAAAGATCTAAACTACTAAAGAACAACACAAGAGACACAGAGTTTATACTGGTTCGGGCCACCGACGCGGTGTAATACCCTACTCCGGTGTGGTGTGGTGGATTGCCTCTTGGGCTGATGATGATGAACACTACAAGGTAGAACAGCCTCGCGAGGGTCTGTTCTTGGTCTGGGGGATGAACTGCTAGGAGGAGTTCAATCGCCCTTCTCTCTCTCTCTCCTACTGATTCCTTGCTTGCCCAGGTCCTGGATTACCCGGTTCTTTCCCCCTCTCTCTGGGGGTGGCTAGTCCTATTTATAGGCAAAGGCCCTAGGCCTCTTCCCAAATATTGAGCGGGAAGGGCGCCAACAATTGGCCATTTTGAAGGGGAACATCTGGTACACTTATCCTGACTAAAGTTGGTCCTCGCCTGCCAAAGGCTCCGTGGTGACGCCGTCCTGGGCTCCACGATGACCTCCTCCCCACTGTTGGACTGGTCTTGGTCTCGTTGCACCAAAATGGATGCCTTTGCTTGATCCTCCCGCCTGCGCTTGCTCCCTTTGCACCAAAGAGGAAAGGAAGGACACTGCGCGGGCTGGCGCCCGCCTGGCGCCTTTGGTCGTCATGGCTTGCATCATGGGCACCTCATGAGGTACCCCGCCTTGATTGCTCCGCCTCCTCGTGAGCCAACCAGATGAGGCTGCGCCTGAGGAAGCTCCGCGTCGTCCGCCCCGCGAGGCTTGGCCCCTCGCGAGGGTCTTGGGTCTTGTGTTGATGAAGATGGGTCGTGCTGGGCCCCCTTTGAGCCATGCCGCAGACCGCAGGCAGGCAAGTCTGGGTACCCCCGTTCCCAGAATGCCGACAGAAACCTTCTAACATGCCGGGTGTACGAGAGAAATCGCTGAGCACACCCTTAATGTGGATCCTAAATTTAAGCCAGTCAAGCAATTTCTTTCTCATTTCAATGAAGAACGACGTAAGGCTTTTGGAGAAGAGGTGGCCCGGCTCTTAGCAGCTGGATTTATCGTGGAGGTTTTTCACCCTGAGTGATTGGCTAACCCAGTGCTGGTGCTTAAGAAGAACGGTACTTGCGTATGTGTATTGACTACACAGATCTTAACAAAGCTTGTCCATCTGATCCATTTGCTCTCCCTCGTATTGACCAAATTATTGATGCCACAATGGCTTGTGAGAGCTTATGTTTCCTGGATGCGTATTCTGGTTATCATCAAATTAAGATGGCGGTTAAGGACCAAGAGAAGACATATTTTATCACCCCTTTTGGAGCCTTCTGTTATGTTTCTGTGCCTTTTGGGCTTAAAGGTGCTTAGATGACTTATCAACGCTATGTTCAGAATTGTTTTCATGATCAGATTGGGCGTAATGTGCATGCTTATGTGGATGATATTGTGGTCAAATCCAGAAAGAAGGAGACTCTCCTAGATGATATAAGGGAGACTTTTGACAATCCCCGGGTCCATAAGATGATGCTTAACCCGGCCAAGTGTGTTCTTGGTGTGCCTGTAGGCAAGCTGTTGGGTTTTCTGGTCTCCGAGAGGGGTATTGAATCTAACTCGGAGAAGATTAAGGCTCTCACTTCATTGGCTAAGCCGGCGTGTGTCAATGACGTACATCGTCTGGCGGGTCTTGTCGCCGCTTTAAGCCGGTTCATAAGCCTCCTGGGAGAGAAGTCAATTCCTTTATATCAGATGATGAAGAAGACAAATCATTTTGTCTGGAGTGACGCTGCTGATAAAGCGTTTGAGGCACTTAAAAAGCATTTAGCTGAGCCACCCGTCCTGGCTGCTCCTATGGAGGAGCCTTTGCTTTTGTATGTGGCGGCTAACAATAAGGTTGTCAGTGTGGCAATTGTTGTAGAGCGCAAATAGGCGGGTAAATAATACCCTGTTCAGCGGCCGGCTTATTATGTCAATGAAGTATTAATTGAGTTTAAACAGCGATACCCACATTGGCAAAAAAAATGTATATGGGGTGTTCATGGTGAGTCGCAAGATGAAGCATTATTTTTGGTCATCCTATTATTGTGGTCAGTTCTGCTCCCTTGGGAGACATTATTCAAAAAAGGGAGGCCACATGCCGGATTGATAAGTGGGCAATAGAACTTGGACCTCATGGTTTGAAATATGTGCCAAGAATAGCTATCAAATCTCAGGCTCTGGTGGATTTCATAAATGATTGGATGGAGTTGCAGATGCCTGAGGAGAAGCCTGATAACACATATTGGACGATTCACTTTGATGGGTCTAGGCAGTTAGAAGCCTCGGGGGCTAGAGTTATCTTCACTTCCCCACAAGGTGATAAATTTTGTTATGTTTTCAGGTTAATGATTCCTTGTACTAAAAGCACAGCCGAATATGAGGCTTTACTCCATGGCCTTCGGATGGCCAAAGAGATGAATTTAAGATGGGTAGGTGTTTTGGCGACTCACACCTTGTGGCTCAACAAGTTTCAGGCACATGGGATTCCCAAGACCCGCTCATGGCGGCTTATCGCCGGGCAGTTGATAATATTGCTGGTCACTTCAAGGGCTATCTGGTGGAGCACCTTGATCAAAGAAAGAATGAGGCGACTAATGCCTTGAGCTGGCTTGGGTCTTAACATAAGACGGTGCCTCCTAATGTGTTTCTTGATGTATTACATAATCCTTCAGTAAAGTTACCATCAGAAGAGGACCTTACTATTCCTGACCTGGAGTTGCAGTTGGTGGCAGCTCACCATGCTATTCCTGATTGGACACTTCCTTACTTGGCTTATATGACCCGGGGCGAGTTACCTAAGGATGAAACTTTGGCAAGACAAATAACTAGGAGGTCCAAGTCAATGGCTATTGTCAATGGCAAGTTACACCGATGCAGTGTGACAGGCGTATTTCAACGTTGTGTTTCTCCTAAGGAGGGCCATGAGATCTTAAGAGAGATCCATGAAGGTGATTGTGGTCATCATACCAGCTCTAAATCTCTCATCGCTAAAGCTTTTCGTCATGGGTTTTATTGGTTGATGGCTCATGCTCATGCCGAAGATAACCTCAGTAAGTGTGATGGATGTCAGAAATTTTCTCAGCGAGCTCATGTGCCGGCTCAAGAGTTGAGGATGATTCCAATTACTTGGCCGTTTGCAGTCTAGGGGCTTGACATGGTGGCACCGTTCAAGAGGTCTCCAGATAAGAAAACCCACCTTTTGGTAGCGGTTGACAAGTTTACCAAATGGGTTGAACCAGAGCCGGTTAGCAAGTGTGATGCAGCAACCGCAGTTCAGTATGTTAAAAAGATGATCTTCCGCTTTGGTTACCCTCATAGTATCATCACTGATAATGGTACTAATTTATCTAAGGGTTCTATGAAGGAGTTCTATCAATGAGAGCATAATCGTCTTGATGTTTCTTCAGTAGCTCATCCACAATCTAATGGTCAAGCTGAGAGGGCTAACCAAGAAATCTTGAGAGGCATTAAGCCCCGGCTTATGGTTCCTTTGGAACGAACGCCGGGTTGTTGGGTTGAGGAGTTACCTTTAGTTCTCTGGAGTATCAATACCACACAAAACAGGTCAACAGGCTATATGCCTTTCTTCATGGTCTATGGTGCGGAGGCAGTTCTTCCAAGTGATATCCGTCGTGACTCGTCCCGTGTGGCGGTTTATGTTGAAGCTGATAATGAAATAGCACGTCAAAAAGCACTCAATGCTTTGGATGAGGAGCGTGACCTAGCGGTGGCTCGTTCGGCGATATATCAACAAGATCTACATCACTATCATAGCTGCAGAGTCATGACCCGGGCGTTTCAAGAAGGTGACTTGGTGCTCCGACTGATCCAAGATCAAAGATATATGCACAAGTTATCTCCGCCTTGGGAAGGACCCTTTGTGGTCAGTAAAAACCCGAATAACAGGTCTTATTACCTCATTGATATACAAGAACACAAGGATTCACACAAGTCGGAGGAGGAGAACCGCCGAGCCTGGAATATTGCTCATCTTTGGCCTTACTACACCTGAGCCACCGGCTCTCGTCTTTGTACATACATTTGTCAATGTATATATCTTTATAATCAATATAATAAAGTCGGCATCCCTGGAATTCAGGGCGTCTGTTGTTTCATTTCTGTGTATCTGATTCTTTATTATTTGGTCATAAGGTCACTTGGGGGCTTCCAATCCACCAGGTTTAGCTTTCATACCCTCTTGACGAGGCATGAGACGCGAAATTATGAGTTATCCTACCTGTTTGCAACTTTCTACTCCACCAAGTGACCCGCCAAACTCTTAACAGTCAATCTTTTTTAAGACCCTGAACTTGTTAAGGTTAAAACGGTGGCTTGTGTCCCTTGAGAGCCGGCTTAAAGTGAGCTAGGATAAACTCAATGGTTGTGCAACCTTAAAAGCACATGGCCAGTGAGCCAACTTGTTTGGTCATGTTTTGGTAAACCGTCCAAGCAATTATTTGGGATTTTTTTAAATTTTTTCTTTGAAGTTCTTTGGATTTGTTTCTCCTAAGGTTTTGCTGTTGAGAAAATTTTAATGATACGGATTGTAAGGCTCCGATTGTATGGCTCATGTTTGAGTATTTTGGGTTTGGTAACTATGTGCACTTTGGTTCCGAATATGATAATGCCAAGCAATCGAAGAACAAGCAAGAATATTGCGAATATAGATGAAGTATTGATAAATGTGGGGACCCGAAAGCGGTCTTGGTATGGTCATTGGACACAAATGAAGTAAACAAAGTTGCAATGGCTAACTTTAACTAAACAAATCTAATGTCTAAACGGTGCCTTAAGGGTTGTATTTATAGGGAGACAGATGGGAATTTCATCCACCATTGGCAAGGTGGGAGTAAATTCTAGCCTAATTCATTTTCCCTACTAATATAGACTCTAAAAGCTGCCTATTAAGTGTATTTCAAAAGTAAATGGGTCTGGCCCAAATATAAAGTCGCGCGTCACCAATAATAAGCTATGGACGGAATTTTTGAAATGTCATCTTGTATATTTCGTCCATCTTCTTTTATGTCATCACGGTGGCTTCAAAGTGCTGAAATCTCCACTAGCACCTCTGTTCTTGTTCTCTTCCCACGCGCCTTCATCTCCATGCTTGATCATGCTCTAATGTTCATATTTCTTGTCCATGCTAGGCCCATCAATTGTAAGCAACCCAAAGGTATCTAAGTTAGGAAACATCGTATTCTCATGAACATTAGAAACATTACCAAGGAACAAAAATACCTGATAATTTAACTAGCATGCATGAGCTGTAGTAGTTGAATCAATAGGTATAGCAAATGAAGGGCCTAGCTTGAAGAAGGATGAACATTGGAGCAAGAACAAGCATGGAGATGATGGCATGCGCAAGGGAAACAAGAACGGAGTTTCAAGTGATGATTTTAGGACTTTGAAGCCACATTAATGAGTGCATGAAGTCTTGGAAGAAATATACAAGATGTCACTTCACAAATTTCGTCCAGAGGCTATTATAGGTGCTGCGTCACCTTATCATTGGGCCAGGCCCATGTAATTTCGAAATACATAAGTATAGGTTGCTTTTAGAGTCTGTATGTGTGGGGAAACAAGAGATAGGGTTGGTTTAGGACCCCTTCCCCAAGGGCCACGAAATCCCCCCTATTCCTCCATATATACAGCCCTTAGGGCGTCGTTTAGACTTTGGTTTTGTTTAGATTAAAAGTTCGCCATAGCTCCAACTTCACATACTTCGTTTGTGTTCAACGACCAGACAAAGACATCACAGAACCCCACCTTGATCAATAAAGCTTTCATCTTATATTCACAATATCTAGATTGCAATCTTAGTTTCTTGCTTGTTCTTCGTTTTCTTGCAGGAAATAGACCCTCGTGGTCAGCTTGATCGTGCTCCGGCGTGGTCAATAACCCCTCGGAAGTTTGTTTAGTGATTTCTAAGGCGCGACATCTCGCACGTTCGTAGTCGGATCGTCAAGGTCGACTCCCGCAGAAAATGATAGCTATCTCATCGAAACTGAAAGTGCGTTAAGTCGACTAGAGGGGGGTGAAAAGGCAATTTTTACAGATTCGTCACTGAGGAATTTTAGGGTGAGGAAATTCCTAAGTCATGAATGACTAGCAGTGGAATAAGTACTCATATGCAAGCATAACAGAACAGAAGCACAGTCATCATGATGAAATGAAAACTAGCACAGATTATAGAAAGCGTAAACACAAGATAATCATGCTGAAGACAGAGTGACTGAAGAAATTGAACTAATGAAATTGAGAAAGTATTCAGTCAAAGTCTTCAAATAGTAGCGATCAAGTACACAACATAGTAATGAGGAAATGAAAGGGTTGACGAAATAGAACCAGTTAGCTCGGTGAAGATAGTGATTTGGTAGACCAGTTCCAACTGCTGTGACAGTTGTACGTCTGCTGGAGCGGCTAGGTATTTAAACCCGAGGACACACAATCCTCACCTTATTCTCCATGAGCTAAGGTCACACAGACCTCGCCCAATCACTCGTGGTAAGTCTTCATGTGACTTCCAAACCTTCACAAACTCGGTCACTCGGCGATCCACAATTTCCTCTTGGATGCTCTAGACCATGACGCCTAATCGTCTGGAAGATGCACAGTCTTCAAAGGTAACAAGTGTCAGATCCACACAGGAACAATCTCTTCAGTGATGCTCAATCACTTTTGGTTTGTAGGTGTTTGGGTTTGGGTTTTCCTCACTTGATGATTTTCGCTCAAAGTCCTCGGAGGATGGGATGCTCTCAATGATAAGTGTCAGTTTCTCTCGGAGCATCCAACCAACTAGTGGTTGTAGGGGGCGGCTATTTATAGCCTAGTGAGCAGGCCGACATGTGAGGACGTAAATGCCCTTCGTTGATATGACCGTTAGGTGGATAAGATAATTTTGGGACAGCTGGCTCATAGCACAACAACAGTCGGAAATTTGGCTATCAAATTCCTCACGGCTATCATGTTCCTCACCGGTAGGCAATCCGCACTGGCGAATTCCTAACTCCTCAGTCAGAACAAATTCCTCATAGACCAGAAGAACTTTGTCTCTGTCACTAAAGAAATTGACTGAACTGTATGAGATTTCCAATGGCTTCACTCGAAGGGATTGGTAGGTGTAGGATTTTGAGATGAGCATCACTTGAAAACTTTTCCTTAGTTTTTCTTCGACCCCCTTTAACAGTACAGTGTTTCCTATGACTCAAGAAAGAGATGAAACTACAAAAACAAAAGTCTTCTTGCTTCATGTTCCTCGCATGAATATCAAGTTTTCACTGTCACACAAATTTCTTCACTTTCAAAGTCTTCAGAAAGCCAAAGTCTTCAGTTGAAGACATTTATTTTTAGGGGTCGACTTTCTCTATAAATATCAAACTCCTCATAGACTTATAGACCTGTGTACACACACAAACATGTTAGTCTCTTGACCTACAAGTCTTCAATACACCAAAATCACTAAGGGGCACTAGAGGCACTTACAATCTCCCCCCTTTTTGGTGATTGATGACAATATATTTTAAGTTTTCAACGGGGATAAACATATGAAGTATAAATACTGATTTTGAGGAATTTGATTACAGGATATAGAAGAACTCCCCCTGAAGATGTGCACATGTGAGCAATTTGCTTTTGAGAAGCAATTCACTTTGAAGAGTAGAATCATGGAGATCTCCCCCTATATCTTGTAATTCATACACGCATTTAACATATGATATGAAGAATTTGAAATGCATGATGAAATATGGTGACTGATATAATTCACCATGCATGCATTAACATATATGAGGAAATAGCATGCAGAAGAACATACCGAAAGTATTAGACCACCATCGGAGTTAAGATTACAACTCGATCCAACAAAGTTTTCAAAAGAACGAGAGTTGTAACTTAGCAAAAAAACACCCATATATAGACCCTCTTGAAGACTAACTCAAATTTCTCCCCCTTTTTCATTGAATGACCAAAAGGGACAAAAAATGAGGACTAACGCCCCTGAAGAATGACATCACGAAGTTGATGGAGGAGCGCCAGCGTTGTTGGGGTCAGTTGTTGAAGTAGGGCCTGTCGCAGTGTCGTCCAAGTCTTCATTTTCATCAGTCTCGCGCGATGAAGAATAAGAGCTGGCCACCAAGTGAGGAACTTTGACCTTCTTCAATTTCTTTGAAGGTGGCTGAGACCAGTCAAAGTCCTGCTTGAAGCCCATTTGCTTGAGATCTTCTTCAGTGTAGAGATGAGACAGAACAGCCCAGGTGCGATCAAACACTTCATGGAGGTAGTAATGGTTCTTCTTCACTGAATTCTGAGTGATTGTCATGTTCTGAAGAATTGAACCGAACTGACGCTTGACCCACTTATGGTTGCGATCGACCTTCTAATGAAGTGTAGCGACCCGACCTCAGATGGTCAAGTCTCTGTGCTCCGGTGTCATCCCTGGATCAGTAATGCTGACACCACACAGTACTTCGAAGGATTTATAGTAGAGTAGCAATCACACACTTATTACATCGGTGTCTCAAAGAGAACTTATTACAATAAATATGGCTTAAGGCCATCTAATAACGATAACAGCAGAAGACTTGGAAGATAAGTGAGTCCATCAACTCCAACGGCATCACTGAGTATAGAACCACGACCTAAAAGCACCTTACTCGTCGTCTGAAAAGTCTGCAACATGAAAGTTGCAGCCCGAAAACGGGTCAGCACATGGAATATGCTGGCAATGTAACACATAGAGAGTAATGAATGATAAACCTATACTGCATGCATATATGGCTGGTGGAAAGCTCTATGGTTACAAGTTTGCATAAAGCCAATTTTTCCCTACTGCAAAGGAATAAATTTTATTTAACTATCATGGTGGTTGAAACATCGAGAATGGTTGACAGCATTCCGATCCCAATTAAATGAACAATTAAAACCCAACAATATTAATTAGAAGTAACATGATGAGATTCACATGATATTCAAGTACTAGATACTCAAGACGTCCATAACCGGGGACACGGCTAATCATGATTAGTTTGTACACTCTGCAGAGGTTTGCGCACTTTTCCCCACAAGACTCGATCGCCTCCGTTTGGTTTCTCGCACTACATGGTGTTTGAGAAACGGATGACCGAGACATAGTCTTTCAGAAGGCTAGCACCTTACGTTGGATAGACCAGTACACCTACTTTCCCCTACATCTGCTAGTCTAACCTGTAAGAGTTCGCACGACTTAATCAACTATGCCAGAGCCCATAATGGCTTGTGGCTACACACGGAAGTTACTATCATGAATGATCTTATGATCCCTTTGAGCCTGGGTGGCGGTCCAAAGAAAAAAACAGGCAAGTCCTGATAGAAACCAGGTGCCTCAATCCACCCAGATGTGTATTTAAGTTGCCACCTTAGATAAAACCATTAATTAACAATACTCACATCTGTCATGGATATCACTCACCCAATCCACGTCTACTAGCATAGCATGGCATAATAAGCAAATGCAGAAGTAACTCCCAAAGGTTTCATAAGTAAAACAGGTAATAGGTACTACCTCAACTACTTCCCATCCCACAGTTTAATTAGATCCTAATCATGCAATGTGTGAGGATTGGTCTAATGCAATAAAAACTGGGCAATGAGAAGGTATGATCAAAGTGTTACTTGCCTTGCTGAGGATCCGCGAAACCTAGAGATTCGAAGTAACAGGCGGCGCACTCCGGGTGCCCTATCGTAGACAAACAACAAGCATACAATAAGTACTCATCTAATGCACAGGTAAAACTCGAACAAAAGATTGAACCGGAAAGTTCAATTTAAGAACTCCGGTTGCAAAGAGAAAACGAACCGAACAAAACAATGGAAAACAAACGGCGGAAGAAACCAACTCGGTTCTAGCAAGTTGAAACTAGGTAAAATTTTATAGTAGCAAAAACTTGTGTAAGTTGATTAGTCGGAACGGCGGTTTCGAAACAAAACTCCAGGCGCTTGAATCACCTGATTCCGATAAACGAGCGAGAAGATAAACTAGAACGAAGATCGGATCTGAAATCGCGATCAGAAAATCGCGGAATAAATCCGACGAAAAAGAAAACGACGAACGGTTAAACAAACGGACGTTCGTTAACCAAGAATAACCGGTGATCACGTTCGTTAAGACGAACAGTCCGGCAAACGCTCGCTAAACAACTAAACCGAAAAAACGAAAACCGATCTAGAGTTTCGAAAAAAACCGAAACATTGAAACGAAAATAAACCGGAACGATTTTTGTAAAAAAACCGAACCGAGGGGGGGTTGGCGCGGGGCGGTGGCTACCTCGGCGGTGAGGGGCTCCGTCGGGCGGCGGGGTGGCGCAGGGCGAGGCGGGGCGCTGGCGGCGGCGGCAGCGGGCGGCGCTGGCGAGCGGCGGGCGGCGGCGGCTGCTGCTGGTGCTGCGGCTGCGGGGGCGGGGCACGGCGGTGTGGGGAGGAGAGGGGGGGTTTGGGTATTTAAAGGGGGAAGTCGAGGTGGCTTGGGGGAGGGGGCAAGGCAAGGGGGGCGACAGAGTGGCGCGGGGCGAGGCTGGGCCGGCTCGGCTGGGCCCTTGGCCCAGTCGGGCGCTGCGGATTTTTTTAAATAGATACGCGCACAGAAAAACAAATAAAAGAAAATCTAAACGAACTCCAAAAATCCCGAAGTTAATTTTTCCCGACTCCTAAAAATGAGTCGAACAAAACGAACTTTTACCCGGGGCCTAAATGCAATATTTTAAAAACACGCATTTTTCCCTAATGCAAATAAACTCCGGAAAATCCAAAATTTGATTTATTTATTAAATCTTCATTTTTCCTAAATTTGGGAAAGTCATATTATTCCTCTCTCGTGTTTTTGATATTGGAAAAATAATTGAAGATGAAATAAATAAAATCAAATGATCCTCTTTTCAAAATTTGAGAAAACTCAAATATGAAAATATCGAAATCTCCAACTCTCTCCGAGGGTCCTTGAGTTGCGTGAAATTTCTAGGATTGACCAAAATGCAAGAAAATATGTTATGCATGATGATCTAATGTATAACATTCCAAATTAGAAATTTGGGATGTTACATGAAGACTGAGGAGATGCTCACGATCAGTCATCACCCTTGGAACTGTGCGTTGAGGATTTTGCTTTGGAGCATTAGCAGCAGAGTCATGAGTAGCAGAGTCATCATTGTTGGAGTAGGATGCAGCTTTGCGAAACTATCCATCCAATGGACGAATGCCTTCATCATAATCGCAACCTTGCTCTTCTCATCAGATGAGGAAATAGGTCATTTGAAGACTTCAATGGGTGGCAAGTAGCTGAGATGATTTTGAAAGTCAGCCTTGTAATTGATTGAAGACCTTGATCTGAGGAATCTCATAATCCAAGGAGTGTAAGGCTTCAATTCAAACGGTGAAAGAGCAACATTTGCCATGGTCCTCATGAAGAAATCATGGAAGTTGATTGGAACTCCATGAATGATGTTGAATAGCATATTCTTCATGTTGCCAATGACCTCTTCTTCATTAGAGTTATGGCCTTTGATTGGACTTAGGGTCTTGGTCAGAATCCTGTAGACAGTCCTTGGCACATAAAGCAATTCCTTCATGAGGAATTTGGTTCTTGGGGATTGACCAGGCTTTAGAGGCTTCATCAACACTTGCATGTAATGATCAGATAGCTCAGGTTCATGGTAGATGAGCCGCTCACCTTCAAGGGGAGGACTGACTGGTAGGGCATGAAGCAATTTAGATGCCGGTGCTTTGTGGTGTGTGTTCTCTCTCATCCAGTCCAGCACCCATGCATTCACATCTTCAGCGTTGCCGGTGATGTGCAATGTAGCGTAGAACTGAAGAATTAGCTCTTCAATCCAGTCAACAATGTCGATGCAGAAGTTGAGCAGCCCAGCATCATGAAGAACACTGAGGACTGGGGTGAAGCAAGGCAGCGACTCCATGTCAACATGAGGAATATTCTCTTGGTCGAAGATCTTGTCCTTATCGAAAAGTATAGAAGAGTAGAAATTCATCTGACTTGCTGTCTAGAAACGCTTCCTTTGAAGATGAGCAGTCATAAGGGTTTAATCAGTGAATAATACATGCTCATGAAAGAAGTCATCAGCTTTGAACTTATGTTTCTTTGAGAATGGATTCTTTGGCTTGGGCTAAGGAGTAGCAGTCAATGTCTTCACAGCTTCAGGAATCACAGTCTTAGGAGCCGCAGGCTGAGGAATTTCAGTAGCAATATCTGCATTGGCAGCCTGGGTCTCCATTTCTTCAACAGCATGAGCATCCGCACTAGTGGCTAGAATTTCGTTAGGAATAGTGAGCAGTGAAGCTTGAGGTTCATCAGACCCTGTATGAATTTCTTCAGTCTAAACTGGAGGCTGAGGAATTTGTTGCAGATGAGTGAATAGTGGTGAATTGGGGTGACGACTTTCCCAGTAGTCATCATTCAGAATAGGAGTGGAGCACCCAATGTCCATGTCTTCATCTTGTTCATCAGTTTCCTCAACACCTTCTTCTTCAGCTGTGAACTGAGGCATGGGCGATGATACCAATGGAGTGGACGTAATGTTGTCCACTTCAATTTCCTCATCCAACCGCTTTGTCGAAACGGCAGAAGGATCTTCTTCATCAGATCCACTAGGGATTTCATAATCCTCACCAAAGGGAACGATTTCCTTTGATGGCATGCTTGAGACAAGAACGACATCTATTGGATTTTCAAAAGAGCTCGTCAAAGTCTTCACTTCTTTGGTGCTGAAGACTCTGAGGTTGTGGATGTTTTCCTTTTCTTCACTGTTGCTCGCTCCGCAAAGTTGGTTTTCTTCGCTTCTGATATAGAAGGAAGAATAGCACTTGGCGTTGGTGCAGGAGGAGCAGAGGAAATTTGTTCATTTACCTCAGGCGCAACTGATATAGTTGCCCTGGCTTGTTCAGTGTCTTCAAGCGCAGCGACAGATGCTTCAGCTGGCCTGGCTTGTTCTTCAGGTGCAACACTAGTGGTTGCCCTTGCATTTTCATCAGCGGCTGGAATAGCTTCTTCAACCCTGGTAATTTTAGTTTCATCCGCGGCCTGATATTCATCAGCGGTGCTGGCATGTTCTTCAGTAGGCTGAGCAGAGGCTTCAGCCTAAGGAATTTCATGTTGCGATGATGGAGCAATATTTGAAGTGAATTTTTCAGCTATTTTCACAAATCTGACTTTGGCTCCAAGACAGTCTGCACGGTAGGCATCAAATTCATCACTGAGTGTCCTTTGATCTCAGCTTGTGCAGCAACAAGTTCATCAGTTGTCATTTTGACAATGTTCTTGTTCTGGAAGCGCTCCTTCTTGTATTGAGCTTTCTTCAACTGCCTGGCCTTCTCAAATTTTCGCTTTTCTTCGCCTATGAAGGCGGTCAACATGTGACTTTGGCCAGGAGTGAGCTTGAAGTCAGGCATAGGAGTGTTGGGGTCCTTGTGCGAGAGATCAATGAAATCAAGGATTAGCTTTGGATCCAACAGAAGAGACACATCTGTGCCTTTGGCTCTAGCGGCCCTTTGCTGTCTATCTCTGATGATTTCTGCCAATTCCTCATCATCAGCTTCGTCTTGACTAGACAAAACATGAAAGGCAACCTACTTCTTATGAGGACTTGATCTTGAGCCTCGTTCAGCAGTAGCCTTGGTCTTCAGCAAGGTGGGGCCTGTTGAGGACTGTGGAGGAGCTAAAGAACTTGTAGACGCTCCCAAGGCAATTGAGATTCCTGTGGTCCTTTGGCAAGAGGCGAGATGTATAGGTGTCGAGGACTTCGCCGGAGGAGCTGAGGGTTTTGCAACTGGAGGAACTGGAGCAGCTTGAAGAATTTGCCATGAAGGCATAGAGGAGCTTGGCTGTGAGGGAATTGTAGAAGAACTGGGTTTGTGTGCAGGCTTCTTGAGCATGGCCTTCTTAGGCTTCCTTGCAGAGGCCTCAGCAGTGGCAGCAGAGTCTTCATTGAATTTCCTCACTGCTTCCTTAGCCATTTTTGGCTAGTTTTGCTTGTCGCTTTGCCCATTCATCAAGATAGTCCTCACCGCGCTTGAGGCTAGTGGGATCAGCAATTTTGCCAGATGCCAATGGAGGTCTTGGGCAAGGAGGGTGTAGAGTGAATTTCTTCATGTACATAGGAGTAACATATCTGTACTCCCTCCATTCCCGTGCCCATCTCCTCTCGATCCTCTGTATGTGCACCTTGAGCTAATTCTTGTTCTCCTTGCCATGCTTCGCTTCATCAGGAGTGCAATATTCTTCATAAATGTCTTCAGGGATCTCAAACGCTGTGTTTACTTCCAGCTTCTTGCCTCCCTTCTGAGTTTTCTTGCCATCTGCCGTTTTATTCAGCTGAGGATTTTGAACAATTGAGTTCTTTGAAGAGGTATGCAATTTGTCTTCGAGGAACACTGCAAATGAGTTAAGTTGATGAGAACCTAGAGATTTAGTAGCGGACATGTGTACCTATGAACAGAGTATAGGTGCGAAGAGTTTGGAGAGGTCATATGCGTTCTTAGAAGTTTTTGCAAAATGAACAAGTTTGAGGAATTTGACCAGAGGTGTCTTGAGGAATTTCACTAAGCTTTCTTTGACTTAGGTTCCAGAGTTGTATAGATTGAAAATCCAAACAATTGAGGAATCTTGAAGAAAAATGTTGCTTAGAGAAACAAATCAAGAATAGATGCTTGTGTGAGGTGTTTAAAGTGTGGAAGTTGAAGAATAAACACCTTTTGAAGATTTTGTAGTAATCATCAGAATCAACAAGGGCGGTAAAAGTATCTTTAATTACCCTTGATGAAGAACACGATGAACTCGGAGTAGAGATTGGAAGTTCGTCAGTCCAGATCTTCCACGCCCTAGGCAGAGGAAGACAACTATGGCGGCGGCGGAGAGAAGAAATCCGCGGCCGGCGCGAGTACGATGGTGATGAGGTCGAGGCAGTGAAGCTCTTCCTCACCGGCGACGATGGAAGTAGCGGCGGCGCTAGGTCTGGAAGCTCGAGCGAGGGGAAGTGAGCTCAAGCAGGGTAAATGCAGTCTAAGGAGGGTGAGGGGTATATATAGCCGAGGTGAAAAACCGCTCGCCCGAGGAAAATGGACGAACGTGCCTGTCAGTGTCAAAACCGGCGGATCTCGGGTAGGGGGTCCCAAACTGTGCGTCTACGCGGATGGTAACAGGAGACAAGGGACACAATGTTTTACCCAGGTTCGGGCCCTCTTGATGGAGGTAAAACCTTACGTCCTGCTTGATTAATATTGGTGATATAGGTAGTACAAGAGTAGATCTACCACGAGATCAAGGAGGCTAAACCCTAGAAGCTAGCCTATGGTATGATTGTTGTTGTCCTACGGACTAAAACCCTCCGGTTTATATAGACACCAGAGAGGGTTAGGGTTACACAGAGTCGGTTACATTGGTAGGAGATCTACATATTCGTATCGCCAAGCTTGCCTTCCACGCCAAGGAAAGTCCCTTCCGGACACGGGACGAAGTCTTCAATCTTGTATCTTCATAGTCCAGGAGTCCGGCGGAAGATATAGCCCGGCTATCCGGACACCCCCTAGTCCATGACTCCCTCAGTAACCCCTGAACTCTTCAATGACGACGAGTCTGGCGCACAAGTTGTCTTCGGCATTGCAAGGCGGGTTCCTCCTCCAAGTACTTTGTAGAAGATTTTGAACACAAGGATAGTGTCCGGCTCTGCAAAAAAAATTTCCACATATTGCCATAGAGAGAATAATATTTACACAGATCTAATCTGCTGACGTATTCCGTGGCGTGACATCACACCACGGCCAAGCCTTTATTCGAGTCATTTTCACTGTCCCACCTCAGCGCGTTTAGCGAGGTGCTTTCCTTGGCAGGTCCTGTCGAAGCAGAGATCGTGTCCCCTTATTCCGGGATTCTCATCAATACGGGCGTGGGTAACCCAACCGCGCCATTGACTGCGACACTTGGGAGATAAGCGAGTTTTATCAGGCTGGTGGGGACGCATAGTGGCATCCGCCCATATAAGGGGACAAGGATCCACCTTTCTCACCTACACCTTCTTCCTCCTTTGCCTATCCATTCTCCGTGCACTCGAGCTCCAGCGCCCAAGTCCGCACTTCCCACCTCGACCTTCTCCAGCCATGTCCGGAGCGGGAGGCAAGTGATGGTCTCCTCCGTCAAGGAGGGACACATAAAAAAGCTAAGGAAGGCCGGATACTTGTCTGACGACATCGCGCACCGGCTTCCCGAAGAGGGGCAGCTCCTCCCCACCCCAAGGCCCCATGAGAGGGTAGTGTTCCTTCCCCACTTCCTCCGCGGACTGGGTTTTCCTCTCCACCCATTCGTCCGGGGGCTCATGTTCTACTATGGCCTGGATTTCCACGATCTGGCCCCGAACTTCGTCCTCAACATCTCGGCGTTTATCGTCGTGTGCGAGGCTTTCCTCCACATTCGCCCCCATTTTGGTCTCTGGCTCAAGACTTTTAATGTCAAGCCAAAGGTGGTGCGCGGCAATCAGGCGGAGTGCGGAGGTGCCATGGCGGGCAAGATGCCCAACGTCCTATGGCTCGAGGGCTCCTTTGTGGAGTCCCTAAAGGGGTGGCAATCGGGGTGGTTTTACATCACCGAGCCGCGCGATCCTGAATTGATCGCAGCCCCTGAGTTCCGGTCCGGACCCCCCACGCGGCTCACATCCTGGAAAGAGACGGGCCTGTCGTGGGGCTACGAAGAAGAGGTGACCGGACTGCAGACATGCATCCAAACCCTGGTGAACAAGCAGTTCAAGCTTGTCAATGTAGTCCAGGTTATGGTCGTCCGCCGGATCCTCTCGTGTCAACAACGGGCCTTCAATCTGTGGGAGTTCGACCCAGCGCAGCACCGAACTTTGAGCAGGCTCTTCGACACGACGTACAAAGATGTCTGGAAGGTGCTATACAAGGGCGCCGAGGCTCCCGCATCCGCTTCCGAGGATCGCGGATTCAGCACACAGCGTCAAGCTAGTGCGGTGAGCTATCTTTACCTTTTACACGGTATTTAGTTTTTCATAGTTTAACTCTATGCGGGATCTAAGCTCCCTTGCCTTTGACAGGATTGGCAGGTGAAGTCCGGACAGATAGACTGTCCGGCCCCTTTGCCCGAATACCCAGCCAATGCTCGCTTAGCGAAGCTGCTGGCTCTGGCACCTTACGTGGTGCCAGAGAAGAAGGCCAGGAAGAAGACCACGGGGACTTGAAAGAGTGCCCGGCGCCTTGAGGTGTTGGATTCCTCATCTGATGAACCCGAGACACGCTCCTCTCGTGAAGACGAGGAGGAGGAAGAAGAACCCTCTCCCCCTCCAGTGGGGGGAGGAAAGAAGAAGAAGGACGCCCCAATAGGGGAGGCCGAAGGGTCCAGGAAGGGGAAAACCCCTCCTCCGGACTACTCTGCCGACGCCGACGACGGCGAAGAGGAGTGGTCACACAGGGCCAAGCACCCGGCGAGATCGTAAGTATTCGGGTACCAGAGTGATTCGTAGTACTCCTTTATGGCATAGATTTTCCTTATGTCGAATACAACTATGCAGCCCGCCCAAGGCCGGGCTCGACGAGTCGTCGAGCGGCTCCCTAGATTCGTCGGATGTGAATTCACTTCCGACAGCTACCTCCCCCCGCCCTGCGGACGACGCCGAAGTGTTGTCCCAATAGGTTCCAAGCCAGGACGGGGTGGTCCTGGAGGCGCCACAAGGCGACTTCCAGGATTCCAGGAGTAAAGGGGATGGAACCCCCCAGGGCTCCAAGTCCGGCTTCGAGCCGGACGCCGCGTAGGAATCTTCAACGGTTCTGGACTGCGGTAGGCAAACTCCTTCCAAGAGGAGCAAGCCTACTGGGCCGGTGGCCCCCGTCCAACCGGAGGCACAGGACAATCTGCTGGAGGTGCTTGAGGGCGCCTCCATCGATGAGGAGCACCACACTATTATGAGTGCGGTGCTCCAAAAGGTTCAGTTCGCCAAGAGCGGACTGACCGAAGCTTGTGCCAGCCTTCTAACAGGCTTTGAGGTAAGTAAAAGATATGTAAAAATATAACCGCATAGACAGTAGCCCCTGATGCTCTATTTGGCGTTCGGAAAGAAAAGCCGAATAGAGGATCTGATAAAAATTCGCATGAGTCTAACAGAAAAGAGTCAATATGTGTATGCAGGCTTCGCTGCTAGCGACCGCCGCACTGACTGCGGAGGTGGGCACCCTGGAGCAGGGCCTCGAGCGGTCCGAGCAGGAGCTTGGTCTTGCCAAGCGGCAGCTCAAGGAGAAAGAAGGTAAGAGATACCTTATAGAAAAATATAAAAAGATGCAATTGCAAAAAATGACAGGATTACGCTACTTATTGTAGGGGCCACAACTGAGGTGGCTACCCTCAAGCAGGCACTGTCCAAGGCCGAAAAGAGAGCGGCCACGGAGCACAACAAGCGGGAGAAGCATGAGGCGCAGGTCGGTGAGGTGCGGCAACAGCTCCAGGCTCTCATGAAAAAACATGAGAGTTTGGAGCTTGACTCAAAGACGCAAGCGTCCGAGCTCGCGGCGGCCATTGAAACTGCTAAGTCTGCCAAGGCCGAAGCCCAGAAGGCCCTTCAGGAGGTGGATGTGGTGAAGAAAATAGCGGCGGGTAAGGCATTCTTTATGCAAAGAAAACATGTAAAAGTGAGTTACTTGTTACTTACCCGAATCCGGATCTCTCTAGGAGCATTCGCAGATTTGCCCCGCAGTGTATCCGATGCCGCCGCATTCTACCGAGCCGAAGAGGGAAGCTCGACGGAGAAGGTGTTCTGGTCTCAGTATGCTGAGGTCGGACACCCTGTGCCCCTGAGCGACCAGCTGAAGCAACTGGTCGAGCTCCACAAGGTGGACGAACAGGCCATGAAGGGCCTCATAGTTCAGTTGTGGCCTGGAGAGGCTTTGCCTGGGAGCTACTTTGGACTGGTGCGGCGACTGGTGGAGGCATGTCCAAGGCTCGAGGTCATCAAGCGCTCCGTCTGCATCGAAGGTGCCCGTAGGGCCCTTGCCCGTGCTAAGGTGCACTGGGGCAAGTTGGATGCTGAGAAGCTTGTGAAGGACGGGCCACCGCTGGGGAAAGAGCATCGCAAGCCCGAGCTGTATTATGAGGGCATTCTGAAGGGTGCCCGCCTTATGGCGGATGAATGTTCCAGGGATGTAATTTTTGAGTAAACTCGCTCATTTTGTCCTGTGCGCTGAAAACTTGTTCATATGCCCTAAGCAATGCTTGAATTTAAAATATTACCTTATGTGCGGCTGTTTATCAAAATTGAGAGATGGCGAGTCGTCGGCTTCTGCCCCCATGCCACGAGTGCTGGGGTGTTCGGGATAAACCTGAGCGCTCTTTTTCCCATGTTTGGGTCCTTCGAGGGAGGCACTCAACACAACGAACAAGGCAATCACACTATAATGCTTGAACACTCTCACTTAGCCATAGAATTCTATAATTTTAAATCTTGGCGAAGCCCCTAGTATTCGGAAGACTGAGTTCGGGGCGCTATCCACGCCTTTGGCCGAACAAAGACGGCTCCTCGCTCTAAGCGGCATAAGTCTTTAAGGACTCGAAAAACCTCTCGAACAGCGACAAGTCTCTCGCTTTATCATGACAGTCAGTTTTAGCTTTCTCTACTGAGGTGCTCGGCCCAGCTCAACTGGGGCACAATCGCAGTAGTTCTCCTAGTGCAACCTTAGCCGATATAACGGAACGTAAGGCACCAAAACATAGGAGCCGGGCAAACACAACTATTGACCCAAGACATGATTCGGAGCTGATGCATATAATGCTATAAGTTCGGGGTGCCGCACTTGTGA
This sequence comes from Aegilops umbellulata, assembly GCA_032464435.1. Lineage (NCBI taxonomy): Eukaryota > Viridiplantae > Streptophyta > Magnoliopsida > Poales > Poaceae > Aegilops > Aegilops umbellulata. The sequence continues at coordinate 212,165,572 of CP136058.1, forward strand.
AAGTGTTCGGACTTCCTCACACCATATTGAGGGATACTTAAGCCCCTAGCGTATTGGCCGTACCAGAGTGTATGGGTGCGACATGTCATTAATGAACATATATGAGTAAAAAAGAGTAATGCAAAAATAGACAAAAGCTATGCATTGTTTTATAGAAAGGCTGCGATCAGAGCAAAACGATACAAATAGTGCGATAAGCAAAAGGTTGGACTATTTAATATGTCCGGTCCAGGGGCAGGCCGCGGAATTGTATGCAAAACAGGTATACTGCTCGTGATAGAGACCACCTGGGAGTTCCATAATGCGGCATGGCTTGTCTGCTTCCCTGGTTCTTGCATCGTTTGTGCGGCAGTTGTATTGCCGAACAGGTCTTCCGAAGTATGGAGTCCTGAAAGTAAGAGAAAATTAAGAAATCGGCAGCCCCTAGTGCGGTTTAAGCCATATTTCGGGCATGCCGTGATGGTGCCCCTTCCCCCGTGCCCATGGTATTTCAAGAGCATAGTTATGTACGCGAAGCACTGGTTTCCTTATTTCACGAGGGCTGGGGTTGGGGCCGCATTGCTACGCCTGCTCAGAATGTGCTAGGCGGTCTTGTCGTAGGTTACTCCGGGCGCGCTTGACAGTGTCCGGACGTTTAACGGCCGGACTGGAGAACTGCCTCGAGAGGCTGCTTTGTACTTCCGCTGCGAGGGCCGCCATGTGCTCCTCCGTTCGGAGGGAGCATTCGGTGTTTCCGTTGACCGTGATTACACCTCGAGGGCCTGGCATCTTGAGCTTAAGGTATGCGTAGTGCGGTACCGCATTGAACTTTGCAAATGCGGTTCACCCGAGCAGTGCGTGATAGCCACTGCGGAACGGGACTATGTCGAAGATTAACTCCTCGCTTCGGAAATTATCCGGATATCCGAAGACCACTTCAAGTGTAACTGAGCCTGTACAGTTGGCCTCTACGCCTGGTATGACGCCTTTAAAGGTTATTTTGGTGGGCTTAATCCTCGAGGGATCTATGCCCATTTTCCGCACTGTATCCTGGTAAAGCAGGTTCAGGTTGCTGTCGTCGTCCATAAGGACTCTTGTGAGATGAAAACCGTCAATAATTGGGTCTAGAACCAATGCGGCGAATCCACCATGACGGATGCTAGTGGGGTGGTCCCTTCGATCAAAAGTGATCGGGCGGGAGGACCATGGGTTGAACTTTGGGGCGACTGGCTCCATCGCATATACGTCCCTTAACGCACGCTTCCGCTCCCACTTGGGGATAAGGGTTGCGTATATCATGTTCACCGTCCGCACTTGTGGGGGGAAACCCTTCTGTCCACTGTTGTTCAGCGGCCGGGGCTCCTCCTCGTCGTTGCTATGCAGCCCCTTGTCTCTATTTTCGGGATGTAACTTGCCTGCTTGCTTGAACACCCAACAATCCCTGTTGGTGTGATTGGCTGGCTTTTCAGGGGTGCCATGTATCTGGCATAAGCGGTCGAGTATGCGGTCCAAACTGGACGGGCCCTGAGTATTTCTTTTGAATGGCTTTTTCCGCTGACCGGATTTATAGCCTCTGAATCCGGCATTGATTGTCGTATCCTCAGAATTGTCGTCGTTAATGCGACGCTTTTGCTTGTTGCGACGCGTCCTTCCACTGTTATCCTTGGTATCCGAATTACCAGGGTTCTTGGTCAAGTTATTACTACGAGCCAACCAGCTGTCTTCTCCCGCGCAAAAGCGGGTCATGGGCGTCGTGAGTGCTGCCATAGATTTCGGCTTTTCCTGTCCAAGGTGCCGGGCAAGCCACTCATCACGGATGTTATGTTTGAAGGCTGCGAGGGCCTTTGCGTCCGGACAGTCAACTATTTGATTTTTCTTTGTTAGGAACCATATCCAGAATTGCCTGGCCGATTCCTCTGGCTACTGAATTATGTGGCTTAGGTCATCGTCGTCTGGTGGTCACACATAAGTGCCCTGGAAGTTGTCAAGGAATGCGGCTTCCAGGTCCTCCCAACAACTAATTGATTCTGCAGGCAAGCTGTTAAGCCAATGCCGTGCTAGTCCTTTAAGTTTGAGTGGGAGGTACTTGATGGCGTGTAGATCATCACCGCGGGCCATGTGGATGTGAAGGAGATAATCCTCGATCCATACCGCAGGATCTGTAGTGCCATCGTATGATTAGATGTTCATGGGTTTGAAACCCTCAGGGATTTGATGATCCATTACTTCATCTGTGAATCATAGTGGGTGTGCGGCGCCTCTGAATTGGGCTATATCACGACGCAGCTCAAACATGCTTTGTCTATTGTGTTCGGCCCGGCCGGATTTGTTATATCCGGAGTGACGATCACCGTCACATGTCGTGGGGCGCCCACGTGATCCGTAGATCGATCTTGTTTGCCTTGCCTTGTCCTCCAATATATCTCGCAGGTCAGGCGCATTTTCCCGTGCCTTGGTATGCTTTGAGCGGCGCCGGGGCGCGGCTTGAGTGGAGGGCCGAGAGGCCTCTCTGTCACGGCCACGAGGTGGCCGGTTGGCCATGTCATGCGCTGGTGATGTGGGTGCTTCCTCCTCTAATCGGGGTAGCAACATGCGCTTTGGGTAGCTCTTGGAGGGGCGTTCGAGTTCATACTCTTCGGCCGCAAGGACTTCAGTCCATCTGTCGGCTAGCAAATCTTGATCAGCTCTAAGTTGTTGTTGTTTTTTCTTGAGGCTGCTTGCCGCGGCCATAAGCCTGCGTTTAAAACGCTCTTGTTCGACGGGATCCTCCGGCACAACGAATTCGTCGTCGTCGAGGCTTGCCTCGTCTTCGGAGGGAGGCATATAATTATTGTCCTCGACCTCTCTGTCTGCCGCTCCCTCATGAGGGCTGGCTTCTCCATCCTCCCGTGCTGAATCTTGCTGGAGGGGGTGTTCTTCTGCGCTATCCGGAGTATTATTATCTCCTGTGCCGGAATCACCGTTTTTGCTTTGGCGGGATTTAGAGCGGCGCCGCTGAAGCCGGCGCTTAGGCTGTTTCTTGGAGGGGTCATCCCTCGTTATTCCATCGCCATCTCCTTCTTTTGGGGTATCCACCATGTATATGTCATACGACGAGGTGGCTTTCCAGTGCCTTATAGGTGCTGGTTCTTGATCGTCTCCTGCATCGGGGTCCATACCGTCGATGTCTTCGGAGTCGAAGTCGAGCATGTCGGTTAAATCATCGAAAGTGGCTACAAAGTGGGTGGTGGGTGGGCTTTGAATTTTTTCATCGTCCGTATCCCAACCTTGCTAACCATAGTCCGGCGAGGGCTCTCCTGATAAAGAGAGAGACTTCAGTGACTTCAGAATATCGCCAAAGGGCGAGTGCTAAAAGATGTCCGCGGCGGTGAACTCCATGATCGGCGCCCAATCGGATTCGATTGGCAGAGGCGCGGAGGGCTCGGAGTCCGGAGAGGAGTCCGGCCTCTTGGTGTCACGAGGCTTACAGGGGACAGGGCTAGTGTTCGGCTCAATCGCTGTAGATATTGCAGCCCCCGAGGCGGTGCCCAACCACCTGTCCTCGATCTGCGCAGCTGGCTCCGAATTAAGGGTCGAGCTGATGCGGGTGCGGCCTCCAGGGCACTGTTTGGCGGCAGACCTAGACCGTGCTCATCGTGACAGTGCGGCGCGCCCGGCTGCGGCTTGAATCCGTCGAAGATCAAATCTCCGTGGATATCAGCCGTATAGTTCAAGCTTCCAAATCTGACCTGATGGCCAGGGGCGTGGCTTTCGATCTGCTATAGATGGCCAAGCGAATTGGCCCGCAGTGCAAAGCCACCAAAGACGAATATCCGTCCGGGGAGAAAGGCCTCATCCTGAACTGCATCGCTATTGATGATCGGAGGAGCCATCGGGCCTAAAGGTGACGACACAGAGGAACTCTCAATGAAAGCACCAATGTCGGTGTCAAAACCGGCGGATCTCGGGTAGGGGGTCCCGAACTGTGCGTCTAGGCGGATGGTAACAGGAGACGAGGGACACGATGTTTTACCCAGGTTCGGGTCCTCTTGATGGAGGTAAAACCCTACGTCCTGCTTGATTAATATTGATGATATGGGTAGTACAAGAGTAGATCTACCACGAGATCAAGGAGGCTAAACCCTAGAAGCTAGCCTATGGTATGATTGTTGTTGTCCTACAGACTAAAACCCTCCGGTTTATATAGACACCAGAGAGGGTTAGGGTTACACAGAGTCAGTTACATTGGTAGGAGATCTACATATTCATATTGCCAAGCTTGCCTTCCACGCCAAGGAAAGTCCCTTCCGGACACGGGACGAAGTCTTCAATCTTGTATCTTCATAGTCCAGGAGTCCGGCGGAAGATATGGTCCGGCTATCCGGACACCCCCTAGTCCATGACTCCCTCAGTGTCCCTGACTCTTCTCATCCTAGCGACATGTGTCACCCACGTATAGAGCGGTGGATATCGCATGAGATCGTGGGTGAATTGATAAATCCTATCGTGGGATGTGGAACCGTTTAGGCGACAAAAGCCGAAAATTCAGATAAGAGAATTTTGACGTTTCGTTCACAAATTCTTCAGCTGACAAGGACATAGTGAAGATTTTGAACGGGTTTCAAATAGAACGCACATGAAGAATTTGTGAACAGATTGGGTTAAGTTTAGCATAGAGGGGGAAGGGTCCGATCACATTCACTTAGCAGAAAAGGCAACTTGAAGATTTAGCAATAAGTTAATGCTGTAGACGACTAAAACTCAAATATATATATATATAGTCAATGAAGAACAACGTCGGAAAGTGTGAAGACTATTGCAAAGTTGAAGAATTTAAGCAACTCGGGAAATTCAAAACTGAAGAAAAACTCAAATTGAAAAAAATCAACTTTTGTTGGTGGCGTGACCCACCGTATAAGAATAATGATTTCAGACGCCGCATATAATTGTCGTAGGGCTCTGAGAATCAAATTCTTCATTAATTTCTTCACACTTAAAGGGTTAGTCTTCATTGATTGAAGAAAAACGTTACTTTGTGTGTTGCACATCTAAGTCATCAATTTTGCATAAGTGTTAGGATGTGTGTCCTTTTCAAAGGACATTCTAAGATTCTAAGATATTTAGCTCACACCGCAACTTTCTAAATCTCTTCTGATCCAAGGGCTTTGTGAAGATATCGGCTAGCTGTTCTTCAGTCTTCACATCCTCGATAGAGATGTCGCCCTTCAACACATGATCACCAAGAAAATGATGACGAATCTGAATGTGCTTTGTCTTCGAGTGCAGAACTCACTACAAAAAAATACACTTCCGTGATGATACGTGTTTGTCACAGTAGGTCGCTTTTTTGTCATGCATGTACATCCATGACAAATTTATGACAGAATCAAGATAGTCATACCTGTGCTGTCGTAGAAGTGTTCCATGACATTACCAAAATTATCATCACGGAAGTGTCCACTTCCATGACGATAAATCTCGCGTCACAGAAGTGCTTTCGTCAAGGGTGACCGACACGTGGCATCCACCGTAACGAAACACCGTTAAGCTACCGGGTCGGGTTTTGGATCCGATAACTCGTTAATAGCCCCGACCAATGGGAAATTCCCACGTGTAAAATTCTTATTGGCCCGATCAGATAGGCGCCTATGATACGTCGACACGTGGCATGGCCCAACAGAGGCCCATTCCTGTGAAAAGGACGGCCCGTTTGACTTGGTCAAAAGGTGGCGGGCCGGCCCATGGAAAGCCTGTTAACGGCATGTTCGCGTATAGCCCATTTACAGCCCGCTAACCCAAGGCCCGTTACGCCCTATCCGAATTAGGCCCAATAGTGTCATCTGGGCCATCCAATATGATTCCAGCCCGTTTTCACTTCTGGCCCATGTATGGCCCATGACGTCTTTCGACCCATATGAGGCCCTATGTAACTCTTGGCCTACTAACGGCCCGTGGTGAAACTGGCCCGTAATGAACAGTGTATCACTTTACACCCATTAACGGCCCGTGGTGAAACTGGCCCGTAATGAACAGTGTATCACTTTATACCCATTAACGGCCCGTTATTCCGTTGGGCCGTTTCCAGCCCATGTTATCTTTCAGCCTTCTCAGAGCCCATTTATTCTTGGGCTCATTTCCAGCATTCGTTTACTTACAGCCCGTTACTGTCATTTTCTGCTTGTGGGTCAAATTCAGCCAGTGGTTACAGTCTGCCCGTTTGTGGTCCGTTAATACGTTGGGCCGATTTCATAGCATCATCAAATACGGCCTATTAACGATGGCCCGTTATGGTCGGCCCATGAATGAACGATTCTAACTCTAGCCCGTTTACGGCCATAATGCGGTTTGTTTGGTTTGGCCAATCGATTATATGGCCCGTATAAAACCCAATTTTTCTACGGCCCGTAGAACGCCCATTGTTTCTACGGCCTGTAGAAGGCCCACTATTTCTACAGCCAGTAGGAGGCCCAGTGTCACTACAGTAAATATTAGCCCATGGTTATTGTGGCCTAGTTTTAAAAAATAGGTTATTGCAGCCACTAGCTAACCGCGGAAAAAGAACTACAATGACTACAAGCAAACAAATAAACAAGGCAACAAGGAAATAAATAAGCAAGCAACTAACGCTAGGCTATAACTGCGATTACACATATTACATCCACTAGGCATGAAAGTTCGCCACCAGTGCAAATATAGGGAACAAAGCAGCATATCATATACACTGTTTGTCAAAGTTGGCGACCATCGCAAATAAACGCCGCAGCAAAACAAATCCAGAACTGAAACCACTTCAAAAGATCTCAAGAAACAATATCATGGGTACCCATAATGCTGGCAAGATGCTTAGCAAGCTTATTAACTTTCTCTTGTTTGGCGCTTAAATCCTCCAGCGCTTGCTATTGCACCAGAAAATATGCATCTGAATTCTGCAGGGACTTCCTCAGCCCTTCAGCTTCCTGTCGCAACTCATCTGATCGATGTCTTTCAACTTGAAGTTGAGACTCAAGAATACGAACTGATTCAGGCAGCGAGTTCGAAGAGCTTGTGCCAGTAGTAGTGGCCAGTAACTCGAACACTACATCAAGACAGGACTTTCGGGTTCCCTCACTATCGTCAAGATAGTTTTTATCAGCTTTCTTGGAGACCAACAGGGATGTCTCACTATCTTGAACCTTATCTGCATTACTTCCTTTACCATTGGATAACACGGTACTGTTCTCCAATATTTTGTCCGCATTCTAAAAGAGAAACAAGCAGACACATCACATGTTTACCATGTTGTATATGAAACTCATTTTGGTAAATGAGTTCAGTAGTAAAGTGGACAGGATAACAGCATGAAACAAACATATATCTATGTACCATGGTCACTTTATGGTATATATCATTCTAGTTTTTGTTGCCAAATCAAGATAGAGAAACATTTCAAATAATATTTGTTCAAGACAAAGCAGAATAGACAGAATATAAGTGTGGGTAACTATAGAGCAATAACAACACTTGTAATGTGCATGACATCAGAACATAACTGTATAATGTGTTTATTAAATAGGTTGGCATGCCATAATTCACATACATTCACGGATAGAATGCCATAATTCAAAATATGATGACTGTAAACACTAAACGGGATGAGATGATATAACTATATGATCTCTTTATTAAATGGGTTGCCATGCCATAATTCAGATAGATGATGTGTATGTACTAGGTAAACATGATGGCATGATATAATTCAAATATATGATTTATACAGTAAGCAAGTAAGAAGATGGCAATCCATATATGATGTAAAAACTAAGCAATGCAAGACAACATGCATGACATGGGTAATATAACCCTGTCAAGTTTGAGCATAGACCTCAGGGGGGAAATAGGACTGGTCATCAGTCTCTGAATCCTCCTCTGAGGAGCTCTCTGTAACCAGCAAGATGTCTGCTTCAGCAGGTAGCATTGTCTGCTCTGAATACCTTGTTTTCACTCCAGATACTTCCATCACCTCTTCAAATGGATGATGCACAGGAAGAGTAGTTGAATATACAAACGTTGTCGACAAATGGAACACGTAATACAAAAAATGATACCATGATATAATTCACATACATGATGATTGGCTAAACAGCGTGGCATTGCATAATTCACATATATAATGCCTTTGCAACAAGATAGCATTGTATAATTCACATATATAATGTCTTGCAACAAGATGGCAATGCATAATTCACATATATCGTAATTAGACACTGAACAGGTGGCATTCACACAAAGCATGTCTAAACTAATCAAATGACATAGCAATGCGAGACACCATACGCACGATATGAACAACATAACCCTGCCAAGTTAGAGCATACACCTCGGGGGGAATAGGACTGGTCATCTGTCTCTGAATCCTCCTCTGAGGAGCTATCCGTAACCAGTGAGATATGCACATCGTCAGATAGCATAGTCTGCTCTGAAGACCTTGTTTTCACTCCAGAATTTGCCATCACCCACGAAGAGCAGTTGAATGTAACAACATTGTTGACAAATGTAATATGTAACGAAAAAAAAGGATGGCCTGATATAATTTACATATAAGATGACTGGCTAAGCAGGATGGCATTGCAAAATTCACATATATGATGTCTGGCTAAACAAGATGGCGTTGCATAATTCACATAAACGATGAATAAACTAAACACATGGCATTCGCACAAAGGATGTCTAAACTAAGCAGATGACATATTTGATGTATAAAGTAAGCAATGCAAGACACCATATGCATGATATAACCAACATCAGCATGCCAAGTTAGAGCGAAGACCTCAGGGGGTAAATAGGAGTTGTCTTCTCCTTCTGAATCCCCCTCAGAACGGATATCTTCCTCTCGATTACAATCCGAAATGCGTGGAGGGGGGCTGCCTTTGGGCCTACCATGGAGCGACGTCTGCCTGAAATTTTATTGCCACGCAAGGCTCGTCTCTTTTGCTCTACATGTTCAGTTCCATTGTTTACAATAACTGTCAGGCATAGGAATAAAACATAGTGAGATTATGTAAGGAGTGCATGCAGAAATCCAGAGTGATGGTAGCAACCTATGGATAGACCCAAAACCAATAATAGCAGGCAGATAATGGCTTCAGTTAAAAAATACAGATAATGGCTTCTTTACTGTTTGTTTCCCACCAACCATGAAACTCATAGTAGACACCGGAGATTAACAAGATAGTAGATAGATACTATTGATAGCGGCCCCGATATGTACCCCACAAGCATTTAAAAACTCAAGTTTGACCATTAGTTTGGAGCTGACTCAGAGTCTAATCGGTGAACAGGACGATAAAGTAGCATGTAATATTAAGCGATGCATAAAGTAAGCAGACACGAAAGAGTGTGACCTCTCTTGCGGACCCGTGTAGTCCTCGAGGTCATCTGCTCGGTTGATGATGGTAGTGTAGTTTTCATGGCTGCCAGCGGCGCGGAAGAAGATCTGAGGCGGCGAAAGACAGTCTAGAGGTCGGATCCCTTCTATGCTGGACCCTTCTGTCGTTGGAGCAGCTGAGCTGGGGTGGACGACGGCGCAGCAGGAGCGGGACAAACCACGCAAGGTTTTCTTTAACAACTATCTGTAAGAGAAGTAATTCTGTAAGGGCTCGTTTGAATTGGAGGATTCCAACAATGCAGGGATAGGAAATATACAGGAATAGGATAGGAATGCACGTGCAAAACAGAGAATTTAAAAACACAGGATTTCTGCCAATCTGGGTGTTTGATTCACAACAATTGGAAGATCACAGGATGCAAAGAAGCATGGTGAGATTAAGTCAAACCACAAGAAAATGTATGGTTATAATGCTATTATCCTACTATCTCTTAGTCTTGTGCTTCATGAATAGGAATTTGAAAAGGAGGACAAGTGAAAATTAAAATTCCTACGTTTTTTCTTTCAAGGAGACACTAAAGGAACAAATCCGTGTGCTCAGTGGACAATATATATAACATGTAGAGTAAAAAAGAGATGCAACAAGTGTAGAACCTCTTTGGCAAAGCCATGTCGATCTCAGCTTGATTGGGTTGGCCGGTGAGGATGCTCCGGCTGACTTGGCTATCGGAGGAGGGGAAGAAGATCTTAGGCGTCTGGACATGGAGCCCGAGGTACTGCTCCGCTGTGATGGAGGGTTTCGTCGTTGGAGCAGCTCCGGTGAGTTGTACGACGCCGAGGCTGAAGCAGGACAAGAGAGACAACGAACAACGTTAACCTGAGTGGAATTCTAATAGCATCTCCAGTACATGACGTAAAATACATAACCACAAAGTGCTAGATGTAAAATACATCAGCCGCTCATGATGAGGACATCAATACCATTGTTACACCCACAACCCCTACTACTACATAGACTGGACCAATTACTAGAGCTCGCGCACGCCAATTAAATTATCAGGTACTTTCGTTTCTTGGTAATGATTCTAATGTTCATGAGAATATGATGATGCCTAAATTGGATACATTTGTTTTGCTTACAAATGAAGGGCCTGGCATGGATAAGAGGGATGAACATTGGAGCAAGAACAAGCATGGAGTTGATGGCATGCACAAGGGGAACAAGAACGGAGTTACAAGTGATGATTTCAGGACATTGTAGCCACCATAACGAGTGCATGAATCCTTGGACGAAATATACAAGATGCCACTTCATAAACATCGTCCAGAGGCTATTCTAGGTGATGTTCACCTTATTATTGGGCCAGGCCCATGTAATTTCGAAATACATAAGTATAGGTTGTTTATAGAGTCCGTATGTGTGGGGAAACAAGAGATAGGGTTGGTTTCGGACCCCTTCCCCAAGGGCCAAGAAATCCCCCCCCCCTCTTCCTCCATATATACAGCCCTTAGGGTACCATTTAGACTTTGGATTTTGTTTAGATTAAAAGTTCGCCATAGCTGCAACTTCGCGTACTTCGTTTGTGTTCAACGACCAGACCAAGGCGTCACAGAACCCCACCTTCATTAATAAAGCTTTCCTCTTTTATTCGCAATATTCAGATTGCAATCTCAGTTTCTTGCTTGTTCTTCGTCTGTTCGCGGGAAATAGACCCTCGTGGTCAAGTTGATCGTGCTCCGGCGTGGTCAATAACCCCTCGGAAGTTGGTTTAGCGATTGCTAAGGCGCGACGTCTTCGCACGTTCGTAGTCAGATCGTCAAAGTCGACTCCCACAGAAAACGATTGCAATCTCATCGAAACATCGGGACACCTTTCCCTCTATCAAGTGGTATCAGATTTCCAGGTTGCTCGGTGAGATTTTACAGTTTTTCATAGTTTAGATCGAGTCTGTTCTTCATACCTACAGTCCACGAAAAAGCCACAAAAAATTAGAGTTAGTTCATCATATCGGAACCAGTCTGAGCCTTTGCATAGTCTTTTCAGTATTTTGCTTTGTTGAATTTGCGGTTGCATCTCGTGTCAAGTTGCTGGTCTTAACGTCTAGTCCTTTAGAGTTTCGAGTTCTGTTCACAAGTTGTCACGCCGCCGCCGCACCACCATCATCACCGCTGGCATAAACCACCATCGTCATCACCGCTGCCATATACCACCATCGTCATCACCGTTGTCATATAACACATATCCACCGCCATCACGCTAAACCGAGTCCACCTCCATCACAGATTCGCCACCAGTCCGTGTTCCACCGCCCTGCATATATCCACCACCAGTCCGAGTTTCCACACGATTCATCTCCGCCACGAGTCCTAGTGCGAGTCCAGTAATTGTTGCTTTGTTCTCGAATTCCAGATCACGCGATACTCCGAGTCGTGAGAGCGGAGGACTCCCCAACTTCCGAGCCATCCGCAGAAGAAAAATAGTTCCAGTTTCAAAAAAAACTTTGTGGAGCAAAAAAAGAGGGGAAAATAGTGAAAAAAAGAGAGTAAAAAATAGTGAAAAAAAATTCAGAGTGTGCTCCTCCCTTGCTTACGTGCAGCGCCGTGATTTTGTAAGTGTTCTAGGCTCGCGTCTCTAGTACGGTCTAGCCTAGGACCAGCACAGTACCGTCGTTGAGCATTTATTCAACTCTGCATCTCTGAATTGATTATTGCTGACCCTTTTTGCTACCATATTATAAGCCTTCCCAGCTCCACGTACATCTACATCGTGCGTTTGACTCTCCCTGGTAATTGCTCTATCCAAGCTTTGAGAGTTTTGACTACACCGGTTGCCGATCACCGCCTGCTGCTGGGTAAGAACTGGTAAGAATTTGAGATTTTCTTGACGGATTTGTGACACCCGCCACCACCACCTCTTGTTAGTAGTCTGTAGGTTCATATTCTTGTGTGTTTCTATTGTTGCTAACCATGCCAGGATCACAAGCCGACGAGACTGACTGGGAGAAGTTGACGAACAAGGAGCTTCATGATAAGTTTCAGCAAATGATGAGTGGACAGGTGTAAGATGTGCTAAACAGATTTGACGAGGCCATGGAGAAGATAGATGGCATGGAGAAGACGTTTGAAACAAAGCTCGATAACAAGTTTGCTGAATTGCTTTCGCATTTTCCACCACCACCACCGGCTGCACCTGCCGCAGCTCTGCAACAACAACAACAACGACTACCTCCACGTCGGGAACCAGCCCTTCACCGAGCGAGCCGTGTCCCTCTTCAGCCTGGCCAAACTGCTGGTGCTGCTGTTGATACTTCTGTGGCTCCTGATGCTGATGTGGAGGAGGATGATTATGTGGGAGATTACGAGGATGAGGTTGATGAAAATCAGAACTACGTGCAATCACCAGCACCACGACCACCAGGTCGTCCACATGCAAATAATGGCAATGTTAGGGCTCCCCCTCAGGTACGAGATCATGACCATCTCCCTAAACTGAAATTGAATATTCCACCATTTGAGGGTAGATATGTTCCTGATATATATCTTACTTGGGTGTTAGAAACTGAACAACGATTTACATGTTTACAATATCCTGAGGAGAGACGTATTCCTGCTGTTGTTTGTGCTTTCACTAGCTTTGCATGTCGATTATATCCTGTTCCAGCTACTTGGGCTGCTTTGAAAACTGTTATGCGTACTCGTTGGGTTCCACCATATTATCAACGTGAATTACTTCAAAAATTGCAGCGCTTAAGACAAGGAAAAAATTCGGTAAAAGAATATTATCAGGAATTACAAACTGGCTTGATTAGATATGGTATTGTTGAGGAGAATGAAGCTATGCTTGCACATTTTCTGGGTGGATTAAATAGAGAGATTCATACCATTCTAGACTACAAGGATTATAATAATATCACTTGATTATTCCATCTTGCTTGTAAAGCTGAACGTGAAGTGCAGGATCAACAGGCATTGGCGCGAACTAAATTTTCTGCAGGTCGACCTTCATCATGGACACCACGTGCATCATCTACTTCCACACGTTCTGCTACACCGGCACCTCCGTCGGCTGATTCTGATAATGGGACGCAATACATGGCTGCTGAAGATGCTGACAGGTATGAATGTTTAGTTGCTCAACGTGTTTTGAGTGTGCAGGTTACACAAGCTGAGCAAAATCAGAGGCATAATTTGTTCCATACAAAGGGAGTTGTGAAGGAACGTTCTATTCGCGTCATCATAGATGGAGGGAGCTGCAACAACTTGGCTAGCATGGAGATGGTGGAGAAGCTATCTCTCACCACATGACCACATCCACATACTTACTACATCCAATGGTTCAACAACAGCGACAAGGTTAAGGTAACACGTACTATTCGTGTGCATTTTAGTATCTCTACATATGCTGATTATGTTGAAACTGATGTGGTACCTATGCAAGCATGTTCCTTATTACTTGGTAGACCATGGCAATTTGTTAAAAATTCTGTACACCATGGTAGAAACAATCAGTATACTCTTGTTCATAAGGATAAAAATATTACTTTGCTTCCTATGACTCCTGATTCCATTTTGAAAGATGATATTAATAGAGCTAATAAAGAAAAAGAGGAGAAAAATAAGAGTGAAAATCAGATTGTGGCAAAAGAATTTGAGCAACAAATAAAGCCTAATAATAAACCATCTAGTGTTGCTTCTGAAATTAAATTGAAAAGTGCATGTTTACTTGCCACCAAATCTGATATTGATGAGCTAGATTCCAACAAATTTGTTTGTTATGCTTTTGTGTGCAAAGAGGCATTATTTTCATTCGAGGACGTGCCTTCCTCTTTGCCCCCTGCTGTCAGTAACATTTTGCAGGAGTTCGCTGACGTCTTTCCACAAGACGTGCCACCGAGATTACCACCTATTCGAGGGATTGAGCATCAAATTGACTTAATTCCCGGTGCATCGCTACCCAACCGTGCACCATACCGTACCAATCCAGAGGAGACGAAGGAGATTATGCGTCAAGTACAGGAGATGCTCGACAAAGGTTATATACGTGAATCTCTTAGTCCTTGTGTTGTTCCTATTATTCTAGTGCCTAAAAAGGATGGTACGTCGCGTATGTGTGTTGATTGTAGAGGCATTAATAATATTACTATTCGTTATCATCATCCTATTCCTAGGCTAGATGATATGCTTGATGAATTGAGTGGCTCTACAATATTCTCCAAAGTTGATTTGCGTAGTGGATACCATCAAATTCGTATGAAATTGGGAGATGAATGCAAAACAGCATTTAAAACTAAGTTTGGTTTATATGAGTGGTTAGTCATGCCTTTTGGGTTAACTAATGCACCTAGTACTTTCATGAGACTAATGAACGAAGTTTTACGTGCTTTCATTGGACGATTTGTGGTAGTCTATTTTGATGATATACTGATTTATAGCAAATCTTTGGAAGAACATTTGGAACATTTACGTGTTGTTTTTAATGCTCTACGTGATGCACGTTTGTTTGGTAACCTTGGGAAGTGCAGCTTTTGCACCGACCGAGTATCTTTTCTTGGCTATGTTGTTACTCCACAGGGAATTGAAGTTGATAAAGCCAAGATTGAAGCTATTGAGAGTTGGCCGCAGCCCAAAATGGTCACAGAAGTGAGGAGTTTTCTTGGACTCGCTGGTTTCTATAGGCGTTTTGTGAGAGATTTTAGCACCATTGATGCACCTCTCAATGATCTTACAAAGAAGGATGTGCCTTTTGTTTGGGATACCGCACAGGAAGAAGCCTTCACGGTATTGAAAGATAAGTTGACACATGCTCCTTTACTCCAACTTCCTGACTTTAATAAGTCTTTTGAGCTTGAATGTGATGCTAGTGGAATTGGATTAGGAGGCGTGTTATTACAAGATGGCAAACCTGTTGCATACTTTTCTGAAAAATTGAGTGGGCCTAGTCTGATCTATTCTACTTATGATAAAGAATTATATGCTCTTGTTCGGACTTTAGAGACATGACAACATTATTTATGGCCCAAAGAATTTGTTATACATTCTGATCATGAATCTTTGAAACATATTAAAAGTCAAGCTAAACTGAATCGTAGACATGCTAAATGGGTTGAATTAATTGAGACTTTTCCTTATGTCATTAAACACAAGAAGGGTAAAGAAAATGTTATTGCTGATGCTTTGTCTCGTCGCCATACTATGCTTTCACAACTTGACTTCAAAATATTTGGTTTGGAGACCATCAAAGATCAATATGTGCATGATGCTGATTTTAAAGATGTAATGCAGAATTGTAAAGAAGGAAGAACATGGAACAAGTTTGTTATTAATGATGGTTTTGTGTTCCGTGCTAACAAGCTATGCATTCCTGCTAGCTCTGTTCGTCTTTTTTTGTTGCAGGAGGCGCATGGAGGAGGATTAATGGGACACTTTGGCGTGAAGAAGACGGAGGACGTACTTGCTACACATTTCTTTTGGCCAAAGATGAGACGGGATGTTGAGCGTTTTGTTGCTCGCTGCACTACATGTCAAAAAGCTAAGTCACGACTCAATCTTCATGGTTTATATATGTCTTTGCCTGTGTCTAGTGTTCCTTGGGAGGATATATCTATGGACTTTGTTTTAGGTTTACCTCGAACAAAGAAGGGGAGGGATAGCATATTTGTTGTCGTGGATAGATTCTCGAAAATGGCACACTTTATACCATGTCATAAAAGCGATGATGTTGTTAATGTTGCTGATTTGTTCTTTCATGAAATTATTCGCTTGCATGGTGTGCCAAATACTTTTGTTTCAGATCGTGATACTAAATTTCTTAGCCACTTTTGGAGATGTTTATGGGCTAAGTTGGGGACTAAACTGCTTTTTAGTACTACTTGTCACCCCAAACGGATGGTCAAACTGAAGTAGTCAATAGAACATTGTCTACTATGCTTAGGGCTGTTTTGAAGAATAATAAGAAAATGTTGGAAGAATGCTTACCTCATATTGAATTTGCTTATAATCGTTCGTTGCATTCTACTACTAAGATGTGCCCTTTTGAAATTGTGTATGGTTTCCTACCTCGTGCACCCATTGATTTGTTGCCTCTTCCATCTTCGGAGAAGGTTAATTTTGATGCTAAACAACATGCTGAATTGATCTTAAAAATGCATGAATTAACTAAGGACAATATTGAGCGTATGAATGCTAAATATAAACTTGCTGGAGATAAGGGTAGAAAACATGTTGTCTTTGCACCTGGAGATCTTGTTTGGTTACATTTGTGTAAGGATAGGTTTCCTAATTTGCACAAATCAAAGCTAATGCCACGTGCTGATGGTCCTTTTAAGGTGTTAGAAAAAATAAATGATAATGCATATAAACTTGAGTTGCCTGCAGATTTTGGGGTTAGTCCCACTTTTAACATTGCAGACTTGAAGCCTTATTTGGGTGAGGAAGATGAGCTTCCGCCGAGGACGACTTCATTTTAAGAAGGGGAGGATGATGAGGACATCAATACCATTGTTACACCCACAACCCCTACTACTACATATACTGGACCAATTACTAGAGCTCGCGCACGCCAATTAAATTATCAGGTACTTTCGTTTCTTGGTAATGATTCTAATGTTCATGAGAATATGATGTTGCCGAAATTGGATACATTTGTTTTGCTTACAAATGAAGGGCCTGGCATGGATAAGAGGGATGAACATTGGAGCAAGAACAAGCATGGAGTTGATGGCATGCACAAGGGGAACAAGAACGGAGTTACAAGTGATGATTTTAGGACATTGAAGCCACCATAATGAGTGCATGAAGCTTTGGACGAAATATACAAGATGCCACTTCATAAACTTCGTCCAGAGGCTATTCTAGGTGCTGTATCACCTTATTATTGGGCCAGGCCCATGTAATTTCGAAATACATAAGTATAGGTTGTTTATAGAGTCCGTATGTGTGGGGAAACAAGAGATAGGGTTGGTTTCGGACCCCTTCCCCAAGGGCCACGAAATCCCCCCCCCCCTCTTCCTCTATATATACAGCCCTTAGGGTACCGTTTAGACTTTGGGTTTTGTTTAGATTAAAAGTTCGCCATAGCTGCAACTTCGCGTACTTCGTTTGTGTTCAACGACCAGACCAAGGCGTCACAGAACCCCACCTTTGTTAATAAAGCTTTCCTCTTTTATTCGCAATATCCAGATTGCAATCTCAGTTTCTTGCTTGTTCTTCGTTCGCTCGCAGGAAATAGACCCTCGTGGTCAGGTTGATCGTGCTCCGGCGTGGTCAATAACCCCTCGGAAGTTGGTTTAGCGATTCCTAAGGCGCGACGTCTTCGCACGTTCGTAGTCGGATCGTCAAAGTCGACTCCCACAGAAAACGATTGTTATCTCATCGAAACATTGGTACACATTTGCCTCTATCAGCTCATCTCCGAACTTAACTGTCGAAACTGAATGTAACTGTCGAAACTGAACTTAACTGTCGAAACTGAACTTAACTGTCGAAACTGAATTTTGCTGCCGAAACTAAACGTACTAGCAAGGTGAGGCTACACGTCGGTCGACTGGCTTTTTCTTCTCTGGACAGTCAATTTTGCAGCTGTTGGATACGAAATCAAGGGCCTGCAGTTCATCTTTAACCTCCACCCCCTAAGCCGGCCAAACAGCAGCCCCCCGCCGCCCGCGGCCGGCGGTGCGCCGCCCCGCCCGCCCCGAAAACACTCCCCACCACCGGTCCGCCGCCGCCCCGGCCATCCCTCTAGTCCCCCCCCCATGCCGAGCTTTTTCTCCGGCGATCCCCACGCCACCGCCCCGCCAACGCCCCGCCACCTCCGGCGACCACCACCCCCATCCCGAATCCTAAGATAGATAGTGGGGTACCTCTCCGGCGAGCCCCCTCCCCGCTGCGGCTGGTTCTTCCTTCACCCCGGCGAGCCCTCCCACCCCCTGAAAATCGACTGACCCAAAAGTCGATTCAGTCGACTGAAGTGTAGCTAAATCGGAGCAGCATCGCAAGCAAGAGCAAGAGCGAGAGCAGCAGCGCGAGCAAGAGCAATAACAAGAGCAGACCAGGCAGGGGACCGAGAGCAAGAGCAGAGCAGCAGCGTCAGCAAGAGCTAAAGCAGCAGCAGGTCCTCCTGATGTGGACGTCGCCACCGAGGGAGCGACGTCGTGGAGGAAGTTGCCGGCGACGCCGCTGTGCATGAAGCCACGCCGTGTCGGCTCGGGACAGAGCACCGGCAAGACTATGAGATCGAATCAAGAAGAAAATGCGGCGATTAGTGTACAACCTCTTTGGTGGCGCCGATTAGGCTGCAGCTTCATCCGAGGAAATGGTGATGATGATGCTCTTCTGGTGGTGCAGGTGAAGACCGCGGTGTGGGAATGGAGGTGGCGCGAAAGACGAGGGGAACGTCGGGGCAGCTCCTTGGAGGTGGAGGACGGGGTGGCTGAACCGGCGGGACGATGAGATCGACGACGGATCCTCATCCGGTACGGAGGATGAGGGACGTTGAGGTGTTGCTGTGGACGACGTCGTCGGGGAAGAGGCTCCGGCTGGGTGGCGGACGGAGCATGGTGTGGGGTTTCGTCGCGGGTTTTCGCGGCCTCGGTGTATGAATGGGTGGGCGGATGGGATGGCAGTGGGGAACCATGGCTTAGAGACGCGCTTGTCCGAAATGTGGGATAAGTTACGAAAGTACCCCCACCGATTTGAGGCGGTTCTTTCGGTCCATGGGTACCACGGGCATTTCGCGTGTCGAGATTTCACAGGAGGTGGGAGTTTTTGCGCGCGTTGTAATTTCGGAATAGCAAGGCGCGGGTTGAGATGGAGGGAGTTGTCGGAGCACAACGAGACAAAGATATATCTTAAGTATTTCGGGCTAACAAGGCGCGGGTTGAAATTTCCGGACAAGCCTAACGTGTACTGTCCCAAATCAATGCGCTCTACAAATGTCATTCAAAACTTTGAATTCATGTTATGTTCAATTAAAATATTTTGCTACGTGTATAATGCATGGAACCTACTACTCAAATGAACGTTTTAGTGCATTCCAAACGTATATACTACCGCTTCAATATGAACTAAATTTGAATTCGTTTCTCTATATGAATAAGATCTACAGTAATGATTGTTATGAAGTCAAAGCATTTGAATTCGTTTCTCTATTTTAATAAGATCTACAATCATCATTATTGTCAAGTTAAACCATCGTTTGTGTATTATCTTCACAGCACACCACATGATTAGTCTCGAGTTACATATGAATTATGTGTACTATATGAACTCGAACTAGATTTTTTGAATCCACTTTATTTTGATTTCAAATCACATTACATTTCTAGCTCTAGCTAGATCTTCATAATCTAAACCATGTCTCATATGTATAATGTGTTTATCACATTATGTATGGTGCCCCGCCCCCTACGCCTACAAGTATTTTGATGTGAGTTGCAAACACCACACATTACCACAAATTCAAATAAAATGTGAGAATGTTCGATATATAGTATTGTTTAGATTGTTCGATATTTAGTTGTAAGCTGCAAACGCCACACATTATCACAAATTCAAATAAAATGTGAGATTGTTTGATGTATAGTATGGTTTAGATTGTTCGGCATTTAGCTGTGAGTTGCAAACGCCATGCATTATCACATTATGGTATAACATGTGCACAGCACGTGTATCACCACTATATTCATGCATGCAATGTTTAAAACACTATGATCTCCTATTCAAATATATGAATCTTCTTTCATATCAAATTATGATCTTTGTTAGTATCTTACACCCACACAATCCTCTAACCTTTGTAGCTACCACTAACTTTCTCTCGTGCATGCACACGCCCTCCTCGCCCTCCCCCTCCCTCGGCATTCTATCCACCGGGCACATTCATTTTTTTCTTTAGGTCGTTCTCCCAGAGTCTCCACAACTCCTTTCCGACACACACCGATTGATAAACATCTCTAGCGATGCCTGCTTACAACATACAAACACACCTTCAATCTCCTCCTTTATGTGTCCTTGCCTCGTGTCTCTCATACAGTCAGACACACGTGTAAACTCTCGCCCCTCTTTTCATCGCTCTCACAATCGCACACTCCTCCCCCTATCTAGCTAGTAGTTGGGCCTCTCGCACCACCTCCTAGCTCCACTCTCTCTGTCTATCCGTCTCGCTGGGCCTTATTTTCCTCTAACAAATGGACGTACACCGACCGATCACTCGCTATACATATAGCTAGCTAGGTCCTTTTAACTCGTTTTTACCCACACGTCAATCGATCTACCTCATTAGTTGTGTCTCTCCCTTCCTCCGACAAACAACAATTGATCTACCGATCTAGTTAGGTTTGCTTACCAAACACATGGTTCCCGTTCATCATCCACGGATGCGTCCCGACAGATCTATCACGCACAGGCACACACAGAAACAGATCCCCACTCTTATTGATAACATTGCAGTTCCACCCTCAGTTTGTCTAGTAGGCCTCTCCCACCATCTTCGAGAAGCAACTCCATCAACCATCCAGCACTGTACCCCTCTCCCTCCCTCTCCCTCCCTCTCTCTCTCTCCTCTCTCTCTCTCTCCCATCATACTTCTCGTCCTTCAGTTATGTATGGATGTTGACCGATATCCCTCATGACATAACTGGGTCTCTCCTTCTCAACACATATACGAGTCGTTCTACCTCTATAGTTAGGCACCTGCCTACCCCTCCCACCACCCCCCTCCCCCCACACACACCGATACATCGAGCGCTCTAGTCATGTCTCCCTGCCACACACAAACTTGACGTGTGCCCTCTAACGTTCCGGTAGGCCAGTCGCCCTATATCTTTGACTTGTACACACACACAATTTCGATGGCTCTCTTCATCAATCTCGCGGCCACCCACTTGATCCTCTCTTCGACTCTATCGATAGCTATGACCCCTCCCTCTCTTCTCGTGGATTGCCCGGCCCTTTATGTATGATATGGATAGGCCTCCATTTCACACACATTGCGTGCAAAATTTTGTTTGAGATGTCATCGACACATATTCCCACAAATAATTCACGAAATCAATCCCCACCCCACCCCCACCCCAAAACAAAAAACACTCACGAACGTGGTTTGTATCTCTCACACACACCCACGTAGGTGGGGGACATGCACGAAGAGAAGAGGTGCATGCACGGCGCACGTACTCCCGTCTCTTTCCCAACCACACCCGCGCGGGTACACGGTGGAGCTCATTTCTGTACGAAAAAGGCAGCCCACGTGGTAATTTGGCACGTGTATTGGTTGTCCACTTGGTGGAGGGAGGATCATCTACCACGGGTGAACAAACAAATTGTGACTCGACGTGTTATGTTAAAAAAAAGAGGCAAACCATGTGGGGCCTACCTTAGAGGCAAGGCTCTATACACTGGAGTACTTTTGATGTGTCCCGTCAACTCGTAGAATGAGGAGAAGCTTGCTTAGTACGCCGTCTCCCCCGCCCACGGGTGCGATGGCTCGCATGATGAGGTGAAGCTTGCTTACTTACGCCTTACGCCCGCTCCCTCGCCCATGCGCGCGGTGGCTCGCAGGACGAGGGGAAAAATTTACAACTGCCTCCGTTTACTCCTCGTCCCTACTACCTTGCCTATAGAAATTATATCATATTGTTTGGAATATATATGTTCTTTAGTAGATTTCAATATTAACTACTAGTACATACTCCAAACACTAATGTATATAGACGTATTTTAGAGTGTAGATTCACTCATTTTGCTCCGTATGTAGCACTCTCCCTCACCCCTTGACCCTCGCCCATGTGGTGGACGTGCAGCAATTCATTCGGTCTCATATAGCCAGAACGATATACACTGCACTACCATTATTGCTCAACTTCCCGAAGAGGCGAAGAGCCAATCGCGACGTTAATATTTTGGAGATGCCAAGCACAAGGTTATAGGAGAACGAGTAGTAGGTGCCGCGTCATTTATAAATAAAGTTTTGTTTCTTCGGTGGCACGTACGCAATATGATAGGCATATGGAGAGAAAAGGAAACCGCTCCACTATATACATAGTCAGGATGGGCCAGCCTACACGGTTTGCTTGCTGGGGTTTCTCTCTTCACACTCTCTCGCACAAAACGACTGTGGCCACATCTCTAACATCCCGGCGGATCACGTCCGCTTGGGGAAGGGGTGGATGCTTAGTGTAGATGCGGTGGCCGTCGCCGACGGCGAAAACCCACTGTCGGCACGTCCCGATCAGGGGTCCCGCCGTTCTCTCTCACAAAGCCGGTGAGGTTGCCTTCGTCCCTTGCTCACTGCCGCGACGTGGGCAGTTGCCACCTCCTGCCGCCCTCCTCAAGGTTGAGCTATGTCCCTCAGGTGCAACTCCCTTTACAGCTGGCTTGCACCACTGCTCCAGCTGCCCACATCACTCCCTGTGGATATTTCTCTACTTCTTTGCCCCACACATACCTCTACTGGCTTCTACGTACTGTATTTGTGATGAGTTTATGTCTCATCAACTAGTCCTAGTAATCTTATTCTAATCACGCTTGTTCAATTTCTTTGCCACACGGATGCTCATCTCGATTTTGGTGAAACTGCACAAAATGATCCGATGGTCAAAAGGTTGCAAACTTCATTTATTAGGAAGCTCGAACGTTGCTAGCAAATTGAAGCCTGGTCAGGGTTCACGGTTCAAGGTCTAGGGACTGCATGGATCGTTTTTTTCTTTAGCTGCCTCTGTTCCAAAATAAGTGTCAACTTTAGTAGTAGTACAACTTTGTACCAAAGTTTGAACAAAGTTGAGAAACTTATTCTGGAACAGAGGGAGTACATATTTGCTATGATCTGTCAATCATTGAGATGCAATAGCATGCATGTTAGTCTCCTTTGTATTTGATGAAATGTTGCAACGAGCAACCTTGGACGCAATATACATGTAACAGAAGCTGGAAGCTTCATAGCATTGTACAAATTTATCTCGCTGATAAATTACAGTACGTAATATACTAGTACTTCCTCCGTTCCTAAATATAAGTCTTTGTAGAGATTTCACCATGAACCACATGCAGATGTATATAGATGCATTTTAAGTGTATATTCATTCATTTTGTTCCGTATGTAGTGGAATCTCTACAAAGACTTACTATCTACTAGTAATAGCTAGCCCCCACTACTAGGAATTCTCTATCCTCTCCTTGAGCCACGTCATCAAAATTGATGTAGCCGTTAGATGAAGTAAATCGGTCCATAATAGTCGTCTGATCTAGACGTTGAGAGGCTCTGCACTAAGCCACATGCAAGCATGCAGAAATACCGTGCCACATGCATGTGAGTGGGTTCTAAATCACATCAACATGTCTGCATGCAAGCATGCACCGTTAGCATGCACGTAAGTGAGCTTTTAAGTCCCATTAACATGTCAAAAAGAAAAATATAATACCATTATGCAGTAGGAGTTGGCTGATCTTTTTTCCTTACGTGGGATGATCTAAATGATGATGGAAGTTTATTTAGTTTGGCTACCACATTTGTCTTGCGGTTATAGAGTTTTTTTTGTTCTATGAAATCGATAATTTTGCGCAGAGAGATATACCGCTGTTCCGCGCCAACGCGCGGGGACTCATCTATTAGTAATATTTAGGAACGGAGGGAGTACTATATAAAGAGTTAGGTATCGCACGGTGATAGTGTGAGGTGGGCCATGTAATCGCTGAGCCTGCGTGTTTTCACTGCTCTTGCACGCCTCCGCTGTAAGAATGGAGAAATTGTAATCTAGGAGTAGTAGTATACATCCTTTCGCCAAAAGCGTGGGACATCCAGCAGTCCTACGACCTCAGTAATAAAGACCAATGAGCCGTCAAATCACATAGACCCAGCAGTAAGTTGGACGGACGAAGCAACAATCACTCTTGCGCCAGTGAGAGGTCGCGTCCGCTCTGCCCGGGCATGAATGCGGCACCGATTCTTTGGAGCGGCGCTGACCGTTTCAGGCGGGAAGCGCGCGCGTGATGGAGGGGCTTTGGGTGGGCCAGGCTGGTCAGGAGCGGGCGTTGCAGCTGCCCGCATGTCCCTACCGGACACGCCCGGAAACGAGAGGATGCACCGACTCTCGCGGCTAAAATCGTACACTAGACGACATCTCTCTGTAGGAGTAGGTCGATCTGTCGCTCTCTCTAACACACACATGGTGTTAAACACACACACACACACGCACGCGCGCACACACACACGCACCTTGGTCCCGTTGCACCTTCTAACGTGACTTATTACACCTAGACGGAGGGAGTAGTAAGTATACGAGATACGGTGGCACACTGACTTAAGTCGAATACAAGTGCCCAAAATTTGTGTGCATGTTATAATAAGGATTCAGGAATGTATAAAAGGTTATTTCCCTCTCGTTGAACATAACGGGAGGGTTGTGTAGTTGGTTAGCCTGTTCGCTCATCACACTTGAGGTCTCGGGTTCGATAACTAACTTGAGCATAATTTGTGCCAGGTGGATTCTTTGACTAGTCAAAATGTTTTCTAGGGTTTGCATGCTTCACACTCTCTCTCCAGTATATATATACACGCTGGAGCCTCAGCGCTTGTAGTTGCTCTCTTCACACTCTCTCGCCCTCTCCCGCTGGAGCCTCAGCGCTTGTAGTTGCTCTCTTCACACTCTCTCGCCCTCTCCAGATCTAAACAAGACTTCGTTGGCCTCTCTCTCCCCTCGCTGCTGCTCAAAGAGCCGGCAGGATCCGTCCACCAGGAAGGGAAGGAGGCTTAACATTGTCGCCGTTGGCGAGGGACTACCGGCGCAGCTGTTCACTTTCCACCCAGCGGCGGCGCGGGAGGGCCTCCGACCCCTTCTTCTTCGTCGTCATCCCGTCGCCCACTGAACCACGCCCCAAGAACCTTAAGGTATAATTTACTTACTCCACATGCATTGCTCTAGCTGCATGTATACCATGAATCTAGGACGTGGTTCAAAGAGGAAAGGAGTGAGAAAAGTTGTATATAGCATGAATCTAGGACGTGGTTCAAAGAGGAAATGAAGGGGGAAAGTTGTATAGAATTAATCTAGGACATGGTTCAAAGAGGAAATGAATGGGGGAAAGTAGTGGGTAAAGTTGTATCGCATAAATCTAGGACGTGGTTCAAAGAGGAAAGGAAGGGGCAAAAGTACTAGTTCAAAAAGGAAAGGAAGGGACAAGGCTGTAGAGTTTGAGCAGGACTAGATTTGCTGCGCTAACATAGGGAAAGGCGTCTAAAGATAACAAAACTGGGACCAACACAAATATGCTCCTTGGTTGTTTGTTCTTTGTTGCAACAGACTGTGCATCACCACAGTACATCGGTAGATGCACATGGTGCTGGTGCGTCCACTGTCCCGTGCAACTCATTAGCTGTGTTAATCTAAGGCCCTGTTTGGTTAAAAACTCCCTAGTCCCTACCTGCTGGGTTCCAGGGACTAAACATGGACTAGAGGTTATTAAATGACATGCTAAAAGACCATGTTACCCCTAGTAATGAACTAATAGAGACAAGGTGCAATGCGTGGCAGGGGCAACTGTTGGAAAAAGTCCCCAAAAGACTCCCTCGGGGTCTTCTTTCTTTAGTCCCAAATGCCCACTTTTAGTCCCTAAAAGTCCCTCCTGTTTGGTTGAGATGGGACTGACACGGAGTTTTTTTAGTCCCTACACCAAAATGTCCCTGTAAACAAACACCCTCTAATAATGCCGCTGGAAAATTGATGCAATGCCACAGTTAAAAGCAAATTACATGTTTAACGAATTTTATTGTTAATATAATCTCTATGTTAATATTAATCAATGCCACCGTTTGAGAAATGCTACTGTCTTGCTTTCTTTCCCATTTAGATAAGGTAGATGCTTCTTTTTGTTGGCTTCTGTGTCATCCACCGTTATTGAACACTAATTGTTTCCTTTGCACCTCAGTGTAAACTGGGTTATCTGCTTCACCTCGTTGCCATTGTGACCTTTTGTTGCACTGCACGAAACACTTTTGTTTTAAGAGTGTTTTGTGCAGTTCAACCAAAATGTCACACCGACAACGTTGCTTGATTGCTTGATCTTAGTGGAACTGCACAAGAGGAGATCTTACTTCCTATCCGTTAAGGCGAATTTGGTTCAGATCTTCTTGTGAGTTGTTTGAATTCCGCATCATGAGAGGTCAGTACTAGCCTTCTTTCACATGATTCTGCAGTGTGCATTCATATGTTGTGCTACTTGTACGATAATGTTGCTTGATTTTAGTGAACTGCACAAATGGAGACAAGACTTTCAATCTGTATGTGCACCGTAATATCCCATTGAGGTAAGATAAGGATATTTCACAACAGTTGGCCTGTATTTTGCCACTTTCATCAGAAAATTAAGTTTAGTACTATACTTGTGCTCCCTAATTGACATGCCAAATCTTACATTGAAGGCGAAGCTTGTTTGTTATTGAACCAAGTGATGAAGGGGAAGAACAAGGGGAAGAAAAACAAAAATCAACTCCCAGTGCTGTAATGAAGCACTGGAACTGTGATGGCACAAGTAATGTATAATTTTGCATCTTAATTTATTGCTATGGCTGGAACGAGCAATTGTTTTGCCACTGATTTGATGCCACTCTTAATGTAATTTGTAATTATCTCTAATTGTGCAAAGAGGGATCTTCTTTGAAGATACCATATATTTTAGTGGAACTGCACAAGAAGATGTTGGAAACATTAAACTAATCGAGGAGTATATAGTAAGCTTGGCCACCACCATAGATAGCAACAGATGGTTCCGGAGAAATGCTTCATCTGTATGCTCTACACAATAAGCCTCCTGACAAAGGTTGGTATTCGCCCACTGATTTCGTCCATACGATTGAGCTTTGTCATCTCTATTGGTGTTGTGCTACTGTTTAGATACTGTCATGAAAAAGTGGTATTGTCCTTGAGAAGTGCTTCATTTGTGTTGTTTTAAATATTTCCTTTCCTTTTTTTCGAGCAAACAGTGAGGCTAGCATTTAGTAGTCCTCTTGTCTTTGCACAACAGGATCATCTTCCTCTGAAGAAGAATATGGAGTACGTGAAGTGACTAGTTCCGATTATGCCAGGATGAAGAAGCCCTGTCTATCTTATCATTAGAAGGAGTAGTTGAAGGATGGTTACATTACTCCCCACAAGACCAAACTAACTTCAGCTCAGAAGGACTGACAAAATCTCCATTTTTTTGCTGTGATGCGCGAGTACAATGTTGTTCTAGGATTCTTTCTGGTGAGTTCCATTTTTCTAAAAGTGTGCTCTGCATGGACCATGTATGTGCTTGTTGAGACTGTCAATTCATAATACAGTTTGCTCTATACTAATCACTTTTTTGTATTTGTGCAAACAGGGGTGCTCAGCTTGATTTCAATGGGAACTGCACAAAATGTTCATGAATACATCGAATCATTCATTTCCACCACAAGAAAGGAGGTGCCGATAAGTTCAAGGCGTTGCAACATATAAGGGTGAAATCATACAAGCTACGCGTGAATTTTGTTGATTTTCGTGAAACTACACAAAAAGAACAGCTGGTTTATTTAGCACGAGGTGCCATGTCAATGTCCGAACTGATGGCAAACCCTGCCCATTCCACGAGGTGCCATGTCATTGATTTTAGCAAGACATGCGTTTGATATTTTCGAATGGGACGCCCTTTGCTGTCAGCAGCGTCGATCAATTTTTTCTTTATTCTTTAGTTGTGAAGTAAATATTGCCTCTGACATGTGAGTCGCTGAGATGCATAATCATCGATTGTTTTGAATGTTCTCTATGAATTGCCAGGCCTGTGTGTTTGATTGCAATGTACAGAAACGCTAAAAAGCTGCTCAAACTCTTTGTACGCCTTCTGTTCCTTTTTACTTCGCGCATTGTGAAAGTGCATACTTTTTATATAAGATTGGTCAAAGTAGAGATACTTTGACTGCAGACAAAACTTGTATGCAGACTAGAAAGGACCGGAGGGAGTACATGTGAAACTGCTGCAAACGAGGTGATCACCCAAGGAATAATGCTAGTA
Source organism: Aegilops umbellulata (assembly GCA_032464435.1). NCBI lineage: Eukaryota > Viridiplantae > Streptophyta > Magnoliopsida > Poales > Poaceae > Aegilops > Aegilops umbellulata. The sequence goes on from CP136058.1 coordinate 212,193,914, forward strand.
TGTATTGTTTTGCATGTTCATCCAATGCCAGTGATACAGGAATTCGAACTAATCGAAATAAATTCATTCATACACGGTCGGATTTCATATAAACATGCCAGATTTCATTACATTTCATACATTCTTCAACTAAAAAGGGGTGCGCTGGAGGTATAATTAATTAGCCAAAGCTACCCACATGTGTCCCGTTGAGCCTAACAGAAGCTTCAGTGACTTAACTGTAAGTGCAGTTGTGTAACTGATATGTGGCCTGTTGGGCCCACGTGTCAGTCAGCCAACTGCACCAGCAGTTAAGTAGAAGCAGCGTTGTTCTCCAGCAGAACTCCCCGACTCCACGTCGCCGCCAAGAAGCTAACCGGTCATCAATGGTCAACCCGCCTAGCTTGGCTTCAACAGGAGGGTAGCAGCGGTGGCCTTACTTGGACCCGAGCGGCGGCGACCTACCGTGTTCTACTCTTCCTTGTTTTCTGTGTGGCGCGACCTCGTTGGCAGCAGGGCGGGGCCTCAGCGGAGCTGGCGATGTCCTCTGCCTCGTTGTCGGCGGGCGGCGCCTCAGCGAAGCGGTGGAAATCCTCCCCCGCGTTGCCGGCAGGGTGGGGCCTCGGCTGAGCCGGCGATGTCCTCTGCCTCGTTGTTGGCGGGGCGGGGCCTCGGCGGAGCCGACGGTGTCCTCTGCCTCGTTGTTGCCGCCGCGGGGCCTCGGCGGAGCAGGGCCTCGTCGACGCCAGCGGAGCGGGGACTCGTCGGGGCCGTCATTGTCCTCTGCCTCGTCCTCGGTCTCGCCAAAGAGCGCCTAGCCCGCTTCATCGCCCTCTTTGCTAGCCTCTTTGTAGGCGGCCGCAGCCTCCGCCACCCGCATGTGGTACCGCCAGCGCTCGAGGCGGCCCTTGCGGGCGGAGCGGTACGAGTCGAGCAGCGCCTCCTGCTCCGCCCGCTCCACGGTGATCTGCTCCTCCGCCTGCAGGTGCTCATGGAGGAGATGGTGGTTGTAGGCGGTGTCAGCCTGCGCCTCCCGGAACTACTCCTGACGCATCTGCCTCACACTGTCCATATATTGGGCACGAGCCTCGCCGATGGTCATGGTGCAATGCATCGGCGAGGATGGCGCGGAGGAGGGGGTTGGTGCCGGATCGTTGACTACAATGTTCTCCATTGGGACGTCGTCGTCCTCCGGCTGCCTGCCGGCCAGCCGGTCGGCAGCAATGGCTGCCATCTCCTTGTGGTCCGTCGTTCGCCCATCCCGAAGTGCGCTGGAGCGCGAGGAAGCCATGGTGGGCAGTAGTGGTGTGGACAGGAGAAAGGGAACGGATGCGGATGACTGCAGCTATGGCCGACGCAACAGTTTATGGTGGGCGGGCGGAGGGACGGACGTGTGGCGCTGGAGTAGCCACCTCGGCAACCGTGTATCATTAATGTGGGCGGCAGATGGACGGACGGATGACACTTGTGTCGTTTGAAGGCGGAGCAATCGCTTGCACCGGGAAGCGGGGCGGGCGGCGCTGACTGTTTCAGGCGGAAAGCGCGCGTGGGCGAGGAGATGACTTTACTTGGAAAGGATGACAATGGGGACCCACCAGGTCCATAGCCTCACGTACGCAAGTGCCTCCTTATTATATATATATATATATATATATATATATATATATATATATATATATATATATATATATATATATATATATGTATGTATGTATAAAACTATACTCCCTCCGTCTAGGTGAATAAGTCGTATTAGAAGGTGCAACACGACCTAGGTGCAAGCAGATTGGTGGAAAAGAAGAATATTTCTCTCTTCTAAACACAACATTTAATCACAACAGTTAAGAGGATGCCTTATTAGCTACCCATGCAGGCCATCGTAATTCATAGCATGCAAAGCGCTTTTATTTCTTGCCTAATAACCGCATGGACGTGCTGCATGCATTTGTCCTTGCCCGAGCAAAAAAAAGGGAGGAAAGGGTTTTCCATGGGAGACAACGAGGCAGAGGTGGAAGCGCTCGCTGGAGTAATTTATTTTGCTTCCCCCTGCTTTCCTGACATCACGGTCCCACACCATTGTCAACCTATGTAGTAGTCAATAAACGAGAGAATTGCACAAGAAGCGGCCGACAGCTGGGACCAAGCAGCTCGAGCAGTATTTGTGTTTTTGAGGTGTGAGCACTGCAGAGTTTTTTGATGTTTAGCCCAGATATTAATTTTTGTCCTCTGAACAACAACAAAAACATCGCTGCAGGTATTAACTAGGCGGGCTGTGGCCCGTCTAGCCCAGGCCAGATATCCAGCCCAGATATTAACTTTTTTCAAGCTGAAAATGGCTAGCCCAGCTATACTTTTTTTAGGAATACCCAGGCAAGGTCAAGTTGCTATTCTCCGCCCCGCTGGGCTACAAATCTTTCCTAGAAGGGATGCATTAGGCATAACAAGAAAATGGGCTTTAAGAAATAATAATGGGATGTAATTATAAAAACTGGGCAGTAACTATAAAAAATGCACCAAACATGTGATTACTTTATAAAATATTATTTTTGGATATTGAAAATTTTAATTTCATTAATTATGGCGAGCGCAATGTTTCGTTGGATTTTTACGTAATATGAATTTATATTGAAATTGTATTTAATCTGACTAGAAATTTCGGGATAAAAATATTTCGGATCCGATCAAAATGTGGGAAATTTTATTGAATTCTGTTTTGAACGGTTGGTTGAAATGGGTTGTACTTTTAACAAAGTGTAAATGGGTTGTAGTAAATTACATTAGAATTCAAAAATGGGCTACACATTCTTATAAATCTCAAATGGGCTATAAGTTCTCTGCCACACACTTCTAGCCTTACTAAGTTGACGTGTCCCCTATAAAAAACAGAGTTGACGTGTATGCAAGGTTTTGTCAACTTATAGTCAACACACGGTTATAGCAGCAGTGGCCATTGGATGTCCATCCAACGGATGCCGTGCTTCTTCTTCAATCTCAGATATTCTAGCTTCACCTGCCCAAAAAATGATTCCTCCCCCTGACATGTGGGGCGCACCATTTCGGAAGCTGACCTGTGGGCCTACTAAGTTGACGTACCAAGGGCTTTGTCAACTTAATCAATATAAACGATTCTAGCTGCAGTGACCATACGATGTCCATCCAACGGCCGTAGTGCTTCTTCAACCTCTGGTCTTCTTGCTCCAGCCGCCCAATGCAACGCCGGTCGTGCCGCCTGCTCCTGCCTCCCGTCGCCGGCTGTGCTGCCGCGGAGGCCTCACCGCCCCCTACTATTCCCACCGCTGGCCAGGCCCTGCGGCAACAGCAGCCTCACACCACAGTAGAACGAGTGAACCCTCATACTCCTCTCCGCGTGGGCATCCACTGTCGCGTCTTCACCGGCTCCGCGTCGTCCCCTTCCTAGGCCTCGCCGTCGTCCACCGCCCTGGTGCTCTCGGCGCGGCGTGGTCAACGTGGTCAAGGAACGACTTCCATCAGACGTGGACTGTACGTGGAGAGGCTGACAGCTGGGTCCACGGCGGCAGCAAGGAAGTGCCTCCTTATTACGCAGAAAATAATGATTCCTCCACCTGACAGCAGGGACCCACCGGACGGGCCACCGTATTTCGCGAAAAAAAAAACGATTCTCCCCTGACTCCTGGGACCCACCAGCTACACCTTCGCATGCAAGGAAGTGCGTCCGGGCCAAAAAAACGATTCGCCCCCCTGACTGCTGGGACCCACCAGCTACATCTTCGCACGCAAGGAAGTGCGTCCGGGCAAAAAAAACCAAAAGGATTCGCCCCCCTGACTGCTGGGACCCACCAGCTACATCTTCGCAGGCAAGGAAGTGCCTGACAGTCGGGACCCACCTGGTCGAAGCGTATGTTGCATTGTCATTCTGGTCGCGAACGTGTACGTACATATATACTAGTCGATGTAGAGGCGCACACGTGTCGTAGTAGAGGCGTGTACGTGTCGTAGTACAGGTGGCACGTAGCATGTACACGTACGTACAGCGGCCAGGGTGCAAGAAAGAAAATACGGCCACATACGTACATACGGGCAGGGTCTCGAACACCTACTCGCGCATACGTACGGCCAGGGCTCATGTACATGGCTGGGTCGGAACGGAGAAACAGCGTCGTCGTCGTGTTCATGGGGAGGCAACGGAATGCGTCGTGTTCATGGGGAGGCAACAGAATGCGTCGTGTTCATGGGGAGGCAACGGAATGCGTCGTGTTCATCAGGAGGCAACGGAATGCGTCGTGTTCATCGGGAGGCAACGGAACGCGTGGGAGCCAACCGGCTGGGTCGGAACGGAATGCGTGGTCGTGTTCATCGGGAGGGCTTGGACGGAACAAGTGACGGAAACGAGGCCTGGCATACCACACAATGGAGGAAACGTACCTCCTACGTTCGAAACGGGGTCTTGTTGATCGGGAGGGGTCTGGCGTACCGCAAAACGGAGGAAACGGACCTCGTACAGTCGAAACAGGGGTCATGTTGATCGGGAGGGGTGTGGCGTACCGCAAAACGTAGGAAACGGACTTGTGTTGGAGCGCTACGGTCGAAACGGGGGTCCTGTTCATCGAGAGGGGTGTGGCGTACTGCAAAACGGGACTCCACGGGATACTGTTCATCTCCACCATCGACCTCCTCCAGCCTCCACGGGCTCCTGTTGATCCAGCCTCTACGGGCTCCTGTTCATCCAGCCTCCACCGTGCGCTACTCCACCGGCTACTGTTCAACCATCCCTCCATCGTATATTGTTCATCTAGCCCTCCACACCACGGGGTCCTGTTCAACCACCCCTCCACGGGCACCCCTCCACCGTCTACTGTTCATCCAGCCCTCCACACCACGGGCTACTATTCAACCACCCCTCCACCGTCTACTGTTCATCTAGCCCTCCACACCACGGGGTCCTGTTCATCCACCCCTCCACGGGCACCCCTCCACCGTCTACTATTCATCCAGCCCTCCACCACACCACGGGGTCATGTTCATACAGAGGCAACGCCACCGCTCACTGTTCATCCAAACCCCCCGCAACGCTCACTGTTCATCCCATCGATCGGCTTCAGTTAGCAGCAGTAGGGAAGGAATCGCTCGATCGGGTTCAGTTAACAACCATCGATCGATTGCTCAGGTTCAGTAACGCGTAGCCTGCAGTGCAATCGCTCGGGTTCAGTTAGAGCCCAACGCCTCTCTCGGGTTCAGTTAGAGCCAACGCCTCGCACACACACGCGTACGTGTACGAGAGAAACGCGCATCGCTCGGCCCCCGACCTCCCACTCTAACCAGGAACTCCACGAAATTTTCCTCGCCCTCGCTTCTACCATGGTTTTTTCCATCATGGACGGCCCAAAGAATGTCATGCAGCTGCGTCTCCAGCCCACCCAGGACGAAAAGCCCATTTTCTGTCATGATTTTTTGTCATAGAAGTAGGAGCCACCACATCTACGATGATACCGGGTTTTTTCACAATTATCGTCATAGAAGTGTCATATGTATGACAGAAAAAAAATTCGTTCGGCCCAAAATGTCACGGATGTGTCTTTTTTTTGTAGTGACTGGGTTATGAGCAATCTTCATGGCACTCTCATTGTCACAGTAGCGAGGAACATTCTTCACATTGATGTCGTAGTCCTTGAGGGTTTGCTTCATCCATAGCAATGGAGCAAAGCACGAATCAGCACCAATGTACTCAGCTTCGGCAGTAGAGAGTGATACACAGTTTTGTTTCTTCGAGGACCAACATACCAATGATTGTCCGAGGAAATGGCATGTGCCTGATGTTGACTTGCGGTCCACACGGTCACCAGCATAGTCAGAGTCTGAATATCCAATGAGATCAAAAGCCGAGCCCTTGGGATACCATAATCCAAGCGTTGGAGTGTGAGCTAGATATCGAAGAATATGCTTCACAGCCTTATGGTGTGATTCCTTCGGTGTAGCTTGAAAATGGGCACACATGCAAACACTTAGCATAATATCTGGCCTATATACACATAGGTACAATAAAGAACCAATCATGGAGTGGTATACCTTTTGATCAAAGTCAATACCATTTTCATCAGTACATAGATGGCCATTTGTGGTCCTTGACGCCTTTGCAGTCTTGCATGCTGAATTTCCTCAATACGTCCTTGAGGTATTTCTCCTGAGATATGAAGATGTCGTTTCGTTGTTGATGTATTTGAAGACCTAAGAAGAATTTAAATTCTCCCATCATAGACATTTGGTATTCTTCACTCATCATATAGGCAAATTCATCACTATAACATTGGTCAGTACATCCAAACATGATATCATCAACATATATTTGACACATAAATAATTCATCATCATAGGTTTTGGTGAAATGAGTTGGGTCAATTGGACTGGGTTTGAAGCCTTTCTTCATGAGGAATTCCTTCAAAGTATCATACCACGCCCGAGGGGCCTGCTTGAGGCCATAGAGGGCCTTATTGAATCTGAAGACTTTGTCAGGATGCTTTGGATCTTCAAACCCTGGGGGTTGAGCAACATATACTTCTTCCTCAAGCTTACCATTGAGGAATGCACTTTTCACATCCATTTGCTATAAGATGATATTGTGATGGTTAACATAAGCAAGTAATATGCGAATAGCCTCAAGTCTAGCAATAGGTGCAAAAGTTTCATCGAAATCAATTCCTTCAACCTGTGTGTAGCCTTTAGCTACAAGTCGTGCCTTATTCTTCACCACAAGGCCATTTTCATCTTGCTTGTTGCGGTAGATCCACTTGGTGCTGGTGATATTGTGCTTGCGTGGGTCTGGTCGCTTGACAAGTTCCCACACATTGTTGAGCTTGAACTGATGTAATTCCTCTTGCATAGCTTGAATCCACTCAGGCTCCAGAAATGCTTCATCTACCTTAGTGGGCTCTGTGATAGAGACAAAAGCAAAGTGCCCACAAAAGTTAGACAAATGTGAAGCTTTTGGGTGTGTGAGAGGACCTGGTGCGTTGATGTTGCTGATGATTTTTTTCAATCTGCACTTCATTTGCGACGGGAGGATGAGCTGGTTGACGACAAGGAATTTGCTGAGCATTTTCTTCAGAACCATTTTCTTCAGATGCACCAGCATGCTGTTCTTCACGTTCTGGAATGACTTCTTCAGCAGATTGTTCAGTAGGAATGACATCCTTAGTAGCCTTGAACTTGATAGTCTCCTCAGGTGACTTTTCATCTAGCACAGGAGGTAGGTTCTCTCTTTGCGAGCCATTAGTTTCATCGAACCACACATCTATAGTTTCAACAACCTTGTGGTGAACGTTGTTGAAGACTCTGTAGGTGTGCGAGTCCTTTCCGTAACCAAGCATAAAACTTTCATGTGATTTCCTTGAAAATTTAGAATTGTGATGAGGATCTCTAATCCAACATTTAGCACCGAAGACTTTGAAATAACTCACATTGGGTTTCTTGTCAGTGAGGAGTTCATATGCGGTCTTTTTGAATAATTTGTGAAGATATACCCTGTTAATGATGTGGCACGCAATGTCAATTGCCTCAATCCAGAAGTGACGAGGCGACTTGTATTCGTCAAGCATAGTGCGAGCCATCTCAACCAGAGTCCAGTTTTTGCGCTCCATGACGTTGTTCTGCTGAGGAGTGTAAGGAGCAGATAACTCATGAGTAATACCAAGTTCATCAATATAATCATCAAGACCAGTATTCTTGAAATCGATCCCATTGTCACTTGTGATGTGCTTGATGTTGACACCAAAGTTGGTTGAAGCCCTTGAGGAAAATTGTTTGAATACTTCCTGCACTTCACGTTTGTAGGTGATGATATGTACCCATGTATAACGAGAATAGTCATCAACTATAACAAAGCCATATAAAGATTCTTCATTGGTGAATGAGGAATAATGATTAGGGCCAAAGAGATCCATGTGAAGCAATTCAAATGGACGAGTGGTAGTCATGATAGTCTTTGAGGGATGCTTGGCCTTGGTCATCTTTCCAGCCTCACAGGCTCCGCATAGGTGATCCTTGAGGAATTTGACATCCTCGATGCCAATGACATGCTTCTTCTTCACGGGAGTTTGCAAGTTCCTCATGCCAGCAAGACCAAGTCGTCGATGCCATAGCCAGCTTTCTGAAGCTTTTGCAAGTAGACATGTAGCAGGTTGTGGTCCTATAGAGAAATCAACAATACAGATCTCCTCTCCTAAAGCCTTCAAAGACTTTGGAATGATCAGCTTCCATGATCACAACACAACGATACTTGCCAAAGATAACAACCATATCAAAATCACAAAAGCATTGAGACTGACATGAGGTTGAATCCTAAGGACTCGACAAGCATGACTTTGTCCATGTGTCGATCCTTTGAGATCGCAACCTTACAGATGCGGAGCATCCTACGGTCATCCCCATTGACCTACCATCGTCTCATCAAGAGCCAAGAGGACCTATGACACGAGCACGAGCTAGAGGTGTCGAGAACGAGGTGACTTCTTTCCTTAGTGATATCACGTATGATCCACTCAAGACATGGCTACTACCTATGTCCGATATGTTATGCATGATTAGGTGTCAAGAGGAACCTCCCGGAGATGCTCATGAAGACGGACAAGCCACCAAGTTCACGGACGAGGAGAACCAACGGAACGAGTCAAGTACAGCTCCCAGGACCCGGACATCCGGCCAGGACCCCGGACATCCGGCCCGTGGAAACATCACTAGCGCCAAGGAGCCAGCGGCCAAGTCTAGAGGCCCTAGACATCCGGCCTCAGCCAGGACATCCGGCCCAACAGCCCGGACATCCGGCCCAACAGCCCGGACATCCGGCCCAACAGCCCGGACATCCGGCCTCTTGCCAGAAATCCGACGCCCATCACAGAACACACCCGAAGCTGAACCGCGTCAGCCCGAACATCCGGCCAAAGGCCCGGACATCCGGCCAAAGGCCCGGACATCCGGCCCGTCCCAAGCTCCCGGACATCCGGCCCCTCGCCCGGACAACCGGACCACGCCTATCCAGAGAGCATCCAGGCCAGCACTGCCAGCCCGGACATCCGGTCCGGCCCCTCGCGAAGGCCCGAACATCCGGCCCGTCGCCCGGACATCCAGCCTCCCCTGTCTGCGCGCAGTGTAAGGGCCGAGGCCCGTGTACCCCTTCGCCCACCTAGACTATATATACTCTCCCATCTCCCTCTTTTTAGGGTTAGCATTGGTTTAGCTCATATGTGAGATAGAGCATTGCTCACCCATACGGATCTGCTCCACGAGAGAGACCGCGGCACCTCTACGGAGACGATCCACGTTGAATTCAAGACCCCCTCTTGGGTGGCCCCATCAAGACCTCCTCATGGAGAAGAACCGGTTGCCCTTTGTATAGTCCGTTGTTGACTTCGGATCGTGTATCTCCCCTTGTGTTTCGAGGATCTAGCATATGTGTGACTATATCTTATTGGTTTTGAGAGTTCCTCTTGTGTTTTCCCTTGTTTTCCCCTCGTGTTATTCGTGTTCTTAGTTGGGATCCGCTCCTATCATGAAAGATCGGCCGTATAGGGTTCCACCCTACATCATCTTGGTATCATGAGCCACGTTGATCACAATTTCGGAGCCCCCCCCCCCCCCGGTTGTGCTTTCTAGTCTAGTTTTGTTGATTTTGTTCCTAATTCGAAAATTGCCCCACAAAAATAGCCCCCAAAATTTTTTGTGATTTGTTGGTGTGATGAAGTTGTGTTGGATTTGATCTGCGGATCTTGTTTGTTGCAGGTAGATCTAGCTTTCCCCCATCTTTTCCACAATTTCCATCCACAAAATCTTCCGAATTCTGCCCCGGATTTGACCTCTCCACGCGGTGTTCATCGAGTTCGTCCACGGATCCACAACACGAACATCCGGCCCGACAGCCCGGACATCCGGCCCCTGACAGCATCACTTCCATCCACCGCTCCGTTTACCGCCTAACTTTCTTCCAATTTTGTCCTGGTGCCCACATACACTTCTGCATACCACCACCACTTCCGCATAGCACCACCATAGCCTTTCCGCTACCAACTCCGTCAATTTTGACCCGTTTTTGCTTTGAGAATTTGAGTTGTGGTTTCCTTTTCCTAACATGTTTTGGCTACTTAGGGAAGGTTCGACATCAGCATCACCACCGCTCATCTTTGCCACGGACTATTACGAACGGCTACATCACTTTGGTATCAACCTCATCTTGTTATCGTGATAGCATCATACTTTCTTGCATTTGCATTGATAACCCCATAGCCTTACTTTTGCGTCACTTACCCATTGAGACTACCCTTTGAGTATTCCCGGCAACGTGACTTGTGCACATTAGTGGTCATATTTCCCATAGCATACATACCATATCATCGTGTTGCATATCTTGGTATCATCTCTTGTGTCACAAAGTTGTCATCACATACACAATTGCTATCTTGGTTCATGAAGCATTGCATGAGAAAACAGCTCAAACAACAAAGAGCCAAACAAGCTTTTAAGCAAAGGAAAAGATAAGGAAAGAGTTTATAAGCAAGAACCATAGCATCATACAACATTAAGACTTTCATACTCGATCATCTTGGATCATAGCATAGAAATACCATACATATAGCATACTTGGGATAGAAGTCGTTGCATTTTTGCTTAGTAGGTTGTGCACAAGTTCGTATCCGCCTATTGTGCAATCGTGCTAGCGTCTCCCTAGTGTTGTGCAACAAGAGCGTCTTTGTAGATTCCACATTTTGGCTCACCCTTGGTTGCACGACCCCACTTATCTATTTGCGTGTGTGTTTCCGTGTACCTTATCTTTCTATTGGTCTACTTGTTGCATTTGCAAATTTGTGAATCTTTTCCAACATTATTGGGTCTCACTTACAATTGCATCAAATTTTGTGCCACCATCATAACCGAGCTCCACGATAAGCTTTTGCTTGTGTAGGTGTGAGAAACCGACAAGAATTGGTACCAATTGTGTTATTTCCTTGTTCCACATTGGAGTGACCATTGATCCATTTTCAACATCGGTCAAGGTACATTTGGTATAGGTTCTTCTCTTTCTCCCACTCACATATTTTTGTTTGGAATGATGGATAGGCCAAGTACTTCTACCAACCCACTCTTCCTTGAGCAAGATGATGACCCGAACAACTACGTCACCAAGCTACACCTATTTGGTACACAAAGAGCTTTGCATGAAGAGCAACTAGCGATGAGCGACCACATCGACAACCTCGCCACCGACTTGCGACCCTCCGAGCAACGTACAAGAGACTACTTCGACAACAAGCTCGACTAACACAAGCATGAGAATGATGCAAGAATGGACGACATTCGTGCCTTGTTGGTCAACCGCTCTTCTACCACTTCATCCTACTCAAGACGGAGCCGCTCGAGTCGACACTCCGACGACACTATCTCCGGCTCAAGAACCCCGACATCAAACACTCTTCGTCATGCCGCGCATCAAGATCGTCAAGCAAAACACAATCCTCTACACGACACCGACTCTCAAGAGCATCGACACCGTCAAAACCAAGCTACATTCGTGCAAGAACAAGAAGGGCAATGCCAACGCCAACAAGAACAAGAGGAGCGTGCGCGACAACATCAAGATGCACAAGACACCGAGGCACAACGTCAAGAACAACAACTACATGAAGCTCAAGCACTTGAGGCGCAATGTGCCCTTCTTATTCAAGTCGAGCCGTAGCCAATCGAGGCCGACAAGCTCGTCTACATCAAGAAGCACTTCACGATGAAGCTCCAGAAAGGATTTATCAATCACGTGTGCATCGTCAAGTTCCTCGTCAAGATCGAAAAGGGCCTCCTCAAGCTAGACAAGAACATCAAGTTCATCGCGAGCATGAAGACAATGGAAATCCTCCAAGACAAGAGCAACATGAGGTCGACAAACCTCCTCGCCAAGAGCAACATGAGATTCTCAATCCTCAACGACATGGGCATCATCATCCCCGACCCCAACACAATGAAGAGAAACGATACGGCAAGCTAAAGTTCACCATGCCCAAGTTCACCGGAAGCAATGATCCCGAAGAGTACATCTCATGGGCATTGAAGGTCGAGAAAATCTTTCGCTTGCACAACTATGAAGAAGAGAAGAAGATCGCGATGGCATCCCTTGAATTCCAAGACTACGTCCTAATTTGGTGGGAACAAGACATTGAGTCAAGAGAAGCAAGAGGTGAACCACCCATCACTACTTTAGCACAAATGAAGGATGTCATGAGAGCACGATTCATGCCAAACTACTACAACCGTGACCTCTTCAAGAAACTCCAACTCCTCAAGCAAGGAACCAAGAGCGTTGAAGAGTACTACAAGGAAGTGGAGATTTCCATGATAAGAGCCAATGTCACGGAAGATGATGAGCAAACTATGGCACGTTTCTTGAATGGACTCAATCATCCTATCAAGAAGATTGCCGACTTCCAACCATACTCGAACCTCATCGAGCTAGTGCACCAAGCCACCAAAGCGGAACGCCAAGTGCAAGATGACCTCAAGTATGCCAAGTTTTCATCCAAGTCCTATGGCTTGTCCAACAATCAAGCTTCTACGACTCCAACACCATCTACCTCAACAAAGCCATCTACGAGCAACGACGACAAGTCAAGTTACTAGAAAACTTCGACAAGCTCAACTCGTCCTCCTACTTCAAGCAACTTCAAGCCGAAAGCTTCATCATCATCTACCCCAACCAATGAGACCATCAAGACAAGTTCCTTCAAATGCTTCACATGCGGCGGCCGAGGCCAAAAGTCCTTCGAGTGCACAAACAAGCGCACCATGATCCTCAATGACGATGGAACCTACGACTCAATGAGTGAAGGAGAAATGGAAGCTCTTGAGCAAGTGGCCATGCACCGCCAAGTGAACAACGAAGATGAAGACGATCAAGTCTTTTGTGACGAAGATTCGAGCCCCGCTCTTGTTGTCTCCAAGGTTTTGAGTCTTCAACATCAACAACACGAAGACCAAAGATGACATATCTTCCACACCAAGGCTGGCATCAATGGAAGGTCCATCAAGGTCATCATCGATGGAGAGAGTTGCCATAAACTAGCAAGTGAAGAACTATGCTCCAAGCTCCAATTAGTCAAGATGAAGCACCCGCATCCATACAAGGTTCAATAGCTAAGCGACACCGACACCATCCAAGTCGAGCATAGAGTACAAGTTTCATTCAAAATCGGAGCTTACGAAGACACTTTGGAGTGTGAGTCCTTCCGATGACCGTGTGCCAGCTCCTTCTTGGACGGCCATGGCAATTCGACCAAGGTGTCATCCACAATGGGCGTACAAATCATTATAGCTTCAAGATGAAAGTAAAGGAGTATGTGCTACGACCTATGTCTCCAAGCCAAGTGAAAGCCGACAAGCAAGCCACCCATCATGGAGAGAATACTGAGAGAGCGAGTTACCAAAAAGAGAGTGAGCCCCACAAGCCCAAATTGAGTGCCTCCACGATGAGAAACAAGAAGAACTTAGTCATATTTGCCACCAAATGTGAGATGAGAGAAGTGTGTGAGAACCCATCAAGTGTTATGCACTATGTCCTTTTGTGCAAGGACGAAGAACCAAAAGCTAACACCTCTCACGATCTACCTTTAGTGTTATCTTCTCTATTGTAGGAATTCCAAGATGTTTTCCCCAACGAGCTACCTCCGGGTCTACCACCACTACGAGGCATCGAGCACCGCATCAACCTCATCCCCGGAGTTCCACTTCCAAACAAGGCTCCCTACCGAGTCAATCCTGAAGAAACCAAAGAAATACGAAGGCTAGTAAAGCATCTCATAGATCATGGACATGTGCGTGAAAGTTTGAGTCCTTGTGCCGTACCGGTCATTCTTGTACCAAAAAGAGACGGTAGCTTTCGCATGTGTTTCAATTGTAGACCCATCAATGCTATCACCGTTAGCTATAGGTACCCCATTCCACGCCTTGATGATATGCTTGATGAGCTTAGCGGTGCCACTATTTTTTCCAAAATTGATCTCAAGAGTGGTTACTATCAAATCCGCATACAAGAGGGTGATGAATGGAAAACCGCTCTCAAAACTAAGTTTGGTTTGTATGAGTGGTTAGTCATGCCTATGGGTTTATCCGAAGCACCCGGTACTTTCATGCGCCTTATGCATTATGTGTTTCGCCCTTACATTGGTGAATTTGTTGTTGTCTACTTCGACGATATCCTTGTTTTTAGCAAATCTCTCAAAGAGCATGTCACCCAATTTCGAACCGTGCTACAAACTCTTCGAAAAGAGCGTCTTTATGAGAATATGGGAAAATGCCTTTTTGGCGTTGATAAGCTTGTTTTCTTGGGTTTTGTAGTATCTTCCAAGGGTGTTCGTGTTGATGAATCTAATATCAATGCTACTAAAACTTGGCCCCAACCAACCAATTTGCAACAAGTGCGTAGTTTTCTTGGTTTAGCCGGTTTTTACCGTAGATTTGTGAACAATTTTAGCAGTATTGCATCTCCTTTACATGTTTTGAGCAAGAAGAATGCACTCTTTGTTTGGGGACCATCGCAAGATAGCGCATTCAATGAGCTTAAGAATTTGCTTACCCATGCTCCCGTGCTTGCATTAACCATCTTTGACAAACCCTTTGAAATTCATTGCGATGCTAGTGGTAATGGCATAGGAGGTGTGTTAACGCAAGAGAAGTGCCCCATAGCATACTTTAGTGAGAAACTTCCCGGAGCGCAACTCAATTATCCTATTTGTGACAAAGAGCTATATGCTTTAGTGCGAGTTTTGCATGAATGGGAACATTACCTTCGCCCTCATGAATTTATCATCCATACCGACCATGAAACACTTAAATATCTGAAGGGTCAAACTAAGTTGAACAAGCGTCATGCTAAATGGAGTGAGTTCATTGAGTCATTTCCTTATGTCATCAAGTATATTAAAGGAAAGGAAAATGTTGTGGAGGATGAACTTTCCCGTATATGCATGCTTGTTACTCAACTTGAATTGAATGTCATTGGCTTTGAGCACATAAAAGACTTGTATGAGCATGATCCTACTTTTGCTATTCCTTATGCCAAATGTTTGATGCATACATCTTGGGAACGCTATTACATCAAAGATGGTTATCTTATGAGAGCTAACAAACTATGCATCCCCGAGTCTTCTCTTCGTCTGTTGCTTTTGGAAGAATCTCATGTTGGAGGACTAATGGGACATTTTGGACGCGACAAGACATTTGCTATGCTCTTCAAGACCTACTTTTGGCCCGAGATGTTTCGCAACGTCAATCGCTTCACCAACCGATGCTCTACATGTTGCAAAGCTAAGTCTAAAGCTCAATCTCATGGACTCTATATGCCTCTTCCAATTCCGTACCAACCATGGGAAGATATTAGCATGGATTTTGTGCTTGGGTTTCCTAGAACTAGAAATGGCAAGGATTCCGTTTTTGTTGTTGTGGACCGATTCTCCAAAATGGCTCATTTCATTCCTTGCAACAAGATAGACGATGCTTCACATGTTGCAAATTTGTTTTGTAGGGAAATCTTGCGCCTTCATGGAGTGCCAAATACGATTGTCTCGGACCGCGACGTCAAGTTCTTGAGTTACTTTTGGAAGACATTGTGCGCCAAGCTCGGAATCAAACTTTTGTTCTCTTCGGCATACCATCCACAAACCGACAGCCAAACGGAGGTGACGAACCACACACTCTCCACTCTACCATGCATGTTGATAAAGAAGAACATTAAGGAGTGGGAGGAGTGCCTACCTATCACCGAGTACGCCTACAACCGTGCAAGACATTCGACTTCCGGCAAGTCCCCTTCGAGGTCATATACGGCTTCAACCCATTGTCACCATTGGACATTATTCCGCTACCGCTACAAGAGCGCACAAACATGGACACGAGTGCCCGAGTCAACTACCTCGAGAAGATGCATGAAGAAGATACAAGGCAAACCATCGAGCGCCAAGTACAACAACTCGCGACCAAGCTCAACGTCAACAAGCAACCCATGATATTCAACATTGGAGATCTTGTGTGGCTACACCTTCGCAAGGACCGTTTCCCCAACGAACGTAAGTCCAAACTTCTACCATGAGCCGATGGACCCTTCAAGGTGCTTGCATGCTACAACAACAACGCCTACAAGATCGACATCCCATGCGACAAGTACTCCGTGAGCGACATCTTCAACATCAAAGATCTCTCCCCGTACCATGGTGATGAGGATTTTGATCCGAGGTCGGATCTTTTCCAAGGGAGGGGAGATGATGCGGAGCATCCTACGGTCATCCCCATTGACCACCATCATCTCATCAAGAGCCAAGAGGACCTATGACACGATCACGAGCTAGAGCTCTCTAGAATGAGGTGACTTCTTCCCTTAGTGATATCACGTATGATCCACTTGAGACATGGCTACTACCTAAGTCCGATATGCTATGCAAGATTAGGTGTCAAGAGGACCCTCCTGGAGATGATCATGAAGACGGACAAGCCGCCAAGTTCACGGACGAGGAGAACAAATGGAAGGAGTCAAGTATAGCTCCAAGGACCCGGACATCCGGCCAGGACCCCGGACGTCCGGCCCCTGGAAACATCACCAGCGCCAAGGAGCCAGCGGCCAAGTCTACGCGCCCCGGACATCTGGCCCGACAACCTGGACATCCGGCCTCTGCCCGAAAATCCGGCGCCCGTCACAGAACGCACCCGAAGTTGAACCGCGTCAGCCCGGACATCCGGCCAAAGGCCCAGACATCCGGCCCGTCCTGAGCTCCCGGACATCCGGCCCCCCGCCCGGACAACCGGTCCACCCCTATCCAGAGAGCATCCAGGCCAGCACCGCCAGCCCAGACATTCGACCCCTCCAGCCCGGACATCCGGCCCGTCGCCCGGACATCCGGCCTCCCCTGTCTGCGCACGGTGTAAGGGCCGAGGCCCGTGTACCCCTTCGCCCACCTAGATTATATATACTCTCCCATGTCCGTCTTTCTAGGGTTAGCATTGGTTTAGCTCATATGTGAGATAGAGCATTGCTCATCCATACGGATTTGCTCCACGAGAGAGACCGCGGCCCCTCTACAGAGACGATCCACGTTGGATTCAAGACCCCCTTTTGGGTGGCCCCATCAAGATCTCCTCACGGAGAAGAACCGGTTACCCTTTGTACCGTCCATTGTTGACTTTGGATCGTGTATCTCTCCTTGTGTTTCGAGGATCTAGCATATGTGTGACTATATCTTGTTGGTTTTGAGAGTTCCTCTTGTGTTTTCCCTCATTTTCCCCTCGTGTTCTTCATGTTCTTAGTTGGGATCTACTCCTTTCGTGAAAGATCAACCGTATAGAGTTCCATCCTACATCACTTACCTAGACCCAATACCTTGCTTTTGTCTTTGTCAGCGTAGGTGATACGCTTCAGATGCGATGGAGATAAGGCAGTGTCCATCAATAAGTTCCTGTCACTCGTCATGTGATTTGTACATCCACTATCGAGGACCCACTCAGTGGCTTTGGGTTGATCATCCTGCAGATGAATTAGTGTAGCTTACGAACTCATATACTTCATCAGTGAAGAACATGACATCAATTTCATCAGATCAATTTCGTCAAGCAATAGAACAGAAATAGTCGTATGAGGACGTGAGAAATGGAAATTCATTTCTTCATGATTAGCTTGCGTCCTTTCAAGCATATTCAGGTCTCCAGCAAATTCTTCAGACGATTAGGTTCATCTAGAGACCTGACCCTACATAAGAGATTAGTTCTTTTTCTTCACCACCCACATCTGGAGGGGTGGCAAAGAGTTCATCATTCTGCGAGCTCCCTAAGAGAAAGGTGGCATATATGCCAATCCACTTTGTTTCACATAAGGGGTTTAGGGTAAGCATATGAATAAGCAGAGAAATTCTTCGAGGACTTATGAACATAATGATTTGAAGAATAATGCACATATTCACAACCCTTATATCTTCCTTACAAAACAGAAGTGTTAGCACGATGATGTCCATATGAGGACTTTGATCCATATGAGGAATTTGATCCATGTGAGGAATGTGGTCCATATGAGGACATGGATCCATATTAAGACTTTGGTCCATATGAAGAATTTGATCTGGGGTTCCAATTCTTCACAGGTGGTGTCATGATGACATTCACCTGAAGAGTTTCAAGGCACCTTTTGGGAACCCAGATTTTCTTCATAGGAGGACCGTTCCTGCAGTTAGTGCCAACATATCTAGCAAATACTTCACCATTCTGATTTTTGAACAGCTTATAGTTGAAGTCAAATGACTCATCAGAAGAATATGAAGATTCACATGTAAAGCCAGATAAAGTGGATGGATCTATTGGAGGTCCTTTTGCAGCAACCCATGAGGTTTCGAGATACTGCTCAGGCTTCCAGTATGTTCCATTAGCATTGAGTTTCCTCTCAAAGGCAATACCCTCTTTCCTAGCGTTCCTGTTGAGGATCTGCTTTTTAAGCACATCACAAAGTGCCTGATGCCCTTTGAGGCTATTGTACATGCCTGTCACATACAATTCCTTCAGCCCTGCATTGTCAGTGATACTAGTAGCATCCTCAGATGAGGAATTAATGATATTAGAGACAGGTGAAGAATTTGCAGCAATAGAAGCACTTGAACATTCAGGTGAAGAATTTGCAGCAATAGAATCATTTGAACATTCAGGTGAAGAATTTGCAGCAATAGAAGCATTTGAACATTCAGGTGAAGAATTAGCAGATTCACGTTCAATGCACTTCAAACATGGTGGAATGAATTCTTCCTGAGCAACACTGATCTGTTGAGAAAGTAATGAATCTCGCTCCTTCTGAAGATCTTCATAACTAACCTTAGCTTCTCAAGGTCTTGCTTTCTTTGAAGAAATTCATAAGAAAGCTTCTCATGATCAGATATGAGAGTGTTATGATGACTCTGAAGGTTATCAAACTTGGATTAAAGTCTTTGAAGATTTTCAGTCAAAGTTTTAGTGTGATCCATTTCTTCACCCAACATATCATCGTTCTCATTAAGCATATTTTGAACTTTTTTCCAAAGCTCTTTGTTATTTAGTGGCAAGGGAAGCAAGTTTGGTATAGCTAGGTCCAAATTCATCACCAGATTCATCATCACTAGACTCAGATAGGTAGCATTCAGTTACCTTGGCTCCTTTTGCCGTAAGGCATGGTGCAGTGGATGATGATTCTGGATCAAAAGTCATCGCCTTGAGTGATTCCTTGAAATCCTCAAACCAGGAGTAGCTTTGCATGGATGATATGCATAATGTTCCTGAGCTGATTTTGAGACAGACAGGAGTAGATGACGTCCTTCGACGTGAGGTTAAGAAGAGTGTACTTGCGAATGTCATCAGCCCCCGCCATCTTGCACAGATCGGTAACACCAATCTCAGTGACGGTCCACAGCTCGCTATTCATCGCCATGAGGCGCTTCTTCATCATGGCCTTCCACTTGGGATAATCATGACCACCAAAGATGGGGCATGACATAGTCTTCATTCCTACGGTCGACATAACTAAAACTCCAGGCGGTTAAACCAAAATCACATAGAACAAGGGAGTACCTTACTCTGATACCAATTGAAAGTGCGTTAAGTCGACTAGAGGGGGGTGAATAGGCGATTTTTACAAATTCATCACTGAGGAATTTCAGGGTGAGGAAATTCCTAAGTTACGAATGACTAGCAGTGGAATAAGTACTCATATGCAAGCATAACAGAACAGAAGCACAGTCATCATGATGAAATGAAAACTAACACAGAGTACAGAAAGCGTAAACACAGGATAAGTAGGCTGAAGACAAAGTGACTGAAGAAATTGAACTAAGGAAATTGAGAAAGTATTCAGTCAAAGTCTTCAAATAGTAGCGATCAAGTACACAACACAGTAATGAGGAAATGAAAGGGTTGAGGAAATAAAACCAGTTAGCTCGGTGAAGACAGTGATTTGGTAGACCAGTTCCAACTGCTGTGATAGTTGTACGTCTGGTTGGAGCGGCTAGGTATTTAAACCTGAGGAGACACACTCCCGGACACACAGTCCTCACATTATTATCCTTGAGCTAAGGTCACATAGCCTCGCCCAATCACTCGTGGTAAGTCTTCAGGTGACTTCCAAACCTTCACAAACTCGGTCACTCGGCGATCCACAATTTCCTCTTGGATGCTCTAGACCATGACGCCTAATCGTCTGGAAGATGCACAGTCTTCAAAGGTAACAAGTGTCAGATCCACACAGGAACAATCTCTTCAATGATGCTCAATCACTTTGGGTTCGTAGGTGTTTGGGTTTGGGTTTTCCTCACTTGATGATTTTTGCTCAAAGTCCTCGGAGGATGGGATGCTCTCAATGACAAGTGTCAGTTTCTCTCAGAGCAGCCAACCAACTAATGGTTGTAGGGGGCAGCTATTTATAGCCTAGGGAGCAGCCCGACATGATAAGACATAAATGCCCTTCAATGATATGACCGTTAGGTGGATAAGATATTTTGGGACGGCTGGCTCATAGCATAACAATGGTCAGAAATTTGGCTATCAAATTCCTCAGGGCTATCATGTTCCTCACTGGTAGGCAATCCGCACTGGTGAATTCTAAACTCCTCAGCCAGAACAAATTCCTCAGAGATCGGAAGAACTTCGTCTCTGTCACTGAAGAAGACTAAACTGTATGAGATTTCCAATGTCTTCACTCGAAGGGATTGCTAGGTGTAGGATTTTGAGATGAGCATCACTTGGAAACTTTTCCTTAGTTTTTCTTTGACCCCCTTTAACAGTACGGTGTTTCCTATGACTCAAGAAAAAGAAAATGAAACTAGGAAAAAAAGCCTTCATGCTTCATGTTCCTCACATGAATATCGAGTCTTCACGGTCACACCAATTTCTTCACTTTCAAAGTCTTCAGAAAGCCAAAGTCTTCAGTTGAAGACATTCATTTTTAGGGGTCGACTTTCTGTGTAAATATCGAACTCCTCATAGACTTATAGACCTGTGTACACTCACAAATTCGTTAGTCTCTTAACCTATAAGTCTTCAATACACCAAAATCACTAAGGGGCACTAGATGCACTTACAGAAACATCAGGACACCCTCGCCTCTATCAAGTGGTATAAGATTTCCAGGTTGCTTGGTGAGATTTTATAGTTTTTCGTAGTTTAGATCGAGTCTGTTCTACATACCTACAGTCCACGAAAAAGCCAAAAAAATAGGGTTAGTTCATCATATCTGAATTAGCCTGAGCCTTTGCATAGTCTTTTCAGTATTTTGCTTTGTTGAATTTGCGGTAGCATCATCGTGCCGAGCTGCTGGTCTTAGCATCTAGCCTTTTAGAGTTTCGAGTTCTGGTCATAAGTTGTCACGCTGCCGCCGCACAATCATCATCGCCCTAGCCATCTACCGCCACCGCTTATACGACCACCGCTGCCATATACCACCACTGATCTGTATCCATATACCACCACCAATCCGTATCCATAAACCACCACCGATCCGTATCCATATACCACCACCGCTACCATATACCACCATCGCTGTCATGTACCACCACCGATCCGTATCCATATACCACCACCGCTACCATCTATCAACACCATATATCCACCACCAATCCGAGTTCTTTTCATATTAGGTTTGTTTTCGATATCCATCTATTTTCCAATTCGTGTTTCCCTGCCTGAGTAGGTTTCAAAAAAAAGAGTCTGGAGACCCCCGGGCAGTTTTTAGGCCAGAATATCGGTGATCGAAAATATTTTCTTTCCTATCCTGTTTTTAGGTCCCAGTGAGCGTTTTGAGACACTCGCCATCATAGTGATTTTTTGTCGCACTTTTTCGTCGTCGCTACCCTGATTTCCAAAAAAGAAATAGTCAAAAAAGTTCATGCCTATCCTGTTATTTTGACTTGGGAAGAGTTTTGAGACACTCGCCATTATAGTGATTTTACACAAAGAAAAGAGGAGCACAAAAAAATAGCGCGCCAAAAAAAGCGAAAAAAAATCCCAGAGTGTGTTTTCCCCTTGTTTACATGCAGCTCCGTGATTTTGGTAGTGTTCTAGGCTCGCGTCTCTAGCACACTCTAGCCTAGGACCAGCGCAGTACCGTCATTGAGCATTAATTCAACTTTGCATCTCTGAATTGATTATTGTTGATATTTTTGCAACCATATCATAAGCCTTCCCATCTCCACACACATCTACATCGTGCGTTTGACACCACCTAGCAATCGCTCTATCCAATCTTTGAGAGTTTTGACTACAACAGTTGCTGATCACCACCTGCTGCTGGGTAAGAACTGGTAAGAGTTTGAGATTCGCTTGCCGGATTTGTGACACACCACCACCACTTCCTAGTAGTCTGTTGGATCATATTCTTGTGTGTTTCTATTTCTGGTAACCATGGCAGGATCACAAGACAATGAGACTGATTGGGAGAACATGACGAACAAATAGCTACATGATAAATTTCAGCAAGTGACGAGTGGACAGGTGGAAGATGTGCCAAACAGATTTGAAGAGGCCATGGAGAAGATAGATGGCATTCAGAGGGCATTCAAAACAAAGCTCTATCACAAGTTTAATGAATTGCTCTTGCGTCTTCCACATCCACCGCCCGCTGCACCTGTCGCACCTCTAAAGCAACAACAACAACATCGCCTTCCAAATCAAGTGGGACGAGCACTTCGCGTTCCCCTTGAGCCTGGTCAAAATTCTGGTGTCGCTGTACCTATTGTTGATGCTTTTGTAGTTCCTACTGCTACTGCAGAGGTGGAGGACCATTACGAGGATGAGGTTGATGAAAATCAGAACTACGTGCAACCACGAGCACCACCACCACCAGGTCATCCTCATGCATATCATCGCAACGGTAGGGCTGCACCACCAATTGAGGTACGAGATCATGACCATCTTCCTAAACTAAAATTGAATATTCCCCCATTTGAGGGTAGATATGTTCCTGATATATATCTTACTTGGGAGTTAGAAACTGAACAACGTTTTACATGTTTACAATATCCTGAGGAGAGACGTGTTCCTGCTGCTGTTTGTGCTTTCACTAGTTTTGCTTGTGTTTGGTGGTCTGAACATTGTGGATTATATCCTATTCCAACTACTTGGGTTGCCTTGAAAACTGCTTACTCATTTGGTTTCACCATATTATCAACATAAATTACTTCAAAAATTGCAGCGTTTAAGACAAGGAAAGAATTTTGTAGAAGAATATTATTAGGAATTACAAACTGGAATGATTAGATGTGGTATTGTTGAGGATAATGAAGCTATGCTTGCATGTTTTATGGGTGGATTAAATAAACAGATTCAGACCATTCTAGAGTATAAGGAGTATAACAATATCACTCGTTTATTCCATCTTGTTGCAAAGTTGGACGTGAAGTGCAGGATCGACAGGCATTGGTGCGAACTAACTTTTCTGCAGGTCAACCTTCATCATGGCCACAACGTGCATCCTCTACTCCCACGCGTCCTACTGTAGCACCACTGACTCCAGCCGCCAATTCCAACCGAGATACAAGAAAACAGGCACCACCACCACCATCCGCCAGGAGTACACCTTCCGGTTCCAGAGGCATAATTTGTTCCATACAAAGGGAGTTGTGAAGGAACATTCTGTTTGCGTCATCATAGTTGGAGGGAGTTGCAACAACTTGGGTAGCATGGAGATGGTGGAGAAGCTATCTCTCACCACAAGACCACATCCACATCCTTACTACATCCATTGGTTCAACAACAGCGGCAAGGTTAAGGTAACACGTACTGTTCATGTGCATTTTAGTATATCTACATATGTTGATTATGTTGATTGTGATGTGGCACCTATGCAAGCATGTTCCTTATTACTAGGTAGACCATGGCAATTTGATAAAACTTATGTACACCATGGTAGAAACAATGAGTATACTCTTGTTCATAAGGATAAAAGTATTACTTTGTTTCCTATGACTCCTGATTCCATGTCGAAAGATGATATTAATATAGCTAATAAAGTAAAACAAGAGAAAAATAAGAGTGAAAATCAGACTGTGGCAAATGAATTTAAGCAACGAATGAAGCCTAATAATAAACCAGGAGCCGGATGTCCGGGGCATGTAGGTGCTTGGCGGCTGGGCGGCTGATGTGGATGACGCTCAGGGGCCGGATGTCCGGGGTCGTGGCCGTATGTCCGGGGCCTGGAAGCTGTTCTTGACTCCTTCCGTTGGTTCTATTCATCTGTGCACTTGGGGATTTGTCCGTCTTCACGTGCATCTTGGGGAGGGTCCTCTTGATACCTAATCATGCACAACATCTCGGACTTAGAAAGTAGCCATGTCTCGAGTGGATCATATGGGATATCACTAAGGAAGGAAGTCACCTTGGTCTCGAGAGCTCTAGCTCGTTCTCGTGTCATGGGTCCTCTTGGCACTTGGTGAGACGATGGTAGGTCCATGGGGATGACCATAGGATGCTCCGCATCATCTCCCCTCCCTTGGGAAAGATCCGACCTTAGATCGAATCCTCATCACCATGGTACGGGGAGAGATCTTTGACGTTAAAGATGTCGCTCACGGAGTACTTGTCGCATGGGATGTCGATCTTGTAGGCGTTGTTGTTGTAGCGTGCAAGCACCTTGAAGGGTCCATCGGCTCGGGGTAGAAGTTTGGACTTTTGATCATTGGGGAAGCGGTCCTTGTGAAGGTGTAGCCACACAAGTTCTCCAATGTTGAATATCATGGGTTGCTTGTCAACGTTGAGCTTGCTCGCGAGTCGTTGTACTTGGCGCTCGATGGTGTGTCTTGTATCTTCATGCATCTTCTTGATGTAGTCGACTCGGGCACTCGCGTCCTTGTTGGTGCGCTCTTGTAGCGGTAGAGGAAGAATGTCCAATGGTGACAACGGGTTGAAGCTGTAGACGACCTTGAAGGGGGACTTGCCGGTATTCGAATGTCTTGCATGGTTGTAGGCGTACTCGCCGATAGGTAGGCACTCCTCCCACTCCTTGATGTTCTTCTTTAATCAACACACATAGTAGAGTGGAGAGTGTATGGTTCATCACCTTTGTTTGGCCATTAGTTTGAGGATGGTATGCCGAAGAGAACAAGAGCTTGATTCCGAGCTTGGCGCATAAGGTCTTCCAAAAGAAACTCAAGAACTTGACATCACGGTCCGAGACAATCATCTTTGGCACTCCATGTAGGCGCAAGATTTCCCAACAAAAAAGATTTGCAACATGTGAAGCATCGTTTGTCTTGTTGCATGGAATCAAATGTGCCATTTTAGAGAATCGGTCCAAAACAACAAACACGGAATCCTTTCCATTTCTAGTTCTAGGCAAACCAAGTACAAAATCCATGCTAATATCTTCCCATGGTTGGTACGGAATTGGAAGAGGCATATATAGGCCATGGGATTGAGATTTAGACTTAGCTTTGCGACATGTAGAGCATCGGTTGGTGAAGCGGTTGACGTCGCGGAACATCTTGGGCCAATTCTCACACTGTCCTATTTGATCTTTATGATAAATCTTATACCATGGATTTAGAGGATTTTAATACTGCTTGTAAACTCCTGCAGTGGGGTAATGTTAGTGAACCAAACAAATCTGAATTTAAAGATTTTCTTGCTAGTATCACTGTGGGGGAATCTAGAGAAATACCACAAGCTACCATAGGGAGCATTCACTTTCCTGCCATACATTATTTTGCTCTCTTTATAGGTAGATGCATTAATGGTAAGGATGAGGCATGTCACATGTGTGTTCCCGATCTTAATGTTCTCAAGAGTGCTGTATTAGGAGATAAACAATATAACTTGGGGGCTATTGTTGCACGAAGGTTGCATCATAACAGTATTAGTGGAGATTTATTTGGTGGAATTTATGCAACTCGTGTAGCTAATTATGATACCCGTACATGAAAATGATATGGAATTGCCTCCTGCTTATTTAGATTATAATGCTATGGTTCGTCATCAGTTTTTTTAGAGGAATGAACAGTTCCTCCCATACCGACTAATCTTTGACAGACACCGCACTGTCCATGTTGATCTCCCTGCTCCTGCTTTCTTTGACTTTCAGGCAAAAGGGAGATATGTTATAAACATGGAGGAGGCGAACGAGTATGAGAGGAGGACGGAGGCAGCTCGCCTCCAGGCTGCAGCTCGTCAGGCAGTAGCCGCTGCATCTCAGTACGACCCCAGCTACAACTTTGGATATCCGCCAGCCAGCCGTGGCCATAGACCAACTTAGGCCAAAAGCCTAAGCTTGGCGGAGTACCTATTTCTCACCGACATTACATTCATGTTCACACACTCATGCCAGTTGTCGGTGCTCATACTTTTTCATTGTAATATCCATGCTAGTTTGTTTTCTGTTTTAACCCTTCTTCTTGTGTGTTTGAAAAACCTTAAGAAAAAACAAAAAAATCAGTTGTAGCTTTTAGCTAGTTTACTTTCCATGCCTTTAGTAGTAATAATTAAAAGAAAACCCAAAAATATTTCTTGTTCTTGTTTTCCTTATTGGGAGCTTTCCAGTGTAAATGGTTTTATTTCCTTTCTTTTCTTTGGGAGTCGAGAGGAGAAGACCATAATGAAAATGTTGAAGTGGCTCTTATATGCATTATTGTTGATTTAACCATGAGCCCATATTACCTTGTCTTCTCCCTTGTATTAAATGCTTGCAGATTCCACCTTAGTCCAATGCACGTGCACTATTATTATTATCCAAACCGTCCGTTCGTGCAAGTGAAAGGCAATAATGACGATATATGATGGACTGATTGAGATGAGAAAAGCTGGTATGAACTCGACCTATCTTGTTTTTGTAAATATGATTAGTTCATCGTTCCTGATTCATCCTATTATGAATGAAACATGTTTGCAATGACAATTAGAGATTATAGTTGGTCAAGCCATGCTTAATTATCTAGGAGTTTATAATGGTCTATGTGTCAACATGCTATTAAAATGGTTGTGATGTGGTATGATAGGATGGTATCCTCCTTTGAACGATTCGAGTTGCTTGACTTGGCACATGTTCATGCATGTAGTTGAAACAAAATCAACATAGCCTCCATGATATTTATGTTCATGGTGGATTATATCCTACTCATGCTTGCACTCAGTGTTGATTAATTTTAATGCATGTTTATGACTGTTGTCGCTCTCTAGTTGGTCGCTTCCCAGTCTCTTTCTAGCCTTCACTTGTACTAAGCGGGAATACTGCTTGTGCATTCACTTCCATAAACCCCAAAGTTATTCCATATGAGTCCACCATACCTTCCTATATGCGGTATCTACCTGTCGTTCCAAGTAAATTTGTATGTGTCAAACTCTACACCTTGAAATGAAATTATGTTTTGTATGCTCGAATAGATCATGTATCAACTAGGGATGTCTGTATCTTCCATGCTATGTGGGTTATTCTCACGAGGAGTGGACTCCGCTCCTCACTCACGAGAAAATGGTCGGTCACCGGGATGCCTAGTCCCATTCTCAAATCAAAATAATTGCAAACAAACCTCCCCCAGGACTGTTGTTAGTTGGAGGCACCCATTGTTTCGGGCAAGCCATGGATTGATGCTTGTTGGTGGTGGGGGAGTATAAACTTTACCATTCTGTTTGGGAACCGCCTATAATGTGTGTAGCATGGAAGATATCGACATCTCTCGGTTGTTATGTTGACAATGAAAGTATGCCGCTCAAAATATTATTTATCTCTATTTCAAAATCGAGCTCTGGCACCTCTACAAATCACTGCTTCCCTCTGCGAAGGGCCTATCTATTTACTTTTATGTTGAGTCATCACCCTCTTATTAAGAAGCACCATTTGGAGAGCACTGTTGTCATTTGCATGCATTACTATTAATTTACATTGAGTATGACTACGACTGGATCTCTTTTACCATGAATTACAATGTTTAGTCAGTCCTTGATCTTTAGAGGTGCTATGCATTTATGTTTTGCGGTCTCAGAAAGGGCTAGCGAGATAACATCTTGTTATATCATATTATGATTGTTTTAAGAAAGTGTTGTCATCCGAGATTACTAGTTGACCCGTTGCGCCAAACGGCGCAGAGACCCACTAAAGCCATGTTGTCGAAGAAAATAGTTTCATTTTGCAAGGACATATTCGATATTGGTAGTCAGAAAACCCATTAATTAAACCATTCTATATTCAAAATATGTTTATCACGTTGCAAAATCCGAGTTTGAAAAAAAATTGTATAAACCATTGCGCCAAAAAATTACATTTGTATAACATGACCCGTTGCGCCAAATGGCGCGGAATCCCATTTGAAATCATGTACTCATTAAAAATATTTGTATTTTTCAGTAACTGTGTTTGAGCAAATATATATGGTATGAACTTAGTAAAAGTTAGTTAATTGTGTTTAAGCTCACATATAAGGCAAGATGGCAACAGCAACAGAGTACAAATGTATGCAGCATCAGCCAAAATTAGTTAGCTAATAAATTGTTTGAAGGGAACCAAGTATTTCATAGTAGTTTATCCCACATCTCATTCTCCTAGAAAATGAGCCCAAGCGGCCATCAACGAAAATACAATTGTTTTGATACAACAACGGTAAGAGAAATGAGTAACCATCAAAAGAACAAAACGTTTAAATTGGTTTTTTTAACCAGGGAGGAGAGTTGCATGTAAACTTTATAGAAGGTCAATGTCAAGGAACATCATGTTGACATACTCATCCTGCTCTCGGTTCTGGTCATCGGTCCGGGTAGTCAACTCCTGACCAACGCCTTTAGCAACAACCACGATAAATGCTCCTTCTTCTTTATCCTTTCATAGAGGAACTCAAACATGCCTCCCTTCCCTTACAACGTGGAAATCAATCTCAGGATACAAGCAGCAATCAACATCTCGGCTGCTCAGAGTGGCATGAAGAGTAATGTGGCCCATGCCCCTGCTCATAAGTATGACAAGACCGATGCCATTCACAGCTGTCATAGCCTCTACATGTGCCGCGTTGATCGCCTGCTGAGCAATCTAGAAAGAGCCTACACACTGCACTCAACAAAGCAGTTCAACATATGAAACTAAGCAACTAATATAAAAAAAAGCGTATGCTTGTCTATATACATCCGTATGTAGTCCTTACTGAAATCTCTAAAAAGACTTATATTTAGGAACGGAGGGAGTACATGCTAGGATAAAAAACACCAATGTTATTCTGGACTTTATTTATTGTGACAGTGACAATCCAGAATAAAATACAAACAAAGAGAATCATTGCACCTTGATGCAGTTAAATACAACGTCAAGCTCATATACATTCTTGGAGCACCTAATCAATGTTTCAACAAAAACTGCGACAAGAAGATTAGTTGATATCCTCAAAGAGGTGGCCATAGAAGAATCTTAGTGACAAAAAGAGGAGAAAGAAGATGAACAATTCAATAAGTGTTAGATGTAAAAAAGAATGCATGCTAGCATTGTGGTAGTGCAGTGACATTTTTTACAGCAAATAGTAGTGCAGTTACATGCAGAAGTGTTTAGCAACAATCATACTTTGCACTGGAATACAGAATACAAACAAGTAGTGTATGGATATTGAGCTGAAAGAACCAGTCATGGGATATACAGGCATTGGCGTCGCTACTGGTCCAAAGATTGCATCAGCCTCAATGAAATTGCTCACACCCTTCGGCCTCGCAGACAACACTGCAAGAAGAGGCTCCGTAACTCAGCCACATCATCTATAAAAAGTGTGAAAAGAAAAGGAAAGCGAATTGTGTGTACGCATACACTGGAAGACGTTGCGGACCAGTTCCTAACGCTTCTCTGGGTTTTGCAGCCATCGGTTAATCTGTGAGCAGGACAACAAAGAAAAACAAAGTGCAGAGCTTAGTCACTAAGGCATTTCATCAAGCACGTAAAGATCTAAAGATGAAGCGGTTCTGGATTTGGGTTGGGAAATTGGCCAAGCAATTATGACCAGGCTGCAGCAATAAGTCCTTGCCAACATGTAAATTATCTAGTCAATAGTAAATGGTCTAGAGTTAATGCTAACCAATTCTGCATAGGAAATACTTTCGTAAGTAACCTGCCCTGTTTAAACAAATAAATTAGTAATCTGTTATTTATCCAGGACAAAGTGAAATTACTTGAGGGGCTATGTCCACCTTCCACAGCCCATCTTCCACAGATGGTGTAATTAACTTCCTCGCAATCTTGGATACATTTTGAAACCCGCAGAAACATATATCCAAAGTGATGCTGGTTCTCATGGTATGCGGAACAATCAAGCTAAAGCCCTATGTGATGAATCTTTTTATAAGCAAGTGAACGAAATACTGCAAAAGAAAAGGGAGGAAATGAACCGCTACACACAAACACATACTCAACATCAGCTCAACTGTACCATGACAAGGTAACCATTCCTAAATTCATCCTAGCTACACACTTTTTATAAACTGCAAGTGAACAAAATGCTGCAAAAAGAAAAGGGAGGAAATGAACCGCTACACACAAACACATACTCAACATCAGCTCAACTGTACCATGAAAAGGTAACCATTCCTAAATTAATCCCAGAACAAGCATGAGTTTGAACTAATAAAGATGCAGTCGAGCGACACAACAACGAAGGACAAAAAAATGAGAATAACATAGTCCGGAGGTGGAGGAAGTAAGAAGGTTTGCTGCGTCTAAACTGTTGATCACTAATTCATTCTTGTCAGATAATCTCATTGAGACAAAGCCCTGCATCCATTCTCTCTTCAACCCACAATCCTAGAAAGTGGGTTTCCATTTAATCCAATTTATGTTTTTTTGGTTATGTTTTCTCATCATTATTATGATCCACTTGGAGGATCCCAGTAACTACAACAATCACCTTTAGCTTTTTTAAATATCACTGTTGATTTTTAACCCAACACCACTAATACAGCAAAGGCAGATCAGATTACCAGAAAGATCGATATGAGCAACCAGATCATTTCTAGATTTCAGAAATTATTACTCCCATACTACCATTCAATTAAAGTTAACCTATAGCCTGTGACTCGAGTCAGATTGTGAAACTTTCTGAAATCTCTTCATTTGTTACGACTATCCATATGGTGATGCAAACGTCATAAATTTGCAGCCAAACAGTACAAATCGTTAGAACTCTTATAGTAGAAGAAAACAGGGGAAACACAGCTGAACTCTACAGTGTAGTTCATCATGCGCTGCAAGATGGAGAATACGACTAAAGAGGCCAGGCTCCCTGAGCACGATGTGGGCGCGGACCTGGCAGCGTCCGTCGCGTCTGACACCATGATGCCGCAGGTGTCCAACAAAATCCGAAGGAAAACAGTGAATACTAATGATCACAAGAAGTGCATAGCAAATCCATAGTTTTGATATATAACTATATAAGACAAGATTATTTTTTGCATGCAACTGTATCTTATTGCATAGCAAAACTTTTCTATTATTGATTCTGAAGGAATTTATTTACCCTAACATCTTAATACTTCAAGGTTTTAACAAAAGAAGAACATACAGTTTAGGAGTGAATGGACTACATGAGTATGAGAAAACATTGATACCCATTACGACATACTGATAAACTTCATGATCCAGTATAAGGTCGTGCACCACACGATCGCCAGTAGCTCATTGGCTTCTCTTATTGGATTGACAACATCTTAATTTTGAGCTACAACATCACATACATGGCAAACTGTGTCACCTACCTCAACGCTTCTTGAAATTATACCTGCAGCGAACAGTCCCGTTAACTTGCAATCCAATAAAAGTGCTGAAATAAGTTGTCTGACTTTAATAAACAGCAAGATACATCTACCTCTTGTGTGTGTTTGGAGGTTCCTTGGTTGATTTTGCCATGGTAGGATCAGCACGAATGGCAGCATGAACCTTCTTGTACAGTGCTTCCATGTCATCAGCCGCAATCCCCTTCTTGATGTACTCACTAAAGTGAAGTTGGTACTTCTCAGGTTCCTCATCAGCTATTGACTGAAATAAGGGTAGAGTAGAAGTTAAAACAAGATTCAGTAACCTGCTTCAAAAATAAGAACAAAGTACACTGTTTTAGGATACTTTATATGGATGAATCAGGCTCAGATATCTTTCAGAAAGAATTCATGTATACAACAATGATAGCTGAGGGGAATGAAGAAATGGCATTATAATAAAACCACAAGGACAATGGATCCAACTCACCTTCATGTAGTCAGCAACATGATCTTCATAAATGTAGTTGCGGTGAATCTCAGTGTCCAGCTGCTTCTCATCCTTCTTGAAGCCAGCAAATCTCTTGTCACTGAGCGGAATATCAAGACCACCATCCAAAGCTCCCTGCAGCAACACAAAGACTGAAGCAGGTCTCAAACTGATAAATTGTATGTTTCCCTTAATAGCTTAGAACCCTAAACCCTAAACAGAATAAAAGAAACACACCAACACCAGGCAATAAATGCATTCCAAGATTAGACATACTCCATCAGTGAGCCTGCTGCAAAGCAATTGGTCAAACAACACTGTAAGTAAGCTATATATTTTTCTTGGCTTTCCATGTTTACCAACTACACAATTTAAAAATATTTATTATTTAGATTTCTAACCTATCAAGTAAAATCATCAATCGTGCATTCAAGATCTGTAGGTAAACAAAAGAAAGGAAACCTTTCACCACAAATCTCATCTAGCCATCACAAATCATAGCATCAGAATAAGAGAACAAAGTTTAGCAAAGGGACAAAAAATATTATGAAGGACTACAGGAGCAGCTGACCATGGCAATCCTGGAAAGCGGAGACTTGTAGTGTAGAAGAGGTATGTGAAACCATCTCTTCCCGATCTTCCTACTCTTCCTCGCAACTGAAGATGAAAAGAAAAGCAGTGCACTGTACAAATCTCAGATTTCATACATCCAATTTTTCCCCCAAAAAAGGCAAAATAAAAAAATCTCAGAACTAAAACCAACTGATATAACTACGTCCGCGCAAATAGCTGGATACTGGACTATGGTTATGTTGGCCACTTTCAGTGACATGTGTACATTAAAACTTCTCCATGTACGTGTAGTCCATACATAAGCTAAATCCCTGTGATATGCTTGAAGGAAGCTGCAGATGAGAGGAGATGAAGGCAAACCTGAACCGCCTCGGCATCCTTGCTTCTGCCGTGCCGGGAAGGAGAGGGTTGCGGAGCGCAGGAGATACATGGAGTCCCCATTGTGCAACCATTGAGGCCACCGCACAACCGCACGACCTGCCGTCCACCCACTGCACATGCTCCTCGAGGAAGAGGTGGAGCGCAGCCTGCCGTACCTCGCGCCCGAGCCCCAGCCTCCTCGTAGGTCTTGATCCAGGAGCGTATCGAGCCACCACCAACCTTTAGGTCTCGACCTCGCCGGGGCAGGCCAACGCCGACGGTTGACCCTCTCGTCCATTGTCGCGCCTCCCTCTACTTTTTCCTCTCTCTTTCTCCCTCCTCTCCTTCCTTCTCTCTTTCCCTCTCATCTTCTCTCTCTCTCTTGCAGATCGAATCCCTCTCCTTCCTTCCCTCTCTCCCTCTCATCTTCCATCTCTCTTCCGCAGATCGAATCGATCCCCTCCTCCGGCCGACAGCACTTCCTCCACCAGCTTCCTCGCAACGAGGGTGGTGCCCCCATCGCCTGCTGGGCCTGGGGCGGACTAAGAGGGCTCCTCAGAGAGGACGGCGAGAGGGATGATGACGAGACAGGTGGGCGACAGGTCAAAGCAACACTGGAGAAGAGATGAGCCCCAGCGGCAGAGGGAGCTGACGCGCGGGGCTAGAAGGGGACAAGGCCCACCGGAGAGAAAGAAACACGCCCGCGAACGGTAACAGACGACCCGAAGAAAAAGAAGCCACCGGTACGCATCACAACGCGACGCGGCATGGCGATGGCGTCCCTCCTCGCGTATCCATACGCGACACGAGCCAGTCCAGACGCGGGAGGCCACACGCACACAAAAAAGCAAGAGGCAGGACAATGACGCGCGGACCAAGGAGAAGACAGCCCCACCTACAGCGTCACCAACGAGCGAACCACAGGGGCGATCGGGAACCGCATATCGCGTAAATAGCGCGCAGCACCCACGACGCACGCACGCGGCACGGCAGGAGAGGCCACTCACACCCGAAAAAGGCGCACCCAGCCAATCGGCTGAGAGACCGAGCCCACTGGTCATGGTCTGCCGAGAACTCACCGCACAGTCAAAACGAAAACCAACAAAGATCCAACGTCAACCAACGCAAAAATGAACTGTTTGACCAACATCCAACTGTCCAGACCGAAGCAAATCGAGGGACAACCGAGGAGACGAGTTGGATAGCCTCATTATACGTTAAAATTGCTCGCTAGTTGATTATGCCATTGATATGAGTAAACATGAGACCTAAGTGTTAGTGTGAATATGTTTAGTTTATAATCTTTGCTGAAAACTTGAATGCTGGCTTTACATATTTGCAATAACAAGAGCAAACAGAGTTTGTAAAAGTTTTTCTTTATCACTTTCAGTTTGTCAACTAAATTGCTTGAGGACAAGCAAAGGTTTAAGTTTTGGGGAGTCGATACGTCTCCATTATATCTACTTTTCCAAACACTTTTGCCCTTGTTTTGAACTCTAACTTGCATGATTTGAATGGAACTAACCCGGACTGACAATGTTTTCAGCAGAATTACCATGGTGTTATTTTTCTGGAGAAATAAAAGTTCTCGGAATGACCTGAAGCTTCACGGAGAATATTTTTGGAATATATAAAAAATACTGGCGACAGAATCAACACCAGGGGGCCCGCGCCCTGTCCACGAGGGTGGAGGCGCGCCCCTGCCTCGTGGGCCCCCTGAGGCTCCACTGACTTCAACTCCAACTCTATATATTCACGTTCGGGGAGAAAAAATCAAAAAGAAGGATTCATCGCGTTTTACGATACGGAGTCGCCGCAAAGCCCTAATCTCTCTTTAGAGGGCTGATGTGGAGTCCGTTCGGGGCCCCAGAGAGGGGAATCCGTCGCCGTAGTCATCATCAACCTTCCTCCATCACCAATTTCATGATGCTCACCGCCGTGCGTGAGTAATTCCATCCTAAGCTTGCTCGACAGTGATGGGTTGGATGAGATTTATCATTTAATCGAGTTAGTTTTGTTAGCGTTTGATCCCTAGTATCCATTATGTTCTAAGATTGATGTTGCTATGACTTTCCTATGCTTAATGCTTGTTACTAGGGCCCGAGTGCCATGATTTCAGATCTGAACCTATTATGTTTTCATGAATATATCTGAGTTCTTGATCCTATCTTGCAAGTCAATAGTCACCTACTATGTGTTATGATCCGGTAACCCCGAAGTGACAATAATCAGGACCACTCCCAGTGATGACCGTAGTTTGAGGAGTTCATGTATTCACTAAGTGTTAATGCTTTGGTCCGGTAATCTATTAAAAGGAGGCTTTAATATCCCTTAGTTTCCAATAGGACCCCGCTGCCACGGGAGGGTAGGACAAAAGATGTCATGCAAGTTCTTTTCCATAAGCACGTATGACTATATTCGGAATACATGCCTACATTACACTGATGAACTAGAGCTAGTTTTGTGTCACCCTATGTTATAATTGTTGCATGAGGAATCGCATCCGACATAATTATCCATCACTGATGCAATGCCTATGAGCTTTTTTCACATATTGATCTTTGCTTAGTTACTTTACCGTTGCCACTGTTACAATTACTACAAAGTTGCTACCGTTTCCTTTTGCCACCGTTACCGTTACTTCCATACTACTTTGCTACTAAATACTTTGCTACAGATATTAAGTTTTCCAAGTGTGGTTGAATTGACAACTCAACTGCTAATACTTGAGAATATTCTTCGGCTCCCCTTGTGTCAAATCAATAAATTTTGGTTGAATACTCTACCCTTGAAAACTGTTGCGATCCGCTATACTTGTGGGTTATCACGGCATCGCTCCCTCGGCGGCGACGTCCACATCAGTAGTAGCTGATGCTGCTTTAGCTCTCGCTCGCAGTGCTGCTATGCTCTTGCTCTTGGTCCCCTGCCTGGTCTGCTCTTGCTATTGCTATTGCTCTTGCTCTGGCTCGCGCTGCTGCTGTCGCTCTTGCTCTTGCTTGCGATGCTGCTCCGATTTGGCTACACTTCAGTCGACTGAATTGACTTTTGGGTCTGTCCATTTTTAGGGGTGGGGGCTTGCCGGAGTTAAGGAAGAACCAGCCGCAGCGGGGAGGGGGGCTTGCCGGAGAGGTACCCCACTATCTATCTTAGGGTTCAGGGTGGGGGCGGTGGTCGCCGGCGGTGGTGGGGTGGTGGCGTGGGGATCGCCGGAGAAAAAGCTCGGCACGGGCGGGCCTAGAGGGATGGCTGAGGTGGCGGCGGACCGGTGGTGGGGAATGGTTTCGGGGTGGGCGGGGTGGTGCACCGCCAGTCGCGGGCGGCGGGGGCGGCGGTTTGGCCGGTGGTGGCTGGCGGCTCAGAGGAGTGGAGGTTGAAGATGAACTGCAGGCCCTTCTTCCGTACCCAACGGCTGGAAAATCGACTAACCAGAGATGAAAAAGTCAGTCGACTGACGTGTAGCCTCAACCTGATGCTGCTACACAACCAGCTGCCCCGGCTCTCGCACACACTGCTGCTACTGCTTTTCAGCTACCAGTGCGTTAAGTTTCGACAATAAAATTGAGTTTCGATGGCAAAATTCAGTACTGTTCAGTTTCGACAGTTAAGTTCAGAAATGAGCGGCTGATGTATTTTACATCTAGCGTTTTGTGGTTATGTATTTTACGTCATCTATTGGAGATGCTGTTAGAATTCCACTCAGGTTAACGTTGTCTCTCTTGTCATGCTTCAGCCTCGGCATCGTACAACTCACCGGAGCTGCTCCAACGAAGAAACCCTCTATCATAGCGGAGCAGTACCCTGGGCTCCATCTCCAGACGCCGGGAGTTGAGCTAGTAGGGCAGTGGCCTGGGTCCAAAGTAGTAGAAGTAGCACAAAACATTTTTTGAGTGTAGGCTTTTCCTTCCTCAAGCCTGCCTACTAGAATCGCTAGTGCTTGAAAGGAAAAGTGAAGGAAAAATATAGGAATTGGAAAGTTTCCTATGGTACTACTATTCATGCATTTGGTTCAAAGGAATGGAGCGAAGGAAAACTATAGGATTTGTTCCTTTAGTGTCTCCTTGAAAGAAAAACCTTAGGAATTTTAATTTTCACTTGTCCTCCTTTTCAAATTCCTATGCATGAACCACAAGACTAAGAGATAGTAGCATAATAGCATTATAACTGTACATTTTCTTGTGGTTTGACTTAAGCTCGCCATGCTTCTTTGCATCCTGTGATCTTGCAATCCTTATGAACCAAACACCCAGATTGGCAGGAATCTTGTGTTTTTAAATCCTTTGTTTTGGACGTGCATTCCTATCCTATTCCTATCTATTTTCTATCCCTACATTGTTAAAATCCTCAAATTCAAACAAGCCCTTACACAATTACTTCTGTTACAGATATGTGTCAAAGAAAACCTTGTGTGATTTGTCCTGCTTCTGCTGCGCTGTGTTCCACCCCAGCTCAACTGCTCCAACGACGGAAGGGTTCACCACAGCAGGGATCCGCTCTCCAGACTATCTTTCGCTGCCTCAGATTTTCTTCCCCGCCGCCATAGAATTTACGGGGCAGCAATCAGTACTATCTGTCTACTATCTGGTTAATCTCGGGTGTCTACTACTAGTTCCATGTTGGGTGCAAACAAACATTAAAGGAGCCATTATCTGTATTTTTTAACTGAAACTATTATCTGCCTGCTATCATTGGTTTTGGGTCTATCCACAATTTGCTACCATCACTCTGGATTTGTGCATGCACTCCTTACAAAATCTCACTATGTTTTATTCCTATGCATGTTAGTTATTGTACACAATGGAACTGAACATGTAGAGCAAAAGAGACGAGCCTTGCATGGCAATAAAATTTCATGCAGACGTTGCTCCATGGTGGGCGCAAAGGCAGCCCCCCTCCACCCATTTCAGATTCTAATCAAGAGGAAGATAACTATTCTGAGGGGGATTCAGAAGGAGAAGGCCACTCCTTGTTCTTGCTCCAATGTTCATCCTTCTCCAAGCTAGGCCCTTCATTTGTAAGCAAAACAAATGTACCCAATTTAGGCAGCATCATATTCTCATGAATACTAGAATCATTACCAAGAAACGAAAGTACCTGGTAATTTAATTGGCGTGCGTGAGCTCTAGTAATTGGTCCATTATATGTAACAGTAGGGGCTGTGGGTGTAAAAATGGTATTGATGTCCTCATCAGTAAGACCGAGAAGTTTGATTACTACAACGCCCTGTCGCCTTAACCACACCTGCCTTTGGTTGTACGATAGGTGGGCCACCGACCTGTTGGGCCCACCTGTCATGGACGCAAAGGTAGGAGCAGTAAGTCAATGAAGCTGCGTCCGTCCCTCGCCCATGAGCGTGGTGGCTGGCAGGAGTAGGAGAAGCTTTCGTTCGCTACACGCTCTCCCTCCCGTACGCGGTGGACATGCAGCAGTTCAATCGGTGTCAGATGGCACTTCCTCGAGGCAGATCCCTCCTCACTTCCTCGAAGCTTCTTATCCTCTCCCTCCCTCCCTCTCACACCGCCCGTTAAGGCACCTCGCCGTATCCGCGCTCCATCTAACCCTGCTATCCAAACACCTTTTTGGTTAGAGTTAGTTCAGGGTTAGAATCTAACTCTAACCTCTAACTGAGTTAGAGTATCCAAACAGGGCCATTGTTCGACTTCTCGAAGAGGCGATGAGCCAAGCGCTGCCCGGACGCTCATGTGGCAGTTTCATGCATAGAGTAGTATAGGATAGCGTGTATCGTGCCTGTAAGCTTAAAATCGTCGGGTCGGCTCCATGCTATATTTTTTTGTTAAAATAATCTTCTGGTCCTACCTGTCATCCTGGTGATTCTAGTTTGCACGCTCATCTGGTCAAGACAGGAATATATATTTTAATTTGTGGTGGGGTAAATGTTAGAGGTTGCAGCAAATGGAGTATTGTACACTGCGGGTCTTTCAGCCAAGTTCAGAGGCAACCATGTGGGGCCAGTGCTATGATGTGTCGCGTCAACTCGTACAATGAGGAGAAGCTTGATTTTACTACTACACGCCTTCTCCCTCGCCCATGCGCGCGGTGGCTCACAGACGAGGACAAAATTTTGCTTATCCCTCCCGCTCGCGGTGGACGGACATGCAGCAGTGGATTCGATACTGTAGAAGCAGTAGTAGTAACATCATTGTTCGTCTGCTCGAAGAGGCGAAGAGCCAAGTGCAACCCGAACGTGGCAGTTGCGAACCTTGGAGCATGTATATAGCCAGTCTCTTGCATGAGACAAAATTGCTATGTGAGCCCACTATTGTAGTACTACTTGCTAGTATAGCCCTGTAAACCAGAAAGGAGTATTTTCCTTTCTAGAGATTTCAACAAGTGACTAGACTACACCGAGACGGAGTACATATGGAGCAAAATGAGTGAATCTACACCGTAAATAAATACGTAGTTCTCTCGCTTTCCTCTCGGCCTTGGTCGCGATGCACAATATTGAGTATACTAGTACTCTCATCTTGAAATTTATGAAGTCACCATAGGCACCTCGTCGTCGACGGGAACGTCTCCTGACACGCGATAGACGCGAGCGACAGTCGCCTCCATAGGTGCTTGAATGCCAGGGAGGGAGAGGGTAGCGGTTCCCGAGACGTTGAACGGTCAATGATGCATCCTCAAATTACTATACATGCGGATGGAATTAATTGGAGAAGCAGAATAGAGCCAGCACGATGTGAATGCAACCGAGTTTGGATTCTCATATAAAGGCGCCCCACCACTCCAATCCATCTACTCCTTAGTCTCTGCGCAACACTGCTCACTCCAGTCAAAGACCAAGTGACCAGGAGCCAGAAGCACCTATGGAGGCGATGGTCGCGAGCGGCAGTCAACTGTGCCAAATCATCCAAGGCGCCGGCCTGCGGCCCCGCACCGCGCAGCGTTTCCAGATGGTGCTGGCGACTGCTGGCGTCGTAGCCCTCGCCGACGCCGGTTTCTCCTCTCGCATGGACGACATGATGGTCAACTCCATCCGCAAGCTCGCCGCCATCAAGAAGCGTGTAGCGAAAGCTCCTACTAGTCTTGCCAGCCACCACGCTCATGCGCGAGGGTGGGACGCAGCTTCATTAACTTACTGCTCCTGCCTTTGTGTCTATGACAGGTGGGCCCAACAGGTGGTTGGCCCACCTGTCATGCAACCAAAGGCAGGTGCAGTTAAGGCACTAGAGCTCAGTCTGCGAGGCAGAGGGCGTTGTAGTTATCAAACTTCTCGGTCTTGTACGAGTTAACGCGACACATCAAAACACTGCACTCAAGATAAGTCTTTTTACACATTTCAAATGGACTACTACATACGGATGTATGTACATATTTTGCTTCATATGTAGTCACTTGTTGCAATCTCTAAAAGACTTATATTTGGAAACAGAGGGAGTACAATGCATGAATGCATGCCGTGGCTTCCCTTTTGATACTTGCATGTGTTGATTTGATGCACCTTGCCAAATTTTGACTATAAATTTAACTAACCAAATTGTCATGCATGTCACAAAAAATTACGGGGTTTTGGATTGTGACTATGTTTGTCTTATGTTGCCACATTATTTTTCCCACACTTGCCTAACTTGAGTTGCTCAAATTGTTAGACACACTTTGGCTTGCCTAAGAGAATCTTGCCACACTTTTTGTGTCTATGACATGTGGGGTTCACTGCTAATAAAAAAATTCTTGTCTTAGGTGTGGCTAATAAAAAAGACTTATATTTAGGAATGGAGGGAGTAGAAAATATAAATAATAATGCATGTTGGGGCAACCCACGTTTCCAATAATTTTAGCTGTGGGCTTGTTCACAATTTTTACGAGGGGGTGGTTGTTCATTTAATGGAGGGACTTGTACCAGACTTGAACGATACAAAGTGCGACCTGGCACACCGTAACCCCACTTGGAACAAGCGGGTAGCTATCTCAAAAAACAATCAACAACTAAAAAAACGGTGACCTGGCACATAGTACACAATTTTAAACTATTGTTTTTATGGAGTGAAAAAGGAAAACTACCCCACTACGTATATATATAGGCCGGAGCCTCCACGCTTGCCTGCTAGGGTTTCTCTATTCACACACTCTCATCCTCTCCAGATCTAAACAAGATAGAGGTGGTAACACTGCCTTTCTCCCTTCAAAAAACACTGTCTTTCTATCCTCACCGCTCGTTACAGATCCGGACGTATCCCACTTCGCCGGTGAAGGGGAGGAGGGGCAGCGTTTAGGCCGTCGTCGACAGCGAGGGAGCAGACCCACTGCCGGTCGCACCATTATCTCTGGCCGAGCGCCAGCGCGGGAGGTCCTCCGATGCCTTCGTCGTTGACCTAGTGTGGGCGGATCCGGCCTCCCGCCGCCCACCTATCCACATCCCGACGACCTTCACGTAGATCTTCCTTCGAAACCGCCTTAGCTCTACTTCCCCAGCTTGCTACGTTGCTGCATGTGCATCATTTTCTACCTCTCAGCCTCTCTCGATCGGATGGTCCAACGTCACCTATTTTTTTCTTCTATTGTTAGAGGTAAAGCTACTTCATGGAGTCAAATCTTGTACTTGGTTCAAACAAGAAATAAAGTGGGGGTGGGGGAATTTAGTATGTAGTACATCAGACTTGGTACAAATAGGAAGGAAAGGGGGTGAAATTAGTACAGACTGGTCATCCAACCGGTCCCTTGGTCGAAAAGGGAAATATAGGGGTAACGATGTACACAGTGGTATGACCAGAACTAGATTTGCTATCCACACATAGGAGTAGGTGGCTAGAGTGAACAAAAATGGGACCAACCCAGATATGTTTCTTGGATGTTTGTTTCTTGGGGCAACAAACTATAAATCACCACTTTATGCCCCTGTTTAGGTACATGGTGCTGGACTGCTGGTGCACCCACTATCCCATGCCCTTATACCAAATATTTAGTTGTTCTTAATCTAATGCCCCTGGTAAAAATGAAGCCATGCCACTGTTATAAGCCATGCCAAGTTTAGCCAAATGTTTTTGCCTGTAATTGTTTGAGACTCTGACTGTTTCCTCTGTAGCTTTTTGTGCAAACAGGGATATCCATTTCACCTGGTTGCTGTTGTGACATTTTGGTGCACTGCACAAAACTCTTCTTAAAAGAAGTGAC
Source organism: Aegilops umbellulata (assembly GCA_032464435.1). Taxonomy (NCBI): domain Eukaryota; kingdom Viridiplantae; phylum Streptophyta; class Magnoliopsida; order Poales; family Poaceae; genus Aegilops; species Aegilops umbellulata. The sequence goes on from CP136058.1 coordinate 212,236,143, forward strand.
TTTTGTGTTGTTTAACTGGAATGTCAGAATGGAACAGTTGGTTCATTTCGGTGGAACTGCACGAAGGGAGATCTGTATTCCAATCCTCATCATCCATATTGGCACCATAACCTTCCTTTAGGTAAGAATGATATTTAATGCATGTGTTCATCTCTATTTTGTGTCTGCCATGAGAAACTAATGCTATTTTTTACTAGTACACTTGTACTCCATCACTGACAAAACCAATTCTGAAATAGAAGGCCAATCATGTACTTGGTTTCACCAACTGGTGAGGAGAATGCAAAACAGAGCATGAAGAGGAGGAGGAAGAAGAGTAAACAGTGCCAAGGCGATATTGCTGAACCCAGAGGCCTCAGTCGAGGCCATTCAAGGGCTCCGACAACGACTACCTTACATGTGAGACGATCCTCCAGGTAGCCCTTCCACTTCCGTTGTCTCACTTAATTAATTAGGAGTACTTAAGTACCACTAATTTATTGCTGCCTAATTTTCATCTCGGAGTTAAACAAATCTTTAGTAGCACCCTATGCTGAATCATGTACATGTGTATGTTTGTATATGGAGGTGAATCATGTGGTGGAGCAGGGAGGGAATGCTAACTTTACCCATTAAGATAACGAGGGTGCTTCTATTTGTTAGTGTATGTTTCATCAACTAGTCCCACTATTACAGTAATCTCACTCTCTTAATATATGTGCCAACAGGGATGCTTGATTTTGGTGGAACTGCACAAAAACTTTGGGTGCTTCATTGCCTCGACAACTTCCTTCCTTTCCTGTTAGTCGTTAATCTCGGCTTGCATTATTCCTTTGTTGTCAGTCGCTTGGCTTATCTCGGCTTCCAGTCAAAGGAAATAGTAATTGATATGCTACCTCACACATGTTGGTACTGGTCTTTATCCTGATTATTGTGCTTGTCATATGTATTGGTAATTTGGTATTGTGCTACTGTTTGCCGATTTCATAAAGGAGTAACTTGGAGCCTGAACTCGCGGGAAAATCATTACATCGGGTGATTTCAGTAGAACTGCACAAAAAGATCATATGGACAGGTACTTATGCTGCTGCTATGTACTCCAAAGTTCACTCAGACAAGCATCGATGTTGACAAGATGAAGTGCCTATATTCATTCGAGTATCAACCGGCGTCAAGTAATTGTCAAACTCCAAGTATTAGGAGAGTGAACGACAAAAATATTGCTTGGCGCATAGCCCAGAAAAATGCAGTCCAGTCTTTGGTCCCAATTTGTGCCTTTTGGTTATCGGCACATATGGTAGCGAACTGTATGGCATGGAGTCTAAAGATTCCAGACAAGTTGGTTGACATGTATATTCATCTGGCACTTAAGTAGTCTGCATGCCAGGGATGCTCCATTTCAGTTGAACTGCACAAAAAATATGGGTGGTTCATTTTCTCAACCGCCTCCTGTCGTGGTTCTAACTCTGACAGTAATGTTGTTGGGGAACGCAGTAATTTCAAAAAAAAAATCCTACACACACGCAAGATCATGGTGATGCATGGCAACGAGAGGGGAGAGTGTTGTCTACATACCCTTGTAGACTGAAGCGGAAGCGTTGACTCAACATAGAGGAAGTAGTCGTACGTTCTCCTCGCGATCCGACCGATGACAACACCGTTACTCCGGCACCTCCGAGTTCTTAGCACACGTTCAGCTCGATGACGATCCCCGGGCTCCGATCCAGCAAAGCGTCGGGGAAGAGTACCGTCAGCACGACGGCGTGGTGACGATCTTGATGTGTTACCGGTGCAGTGCTTCGCCTAAGCACTGCAACGATATGACCGAGGTGGAATTTGGTGGAAGGGGGCACCGCACACGGCTAAGGAACGATCCGTAGATCAACTTGTGTGTCCTAGGGTGCTCCCCTGCCCCCGTATATAAAGGAGCCAAGGGTGAGGGGCTGGCCGGCCAAGGGGTGGCGCGCCAGGGAGTCCTACTCCCTCTGGGAGTAGGATTCCCCCCCCCCCCAATCCTAGTTGGAATAGGATTCCTCAAGGAGGGGAGAGAGAGAGGGGGCCGGCCACCTTCTCCTAGTCCTAATAGGACTAGGGAAGGGGGGAGGCGCGCGGCCACTAGGGCTGCCCCTTTCTCCTTTCCACTAAGGCCCATTAAGGCCCATATCGCTCCCGGGGGGTTCCGGTAACCCACCCGGTATTCCGGTAAAATCCTGATTTCACCTGGAACACTTCCAATGTCCAAACATAGGCTTCCAATATATCAATCTTTATGTCTCGACCATTTCGAGACTCCTCGTCATGTCCATGATCACATCCGGGACTCCGAACAACCTTCGGTACATCAAAATGCATAAACTCATAATAACTGTCATCGTAACGTTAAGCGTGCGGACCCTACGGTTCGAGAACAATGTAGACATGACCGAGACACGTCTCCGGTCAATAACCAATAGCGGGACCTGGATGCCCATATTGGCTCCTACATATTCTACGAAGATCTTTATCGGTCAGACCGCATAACAACATACGTTGTTCCCTTTGTCATCGGTATGTTACTTGTCCGAGATTCGATCGTCAGTATCCAATACTTAGTTCAATCTCGTTACCGGCAAGTCTCTTTACTCGTTCCGTAATACATCATCCCGCAACTAACTCATTAGTTGCAATGCTTGCAAGGCTTAAGTGATGTGCATTACCGAGAGGGCCCAGAGATACCTCTCCGACAATCGGAGTGACAAATCCTAATCTCGAAATACGCCAACCCAACATCTACCATTGGAGACACCTGTAATACTCCTTTATAATCACCCAGTTACGTTGTGACGTTTGGTAGTACCCAAAGTGTTCCTCTGGCAAACGGGAGTTGCATAATCTCATAGTCATAGGAACATGTATAAGTCATGAATAAAGCAATAGCAACATACTAAACGATCGGGTGCTAAGCTAATATAATGGGTCATGTCAATCAGATCATTCAACCAATGATGTGACCTCGTTAATCAAATAACAACTCTTTGTTCATGGTTAGGAAACATAACCATCTTTGATTAACGAACTAGTCTAGTAGAGGCATACTAGTGACACTCTGTTTGTCTATGTATTCACACATGCATTATGTTTCCGGTTAATACAATTCTAGCATGAATAATAAACCTTTATCATGATATAAGGAAATAAATAATAACTTTATTATTGCCTCTAGGGCATATTTCCTTCAGTCTCCCACTTGCACTAGAGTCAGTAATCTAGACTACACTGTAATGATCCTAACACCCATGGAGTTTTGGTGCTGATCATGTTTTGCTCGTGGAAGAGGCTTAGTCAACGGGTCTGCAACATTCAGATCCGTATGTATCTTGCAAATCTCTATGTCTCCCACCTGGACTAGATCCCGGATGGAGTTGAAGCGTCTCTTGATGTGTTTGGTCCTTTTGTGAAATCTGGATTCCTTTGCCAAGGCAATTGCACCAGTATTGTCACAAAAGATTTTCATTGGACCCGATGCACTAGGTATGACACCTAGATCGGATATGAACTCCTTCATCCAGACTCCTTCATTTGCTGCTTCCGAAGCAGCTATGTACTCCGCTTCACATGTAGATCCCGCTACGACGCTTTGTTTAGAACTGCACCAACTGACAGCTCCACCGTTTAATGTAAACACGTATCCGGTTTGCGATTTAGAATCGTCCGGATCAGTGTCAAAGCTTGCATCAACGTAACCTCTTACGGTGAGCTCATTGTCACCTCCATATATGAGAAACATATCCTTAGTCCTTTTCAGGTATTTCAGGATGTTCTTGACCGCTGTCCAGTGATCCACTCCTGGATTACTTTGGTACCTCCCTGCTAAACTTATAGCAAGGCACACATCAGGTCTGGTACACAGCATTGCATACATGATAGAGCCTATGGCTGAAGCATAGGGAACATTTTTCATTTTCTCTCTATCTTCTGCAGTGGTCGGGCTTTGAGTCTTACTCAATCTCACACCTTGTAACACAGGCAAGAACCCTTTCTTTGCTTGATCCATTTTGAACTTCTTCAAAATCTTGTCAAGGTATGTGCTTTGTGAAAGTCCAATTAAGCGTCTTGATCTATCTCTATAGATCTTTATGCCTAATATGTAAGCAGCTTCTCCGAGGTCTTTCATTGAAAAACTTTTATTCAAGTATCCCTTCATGCTATCCAGAAATTCTATATCATTTCCAATCAGTAATATGTCATCCACATATAATATTAGAAATGCTACAGAGCTCCCACTCACTTTCTTGTAAATACAGGCTTCTCCGAAAGTCTGTATAAAACCAAATGCTTTGATCACACTATCAAAGCGTTTATTCCAACTCCGAGAGGCTTGCACCAGTCCATAAATGGATCGCTGGAGCTTGCACACTTTGTTAGCTCCCTTTGGATCGACAAAACCTTCCGGTTGCATCATATACAATTCTTCTTCCAGAAATCCATTCAGGAATGCAGTTTTGACATCCATCTGCCAAATTTCATAATCATAAAATGCGGCAATTGCTAACATGATTCGGACAGACTTAAGCATCGCTATGGGTGAGAAAGTCTCATCGTAGTCAATCCCTTGAACTTGTCGAAAACCTTTTGCGACAAGTCGAGCTTTGTAGACAGTAACATTACCATCAGCGTCAATCTTCTTCTTAAAGATCCATTTGTTCTCAATTGCTTGCCGATCATCAGGCAAGTCAACCAAAGTCCATACTTTGTTCTCATACATGGATCCCATCTCAGATTTCATGGCTTCAAGCCACTTTGCGGAATCTGGGCTCACCATTGCTTCTTCATAGTTCGTAGGTTCATCATGGTCTAGTAACATGATTTCCAGAATAGGATTACCGTACCACTCTGGTGCGGATCTCACTCTGGTTGATCTACGAGGTTCAGTAGTATCTTGATCTAAAGTTTCATGATCATCATCATTAGCTTCCTCATTTATTGGTGTAGGTGTCGCAGAAACAGTTTTCTGTGATGTACTACTTCTCAATAAAGGAGTAGGTACAATTACCTCATCAAGTTCTACTTTCCTCCCACTCACTTCTTTTGAAAGAAACTCCTTCTCTAGAAAGTTTCCGAACTTAGCAACAAAAGTCTTGCCTTCGGATCTGTGATAGAAGGTGTATCCAACAGTTTCCTTTGGATATCCTATGAAGACACATTTCTCCGATTTGGGTTCGAGCTTATCTGGTTGAAGCTTTTTCACATAAGCATCGCAGCCCCAAACTTTAAGAAACGACAACTTTGGTTTCTTGCCAAACCATAGTTCATAAGGCGTCGTCTCAGCGGATTTAGATGGTGCCCTATTTAACATGAATGCGGCCGTCTCTAGAGCGTATCCCCAGAACGATAGCGGTAAATCAGTAAGAGACATCATAGATCGCACCATATCTAGTAAAGTACGATTACGACGTTCGGACACACCATTACGCTGTGGTGTTCCGGGTGGCGTGAGTTGCGAAACTATTCCACAATTTTTCAAATGTACACCAAACTCGTAACTCAAATATTCTCCTCCACGATCTGATCGTAGAAACTTTATTTTCTTGTTACGATGATTTTCAACTTCACTCTGAAATTCTTTGAACTTTTCAAATGTTTCAGACTTGTGTTTCATTAAGTAGATATACCCATATCTGCTCAAATCATCTGTGAAGGTGAGAAAATAACGATATCCGCCACGAGCCTCAACATTCATCGGACCACATACATCCGTATGTATGATTTCCAACAAATCTGTTGCTCTCTCCATAGTTCCGGAGAACGGTGTTTTAGTCATCTTGCCCATGAGGCATGGTTCGCAAGTGCCAAGTGATTCATAATCAAGTGACTCCAAAAGTCCATTAGTATGGAGTTTCTTTATGCGCTTTATACCGATATGACCTAAACGGCAGTGCCACAAATAAGTTGCACTATCATTATCAACTCTGCATCTTTTTGCTTCAACATTATGAATATGTGTATTACTACTATCGAGATTCATCAAAAATAGACCACTCTTCAATGGTGCATGACCATAAAAGATATTACTCATATAAATAGAACAACCATTATTCTCTGATTTAAATGAATAACCGTCGCGCATCAAACAAGATCCAGATATAATGTTCATGCTCAACGCTGGTACCAAATAACAATTATTTAGGTCTAATACTAATCCCGAAGGTAGATGTAGAGGTAGCGTGCCAACTGCGATCACATCGACTTTGGAACCATTTCCCACGCGCATCGTCACCTCGTCCTTTGCTAGTGTCCGCTTATTCTGTAGTCCCTATTTTGAGTTGCAAATATTAGCGACAGAACCAGTATCAAATACCCAGGTACTACTGCGAACATTAGTAAGGTACACATCAATAACATGTATATCACATATACCTTTGTTCACCTTGCCATCCTTCTTATCCGCCAAATACTTGGGGCAGTTCCGCTTCCAGTGACCAGTCTGCTTGCAGTAGAAGCACTCAGTTTCAGGCTTAGGTCCAGACTTGGGTTTCTTCTCTTGAGCAGCAACTCGCTTGCCGTTCTTCTTGAAGTTCCCCTTTTTCTTCCCTTTGCCCTTTTTCTTGAAACTAGTGGTTTTGTTAACCATCAACACTTGATGCTCCTTCTTGATTTCTACCTCCGCAGCTTTTAGCATTGCGAAGAGCTCGGGAATAGTCTTGGTCATCCCTTGCATATTATAGTTCATCACGAAGCTCTTGTAGCTTGGTGGCAGTGATTGGAGAATTCTGTCAATGACGCAATCATCTAGAAGAGTAACTCCCAATTGAATCAAGTGATTATTATACCCAGACATTTTGAGTATATGCTCACTGACAGAACTGTTCTCCTCCATCTTGCAGCTATAGAACTTATTGGAGACTTCATATCTCTCAATCCGGGCATTTGCTTGAAATATTAACTTCAACTCCTGGAACATCTCATATGCTCCATGACGTTCAAAACGTCGTTGAAGTCCCGGTTCTAAGCCGTAAAGCATGGCACACTGAACTATCGAGTAGTCATCAGCTTTGCTCTGCCAAACGTTCATAACTTCTGGTGTTGCTCTAGCAGCAGGCCTGGCACCTAGCGGTGCTTCCAGGACGTAATTCTTCTGTGCAGCAATAAGGATAATCCTCAAGTTACGGACCCAGTCCGTGTAATTGCTACCATCATCTTTCAACTTTGCTTTCTCAAGGAACGCATTAAAATTTAACGGAACAACAGCACGAGCCATCTATCTACAATCAACATAAACAAGCAAGATACTATCAGATACTAAGTTCATGATAAGTTTAAGTTCAGTTAATCAAATTAATTAAGAACTCCCACTTAGATAGACATCCCTCTAATCCTCTAAGTGATCACGTGATCCAAATCAACTAAACCATAACCGATCATCACGTGATATGGAGTAGTTTTCAATGGTGAACATCGTTATGTTGATCATATCTACTATATGATTCACGCTCGACCTTTCGGTCTCTGTGTTCCGAGGTCATATCTTATATGCATAGCTCGTCAAGTATAACCTGAGTATTCCGCGTGTGCAACTGTTTTGCACCCGTTGTATTTGAACGTAGAGCCTATCACACCCAATCATCACGTGGTGTCTCAGCACGAAGAACTTTTGCAACGGTGCATACTCAGGGAGAACACTTCTTGATAATTTAGTGAGAGATCATCTTATAATGCTACCGTCAATCAAAGCAAGATAAGATGCATAAAAAGATAAACATCACATGCAATCAATATAAGTGATTATGATATGGTCATCATCATCTTGTGCTTGTGATCTCCATCTCTGAAGCATCGTCATGATCACCATCGTCACCGGCGCGACACCTTGATCTCCATCATAGCATCGTTGTCGTCTCGCCAATCTTATGCTTCCACGACTATCACTACCGCTTAGTAATAAAGTAAAGCATTACATCGCGATTGCATTGCATACAATAAAGCGACAACCATATGGCTCCTGCAAGTTGCCGATAACTCGGTTACAAAACAAGATCATCTCATACAATAAAATTTAGCATCATGTCTTGACCATATCACATCACAACATGCCCTGCAAAAACAAGTTAGACGTCCTCTACTTTGTTGTTGCAAGTTTTACGTGGCTGCTACGGGCTTAAGCAAGAACTCATCTTACCTACGCATCAAAACCACAATGATAGTTTGTCAAATAGACTCCGTTTTAACCTTCTCAAGGACCGGGCGTAGCCACACTCGGTTCAACTAAAGTTGGAGAGACAGTCTTCCGCAAGCCATCTATGTGCAAAGCACGTCGAGGGAACTGGTCTCGCGTAAGCGTACGCGTAAGGTTGGTCTGGATCGTCTCGTCCAACAATACCGCTGAACCAAAGTATGACATGCTGGTAGGCAGTATGACTTGTATCGTCCACAACTTACTTGTGTTCTACTCGTGCAAATAACGTCAAACCATAAAAACCTAGGCTCGGATGCCACTGTTGGGGAACGCAGTAATTTCAAAAAAAAAATCCTACGCACACGCAAGATCATGGTGATGCATAGCAACGAGAGGGGAGAGTGTTGTCTACATACCCTTGTAGACTGAAGCGGAAGCGTTGACTCAACGTAGAGGAAGTAGTCGTACGTTCTCCTCGCGATCCGACCGATCACAGCACCGTTACTCCGGCACCTCCGAGTTCTTAGCACATGTTCAGCTCGATGACGATCCCCGGGCTCCGATCCAGCAAAGCGTCGGGGAAGAGTACCGTCAGCACGACGGCGTGGTGACGATCTTGATGTGTTACCGGCGCAGTGCTTCGCCTAAGCACTGCAACGATATGACCGAGGTGGAATTTGGTGGAAGGGGGCACCGCACACGGCTAAGGAACGATCCGTAGATCAACTTGTGTGTCCTAGGGTGCTCCCTGCCCCCGTATATAAAGGAGCCAAGGGGGAGGGGCTGGCCGGCCAAGGGGTGGCGCGCCAGGGAGTCCTACTCCCTCCGGGAGTAGGATTCCCCCCCCAATCCTAGTTGGAATAGGATTCCTCAAGGGGGGGGGAGAGAGAGAGGGGGCCGGCCACCTTCTCCTAGTCCTAATAGGACTAGGGAAGGGGGGAGGCGCGCGTCCACTAGGGCTGCCCCTTTCTCCTTTCCACTAAGGCCCATTAAGGCCCATATCGCTCCTGGGGGGGTTCCGGTAACCCACCCGGTATTCCGGTAAAATCCTGATTTCACCTGGAACACTTCCGATGTCCAAACATAGGCTTCCAATATATCAATCTTTATGTCTCGACCATTTTGAGACTCCTCATCATGTCCGTGATCACATCCGGGACTCCGAACAACCTTCGGTACATCAAAATGCATAAACTCATAATAACTGTCATCGTAACGTTAAGCTTGCGGACCCTACGGTTCGAGAATAATGTAGACATGACCGAGACACGTCTCCGGTCAATAACCAATAGCAGGACCTGGATGCCCATATTGGCTCCTACATATTCTACGGATCTTTATCGGTCAGACCGCATAACAACATACGTTGTTCCCTTTGTCATCGGTATGTTACTTGTCCGAGATTCGATCGTCAGTATCCAATACTTAGTTCAATCTCGTTACCGGCAAGTCTCTTTACTCGTTCCGTAATACATCATCCCGCAACTAACTCATTAGTTGCAATGCTTGCAAGGCTTAAGTGATGTGCATTACCAAGAGGGCCCAGAGATACCTCTCCGACAATCGGAGTGACAAATCCTAATCTCGAAATACGCCAACCCAACATATACCATTGGAGACACCTGTAATACTCCTTTATAATCACCCAGTTACGTTGTGACGTTTGGTAGTACCCAAAGTGTTCCTCTGGCAAACGGGAGTTGCATAATCTCATAGTCATAGGAACATGTATAAGTCATGAATAAAGCAATAGCAACATACTAAACGATCGGGTGCTAAGCTAATATAATGGGTCATGTCAATCAGATCATTCAACCAATGATGTGACCTCGTTAATCAAATAACAACTCTTTGTTCATGGTTAGGAAACATAACCATCTTTGGTTAACGAACTAGTCTAGTAGAGGCATACTAGTGACACTCTGTTTGTCTATGTATTCACACATGCATTATGTTTCCGGTTAATACAATTCTAGCATGAATAATAAACCTTTATCATGATATAAGGAAATAAATAATAACTTTATTATTGCCTCTAGGGCATATTTCCTTCAAATGTATGGGGGTATGTATGGAGAGGCTAGATCTTAGCTATGGAGTAGTTGTAAGCACACGAGGTTTACGAGTTCAGGCCCTTCTCGGAGGAAGTAACAGCCCTACGTCTCGGAGCCCGGAGGCGGTTGACTGGATTATGTGTGTATGAGTTACAGGGGTGCGAACCCTTTACACTGAGGAGGGGGTGGTTTATATAGAGTTCGCCAGACCCCTCCGGCCCTCAGTTATGCAGGGTTTAAAGTACATTAAGGCTGGGCGTTACTGGTAACGCCTCTAATAAAGTGCTATGATGACCATAAAAGCTACTTAATGACCGACCATTTGTGTGCGGAGTGACTTTAGGTCTCCTGGCAGTCGAGTGGTTGGATCTTGGTCGAGTGATTGCTTCGTGGTCGAGTGTCTTTGAATCTGTCGAGTGGAACACCTCCAAGTCGATTGAAAGGTGATTTCTTATAGGGATGTCCTTGGGTAGGGCAGTTAGGACAGGTCCATGACCCTACCCTAGGTACATAGCTTCATCATTAGCCCCCGAATTGATCGAGGTTTGAGTGGAGAAGGAGTTGGGAATTCTTCCGACCCATTCTTCATGCTATGAGAACATCTTGTTTTGGATCAATTGTCATGGATGATGTTATCAACTTCTTTTAGTCACCTTGATCCATTCTTAATTTGCTATAGTCGAGTGAATTCTTTTACTTGAAGATTCCCGAGTGGTTGCGCGGGAGAGATCCTCCATCTGACGAGTTGTTCTGCTGCCCGCGGATTTTGCGGGATTCGAATCTCGGGAAGCGCGTGGGACGAAGGCGGCCGCAGTAATCGGATGGGATAGAACAGAGTCTCCTCGATCTTCGCGTCACCTTTTTCGCCACGTATCACGCGCGCGACTGTTGCGGGATTTGGCAGGATTGCCTGGGCCTACAGGTCAGTCACTCGGAAGCGACCCCATATAAGCGGGCGGCCCATTTCTTTTGAACAGTGCGCTTTCACTTTTCCCCTTCCTTCGCAAAATCTTCCACCACCTCCGCTCTCGCCTTGGTGCTGCCAGCCCGTTCGAGCTTCGTCCGCGATGATGGTGAAGGAGAAGACGGCGGCTCTGGAGCGCGCGAAGAAGGCGACGACGCAGGGGAAGGCGGAGAAGTCTGGTCGGGGCGGATCTTCCTCGAGGTCTGCTCTGACCAAGGACTGGATCCAGGGCGATTGGATGCCTTCGGCGATTCGGCAAGATGACCTTGATGATCTGGTTGAGGGGGGATTCATTCTCCACGAATCTGCGCGTCTCCCGGGGAGCGAGATCGAACCCCAGCCTCGTGAGGGTGACTGCGTCCTCCTTACTACCCACATCGACTGCGGATTTTCTCTGCCTCCTCATTCTTTCTTCCGGAGCTTCTTGAACTTCTTCGGAGCACAGCTCCATCACTTTACTCCAAATTCCATTGTGTACCTTGTTGCCTTTGTTTCCTTGTGCGAGAATTTCTTGGGTTGTCGCCCCCATTGGGGGCTCTTCAAGCACATTTTCACTTGTCGTTCTCAGTCGGTTAAGAAAACCAAGTCGAGTGATGAAAGGACGCAAGTGATTTAGTTGTGCGGGGGCCTGGCGATCCAAATGAGAGGTAAAAGCTCTTTTCCGTCCATCACTTTACCCGAGTCGGTCCGCGGGTGGTAGTCGACCTGGTTCTACTGTAAAGACCAGGTGACCCCAGGACAGTCGACTGGGCTTCCCCCTTTCTCTCTGAACCGAGCAGAAAAACCTTCTTCTCTGAAAGTGACGCCAGAAGAAAGGGCGCAAGTCAAAGTGCTGGTCGGTCGAGTGGTTTAGCTTGTCCGCGAGGGGGTGACTGGCATGGACTTGTTAGAGGTCTTCCTCAGGAGGCGCATCCAACCGCTCCAAGCTCGTGACCACCCGATGTGGATGTATTCGGGTCTCGAAGACACCACTCGGATTCATCCGGAGGAGGTCACTGACGAGATGCTGGAAGGGTGGCTGTCGAGTATCACAGGGAACAAGGACAACCCCTCGAGGAGCCAGGAGGATTCCTCCACTCGACCAATCATACGAAGTAGACAAGTTCTGATCTTGCATCTCCGACTGTACCCTTGCTTTCTCCATTTTGCTCTCTTTGAATCAGTCAATTGACTTTTGTCTTGTTTGCCGTCTTCCAGACTATTACTGAGATGTACTCGACGCCCAACGGAGCACAGGAGCAGGCTGAGGAGGGGGAGGCGAGCGGAGGCGAAAGTGGAGAGGAGTGGGAATCTGACGGTGAAGGGGAGGGGGATGACGACGACGACTCCAGTGAAGAGGAGGAGGAAGAGGTCGAACCTCCCTCCTCGGAAAGGCGATCCAAGCTTACACATGATCCTGTGCGGGGACGTGGTAAGGCGACTGTCCCTGTTGGGCAGTCGTCAAAGCGCCCTCGGACTTCTTCTCCAGCGCCGACAAAAAAAGCTCCCAAGCATCCACGAGCAACGCCATCCAAGCCGCCAAAGGCCCTGCCTAAGATGAAGATGATTGTTCCCACCATTTCCGGGTAACAATAGAACTTGCTTTCTTTTGTTGAACATGGACGGGCTCTTGGTCGATTCATTGAATAGACCGACTGGGTTTTTGAAATTTGCAGTGCTGCTACCTCTGAGATTTCTGCGAAGAACGATGACCAGGAGATGGAAGATGTTGTTACCTCCAACCTTGGTATAATTTTTTATGCTCCACTCTTGGTCAACTGACGCTCTCTTCCGGTCGATTGGATTTTTCATCTTTAACTTTGGGTTTTTTCTTATAGCTCCTCCTCATGTCATTAACCTCCATGATGATGATGATGAAGTGCCGCTGAGGGCGAGAAGGAATAGGACGGCGTCGGCTGGCAAGACCCCACAAAACACATCAGCACTTAAGGCCATAGTTTAGGAGGGTGGTAATACCACTCGGACTTCTGTGTCCTTCGCTGTGCCTCTGACGAGTGTCTGGCCTTCATCGTCGACTGTAGACCCGCCTTCGCTTTTTGCCACACACCACGTCCCTGAGGACCAAGTGGGTGCCGCTAAGGAGGCTATACGCCAGGCGGGGAATCATGATGGAGCAAGTGAAGGTGGTCCGGGAAGCCAGCCAAGCAGCTTATGAAGCGAGTTCAGCCCTTCAGAGCAATGTCCAGGTCAGTCGATCACCACTTGTTCTGTTAGGATATGCTATCTGAAGACTCTCTTTTCCGAAGATCTTTGTATCTGTACACCCACTGGGTGTGTCGATTGAATTTTTTGGACTAGTGGGGGCACGCTGAGTGCACCCACAGGGTGTAGTCCCCGAGACTATGGTGGACTGCTGGCAGTCGACTGTAGTCTTTATATTGTGTTGCTTTATTTGAACTTCTTCACTCGGTCTGGTCAGGCCATGTTGAATGGAATCTTGGAACTAGTGGGGGCACGCTGAGAGTGCCCACTAGACATGGTCGACTGCGGGCAGTCGACTTTTTTTTGGTCGAACCAGTGGGGGCACGCTGAGTGAACCCACTGGGTGTAGTCCCCGAGACTACTGTCGAATGTTTTTGATTCAGCTGTAGTCTTAGAAACGCCACAATTTTCTCTTAGTTACTCGGAAGCAACCTATCTTTCATATCTGTCGACTGATTATTCGCAGAAATCCTGCGAGCTTGTGGCTCGCTACACTGAGTTGGAAAACAAACAGATCCAGCTCAACCTTGACTTGAAGCTTGCTCAGGAAAACTTGCAGAAGGCGAGAGACGTAGCAAAAGGTAAGGCTGGTGAGCTTTTGACGACTGTCCTTTCTTTTCTGTCCATTCTTGATGTTGATCTCACTTGACATTTCATAGATAAAATGGAGGAGGCTCTGAAGAAGAAAGACCGTGACCTTGCCGAAGCGCAGAAGACGACCTTGGACAAAACAAAGCTTGCGGAAGAGAAACTGGCTTCAGTCAGTAACCTCAAAGAAGAGAACTCCAGACTAAAAGCCGCTCTCGACGCGACTAACCAAGAGGTCAGCCATCTGAAGAATGATAAGATAGCTCTGAGTGACAAGGCAAGCGAACTGGTAGGGAAGAGGAACGATCTGGAGGCTTATCTTGGTGGACTCGCCAAGAAGCTATTCGTCATGCTTGAGGGTAATCACTCCTACCCGACTGACTTGTTGTCACCAAACCCATGTAGAGCCGCTGACTTATCTTTGAATTGTGTTTACAGAATTCTGCTAGAACTTCAGGGAGGAAACCAGTCGAGTGGAGACAGGTTTGGACCCCATTAATTCTCCAGTGAAGGATGAGGCCGCTATGAACGTGCTCCGACTAGAGTCTCGTGTTGCTGGAGTGGTTGATTACCTTGCTCGACTGAAGGTTGCGGTGTCGCGGATCGACACCTCGCTCTGGCCTAGAACGACGCTTCAAAATGACCTCGAGTCTCTGATGACTCGACTGAATGGAGTTCCAGGTCGAGTGCAGGAATGGAAAAAATCCTCCGCGAGGTGCGGTGCTGACGTTGCTCTGTCCCTGGTCCGTGTTGCCAATACCAGTAAGCACAATTTTCAGTCCTTCATGGAGACCTTCATCACTGCTGCCACTCGGATTGCTGACGGGATTGACTTGGACCAGTTCGTTGCCCCCTCCAGACCTATGTCTGAGGAATAAAAACTTCTATGATTCACCTTAAATTTGCCTCGGAATGCTGAGTGGATTTTGTAACCGTTAAACTCTTTCGAGCTGAAGGCTCGAGTACTTTGATCTGCGGTCTGGGACCCTTGGGATTTATCTGAACTCAGTTTATCATTGAATATCTTCATGAATTATCTGTCGAGTGGAACCTGTTCCTCACTCGAAACAACTTTGTATTTGTGGTGCAGCTCCGAAGGAGGAGATAGCAGTCGACTTGCACCTCGTCGTCCTTACGGATTGGGACGTGTTCCGTACTTAAGCGAGTACTGGACTGCAGCTAAGCCTCCGAGTGGGAGGTTTGCTCTCCACTCGGTAGGATTTTAAACACTTAGGCGAGTACTGGACTGCAGCTAAGCCCTCGAGTGGGAGGTTTGCTCTCCACTCGGTAGGATTTTTCAAACTTAGGTGAGTACTGGACTGCAGCTAAGCCCCCGAGTGGGAGATTTGCTCTCCACTCGGTAGGATTTTTCAAACTTACGCGAGTACTAGACTGCAGCTAAGCCCCCGAGTGGGAGGTTTGCTCTCCACTCGGTAGGATTTTTCAAACTTAGGCGAGTACTGGACTGTAGCTAAGCCTCCGAGTGGGAGGTTTGCTCTCCACTCGGTAGGATTTTCAAACACTTAGGCGAGTACTGGACTGCAGCTAAGCCTCCAAGTAGGAGGCTGGCTCACCACTCCGTAGGATTTCTCAAACACTTAGGCGAGCACCGGACTGCAGCTAAGCCTCCGAGTGGGAGGCTGGCTCACCACTCGATAGGATTTTTCAAACTTAGGCGAGTACTGGACTGCAGCTAAGCCTCCGAGTGGGAGGTTTGATCTCCACTCGGTAGGATTTTCAAACACTTAGGCGAGTACTGGACTGCAGCTAAGCCTCCGAGTGGGAGGCTTGCTCACTACTCGGTAGGATTTTTCAAACACTTAGGCGAGTACTCGACTGTAGCTAAGCCTCCGAGTGGGAGGCTGGCTCACCACTCAGTAGGATTTTCAAACACTTAGGCGAGTACTGGACTGCAGCTAAGCCCCCGAGTGGGAGGTTTGCTCCTCACTCGGTAGGATTTTTCAAAGTTAGGCGAGTACTAGACTGCAGCTAAGCCCCCAGTGGGAGGTTTTCTCTCCACTCGGTAGGATTTTTCAAACTCTTAGGCGAGTACTGGACTGCAGCTAAGCCCCCGAGTGGGAGGCTGGCTCACCACTCGGTAGGATTTTCAAACACTTAGGCGAAACAGGTTCGCAGCTAAGCCCCCCGAGTGGGAGGCTGGCTCACCACTCGGTAGGATTTTTTTTACAAACTTAGGCGAAACGGATTCGCAGCTAAGCCACCCACTGGGGGATTTCACACGCAAACAAAAGCAACAACAATTACTGGAAAAATTGTAACACTCTTGTCTTTGATAAATAGACTACAGAAGTTTTTCTTATTACATCTCATCCGAGTGAGAACTCAAGTGTAAAAGGGGCGGAGCAGTTCCGCATTCCAAGCTCGTGGCTCATCACTCTGGCGATCGACATTGTAAAGGTGATACGCTCCGTTGTGGAGGACTCTGGTGACGATGAAGGGGCCTTCCCAAGTAGGAGCGAGCTTTTGTGGTTTTTGTTGATCCACTCAAAGGACCAAGTCTCCTTCTTGGAAGGCTCGACTCTTCACATTTCTGGCATGGAATCGACGCAAGTCTTGTTGATAAATGGTCGATCGGATCATAGCCATTTCTCTTTCTTCTTCCAGGAGATCGACTGCGTCTTGCCGGGCTTGTTCTGCTTCATCTTCAGAGTAGAGCTCGACTCGGGGTGCATTGTGAAGCAGATCACTCGGCAAAACTGCCTCCGCTCCGTAGACCAGAAAGAACGGGGTTCTTCCAGTCGACCGATTCGGGGTAGTCCTCAATCCCGAAAGAACTGATGAAAGCTCGTCGACCCATGCGCCTGCTGCGTGCTTAAGATCGCGCATCAGCCGAGGTTTCAGCCCTTTGAGAATCAGACCATTTGCCCTTTCCGCTTGTCCATTCGACTGGGGGTGGGTGACTGAAGCGTAGTCGACTCGTGTCCCTTGAGAGGCGCAGAAAGCTCTGAACTTGTCTGAATCAAAGTTCGACCCATTGTCAGTGATGATGCTATACGGGACTCCATATCTGAATATCAACTCCCTAATGAAACTGATAGGAGTGCAAGCATCAAGATTCTTGATAGGCTTAGCTTCAATCCATTTGGTGAACTTGTCGACTGCCACAAGCACATGCGTGAAACCGCTCCTGCCCGTTCTCAACTGTCCAACCATATCCAGTCCCCAAACAGCGAAGGGCCAGACGAGTGGAATGGTCTTTAGGGCTGACGCGGGTTTGTGCGACATATTGGAGTAGAACTGGCATCCTTCACACTTGTCGACTATCTCTTTTGCCATTTAATTTGCTCTCGGCCAGTAAAATCCCGCTCGGTATGCTTTAGCCACAATGGTCCGAGAGGACGCATGATGACCACAGGTCCCCGAGTGGATATCATCAAGGATTATCTGACCTTCTTCCGGTGTTATACACTTCTGACTGACTCCAGTCGCGCTTTCTCTATACAACTGTCCCTTTATGACTGTAAAGGCTTTGGATTGACGGACGATCTGTCGAGCCTCTTCCTCGTCCTCCGGGAGTTCTTTCCTTAGGATATACGCGATGTACGGTACCATCTAGTCGGGAGTGATTACCAAGACTTCCATGATTAAGTCAACCACTGCTGGAATTTCGACTTCAGTCGGATCCGTGGCACTCTTTGGCTACGGGGCTTCATCAGTAAAAGGATCTTCCTGAACTGATGGCGAGTGGATGTGTTCCAAAAACACATTGTTGGGAATGGCTTCTCTCTTGGAACCTATTTTTGCCAAATCATCAGCTGCTTGATTTTTCAGTCGGGGTATGTGATGAAGCTCTAACCCCTCGAATTTCTTCTCTAACTTTCTCACTGCATTGCAATAACCAGTCATGGCTGGACTTCTGACGTCCCACTCCTTCATCACCTGATTAACCACCAAATCTGAGTCGCCATAGACCATGAGGCGACGGACGCCGAGTGAAATGGCCATGCGCAACTCATACAAGAGTGCTTCATATTCTGCTTCGTTATTGGAGGAATCGAAGTGAATCTGCAGAACATATCCGAGCTTATCTCCTTGGGGGGAAACCAATACTACCCCAGCACCGGAACCATTCAGAATCTTAGACCCATCGAAGAACATGGTCCAGTGCTCCGAGTGAACTTGAGTCGGTAGTTGTTGTTCGATCCACTCGGCGACGAAATCTGCTATTGCTTGGGACTTGATAGCCTTCTTTGCCTCAAACTTGATATCCAGGGGAAGGAGTTCAATCGCCCATTTTGCCACTCGACCAGTTGTATCTCTGTTGTGCAAAATCTCCGACAATGGAACGTCGCTGACGACTGTGATGGAATGGTTAGAGAAGTAATGTGCAACCTTCTTCATGGTCATATAAATCCCATATACAAGCTTCTGGTAATGAGGATATCTTTGCTTTGCTGGAGTCAAAACTTCAGAAACATAATATACTAGGCGCTGAACTTTGAAGGCCTTTCCTTCTTCTTCCCGCTCGACCGTAAGTACTGTACTGACGACTTGTCCCGTGGCTGCAATGTAAAGAAGCAAAGGCTCCTTGCTGATTGGGGCAGCAAGCACCGGCTGGGTGGAGAGCAGAGCTTTTAGCTCTGCAAACGCTGCATCAGCTTCTGGAGTCCACTCGAAGTTGTCTGACTTCTTCATCAGTCGGTAAAGAGGCAATGCCTTTTCACCGAGACGAGAGATGAATCGACTTAAAGCGGCCAAGCAACCTGTAAGCTTCTGGATGTCGTGCACGCGCACAGGACGTTTCATCCGGAGTATAGCTCCAACCTTTTCTGGATTGGCGTCGATTCCCCGTTCGGAAACGAGAAAACCGAGTAACTTTCCACCTGGAACTCCGAACATGCACTTTGATGGATTGAGCTTGATATCATACCTCCTGAGGTTGGCAAAGGTTTCAGCATGGTCAGTCAGCAGGTTGGAACCTTTTCGTGACTTGACCACGATATCATCCATGTATGCTTCCAGATTCCAACTGATTTGAGTGAGCAAACACTTCTGAATCATCCTCATGAACGTGGCTCCGGCATTCTTGAGGCCGAATGGCATGGTTACATAATAGAAGCACCCGAATGGAGTGATGAAAGCTGTTTTAATCTCATCGGGCCTGTACAGACGGATCTGATGGTACCCGGAATAGGCGTATAAAAAAGACAATCGCTCACACCCCGTAGCCGAGTCGACTATCTGGTCAATGCGGGGGAGAGGAAAATGATCTTTCGGGTAGGCCTAATTGATATGTTTAAAGTCAATGCACATGCGAAGTGACTTGTCCTTCTTGGGGACCATGACCACGTTGGCGAGCCACTCGGAGTGGTAAATCTCTCGGATGAACTCCGCTGCTAAGAGCCGAGCCACCTCCTCGCCAATAGCCTTTCTCTTCTGGACGGTGGACCGTCGGAGATGTTCTTTGACAGGTTTAACTTTTGGGTCAACTCATAGACGGTGCTCAGCCAGTCCCCTGGGAACCCCCGGCATGTTAGAAGGCTTCCATGCGAAGATGTCCCAGTTCTCACGGAGGAACTGGATGAGCGCTTCTTCCTATTTGGAGTCGAGTGTTGTTGAGATATGAGTCAGAGCAGCATTGGGATCGGTCGGGTGAATGTGAACTGGCTTTGTTTCACCAGACGACTGAAAAGCCGATTCTGAAGCAGGCTTCTTGGCTCGTAACAAATCACTCGGATCTGCAGTCTTCTGATACTCCTGTAGCTCGACCACTGCCATCTGAGCATCAGCAATCTTTGAGCCTTTCTAAAAACACTCTTCTGCTTTCTTCCGATTGCCCGTAACAGTGATCACACCTTTGGGACCGGGCATCTTCAATTTGAGATACACATAACATGGTCGAGCCATGAAGCGTGCATAAGCTGGCCTGCCCAAAATGGCGTGATAAGCACTCTGAAAATCCACAACCTCGAATGTCAAATTTTCTTTGCGGTAATTCTTGGAATCACCGAAAACCACATCAAGAGCAATTTGGCCGAGTGACTCAGCCTTCTTCCCAGGAATGACTCCGTGGAAGCTCATGTTGCTAGAACTGAGTCTGGACATCGGAATGCCCATCCCTTTCAATGTTTCTGCGTACAGTATGTTCAAACCACTGCCACCATCCATCAGGACTTTGGTCAGTCGAGTGCCTTCGACAACTGGGTCGACCACCAAAGCTTGCATCCCAGGGGTGGCAATGTGCGTTGGATGATCGGACTGGTCGAATGTGATGGCAGTCTGAGACCACTTCAGATAACTGGGTGTTGCCGGAGCAACCATATTCACCTCACGGTTAATAACGTTCAGTCGACTTTTGCTTGCAACATCAGCAAAAATCATCAGGGTGGAATTGACTTGGGGGTATCCATCGTCACTATCTTCCTTGTCCTCAACTCTGTCCGACTCCTTTTCCTTATCTTTGGGCTGTTTGCCCTGGAACTGCTGGATCAAGAGCCGACACTGTCGAGTGGTATGTTTCGGGTAAATGAGTTTACCCTCTTCATCTTTCTTGGTGTGGATGTGACACGGTAGATCCAACACATCATTTCCATCTTGGTCTTTAACTTTCTTGGGGTTCCAAGGTCCCTTGGGTTTCCCCTTAAACTTTCCTTGAGTTACAGCCAAGGCTTCCCCAGGAGCAGCTGGCATCCGGTTTCCTGGGTGACTGACTTGTGCTTGCCACTCCGGAGTCGATCCTCATCTTCACCATTAGCGTACTTGGTGGCAATCTCCATCATCTGATTCAGAGACATCTCTCCGGTTCGACCGAATTTCAGATTCAATTCTATGTACTTGACGCCTTCCTTGAAGGCACAGACTGCTTGGTGATCAGGCACATTTTCTACCGTGTGATGCAATGTGATCCATCTCTCGATGTAATCCCTCAAAGTTTCATTCGGTTTCTGCACGCAAGACCGCAGTTCTGTAAGACCTGCCGGTCGCTTGCATGTTCCTTCAAATGTTGTGACAAACACTCGGGCGAGATCTTCCCAAGTGTAAATGCTGCTAGGTGCTAACTGATTCAGCCACGCTCTGGCCGAGCCCTCCAACATGAGAGGCAGGTGCTTCATGGCCACTTCATCATTGCCACCACCAATCTGGACGGCCACTCGGTAGTCTTGAAGCCAAGTATCGGGCTTCGACTCACCAGTGAACTTACTGACTCCAGTCGCCAACCTGAAGTTGGGAGGAATCACTGCGGCCCTGATGGCTCTGCTAAAACACTCTGGCCCTGAGACATGCACTCTGCTGCTGGTAGGCGCATCTCTGTCGTGACCTTCTCGACGAGCCCTGTTCCTGTTGACCAAACCTTGAACGAGAATGGATCTCGCATCAAAGCCTGGTTCCCTGGGGTCGACTGGAATCCTTCGCCCAACACTATGAGGGCGCCTGTCATCCTGCTGTCGAGGCGTGTATGATCCGCTCCTCGGGGGAGGGGTGGGCACTCGACATCGATCATCACGATCGAATCGGTGATCATACTGCTCGCGGTTCCTGTGCTGATTACGCTAGTCGTCACGTCCCTCACGCCTCGAGGGCGATCTTGGGCTATGAGCTGACTGAACTGTGTCTGCGGCAATGGATCTGCTATGAATCCTTTTCCACGACTGAGAAAGAGCGGAATTCTGGTCTCCTGCCGCCCGAAGTAATGCTCTGATCTGTATCAAGCCTCTGCCAGCCTCTGACTGGGAAGGCTGAATCGACTCCGCTATACGGGCTGCAACTGCTAAATTCTGAATCGGAGTTCGATATACCTGCGGGGGCGGAAAGAGCTGACGTCGACTGGATTCTGGAACCCATTGACGCGCTCGCTCGTCGAGTACTCGCTGGAGGTTCTCCAGTCGAGTGCGCTCAGCCAAGTTGGCCCAAGCGCGCGTCCTCCAAGGCACGGGCCTCGGGGGTTTCTCCAATGATAGGAGTGTGAAGCGCATCCATGTTCTGACGACGAAGTTCTTCTCTCTGCAGCGATGTGGGGGGCTCGGGAAGATACTCCTCATGGGGATGCGACGGGTCGCCTCCATCTGCACCTCCGTCGGTGCGGGGAAAACCGGGAGGACTGCACGGTCCATCGACCATCAGAACCTCCGCCACCGGAACACTGCTATTGCACTCGGATGCGGTCTCTACGGAGCCAGTCGAACATGTCGTAGAGAGATTCGTCGGGCTCGATTGCCGCGACTTGAGGGGTGGCCGACTGGCGGGCCACCGCATGCCTCACCCACCGCTGAAGCCTCGACCGACCGGAGCGCTTGCGCCGGCGGGAGACAGGGAGGGAGGACGCCACAAGAGCCGACCGATACTGGGTCGATGGCCGCTTTGGAGGACACCGCGGACACATGCGCGAAAATGCGTTGCCCCGCGGACGGGGAGTGCGTCGACGTCAAGTGGAGCCTCCTGAAGCCAAGCGGAGTCGTCGGCGATGAACGTGAGCGCGCCGAGACGGATCTCGCAGCCCTCCACCAAAACTCCGCCCGAAACCATGATCAAAGGGATCGGAAAAATCGCAACTTCTCCAACTAGGCGCTAAGACTCACGCACGGTGGGCGCCAACTGTCGTGGTTCTAAATCTCAGTAATGTAGGGGGGTATGTATGAAGAGGCTAGATCTTAGCTATGGAGTAGTTGTAAGCACATGAGGTTTACGAGTTCAGGCCCTTCTCGGAGGAAGTAACAGCCCTACGTCTCGGAGCCCGGAGGCGGTCGACTAGATTATGTGTGTATGAGTTACAGGGGTGCGAACCCTTTACACTGAGGAGGGGGTGGCTTATATAGAGTTCGCCAGACCCCTCCGGCCCTCAGTTATGCAGGGTTTAAAGTATATTCAGGCTGGGCGTTACTGGTAACGCCTCTAATAAAGTGCTATGATGACCATAAAAGCTACTTAATGACCGACCGTTTGTGTGCGGAGTGACTTTAGGTCTCCTGGCAGTCGAGTGGTTGGATCTTGGTCGAGTGATTGCTTCGTGGTCGAGTGTCTTTGAATCTGTCGACTGGAACACCTCCAAGTCGAGTCAAAGGTTATTTCTTCTAGGGATGTCCTTGGGTAGGGCAGTTAGGACAGGTCCATGACCCTACCCTAGGTACATAGCTTCATCAACTATGACTTTGCTATGCTTAATGCTTGTTACTAGGGCCCGAGTGCCATGATTTCAGATCTGAACCTATTATGTTTTCATGAATATATGTGAGTTCTTGATCCTATCTTGCAAGTCAATAGTCACCTACTATGTGTTATGATCCGGTAACCCCGAAGTGACAATAATCAGGACCACTCCCGGTGATGACCGTAGTTTGAGGAGTTCATGTATTCAGTAAGTGTTAATGCTTTGGTCCGGTACTCTATTAAAGGGAGGCCTTAATATCCCTTAGTTTCCAATAGGACCCCGCTGCCACGGGAGGGTAGGACAAAAGATGTCATGCAAGTTCTTTTCCATAAGCACGTATGACTATATTCGGAATACATGCCTACATTACACTGATGAACTAGAGCTAGTTCTGTGTCACCCTATGTTATAATTGTTGCATGAGGAATCGCATCCGACATAATTATCCATCACTGATGCAATGCCTATGAGCTTTTTTCACATATTGATCTTTGCTTAGTTACTTTACCGTTGCCACTGTTACAATTACTACAAAGTTGCTACCGTTTCCTTTTGCCACCGTTACCGTTACTTCCATACTACTTTGCTACTAAATACTTTGCTACAGATATTAAGTTTTCCAAGTGTGGTTGAATTGACAACTCAACTGCTAATACTTGAGAATATTCTTCGGCTCCCCTTGTGTCAAATCAATAAATTTTGGTTGAATACTCTACCCTTGAAAACTGTTGCGATCCGCTATACTTGTGGGTTATCACGGCATCGCTCCCTCGACGGCGACGTCCACATCAGTAGTAGCTGATGCTGCTTTAGCTCTCGCTCGCAGTGCTGCTATGCTCTTGCTCTTGGTCCCCTGCCTGGTCTGCTCTTGCTATTGCTATTGCTCTTGCTCTGGCTCGCGCTGCTGCTGTCGCTCTTGCTCTTGCTTGCGATGCTGCTCCGATTTGGCTACACTTCAGTCGACTGAATTGACTTTTGGGTCTGTCCATTTTCAGGGGTGGGGGCTTGCCGGAATTAAGGAAGAACCAGCCGCAGCGGGGAGGGGGGCTTGCCGGAGAGGTACCCCACTATCTATCTTAGGGTTCAGGGTGGGGGCGGTGGTCGCCGGCGGTGGTGGGGTGGTGGCGTGGGGATCGCCGGAGAAAAAGCTCGGCACAGGCGGGCCTAGAGGGATGGCTGAGGTGGCGGCGGACCGGCGGTGGCGAGTGGTTTCGGGGTGGGCGGGGCGGTGCACTGCCAGCCGCGGGCGGCGGGGGCGGCGGTTTGGCCGGTGGTGGCTAGCGGCTCAGGGGAGTGGAGGTTGAAGATGAACTGCAGGCCCTTCTTCCGTACCCAACGGCTGGAAAATCGACTGACCAGAGATGGAAAAGTCAGTCGACTGACGTGTAGCCTCAACCTGATGCTGCTACACAACTAGCTGCCCCGGCTATCGCACACACTGCTACTACTGCTTTTCAGCTACCAGTGCGTTAAGTTTCGACAATAAAATTCAGTTTCGACGGCAAAATTCAGTTTCGACAGTTAAGTTCAGTTTCGACAGTTAAGTTCAGTTTCGACAGTTAAGTTCAGAGATGAGCGGCTGATGTATTTTACATCTAGCGTTTTGTGGTTATGTATTTTTCGTCATCTATTGGAGATGCTATTAGAATTCCACTCATGTTAACGTTGTCTCTCTTGTCATGCTTCAACCTCGGCATCGTACAACTCACCGGAGCTGCTCCAACGACGAAACCCTCTATCATAGTGGAGCAGTACCCTGGGGTCCATCTCCAGACGCCGGGAGTTGAGCTAGTAGGGCTGTGGCCTGGGTCCAAAGTAGTAGA
Organism: Aegilops umbellulata; assembly: GCA_032464435.1. Classification (NCBI taxonomy): domain Eukaryota; kingdom Viridiplantae; phylum Streptophyta; class Magnoliopsida; order Poales; family Poaceae; genus Aegilops; species Aegilops umbellulata. The sequence continues at coordinate 212,261,011 of CP136058.1, forward strand.
AGTAGCACAAAACATTTTTTGAGTGTAGGCTTTTCCTTCCTCAAGCCTGCCTACTAGAATCGCTAGTGCTTGAAAGGAAAAGTGAAGGAAAAACATAGGAATTGGAAAGTTTCCTATGCTACTACTATTCATGCATTTGGTTCAAAGGAATGGAGCGAAGAAAAACTATAGGATTTGTTCCTTTAGTGTCTCCTTGAAAGAAAAACGTTAGGAATTTTAATTTTCACTTCTCCTCCTTTTTCAAATTCCTATTCATGAACCACAAGACTAAGAGATAGTAGCATAATAGCATTATAACTGTACATTTTCTTGTGGTTTGACTTAAGCTGGCCATGCTTCTTTGCATCCTGTGATCTTCCAATTCTTGTGAACCAAACACCCAGATTGGCAGGAATCTTGTGTTTTTAAATTGTTTGTTTTGAACGTGCATTCCTATCCTATTCCTATCTATTTTCTATCCCTACATTGTTAAAATCCTCAAATTCAAACAAGCCCTTACACAATTACTTCTGTTACAGATATGTGTCAAAGAAAACCTTGTGTTCCACCCGAGCTCAACTGCTCCAACGACAGAAGGGTTCACCACAGCAGGGATCCGCTCTCCAGACTATCTTTCGCCGCCTCAGATCTTCTTCCCCGTCGCAATCAGTACTATCTATCTACTATCTGGTTAATCTCGGGTGTCTACTGTGAGTTCCATGTTGGGTGCAAACAAACATTAAAGGAGCCATTATCTGTATTTTTTAACTGAAACTATTATCTGCCTGCTATCATAGGTTTTGGGTCTATCCACAATTTGCTACCATCACTCTGGATTTGTGCATGCACTCCTTACAAAATCCCACTATGTTTTATTCCTATGCATGTTAGTTATTGTACACAATGGAACTGAACATGTAGAGCAAAAGAGACGAGCCTTGCATGGCAATAAAATTTCATGTAGACGTCGCTCCATGGTGGGCGCAAAGGCAGCCCCCCTCCACCCATTTCAGATTGTAATCAAGAGGAAGATAACTATTCTAAGGGGGATTCAGAAGGAGAAGGCCACTCCTATTTAACCCCTAAGGTCTTCACTCTAACTTGGCATGCTGATGTTGGTTATATCATGCATATGGTGCCCTGCATTGCTTACTTTATACATCAAATATGTCATCTACTTAGTTTAGACATGCTTTGTGTGAATGCCATCTGTTTAGTTTATTCATTGTTTATGTGAATTATGCAACGCCATCTTGTTTAGCCAGGCATCATATATGTGAATTTTGCAATGCCATCCTGCTTAGCCAGTCATCTTATATGTGAATCATATCAGGCCATCCTATTTTTAGTTACGTATTACATTTGTCAACAATGTTAGTACATTCAACTACTCTTCGTGTGCATCAGCCATTTGACATAGTGGTGGAAAATTCTGGAGTGAAAACAAGGTCCTCAGAGCAGACTATGCTCTCTGACAAAGCGCATATCTCGCTGGTTACGGATAGCTCCTCAGAGGAGGATTCAGAGACAAATGATCAGTCCTATTCCCCCCCCCGAGGTGTATGCTCTAACTTGGCAGGGTTATGTTGCTCATATCATGCGTATGGTGTCTTGCATTGCTATGTCATTTGATTAGTTGAGACATGCTTTGTGTGAATGCCACCTGCTTAGTGTCTAATTACCATATATATGAATATGCATTGCCATCTTGTTGCAAGACATTATATATGTGAATTATGCAATGCTATCTTGTTGCAAAGGCATTATATATATGTGAATTATGCAATGCCATGCTGTTTAGCCAATCATCATGTATGTGAATTATATCATGCTAGCATTTTTTGTATTACATGTTCCATTTGTCGACAACGTTTGTATATTCAACTACTCTTCCTGTGCATCAGCCATTTGAAGTAGTGATGGAAGTATCTGGAGTGAAAACAAGGTATTCAGAGCAGACAATGCTACCTGCTAAAGCAGACATCTTGCTTGTTACAGAGAGCTCCTCAGAGGAGGATTCAGAGACTGATGACCAGTCCTATTTCCCCCTGAGTCTATGATCAAACTTGGCAGGGTTATATTACCCATGTCATGCATGTTGTCTTGCATTGATTAGTTTTTACACCATATATGGATTGCCATCTACTTACTTGCTTACTATATAAATCATATATTTGAATTATATCATGCCATCATGTTTACATACACAACATCTATCTGAATTATGGCATGGCAAGCCATTTAATAAAGACATCATATAGTTATATTATGTCATCCTGTTTAGTGTTTATAGTCATCATATTTTGAATTATGTCATTCTATCCATGAATTATATCATGCTATCATGTTTCCATAGGTGGCATGTATGTGAATTATGGCATGCCAACCTATTTAATAAACACATTATATAGTTACATCATGTCATCATGTTTACATAGTCATCATATTTTGAACTATGTCTTTCCATCTTTTTTAGTTAGCCATCATAATGTGAAATTGTGTCATGCTATTCCTGTTTAGTTAGCCATCATATATGTGAGATTGTGTCATGCTATCATGTTTTGTTAGACAACATAAATGTGAATTATTTCATGTCCTCTTTTATTCCCCACTATCCATTGCACGTGTCTATCATACAATGTATGTACATTCAGTTACCTTTTTTGTTTATCAGCCATTTGAATTGGAGAGGGTGATGGCAGTATCTAAGGGAGTAACAACACGGTCTTCATAAAAGATAGTGCTATCAGTTGATGCAGATAGAACCATGGTTGTACTTGCCCAAGAACCAGCCACACCACACGTAACCCAGACTCCCACAGATTGTACTCCTACCTAGTTGGACAGAGAACAAGCTATCAGATAGTAACCCTGTTCCAGTTGACATAGCACCGTCTCGACCATAGAGCACCCAAACACGAACAGTTAGTAAGGGAACTGCAGTGCCCAAAGCACGATGATCACCACTCCGAATCCCAACTCAACTCTTAAAGGAGAAGAAGAATTGTTCTTAGATCAGGTTCTGCAGCTATGGTTCATACTCCTTTGCTCTTGCATCACTGTATTTACTCATACCAACTATTTTCAAATTTGAAGGATGGAATTGAAACTCCAATGGCGCAACAGGTATGTTTTCAACCCGTTTCTTTAACTGGTTTGCTGTTGTAACTTGCTCTATGTTGATTTCAGTTTCAGTTGAATAAACAGTTATGTTCTCATGTCATGCACATTACAAGTGTTGTTATTACTCTATAGATTCCCATACTTATATTCTGTCTATTCTGCTTTGTCTTGAACAAATATTATTTGAACTGTGTCTCTATCTTGTTTTGGCAACAAAAACTAGAATGATATAGACCATAAAGTGACCATGGTACATAGATATATGTTTGTTTCATGCTGTTATCCTGTCCACTTTACTACTGAACTGATTTACCAAAATGAGTTTCATATACAACATGGTAAACCTGTGATGTGTCGGCTTGTTTCTCTTTTAGAATGCGGACAAAATATTGGAGAATAGTACCCCGTTATGCAATGGTAAAGGAAGTAATGCAGATAAGGTTCAAGATAGTGAGACATCCCTGTTGGTCTCCAAGAAAGCTGATAAAAACTATCTTGACGACAGTGAGAGAACCCAAAAGTCTTGTCTCGATGTAGTGTTCGAGTTACTGGCCACCACTGCTGGCACAAGCTCTTCGAACTCGCTGCCTGAATCAGTTCGTCTTCTTGATTCTCAACTTCAAGTTGAAAGACATCGATCAGATGTGCTGCGACAAGAAGCTGAAGGACTAACGAAGTCCCTGCAGAATTCAGATGCATACTTTCTGGTGTAGCAGCAAGCGCTGGAGGATTTAAGCGCCAAACAAGAGAAAGTTAATAAGCTTGCTAAGCATCTTGCCAGCATTATGGGTTCCCAAGATATTGTTTCTTGAGCTCTTCAGAAGTGGTTTCAATTCCGGACTTGTTTTGCTGCGGCGTTTATTTGCACTGGTCGCCAACTTTGACAACCAGTGTATACGATATGCGGCTTTGTTCCCTATATTTGCACTGGTGGCGAACTTTGATGCCCGATGGATGTAATATGTGTAATAGCCGTGATAGGCTAGTGTAAGTTGCTTGCTTATTTATTTCCTTGTTTTCTTGTTTATTTGTTTGCTTGTAGTCAGTGTAGTTCTTTTTTCGCGGTTTGCTAGTGGCCGCAATAACCTATTTTTTAAAACTAGGCCACAGTAACCATGGGCTACATATTTACTGTAGTTACCATGGGCCTCCTACAGGTCGTAGAAACAATGGGCCTTCTAAGGGCCGTAGAACAATGGGCCTTCTAAGGGTCGTAGAAACAATGGGCCTTCTACGGGCCGTAGCATCAATGGGCCTTCTACTGGCCGTATGATCGATCAGCCAAACATGGGCCAATAACAGACCGTGTTTTGGGCCGTAAACGAGCTAGATTTGGAATCGTCCATTCATGGGCCGACCATAACGGGCCGTCGTTAAACGGCCATATTTGTTGACACTATGAAAACGGCCCAACGGATTAACGAGCCGCAAACGGGCCGATTGTAACCACGGGCTGAATTTGGCCCACAAGCAGAAAAGGCTAGTAATGGGCCGTAAGTAACCGAATGCTGGAAATAAGCCCAAGAATAAATGGGCCCTGAAAAGGCCGAAAGAGAACATGGGTGGGAAATGGCCCAATGAAATAAAGGTCCATTAATGGGTATAAAGCGATACACTGTTCATTGCGGGCCAGACTCACCACGGGCCGTTAATGGGCCAAGAGTTGCAAATGGCCTCGTATGGGCCAAAAGACATCATGTGCCATACATGGGCCGGAAGTTACAACGGGCTGGAATCATATTGGACGGCCCAGATGAAGCTACTGGGCTTAATTTCGATAGGTCGTAACGGGTCGTGAGTTAGCGGGCCGTAAATGGGCTATAAATGAACAAGCCGTTAACAGGCTTTTCGTGGTCCGACCCGTTACCATTTGACCAAGTCAAATGGGCTGGCCTTTTCACCGGAATGGGCCTCTATTTTGTCGTGGCACGTGTCGACCTATCATAGGCGCCTCCTGTCCAATGAATTGGTGACATCTGTCCAAACGGGGAGCCAACACGTGTTTCCTTCGGCCAATGACAATTTTACACGTGGAAAATCCTCATTGGTCCGGGCTGTTAACGGGTTATCTGGTCCAAAACCGGACCCGATAGCTTAACGACGACCCGTTATGGTGGATGCCACATGTCAGTCACCCTTGACGAAAGCACTTCTATGATGCGTGATTTAACGTCATGGAAGTGGACACTTCCGTGATGATAATTTTGGTAATGTCATGGAACACTTCTACGACAACACAGGTATGACTATCTTGATTTTGTCATAAAATCGTCATGGATGTACATGCATGACAGAAAACGTGACCTACTATGACAAACACGAATCAACACGGAAGTGTGTTTTTTGTGGTGAAGTCATCAACAGGCGCATCGCACTCCGAAGAGGTATGCTTCCCGGATTCCTTGCCAGCGTCCTTGCTATCCTTCTTCTTTCCTCATTCATCTTGGTGGGAACTGCTGCTGCCGCTGCCTCTGTCGTGACTGTGTCCCACTACATCTTTTGCACGCAAATAATTGCATCCTTCTCGTCTAATGGGATGGTAATGACTCCCATTGGCCCAATCATCTTCAAAGTGTTGTAGGCATAGTGGGATGCCGCCATGAATTTAGCCAGGGCAGGGAGTCCAAGAATCCCATGTACGGCAGGGGGAGGTCGACCACATCAAACAGAATCTTCTCAGTCTTGTAATTCAGCTCTCCCCCAAACGTCACCAACAACATGATCTTTCTCTTAGGATGACTCCTCCCGGGATTAACTCCTTGAAATGTGCCGGTGACCTTCAACTCATCCTATGCTATCTGAAGTTTGCTAATGACCGCCAGGGAAATCAGATTCAACCCGGCCCCACCGTCCACCAACATTTTTGTGACCTTGAGGCTGCTAATTTTTAGAGAGACCAACAATGGCAAACACCCTACCGAAGTGGTACGGTTAGGATGATCCTCTTCATCAAAGATGATGGGCGTGCGTGACCATTTGAGCGGCTTCCGGGCCTCTGGCACTGGTTCCACGACATTGACTTCTCGTGCCCACTATCTGAGCTGGCGGTGAGAGGTGTGCAAGGATGCACCTCCGTCAATGCACATGACGTCAGTGGCCTTCTGAAACTCCTACCCACTAGTTTCCTCTTCACCCCTCCATTTCTCTCATCATCACAGGTTTCCTTCTCTCGGCCACTGGCGGGTTTTCCTTGGTTCCGGAAGGGTTTTTGGGGGCCATTTACTTCACCGCCTCAGCCCTTGCTGCCAGCGACATTCTGACCCTTTTCCTTGTCACGCTTCTCATACTCTGCTCTCTGTCTCTTAACAAGCTGCTCAACCTGATGAGACTCTTGAAGGTTGTGGCCTTTGGTCCGATGAATCTTGCAATACAACCCATCACCTTTCTTAGTCTTCTCGGCAGTCAGCGACACGGTAGCTTCCTTGCCGGGGACCTCAGTCTTGGCCTTCTTGGCGGCACTAGGTGTACCTGATCCTTCAACAGTCATCACTGCCTTATCCTTCTGCTTCTTACTCTGCTTTTTGCTCTTCTTCTAACTGGTTGATTCATCATCATCCTCTGAATAGACATTGATGCAGTCTTCCTCTCTTGGCAACTTCCTTCCTTCCTCCATTCGAGCACACTTATCCGCCAAGGTGTAGAGCTCATGCACAGTCTTGGGCAACCGCACCTTCATCTTGGAACGGATGCGGCGGTTGCGCACATTAGACTGGAAAGCAGCTATCACAGCTGCCGGATGGATATTTGGGATGTTCCTATGGACCTTGCTGAATCTCTGCAAATACTTACAGAGGGTCTCTCCTTCCTTCTGTTGGAGAAGTTGCAAGTCGTTGGGTTGATCTAGCTCTTGATGGCCTCCACTGATGGCGCCAATGAATTCATGGCACAGATCAGCCCATGGCAGGATGGAATTCTCTGGCAGGTGCATTAGCCAAGACCTCACATTGGAATTGAGAGCCAAAGGTAAGTGGTTGGAAAACACCTTCTCATCTCTTCCCCCGACAGCCTGAACAGCGATGGTGTAGATGCTAAGAAACTCTGCCGGGTTCAGCCTCCCATTGTACTTCTCATGTATCTCTGGCTTGAACGTGTGAACGGACGGCCAACGGACTTGCCGCAGTTCACGTGTAAAGGCAGGGCACCCAACCTCGAAAGGTAGGCACCCGCCAATACCAAGCGCAGGCTCGTCGACGTTGGGGCCATCGCACCCATTGGTCCGGCAGTGGTCGTTGCGGCGTCGCTCGACAAAGAAGCGCGCGCCTCCCCCTGCCTATCCTCCAGGGCTCGCCGTCGGCCTGGACGTTCTTGAGGGTCAGAAGAGGCCATCGAGATGTCGTCAGGTTCTCGATTCTACTGCGCTCGCGCTGGTTGCTGAGGAGGGGACTGCACCGTGGTGGTGCCCCCTCCCGTATGGCCAGCAGCATGAGACATGGTCGTCGCTTGGGGAGGCCGTGGTTGGCCAGCTTGCTGCAAGGCCACAGCCTCGGCGAAACCGAGCAGACTTTGGATGGTGGCACACCATTCGTCCATCTGCTCGGTCACTGGCGGAAACCTCAGCAGCAGCTGAGCTCGTGCCATGACGTTGTACTTGGCATGGGTGATGACGAAGTAGATCGCACCGTTGCCCAGCTCTATTGCGGGGCGGCCACCTGGATGGCAGGGTGGCACGGCGAAGGCGCTAGGGGGCCATCGGCTCTGCCGGGCACAACGACTTGGTCGACCCGTCCCGGGGGAGGCGCACGCGCTGCGGTCGCTCCCGTGGTGGGGGCGATAGGAGGGTGGCGATTCGCTCCGGACTGAGCGCTATTGTTGCGGCTGTGCGGATGGAGTAACCCCTTCACCGTACATTGAGCAGCGTGGCCGTCGGGGCATTGCTGATGATGTTCTCCTCCGATGTTTCCCACTCATGTGTCAGCTGCGGGGGAAGTGGTGACGGTGCCGCCTGCACCGAGCACATCCCCAACAGCGTCCACGTCCTCGTGTGCCTCCGCATCCCCCGCAGCATTAGAGGCTGCAGGCGGCGGAGCCTTCGAGGTGGATGGATGAGCCGAAGCACCAGATTTCTTCTTGGGCGCCATGGTCGATGGCGCCGTCGAAGGTGAAGACGGCGATGAAGATGATGCGTTGCGCATGCTTTCAGGTTCGCACAAGCGATCCCCCTACCTGAGGCGCCAAAGATGTCATGGGAAACCATGGCCACCTATGGGACCAAGGGCCCCTTGCTGGTTCGGCAGGGGGGATGTCATGTTGGACAAAGAGCAGAAGAACATGGGGCAGTGCGGCAGCGATCACACAGGCAATTTTACCCAGGTTCAGGCCGCCGTGAGGCGTAAAATCCTACTCCTGTTTGGTGGATTGATGGTGGAAGAATGGTGGTGAGGCGTAGTACACTGCCCGACAGGGGTTACCTCAGGGCGACAGTGGCTACACACGTATCCACGTGTGGGTATCTTGTTTTGCCAACCTTCTAACCCTTTCTCTGGTTGCCATCTGCCTCCTTTTATAGTTTAAAGGGGTTACCACAATGGCAAAACAGTCATTATGGACTGATAAGATAGAAAACGGTGCTATCATACCTAACTCTGCAGGCTGACAGAGCGCATTAAATGCACCACTCAACGTCACATCATTGCTTGCCCGGCGATGTCGGCGTCCTGGGAACGGGGGTCCCCAGACTTGCCTGCCTGTGGCCCACGGCATGGCTCCACCAATGGCCCTGTACGGCCCATCTTCATCAGCAAACACTCAAGACCCTCGCGAGGGGCCAAGCCTCGCGAGGTGGATGACACAAGACCCCCTCGGGGGCGGCCTCACTAGGCTGGCTCATGAGGGGCGGAGAGATCAAGGCGAGGGGCACCTCGCGAGGTTCCTGTGACGCAAGCCATGACGACCAAGGCCAGGCGGGCGCCAGCGCGCGCAGTGTACTCGTTTCCTCTTCGGTGCTAAAGAGGAAAGCGCATGATAGGAGTCCCGAGGCATCAACCAAAGGTTTCCATATTGGAGCAACAATACCAAGACCAGCAGGACGGCAGGGCGGAGGTCGCCATGGAGACCAGGACGGCATCACCACCAGAGCCTTTGGCAGGCGAAGACCACCTTTAGTCAGGATAACTTGTACTGGTTGTCTCCCTTCAAATTTGGCTATTGTTGGATCCCTTCCCACCTACATTTGGGGAGAGAACTAGGGCCTCTATAAATAGGACTAGCCACTATAGTAGGAGGCAACTGATCTGGATTCTATCAGATCATCCTCAACCACACAAGCTCACCGAGCTCAAGAACACCTCTCCTAAGGAGCCTGTTCTTCCCTTGTACTTGTTCACCCTCAGTCCAAGAGGCAATCCACCACACCACACTGGAGTAGGGTATTACACCACATCGGTGACCCGAACCAGTATAAACCCTGTGTCCTTTGTTCTTCAGGTCCGATGCACTGAGCCTTCGGATTATGGGGAGTGGGTGAGATAGGGAAGGGAGAGATCTTCATGCGCACCCCAGTGTTCGAACCTTGAGGGTTTTGCCGGAACCCGAAATCCGACATGTGGCACGCCAGGTAGGGGTGCGCAGAAGCTTTCCTTCTGTCGATCCACGTTCCACTGCTCCACCGCATCCATGGCATACGCGCATCGAGCCCGCGCCGAGCACCGAGCCGCCCTCACCGCCCGTGTCGCTCAGACGGCCCGTGTCGGTGGGCCACCCCGTCGTTCTCTGTCGCCCGCCGCCAACGCCGCCACCGGCCCAGCGGGAAACGAGCAACAAGCGTCCTCGCTGCACCCCTCCGGGCGGCGGGACGGCCGCACCGCCACTCCATCGCTAACTCCGGCCGGCTCACCGTCTCACGCTCGTCGCGCGCCCACGGAAACGCAGGTCGCGCTGCTCATGGCACGCGAGCTCTTGCGTTACCACCAAGTCGACGCCCTCTACGAGGACTAGCTGGACCGCATCGCTAAGCTCGTCAGCACCGTTGGGCGCCCGCGCGAGAAGAAGGAAGCTGCCAAGAGGTTCGTCAGCCACAAGAAAATGCTCCGGCGCTCCCGGCGCCACCACGACAAGACTGCATGCCACCTGCAGTGGCAGTGCGCGGACATCAAGGGCAGGCTCCACCTCTTCAAAGGGCCTCGGTGGCCATAGCAGGTTGCCGCGCCTTCACTCCAGAGCTTCATAGCGTCGTCTAGCCGGGCAAGTTCAAGCCAGACCTGCCTCCTCGCTATGACGGCACCCCCGACCCTGCGGAGTTCTTGCAGCTCTACTAGCTGAGCATCGAGGCGGCCAACGGCGATGAGAAAGTCATGGCGAACTGGTTCCCCATGGCTCTCAAGGATGGTGCTTGCTCGTGGCTCCTGAGCTTGCCCCCGGGCTTGATCTCCTCCTGGGGTGAGATGCGCGACCGCTTCGTCGCCAACTTCCAGGGCACTCGCGACCGCCCGCCGGCCGCGGGTGACCTACGCCGCATCAAGCAGCTGCCTGGGGAGACCTTGCAGAAGTACATCCAGCGCTTCAACAATGTTTGCCTCAAGATCCTCAAGGTAACGGACGAGGCCATCATTTGAGCGTTTTTCGATGGTGTCTGCGATGCCAAGATGAAGGAGGAGCTCGCCATCCATGAGGGTTGAGGAAGGGCGCCTTTCCCTCCTCGAGCTCCCTGCGACCGACCCAGAGGAGAAGAAGGCCAAGGCCAAGTACGTGAAGCGCAAGGGGGTGGCCGTGTTCGCGGCGGAGCCAGACACGAAGCACGGCCGAGACCACCCCGAGTTGTCCAAGAGCAGTCGTCTGTTCTGCGCCTTCCACAACATACACAGCCACAAAACCAACGAATGTCAAGAGCTCAGGGCCATTCGAGATGGACGCTTCGGTCGATGCCCCGAGTGCAACGACCGGGGCTACGGCCGAGGAGGAGGACGAGGTGGAGGACGCTGGGATGATAGCGGCCTCCACCAGGAGTGGCACGACCGGCCTCGTGAGGACCTCTGGCAGGACCAGCCTTGTGAGGGCGCATGGAGGGGCCAGCCATGTGAGGACTGCCCTCAGGGCAATGCTGGTATCCCTCCACTTCGGCCACCACCAATAAGGAACAACAACCACCATCAGGATGAGGGGGCTGGGGGCTTCCAGGAACCACACGCTATCGCCTACATCTTGGGCGGAGCTCAGGCCCCAGCATCCTAGCGCGTGTTCAAGCAGTTTGCTCGCGAGGTGAACGCGGCTCTTCCCAGGCTCGAGGCCACGTGCCCGCTTAGGTGGTCCAAGTGCGCCATCACCTTCAGCTCGTCAGACCAGCTCAAGTGCGCGGCGACCGCCGGCGCCCTCCCGATACTTTGCTCGCCCATCATCAACAACGTCCAAGTCACCAAGACCCTCATCGATGGTGGCGCAGGGCTTAATGTCCTGTCCGTCGAAACATTCGACAACCTCCAAGTGCCATACGGTCAGCTACAGCCTACCAAGCCCTTCTCAGGAGTGACCGATTGCTCCACCACCCCGATAGGGCAAGTCCGCCTCCCTGTCACCTTTAGCCAGCGCGATAACTACCGCATCGAGCTCATCGACTTCGACATCGCCCACATCCGTCTGCTGTACAACGCCATCCTTGGGTATCCGGCATTAGCCAAGTTCATGGCAGTGAGCCACCACGGCTACAACGTCCTCAAGATGCTAGGAAGCGGCAGAATCATCACGGTCCCCTGCATAGAAAGAGATGTGGTGTGCTCCCTGGAGCGCGCCATCCAAGCCGCAGCGATTGAAGACCCCGACAGCAAGGGCTTCCAGTACCCTCCTGAGGCCATCCCCAAGAAGAAGAATCAACTACTCCGCACAGGGCCTCAGGGGAGCGGCGTCTCTAGCGGCGCCGCCTCAGGATCGGCGTCTCCAGCGGCGCCGTGCCTCCCTCACTCGCATAGGAAGGCGCGCCCGGCGCCCTCCTCGGGCGACGCTCGGGGGCTCTCTTCTGGAGGGTCTCAGACCTAGCCAACATCACAAGGGAGGCGTTCGGGCACCACGTGGAGGCGTGCTTTGCGGCACGTTTCCCTCAGGAGGGCATTGGGCGAGGAGTGCCCGACGCTCAGGAGTTCATCGTCAAGGCTACCCAGGAGCTTCAAGAAGCAAGGACCATGCGTGGTGACCGCCGCCCAGCTGGTGCAGCTCCCCATCCTGGCGAGGATGGCGGGCTGCGCGTCTCCATCGACATTCCAGGGCTCAACAGAGCCGCGTCTTAGGAGCGCTTCTGGCCATCGCGCGTCGGGCGCTACGAAGGTCCACCTCACACCTATGTCCGCATGCCATTCGGCCTGCCGAGCGTGGCAGCCGCCTTCCAGCGCAACCTACAGGACATCCTGGCAGCTCAGGAGGCCAAGCATCACACAGTTCTGGCGGAGATGGAGACGGTCCTCAAGGAACCACCCGAGCCCCCAGAGCCTCCAGAGGCTCAGTGCCCTGGCAGCTAATGAGGAGCGGCTCCTTCATCACGCGTCTTCGACTACCCCAACAATCCTTCGACAACGGAACGAGGTGACATTTTCCAAGTTTATTCAGCTGGGAGCGTCCCTCGGGCTGCATTATTCCCAGGTCGCACGGGCCTGCCCCTGCGGCATGTATCCTTTTGCATCTTTAGCATACTTTGATGGGGGCGCCCATCGGGCTGCATCGTCCCCAGGCCGCTCGGATCCGTCCCAGTGGCATGTAGCATCCTCGCTTCTATCTAAGCTAGCTTGTTCCATCTCATGAGTTACCTATGATTACCACTTGCCTGCCCGGCACTACGATGCCGTGAACGTCGCGCGCCCTGGCAAGCCCCCCCACGACCACCTCATGACGAGAACTGGCACGTCATCTGTGCTCGGGTTCGTCCCTGCAGCGTCACCAAACCCAAGAGGCTGAGCTCTGGCTCGCGGGCCCGCTCCCGTGTACGTCACCTCCCGTGGCCCTTGGTGCCTCGTTCTCGCATGAGCTAGTCATGGATGTACAGGCTAGGGCGCGCGACCCGGTGCCTCGCAACCGCGGGAGCCGCGCGCCGGCCGTCTTTCTTCAGAATCCTTTACATGAAAAGAATAGGCATGGCGTCTATGCTCGGGTCCGTCCCTACAGCGTATATAAAACCAACGACTGAGCTTTGTCTGGCGGGCCAGCCCCGCTCACGTCACCTCCTGGGGTCGTTGGTGTTTGGCCTTCTCATGTGATCGCCTCGGGAGATTCGCCCGGTGCAGGTTGCCTAACCATCTCGCAAGACCATCACGGCCATCAGGAATCTAGACCAGGCGCAACCCGCCTTGAGGTAGGGCCTTGTGAGTCCCTCGCTGGCTCACGAGTGCCCAGACACACCTCGTCCAACCCTGCCGTGCAAGCCACGTGTCAGGGCGGGGCTGTACATGCCCCGGGGGCTCCACTCGGAGGGAGCCCTCACCCACGCACTAGTGGAAGCACCATGCTCCGCACTGGTAGTCGACACGGTCGAGGAGAGGCTATGCCCGTGCAAGTGCGAAAGCGCCACGCTCCGCGCTGGTGATAAACAACTAAGGGCAGCCCCATGGCCGTACCAACCTCAGGGAGCCACCCGGCTCAGTGTCCAGCCTAACCGCAATGCTTTCCCATCGGGAGAGACGCGCGAGGGGGCTGCGCTCGGGTCACGCCCAAGCGTACGCCGCCCTGCCAGGTCTCTCGGACCTGGTCGTCACATGCCCTCCCGAGCGGAGCCAAGGTATGAAGGTCGTTTGGACGTCAAGGGGGACTCCTGAGCATCGCGACTCAGGAGCCTAACTGGCCACGTAGCCCCTCACCCCTTGGTCTCGTCCCAGTGATCCGGACGACCCAACGCCGGCTAAGGTACGAAGAGGACATCAATACCATTGTTACACCCACAGCCCCTACTACTACATATACTGGACCAATTACTAGAGCTCGCACACGCCAATTAAATTATCAGGTACTTTCATTTCTTGGTAATGATTCTAATGTTCATGAGAATATGATGCTGCCTAAATTGGATACATTTGTTTTGCTTACAAATGAAGGGCCTGGCATGGATAAGAGGGATGAACACTGGAGCAAGACCAATCATGGAGATGATGGCATGCGCAAGGGGAACAAGAACGGAGTTACAAGTGATTATTTCGGGACTTGAAGCCACCATAATGAGTGCATGAAGCCTTGGACAAAATATACAAGATGCCACTTCATAAATTTCGTCCAGAGGCTATTATAGGTGATGCGTCACCTTATTATTGGGCCAGGCCCATGTAATTTCGAAATACTTGAGTATAGGCTATTTTTAGAGTCCGTATGTGTGGGGAAACAAGAGATAGGGTTTGTTTTGGATCCCTTCCCCAGGGGCCACGAAATTCCCCTCCTCTTCCTCCATATATACAGCCCTTAGGGAACCTTTTAGACTTTGGGTTTTGTTTAGATTAAAAGTTCGCCATAGCTGCCACTTCGCGTACTTCGTTTGTGTTCAACGACCAGACCAAGGCGTCACAGAACCCCACCTTCATTAATAAAGTTTTCCTCTTATATTCGCAATATCCAGATTGCAATCTTAGTTTCTTGCTTGTTCTTCGTTTGCTCGCAGGAAACATGCCCTCATGGTCAGGTTGCTCGTGCTCCGGCGTGGTCACTAACCCTCGGAAGTTGGTTTAGCGATTGCTAAGGCGCGACGTCTCGCACGTTCGTAGTCGGATCGATAAGGTCGACTCCCACAGAAAATGATAGCCACCATCTCATCGAAACATCGGGACACCTTTGCCTCTATCAAGTGGTATCAGATTTCCAGGTTGCTCGGTGAGATTTTACAGTTTTTTGTAGTTTAGATCGAGTTTGTTCTTCATACATACAGTCCAAGAAAAAGCCACAAAAAAATTAGGGTTAGTTCATCATATCCAAACCAATCTGAGCCTTTGCATAATCTTTTTAGGGGTTTTGCGTTGTTGAATTTGTTGTTGCATCTGGTCATAAGTTGTTGGTCTTAGAGTCTAGTCTTTTAGAGTTTCGACTTCTGGTCATAAGTTGTCATACCACCACCACACCATCATCATCACCCCTGCCATCTACCACCACCGCTTATCCGCCACCGCTCTGAATCTGTATCCATATACCACCACCAATCCGTATCCATATACCACCACCGATCTGTATCTATATACCACCACCGCTAGCATATACCACCACCGCTGCCATATCGTACCACCATATATCCACCACCAGTCTGAGTTCTTTTCATATTAGGTTTGTTTTCGAGATCCATCTATTTTCCGTTTCGTGTTTCCTTGCCTGAGTAGGTCTGGAGACCCCCGGGCAGTTTTTAGGCCAAAATTTCGACGACCAAAAATATTTTTCCCTATCCTATTTTTAGGCTTTTCTGAGTCTTTTGAGCCACGTGCCATCATAGTGATTTTTTTGTCGCACTTTTTCGTCGTCGCTGCCCTGATTTCTGAAAAAATAGTCAAAAAGATTTTGTGCCCATCTTGTCATTTTGACCTGGGAAGAGTTATGAGACACTCGCCATGATAGTGATTTTTCGAAAAAAAGGAGCGCAAAAAAAAGAGCGCCAGGATTAAAACAGAGCGAAAAAAAATCCAGAGTGTGCTTTTCCCTTGTTAACGTGCAGCGCCGTGATTTTGTTAGTGTTCTAGGCTTGCGTCTCTAGCACGGTCTAGCCTAGGACCAGCACAGTACCGTCGTTGAGCGTTTATTCAACTTTCCATCTCTAAATTGACTATTGTTGACCCTTTTTGCTACCATAAGCGTTCCTAGCTCCACATACATCTACATCGTGCGTTTGACTCTCCTTGGTAATCGCTCTATCCAAGCTTTCAGAGTTTTGACTACATCGGTTGCCGATCACCGCCTGCTGCTGGGTAAGAACTGGTAAGAATTTGAGATTTGCTTGACGGATTTTTGACACCCACCACCACCACCACTTGTTAGTAGTCTGTAGGATCATATCCTTGTGTGTTTCTATTGCTGCTAACCATGCCAGGATCACAAGCCGACGAGATTGACTGGGAGAACTTAACGAACAAGGAGCTTCATGGTAAGTTTCAGCAAATGATGACTGAACAGGTGCAATATGTGCTGAACAATTTTGAAGAGGCCATGGAGAAGATCAGTGGCCTTGAGAAGACGTTTGAAACAAAGCTCGATAACAGATTTAATGAAATACTTGCACGTCTTCCACCACCGGCTGCACCTGCCGCACCTCTGCAACAACAACAACAGCAACAGCAACAACAACAGCAACAGCAACAACAACAGCAACAGCAACAGCAACAGCAACAACAACAACAGCAACAACAACAACAGCAACAACAACAACAGCAACAACAACAACAGCAACAACAACAACAACAACAACAACAACAACAACAACAACAACAACAACAACAACAACAACAACAACAACAACAACAACAACAACAACAACAACAACAACAACAACAACAACAACAACAACAACAACAACAACAACAACAACAACAACAACAACAACAACAACAACAACAACAACAACAACAACAACAACAACAACAACAACAACAACAACAACAACAACAACAACAACAACAACAACAACAACAACAACAACAACAACAACAACAACAACAACAACAACAACAACAACAACAACAACAACAACAACAACAACAACAACAACAACAACAACAACAACAACAACAACAACAACAACAACAACAACAACAACAACAACAACAACAACAACAACAACAACAACCACGACTACCTCCACATCGCGAAATAGCCCTCCGCCAAGCGAGCCGTGTCCCTCTTCAGCCTGGCCAAACTGTTGGTGCTGTTGTTGATAATTCTGTGTCTCCTGCTGCAGATGGGGAGGAGGATGATTATGCGGTAGATTACGAGGATGAGGTTGATCAAAATCAGAACTACGTGCAACTACCAGCACCACAGCCACCAGGTCATCCACATGCAAATAATCACAATGGTAGGGCTCTCCCTCAGGTACGAGATCATGACCATCTTCCTAAACTGAAATTCAATATTCCACCATTTGAGGGTAGATATGTTCCTGATATATATCTTACTTGGGAGTTAGAAATAGAACAACGTTTTACATGTTTAGAATTTCCCGAGGAGAGACGTGTTGCTGCTGCACTTTGTTCTTTCACTAGTTTTGCTTGTGTGTGGTGGTCTCAACATCATAGATTATATCCGAATACTATTCCAACTACTTGGGCTGCTTTCAAAACTTCTATGCGTACTCATTGGGTTCCACTATATTATCAACATGAATTACTTCAAAAATTGTAGCGTTTAAGACAAGGAATTTTTTTTGTAGAGGAATACTATCAGGAATTACAAACTGGCATGATTAGATGTGGTATTGTTGGGGATAATGAAGCTATGCTTGCACGTTTTATGGGTGGATTAAATAGAGAGATTCAGACCATTCTATAGTGTAAGGAGTAAAATAATATCACTCGTTTATTCCATCTTGCTTGTAAAGCTGAACGTGAAGTGCAGGATCGACAGGCATTGGCGCGAACTAACTTTTCTACAGGTCGACCTTCATCATGGACACCACGTGCATCCTCTACTTCCACTGCACCATCAACTACATCAGGTGCCACCTCCAACCGTGATACAAGAAAGCAGGCACAACCACCACTATCTGTCAAGAGCACACCTGCCGGGCCTGCACAGAGCTCTTCTTCTTCCATGGCATCAACAGGGCACACAAGTGATATTATTTGTCGTTGTTGTAAGGGAAGAGGTCATTATGCGAGAGAATGCAAATCTCAGCGTGTGATGATTGCTACTGAGGATGGTGGGTATGAGTCCGCTAGTGACTATGATGAGGAGACTTTGGCTCTTATTACACGTGAAGAACACGGTGGAGATGATTCTGATCATGAGACGCAATACATGGCTCCTGAAGATGCTGACAGGTATGAATGTTTGGTTGCTCAACGTGTTTTGAGTGTGCAGGTTACACAAGCTGAGCAAAATCAGAGGCATAATTTGCTCCATACAAAGGGAGTTGTGAAGGAACGTTCTATTCGCGTCATCATAGATGGAGGGAGCTGCAACAACTTGGCTAGCATGGAGATGGTGGAGAAGCTATCTCTCACCACAAGACCACATCCACATCCTTACTACATCCAATGGTTCAACAACAACGACAAGGTTAAGGTAACACGTACTGTTCGTGCGCATTTTAGTATCTCTACATATGCTAGTTATGTTGATTGTGATGTGGTACCTATGCAAGCATGTTCCTTATTACTTGGCAGACCATGGCAATTTGATAAAAACTCTGTACACCATGGTAGAAACAATCAGTATACTCTTGTTCATAAGGATAAAAATATTACTTTGCTTCCTATGACTCCTGATTCCATTTTGAAAGATGATATTAATAGAGCTAGTAAAGCAAAATAGGAGAAAACTAAGAGTGAAAATTAGATTGTGGCAAAAGAATTTGAGCAACAAATGAGACCTAATAATAAACCATCTAGTGTTGCTTCTGAAATTAAATAGAAAAGTGCATGTTTACTTGCCACAAAATCTGATATTGATGAGCTAGATTTTAGCAAATTTGTTTGCCATGCTTTTGTGTGCAAAGAGGCATTATTTTCATTCGAGGACGTGCCTTCCTCTTTGCCCCCTGCTGTCACTAACATTTTGCAGGAGTTCGCTGACGTTTTCCCACAAGATGTGCCACCAGGATTACCACCTATTCGAGGTATTGAGCATCAAATTGACTTAATTCCCGGTGCATCGCTACCCAACCGTGCACCATATCGTACCAATCCAGAGGAGACGAAGGAGATTATGCGTCAAGTACAGGAGCTGCTCGACAAAGGTTGCATACGTGAATCTCTTAGTCCTTGTGCTGTTCCTATTATACTAGTGCCTAAAAAGGATGGTACGTCGCGTATGTGTGTTGATTGTAGAGGCATTAATAATATTACTATTCGTTATCGTCGTCCTATTCCTAGGCTAGATGATATGCTTGATGAATTGAGTGGCTCTACAATATTCTCCAAAGTTGATTTGCGTAGTGGATACTATCAAATTCGTATGAAATTGGGAGATGAATGGAAAACAACATTTAAAACTAAGTTTGGTTTATATGAGTGGTTATTCATGCCTTTTGGGTTAACTAATGCACCTAGTACTTTAATGAGACTAATGAACGAAGTTTTACGTGCTTTCATTGGATGATTTGTGGTAGTCTATTTTGATGATATACTGATTTATAGCAAATCTTTGGAAGAACATTTGGAACATTTACGTGATGTTTTTATTGCTCTACGTGATGCACGTTTGTTTGGTAACCTTGGGAAGTGCACCTTTTGCACCGACTGAGTATCTTTTCTTGGCTATGTTGTTACTCCACAGGGAATTGAAGTTGATAAAGCCAAGATTGAAGCTATTGAGAGTTGGCCGTAGCCCAAAACGGTCACACAAGTGAGGAGTTTCCTTGGACTCGCTGGTTTCTCTAGGCGTTTTGTGAGAGATTTTAGCACCATTGCTGCACCTCTCAATGAGCTTACAAAGAAGGATGTGCCTTTTGTTTGGGGTGCCGCACAGGAAGAAGCCTTCACAGTATTGAAAGATAAGTTGACACATGCTCCTTTACTTCAACTACCTGATTTTAATAAGACTTTTGAGCTTGAATGCGATGCTAGTGGAATTGGATTAGGAGGTGTGTTATTACAAGATGGCAAACCTGTTGCATACTTTTCTGAAAAATTGAGTGGGCCTAGTCTGAACTATTCTACTTATGATAAAGAATTATATGCTCTTATTCGGACCTTAGAAACATGGCAACATTGTTTATGGCCCAAAGAATTTGTTATACATTCTGATCATGAATCTTTGAAACACATTAAAAGTCAAGCAAAACTAAACTGTAGACATGCTAAATGGGTTGAATTCATTGAGACTTTCCCCTATGTCATTAAACACAAGAAGGGTAAAGAAAATGATATTGCTGATGCATTGTCTCCTCGTTATACTATGCTTTCACAACTTGACTTTGAAATATTTGGTTTGGAGACCATCAAAGATCAATATGTGCATGATGCTGAATTTACAGATGTATTGCAGAATTGTAAAGAAGGTAGAACATGGAACAAGTTCGTCGTTAACGATGGATTTGTGTTTCGTGCTAACAAGCTATGCATTCCAGCTAGCTCCGTTCGTCTTTTGTTGTTGCAGGAGGCGCATGGAGGAGGACTAATGGGACACTTTGGTGTGAAGAAGACGGAGGATATACTTCCTACACATTTTTTTTGGCCAAAGATGAGACGGGATGTCGAGCGTTTTGTTGCTCGCTGCACTACATGTCAAAAAGCTAAGTCACGACTCAATCCCCATGGTTTACATATGACTTTGCATGTACCTAGTGTTCCTTGGGAGGATATATCTATGGAATTTGTTTTAGGTTTACCTCGAACAAAGAAAGGGAGGGATAGCATATTAGTTGTCGTGGATAGATTCTTGAAAATTGCACAGTTTATACCATGTCATAAAAGCGATGATGCTGTTAATGTTGCTAATTTGTTCCTTCGTAAAATTATTCGCTTGCATGGTGTGCCCAATACTATTGTTTCAAATGATGATACTAAATTTCTTAGCCACTTTTGGAGATGTTTATGGGCTAAGTTGGGGACTAAACTGCTTTTTAGTACTACTTGTCACCCCCAAACTGATGGTCAAACTGAAGTAGTCACTAGAACATTGTCTACTATGCTTAGGGATGTTTTGAAGAATAATAAGAAAATGTGGGAAGAATTCTTGCCTCATATTAAATTTGCTTATAATCGTTCGTTGCATTCTACTACTAAGATGTGCCCTTTTGAAATTGTGTATGGTTTCCTACCTTGTGCACCTATTGATTTGTTGCCTCTCCCATCTTCGGAGAAGGTTAATTTTGATGCTAAACAACATGCTGATTTGATCATAAAAATGCGTGAGTTAACTAAGGAAAACATTGAGTGTATGAATGCTAAACATAAACTTGCTAGAGATAAGGGTAGAAAACATGTTGTCTTTGCACCTGCAGATCTTGTTTGGTTACATTTGCATAGGGATAGGTTTCCTAATTTGCGCAAATCAAAGCTAATGCCACGTGCTGATGGTTCTTTTAAGGTGTTAGAGAAAATAAATGATAATGCATATAAACTTGAGCTGCCTGCAGATTTTGGGGTTATTCCCATTGTTAACATTACAGATTTGAAACCTTATGTGGGTGAGGAAGATGAGCTTCTGTCACGGACGACTTCATTTCAAGAAGGGGAGGATGATGAGGACATCAATACCATTGTTACACCCACAGCCCCTAACATATACTGGACCAATTACTAGAGCTCGCGCACGCCAATTAAATTATCAGGTACTTTTGTTTCTTGGTAATGATTCTAATGTTCATGAGAATATGATGTTGCCTAAATTGGATACATTTGTTTTGCTTACAAATGAAGGGGCTGGCACGGATAAGAGGGGTGAACACTGGAGCAAGACCAAGCATGGAGATGATGGCATGCGCAAGGGGAACAAGAACGCAGTTACAAGTGATGATTTCAGGACTTGAAGCCACCATAGTGAGTGCATGAAGCCTTGGACGAAATATACAAGATGCCACTTCATGAATTTCGTCCAGAGGCTATTATAGGTGCCGCGTCACCTTAGTATTGGGCCAGGCCCATGTAATTTCGAAATACTTGAGTATAGGCTGTTTTTAGACTCTGTATGTGTGGGGAAACAAGAGATAGGGTTGGTTTCGGATCCCTTCCCCAGGGGCCATGAAATTCCCCTCCTCTTCCTCCATATATACAACCCTTAGGGCACCGTTTAGACTCTGGGTTTTGTTTAGATTAAAAGTTCACCATAGCTGCAACTTCGCGTACTTCGGTTGTGTTCAACGACCAGACCAAGGCATCATAGAACCCCACCTTCATTAATAAAGCTTTCCTCTTATATTCGCAATATCCAGATTGCAATCTTAGTTTCTTGCTTGTTCTTCATTTGCTAGCAGGAAACAGGCCCTCGTACTACAAAAAAAGACACATCCATGACATTTTGGGCCGAACGGATTTTTTTTCTGTCATACACATGACACTTCTATGACGATAATTGTGACAAAACCTGGTATCATCATAGATGTGGTGGGCTCCTACTTCTATGACAAAATATCATGACAGAAAATGGGCTTTTCGTCCTGGGCGGGCCGGAGACGCAGCTGCATGACATTCTTTGGGCCGTCCATGATGGAAAAAACCGTGGTAGAAGGGAGGGCGAGGAAAATTTCGGGGAGTTCCCGGTTACGGTGGGAGGTTGGGGGCTGAGCGATGCGCGTTTCTCTCGTACACGTACGCGCGTGTGTGCGAGGCGTTGGCTCTAACTGAACCCGAGCGAGGCGTTGGGCTCTAACTGAACCCGAGTGATTGCACTGCAGGCTACGCGTTACTGAACCTGAGCGATCGATCAATGGCTGTTAACTGAACCCGATCGAGCGATTCCTTCGCTACTGCTGCTAACTGAAGCCGATCGATGCTGCCTCTGGATGAACAATGAGCATTGCGAGGGGGGGGGGGGTTTGGATGAACAGTTCCCGGTGGGGGTGGATGAATAGGACCCCGTGGTGTAGCCTCTGGATGAACAGGACCCCGATCGATCGAGCCAGTTGGGGCTGGATGAACAGGACCCCATGGAGGGCTGGATGAACAGGACCACCCCATGGAGGGCTGGATGAACAGCAGACGGTGGAGGGGTGCCCGTGGAGGGGTGGTTGAACAGGACCCCGTGGTGTGGAGGGCTGGATGAACAATAGACGGTGGAGGGGTGGTTGAACAGTAGCCGGTGGAGTAGCGCACGGTGGAGGCTGGATGAACAGGAGCCCGTGGAGGCTGGAGGAGGTCGACGGTGGATGAACAACAGCTCGTGGAGGCTCGAGGGGCTCGATGGTGGAGATGAACAGTATCCCGTGGAGTCCCGTTTTGCGGTACGCCACACCCCTCCCGATGAACAGGACACCCGTTTCCACCGTAGGAGGTCCGTTTCCTCCGTTTTGCGGTACGTCACACCCCTCCCGATCAGCAGGACCCCCGTTTCAACCGTAGGAGGTCCGTTTCCTTCGTTTTGCGGTACGCCACACCTCTCCCGATCAACAAGACCCTCGTTTCGATCGTAGGAGGTCCGTTTCCTCCGTTTTGTGGTATGCCACACCCCTCCCGATGAACAGGATCCCGTTTCAGACGTGGCTGGTCGAACACAAGGTCGTTTCCTCTGTTCTGCGGTACGCCAGGCCTCGTTTCCATCGCCTGTTCCATCCAAGCCCTCCCGATGAACACGACCACGCATTCCGTTGCCTCCCCATGAACACGACGACGATGCTGTTTCTCCGTTCCGACCCATCCATGTACACGAGCCCTGGCCGTACGTATGCGCGAGTAGGCGTTCGAGACCCCGCCCGTATGTACACATACGTGGTCGTATTTTCTTTCTTGCACCCTGGCCGCCTCTACTACGACACATGCGCGCCTCTACATCCACCAGTATATATATACGTACACGTTCGCGACCAGAATGACAACGCTGCGTACGCTTCGACCAGGTGGGTCCCGACTGTCAGGCACTTCCTTGCATGCGAAGATGTAGCTGGAGGGTCCCAGCAGTCAGGGGGGCAAAATACGGTGGCCCGTCCGGTGGGTCCCCTGCTGTCAGGTGGAGGAATAATCATTTTGCACGTAATAAGGAGGCACTTCCTTGTTGCGGCCGTGGTCCCAGCTGTCAGCCTCTCCACGTACAATCCACGTCCGATGGAAGTCGTTCCTTGACCACGTTGACCACGCCGCACCGAGAGCACCAGGGCGGTGGATGACGGCGAGGCCTAGGAAGGGGACGACGGGGAGCCGGGGAAGACGCGGCAGTGGAAGCCCGCGCGGAGAGGAGTACGAGGGTTCACTGGTTCGGCTGCGGTGTGAGGCTGCCGTCGCCGCAGGGCCTGGCCAGTGGTGGGAATAGTAGGGGGCGGTGTGGCCTCCGCGGTAGCACAGCCGGCCACGGGAGGCAGGAGCATGCGGTGCGACCGGCGCTGCTTTGGGCGGCTGGAGCAAGAAGACCAGAGGTTGAAGAAGCACTACGGCCGTTGGATGGACATCGTACGGTCACTGGAGCTAGAATCGTTCATATTGACTAAAGTTGACAAAGGCCCCCGTCCCAGTCAACTTAGTAGGCCCACAAGTCAGCCTCCCACCATGGTGGGTCCCAGCTAGCAGGGGGAGTATTCATTTTTTTTGTGCGTAATAAGGAGGCACTTCCGGTGGGTCCGAGCTGACAGCGGGGGGAACGTTTCTTTCACGAAATAAGGTGGGCCGTCCGGTGGGTCCCTGCTGTCAGGTGGAGGAATCATTATTTTCCGCGTAATAAGGAGGCACTTCCTTGCTGCCGCCGTGGACCCAGCTGTCAGCCTCTCCACATACAGTGTGACGCCCGGATAGTTAAGCTATAGTGAACCTCCGCTAATGATGCCATGTCACCTCGGGTTACTGTTGATAAACTCGCGTCGGTTCGAAACCCAGTTCAAATTTAAAAAAATAATAAAAAAAACAACAAAAGTTTTCAAACAATAAAACTAAAATGCTCTAAGCATGTGAAATAAATCATAAGTAATTATGATGGAGTAACCAAACTTTGATAAAATGTTTAAAGGCTCTAAGATAATTAAAACAGTAGCTAAAACAACTAGATAAATGCCTTTTGAATTTTATAAAATACTAAACTAATTTTATTTGGGGGTTAAACCTTTTTGTGACCGTGGTCTAGGTTGAAATACTAATTTAGGTGCTAAGTGTATATTTTGCTATAACTAAAATAAATGTAACTAAAGTAAAACATGAAAGAATAAATATAAAAAAGCAAAAGGCAGAAAAACAAACTAACAAAAATAAAACAAGGGCCACCCCCCTGGGCCACGACCCAGCTAACCGGCCGGCCCACTAACGTAGCCGGCCCACCCCCACTCCCCATAACCCTCCCTCCACCCCGAAACCCTAACCGAACCAACCCACTCCCCCCTCAGTCCCTCGTCTCTCCCACTCCCCCGATCCAGATCGGATCGGGGCCGACCCCGCGGCCGTCGCCCGGTGCCGCCTCGCCGGCCCCTACCCTCTTCCTCGCGCCACCGTTCCCTCTCCCTTGACGACGCCCCTCGCCGTGCCGACCACGACCGCGCCTCGGCGCTCGCCACCGACGCCGCCCGGATCGCTACCTCGCCGGAGGCTGCCATCGCCGGTCTTCCTCCCATCTACGTCGACGCCGACGTCCCCGTCCACCTCCTCAAGCTCGAGCACGCTGCCATGATCCCCACGAACGCCGGTGAGGCTCCGGCATCCCTCCCTCTCTCCCCTTGTTCTCTGTCGCCAGCGCCGTCCACCACACGCCGACCATGCTCGGCCCTGCGCCTCGCCGTGGTCCCCCGCGCACCTCGTGCCGCTACCCCGTCCGCCGGCCTCCTCTTCCCCTGCTCGCCGCACCCCCGCTGCCTAGCACCCGCGCCCGCCGAAGTTGCCCTCCCGCGTGCGCGCCCTCCTCCCCAGCGCCCGCGCACGTCGCTTGGGGCCGCGCCCCGCCTCTGTCCACGTGTCGCCACCGCAACGCCCTGCCTCCCGAGTCGGCTCCGCCGTGCCAGGCCGCGCCGGCGCCGCCCCTTGCTTGCTGCCGGCAGCTATTGCTACCCCGCGGCCGCGCGCCATCGTCGCCCGTCGCCCTTTCCTTCAACCGCGCCACGCCGGCGCCCCTCCACTGGCCCGGTTGCCTTGCCTGGTGCCCCGTTTGCCTCGCCCGCACCCGGGCGCCCATGAACCCGCCCCGGTTGACCCTGGGTCACAGACAGCCGGGGCCCACGTCCCTAAAACTGTGAAAAACGAAAATGTAATAAAAATAATTAAAGATATATTAACTAATTAATTAATTAACTTAGTTAATTTAGCTTAGTCGACTTAACTTAATCAGCATGTTTAATTAAACTAATTAATTAAGTAATTAGTTAATCAGTGTATGACAGGGGACCCCACCCCCTGTTGACCAGTCGAACGTTGACTGATCAACTGGGTCCCCCTGGTCCCACATACCAGCCAGTGTACATTTTTGTGTACACTGTGCTGGGTACATCTAGCAATTTGACATTTTATTTACGAATTAAAATAATTTAGAAGTGGATTAAAACTTTAGAAATTCATATAAAATAAACCGTAACTTGGATGAAAAAACTTTGTACATGGAAGTTGCTTAGAACGACGAGACGAATCCGGTGACGTAGCCCATTCGTCCGCCACGCATCCCTAGCATAGCAAACACGCAACTTTCCCCCTCCGGTTCATTTGCCCGAAAATGCAAAACACCGGGGATACTTTCCCGGATGTTTCCCCCTTTCGCCGGTATCACCTATCCCTGCGTTAGATCACCTCTAGCACCGCGTTTGTGATGTTATGCTTTGATTGCTCTGTTATTTATTGTGTTCCCCCTCCGTTACTTTTTCCGGTAGACACCGAGACCGACGCCGCTGCTACCCAGTACGACTACGGTGTTGACGACCCCTCTCTCTTGCCAGAGCAACTAGGCAAGCCCCCCCTTTGATCACCAGATATCGCCTATTCTTCTCTATACTGCTTGCATTAGAGTAGTGTAGCATGTTACTGCTTTCAGTTAATCCTATACTGCTGCATAGCCTGTCCTTGCTACTACTGTTGTTACCTTTACCTGCTATCCTACTGCTTAGTATAGGATGCTAGTGTTCCATCAGTGGCCCTACACTCTTGTCCGTCTGCCATGCTATACTACTAGGTCGTGAAAACTTCGGGAGGTGATCACGGGCATATACTGTATAGTTTACACTGTTACATTACCTGTGATACTGTTCGGAGATGGGGGCTGAAGGGGCAGGTGGTTCCACCCAGGTAGTGGTGGGCCTGGGTTCCCGACGGCCGCCGATTGTTACTTTGTGGCGGAGCGACAGGGCAGGTTGAGACCACCTAGGAGAGAGGTGGCCTGGCCCTAGTCGGCGTTCGTGGATACTTAACACGCTTAACGAGATCTGGTTATTTGATCTGAGTCTGGCCATTTGGTCTATACGCACTAACCATCTACGCGGGAGTAGTTATGGGTATCCCGGCGTCGTGGTATCAGCCGAAGCCTTCGTGACATCAGCGACTGAGCGGTGCGCGCCGGATTGGAACGTAAGCCTGCTCTTGTATTAAGGGGGCTAGTTCTGCTTTCCGCCGCCCTCGCAACGTGCTGGTGTGCTAAGGGCGATTGGCCCAGACCCCTGTGCGCTTAGGTTTAGACCGGCGTGCTGACCTCTCTGTTGTGCCTAGGTGGGGCTGCGACGTGTTGATCTTCCGCGGCCGGGCATGACCCCGAAAAGTGTGCCCGGCCAAATGGGATCAAGCGTGTTGGGTTATGTGGTGCACCCCTGCAGGGAAGTTAATCTATTCGAATAGCCGTGTCCCTTGGTAAAAGGACGACCCGAAATTGTACCTTGACCTTATGACAACTAGAACAAGATACTTAATAAAACACACCCTTGCAAGTGCCAGATACAACCCGGTGATCGCTCTCTAACAGGGCAATGAGGAGGGGATCGCCGGGTAGGATTATGCTATGCGATGCTACTTGGAGGACTTCAGTCTACTCTCTTCTACGTGCTGCAAGACGGAGGCTGCCAGAAGCGTAGTCTTCGACAGTATTAGCTATCCCCCCTCTTATTCTGGCATTCTGCAGTTCAGTCCACCGATATGGCCCTTTACACATATACCCATGCATATGTAGTGTAGCTCCTTGCTTGTGAGTACTTTGGATGAGTACTCACGGTTGCCTTGTTCCCCCTTTTCTCCATTTCTCTACCCGATTGCTACGACCAGATGATGGAGCCCAGGATCCAGACGCCACCTTCGACGACGACTCCTACTACACTGGAGGTGCCTACTACTACGTGCAGCCCGCTGATGACGACCAGGAGTAGTTTAGGAGGATCCCAGGCAGGAGGCCTGCGCCTCTTTCGATCTGTATCCCAGTTTGTGCTAGCCTTCTTAAGGCAAACTTGTTTAACTTATGTCTGTACTCAGATATTGTTGCTTCCGCTAGCTCATCTATGATCGAGCACTTGTATTCGAGCCCTCGAGGCCCCTGGCTTGTATTATGATGCTTGTATGACTTATTTATGTTTTAGAGTTGTATTGTGATATCTTCCCGTGAGTCCCTGATCTTGATCGTACACATTTGCGTGCATGATTAGTGTATGATTGAAGCGGGGGCGTCACATACGGTCCACGTCCGATGGAAGTTGTTCCTTGACCACGTTGACCACGCCGCGCCGAGAGCACCAGGGTGGTTGACGACGGCGAGGCCTAGGTAGGGGACGATGCGGAGCCGGTGAAGACGCGGCAGTGGATGCCCACACGGAGAGGAGTATGAGGGTTCACTCGTTCGGCTGCGGTGTGAGGCTGCCGTCGCCGCAGGGCCTGGCTAGCGGTGGGAATAGTAGGGGCGGTGAGGCCTCCGCGGCAGCACAGCCGGCCACGGGAGGCAGGAGCAGGCGGCACGACCGGCGCTGCTTTGGGCGGCTAGAGCAAGAAGACCAGAGGTTGAAGAAGCACTACGGCCGTTGGATGGACATCGTACGGTCACTGTAGCTAGAATCGTTTATATTGACTAAGTTGACAAAGCCCTTGGTACGTCAACTTAGTAGGCCCACAGGTCAGCTTCCGAAATGGTGCGCCCCAGATGTCAAGGGGAGGAATCATTTTTTGGGTGGGTGAAGCTAGAATATCCGAGATTGAAGAAGAAGCACGGCATCCGTTGGATGGACATCCAACGGCCACTCTGCTAGAACTGTGTGTCGACTATAAGTTGACAAAGCCTTGCATACGCGTCAACTCTATTTTTTTAGGGGACGCGTCAACTTAGTAAGGCCAGAAGTGTGTGGCGGAGAACTTATAGCCCATTTGAGATTTGTAAGAATGTGTAGCCCATTTTTGAATTCTAATGGAATTTACTACAGCCCATTTACAGTTTGTTAAAAGTACAACCCATTTCAACCAACCGTTCAAAACAGAATTCAATAAAATTTCCCACATTTTGATGGGATCCGAAATATTTTTATCCCGAAATTTCTAGTCAGATTAAATACAATTTCAATATAAATTTATATTACGTAAAAATCCAATGAAACATTGCGCTCGCAACAATTAATGAAATTAAAAATTTCAATATCCAAAAATAATATTTTATAAAGTAATCACGTGTTTGGTGCATTTTTTTATAGTTACTGCCCAGTTTTTATAATTACATCCCATT
Organism: Aegilops umbellulata; assembly: GCA_032464435.1. Classification (NCBI taxonomy): domain Eukaryota; kingdom Viridiplantae; phylum Streptophyta; class Magnoliopsida; order Poales; family Poaceae; genus Aegilops; species Aegilops umbellulata. The sequence continues at coordinate 212,290,438 of CP136058.1, forward strand.
TATTATTTCTTAAAGCCCATTTTCTTGTTAAGCCTAATGCATCCCTCCTAGGAAAGATTTGCAGCCCAGCGGGGCGGAGAATAACAACTTGACCTTGCCTGGGTATTCCTAAAAAAAGTATAGCTGGGCTAGCCATTTTCAGCTTGAAAAAAATTAATATCTGGGCTGGATATCTGGCCTGGGCTAGACGGGCCACAACCCGCCCAGTTAATACCTGCAGCGATATTTTCGTTATTGTTCAGAGTAGAAAAATTAATATCTGGGCTAAACATCAAAAAACTCTGCAGTGCTCACACCTCAAAAACACAAATACTGCTCGAGCTGCTTGGTCCCAGCTGTCGGCCGCTTCTTGTGCAATTCTCTCGTTTATTGACTACTACTCCCTCCTTTTTGGTTTATAGGGCTCAATTCAAAAATCTCACCAACCAAGGTAGATGATGAATGGTGGAATACTTTTTGTAGTTTGCAAAAGCACCTAATTAATGCACTTGTTTTCCTCAAAAAATAATGTTTATCAATGCATAAATTGCAATGCATGCATGCATAAAGTACATGCATTGGTCAATTTTCCCTTAATACTTGCATGCAATGATTTAATGCACCTTGGAATCTGAACATGTGATGGAAAACAACCAAATTGAGCCTTATAAAATGGAAAAACTAAAATTTTGAGATAATCCCTATAAACCGAAAAGGAGGGAGTACATAGGTTGACAATGGTGTGGGACCGTGATGTCAGGAAAGTAGGGGGAAGCAAAATAAATTACTCCAGCGAGCGCTTCCACCTCTGCCTCGTTGTCTCCCGTGGAAACCCCTTTCTTCCCTTTTTTTGCTCGGGCAAGGACCAATGCATGCAGCACGTCCATGCGGTTATTAGGCAAGAAATAAAAGCGCTTTGCATGCGAGTATGAATTACGATGGCCTGCATGGGTAGCTAATAAGGCATCCTCTTAACTGCTGTGATTAAATGTTGTGTTTAGATGAGAGAAATATTCTTCTTTCCACCAATCTGCTTGCACCTAGGTCGTGATGCACCTTCTAATACGACTTATTCACCTAGACGGAGGGAGTATAGTTTTATACATACATACATACATACATACATACATACATACATAAATATATATATATATATATATATATATATATATATATAATAAGGAGGCACTTGCGTACGTGAGGCTATGGACCTGGTGGGTCCCCATTGTCATCCTCTCCAAGTAAAGTCATCTCCTCGCCCGTGCGCGCTTTCCGCCCGAAACAGTCAGCGCCGCCCGCCCCGCTTCCCGGTGCAGGCGATTGCTCCGCCTTCAAACGACACAAGTGTCGTCCGTCCGTCCATCTGCCGCCCACATTAATGATACGCGGTTGCCGAGGCGGCTACTCTGGCGCCACACGTCCGTCCCTCCGCCCGCCCACCATTGCTATATAAACTGTTGCGCCGTCCATAGCCGCAGTCATCCGCATTCGTTCCCTTTCTCCTGTCGACACCACTACTGCCCACCATGGCTTCCTCGCGCTCCAACGCACTTCGGGACGGGCGGACGACGGACCACAAGGAGATGGCAGCCATTGCTGCCGACCGGCTGGCCGGCAGGCAGCCGGAGGACGATGATGTCCCAATGGAGAACATGGTAGTCGACGATCCGGCGCCAACCACCTCCTCCGCGCCATCCTCGCCGGTGCATTGCACCATGACCATCGGCGAGGCCCGTGCCCAATATATGGACAGTGTGAGGCAGATGCGTCAGGAGCAGTTCTGGGAGGCGCAGGCCGACGCCGCCTATAACCACCATCTCCTCCAGGAAAACCTGCAGGCAGAGAAGCAGATCGCCGCGGAGCGGGCGGAGCAGGAGGCGCTGCTTGACTCATACCGCTCCACCCGCAAGGGCCGCCTCGAGCGCTGGTGGTACCGCATGCGGGTGGCGAAGGCTGCGACCGCCTACAAAGAGGCTAGCAAAGAGGGCGATGAAGCGGGCTAGGCGCTGTTTGGCGAGACCGAGGACGAGGCAGAGGACAATGTCGGCTCCGACGAGTCCCCGCTCCGCTGGCGTCGACGCGGCCCTGCTCTGCCGAGGACCCGTGGCGCCAATAACGAGGCAGAGGACACCGCCGGCTCCGCCGAGGCCCCTCCCCGCCAACAACGAGGCAGAGGACATCGCCGGCTCAGTCGATGCCCCACCCTGCCGGCAACGCGGGGGAGGATTTCCACCGCTCCACTGAGGCGCCGCCCGCCGGCAACGAGACAGAGTACATTGCCAGCTCCGCCGAGGCCCCGCCCCACTGCCAACGAGGCCGCGCCACATAGAAAACGAGGAAGAGTAGAACACAGTAGGTCGCCGCCACTCGGGTCCAAGTAAGGCCACCGCTGCTGCCCTCGTGTTGAAGCCAAGCTAGGCGGGTTGTCCATTGACGGCCGGTTAGCTTCTTGGCGGAGACGTGGAGTCAGGGAGTTCTGCTGGAGAACAACGTTGCTTCTACTTAACTGCTGGTGCAGTTGGCTGACTGACACGTGGGCCCAACAGGCCACATGTCAGTTACGCAACTGCACCTGCAGTTAAGTCACTGAAGCTTCTGTTCGGCTCAGCGGGACACAGGTGGGTAGCTTCGGTTAATTAATTATACCTCCAGTGCACCCCTTTTTAGTTGAAGAATGTATGAAATGTAATGAAATCCGGCATGTTTATATGAAATCCGACCGTGTATGAATGAATTTATTTCGATTAGTTCGAATTCCTATATCACTGGCATTGGATGAACATGACAAACAATATGTACTAGCATTATTCCCACGGTGATCACCTCGTTTGCAGCAGTTTCACATGTACTCCCTCCAGTCCTTTCTATTCTGCATAAAAGTTTTGTCTGCAGTCAAAGTATCTACTTTGACCAATCTTATACAAAAAAGTATGCACTTTCACAATGTGCGAAGTAAAAAGGAATAAGGAGTACAAAGAGTTTGAGCAACTTTTTAGCATTTCTGTACATTGCAATCAAACACACAGGCCTGGCAATCAATAGAGAATATTCAAAACTATCGATGATTATGCATCTCAGCGACTCACATGTCAGAGGTAATATTTAATTCACAACTAAAGAATAAAGAAAAAATTGATCGACGCTGCTGACAACAAAGGGCGTCCTATTCGAAAATATCAAACGCATGTCTTGCTAAAATCAATGAGCAAAATTTGACAAGGTTGTCCCATTCCAAAATATCAAACGCCTGCGATTGTGGAATGGGCAGGGTTTGCCATCAGTTCGGACATTGACATGGCACCTTGTGCTAAATAAACCAGCTGTTCTTTTTGTGCAGTTCCACCAAAATCAACCAAATTCGCGTGTAGCTTGTATGATTTCGCCCTTATATGTTGCAACGCCTTGAACTTATCGGCACCGTGTAGCTTGTATGATTTCACCCTTATATGTTGCAACGCCTTGAACTTATCGGCACCTCCTTTCTTGTGGTGGAAATGAATGATTAGATGTATTCATGAACATTTTGTGCAGCTCCCATTGAAATCAAGCTGAGCACCCCTGTTTGCACAAATACAAAAAAGTGATTAGTATAGAGCAAACTGTACTATGAATTGACAGTTTCAACAGGCACATACATGGTCCATGTAGAGCACACTTTAAAAAAATGGAACTCACCAGAAAGAATCCTAGAACAACAGCAAAAAATGGAGATTTTGTCAGTCCTTCTGAGCTGAAGTTAGTTTGGCCTTGTGGGGAGTAATGTAACCATCCTTCAACTGCTCCTTCTGATGATAAGATAGACAGGGCTTCTTCATCCTGGCATAATCGGAACTAGTCACTTCACGTACTCCATATTCTTCTTCAGAGGAAGATGATCATGTTGTGCAAAGAAAAAAGGACTACTAAATGCTAACATCACTGTTTGCTCGAAAAAAAGGAAAGGAAATATTTAAAACAGCACAGATGAAGCACTTCTCAAGGACAATACCACTTTTTCATGACAGTATCGAAACAGTAGCACAACACCAATAGAGATGACAAAGCTCAATCATATGGATGAAATCAGTGGGCGAGTACCAACCTTTGTCAGGAGGCTTATTGTGTAGAGCATACAGATGAAGCATTTCTCCGGAACCATCTGTTGCTATCTATGGCGGTGGCCAAGCTAACTATATACTCCTCGATTAGTTTAATGTTCCCAACATCTTCTTGTGCAGTTCCACTAAAATATATGGTATCTTCAAAGAAGATCCCTGTTTGCACAAGTAGAGATAATTACATATTACATTAAGAGTGGCATCAAATCAGTGGCAAAACAATTGCTCGTTCCAGCCATAGCAATAAATTAAGATGCAAAACTATATCATTACTTGTGCCATCACAGTTCCAGTGCTTCATTACAGCACCGGGAGTTGATTTTTGTTTTTCTTCCCCTTGTTCTTCCCCTTCATCACTTGGTTCAATAACAAACAAGCTTTGCCTTCAATGTAAGATTTGACATGTCAATTAGGAAGCACAAGTATAGTACTAAACTTAATTTTCTGATGAAAGTGGCAAAATACATGCCAACAGTTGTGAAATATCCTTATCTTACCTCAATGGGATATTACGGTGCACGTACAGATTGGAAGTCTTGTCTCCATTTGTGCAGTTCACTAAAATCGAGCAACATTATAAACAAGTAGCACAACATATCAATGCACACTGCAGAATCATGTGAAAGAAGGCTAGTACTGACCTCTCATGATGCAGAATTCAAACAACTCACAAGAAGAAGATCTGAACCAAATTTGCCTTAACGGATAGGAAGTAAGATCTCCTCTTGTGAAGTTCCACTAAGATCAAGCAATCAAGTAACGTTGTCGGTGTGACATTTTGGTTGAACTGCACAAAACACTCTTAAAACAAAAGTGTTTTGTGCAGTGCAACAAAAGGTCACAATGGCAACGAGGTGAAGCAGATAATCCTGTTTACACAGAGGTGCAAAGGAAACAATTAGTGGTCAATAACGGTAGATGACACACAAGCCAACAAAAAGAAGCATCTTCCTTATCTAAATGGGAAAGAAAGCAAGACAGTAGCATTTCTCAAACGGTGGCATTGATTAATATTAACATAGAGATTATATTAACAATAAAATTCGTTAAACTTGTAATTTTCTTTTAACTGTGGCATTGCATCAATTTTCCAGCGGCATTATTAGAGGGTGTTTGTTTACAGGGACATTTTTGCGTAGGGACTAAAAAAACTCCGTGTCAGTCCGTGTTGGTCCCAGTTTTGTTATTAGACGCCTTTCCCTATGTGAGCGCAGCAAATCTAGTCCTTCTCAAACTCTACAGCCTTGTCCCTTCCTTTCCTTTTTGAACTAGTACTTTCGCCCCTTCCTTTCCTTTTTGAACCACGTCCTAGATTTGTGCGATACAACTTTCCCCACAACTTTCCCCCATTCCTTTCCTCTTTGAACCACGTCCTAGATTAATGCTATACAACTTTCCCCCTTCATTTCCTCTTTGAACCACGTCCTAGATTCATGCTATATACAACTTTTCCCACTACTTTCCCCCACTCCTTTCCTCTTTGAACCACGTCCTAGATTCATGGTATACATGCAGCTAGAGCAATGCATGTGGAGTAAGTAAATTATACCTTAAGGTTATTGGGGCATGGTTCGGCGGGCGACGGGACAGCGGCGAAGAAGAAGAGGTCGGAGGCCCTCCCGCGCCGCCGCTGGGTGGAAAGTGAACAGCTGCGCCGGTAGTCCCTCGCCGACGGCGACAACGTTAAGCCTCCTTCCTTCCCTTCCTGGCGGACGGATCCTGCCGGCTCTTTGAGCAGCAGTGAGGGGAAAGAGAGGACAACGAAGTCTTGTTTAGATCTGGAGAGGGCGAGAGAGTGTGAAGAGAGAAAATACAAGTACAAGCGCTGAGGCTCCAGCGTGTATATATATACTGGAGAGAGAGTGTGAAGCGTGCAAACCCTAGAAAACATTTTGACCAGTCAAAGAATCCTCCTGCCACAAATTATGCTCAAGTGTAGTTATCGAACCCGAGACCTCAAGTTTGATGAGCAAACAGGCTAACCAGCTACACAACCCTCCCGTTATGTTCAACGAGAGGGAAATAACCTTTTATACATTCCTGAATCCTTATTATAACATGCACACAAATTTTGGGCACTTGTATTCGACTTAAGTCAGTGTGCCACCGTATCTCGTATACTTACTACTCCCTCCGTCTAGGTGTAATAAGTCACGTTAGAAGGTGCAACGGGACCAAGGTGCGTGTGTGTGTGTGTGTGCGCGTGCGTGTGTGTGTGTGTGCGCGTGCGTGTGTGTGTGTGTTTAACACCATGTGTGTGTTAGAGAGAGCAACAGATCGACCTACTCCTACAGAGAGATGTCGTCTAGTGTACGATTTTAGCCGCGAGAGTCGGTGCATCCTCTCATTTCCGGGCGTGTCCGGTAGGGACATGCGGACAGCTGCAACGCCCGCTCCTGACCAGCCTGGCCCACCCAAAGCCCCTCCATCGCGCGCGCGCTTCCCGCCTGAAACGGTCAGCGCCGCTCCAAAGAATCGGTGCCGCATTCATGCCCGGGCAGAGCGGACGCGACCTCTCACTGGCGCAAGAGTGATTGTTGCTTCGTCCGTCCAACTTACTGCTGGGTCTATGTGATTTGACGGCTCATTGGTCTTTATTACTGAGGTCGTAGGACTGCTGGATGTCCCACGCTTTTGGCGAAAGGATGTATACTACTACTCCTAGATTACAATTTCTCCATTCTTACAGCGGAGGCGTGCAAGAGCAGTGAAAACACGCAGGCTCAGCGATTACATGGCCCACCTCACACTATCACCGTGCGACACCTAACTCTTTATATAGTATTCCCTCCGTTCCTAAATATTACTAATAGATGAGTCCCCGCGCGTTGGCGCGGAACAGCGGTATATCTCTCTGCGCAAAAGTATCGATTTCATAGAACAAAAAAAACTCTATAACCACATGACAAGTGTGGCAGCCAAACTAAATAAACTCCCATCATCATTTAGATCATCCCACGTAACAAAAAAAGATCAGCCAACTCCTACTGCATAATGGGATTATATTTTTCTTTTTGACATGTTAATGGGACTTAAAAGCTCACTTACATGCATGCTACCGGTGCAAGCTTCTCCTCGTTCTGCGAGTTGACGGGATACGTCAAAAGTACTCCAGTGTATAGAGCCTTGCCTCTAAGGTAGGCCCCACATGGTTTGCCTCTTTTTTTAATTTAACATAACGCGTCAAGTCGCAATTTGTTTGTTCACCCGTGGTAGACGATCCTCCCTCCACCAAGTGGACAACCAGTACACGTGCCAAATTACCACGTGGGCTACCTTTTTCATACAGAAATGAGCTCCACCACATACCCGCGCGGGTGTGGTTGGGAAAGAGACGGGAGTACATGCGCCGTGCATGCACCTCTTCTCTTTGTGCACGTCCCCCACCTACGTGGGGTGTGTGTGAGAGATACAAACCACGTTCGTGAGTGTTTTTTGTTTTGGGGTGGGGGTTGATTTCGTGAATTATTTGTGGGAATATGTGTCGATGACATCTCAAACAAAATTTTGCGTGCAATGTGTGTGAAATGGAGGCCTATCCATATCATACATAGAGGGTCGGGCAATCCAAGAGAAGAGAGGGAGGGGTCATAGCTATCGATAGAGTCAAAGAGAGGATCAAGTGGGTGGGTGCGAGATCGATGAAGAGAGCCATCGAAATTGTTTGTGTGTACAAGTCAAAGATATAGGGCGACTGGCCTACCGGAACGTTAGAGGGCACACGTTAAGTTTGTGTGTGGCAGGAAGACATGACTAGAGCGCTCGATGTATCAGTGTGTGGGGGGGGGGGAGGGTGGTGGGAGGGGTAGGCAGAGGCCTAACTATAGAGGTAGAACGACTCGTATATGTGTTGAGAAGGAGAGACCCAGCTATGTCTTGAGGGAGATCGGTTGACATCCATACATAACTGAAGGACGGGAAATATGATGGGAGAGAGAGAGAGGAGAGAGAGAGGGAGGGAGAGGGAGGGAGAGGGGTACAGTGCTGGATGGGTGATGGAGTTGCTTCTCGAAGATGGTGGGAGAGGCCTACTAGACAAACTGAGGGTGGAACTGCAATGTTATCAATAAGAGTGGGGATGTGTTTCTGTGTGTGCCTGTGCGTGATAGATCTGTCGGGACGCATCCATGGATGATGAAGGGGAACCATGTGTTTGGTAAGCAAACCTAACTAGATCGGTGGATCAATTGTTGTTTGTCGGAGGAAGGAAGAGACACAACTAATGAGGTAGATCGATTGACGTGTGGGTAAAAACGAGTTATAAGGACCTAGCTAGCTATATGTATAGCGAGAGATCGGTCGGTGTACGTCCATTTGTTAGAGGCAATAAGGCCCAGCGAGACGGATAGATAGAGAGAGTGGAGCTAGGAGGTGGTGCGAGAGGCCCAACTACTAGCTAGATAGGGGGAGGAGTGTGCCGTTGTGAGAGCGATGAAAAGAGGGGCGAGAGTTTACACGTGTGTCTGATCGTATGAGAGACACGAGGCAAGGACACATAAAGGAGGAGATTGAAGGTGTGTTTGTATGTTGTAGGCAGGCATCGCTGGAGAGGTTTATCAATCGGTGTGTGTCGGAAAGGAGTTGTGGAGACTCTGGGAGAGCGACCTAAAGAAAAAAAATGAATGTGCCCGGTGGATAGAATGCTGAGGGAGGGGGAGGGCAAGGAGGCCATGTGCATGCACGAGAGAAAGTTAGTGGTATCTACAAAGGTTAGAGGATTGTGTGGGTGTAAGATACTAACCAAGATCATAATTTGATATGAAAGCGGATTCTTATATTTGAATAGGAGATCATAGTGTTTTAAACATTGCATGCATGAATATAGCGGTGATACACGTGATGTGCACATGTTATACCATAATGTGATAGTGCATGGCGTTTGCAACTCACAGCTAAATGCCGAACAATCTAAACCATACTATACATCAAACAGTCTCACATTTTATTTGAATTTGTGATAATGTGTGGCGTTTGCAGCTTACAACTAAATATTGAACAATCTAAACAATACTATATATCGAACATTCTCACATTTTATTTGAATTTGTGGCAGTGTGTGTGGTGTTTGCAACTCACATCTAAATACTTGTAGGCGTAGGGGGCGGGGCACCATACATAATGTGATAAACATATTATACATATGAGACATGGTTTAGATTATGAAGATCTAGCTAGAGCTAGAAATGTAATGTGATTTGAAATCAAAATAAAGTGGATTCAAAAAATCTAGTTGGAGTTCATATAGTACACATAGTTCATATGTAACTCGAGACTAATCATGTGGTGTGTTGTGAAGATAATACACAAACGATGGTTTAACTTGACAATAATGATGATTGTAGATCTTATTAAAATAGAGAAATGAATTCAAATGCTTTGACTTCACAACAATCATTACTGTAGATCTTATTCAAATAGAGAAACGAATTCAAATTTAGTTCATATTGAAGCGGTAGTATATACGTTTGGATTGCACTAAAACGTTCATTTGAGTAGTAGGTTGCATGCATTACACACGTAGCGAAATATTTTAATTGAACATAACATGAATTCTAAGTTTTGAATGACATTTGTAGGGTGCATTGATTTGGGACAGTACACGTTAGGCTTGTCCGGAAATTTCAACCCGCGCCTTGTTAGCCCGAAATATTTAAGATATATCTTTGTCTCGTTGTGCTCTGACAACTCCCTCCATCTCAACCCGCGCCTTGCTATTCCGAAATTACAACGCGCACGAAAACTCCAACATCCCGTGAAATCCCGACACGCGAAATGCCCGTGGTACCCCTGAACCGAAAGAACCGCCTCAAATCGGTGGGGGTACTTTCGTAACTTACCCCACATTTCGGACAAGCGCGTATCTAAGCCATGGTTCCCCACTGCCATCCCATCCGCCCACCCATTCGTACACCGAGGCCGCGAAAACCTGCGATAAAACCCCACACCCTGCCCCGTCCGCCACCCAGCCGGAGCCTCTTCCCCGACGACGTCGTCCACAACAACACCTCGACGTCCCTCATCCACCGTACCAGATGAGGATCCGTCATCGATCTCTTCGTCCCGCCGGTTCAGCCACCCCGCCCTCCACCTCCAAGGAGCTGCCCCTATGTTCCCCTCGTCTTTCGCGCCACCTCCATTCCCACACAGCCATCTTCACCTGCACCACCGGAAGAGCATCATCATCACCGTTTCCTCGGATGAAGCTGCGGCCTAATCGGCGCCACCACAGAGGTTGTACACTAATCGCCGCATTTTCTTCTTGATTCGATCTCACGGTGCTGCCGGCGCTCGGTCCCGAGCTGACACGGCGCGGCTCCATCCACGGCGGCGTCGCCGGCCACTTCCTCCACGGCGTCGCTCCCTCGGTGGCGACGTCCACATCAGTAGGACCTGCTGATGCTTTAGCTCTCGCTCGCGCTGCTGCTCTGCTCTTGCTCTCGGTCCCCTGCCCGGTCTGCTCTTGCTATTGCTCTTGCTCGCGCTGCTGCTCTCACTCTTGCTCTTGCTTGCGATGCTGCTCCGATTTAGCTACACTTCAGTCGACTGAATCGACTTTTGGGTCAGTCAATTTTCAGGGGGTGGGGGGCTCGCCGGGGTGAAGGAAGAATCAGCCACAGCGGGGAGGGGGGCTCGCCGCAGAGGTACCCCATTATCTATCTTAGGGTTCAGGATGGGGGCGGTGGTCGCCGGCGGTGGCGGGGCATTGGTGGGGCGATGGTGTGGGGATCGCCGGAGAAAAAGCTCGGCACGGGGGGGGGGGGGGCTAGAGGGATGGCCGGGGCGGCGGCGGACCGGCGGTGGGGAGTGTTTTCAGGGCAGGCGGGGCAGGCGCACCGCCGGCCGCGGGCGGCGGGGGGCTGCTGTTTGCCGGCTCATGGGGGTGCAGGTTGAAGATGAACCGCATGCCCTTGATTTCGTATCCAACGGCTGCAAAATCGACTGACCAGAGATGAAAAAATCAGTCGACCGACGTGTAGCCTCACCTTGCTAGTGCGTTCAGTTTCGACAGCAAAATTCAGTTTCGACAGCAAAATTAAGTTTCAAAAGTTAAGTTCAGTTTCGATAGTTAAGTTCAGTTTTGACAGTTAAGTTCAGTTTCGACAGTTAAGTTTAGAGATGAGTGGCTGATTTATTTTACATCTAGCACTTTGTGGTTATGTATTTTACGTCATGTATTGGAGATGTTATTAGAATTCCACTCAGGATAACGTTATTCGTTGTCTCTCTTGTCCTGCTTCAGCCTCGGCATCGTACAACTCATCGGAGCTGCTCCAACGGTGAAACCCTCCATCACAGCAGAGCAGTACCTCGGGCTCCATCTCCAGACACCTAAGATCTTCTTCCCCTCCTCTGACAGCCAAGTCAGCCGGAGCATCCTCACCGGCCAACCCAATCATGCTGAGATCGACATGGCTTCGCCAAAGAGGTTGTCCACTTGTTGCATCTCTTTTTTACTCTACATGTTATATATATTGTCCACTGAGCACACGGATTTGTTCCTTTAGTGTCTCTTGAAAGAAAAAAACGTAGGAATTTTAATTTTCACTTGTCCTCCTTTTCAAATTCCTATTCATGAAGCACAAGACTAAGAGATGGTAGCATAATAGCATTATAACCGTACATTTTCTTGTAGTTTGACTTAATCTCACCATGCTTCTTTGCATCCTGTGATCTTCCAATTGTTGTGAATCAAACACCCAGATTGGCAGAAATCCTGTGTTTTTAAATTCTCTGTTTTGCACGTGCATTCCTATCCTATTCCTGTCTATTTCCTATTCCTGCATTGTTGGAATTCTCCAATTCAAACGAGCCCTTACAGAATTACTTATCTTACAGATAGTTGTCAAAGAAAACCTTGTGTGGTTTGTACCGCTCCTGCTGCACCGTCATCCACCCTAGCTCAGCTGCTCCAACGACAGAAGGATCCAGCACAGCAGGGATCCGGCCTCCAGACTGTCTTTCGCCGCCTCAGATCTTCTTCCCCGCTGCTGGCATCCATGAAAACTGCACTACCATCATCACCGAGCAGATGACCTCGAGGACTACACGGGTCCGCAAGAGAGGTCACACTCTTTCGTGTCTGCTTACGTTATGCATCGCTTAATATTACATGCTACTTTATCGTCCTGTTCACCGATTAGACTCTGAGTCAGCTCCAAACTAATGGTCGAACTTGAGTTTTTAAATGGTTGTGGGGTACATATCAGGGCCGCTATCTATAGTATCTACCTACTATCTGGTTAATCTCCGGTGTCTACTATGAGTTTCATGTTGGGTGGGAAACAAACAGTAAAGAAGCCATTATCTGTATTTTTTAACTGAAGCCATTATCTGCCTGCTATTATTGGTTTTGGGTCTATCCACAGGTTGCTACCATCACTCTGGATTTCTGCATGCACTCCTTACATAATCTCACTATGTTTTATTCCTATGCATGACAGTTATTGTAAACAATGGAACTGAACATGTAGAGCAAAAGAGACGGGCCTTGCGTGGCAATAAAATTTCATGCAGACGTCGCTCCATGGTAGGTGCAAAGGCAGCCTCCCCTCCACGCATTTCGGATTGTAATCGAGAGGAAGATATTTGTTCTGAGGGGGATTCAGAAGGATAAGACAACTCCTATTTACCCCCTGAGGTCTTCGCTGATGTTGGTTATATCATGCATATGGTGTCTTGCATTGCTTACTTTATACATCAAATATGTCATCTGCTTAGTTTAGACAACCTTTGTGCGAATGCCATCTGTTTAGTTTATTCATCGTTTATGTGAATTATGCAACGCCATCTTGTTTAGCCAGGCATCATATATGTGAATTTTGCAATGCCATCCTGCTTAGCCAGTCATCTTATATGTAAATTATATCAGGCCATCCTTTTTTTCGTTACATATTACATTTGTCAACAATGTTATTACATTCAACTGCTCTTCGTGTGCATCAGCCATTTGACACGGTGATGGCAAATTCTGGAGTGAAAACAAGGTCTTCAGAGCAGACTATGCTATCTGACGAAGCGCATATCTCGCTGGTTACGGATAGCTCCTCAGAGGAGGATTCAGAGACAGATGACCAGTCCTATCCCCCCCGAGGTGTATGCTCTAACTTGGCAGGGTTATGTTGCTCATATCATGCATATGGTGTCTCGCATTGCTATGTCATTTGATTAGTTTAGACATGCTTTGTGTGAATGCCACCTGTTCAGTGTCTAATTACCATATATGTGAATTATGCATTGCCATCTTGTTGCAAGACATTATATATGTGAATTATACAATGCTATCTTGTTGCAAAGGCATTATATATGTGAATTATGCAATGCCATGCTGTTTAGCCAATCATCATGTATGTGAATTATATCATGCTATCATTTTTTTGTATTACGTGTTCCATTTGTCGACAACGTTTGTATATTCAACTACTCTTCCTGTGCATCAGCCATTTGAAGCGGTGATGGAAGTATCTGGAGTGAAAACAAGGTATTCAGAGCAGACAATGCTACCTGCTGAAGCAGACATCTTGCTGGTTACAGAGAGCTCCTCAAAGGAGGAATCAGAGACTGATGACCAGTCCTATTTTCCCCCTGAGGTCTATGCTCAAACTTGGCAGGGTTATATTACCCATGTCATGCATGTTGTCTTGCATTGCTTAGTTTTTACATCATATATGGAATGCCATCTGCTTAGTTGCTTACTATATAAATCATATATTTGAATTATATCATGCCATCATGTTTACATAGTACATACACATCATCTATCTGAATTATGGCATGGCAACCCATTTAATAAAGACATCATATAGTTATATCATCTCATCATGTTTAGTGTTTACAATAATCATATTTTGAATTATGGCATTCTATCCGTGAATGTATGTGAATAATGGCATGCCAACCTATTTAATAAACACATTATATAGTTATCTCATGTCATCCTGTTTACATAGTCTCATATTTTGAACTATGTCTTTCCATCTTTTTTAGTTAGCCATCATAATGTGAAATTGTGTCATGCTATCCTGTTTAGTTAGCCATCATATATGTGAAATTGTGTCATGCTATCCTGTTTGGTTAGAGAACATAAATATGAATTATTTCATGCCCTCTTTTATTCCCCACTATCCATTGCACCTGTCTATCATACAATGTCTATACTTCCAATTACTTTTCTTGTTTATCGGCCATTTGAATTGGAGAGCATGATGGCAGTATCTAAAGGAGTAACAACATGGTCTTCAGAAAAGATAGTGCTACCAGTTGATGCAGATAGAACCATGGTTGTACTTGCCCAAGGACCAGATCCACCACACATAACCCAGACTCTCGCAGATTGTACCCCTACCCAGTTGGACAGAGAACCAGCTACACCCCTTCTAACCCCAACCCCGGCAGATAGTAACCCAGTTCCAGTTGACACAACACCATCTCCACCACAGAGCACCCAAACACGAGGACCACCACTCCGAGTCCCAACTCAACGCTTAAAGGAGAAGAAGATTTGTTTTCAAGTCAGGTTTTGTAGCTATGGTTCATACTCCTTTGCTCTTGCATGACTGTATTTACTCATACCAACTATTTTCAAATTTGAAGGATGGAATTGAAACTCCAATGGCGCAACAGGTATGTTTTAAACCTGTTTCTTTAACTGGTTTGCTGTTGTAACCTGCTCTATGTTGATTTCAGTTTCAATTGAATAAACAGTTATGTTCTCATGTCATGCACATTGCAAGTGTTGTTATTGCTCTATAGTTACCCACACTTATATTCTGTCTATTCTGCTTTGTCTTTAACAAATATTATTTGAACTGTGTCTCTATCTTGATTTCGCAACAAAAACTAGAATGATATAGACCATAAAGTGACCATGGTACATAGATATATGTTTGTTTCATGCTGTTATCCTGTCCACTTTACTACTGAACTCATTTACCAAAATGAGTTTCATATACAACATGGTAAACATGTGATGTGTCTGCTTGTTTCTCTTTTAGAATGCGGACAAAATATTGGAGAACAGTACCGCGTTATCCAATGGTAAAGGAAGTAATGCAGATAAGGTTCAAGATAGTGAGACATCCCTGTTGGTCTCCAAGAAAGCTGATAAAAACTATCTTGACGACAGTGAGGGAACCCAAAAGTCTTGTCTTGATGTAGTGTTCGAGTTACTGGCCACTACTGCTAGCACAAGCTCTTCGAACTCGCTGCCTGAATCAGTTCGTCTTCTTGAGTCTCAACTTCAAGTTGAAAGACATCGATCAGATGTGCTGCGACAGGAAGCTGAAGGACTGAGGAAGTCCCTGCAGAATTCAGATGCATATTTTCTGGTGCAACAGCAAGCGCTGGAGGATTTAAGCGCCAAACAAGAGAAAGTTAATAAGCTTGCTAAGCATCTTGCCAGCATTATGGGTACCCAGGATATTGTTTCTTGAGATCTTCTGAAGTGGTTTCAGTTCTGGATTTGTTTTGCTACGGTGTTTATTTGCGCTGGTCGCCAACTTTGACAACCAGTGTATATGATATGCTGCTTTGTTCCCTATATTTGCACTGGTGGCGAACTTTGATGCCCAGTGGATGTAATATGTGTAATAGCCGTGATAGCCTAGCGTTAGTTGCTTGCTTATTTATTTCCTTGTTGTCTTGTTCATTTGTTTGCTTGTAGTCATTGCAGTTCTTTTTCCGCGGTTAGCTAGTGGCTTCAATAACCTATTTTTTAAAACTAGGCCGCAATAACCATGGGCTAATATTTCCTGTAGTGACATTGGGCCTCCTACTGGCCGTAGAAACAATGGGCCTTCTATGGGCCGTAGAAACAATGGGCCTTCTATGGGCCGTAGAAACAATGGGCCTTCTGCGGGCCGTATTATCAATGGGCCTTATATGGGTCGTATAATCGATTGGCCAAACATGGGCCAAACAGACCGCATTATGGTCGTAAACGGGTTAGAGTTGGAATCATCCGTTCATGGGCCGACCATAACGGGCCATCGTTAATAGGCCGTATTTGATGACGCTATGAAATCGGCCCAACGTATTAACGGACCACAAACGGGCCGACTGTAACCACGGGCTGAATTTGGCCCACAAGTAGAAAATGACAGTAACGGGCCGTAAGTAAACGAATGCTGGAAATGAGCCCAAGAATAAATGGGCTCTGAGAAGGCCGAAAGATAACATGGGCTGGAAACGGCCCAACGGAATAACGGGCCATTAATGGGTATAAAGTGATACACTGTTCATTACAGGCCAGTTTCACCACGGGCCGTTAATGGGTGTAAAGTGATACACTGTTCATTACGGGCCAGTTTCACCATGGGCCGTTAATGGGTGTAAAGTGATACACTGTTCATTACGGGCCAGTTTCACCGCCGTTAATAGGCCAAGAGTTACATAGGGCCTCATATGGGCCGAAAGACATCATGGGCCATACATGGGCCAGAAGTGAAAACGGGCTGGAATCATATTGGATGGCCCAGATGACGCTACTGGGCCTAATTTGAATAGGGCGTAATGGGCCTTGGGTTAATGGGCTGTAAATGGGCTATATGCGAATAGGCCGTTAACAGGCTTTCCATTGGCCGGCCCGCCACCTTTTGACCAAGTCAAACGGGCCGGCCTTTTCACAGGAATGGGCCTCTATTGGGCCGTGCCACGTGTCGACGTATCATAGGCGCCTATCTGACCCACTGACGAGCTGACACGTGTTTCGTCCGGCCAATAAGAATTTTACACGTGGAAATTTCCCATTGGTCGGGGCTGTTAACAGGTTATCAGATCCAAAACCCGACCCGATAGCTTAACTGCGTTCCGTTACGGTGGATGCCACGTGTTGGTCACCCTTAACGAAAGCACTTCTGTGACGCGCGATTTATCGTCATGGAAGTGAACACTTCCGTGATGATAATTTTGGCAATGTCATGGAACACTTCTACGACAGCACAGGTATGACTATCTTGATTCTGTCATAAATTTTTCATGGATGTACATGCATGATAGAAAACGCGACCTACTGTGACAAACACGTATCATCACCGAAGTGTATTTTTTTTGTAGTGTCGTGGTCAGGTTGATCATGCTCCGGCGTGGTCAATAACCCTCGGAAGTTGGTTTAGCGATTGCTAAGGCGCGACGTCTCACACGTTCATAGTCGGATCGTCAAGGTCGACTCCCACAGAAAACGATAGCCACCATCTCATCGAAACATCAGGACACCATTGCCTCTATCAAGGTACGCGCGGGGTCGGGCCCTGCCGACATAGAACACTAGGCCTACTCATGCATCTCCTTTCTGTAAACTGTTTGCGCGTCAAGGGGGACTCATGAGCATCGCGAGTCAGGAGCCTAACTGGCCACGTAGCCCCTCACCCCTTGGTCTCGTCCTGGTGATCCGGACGACCCAACGACGGCTGAGGTATGCGCGGGGTCGGGCGCTGCCGACTGTAGAACAGGAAGTAAGTAGGAAGGAAATCGTGGAACTCAAATAAATATTATAAGACATACTGTTCTTCAAATACCAAACACAAGTTTAACGCCTCCACAAGGTATGGTACGTGTTGCAGAGGCAAAGCAGAAAAAGGAGTCGCCAGCAAGTCATCTCATCATCCCCGGACGTCGCCGTCGCTCGCAAGAGGTGCCCCTTCGATGGTGATGTTGCCCTCACCCATGCCGCCCTTCGGAGTTGCTGGTTCAGCAGCACCACTAGTTGAGGGCGCATGGTCGAAGGCGTAGAACTTCTTCAGCAAAGCCTCCACCTGGCCCTTCATGGCTTCGGCAGCAGTTGCGCAGCGCTCGTCATCCACAGGCTCTAGCAGCTCGTCAAGGTTGGCGTTAGGATCACGAAGATGGAGGTGGCTGAAGACGCGGATCAGCGGGGCTGAGGAAAGCGTGCGGGCTTCTCCCTCCACCTAGGGGCCGATCCCGTCCACGACATCCTCAAGCGCCGCGACCAGATGAGGAAGCAGCTGGGTGGGGCCCTCGTCGTCTGTCGCCAGCGGCTCCTCCAAGCCCTTCTCGTAGAGCGCCCGCAGTGCCACGCGGGACTTCTCCTCAAGGGACTTGAAGGCCACGCGGTCCTCAGCCAGGACCTTTGCCTTGGCTTCCAGCTTGGCCTTCTCTGCCTTCATCTTCTGCTCCAGCTTCTCCAGCCGGCTGCGCTCCGTGGCCCGCGCCTTCATCAACTGCTCCAGCTCGGCATCGCGACCCCTGGCGGCATCCTCTCGGGCCTTAATCTTCTCCTCCTTCACCTTGCGGCCTCGAGCTTCGTCCGCACGCTCATTGCACATGGTCTCCAGCTCAGCCTCCAGCGATCGACAGCGATCCTGGGCGGCCCCAACATCCTTCAGCGCCACCTCACGAGCAGCCGCGGCTTGGGCAATGGCCTGCTTGTCTTTCTCGGAGGCCGCCGCAGCCTGGCTCAGCGCCGCCCGGACGGACACATTAGAGTGAAGCCAGCCAGAGATCAGCTCCAGGCGCCCGGCCACCAGGCGACGGTCGGCGCCTTGAAGATCCTCCCGCAGCAGGGTCAACACAGAGAGAGGATGCTCCAGGATGTCAAGGGAGACGGAAGGATCTGGGGTCAGCAGTGCACTGGGAGGAGGAGGAGGCAACGTCGTCACCATGGCCTAGGAGGCTGGGAGCTCCTGAGCTTTGGGGACCCTAGCAACCGAGCCGGATGTTGGCGCCTCCGGAGCTAGCGGGGCTCCGGGGCTACCTCCTCCGGAGGAGGTTCCCCCAAGCCTCGCGAGGACGATCGAGTTGGGGAAGCACAAGCACCGTCACTGCCCTTCCCCATGGAGGGGGGTGTAGCCACCGCAGGAGATTTGGTCCCGAGGAGTACCACCACTTCCTCCTTCATCTTCTTTGCCGGGGGCGTCGGCCTAATTGCGCAACGGAAAAGGATCAAGAATCGGCAGTAGAAGCAAGGACAAGGCAGGACGAGAATACTTACTGGTCCACGGCGGCGTAGTCTCTCCACTTCTTAATCTTGAAACCTGAGAGCCTCGCAGCCTGAGGCACGGGCACGCGGGCTCCAGGAGCAGAAGATGGGGCAGCAGATGGGCCGGAAGTAGCTCCAGGCAGCGTCAGAGCAGGGGCGTCGTCTCGGGAGATCAGCATCGACATGCCCCTCGTCGGAACCTCGGCCGGTGACCTCCTCCGGGGACTAACCTTGGACCTCGTGGATCCCCCTGCCATGGGCAGCTCCCCCTCTCCAGGGGGACATCGGCCTCGTTATCGTCATCAGGCAGGGTGCGAAGGATATCGACCTTGCGCAAAGGGGAGGTCTCCCCCGCCCCTTCGCGGGTCGCCTCCAAGTCGCGCTCCTCCTCCTCCTCCTCCTCCTCCTCTTCCTCCTCTTCCTCCTCGCAGGACTTGTCGAAAGACACGTCCACTGGAGTCGTCGTAATCAGGACATTCGAGGGTGCAAGCGGCGGCATGGCGGAGGCAACTTCCGCCCCATCTGGGCGGCGGAACAAGGGAACGAAGGAGTCCGACGGGTACCCTTGGTCGTCCCCAACCAAGGAGCGGAGGGCCTAGCGCAACTCCTCGTCAGAAAGGGCCTTTGGGCGTAGGTGGAGGTCGTCCCCAAGCTTCCAGAAGGGGCGCGGGCGCGCCTGAATGGGAGCCACGCGCTGCGTCATGAATTCTTTGACGATCATGGTCCCCTTCAGCTTCTCCGCCCTTGAGTCACCGGGCCTTAGGTAGCCGGTCATCCTCTCCAACACCTAAACCGCTCGGGGGTCGGTGAGCTTCGTGCGAAGCCACCCCTCTTGGGACACAGGCATCTCCGTCGGCAGCACCAGCCGGGGGTGGGAGCACTTGGCGTCCATCAAGACCCACTTGCTCCTGAAGCCCTCGGCCTTCTTCCCGGCCTTCGAGATGGTGTTGGTCTTGTTGGCCGCAACGAAGCTAACACACCCTGAGCAGCGGCCCTCCTTGATCCGGAGGAAGAAGCAGTGGCGCAGTAGTGCCACGGACGGCATCACTCCAATGTACGCCTCGCAGTAGAAGGCAAAGATCGACAGGAGGAGGATGGAGTTGGGATGAAGATGGAGGGCCTGGACCTTGTAATGGTTGAGGACGGAGTAGAAGAAGTCGGAGAAGGGGGGAACCAACCCGGCGACGATGCTGCTCATAAAGAAGGGGTAGAAGGTGCTTCTTGAGGCCTCCGGCTCGGCGGAGCCAGCCCAGAGCAAAGTCTTCCTCTTCTCATCACCCTCCGTCGTCATCAGAAGCACGACGGCAAGGTTCTTCTCTGAAACGCTCGGCGCATCGAGCGCTGGCTCGTACCAAGATGACGGAGGAACGGTCCGAGCTTTCTTGGGCACCATTGGCGGCAGGGTTGAAGGAGGATCTGGGCCGATCTGGAGTCTCTGGGAGCAAAGAGCAAGAAAGGGGATCTGGAGCAAGGCGGAGGAAAGCAATGAAGGCAAATACAGCCTACGCCAGCCTTTTATCAGTCGGGCAGTTGTCGAGGCAGCGTGGGGAAGTGGAGACGCCCATGTCCCATCAATTGCCATGTGTCAACCGAGGCCATAGGTTGTTGGGGCCCGCGGCGCTCTGCACTTGCCCCTTGGCTTTGCCTCGAAGCCAAGTCCGAGCGCGCCTTGGGCCCGGGGGCTACTGTCGGCGTCCTGAGAACGGGGGTCCCCAGACTTGCCTGCCTGCAGCCCACCGCGTGGCTCCACCAATGGCCCTATACGACCCATCTTCATCAGCAAACACTCAAGACCCTCACGAGGGGCCAAGCCTTGCCAAGCGGATGAAGCAAGACCCCCTCGGGGACGGCCTCACTAAGCTGGCTGGCGCGGGGTGGAGAGATCAAGGCAGGGGCACCTCGCGAGGTTCCTGTGACGCAAGCCATGACGACGAAGTCCAGGCGGGCGTCAGCGCGCGCAGTGTACTCGTTTCCTCTTCGGTGCTAAAGAGGCAAGCGCAGGCGAGGAGTCCTCAGGCATCAGGCAAAGGTTTCCATATCGGAGCAACAAGACCAAGACCAGCAGGACGGCAGGGCGGAGGTCACCGTGGAGCCCAGGACGACGTCACCACCAGAGCCTTTGGAAGGCGAAGACCACCTTTAGTCAGGATAACTTGTACTGGTTGTCTCCCTTCAAATTTGGCCGTTGTTGGATCCCTTGCCGCCTACATTTGGGGAGAGGACCAGGGCCTCTATAAATAGAACTAGCCACCACAGTAGGAGGCAACTGATCTGGATTCAATCAGGTCATCCTCAACCACACAAGCTCACCGAGCTTAAGAACACCTCTCATCAGGAGGTTGTTCTTCCCTTGTACTTGTTCACCCTCAGCCCAAGAGGCAATCCACCATACCACACTGGAGTAGGGTATTACACCACATCAGTGGCCCGAACCCGTATTAACCCTATGTCCTTTGTTCTTCGAGTCCGATGCGCTGAGCCTTCGGGTCATGGGGAGTGGGTGAGCTAGGGAAGGGAGGGATCTTCGTGCGCACCCCAGTGTTCGAACCTTGAGGGTTTTGCTGGAACCCGAAATCCGACAGGCAAGCCCCGCTGGGCTGTTTTGCCAGCTTCACACTTTCTCGCTTGACACGTTGTAGGACGGGTGTCATTCATGGGCATCTCCCATAGATAAAGGCCGCCATGTGGCAAATGGCTGCCACTTAGTCACTTTGCGGCTCGACACCGCATCGATCGTCAATGTGGGTCATGGTGGAGTGGTTGGGTGAGGTGGTTTTGCCTCCGTCAGCCCCGGCAGGCCTTGCCAGGATGTCTTGGACGTCTTCTTCCGGGGTGACCCCGTCCTTGTCGAGCTTATCTGCCCAGGAACAGAGGCTTTTCTCCTAGTGGCATCTTGTTTCTCTGGCTTGATCTCGGTCCTCTTGATCTGCATGTTGGTCCTTCGAAGCTCTTGGTCCCTTGCATCCCGATTTGGGTTGGTGCATCAATCCTATTCCCATGCCTGTGCACAATCTGGGCAATAGACCCAGGGTTTGTTGCACCGACACTCTTATCCAGGCTAGTCCCTTCATTAGTAATCAACACAAATGTAGCCAAGTGAGCCAGCATCATGTTCTCATGAATATTAGAATTGTTACCAAGAAATGAAAGTACCTGGTAATTCAATTGGCGTGCGCGAGCTCTAGTGATTGGTCTAGTATGTATAGCAGCTGGGGTGGTGGGTGTAACAATGGTATTGATGTCCTCATCAGTTCACGCAGATGAAGCTAAAATTGATGCTATTAAAACTTGGCCACACCAACCAACTTGCAACAAGTGCGTAGCTTCCTTGCCCTAGCCAGTTTTTCTCATTGATTCGTTAAGAACTTTAGCGCTATTGCATCACCGTTACATGCTTTGAGCAAAAATAATGCAACCTTTGCCTGGGGACCCTCTCAAGCTAACGCATTTGAGGAGCTTAAGAACTTGCTTACGCCTGCTCCATTGCTTGCCTTACCTAATTTTGATAAAACTTTGAAGTGCATTGCGATGCTAGTGGTAATGGCATAGGTGGCGTGTTAATATAAGAAAAGCGACCCATTGCTTACTTTAGCAAAAACTTTCCGGCGCGCAACTTAACAATCCCATATATGACAATGAGTTGTATGCTTTGGTGAGAGTCTTACAAGTTTGGAAGCATTATCTTCGCCCTCATGAATTTGTTCTTCATACGAATCATGAAATGCTTCAATATCTTAAGGGTCAAACAAAATTGAATAAGCGACATGTCAAATGTTGTGAGTTCATTGAGTCTTTTCCTTACGTGATCAAGTGCATCAAAGGTAAGGAAAATTTTATGGTGAAGGAAATATGCCCTAGAGGCAATAATAAAGTTATTATTTATTTCCTTATATCATGACAAATGTTTATTATTCATGCTAGAATTGTATTAACTGGAAACATAATACATGTGTGAATACATAGACAAACAAAGTGTCACTAGTATGCCTCTACTTGACTAGCTCATTAATCAAAGATGGTTATGTTTCCTAACCATGAACAAAGAGTTGTTATTTGATTAACGAGATCACATCATTAGTTGAATGATCTGATTGACATGACCCATTCCATTAGCATAGCACCCGATCGTTTAGTATGTTGCTATTGCTTTTATCCATGACTTATACATGTTCCTTTAACTATGAGAATATGCAACTCCCATTTACCGTAGGGACACTTTGTGTGCTACCAAACGTCACAACGTAACTGGGTGATTATAAAGGTGCTCTACAAGTGTCTCCGAAGGTACATGTTGAGTTGGCATATTTCGAGATTAGGATTTGTCACTCCGATTGTCGGAGAGGTATCTCAGGGCCTTCTCGGTAATGCACATCACATAAAGCCTTGCAAGCATTGCAACCAATGAGTTAGTTGCGAGATGATGTATTACGGAACAAGAAAAGAGACTTGCCGGTAACGAGATTGAACTAGGTATTGGATACCGACGATCGAATCTCGGGCAAGTAACATACCGATGACAAAGGGAACAACGTATGTTGTTATGCGGTCTGACCGATAAAGATCTTCGTAGAATATGTAGGAGCCAATATGGGCATCCAGGTCCCGCTGTTGGTTATTGACCGGAAACGTGTCTCGGTCATGTCTACATTGTTCTCGAACCGTAGGGTCCGCACGCTTAAGGTTACGATGACAGTTATTATGAGTTTATGCATTTTGATGTACCGAAGGAGTTCGGAGTCCCGGATGTGATCACGGACATGACGAGGAGTCTCGAAATGGTCGAGACGTAAAGAATGATATATTGGAAGCCTATGTTTGGACATCGGATGCATTCCAGGTAAAATCAGGATTTTACCGGAATACCGGGAAGGTTACCGGAACCCCCCGGGAGCATAATGGGCCAACATGGGCCTTGGAGGAGAAGTGAGAGGGCAGCCCTAGGGGCTGCGCGCCTCCCCCCTTCCCCTAGTCCTATTAGGACTAGGAGAGGTGGGCGCCCCCCTCTCCTTCTCTCTCCCCCTTGGAGAATCCTAGTCCAACTAGGATTGGGGGGGGGGGGGAATCCTACTCCCAGAGGGAGTAGGACTCCTCCTGCGCCTCCCTCCTTTGGCCGGCCAGCCTCCCCCCTTCATCCTTTATATACGGGGGCAGGGGACACCCCAAGACACACAAGTTGATCTACGGATCGTTCCTTAGCCGTGTGCGGTGCCCCCTTCCACCAAATTCCACCTCGATTATATCGTTGCAGTGCTTAGGCGAAGCCCTGCGCCGGTAACACATCAAGATCGTCACCACGCCGTCGTGCTGACGGAACTCTTCCTCGACGCTTTGCTGGATCGGAGCCCGGGGATCGTCATCGAGCTGAACGTGTGCCAAGAACTCGGAGGTGCCGGAGTAACGGTGCTGTGATCGGTTGGATCGCGAGGAGAACGTACGACTACTTCCTCTACGTACGACTACTTCCTCTACGTTGTGTCAACGCTTCCGCTTCGGTCTACGAGGGTACGTAGACAAACACTCTCCCCTCTCGTTGCTGTGCATCACCATGATCCTGCGTGTGCGTAGGAAATTTTTTGAAATTACTACGTTCCCCAACAGTGGCATCCGAGCCTAGGTTTTTATGGTATGATGTTATTTGCACGAGTAGAACACAAGTGAGTTGTGGACGATACAAGTCATACTGCCTACCAGCATGTCATACTTTGGTTCAGCGGTATTGTTGGACGAGACGATCCGGACCAACCTTACGCGTACGCTTACGCGAGACCGGTTCCCTCGACGTGCTTTGCACATAGATGGCTTGCGGAAGACTGTCTCTCCAACTTTAGTTGAACCGAGTGTGGCTACGCCCGGTCCTTGAGAAGGTTAAAACGGAGTCTATTTGACAAACTATCGTTGTGGTTTTGATGCGTAGGTAAGATGAGTTCTTGCTTAAGCCCGTAGCAGCCACGTAAAAATTGCAACAACAAAGTAGAGGACGTCTAACTTGTTTTTGCAGGGCATGTTGTGATGTGATATGGTCAAGACATGATGCTAAATTTTATTGTATGAGATGATCATGTTTTGTAACCGAGTTATCGGCAACTGGCAGGAGCCATATGGTTGTCGCTTTATTGTATGCAATGCAATCGCGATGTAATGCTTTACTTTATTACTAAGCGGTAGTGATAGTCGTGGAAGCATAAGATTGGCGAGACGACAACGATGCTGCGATGAAGATCAAGGTGTCGCGCCGGTGACGATGGTGATCATGACGGTGCTGCGGAGATGGAGATCACAAGCACAAGATGATGATGGCCATATCATATCACTTATATTGATTGCATGTGATGTTTATCTTTTTATGCATCTTATCTTGCTTTGATTGACGGTAGCATTATAAGATGATCTCTCACTAAATTATCAAGAAGTGTTCTCCCTGAGTATGCACCGTTGCGAAAGTTCTTCGTGCTGAGACACCACGTGATGATCGGGTGTGATAGGCTCTACGTTCAAATACAACGGGTGCAAAACAGTTGCACACGCGGAATACTCAGGTTTAACTTGACGAGCCTAGCATATACAGATATGGCCTCGGAACACAGAGACCGAAAGGTCGAGCGTGAATCATATAGTAGATATGATCAACATAAGATGTTCACCATTGAAACTACTCCATCTCACGTGATGATCGGACATGGTTTAGTTGATTTGGATCACATGATCACTTAGAGGATTAGAGGGATGTCTATCTAAGTAGGAGTTCTTAAGTAATATGATTAATTGAACTTAAATTTATCATGAACTTAGTCCTGGTAGTATTAGCATATCTATGTTGTAGATCAATAGCTCGCGTTGTTGCTTCCCTGTGTTTATTTTGATATGTTCCTAGAGAAAATTGTGTTGAAAAATGTTAGTAGCAATGATGCGGATTGGATCCGTGATCTGAGGTTTATCCTCATTGCTGCACAGAAGAATTATGTCCTTGATGCACCGCTAGGTGACGGACCTATTGCAGGAGCAGATGCAGACATTATGAACGTTTTGCTAGCTCAATATGATGACTACTTAATAGTTTAGTGCACCATGCTTAAACGGCTTAGAATCGGGACTTCAAAGACGTTTTGAACGTCATGGACCATATGAGATGTTCCAGGAGTTGAAGTTAATATTTCAAGCAAATACCCGAGTTGAGAGATATGAAGTCTCCAACAAGTTCTATAGCTAAAAGATGGAGGAGAATCGCTCAACTAGTGAGCATGTGCTCAAATTGTCTGGGTACTACAATCGCTTGAATCAAGTGGGAGTTAATCTTCCAGATAAGATAGTGATTGACAGAATTCTCTAGTCACCATCACCAAGTTAGTAGAACTTCGTGATGAACTATAATATGCAAGGGATAACGGAAAATATTCCCAAGCTCTTCGCGATGCTAAAATCAGCGAAGGTAGAAATCAAAGAAAAACATCAAGTGTTGATGATTGACAATATCACTAGTTTCAAGAAAAGGGCAAAAGGAAAGAAGGGGAACTTCAAGAAGAATGGCAAGCAAGTTGCTGCTCAAGTGAAAAAGCCCAAGTCTGGTCCTAAGCCTGAGACTAAGTGCTTCTACTGCAAAGGGACTGGTCACTGGAAGCGGAACTACCCCAAGTGATTAGCGGATAAGAAGGATGGCGAAGTGAACATAAGTATAT
Organism: Aegilops umbellulata; assembly: GCA_032464435.1. NCBI lineage: Eukaryota > Viridiplantae > Streptophyta > Magnoliopsida > Poales > Poaceae > Aegilops > Aegilops umbellulata. Next base: position 212,317,119 of record CP136058.1, read on the forward strand.
TTGATATACATGTTATTGATGTGTACTTTACTAGTGTTCATAGCAACCCTCAGTATTTGGTACTAGTTCAAGTTGCTAAGATTAGTAACTCGAAACGGGAGTTGCAGAATGAACAAAGACTAGTTAAAGGGCAAGGTGACGATGTGTGTTGGAAGTGGTTCCAAGATTGATATGATCATCATCACACACTCCCTATACTTTCGGGATTAGTGTTGAAACTAAATAAGTGTTATTTGGTGTTTGCGTTGAGCATGAATATGATTTGATCATGTTAATTGCAATACAGTTATTCATTTAAGTTAGAGAACAATTGTTGTTCTGTTTACATGAATAAAACCTTCTATGGTCATACACACCAATGAAAATAGTTCATTGGATCTCGATCGCAGTGATACACATATTCATGATATTGAAACCAAAAGGATGCGAAGTTAATAATGATAGTGCAACCTATTTGTGGCACTGCCGTTTAGGTCATATTGGTGTAAAGCGCATGAAGAAACTCCATGCTGATGGGATTTTGGAATCACTTGATTATGAATCACTTGATGCTTGCGAATCATGCCTCTTGGGCAAGATGACTAAAACGCCGTTCTCCGGAACAATGGAGCAAGCAACAGATTTGTTGGAAATCATACATACTGATGTATGTGGTCCGATGAATATTAAGGCTCGCGACAAGTATCATTATTTTCAGAACTTCACAGATGATTTAAGCAGATATGGGTATATCTACTTAATGAAACATAAGTCTGAAACGTTTGAAAAGTTCAAAGAATTTCAGAGTGAAGTGGATAATCATCGTAACAAGAAAATAAAAAATTTCTACGATATGATCGCAGAGGTAAAATATTTGAGTTACGAGTTTTGGCCTTCAGTTAAAACCGTGTGGAATAGTTTCACAAATTCATGCCACCTGGAACACCACAGCATAATGGTGTGTCCGAACGTCATAACCGTACTTTATTGGATATAGTACAATCTATGATGTTTCTTACCGATTTACCAATATCGTTTTGGGATCATGCATTAGAGACAGCTGCATTCACGTTAAAAGGGGCACCATCTAAGTCCGTTGAGACGACACAATATGAACTGTGGTTTAGCAAGAAACCAAAGTTGTCGTTTCTTAAAGTTTGGGGTTGTGATGCTTATGTAAAAAAAAAAATTCATCCTGATAAGCTCAAACCCAAATCGGAGAAATGTGTCTTCATAGGATACCCAAAGGAGACTGTTGGGTACACCTTCTATCACAGATCCGAAGGCAAGACTTTTGTTGCTAAGTTCGGAAACTTTCTAGAGAAAGAGTTTCTTTCGAAAGAAGTGAGTGGGAGGAAAGTAGAAAAACTTGATAAGGTAATTGTACCTTCTCCCTTATTGGAAAGTAGTTCATCACAGAAATCTGTTCTTGTGACGACTACACCAATTAGTAAGGAAGCTAATGATGATGATCATGTAACTTCAAGATCAAGTTACTACCGAATCTCGTAAGTAAACTAGAGTGAGATTCGCACCAGAGTGGTACGGTAATCCTGTTCTGGAAGTCATGTTACTAGACCATGACGAACTTGCGAACTATGAGGAAGCGATGATGAGCCCAGATTCCGCAAAATGGTTAGAGGCCATGAAATCTGAGATATGATCCATGTATGAGAACAAAGTTTGGACTTTGGTTGCCTTGCCCGATGATCGGCAAGCAATTAAGAATAAATGGATCTTTAAGAGGAAGACGGACACTGATAGTAGTGTTACTATCTACAAAGCTAGAATTGTCGAAAAAGGTTTTTCGACAAGTTCAAAGTATTGACTACGATGAGAGTTTCTCACTCGTATCTATGCTTAAGTCTGTCCGAATCATGTTAGCAATTGCCGCATTTTATGAAATCTGGCAAATGGATAAACAAAACTGCATTCCTTAATGGAGAGTTGTATATGATGCAACTAGAAGGTTTTGTCGATCCTGAAGGTGTTAACAAAATATGCAAGCTCCAGCGATCCATCTATGGACTGGTGCAAGCATCTCGGAGTTGGAATATACGCTTTGATAAGTTGATCAAAGCATATAGTTTTATACAGACTTGCGGTGAAGCCTGTATTTACAAGAAAGTGAGTGGGAGCACTACAGCATTTCTGCTAAGTATATGTAAATGACATATTATTGATCGGAGATAATGTAGAATTATTCTGTAAAGCATAAAGGAGTATTTGAAAGGAGTTTTTCGAAGAAGGACCTCGGTGAAGCTGCTTACATATTGAGCATCAAGATCTATAGAGATAGATCAAGACGCTTGATAAGTTTTTCAATAAGTACATACCTTGAAAAGATTTTGAAGTAGTTCAAAATGGAACAGTCAAAGAAAGAGTTCTTGCCTGTATTACAAGGTGTGAAATTGAGTAAGACTCAAAGCCCGACCACGGCAGAAGATAGAAAGAGAATGAAAGTCATTCCCTATGCTTTGGCCATAGGTTCTATAAAGTATGCCATGCTGTTTACCAGATCTATTGTATACCCTACACTGAGTTAAGCAAGGGAGTACAATAATGATCTAGGAGTAGATCACTGGACAACGGTCAAAATTATCCTTAGTGGAATAAGGATATGTTTCTCGATTATGGAGGTGACAAAAAGGTTCGTCGTAAAGAGTTACGTCGATGCAAGTTTTGACACTGATCCAGATGACTCTAAGTCTCAATCTGGATACATATTGAAAGTGGGAGCAATTAGCTAGAGTAGCTCCATGCAGAGCATTGTTGACATAGAAATTTGCAAAGTACATGCGGATCTGAATGTAGCAGACCCGTTGACTAAGATTCTCTCACAAGCAAAACATGATCACACCTTAGTACTCTTTGGGTGTTAATTACATAGCGATGTAAACTAGATTACTGAATCTAGTAAACCCTTTGGGTGTCGGTCACATAGCGATGTGAACTATGGGTGTTAATCACATGATGATGTGAACTATTGATGTTAATCACATGGTGATGTGATCTAGATTATTGACTCTAGTGCAAGTGGGAGACTGAAGGAAATATGCCCTAGAGGCAATAATAAAGTTATTATTTATTTCCTTATATCATGACAAATGTTTATTATTCATGCTAGAATTGTATTAACTGGAAACATAATACATGTGTGAATACATAGACAAACAGAGTGTCACTAGTATGCCTCTACTTGACTAGCTCATTAATCAAAGATGGTTATGTTTCCTAACCATGAACAAAGAGTTGTTATTTGATTAACGAGATCACATCATTAGTTGAATGATCTGATTGACATGACCCATTCCATTAGCATAGCACCCGATCGTTTAGTATGTTGCTATTGCTTTTATCCATGACTTATACATGTTCCTTTAACTATGAGAATATGCAACTCCCATTTACCGTAGGGACACTTTGTGTGCTACCAAACGTCACAACGTAACTGGGTGATTATAAAGGTGCTCTACAAGTGTCTCCGAAGGTACATGTTGAGTTGGCATATTTCGAGATTAGGATTTGTCACTCCGATTGTCGGAGAGGTATCTCAGGGCCTTCTCGGTAATGCACATCACATAAAGCCTTGCAAGCATTGCAACCAATGAGTTAGTTGCGAGATGATGTATTACGGAACAAGAAAAGAGACTTGCCGGTAACGAGATTGAACTAGGTATTGGATACCGACGATCGAATCTCGGGCAAGTAACATACCGATGACAAAGGGAACAACGTATGTTGTTATGCGGTCTGACCGATAAAGATCTTCGTAGAATATGTAGGAGCCAATATGGGCATCCAGGTCCCGCTGTTGGTTATTGACCGGAAACGTGTCTCGGTCATGTCTACATTGTTCTCGAACCGTAGGGTCCGCACGCTTAAGGTTACGATGACAGTTATTATGAGTTTATGCATTTTGATGTACCGAAGGAGTTCGGAGTCCCGGATGTGATCACGGACATGACGAGGAGTCTCGAAATGGTCGAGACGTAAAGAATGATATATTGGAAGCCTATGTTTGGACATCGGATGCATTCCAGGTAAAATCAGGATTTTACCGGAATACCGGGAAGGTTACCGGAACCCCCCGGGAGCATAATGGGCCAACATGGGCCTTGGAGGAGAAGTGAGAGGGCAGCCCTAGGGGCTGCGCGCCTCCCCCCCTTCCCCTAGTCCTATTAGGACTAGGAGAGGTGGGCGCCCCCCTCTCCTTCTCTCTCCCCCTTGGAGAATCCTAGTCCAACTAGGATTGGGGGGGGGGGGGAATCCTACTCCCAGAGGGAGTAGGACTCCTCCTGCGCCTCCCTCCTTTGGCCGGCCAGCCTCCCCCCTTCATCCTTTATATACGGGGGCAGGGGACACCCCAAGACACACAAGTTGATCTACGGATCGTTCCTTAGCCGTGTGCGGTGCCCCCTTCCACCAAATTCCACCTCGATTATATCGTTGCAGTGCTTAGGCGAAGCCCTGCGCCGGTAACACATCAAGATCGTCACCACGCCGTCGTGCTGACGGAACTCTTCCTCGACGCTTTGCTGGATCGGAGCCCGGGGATCGTCATCGAGCTGAACGTGTGCCAAGAACTCGGAGGTGCCGGAGTAACGGTGCTGTGATCGGTTGGATCGCGAGGAGAACGTACGACTACTTCCTCTACGTACGACTACTTCCTCTACGTTGTGTCAACGCTTCCGCTTCGGTCTACGAGGGTACGTAGACAAACACTCTCCCCTCTCGTTGCTGTGCATCACCATGATCCTGCGTGTGCGTAGGAATTTTTTTGAAATTACTACGTTCCCCAACATATGGCGGATGCACTTTCTTGCAAATGCATGCTTTTAACTCAACTTGAATTGAATATAACTGGATTTGAGCACATCAAAGACTTATATGCGCATGATTCAACTTTTTCTATTCCTTATGCCAAATGCTTGACGCATGCATCTTGGGAGACATATTATATCAAGGATGACTATCTAATGAGAGCTAACAAGCTTTGTGTATCCAAGACTTCTCTTTGTTTGTTACTTTTGCAAGAGCCTCATGGAGAAGGACTTATGGGACATTTTGGATGCGACAAGACATTCACAACGCTCTCCAAGAACTCCTTTTGGCCTAGGATGTTTCGTGACGTCTCCTGCTACACCACCCGATGCTCTACATGCCGCAGAGCTAAGTCTAACACTCAATCCCACAGTCTCTATATGCCACTTCTGATTCCATATCACCCATGGGAAGGTATTAGTATGGACTTTGTGCTTGGTCTTTCTAGGGCTCAAAATGGAAAGGATTTAGTCTTTGTTGTTGTGGAGCGTTTCTCTAAGATGGCACGCTTTATTCCATGTAACAAGATAGACGATGCTTCACATGTCTATTTTGTAGGGAAATCTTGTGTCTACATGGAGTGCGAAAGACTATTGTGTCAAACCATGATGCCAAGTTCCTTAGCTACTTTTGGAAGACGCTTTGCGCCAAGCTTGGAATCAAGATCTTATTCTCTTCAGCATACCATCCATAAACTGACGGCCAAACGGAGGTCACGAATCAGGCGCTATCTACTCACCTACGCATTTTGATCCAGAAGAACATCAAGGAGTGGGAGGAGTGCTTTCCCATCGCCGAGTACGCTTACAATCGCGCAAGACATTTGATTGCCGGCAAGTCCTTCTTTGAAGTTGTCTATGGAATCAATCCATTGTATCCATTGGACATTCTACCTCCACCACTACAAGAGCGCACCAACATGGACGAGAGCGCATGAGCGAGCTATCTCAAGAAGGTGCATGAAGATACAAGGCACGCCATCGAGTGCTATGTCCAACAACTTGTGGCCAAGATCAACATCAACAAGAAAACCATGATATTCAACATTGGAGATCTTGTGTGGCTACACCTTCGCAAGGATCCCTTCCCCAACGAGCGCAAGTCCAAGCTACTACCACCAGCCGACGGACCCTTCAAGGTTCTCGCCCGCAACAACAACAAGAACAACGACTACAAGATCGAGATTCCAAGAGACAAGTACACCGTGAGTGAAATTTTCAATGTCAAGGATCTCTCTCCCTACCATGGTGATGATGTTTTTGATCCAAGGTCAGATCTTTCACAAGGGGGTGGGGGGAGATGATGTGGAGCATCCCAATGTTATCCCCATGGACATACCTTCGTCTCCCCAAGTGCCAAGTGCACCGATGACACGTGCACATGCAAGAGCTCTCAAGACCGTGGTGACATCACTCCTCTCGCAACCCCCTTTCGAATCACATGAGACATGGCTACTACCTCAAGCGGAGACACTTTGCATACTCAGATACCAAGGAACCAGCCATGGAGAAGCTAATGAGCATGTACGATTGAAGGAGAGAAGCAAGCGCGAGGAAGGAGAAGAAACAGAGCAAGACAGAGCTTGCCCCGATCATCCGGACCCCTAGCCGGACGATCTGGAATGACCCTGGATTATCCGGACGGCCGCCCGGATGATCTGACTAACGCGCGCGAACACACCCAAAGCCAACCGTTGAAGCCAGATCATCCGGACCCGAGTCCGGATCATTCGGACGGACCTGGACGTCCGGACCTAGACCCGGACAACCGGACCTCTCGCAGCCTCCATGACATGTCTGGACCATCCTGGCGTTGAACCCGATCATCCGGACCACCGAAGCCCGGATCATCCGGACCAACACCTGGATCATCCGGACAGGGCTTGCGTGCATGATTTGGGCCGAAGCCTAGGTACCCCTTTGCACTCCTAGATTATATATACTCCTCCTCCATCATTTTATGGTTAGCATCGTGATAACTCCTTTTGGAGATAGAGCTTTGCTCATCCACTTATCCCCTATTCCTTCGGAGACTGAGGCCTCCTCAAGGAGAAGATCCCCCAAGTGGATTCAAGACCCCCTCACGAAGAAGATTCCCCTAGTGGATTCAAGACCTCTTTCCTCATGGATTGGGACGAGCTAGCTACTATGTATCCTCCCTTGTTGGCTTTGTATCTTGTGTTTCCCTTTTGTGTATGCGAATTTAGCTCATGTGTGATCTGGTCTCGTTCATTTGAGTGCTACCTCTCTTTGTGTTCATCGTGTTCTTCGGGAATTCCCATTCAAATCATGAAAGATTGGCCACTAGGGTTCGACCCTACATCATAACACCTCTCACCATCTATGTCTACTTTTGTATAATCTATTGCAGGAATTCGCGGACACATTCCCTGATGAGCAACCTCTGGGACTACCTCCACTACGAGGAATCGAACACTGGAGCGATCTCAGCCACGGGGCACCTTTACCAAACAGGGCACCCTACCTCATCATCCCTGAAGAAACTAAGGAAGTACAAAGGCAAGCACAACACCTCATTGACAATGGACATGAATGTGAGAGCCTAAGTCCTTGTGTTGTTCCGGTCATTCTTGTGCCTAAGGGGATGGTAGTTTTCGCGTGTGTTTCGATTGTTGTCCCATAAATGCTATCACCGTTCTCTATAGGCATCCAATTCCACGCCTTGACAATATGCTAGATGAGCTAAGCGGAGCCACAATTTTCTCAAAAATTGATCTTAAAAGTGGCTACTACCAAATTCGTATTCAAGTAGGTGATGAATGGAAAACCACTCTCGAACCAAGTTTGGCTTGTATGAGTGATCAGTCATGCCTATGGGCTTATCCGAAGCACCTAGCACTTTCATGTGTGTGATGTATTATGTCCTTCTAAAATACATTGGCATATTTGTTGTGGTGTATTTTGATGATATATTTGTGTCTAGCGAATCTCTAGAAGATCATGTCACCCATCTTAGAGTCGTTTCGCAAACTCTTAGAAATGAGTGACTTTATGCTAATATGGAGAAATGCACATTTGGTGTTGACAAGCTTGTTTTCTTGGGCTTTGTTGTGTCTTCTAAGGGTGTTCATGTCGATGAAGCTAAAATTGATGCTATTGAAACTTGGCCACAACCAACCAACTTGCAATAAGTGCGTAGCTTCCTTGATCTAGTTGGATTATATCATAGATTCTTCAAGGACTTTAGCACCATCGCATCACCATTGGACGCATTGAGTAAAAAGAATGCATCATTTGTTTGGGGATCATCCCAAGATACCGCATTTCATGAGCTTAAGAATTTGCTTACACATTCTCCATTTCTTGCATTGCCCAATTTTGATAGAACATTCGAAGTGCATTACGACACTAGTGGTAATGTCATAGGAGGTGTGTTGATGCAAGAGAAGCGCCCAATAGCTTACTTAGCGAAAAACTTTCCGGAACGCAACTTAAGTAGCCCATTTATGACAAAGAGTTATATGCTTTAGTGAGAGTCTTGCATGTGTGGGAGCATTATCTTCGTCCATGTGAATTTGTCATCCATACTGATCATGAGATGCTTAAATACCTTAAAGGTCAAACAAAATTGAATAAGCGACATGCCAAATCGAGTGAGTTCATTGAGTCATTTCCTTATGTTATAAAGTATATCAAAGGTAAGGAAAACGTTGTGGCAGACGCTCTTTCCCGCAAGTGCATGATTGTAACTCAACTTGAATTGAATGTCATAGGATTTGAGCATATTAAAGACTTGTGTGCGCATGATTTTTCAGTTGCCATTCCTTATGCAAAATGTCTAATGCATCACACTTGGGAGCGATTTTATATCAAGGATGATTATATAATGAGAGCTAACAAGCTTTGTATTCCCAAATCTTCTCTTTGTTTGTTGCTTTTGCAAGAAGCTCACAACAAAGGACTTATGGGTCACTTTGGACGCGACAAGACATTTGCTACACTTTCCAAGAACTACTTTTGGTACAAGATGTTTCGTGACATCTCCCGCTACACCAATTGATGCTCTACATGTCGCAAAGCTAAGCTTAAAGCTTAATCTCGTGATATCTATATGACACTTCCTATTCCATATCACCCATGGGAAGATATTAGTATGGACTTTGTGCTTGGTTTGCCTGCAATTCAAAATGGAGAAGATTCGGTTTTTTTTGTTGTGGACCGTTTCTCTAAGATGGCACACTTTATTCCATGGAACAAGATTGACGATGCTTCACATGTTGCAAATCTCTTTTCTAGGGAAATCTTGTGTGGAGTGCCCAAGACTATTGAGTCGGACCGCGATGCCAAGTTCCTTAGCTACATTTGAAAGACCCTATGCGCCAAGCTTAGAATCAAGCTACTCTTCTCTTCGGTATACCACCCGCAAACTGACGACCAAACAGAGGTGACGAACCGGATGCTATCAACTCTTCTACGCGTGTTGCTCAAGAAGAATATCAAGGAGTGGGACGAATGTTTACCCATCGCCGAGTACGCCTATAATCGAGCAAGACATTGAACTACCGGCAAGTACCCCTTCGACGTCGTCTATGGATTCAATCCATTGTCCCCATTGGACATTCTTCTGCTACCTCTACACGAGTGCATCAACATGGACGAGAGCGACGAGCGAGCTATCTCAAGAAGGTGCATGAAGATACAAGACAAGCAATCGAGCGCCAAGTACACGGCCTCGCGGCCAACCTCAACATCAACAAGAAACTCATGATATTCAACATTGGAGATCTTGGATGGCTACACCTTCGCAAAGACTGCTTCCCAATGAACGCAAGTCCAAGATACTACCTCGAGCCGATGGACCCTTCAAGGTGACAGCACGCTACAACAACAATGCCGACAAGATCGACATACCACGCGACAAGTACATAGTGAGCGACGTCTTCAATTTCAAGGATCTCTCTCCCTACCATGGTGATGAGGTTTTCGATCTAAGGTCGGTGCGGTGTAAAATCGGCGGATCTCGGGTGGGGGGTCCCGAGCTATGGATCTTGGATGAAATGGGAACAAGGGACGAAGGACACAATGTTTACCCAGGTTTGGGCCCTCTCTAAGAGGTGAAACCCTACGTCCTGCTCGATTATACTCAAGTGTATAGGATGATTACAGACTTGATCTACCACAAGATTAGATGAACAATACCCTAGCCTAGTAGGATGATGGTTATTGTTCTATCCTCTACGTACTAAACCCTCTGGTTTTTATAGAAACCAGGGGTACTAGGGTTACACATGGTCGGTTACAACAAGGGAATAAACATGTCAAATCTTCTATTTTGACTTGGAGGACACACCAAGACTTTGAGGGTTTCTCGTCTAGACACGGAGTCACCTTATAACTCAACCTTGTGGTAGTTGTATAGCGGCCCACCGATCTGGCCCATAGGAGATAGGCCGGCAGCCCGAGGACACCCTTGTTCAGTACTCCCTCAGTAGCCCCCGAACTAGCCTCCAACGCCGGCGTCTTGTAACTGGCACCTGCAGTCTCCGGCTTGAGGGCGAGTTCATCTTCCGCTATGTGTTCGGAATAATATTCTTTGGCTGAGCTTCCAGAAATCACTCAGGCAAGCTCAGCCATGCACTCATTTAAGTTGTATTCGGAATTCGGCTTATTGACGTTTCTTAACCTCGAAGGCAAACCGCTCAAGTGTGAACAGTGCATTTGCCTGACAACTTTTGGTGAAAGGTCGCGGCCGATAACAAACGCTGAACTGTTGTGAGTACTTGATGCACGGTTCGAGGCAGCTCCTTCACTGTCACCTTTCATCAAAGTGGGGATTGCGCCCCTTTTTTAAGGGATATGGTCAATGATTTCAATTATCCCACTCATGCATAACGTTACGAGTATATCGAGAAACAGCGAGGCCTACGGCGCAATTAATGGACTATTGGCCTTACGACAACTTATAAAAGGGGAGTGGACACCACTATCAGCGTATGCCTTCTTCCTCCTTGTGGCACCCCGGCTCAGAGCAACCGGTTTACCATGCATTGCCAGCCCAGAGACCATGTCTTCTGGAAACACACAACATCTTGGTACATAAAACAACCGCTTTATTTATGCTAGCGAATCATAGTTCATATTACAACAGGTGGCGAGGCCAAGCGGCACACACGGTGCGGCTGAACAGTATGTACATTATTTAGTGAACATAAAGGGGCCTTGTCGGGGGATATCGGCCTCCACGAGCACCTATGGGGACGGAGCCCCTTGTCGGTTCGGCGGGGGACGGAGGTTGCACAAAGAGCAGATCGAGGCGACACACACGCACACAACGATTTTACCCAGCTTCGGGCCGCACGGATGCGTAAAACCCTACTGCTGCTTGTCTGGTTGATTCGAGTTCTTGCTCTGGAGCGCAAGAAGCTACAGTAAGTTGGAGCTGGACGTAGACGAGGGTCTACTGGGTGTCCTCCTTTTCCTCCTCCTGGGTTCGATCCCCCCCCCTACGTGCGCATGGGCCTCCTTTTATATGCTAAGGGGTTTCCCACAGGTAGCAACGCAGGTGAGGGTAAAAATGGCAAGGAACTGTGCGAACAGTGGCCGCACAGTGCTATCGCACCTAACTCTGACGGCGGGGGACAAAGGCATTAAATGCCCGTCTGGATCGCCTGAACAGTGCCGAGGCGGACCGTTAGGGGCGCCTCCGCTTGCCACGGGGGCGACTCTGCCAACGTCGCATGCCACGCGCGCGCCCCAGGTTGCGTGGTGCCCCGCCACGTGCCTCTGGGGAAGCTCCAGAGTGACGCGTGGGCAGGTGAGCTGGAGCGCATGCCCGAGGTGGTGGTTTGCCGCGGCAAGTGGCTTGCCGCGGTGGTTGTCTTGCCGCACCTGAGAGCTTGCCGCTCGTCAGGCCTTGCCGGGGCGCGCGGCGCGCCGTGGCGGGCTTCTCTTGGGGTGCCTTGGTTTGGCCGTCCCGGCGAGTTCCTCCCGCTGGGGCCTTGGTACTTCGGCTTAGTCGTCCCGGCAAGCTCCTCTTGCCGGGGCCTTGTCGCCTTGGCCCGGCAAGCTCCTCTTGCCGGACCTCGCCTTCTTGGCCCGGCAAGCTCCTCTTGCCGGGGCTTGGTCTTCTTGGCTCGATCACTTGGCCTTCGTCCGGCCCAGAAAGGGCCGTGGAGACTCTTGTCGCTCCCCTGGCAAGCCTTGCCGCGGGACGCTACTACTGCCCGTGCACAAGTTCGGGGTACTAAGGTACCCCTACTTTAGTACACCGACAGGAGCCCCCGGGTCTGGGCCATACACGGTGCCGAGCGTTGTTGGGCTAGGCCCTAACAGTGCACGGGCACGCGTGGCCTGGGTTGCGCTGCTCCTTAACTCTGTGCCCGTCGCGCTCTCCCCAAGTGGCGCGCGCTTATCGCGGCATCGTGGGGGGTGAGGCGTGCGAGGCGTGCATGACGTGGGTGGCGTGCGCGGGGCCTGAGGCCCGCAGGCATGCGTCACGTCGGGCACGATTCCTTTATTTGGAAAGGCGGAACGTCCGCCCCCACTCCTTCCCCCCTTTATAAGCAGAGGGGAACAGGGGCAGCTCGCCATTCCGCCGGTTGCTGTTCCTCGAAAATCTCCGCCACTTCCTCCTTACTAGAGAAAGCAGTGATTCACCCTCGCAGCCCCCGGCGCCGCCAACGCCGACAACTCCCCCTCCCCGTTCCTGCCATGGCCCCGAAGAGCGACAAGGCGAAGGGGAAGGCCGTGAAGTCGGCCGAGGCACTGCGGCTGGAAGCGCTTCGGAAGGAGACGGCGACGTTCCCCCCTCAGCTCGATGCGCTGAGGCTGAAGAACGGGTACCGCCTCTTCTGGTCGACGGCGACGCGAGCGCATCCGCGCACGCGAGTTCTTCCCGCCATCGCCCAGAAGCTGTACCCGACCGGGTACCCTTTCTTCGCCGTGTTCTTCTATTGCGGGCTCTGCCCGCCTTTTTCCGAGTTCTTCTGCGACATCATGCACACCTACAACCTCCACCTCCTTGACTTCACCCCCAACGCCGTTCTGACAATGGCGGTTTTCGCACACCTTTGCGAGAACTTTGTCGGAGTCCGCCCCAACGTAGCCCTCTTCTGCCACTTCTTTACTCCTCGGGTGGAGAAAGGAGAGCCGCTGTCCGGCGGAGTCGCCTGGGTCTCCAGGACCGGCAAGAAAGAGGTCTACTTGGAGGGGCAACTCCGTGGCAGATGGGAGGAGTGGAGGGCCGAGTGGTGCTTGATCGTCGAGGAAAATCCACCGCCGTTCACCGCCGTGCGGCGAACTCCAGTGGTGCGCGGCCGTGACTGGAGCGACCTAGCCCCGGACGACGCCAAGCTGAAGATTGCCGCCACCCGAATCCTGCGCCTTAGGTTTGCCGGGATCACCGTCGGCGCCGTCGGCGCGGATTTCCTTCGTCGGCGTATCGCCCCCCTGCAGGAGAGGGGGAGACCGGCTTGGGAATTCCAAAACGCGGCGGACATCATGAGGCTGCGCCCGGGCCTTAACTACAACTTCACTGTTCTGGAGCTCGTCGCAGTGCTGGAGGAGCTATTCAGGCACGACTCCGAGCACCCAGAATGGTTCAGGTTGCCGCCGGGCGTCGTCCCCCTGTGCAACAACTCGGCTCTCAGTCACATCCTCGCGATGATGCCGTTGTGCGACTCGCACGGGATCGACGCGACCTGGTAGGAGCCAGCGGACGACGTCGTGCAGGCCTTCTTCGACAACTTGGAGGAGGTGCCGGTCGACCCCGACGAGAAGAGGGGCCTCACACGGGACACCACCCCCGAGGAGCTGGCCTACATCGCCTCCAGGATGGAGGAGGCGGCGGCCGCCGCGGCCGCGGGCGAGTCTGGCTTCACCCTGGCCGAAGCAGACGCGGCGGAGGCGGAGAGCCTCGCCGACCAAATGGAGCTCGCCGGCTCGGAGGAACCAGCCGGGCACGGTGGCGCGGGCGAGCCCGCCCAGGACGCGAGCGGCTTGCCGGAGGTTGACGCGCCTTCCTCGCAGCTCCCGGGCAACTCGTCGTAGGCGGAGCCCCCTGCCCAGCCAAGGAGGCGTCTCCGCAGGGCCGGAGAGGTGGTGCGGCAGGCCGACCAGCAACCGCAGCCCCGCGTGACACGCGCCTCCGAAGCAGCGGGAGCGGGGTCCTCACGGGCCGCGGCTTCTGCTCCTGCCGCTCCCCGTACCGCGGCGGCAACGGGGGCGGGGTCGTCCACCGTCCCCGCCAAGCGGTCCCGGGAACCCACTCCCCTGTCTCCTCGCGCCTGGAGCAAGCCGGTTTTTGACTATTCCGCACTTAGCTCCGACGATGAAGAGGAGGACGAAGAGTAAGTTCTTGGTAGAGCTTGTATCTTCTTGATTTCTGTTGCTTCGTCTTGTTTCGCAGCCCACTCATCCTCCCCCGAAACCGTTCCCTTTCAGGAGCCTGGCCCAGAGGAGGGCGAAGAGGGCCAAGGTCCCGCTGGTCGTCCTTGAGGGCGAATCTCCCCCGACAACTGGGGAGGTGCCGGAGGCGACCTTGCCGGACTTGACAGCGGGTCCGCAGGGCAGCCCACAGCGTAGCCTCCAGGGTGAGTGCACGGCTAGTTATTGCTGTTTGGCGCGCGCGTGAGCTCCCCTTCTCTTTGTGGTTGACAAGTAGCTGTTGTTGTTGTCGTTGGGTAGGAGCAGAGCAGCCCCAGCAGGCGACCCCGGGGGGCACTCCTGCCGTGCCGTCTGCGTCGACCACCCCGCCTAGGGAAAAATCTCCGGCAAGGGAGGAGCCCCCGACAGGGGAGACCTCCCCGGCAAGGGAGGATCCCCCGGCAAGGAAGACCTCTCCGGCAAGGAAGGGATCTCCGGCGAGGGACGTGGCTAGCGATCCCCCGGCAGCGGAGGCCGCGGCCACGGACCCTGCCACCGGTAAGCCCCCCCTACACGGAAATCTTTCCCTAGTTATCTTTCCTTATGAGCTTTTTTGTCGGCTGCTCGGTTGACTCTTCTCCCCTCTTCCGGCCATCAGACCCGCCCACCGCGGACCCGATGGAGACCGAGGTCGTCGTCGGGGAGGGCGCGCGCGGCGACGCCAACGACGTCGTCGTCATCGAGGAGGCGGACGGCACCGACGACCCCGCAGGCGGCGGGGAGGCCGAAGCCGCCAAGGCCGCCGTGGCAGCAGGCGGCGAGGGGACCGGCGAGCGTGCTGACGGCTCCGGGGAGGCAGGGGCGTCAAGCACTCCGCCATCCGGCGATCCCGCTGCTGCCGCCGCGTTGGGCCTCGAGGAGCCCCCGGCGGGTGCCTACCTGAAGGCCGGCGATGGCGTCTTCATCAGGCTTCCCTGGGAGCCTAGCTCCAGGGCGCCGGTCGAGGGGGAGGCCTTGGACGGAGAAGTGCTCGCCTCCGTCGGGCTGACAGTGGTCGACGCGCCAAGCACCAGCAGCGGCGAGCCCGAGGAGGAGCGGCTGCTCCGGAAGCTTGTGTCGCTCTACCGCGCCCGGCAGGCTAAGGTGGAGCGCCAGGAGGCACTCATCGCGAGGGCCGGCGCGGACATGGAGAAGCGTGCCGGGGAGCTCCGGGAGCTCAACCAGGAGGCTCTCCGGTCCTTGGCGGAGGAGCGGAGGCTGCTCGACGAGGCGCGGACGGCCTTTCTCCTCGAGAAGGCAGAGGCCGAAGAGCAGCAGAGGCTTGCCGCTGCGGGGCTATCCGCGCGGGAAAGCGAACTGGTGCAGCAGAAGGCCAGCCTCGCCAGCCACGAGGAGGAGGTTGCCGCGCGCGAGCAGGCGCTTGGCGGGGCCCTGCAGAAAGCGCAGGAGGCGGCCGCGGCCGCCGAGGTCGCCAAGGGGGAGCTGGAGACGAGGGTGGCACAGCTCGTCAGCGACCTCAAGGCGAGCGGCGAAGAGCTTGCCGCGCTCAAACAGGAGCGCGAGAAGGGCGCTCACACCCTTGGCGAGCTGCAGGGCCGCTTCACCGAGAAGATCCAGGAGCTCGACGCCGCCAAGGATTCCAAGGCTGACCTCGAGCTGAAGCTGGACACCCTGGCCAAGGCGCTGGAGAGTGCCAAGGGGCAGGAAGCGACCTTGCGGAAGGAGGTTGCTGGCAACGAAGAGCTATTGAAGCGCGCCGCCGTTACCCAGAACGCCTTCCAGGAGACGGTGGAGCGGTGGACCGAAGGCCTCGTCGACATCGCCACCACCATCGACAAGGAGCTGAAGCTGCTGGGGATGGAGGGCCACGAGTACCCCTCCGGCGAGAACGTCCCGCCGAGCGTCAAGCTCACTTCCTTCTTCAAGGGCTTGGTGGGGGTGCTCCAGCATCTCCGGGAAACGATCCCAGAGCAGCTGGCCGAGGAGACGCGGGAAGCTGTCTTCGGGGCCCTCGAGAGGGTGCTGGTGAAGATCGTCTTCCGCAACCCCACCATCAGGCTTACCAACGTCCTCAGGCACCTGCCGGAAGACGCCGACCTGACGGAGATCAGGGCCCTCGTCACCCCCATTGTGGAAAGGGTGGCCGGGATCAGGAGGGTCGAGGGCGACCGCGCGGATTAGGCCGCCCACCTCTTTCTTTTCTTCCCTTGTCGCTGCTGAGCATGTCATAGAAACAGCTGATTAGAGCAGCGGCAAGTCATTTTGGAATATAACTTTTATCTTAGGCAGTTCATTGCGCTGTTATCTCCCTCGTTCGACTTTGTGTTTCGTACGTTCACGCCCTACGCTCCCAGGAACTTGTCGGCGCAAGCCTCCGCCTTGCCACGGGTGCCGAGTGCGGGACATCAGCAACCCGCTGGCGGTGCCTCCACCGGCAAGAAACCTTGCCGCGGCTGGCGCAACTCACTTACAATGTTGAGAAGGCTCAGGGCGAGGTAAGCGTGGCGACTGCAGTCGCGGCACACTCAAGCTGCCGAGCAAGCTCAAAACAAAGTAAGGACGCCACTCTGGATGTAGCACACTTAAGTCGTTGAGCGGACTCGAAACGAAATAAGGGCGCAACCAGCCACGAGCCGGCCCCTCCGCGCACAGGTTTCCCATACGAAGCTCGGCCGTTCGAGGAAGATAACTTAAGGATAAAAAGAAGCTTAATTGCTCAAACTTTGGCAACTTAGCTTTTCTGTTGTTCGCAGTCCGGCAAGGCGCAGCTTCCTCGGGCGACGCCCAGCCTATCATGTCATCCCCCCCTCTCGAGGTAAGGGAATAACGAAGGCTCGGGGCTTCGCGGCCTGTCATCGCTTGCCGGAGCCGAGTGCTGCACAATCGTGTCAAATAATGCATGCACAAAGCGGAGAGGCGCGAAATCAACAAGATGTGCGGGGCACATAAGCTATGCTTGGGATCTGCGCTCGTCTCTGTACCAAGGATCACATGCAACTGCGGCAAGACTTGGACAGAGAGGATGGCGGACGGAACGGGTTCCGACTACCGCGCTGGCAAGGTCCCTCCCACGGTCGGCGTCGACTCGTTTGGATCTTGGCGGCCTGGGCGCGCCGAAGAACGAGGTCGCCTTTCCCGCAACTTCCGGCGCTAACTTCTGCGGCTACGGGAGCGGCGCAGAGTTTGCTGGAGGAGAGAAACTCGCTCAGCGGCCGGAAGGCGGTCGTCCTCAAGGAGCAGCTGCTCTTGCCCGGGCTCTGCGTGAGTGGGTACTCGAGGAGGGCCGTGCATGAGTCCGTGAGGAGGAATGCCTCCGCTCCAACGGGTTGGAGCGGAAAGGTATCTGGCCATACCTGAGCTTACCTGTGGTCGCCAAATCTGGTTCGCACAACCTCGACGCATCTCCCCTACCTGGCGCGCCAAAGATGTCGAGGGATATCGGCCTCCACGAGCACCTATGGGGACGGAGCCCCTTGTCGGTTCGGCGGGGGACGGAGGTTGCACAAAGAGCAGATCGAGGCGACACACACACACAACGATTTTACCCAGCTTCGGGCCGCACGGATGCGTAAAACCCTACTGCTGCTTGTCTGGTTGATTCGAGTTCTTGCTCTGGAGCGCAAGAAGCTACAGTAAGTTGGAGCTGGACGTAGACGAGGGTCTACTGGGTGTCCTCCTTTTCCTCCTCCTGGGTTCGATCCCCCCCTACGTGCGCATGGGCCTCCTTTTATATGCTAAGGGGTTTCCCACAGGTAGCGACGCAGGTGAGGGTAAAAATGGCAAGGAACTGTGCGAACAGTGGCCGCACAGTGCTATCGCACCTAACTCTGACAGCGGGGGACAAAGGCATTAAATGCCCGTCTGGATCGCCTGAACAGTGCCGAGGCGGACCGTTAGGGTCGCCTCCGCTTGCCACGGGGGCGACTCTGCCAACGTTGCATGCCACGTGCGCGCCCCAGGTTGTGCGGTGCCCCGCCACGTGCCTCTGGGGAAGCTCCAGAGTGACGCGTGGGCAGGTGAGCTGGAGCGCATGCCTGAGGTGGTGGTTTGCCGCAGCAAGTGGCTTGCCGCGGTGGTTGTCTTGCCTCACCTGAGAGCTTGCCGCTCGTCAGGCCTTGCCGGGGCGCGCGGCGCGCCGTGGCGGGCTTCTCTTGGGGTGCCTTGGTTTGGCCGTCCCGGCGAGCTCCTCCCGCCGGGGCCTTGGTGCTTCAGCTTAGTCGTCCCGGCAAGCTCCTCTTGCCGGGGCCTTGTCGCCTTGGCCCAGCAAGCTCCTCTTGCCGGACCTCGCCTTCTTGGCCCGGCAAGCTCCTCTTGCCGGGGCTTGGTCTTCTTGGCTCGATCACTTGGCCTTCGTCCGGCCCAGAAAGGGCCGTGGAGACTCTTGTCGCTCCCCTGGCAAGCCTTGCCGCGGGACGCTACTACTGCCCGTGCACAAGTTCGGGGTACTAAGGTACCCCTACTTTAGTACACCGACAGGCCTCGATCATAACAACTACGCGGCAGCGGAACAACGTCGTAGCGGAACTCCATAACACAGGGACACCGATGTGGACATGATCTAGACTCGAACAACACTCCTTTCCAACGAGACTTTCCTGAAAGCTGGCATGACACGCCAGGTCAGTACATTGAATGTACTTGCAAGCTCACAACAACCTTCCCTCGTTGGAGGCACTGACCAGAGGCATGACAACGGACCGAATAAAGGCCTTCCCATAAAGGCAAATGTGGTTGCACTGGGAAAACTCGATTCAGTGGCACCCTGACCTGATCAACGATATGTTCAAGTTGAGTTATTATCAGGTTCAACTTAAGGTGAAAGTAGCTGGTGTCATGATATGCCATGAAAATGCATAAGAAACATATGCATCATATATCAACGAAAATAACTGGGTCAACCATATCCACACTAAGCATAGACATCAACAACTCATAACACCTCTCTGGTTATGATTTATCATCACTTTTAAACAGAATCTTTACTTAGCAAATTTATCATTTAACTCATTTAAGAAAATAACTAAAAATAATAATTACTTATATCCATAACCATATTACTTCTTCATAGCAAATATTACTTTAACCAACTAAATTAGCTTCAAACTTCTGTAAACTAAGCATATCAACTCAAACAAGCAACCAACGGAATATAAATATTATTCTAGTGATTTAAATGTATGGATTAAACCATTAGTTCAAGTTGAAAAATCACAAATATTGTAATGGCACCATGAAAATGTTGATGTGACTTGCCTTAGTGTAGATGAGGTTCACAACCCTCCTAGAGATCCTCAAGACAAGCTTCACTTTCTGAAAACAATTATAAACACAAAAAGAAAACATCGAGAACCCTTCTGAAATTCACGAGAAAATCTAGACAACAGAGAAAAATCTCATTTTTGGTGAGCTGCTAAATTTTCGCATAAAGAACACAATGCAAAAAAGAATCAATTCATTTGGACTTATGGTTAAAAGTTTTGGTTATTTGAAGCTCTCTAGATAAAATTGAATTTTGAATTTAAATAAACATAACTGGGGGGGTGATGTCGAAGGCGTAAACCTCGCGGGCGCCACCACTCGTACCGCTTCGGGCGCGTACAGAGTGGCTGACTAGCGGGCCCCGCTAGTCAGGTGAGAGGGAGGGGGATAGGGTAACAGAGGGCGGCGAGGCTCCATCGGAGCACCCACCGGCGAGGAGAGCTCCTTGGCCAGAAATGGAGGGAGGGATCGAAAGAGGAAGAGGCACACCTGCCGTACCCATAGGTTAGCTAGGGGTGGTCGGACGGCGTCGGAAACGGCCTCTCCGGCGGTGATAGAAAGCAGAGGTCGACAGAGTTGGAGATGACGACGACTAGAGGCAGCACCAGGGGCTCCAACCGGGCGGAACGGCACCACCGAGGCACGGCGGAAGCCCTGGAAGGGTGGCCCGAGCCTGAGAGGGGCCGGATATGCGGAGACGACCCCAGGGGATCACCGGCGAGCTCAAGCTCGGGGACGATGGCCCGCGGCCTACCCCGGCCGGGCTACGGCTTTCTACGAGTTTGTGGAGTGTGTGTGAGGAGGGATGATGCTCGAGGGGGCTAGAGACAGCTCTATTTATAGCCGAGCAATGAGAGGGGCTTGGGCTCCACCGGAGGACACCTGGACATGGCACCCGGCGACAAACACCGTCAATGAGCGAGGGGGAAGGCCACACAGCTCACGAAGGCACTGTGGGCGAGCGGAAACGAGCACGGGAGCGAGGGGGTGGCGACGAACACAGTGCGCAGCACACTGTTGGGTTGGCCGGACCGCGCCAGTGCTCATTGCGGCGAGCTCTGGCATCGACAAGTGCCAGGAGAGAGAGTTATGAGGGTCGAGACGATGATTGGGGTGAAGTTTGGCAAGGTTTGGCAGGCGGGGAAGCGATCAGCGA
The DNA here is from genome assembly GCA_032464435.1 of Aegilops umbellulata. Classification (NCBI taxonomy): domain Eukaryota; kingdom Viridiplantae; phylum Streptophyta; class Magnoliopsida; order Poales; family Poaceae; genus Aegilops; species Aegilops umbellulata. The sequence goes on from CP136058.1 coordinate 212,337,660, forward strand.
GCAACAGAGGCGCGGGCGCGATGCAGAGCGCGTCGGCCATATGGCAGCACGCCTGGACGAACATGGTCACCGCGTGAACTCTGACCTCAGGCCGAGCTAAGCCTAAACTTCATGTCTGGCGTGTAGTCCATGGTAGATTGAGAGGTTACCACACTTTGGTTTGAGCTGAAGCGCAGTAACATGGATTTCAACTTCCTGGTAAGTTTCTGGACAGTAACTTTGAGATCTTACTGCGGTCAAAATACTAAGAGTTGGGAGTTGGGCTTTGGAGGTTAGCAATCATCTACTAAGGTGATGATGCACAATAAAATTCAGCCACAATTGAGCAAGTAAAATGGTAGTTGATGTAGAAACTACTATTTCTGTCCAGAACAGAAAAATTTTCTGTAGCAAAAATATTCCAAAAAGTGATGAAATATTTTTGCTCAGGAAGGTGCCCTAGGGTTCAAAGAATATTTGGGAATTTTCTCAGATTTTTGTGGGCAAGAAAAATTGGGTTGCTCTGGAACACAAGGGGCTAGTTAGGGTTTTAGAGAGAAAATGAATATTTTTCATTAGAGAAAAATATTCATAATATTATTTTGAGATGGATCGGAGAAGAAATGATGGCTTAGGGAGAGAAATAAGTCTCTTGGGTGAAAGTCAAGAGTGTACCCAAGTGTTTAAGTCCATCTAAAGTGATTCAAAAATTTCAAATTCAAATCCAAACCAACTGAAAACCAGGCAAAGAGAAGAGGGCAAAAACCAGGCTGTCACAAACCACCCCCACTTAGGATGAATCTCGTCCTCGAGATTCGGTTGCTTGGGAAAACCATTTTGGATAATGTGTCTTTAGAAATTCTTCTCGTTCCCAAGTCAATTCTGCCTCTGTGTGATGCTCCCACTGAACTTTGTAGAACTTCCTTGCTTTACTACGAGTGACCCTTTCCATCTGATCAAAAATTTTGACCGGTCTCTCTTCATATGTTAAATCATTTGCCAACTCTATTTCTGTCATAGTAGTCTTTTTCTCAGGCGGCGATATGCATTGCCTCAACTGTGAAACATGAAACACATTGTGCACTTCCAACAATTCTGGGGGTAGTTCCAACTGATATGCAACAGTACCCACTCTAGACATAACTGGGAATGGACCAATAAATCTGGGTGCCAACTTTCCACGAGTCTGGAATCTCTTGACTCCTTTCATAGGAGTGATTCGGAGGTATACGTGTTCTCCGGGTTCAAAACTGATCTGTTGGTGCTTTGCATCATAATAACTCTTCTGTCGAGATTTGGCCAATTGCAATCTGTCTCGGATTTCCTTGACTTGCTTCTCAGCTTCCATCATGAGATCTGTTCTAAGAATACGGCTATCTCCAGTATGAGACCAATTTAAAGGAGTGCGGCACTTACGGTCATACAAAGCTTCATACAGTGACATCTTTAGACTGGTCTGGAAGCTGTTGTTGTATGAGAACTCAGCATACGGTAGGCAGTCTTCCCATTTAGGCCCTTGGGCCAAAGCGCATGCTCGTAGCATATCTTCGAGTATTTGGTTTACCCGCTCAGTCTGTCGATTAGTCTGAGGTTGATACGTGGTACTATATTTTAGCACCGTCCCCAAAGCTTGGTGGAGACGTGACCAGAAAGCGGAGGTAAAAAGTGACCCCCGGTCAGAAGTGATGGTTCGAGGCACTCCATGCAGACTGATTATTCTGGATACATACAGTTGTTCGAGTTGATCGGCTCGATATGTGGTTCTGATACAGATAAAGTGAGCAACCTTGGTTAAGGTGTCCACTATGACCCAAACTGCATCGTTGCCTCACTGAGTTTTAGGTAGCCCTATAACAAAATCCATGCAGACATCATCCCATTTCCATTGTGAAACTGGCAATGGTTGGAGAAGTCCGGCTGGCTTCTGATGTTCTTCCTTCACCTTGTTGCATATGTCGCAACAGGCCACAAAATAGGCAATGTCTTTCTTCATCCCATCCCACCAGAATATTTGCCGAAGGTCTTCATACATTTTAGTACCTCTAGGGTGAATATAATACGAAGATTCGTGTGCTTCCGACAGGATTTTCTTCCTTAAATTCGCTTGAATGGATACACAAATCCTTCAACGGAATCGGTGGGTACCATGTTGATCCTTAGAAAAGTCTGAAGTTTGTCCTGCTAACATACTCATGGCACGTTTCTGCAGGCCGGTGTCACCTGGCTGGGCCTTGCGGATCTCTTCCTCGATTGTAGGTACACCTTCCATAATATTAGCAAGAACAGCATCAACTATGACCAGGTTGAGCTGAGCAATCTCCTCTTGAAGTTTAGGAGGCAAGGATTCCATTATGGTATTCAGGCTGACAGGTTTTCGGCTGAGTGCATCGGCAACCATGTTGGCCTTACCCGGGTGGTAATTTATTCCAAGATCATAGTCCTTGATTAACTCAAGCCATCTTCGTTGACGGAGATTTAAATCTGGCTGAGTAAATATATACTTGAGACTTTTGTGGTCGGTAAAAATTTGGCACCTCTTCCCAATGAGGTAGTGTCTCCAAATTTTTAGAGCATGAACCACCGCGGCCAATTCCAGATCATGAGTAGGATAATTTCCCTCGTGGGGTCGTAGCTGTCATGATGCATATGCTACCACCTTGCCATCTTGCACAAGTACGCATCCAAGACCCTGTCTAGAGGCGTCGCAGTACACATCAAAGTTGCGGTAGATGTCTGGAAGAGTCAACACAGTTGCTGTCATCAGCCGGGTTTTAGCTCATTGAAAATTTCTCACAGTCCTCAGTCCATTCAAACTTCTTATCTTTCTTGAGCATCTCTGTCATGGGTTTAGCAATCTTGGAAAATCCTTCAATGAAACGATAGTAGTAGCCGGCTAATCTAAGAAAACTCCGGATTTGTGATACGGTTGTGGGTGCCAACCAATCGAGCACATCCTTTACTTTGCTCGGGTCCACGGCTATACCTTCTGCGGATAACACATGTCCAAGAAATCCAACTCGCTTGAGCCAAAACTCGCATTTACTAAATTTGGAGTATAGCTAATGGTCACGGGGTCATTGTAACACAGCTCTGAGGTGTTCTTTGTGCCCTTCTTCACTTTTTGAGTATTTAAGTATGTCATCGATGAAGACCACCACGAATTTATCGAGGAAGTCCATGAATACTTGATTCATCATATGCATGAAGAAGGCAGGGGCATTGGTGAGACCAAAGGACATAACTGTATATTCATAAAGACCGTACCGAGTAGTGAATGCAGTCTTAGGAATATCTTCCTTTTTAATCTTGAGTTGATAATATCCTGTCCTTACATCAATTTTGGAGAATACCTTGGCCCAACTGAGCTGATCAAACAAGTCATCAATCCTTGGCAGTGGATATTTATTTTTGATGGTGACATCATTCAGCTGATGGTAATCCACACACATGAGGAGGCTGCCATCCTTCTTATCCACGAAGATAGTAGGTGATCCCCATGGTGAAGAGCTGGGACGGATATATCCATTCTAGAGCATTTCATCAACCTGTTTCTTTAGCTCCACTAATTCTGATGAAGACATCCGGTTATACTTCTTGTATAACGGTGTGGTTCCGGGCACAAGATCTATTGCAAACTCAAGCTCTCGATCAGGCGGCATGCCTGGCAGTTCTTCTGTAAATACATTAGGAAATTCACGGACCACAGGAATTAATTCCAACTCACCAGCCATAGCGGTGAAGACCATTTCTTTCTTGGGTATGCTCCTGCGAGCATAGAATTTGGTAGTCTGCCTCTCTTAACTGGTCAAAGTGACTTCTCGGGTCGCGCAATTTATGCATACTTGATATTGGGTCAACTAATTCATTCCCAAAATAATGTCCAGCTTTACAGACTCAACGATTATCAAGGAAGTTTGGAAACGGGCTCCGTTGATATTGATTTCCAGATTACGGCAGACCAGATTGCTCTTGATCAAATATCCCGAGGACTGTACCAGCATATTCTTGCCCAAAAGCGAACAAGGAAATTTGTTTTGGGCAACAAAACTCCGCGGAATAAAAGAGTGGGAAGCCCCAGAGTCAAATAAAATTACGGCAAGTATGTTATTAACAGAAAACATACCAATGACAACTTCGGGGTTCTCTTGGGCATCATCTACGGAGAGATGATGAACGTGCCCAGTGATGTTTTCCAGGGTAGGGTATGGCTCCATAAAGTTGACTTGTGGCCTGAACATAGAATTTGCCTTGCCGTTCGTGGGACACTGTCTGGCATAATGTCCGGTTTGCCCACAACTGAAGCAAGAATTGTTGCGCTGGCACTCTTCTTGCACTGGGTTGGTCACGACATTCTTGAGTTGTGTGGTGGTTTTGTTAACATTCTGCTGCAAATTGGGCTTGTACTCCACCTGAGTATGCTGCCAAGTACGAGCGTTTTGCACTGGCTGCACTTCCTTCCTTGGCTTGAACTTGCGCTTGTGATCGTTATTAGCAGGCCTATTGTCCGATACGAGCTTGTGCTCCCTTTCAGCAATGAAATCCTTGTTTACCAGAGTTTGGAAATCTGGGAAATCAAACATACTAAGGGTACATCGGAGTTGCGGGTTTAATCCCCCAAGAAACCCGTCAATCTTTCTTTCTTCGGTGGCCACGTCATAAAGCGAGTAACGGGCCAAATGATTGAACTTTTGCAAATAATCACCCACAGACTGACTTCCTTGGAGGAGCGCGAGAAATTCACGCTGCTTAACCTTCATAATTACAGTAGGAATATGATATTTGCGGAACTGATCCTTGAATTTTGCCCAGGTGATTTCTTCATCGGCGGGCCAGATGGCTTTTGCATTTTCCCACCATATGGCGACAGCGCCTTCAAGATAATGAGTTGCAAACGGAAGTTTATCACCTTCTTCAGTACGAGCAATCTCAAGCTTCCTCTCAATGGTTCGCAACCAATCGTCTGCATCCAAGGGATCAATAACCTGACTGAAACTGGGAGGCTTGGTTCTCTGAAAATCTAACAGCTTGGAGTGATGACCGTTCTGATTTCCATTCTATGCAACCACAACTTACACACTCCTTAATATTTCAATCAGATCATTATTCCTCCTTTCCTCAAACATACGCAGAATTTGCTCGGTGGAGGGCGGATTTGGCAGTGGAGGCGGTGGTGGAACGTACAGCTCGGGGGAGTTTCCTGCCTATCGTGCGGAACGACGAACAGGAGCATCCTCATGACCGTCGCTACTGCTGCCTCCCTGCGTCATCCTATTATGGATTTTTTCCAAGACAACGCAAATGAGATGAGAAACATCCAAAATAAATTGGGGAAAAGCCAGCAACAAAGCCCGAGAGAAAGCGAAATAACAAATAAAGTACGACGAATAAAATAGAGTTCCAACATAATTATACATACACTCATACAGGAAAGATAAACAACATGCCAAGTTCAACTACTCTCATACATGAAACGGAGCATCATGACTTGTACGACTACATCCGTACATCATCCTGACGAATACGGATACTCAAACGCTCTACTGCTCTGCTGGTGCTGAGGGGTCCTCTCCTGAAGCGGACTCGGATCCTGAACTGACGACGTTAACTGAAACCTCCGGGTTAAAGGTAACACGACGACGCTGCCTCGAGGGCTCTCCCTCCAGGGTAGGTGCAGGGTGAAGCATCGGGGCTACGGGAGTAGTGAGAAGTGAAACCCACTCAGCAGGAGCACTGAGAGGATTCACGGTCGAGGTGCCCGAGCTACTCGGAGGAGTAACCGTTGAAATAGGTGAACTAGAACTGGATGGAATATAAGGGGTAAATCCCGTAGAGGATGGAGTAGTGAAAGATCTAGTAGTGGCTAAAGCAGTACAAGCATGAGTCAGCTCTCGAGCCAGCTCATGGATCATAAGGTAGCTAGCCGTGATATGACAAGAAAGGTGGCTAGCAACACTATCAGACTCCAGATCAATGATAGGAAAACGGACACGACCATTGTCGTGCAGAGAGGGATAGTAGTGGAAACCTGGGTGGTTCTGCATCTGGACCTCATTATAAGGAAGCTCGACAAGGACCTCGAATGCAGCAAACTGGACGGCCTGGGAAGCGTTAGAAGCAAAACCGCTCTGAGAGGTACGAGTGTAAGTGCTGGAATCGGAACTGGTGCGCAGAGTAACAAGTGCGTGATACTCATACACTGAGTCTGCTAGACGCTCCCGGTACACACGATAGACTAGTTTGTCACCGAGGGGGTACAACTGACGCCACATGTTATGAAGGAGATGCGGCGACGTGTACGGCATCAGCTACAACTGGGATGGATACGGCACCGGAGCCATCTACACTCACAATCATTAGTAGGTTAGCATAAAAATAAAACGAGTGCATACAATGCAACAACCAGCTACAAATGCTACCGACATCAACTTAAACTCGTAACTAACGTCCAGTTAACACGTCGTAGTCTAGCATGGCCTATAGTCAGCGCGGCTCTGATACCAAGCGTTGTTGCACCCCGGCTCAGAGCAACCAGTTTACCATGCATTGCCAGCCCAGAGACCATGTCTTCTAGCAACACACAACATGTTGTTATAGAAAACAACCACTTTATTGATGCTAGCGGATCATAGTTCATATTACAATAGGTGGCGAGGCCAAGAGGCACACACGGTGCGACTGAACAATATGTACATTATTTAGTGAACATAAAGGGGCCTCGATCATAACAACTACGCGGCAGTGGAACGACGTCGTAGCGGAACTCCATAACATAGGGACACCGATGTGGGCACGATCTAGACTCGGACACACTCCTTTCCAACAAGACTTTCCTGAAAGCTGGCATGACATGCCAGGTCAGTACATTGAATGTACTTGCAAGCTCACAACAAACATAAACATAATGACAAGCAATATCATGATATTTAACCAATTGCTTTACTAATGCAACATCATAGCATACATGTAGTGATCATGATCTTGTGATATAAGTCCCTCGGACTTGCTTACCAAACGGTGATCATGCTCGGATCACAAATGGACCAACCTCGTGGTCTTTGATCGGGTTACCTCATAACCAAACGGTGATCTTACCAAGATCACAAACGGACCAACAACTTGATCTCCATCAACATAATGTTTTCCCAAACATCATCTTCTCAACGGTGCAAATTTCGTATCTTAGTGTGCAAAATTAATTAAACGTTGACCCATGGTGTGACCTACTTTCGAGCATGTCCGTAACCGTGGACTCAGCTATCGATAGATTTAATACACACTGCAGAGGTAGCGCACTGTATGCACACCATGGAACCCATTGTAACATCCCAAATTTTCAATTTGGAATGTTATACATAGGTCATCCATGCATATCATATTTTATTGCATTTTCGCTCTGCAATCCTTGAAATCCAAAGCAACTCAAGGACCCTCGGAGAGAGTTGGGGATTTCCCGGTTTTCATATTTGATTTTTATCAAATAATGAAATGAGGATTTGGATTTTAATTATTTTTCTCTCCGAAAAATATTTCGTATTAAAATATAAGAGAGGAGATAATATGACTTCTCCAAAATAATTGAAATATTGGAGGAAAAATATTAAAATCATTTGTTTGATTTTATTTGGATTTTATTTGCATTAGAAAAATTGCACGTTTTCAAAATTGCATTTTAGGGCCAAGAAAATGTTCATCTTGTCCTAAATATTTTATTTAGATGGTGAAAATTTCTTTTGGCATTTTTTAGATTTTTATTTTATTTTCTAGGATTTTATTTCTGTCGGCGAAATTGTTTTAAAAAAAAGGCTCCCGCGCCCGACTGGGCCGAAACCCAGCCAGGCCGCCGGCCCAGCCGCCGCTGCCACCGCCTTCCGACGCGCGCACGCGCCGCCGCCGCCGCCGACTCGGACCGGAGTCCGAGCCGGACTCCGCCTCCGCCGCGCCTTGCCCCCTCCCCCAAGTCGCCGCCCCCCTCTTTATAAGCCGCCACCCCGCCGCCCCAAACCACCACCACCACCGCAGCCACCGCCGCCCCGAGCTGTAGCCGCCGCCGCCGCTTGCCGCCGCCGAGCCCCGCCCGCGAGCCGCCGCCCTGCCGCCCAACCCCCGCCTCGCCGGAGCCCCTCGCCAGAGGTACCGCGCCGGATCCGAGCCGCCGGTTTTTTTTAAAAACCGATCGTTTTTTTAGAAACCTTAGATTCATTTTTTTCGGTTCGCCGGTTTTCCCGGTTCTTCTATTTAGCGGACGTCCGTAAGTACGTTCATTTTAACGAATGGTTTTCGCCCGTTAGTTACAGCTAACGAACGCTCGTTCGTTAGTCTGTTCATCAGTTTTCTTTTATCGGATTTATCTGCGATTATTTTCGATCGCGATTTCTGATCTGATCTTAGTTTCTGTTTATCTTTTCGCTCTTTAGTCGGAATCCGGCGGTTCAAGCGCCTAGATCTTCGTCTCGAGACCCTCTTTCTGTTTAATCAACTTGAACAAGATTTTGGTACTGTAAAATTTGACATTAGTTCAGATTAGTAAACGGATCTTGTTTCTTTCGCCGTTTGAGTTTCGTTGCTGCATACCGGAGTTCTTAAGTTGAACTTTCTGGTCAACCTTTTTATTTGAGTTTTTCTTGTGCATCTTTGCTTGGTGCTTATGTATGTTATTGTTTGTTTGCGATAGAATTCCCGAAGTGCGAAGCATGTTACTACGAGTCTCTAGGATTCGCGGATCGTCAGCAAGGCAAGTAACACATTGATCATACTCTTTTCATACCCAGTTTTTATGTATTAGTTCAATCCTCAAACATTGCTTGATTAGGATGTCATTAACATGTGGGTTGGGAAGTAGTTGATGAGGTAGAACCTATTGCCCTGTTACTATCAAACCCTTGGGAGTTACTTCCACGCTTGCTTATATTACTATGCTATGCTATGCTCGTAGACGTGATTTGGGTTTGAGTGAAATCCATGACAGATGTGAGATTGTTAATTAATGGTTCAACTTAAGGTGGTAACTTAAATTAACATCTGGGTGGATTGAGGCACCCGGGGAACCCAGTGTTGTCTATTTTTTTTGGAAATCCCAGGGTACCCGTGTGATCTTCCTATGGACCGCCACCCAGGCTCAAAGGGAACTGAGATGATTCATGCTAGAAATTTCCATGTGCAGCCACAAGCTATTATGGGCTCTAGCATAGTTGAGTAAGTTATGTGAAGCTCTTGAAGAGGTAGATCGGCAGGTAGTGGGTTTTGTAGGTTTGGTATGGTCTACCCGGAGTAGAGAGTTAATGTTTCTGAAAGACTGTGTCTCGTTCATCCGTTTCTCAAACACCATGCAGTGCGAGAAATCCAACGGAGGCGATCGAGTCTTGTGGGGAAAAGTGCGCAAACCTCTGCAGAGTGTACAATCTAATCATGGTCAGCCATGTCCCCGGTTATGGACAATCTTGAGTATCTAGTACTTGGGTTATCACACGTATCTCATCACTTTTAATTCATATTATTGGGTTGTTAATTACTTTAATTTGAGATTGAGTTGGGGGTACCTTCTCAATGTTGTTCAACCACCATGATAGTTAAATTAAAATATATTCCTTTGTTGTAGGAAAAAATTGGCTTTTTGCAAAAACTATAACCATAGAGCTTTCCACCAGCCATATATGCATGTAGTGATAGCATTATTCTGTTTATGCTCTACTGTGTTATATTGCCAGCATATTCCATGTGCTGACCCGTTTTCAGGCTGCAACGTATTATGTTGCAGACTTTTCAGACGAGGAGTAAGGTTCGTTAGGTCGTTGCCGTGCAGCTCAGCTATGTCGTTGGAGTTGAAGGACTCACTTTATCTTCCAAGCCTTCCGATGTTATCGTATTAGATGGCCTTAAGCCATATTATTGTAATAAGTTCTGTCTTGAGACATTCGATGTAATAAGTGTGTGATTGCTACTCCGTTATAAATCCTTCGAGTACTGTGTGTGTCAGCATTACCGATCCAGGGATGACACTGAAGCACAGAGACTTGACCATCTGAGGTCGGGTCGCTACACCCATGGCCTCGCACTCCCATTCGGGTGGACCAATAGCGTTCCGACAAAACCCCTCCATTGCCATGACACTCTCCCGGCCAGTCCGACTCACTCCCCACTGGGCTAGTCCTGGGTGGCCCCCAGTCCACCAAAGGCACCAACGGCCACCATCGTGGCAAAACATAAACGGTCCCAAACGGGGACAAGGTACCATAACAACAATGGGCACACAAGGTTATGTCTGCTTACCAGGCCAGGGTACCGCACGCCCATAACCTTCCCTCGGTGGAGGCACCGACCAGAGGCATGACAGCAGATCCAATAAAGGCCTTCCCATAAAGGCAAATGTGGTTGCACTGGGAAAACTCGATTCAGTGGCACCATGACCCGATCAACGATATGTTCAAGTTGAGTTATTATCAGGTTCAACTTAAGATGAAAGTAACCAGTGTCATGATATGCCATGAAAATGCATCACAAACATATGCATCATATATCAACGGAAATAACTGGGTCAACCATATCCACACTAAGCATAGACATCAACAGCTCATAACACCTCTTTGGTTGTGATTTATCATCACTTTTAAACAGAATCTTTACCTAGCAAATTTATCATTTATCTCATTTCAGAAAATAACTAAAAATAATAATTACTTATATCCATAACCATATTACTTCTTCATAACAAATATTACTTCTAGTTACTTAACCAACTAAATTAGCTTCAAACTTCTGTAAAATAGCATATCAACTCAAACAAGCAACCAACAGAATATAAATATTATTCTAGTGATTTAAATGCATGGATTAAACATTAATTCAAGTTGAAAAATCACAAATATTGTAATGGCACCATAAAAATGTTGCTGTGGCTTGCCTTAGTGCAGATGAGGTTCACAACCCTCCTGGTGATCCTCAAGACAAGCTTCACTTTATGAAACAATTATAAACACAAAAAGAAAACATCAAGAACCATTCTGAAATTCACCAAAAAATCTAGATAGCAGAGAAAAATCTCATTTTTGGTGAGCTGCTAGATTTCTGCATAAAGAACACAATGCAAAAAGAATCAATTCATTTGGACTTATGGTTACAAAGTTTTGGTTGTTTGAAGCTCTCTGGATAAAATTGAATTTTGAATTTAAATAAACAGAACTGGGTGGGTGACGTCGAAGGCGTAAACCTCGTGGGCGCCACCACTCGTACCGCTTCGGGCGCGTACAGAGTGGCTGACTAGCAGGCCCCGCTAGTCAGGGAAGAGGGAAAGAGAGGGCGGCGAGGCTCCGCCGGAGCACCCGCCGGCGAGGAGAGCTCCTTGGCCAGAACTGGAGGGAGGGATCGAAAGAGGAGATGGAGGCGCACCTGCCCTTATCCGTAGGTTAGCTAGGGGTGGTCGGACAGCGTCAGAAACAACCTCTCCAGCGGTGACAGAAAGCAGAGGTCGCCGGAGTTGGAGACTACGGCGACTAGAGGCAGCACCAAGGGCTCCAACCGGGCGGAACGGCACCACCGAGGCACGGCGGAGGCCTTGGAAGGGTGGCCCGAGCCTAGGAGGGGATGGATCTGTGGAGACGACCCGAGGGGATCGCTGGCGAGCTCGATATCGGGGACGGCACCCCGCGGCCTGCCCGACCGGGCTACGGCTTTCTATGAGTTTGTGGAGTGTGTGTGAGGAGGGATGATGCTCGAGGGGGCTAGGGAGAGCTCTATTTATAGCCGAGCGATGAGAGGGGCTCGGGCTCCGCCGGAGGACACCTGGACACGGCGCCCGACGACGAACGACGTCAGTTAGTGAGGGGGAAGGCGACGCAGCACACGCGGGCACTGTGGGTGAGCGGAGACGAGCACGAGAGCGAGGGGGTGGCGGCGAACACAGTGTGCAGCGCACTATTGGGTTGGCCGGACCGCGCCCGTGCTCGCTACGGCGAGCTCCAGTGTCGGCGAGCGACAGGAGAGAGTTATGAGGGTCGGGACGACGATCGGGGTGAAGTTTGGCAAGGTTTGGCAGGCGGGGAAGCGATCACGTGAGCAACAGAGGCGCGGGCGCGACGCAGAGCCCGTCGGCCGTATGTCAGCACGCCTGGACGAATGCGGTCACCACGTGCACTCTGACCTTAGGCCGAGCTAAGCCTAAACTTCATGTCCGGCGTGTAGTCCGTGGTAGATTGAGAGGTTACCACACTTTGGTTTGAGCTCAGGCGTAGTAACATGGATTTCAACTTCCTGGTAAGTTTCTTGACAGTAACTTTGAGAGCTTACTGCGGTCAAAATACTGAGAGTTGGGAGCTGGGCCTTGGAGGTTAGCAATCATCTACTAAGGTGATGATGCACAAGAAAATTCAGCCACAATTGAGCAAGTAAAATGGTAGTTGATGTAGAAACTACCATTTCTGTCCAGAACAAAAAATATTTTCTTTAGCAAAAATATTCCAAAAAGTGATGAAATATTTTTGCTCAAGAAGGTGCCCTAGGGTTCAAAGAATATTTGGGAATTTTCTCAGATTATTGTGGGCAAGAAAAATCGGGTTGCTTTGGAACACAAGGGGCTAGTTAGGGTTTTAGAGAGAAAATGAATATTTTTCATTAGAGAAAAATATTCATAATATTATTTTGAGATGGATCAGAGAAGGAATGATGGCTTGGGGAGAGAAATAAGTCTCTTGGGTGAAAGTCAAGGGGGTACCCAAGTGTTTAAGTCCATCTAAAGTGATTCAAAAATTTCAAATTTAAATCCAAACCAACTGAAAATCAGGCAAAGAGAAGAGGGCAAAAACCAGGCTGTCACACTCCTCTTGCTATTGCCTTCCGCATCTTTAGAGCTCCAGTGCCCCAAACCATCTCTCCACAAGCACTTCTCCCTAGCCACCCCCTAAATTCGGTTATGGCCGAATCTGGTGCCAAGGGAAAGTGGGAGGCCTCGACCGTCACTAACGACGACATTGAGGACCTAAAGCGCGCCGGCAACCTGCCGGCCGATGTTGCTCACCGGGCCTCGGAAGAGGGCCTGGTTATCCCAACACCGCGGCCAGGCGAGAGGGTGGTGTTCGACCCCCACTTCATCCGGTGATGGGCTTCCCGCTCCACCCCTTCGTCACGGGGCTGATGTGTCCATGATCTGGCCCCGAACTCCTTCCGTCATATCTCGTCCTTCATTGTCATCTACGAGGGCTTCTTGCGGGTCCATGCGCACTTCGGTTTGTGGCTAAAGGTCTCGAATGTCATGCTGAAGATAGTCGACGGCCAACAGGCAGACTGCAACGGGGCGATGATCAGTTAACTTGCCTGGGTCGAGTGGCCGGAGGGCACATTCATAGAGACTGTCAAAGTCTGGCAGAAGGGGTGTTCCTACATCACAGAGCCACGGGGTGCGGCCTGGACGGCGGCTTCCGAATTCAGATCTGGACCCTCGGTGGGGCTAACCTCGTGGACCGAGAAGGACCTTGACTGGGGGTCCACTACGGAGATGGAGTCGCTGTAGAAGCGCATCTCAAACATGATAAAGGTGGGCACCAAGCTGACCAATGAGGTTCAGGTGATGCCCTGCTGCCGCCTCCTCCCCTGCCTACAAAGGGCCACCCCAATACGGTCTTACAAACTCAAGGATCCGTCCACCGTCCAATAACTCTATGGCACCACCCACGAAAAGTTGTGGAAGGTGTTGTTTAAGCCTTAGAAGGCATGGCCGGCCAAGAAGGAGTACATTGATATGTCTCCAATGCATCCATAATTTTTTATTGTTCCATGCTATTATATTATCTGTTTTGGATGTTTTATGCATTAAGATGCTATTATATTATTTTTGGGACTAACCTATTAACCTACAGCCCAGTGCCAGTTCCTGTTTTTTCCCTGTTTTTTAGTTTCACGGAAAAGGAATACCAAACGGAATAAAACTTTTGCAATGATTTTTCTTGGACCATAAGACATCTAGAGGAATTGGAGTGCAATTCAGGGAAGCCACGAGGCGGCCACAAGGACGAAGGGCGCGCCCAGGGGGTAGGGCGCCCCCACCCTTGTGGACCCCTCGTGCACTTCCTGACGTAATTCTTTCTCCTATATATACTCTTATATCTCCAAACCAACTAAGGCATCCAGAAAACACTTTTCCACCGGCGCAACCTTCTACGCCCGTGAGATCCCATCTAGGGGCCTTTTTGGGCACCCTGCCGGAGGGGGATTCTATCACGGAGGGCTTCTACATCAACCCTATTGCCCTTCTGATGAAGAGTGAGTAGTTTACCACAGACCTATGGGTCCATAGCTAGTAGCTAGATGGCTTATTCTCTCTCTTTCATTCTCAATACCATGTTCTCCTCGATGTTCTTGGAGATCTATTTGATGTAATACTTTTTGCGGTGTGTTTGCCGAGATCCGATGAATTATGGATTTATGATCAGTTTATCTATGAATATTATTTGAATCGATTTGATATCTTTGTAATTCTCTTCGAACTATCTCTTTGGTTTGGCCAACTAGATTTGTTTTTCTTGCAATGGTAAAAGTGCTTAGCTTTGGGTTCAATCTTGCAATGTCCTTTCCAAGTGACAATAGGAGCAGCAAGGCATGTATTGTATTGTTGCCATCGAGGATAAAAAGATGGGGTTTTCGTCATATTGTTTGACTTAATTCCTCTACATCATGTCATGTTGCTTAATACGTCATTTTCTTTATGAACTTAATACTCTAGATGCATGCTGGATAGCGGTCGATGTGCGGAGTAATAGTAGTAGAGGCAGAATCATTTTGGTCTACTTGACACGGACGTGATGCCTATATTCATGATCATTGCCTTAGATATCTTCATTGAAGGAAATATGCCCTAGAGGCAATAATAAAGTTGTTATTTATATTTCCTTATATCATGATCAATGTTTATTATTCATGCTAGAATTGTATTAACCGGAACTTAGTACTTGTGTGAATACATAGACAAACATAGTGTCGCTAGTATGCCTCTACTTGACTAGCTCGTTAATCAAAGATGGTTAAGTTTCCTAGCCTTAGACATCAGTTGTCATTTGATATACGGGACCACATCATTAGAGAATGATGTGATTAACTTGACACATCCATTAGCTTAGCATGATGATTGTTTAGTTTATTGTTATTGCTTTCTTCATAACTTATACATGTTCCTATGACTATGAGATTATGCAACTCCTGAATACCGGAGGAATACTTAGTGTGCTATCGAACATCACAACGTAACTGGGTGATTATAAAGATGCTCTACAGGAGTCTCCAATGATGTTTGTTGAGTTGGCATAGATCGAGATTATGATTTGTCACTCCGATTGTCAGAGAGGTATCTCTGGGCCCTCTCGGTAATGCACATCACTATAAGACTTGCAAGCAATATGACTAATGAGTTAGTTACGAGATGCTGCATTACGGAACGAGTAAAGAGACTTGCCGGTAATGAGATTGAACTAGGTATTGAGATACCGATGATCGAATCTCGGGCAAGTAACATACCGATGACAAAGAGAACAACGTATGTTGTTATGCGGTTTGACCGATAAAGATCTTCGTAGAATACGTAGGAACCAATATGAGCATCCAGGTTCTGCTATTGGTTATTGACCAGAAATGAGTCTCGGTCATGTCTACATAGTTCTCGAACCCGTAGGGTCCGCACTCTTAACGTTCAATGACGATCGATATTGTGAGTTTACGTGTTTTGATGTACCTAAGGTTGTTCGGAGTCCCGGATGTGATCACGGACATGACGAGGAGTCTCGAAATGGTCGAGACATAAAGATTGATATATTGGACCATGTTATTCGGACACCAGAAGTGTTCCGGGTGGTTTTGGGCAAAACCGGAGTGCTGGAGGGGTTACCGGAACCCCCCGGGGGAATTATTGGGCCACCATGGGCCTTAGTGGAGAGAGAGGAGGGCATCCAGGGCTGTCCATGCCCCCCTGGAGTCCGAATAGGGCAAGGGAAGGGGGGGGGCGCCCCCCTTTCCTTCTCCCTCTCTCCCTGTCCTTCCTTCCCCCTCTCTTCCCTTGTTGGAAACCTACTAGGAATAGGATTCCTAGTAGGAATCCTACTTGGGGCGCGCCCCATGAGGGTCGGCCGGCCTCCCCCTTGCTCCTTTATATACGGGGGCAAGGGGGCACCCTAGAACACACAAGTTGACAGTTGTCTTAGCCGTGTGCGGTGCACCCCTCCACAGAATTTCACCTCGGCTATATCATTGTAGTGCTTAGGCGAAGCCCTGCGTCGGTAACTTCATCATCACCGTCATCACGCCATCATGCTGACGAAACTCTCCCTCGGCCTCAGCTGGATCAAGAGTACAAGGGACGTCACCGAGCTGAACGTGTGCAGATCGCGGAGGTGCCGTGCGTTCGGTACTTGGATCGGTTGGATCGCGAAGACGTTCGACTACATCAACTGCGTTACTAAACGCTTCCGCTTTTGGTCTATGAGGGTACGTGGACACACTCTCCCTGCTCGTTGCTATACATCACCTAGATGGATCTTGCGTGTGCGTAGGTAAATTTTTTGAAATTACTGCGTTCCCCAACAGTGGCATCCGAGCCAGGTCTATGCATAGATGTTATATGCACGAGTAGAACACAAAGTGTTGTGGGCGATAATAGTCATACTTTGATTCGGCGGTATTGCTGGATGAAGTGGCTCAGACTGACAGGTGGCTAGTGGGTGTCTGTTTATCCAACTTTAGTTGAATCGAGTGTGACTACGCCCGGTCCTTGTTGAAGGTTAAAACAGCAAACTTGACGAAAAATCGTTGTGGTTTTGATGTGCAGGTAAGAACGGTTCTTGCTAAGCCCGTAGCAGCCACGTAAAATTTGCAACAACAAAGTAGAGGACGTCTAACTTGTTTTTGCAGGGCATGTTGTGATGTGATATGGTCAAGACGTGATTATATAAATTGTTGTATGAGATGATCATGTTTTGTAACACAGTTATCGGCAACTAGCAGGAGCCATATGGTTGTCGCTTTATTGTATGAAATACAATCGCCATGTAATTGCTTTACTTTATCACTAAGTGGTAGCAATAGTCGTAGAGGCAATATTTGGCGAGACGACAACGATGCTTCGATGGAGATCAAGGTGTCAAGCCGGTGACGATGGTGATCATGACGGTGCTTTGGAGATGGATATCAAAGGCACAAGATGATGCTGGCCATCTCATATCACTTATATTGATTGCATGTGATGCTTATCCTTTATGCATCTTATTTTGCTTAGTACGACGGTAGCATTATAAGATGATCACTCACTAAATTTCAAGGTATAAGTGTTCTCCCTGAGTATGCACCATTGCTACAGTTCGTCGTGCCGAGACACCACGTGATGATCGGGTGTGATAATCTCTATGTTCACATACAACGGGTGCAAGCCAGTTTTGCACATGTAGAATACTCGGGTTAAACTTGACGAGCCTAGCATATGCAGATATGGCCTCGGAACACTGAGACCGAAAGGTCGAGCGTGAATCATATAGTAGATATGATCAACATAGTGATGTTCACCATTGAAAACTACTCCATCTCACATGATGATCGTACTTTAGTTGATATGGATCACGTGATCACTTAGATGATTAGAGGGATGTCTATCTAAGTGGGAGTACTTAAGTAATATGATTAATTGAACTTTAATTTATCATGAACTTAGTCCTGATAGTATTTGCATAACTATGTTGTAGATCAATAGCTCGCGATGTAGATCCCCGTTTATTTTTGATATCTTCCTAGAGAAAAACTATGTTGAAAGATGATAGTAGCAATGATGCGTACTAGGTCCGTGATCTGAGGATTATCCTCATTGCTACACAGAAGAATTATGTCCTTGATGAACTGCTAGGTGACGGACCTATTGCAGGAGCAGATGCAGACGTTATGAACATTGGGCAAGCTCGGTATGATAACTACTTGATAGTTTAGTGCGCCATGCTTCAAGGCTTAGAACCGGGACTTCAAAAATGTTTTGAACGCCATGGAGCATATAAGATGTTCGAAGAGCTGAAATTGGTATTTCATACTCATGCCTGAGTCGAGAGGTATGAGACCTCTCACAAGTACTTTGCCTACAAGATGGAGGATAATAGCTCAACTAGTGAGCATGTGCTCAGATTGTCTGAGTACTACAATCGCTTGAATCAAGAGGGATTTAATCTTCCAGATAAAATAGTAATTGACAGAGTTCTCTAGTCACTATCACCAAGTTACTGGAACTACGTGATGAACAATAATATGCAAGGGATGACGAAAATGATTCCCGAGCTCTTCGTGATGCTGAAATCAACGAAGGTAGAAAATCAAGAAAAGCATCAAATGTTTATGGTTGACAAGACCACTAGTTTCAAGTAAATGGCAAGGGAAAGAAAGGGAACTTCAAGAAGAATGGCAAGCAAGTTGCCACTCCCGTGAAGAAGCCCAAAGCTAGAACCAAGCCTGAAACTGAGTGCTTCTACTGCGAAGCAAATGGTATCAGGAAACAGAACTTGATAGAGGCGAAGGTGTCCCAATGTTTTGATGAGATAGCAATCATTTTCTGTGGGAGTCAACTTTGACGATCCGACTACGAACGTGCGAAGACGTCGCGCCTTAGCAATCGCTAAACCAACTTCTGAGGGGTTATTGACCATGCCGGAGCACGATCAACCTGACCACGAGGATCTATTTCCTGCGAGCAAACGAAGAACAAGCAAGAAACTGAGATTGCAATCTGGATATTGCGAATAAAAGAGGAAAGCTTTATTAATGAAGGTGGGGTTCTATGATGCCTTTGTCTGGTCGTTGAACACAAACGAAGTACGCGAAGTTGCAGCTATGGCGAACTTTTAATCTAAACAAAACCCAAGTCTAAACGATGCCTTAAGGGCTATATTTATAGGGAAAAGAGAGGCGATTTTCTCCACCCTTGGCAAGGTGGGACTAAAACACCTCCTAAGTCGTTTCCCCTACAATATGGACTCTAAAAATAGATTACATGGGCCTGGCCCAAAATAAGGTGGCACAACACCAATAATAAGCTATGGACGAAATTTATGAAGGGCCATCTTGTATATTTCGTCCATCTTCTTGTATGTCATCATGGTGGCTTCAAAGTCCGGAAATCTCCACTTGAACCTCCAATCTTGTTCTCTTCGCACGCACCTTCATCTCCTTGCTTGACCATGCTCCAATGTTCTCTCATGAACACTAGAAACATTACTAAGAAACGAAAGTACCTGATAATTTAATTGGCGTATCTGAGCTCTAGAAACTGCTCCAAGAGGTAAAACAAGCAGGAGATATGGGTGTAACTATGGTAGCCATGTCATCATCAAAACTGCCCCAAATACTTGGCGGATAAGAAGGATGGCAAAGTGAACAAAAGTATATATGATATACATGTTATTGTTGTGTACTTTACTAGTGTTCATAGTAGCCCCTGGGTATTTGATACTGGTTTAGTTGCTATGATTAGTAACTCGAAACAGGAGTTACAAAATGAACAAAACTAGTTGATGGCAAGCTGACGATTTGTGTTGGAAGTGATTCCAAGGTTGATAAGATCACCATCGCACACTCCCTTTACCTTCGGGATTAGTGTCGAAACAGGAGTACGTAGGATTACTTTCCAAAGCCCATCAGATCTGCCTTTTATTCTATTATGATAATTGTGGCCGACCGGAACTTGCAAATATCTAGCACAATTTCCAACGAATCTGCTTATAGTCCTCCTCACGGTTGATCTCTTTCTTTTTTTTTCAACTACACCAGCGTACTATTCTCTTTTTTATATATATCCAGAACTCCAACCGACCAGAGCTGTAGCTAGGATTCCAAACGGTTTACAACCCTTTTTTTAGGTAAACGTTTAGGAACGGCTGACCCGCTTGGCCGGTCGCTTTCCTCATGCGCGTACGTCTGGTGCCAGACCCACACATATCTTATCCCTTCCAACGCCTTTTCCCTCTATTCTTATTTCCAACAGATCGTCTCTCCTTCTCTTCTCCGCTCCTCTTGAAGGAAATATGCCCTAGAGGCAATAATAAAGTTATTATTTATTTCCTTATTTCATGATAAATGTTTATTATTCATGCTAGAATTGTATTAACCAGAAACATAATACATGTGTGAATACATAGACAAACAGAGTGTCACTAGTATGCCTCTACTTGACTAGCTCGTTGATCAAAGATGGTTAAGTTTCCTAGCCATAGACATGAGTTGTCATTCGATTAACGGGATCACATCATTAGGAGAATGATGTGATTAACATGACCCATTCCGTTAGCTTAGCACTCGATCGTTTAAGTATGTTGTTATTGCTTTCTTCATGACTTATACATGTTCCTATGACTATGAGATTATGCAACCCCCGTTTACCGGAGGAACACTTTGTGTGCTACCAAACGTCACAACGTAACTGGGTGATTATAAAGGTGCTCTACAGGTGTCTCCGAAGGTACTTGTTGGGTTGGCGTATTTCGAGATTAGGATTTGTCACTCCGAATGTCGGAGAGGTATCTCTGGGCCCTCTCGGTAATGCACATCACTTAAGCCTTGCAAGCATTGCAACTAATGAGTTAGTTGCGGGATGATGTATTACAGAACGAGTAAAGAGACTTGCCGGTAACGAGATTGAACTAGGTATTGAGATACCGACGATCGAATCTCGGGCAAGTAACATACCGATGACAAAGGGAACAATGTATGTTGTTATGCGGTCTGACCGATATAGATCTTCGTAGAATATGTGGGAGCCAATATGAGCATCCAGGTTCCGCTATTGGTTATTGACCGGAGACGTGTCTCGGTCATGTCTACATTGTTCTCGAACCCGTAGGGTCCGCACGCTTAAGGTTTCGATGACATTTATATTATGAGTTTATGAGTTTTGATGTACCGAAGGAGTTCGGAGTCGCGGATGAGATCGGGGACATGACGAGGAGTCTCGAAATGGTTGAGACGTAAAGATCGGTATATTGGACGACTATATTCGGACATCGGAAAGGTTCTGAGTGATTCGGGTTTTTTCGGGAGTACCTGGGAGTTACGGGAATACGGGGGAAGAAGTATATGAGCCTTATTGGGCTTTAAGGGAGAGGGAGAGGCAGGCCGCGTGCCCCCCATTGACTAGTCCGAATTGGACTAGGGGGAGGGGCGGCGCCCCCTCCTTCCTTCTCTTTCCTCTTCCCCTTCCTTGTCTCCTACTCCTAATACTTGGAAGGACTCCTAGTTGGACTAGGAAAAGGGGAATCCTACTCCCGGTGGGAGTAGGACTCCCCTAGGGCGCGTCATAGAGAGGGCCGGCCCTCCCCTCCTCCACTCCTATATATACGGGGCAGGGGGCACCCCATAGACACACAAGTTGATCCTCGTGATCGTTCCTTAGCCGTGTGCGGTGCCCCCCTCCACGATATTACACCTCGGTCATATTGTAGCGGTGCTTAGGCGAAGCCCTACGACAATTGAACATCAAGATCGTCACCACGCCGTCGTGCTGACGGAACTCCCCCCGAAGCTTTGCTGGATCGGAGCCCGGGGCGCGTCATCGAGCTGAACGTGTGCAGAACTCGGAGGTGCCGTAGTTTCGGTGCTTGGATCGGTCGGATCGGGAAGACGTACGACTACTTCCTCTACGTTGCGTCAACGCTTCCGCTTCGGTCTACGAGGGTACGTAGACAACACTCTCCCCTCTCGTTGCTATGCATCACCATGATCTTGCGTGTGCGTAGGATTTTTTTTGAAATTACTACGTTCCCCAACAGTGGTATCCAAGCCAGGTTTTATGTGTTGATGTTATATGCACGAGTAGAACACAAGTGAGTTGTGGGCGATATAAGTCATACTGCTTACCAGCATGTCATACTTTGGTTCGGCGGTATTGTTGGATGAAGCGGCCCGGACCGACATTACGCGTACGCTTACGCAAGACTGGTTCTACCGACGTGCTTTGCACACAGGTGGCTGGCGGGTGTCAGTTTCGCCAACTTTAGTTGAACCGAGTGTGGCTACGACCGGTCCTTGCGAAGGTTAAAACAGCACCAACTTGACAAACTATCGTTGTGGTTTGATGCGTAGGTAAGAACGGTTCTTGCTAAGCCCAGTAGCAGCCACGTAAAACTTGCAACAACAAAGTAGAGGACGTCTAACTTGTTTTTGCAGGGCATGTTGTGATGTGATATGGTCAAGACGTGATGAGATATAAGTTGTTGTATAATATGATCATGTTTTGTCCAGGTTATCGGCAACTGGCAGAAGCCTTATGGTTGTCTCTTTATTGCATAAGATGCAAGCGCCAAATAATTGCTTTATTTTATCGCTATGCGATAGCAATAGTTGAAAGAGCAATAGTTGGCGAGACAACCATGTAACGACACATTGATATAGATCAAGATGATGGAGATCATGGTGTGATGCCGGTGATAATGGAGATCATGACGATGCTTTGGAGATGGAGATCAAAGGCGCAAGATGATCATGGCCATATCATGTCACATATTTTTGATTGCATGTGATGTTTATCTTTTATACATCTTATTTTGCTTAGTTCGATGGTAGCTTTATAAGATGATCTCTCACTAATTATCAAGGTACAAGTGTTCTCCCTGAGTATGCACCGTTGCGAAAGTTCTTCGTGCTGAGACACCACGTGATGATCGGGTGTGATAGGCTCTACGTTCAAATACAACGGGTGCAAAACAGTTGCACACGCGGAATATTCAGGTTAAACTTGACGAGCCTAGCATATAACAGATATGGCCTCGGAACACGGAGACCGAAAGGTCGAGCGTGAATCATATAGTAGATAGGATCAACATAGTGATGTTCACCGTTGAAACTACTCCATCTCACGTGATGATCGGACATGGTTTAGTTGATATGGATCACGTGATCACTTAGAGGATTAGAGGGATGTCTATCTAAGTGGGAGTTCTTAAGTAATATGATTAATTGAACTTTAAATTTATCATGAACTTAGTCCTGGTAGTATTAGCATATCTATGTTGTAGATCAATAGCTCGCGATGTTGCTCCCTGTTTAATTTTGATATGTTCCTAGAGAAAACTATGTTGAAAGATGTTAGTAGCAATGATGCGGATTGGATCCGTGATCTGAGGTTTATCCTCATTGCTGCACAGAAGAATTATGTCCTTGATGCACCGCTAGGTGACAGACCTATTGCAGGAGTAGATACAGATGTTATGAACGTTTGGCTAGCTCAATATGATGACTACTTGATAGTTTAGTGCACCATGATTAACGGTTTAGAATTGGGACTTCAAAGACGTTTTGAACGTCATGGACCATATGAGATGTTCCAGGAGTTGAAGTTAATATTTCAAGAAAATACCCAAGTTGAGAGATATGAAGTCTCCAACAAGTTCTATAGCTAAAAGATGGAGGAGAATCGCTCAACTAGTGAGCATGTGCTCAGATTGTCTGGGTACTACAATCGCTTGAATCAAGTGGGAGTTAATCTTCTAGATAAAATAGTGATTGACATAATTCTCTAGTCACCATCACCAAGTTAGTAGAACTTCGTGATGAACTATAATATGCAAGGGATAACTGAAACAATTCCCAAGCTCTTCGTGATGCTGAAATCAACGAAGGTAGAAATCAAGAAAAACATCAAGTGTTGATGGTTGACGAGACCACTAGTTTCAAGAAAAGGGCAAAGGGAAGAAGAGGAACTTCAAGAAGAACGGCAAGTGAGTTGCTGCTCAAGTGAAGAAGCTCAAGTCTAGTCCTAAGCCTGAGACTAAGTGCTTCTACTGCAAAGGGACTAGTCACTGGAAGCGGAACTACCCGAGTATTTGGCGGATAAGAAAGGATGGCAAAGTAAACAAAGGTATATTTGATATACATGTTATTGATGTGTACTTTACTAGTGTTCATAGCAACCCCTCAGTATTTGGTAGTAGTTCAGTTGCTAAGATTAGTAACTTGAATCGGGAGTTGCAGAATGAAAAGAGACTAGTTAAGGGTGAAGTGACGATGTGTGTTGGAAATGGTTCCAAGATTGATATGATCATCATCGCACACTCCCTATACTTTCGGGATTAGTGTTGAACCTAAATAAGTGTTATTTGGTGTTTGCGTAGAGCATGAATATGATTTGATCATGTTTATAGCAATACGGTTATTCATTAAAGTCAGAGAATAATTGTTGTTCTGTTTACATGAATAAAACCTTCGATGGTCATACACCCAATGAAACAAGTTTGTTGGATCTCGATCGTAGTGATACACATATTCATAATATTGATACCAAAAGATGCAAAGTTAATAATGATAGTGCAACTTATTTGTGGCACTGCCGTTTAGGTCATATTGGTGTAAAGCGCATGAAGAAACTCCATGCTGATGGGCTTTTGGAATCACTTGATTATGAATCACTTGATGCTTGCGAACCACGCCTTATGGGCAAGATGACTAAAACGCCGTTCTCCGGAACAATGAAGCAAGCAACAGATTTGTTGGAAATCATACACACTGATGTATGTGGTCCGATGAATATTAAGGCTTGCAGCAGGTATCATTATTTTCTGACCTTCACAGATGATTTGAGCAGATATGGGTATATCTACTTGATGAAACATAAGTCTGAAACATTTGAAAAGTTCAAAGAATTTTAGAGTGAAGTGAAAAATCATCGTAACAAGAAAATAAAGTTTCTACGATCTGATCGTGGAAGAGAATATTTGAGTTACGAGATTGGTCTTCAATTAAAACAATGTGAAATAGTTTCACTACTCACGCCACCAGGAACACCACAGTGTAATGGTGTGTCCGAACATCATAAACGTACTTTATTAGATATGTTGCAATCTATGATGTTTCTTATCGATTTACCACTATCGTTTTGGGGTTATGCATTAACGACAGCTGCATTCACGTTAAAGGGCACCATCTAAGTCCGTTGAGACGACACAATCTGAACTGTGGTTTGGCAAGAAACCAAAGTTGTCGTTTCTTAAAGTTTGGGGTTGCGATGCTTATGTGAAAAAAGTTTCATCCTGATAAGCTCAAACCCAAATCGGAGAAGTGCGTCTTCATAGGATACCCAAAATGTTGGGTACACCTTCTATCACAGATCCAAAGGCAAGACATTCATTGCCAAGAATGGATCCTTTCTAGAGAAGGGAGTTTCTCTCGAAAGAAGTGAGTGGGAGGAAAGTAGAAAACTTGATAAGGTAATTGTACCATCTCCCTTATTGGAAAGTAGTTCATCACAGAGATCTGTTCTTGTGACTACTACACCAATTAGTGAGGAAGATAATGATGATGATCATGTAACTTCGGATCAAGTTACTACCGAACCTCATAGGTCAACCAGAGTGAGATCCGCACCAGAGTGGTACGGTAATCCTATTCTAGAGGTCATGTTACTTGACCATGACGAACCTACGAACTATGAGGAAGCGATGATGAGCCCAGATTCCGCGAAATGGTTTGAGGCCATGAAATTATCCTTAGTGGAATAAGGATATGTTTCTCGATAATGGAGGTGACAAAAGGTTCGTCGTAAAGGGTTACGTCGATGCAAGTTTTGACACTGATCTAGATGACTCTAAGTCTCAATCTGGATACATATTGAAAGTGGGAGCAATTAGCTAGAGTAGCTCTGTGCAGAGCATTGTTGACATAGAAATTTGCAAAATACATACGGATCTGAATGTGGCAGACCCGTTGACTAAACTTCTCTCACAAACAAAACATGATCACACCTTAGTACTCTTTGGGTGTTAATCACATAGCGATGTGAACTAGATTATTGACTCTAGTAGACCCTTTTGGGTGTTGGTCACATGGTGATGTGAACTATTGGTGTTAAATCACATGGCGATGTGAACTAGATTATTGACTCTAGTGCAAGTGGGAGACTGAAGGAAATATGCCCTAGAGGCAATAATAAAGTTATTATTTATTTCCTTATTTCATGATAAATGTTTATTATTCATGCTAGAATTGTATTAACCGGAAACATAATACATGTGTGAATACATAGACAAACAGAGTGTCACTAGTATGCCTCTACTTGACTAGCTCGTTGATCAAATATGGTTAAGTTTCCTAGCCATAGACATGAGTTGTCATTCGATTAACGGGATCACATCATTAGGAGAATGATGTGATTAACATGACCCATTCCGTTAGCTTAGCACTCGATCGTTTAAGTATGTTGTTATTGCTTTCTTCATGACTTATACATGTTCCTATGACTATGAGATTATGCAACTCCCGTTTACCGGAGGAACACTTTGTGTGCTACCAAACGTCACAACGTAACTGGGTGATTATAAAGGTGCTCTACAGGTGTCTCCGAAGGTACTTGTTGGGTTGGCGTATTTCGAGATTAGGATTTGTCACTCCGAATGTCGGAGAGGTATCTCTGGGCCCTCTCGGTAATGCACATCACTTAAGCCTTGCAAGCATTGCAACTAATGAGTTAGTTGCGGGATGATGTATTACAGAACGAGTAAAGAGACTTGCCGGTAACGAGATTGAACTAGGTATTGAGATACCGACGATCGAATCTCGGGCAAGTAACATACCGATGACAAAGGGAACAATGTATGTTGTTATGCGGTCTGACCGATATAGATCTTCGTAGAATATGTGGGAGCCAATATGAGCATCCAGGTTCCGCTATTGGTTATTGACCGGAGACGTGTCTCGGTCATGTCTACATTGTTCTCGAACCCGTAGGGTCCGCACGCTTAAGGTTTCGATGACATTTATATTATGAGTTTATGAGTTTTTATGTACCGAAGGAGTTCGGAGTCGCGGATGAGATCGGGGACATGACGAGGAGTCTCGAAATAGTTGAGACGTAAAGATCGGTATATTGGACGACTATATTCGGACATCGGAAAGGTTCTGAGTGATTCGGGTTTTTTCGGGAGTACCTGGGAGTTACGGGAATACGGGGGAAGAAGTATATGAGCCTTATTGGGCTTTAAGGGAGAGGGAGAGGCAGGCCGCGTGCCCCCCATTGACTAGTCCGAATTGGACTAGGGGGAGGGGCGGCGCCCCCTCCTTCCTTCTCTTTCCTCTTCCCCTTCCTTGTCTCCTACTCCTAATACTTGGAAGGACTCCTAGTTGGACTAGGAAAAGGGGAATCCTACTCCCGGTGGGAGTAGGACTCCCCTAGGGCGCGTCATAGAGAGGGCCGGCCCTCCCCTCCTCCACTCCTATATATACGGGGCAGGGGGCACCCCATAGACACACAAGTTGATCCTCGTGATCGTTCCTTAGCCGTGTGCGGTGCCCCCCTCCACGATATTACACCTCGGTCATATTGTAGCGGTGCTTAGGCGAAGCCCTACGACAATTGAACATCAAGATCGTCACCACGCCGTCGTGCTGACGGAACTCCCCCCGAAGCTTTGCTGGATCGGAGCCCGGGGCGCGTCATCGAGCTGAACGTGTGCAGAACTCGGAGGTGCCGTAGTTTCGGTGCTTGGATCGGTCGGATCGGGAAGACGTACGACTACTTCCTCTATGTTGCGTCAACGCTTCCGCTTCGGTCTACGAGGGTACGTAGACAACACTCTCCCCTCTCGTTGCTATGCATCACCATGATCTTGCGTGTGCGTAGGATTTTTTTTGAAATTACTACGTTCCCCAACACCTCTTCCTCCGTTAATCCCGGCAAGAATTTGTGCATCTGGCGAGAGCCCGCCACAGGACCTCCCCTAGCCATGCTGCTTTCTTCTTCCTCCTCCAGCTAGTGGGGAATCGCTTTCTTCTTCCTCCTCCAGCTAGTGGGAATCGCTTTCTTCTTCCTCCTCCAGCTAGTGGGGAATAACAGCCGCACATGTGTTGGTGTGAGCGGCGCCTGGGGGGATGTGTGGTGAGCGGGAACCGCGATGATGGTGCTAGGCAGGCCACATGCGGGAGACAGAAGAAAGGGAGGTGGGTGACTGCGGTGCGGCGCATCATGGCAAGGCTGGGGGCTTCGGGTGCGACTGGTGTCACCATTGATGCTAGCCAAGCATAAGAGCTGAGACGATGACAAAGATGCTGGAACCAGCAGTAGCGCATGTTGCAATCGGCAAGAGCAAAAGCTGGAACCGTCAATGTGCAATGCTGGAACCAACAGCGAGACGCCCTGCGAATGGTGCGCGGGGATGCTGGTGAAAGCTTCAACCGGCATGGAAAAAAGCTTCAACGGGCATGAAATAACCATGAAAAATTTATCAACCGGCTTGAAAATAGCTTCAACTACGGAAAAAGCTTCAACCGGGAAAGGAGAAACCTTCAACCATGGGGAAAAGCTTCAATGGGCGTGGAGCCGTGGATAAAAAGCTTCAACCTCGAAAAAATTCTTCGATCCGCGAGGGGAAAAGCTTCAAGCGGTCTGCGAAAAAGCTTCAGCCAATGAAGGAGGAAGCTTCAACCATGAAAAAAGCTTCAATGGCCATGAGAAAGAAAGCTTCAAACCATAGAAATAAGTACAACCGGCCCGAAAAAAGCCTCAAGGGACATGGAAAAAAGCTTCAACCGGCACGACATGTCGGGAATGGTGCGAGCGGTGACATCGGGAGCTCCAGCCGATGACATGGCGGTGCTGCATCGGTGTGCTATGACGGAGGCAGCTAATGCTGCAAACGACGAAAGTGTCGAGCGATGATGGCGTTGCTACAGGACGACGGCGGCTGCAAGGACGGCGAACGGCAGCGAGGACGGGTGCTACGAGGAACGGATGATGCAAGGACAGCAACCGGCGGTGAGCTGGTGATGCTTCAAGGTTAGGTCTCAGGCGTCCATGGCCGTTGTCCAGCAGGAACCGCTGTTTCTTTTAGGAAAACGCTTATATCCGGACGGCCGATGAGATTTTTTTGCTGGAACATGATTGTTTTTGTTGGAACCAGCTCAAAATTTTGCTACCATCATCTTCCGTGTTTGTTTGAAACCAATCAAGTTTTTTGCGACCATGTTTTGTCTTTGCTGGAACCAGTGTATCAATTTGCTACCACCGTCCTAGATTTTAACTCGAACTAACCAAAATTGTGTTGCCATGATTTTTTATTGGAACTATTTGTATCATTTTTGCTACCACCGTTTTGGGTTTTTGCTACTACCAGCGATGTCGATTGTTACATCCATCTTTGATGAATCATGAGGTTACTGGTCGTGGGTGCTGCAACCACGGGCGGGCGGTGCCGCAAGGGCGGGGACGACGAGCGGCTGGTGGTGCGTCGACGACCGAATCGTGCTAGTATGGTGGGCGATGCAAAGCGGCCAAGACGCTCCGACCGGCAGCAGCAGCTGATGGTGTTGTGACCTGCAGGAGCGGTGTTGCCACCGGTGTGGAGCAGTGCCACGGCCAGCGACGACGGCGCTACTATGGCTGCAACTGTGGCGATGAGAAAGCTACTACTAGCGACCTGTTTTTTGCTGCGACTAACTGGACATTTGCTACCAGCGAGGATTGCGAGAAGTGATGTGAACGGGGCTGCTGGAGGGCTGTGGCGGCGGAGATGGTGGTCGGTGGTGCTGGAAGACGGAGATACTTTCCACCGGCGCAACTTTTGTGTGGGGTATCTGAAGACCTGCGCGTGGGAAGACGATGACGGTTACGTATCTAACGACTAGCAGTAATCTAATCTAATTAAATCGGTCGGCTGCTAGGCGACCGGCCGAAAATTGGGCCGGTCTGCCGACGCCTAGCACTGGCCTTTTTTTTACTTCTTCTCTTTCCTCAAAGCTGCTGCATCCAAACTTTCCTATTGGTACAATACCCTCTCCAAGAACAAAGAATCAAAACTGACGTTCCAGAAGAACACAAGTACTATCCCGTGTCTATACTACCAAATAATGAACTGTTTCTCCTTTACTCGGTGGGTGCAACAGTCAACACAGGGACGCACCAAAATAATGGATGGATGGATGGCAAAAAAGGTGGTGGAAATAGCATGTGGCAGCGGAATATTACAACGAGGTGGATAATGGTGTTTGCATAGGCGGTGTGAACAAAATGTGACTAGAACTCGAAACTCTAAAAGACTAGATACCAAAACCAGCAACTCGACACACGATGCAACCAAAAATTAAACAATGCAAAAACTAAGTGGCAATGGCAAAAAGGCTCAGACTGTCTTGGACGCGGATGAACTAATCTAACTTTTTTTGTGTGGATTTTTCTTGGACTCTAGGTATGGATAACAGATGCAATCTAGACTATATTTTTTTAAATCTCACCAAGCAACCTGAAAACTGATACTAATTGATAGAGGCGAAGGTGTCCCGATGTTTCGATGAGATAGCAATCGTTTTCTATGGGAGTCGCCTTTGACGATCCGACTACGAACGTGCAAAGACGTCGCGCCTTAGCAATCACTAAACCAACTTCCGAGGGGTTATTGACCACGCCGGAGCATGATCAACCTGACCACGAGATCTATTTCCTGCAAGCAAAAGAAGAACAAACAAGAAACTGAGATTGCAATCTGCATATTGCGAATAAAAGAGGAAAGCTTTATTAATGAAGGTGGGGTTCTGTGACGCCTTTTTCTGGTCGTTGAACACAAACGAAGTACGTTAAGTTGCAGCTATGACGAACTTTTAATCTAAACAAAACATGAGTCTAAAGGATGCCTTAAGGGCTATATTTATAGGGAAACGAGAGGGGATTTTGTCCACCCTTGGCAAGGTGGGACTAAAACACCTCCTAAGTCGTTTCCCCTACAATATGGACTCTAAAAATAGATTACATGGGCCTGGCCCAAAATAAGGTGTCACAACACCAATAATAAGCCATGGACGAAATTTATGAAAGGCCATCTTGTATATTTCTTCCATCTTCTTGTATGCCATCATGGTGGCTTCAAAGTCCGAAATCTCCACTTGAACCTCCAATCTTGTTCTCTTCGCACGCACCTTCATCTCCGTGCTTGACCATGCTCCAATGTTCTCTCATGAACACTAGAAACATTACTAAGAAACGAAAGTACATGATAATTTAATTGGCGTATCTGAGCTCTAGCAACTGTTCCAAGAGGTAAAACAAGCAGGGGATATGGGTGTAACTATGGTAGCCATGTCCTCATCAAAACTGCCCCAAATACTTGGCGGATAAGAAGGATGGCAAAGTGAACAAAAGTATATATGATATACATGTTATTGTTGTGTACTTTACTAGTGTTCATAGTAGCCCCTGGGTATTTGATACTGGTTTAGTTGCTATGATTAGTAACTCGAAACAGGAGTTACAAAATGAACAAAACTAGTTGATGGCAAGGTGACGATTTGTGTTGGAAGTGATTCCAAGGTTGATAAGATCACCATCGCACACTCCCTTTACCTTCGGGATTAGTGTTGAACCTAAAATAAATGTTATTTGGTGTTTGCGTTGAGCACAATATGATTGGATCATGTTTATTGCAATACGGTTATTCATTTAAGTCAAAGAATAATTGTTATTCTGTTTACATGAATAAAACCTTCTGTGGTCATACACCCAAGGTGAATGGTTTATTGAATCTCAATCGTAGTGATACACATATTCATAATATTGATGCCAAACGATGCAAAGTTGATAATGATAGTGCAACATATTTGTGGCACTGCCGTTTAGGTCATATTGGTGTAAAGCGCATGAAGAAACTCCATGCTGATGGGCTTTTGGAATCACTTGATGCTTATGAACCATGCCTCATGGGCAAGATGACTAAGACTCCGTTCTCCGGAACAATGGAGCGAGCAACTGACTTATTGGAAATAATACATACTGATGTATACGGTCCGATGAGTGTTGATGCTCACATCGGGTATCGTTATTTTCTAACCTTCACATATGATTTAAGAAGATATGGGTATATCTACTTGATGAAACATAAGTCTGAAACATTTGAAAAGTTCAAAGCATTTCAGAGTGAAGTGGAAAATCATTGTAACATGAAAATAAAGTTTCTACGATCTGATCGTGGAGGTGGATATTTGAGTTACGAGTTTGGTCTTCATTTGAAACAATGCGGAATAGTTTCGCAACTCACACCACCCGGAACACCAGAGCGTAATGGTGTGTTCGAACGTCGTAACCGCTCTTTATTAGATATGGTGCGATCTATGATGTCTCTTACTGATTACTGCTATTGTTTTGAGCTTATGCATTAGAGACAACTGCATTCACATCAAATAGGGCACCATCTAAAAATCTGTTGAGACGACACCGTATGAACTGTTGTTTAGCAAGAAACCTGAGCTGTCGTTTCTTAAAGTTTGCGGTTGCAATGCTTATGTGAAAAAGTTTCAACCTGATAAGCTCAAACCCAAATCGGAGAAGTGCGTCTTCATAGGATACCCAAAAGAAACTATTGGGTACACCTTCTATCACAGATCCGAAGGCAAGATGTTGTTGCTAAAGAGTGGATCCTTTCTAGAGAAGGAGTTTCTCTCGAAAGAAGTGAGTGGGAGGAAAGTAGAACTTGATGAGGTAACTTTACCTGCTCCCTTATTGGAAAGTAGTTCATCATAGAAATCATTTCAAGTGATTCCTACACCAATAAGTGAGGAAGCTAAAGATGGTGATCATGAAACTTCTGATCAAGTTACTACGGAACCTCGTAGGTCAACCAGAGTAAGATCCGCACCAGAGTGGTACGGTAATCCTATTCTGGAGGTCATGTTACTTGACCATGAGGAACCTATGAACTAGATGTTGTTGCTAAAGAGTGGATCCTTTCTAGAGAAGGAGTTTCTCTCGAAAGAAGTGAGTGGGAGGAAAGTAGAACTTGATGAGGTAACTTTACCTGCTCCCTTATTGGAAAACTAGTTCATCATAGAAATCATTTCAAGTGATTCCTACACCAATAAGTGAGGAAGCTAAAGATGGTGATCATGAAACTTCTAATCAAGTTACTACGGAACCTCGTAGGTCAACCAGAGTAAGATCCGCACCAGAGTGGTACGGTAATCCTGTTCTGGAGGTCATGTTACTTGACATGAGGAACCTATGAACTATGAGGAAGCGATGATGAGCCCATATTCCGTGAAATGGCTTGAGGCCACGAAATCTGAGATGGGATCTATGTATGAGAACAAAGTGTGGACTTTGGTTGACTTGCCCGATGATCAGCAAGCCATAGATAATAAATGGATCTTCAAGAAGAAGACATACGCTAACGTTAATATTACTGATTACAAAGCTCGACTTGTTGCGAAAGGTTTTCAACAAGTTCAAGGAGTTGACTATGATGAGACCTTCTCACCCGTAGCGATGCTTAAGTCCGTCCGACTCATGTTAGCAATTGCCGCATTTTATGATTATGAAATTTGGCAAATGGATGTCAAAACTGCATTCCTTAATGGATATCTTAAAGAAGAGTTGTATATGATGCAACCGGAAGGTTTTGTCGATCCTAAAGGTGCTAACAAAGGGTGCAAGCTCCAGCGATCCATTTATGGACTGGTGGAAGCCTCCCGGTGTTGGAATATACGCTTTAATAGTGTGATCAAAGCATACGGTTTTATACAGACTTGCGGTGAAGCCTGTATTTACAAGAAAGTGAGTGGGAGCACTACAAAATTTCTGATAAGTATATGTGAATGACATATTGTTGATCGGAAATAATGTAGAATTTTTCTGGAAAGCATAAAGGTGTGTTTGAAAGGAGTTTTTCAAAGAAATACCTCGGTGAAGCTGCTTACATATTGAGCATCAAGATCTATAGAGATAGAACAAGACGCTTGATAAGTTTTTTCGATGAGTACATACCTTGTCAAGGTTTTGAAGTAGTTCAAAATGGAAAAGTCAAAGAAGGAGTTCTTGCCTGTGTTGCAAGGTGTGCAGTTGAGTAAACACTCAAAACCCGACCAAGGCAGAAAATAGAAAGAGAATAAAAATTCATTCCCTATGCCTCAGTCATAGGTTCTATGAAGTATGCTATGCTATGTACCAGACCTATTGTGAACCTCACCATGAGTTTAGCAAGAGGGTACATTAGTGATTCAAGAGTGGATCATTGGACAGCGGTCAAAATTATCCTTAGTTGAATCAGGAAATATTTCTCGGTTATGGAGGTGATAAAAGAGTTCATCGTAAAGAGTTACATCGATGCAAGCTTTGACACCGATCTGGATGACTCTGAGTCTCGATCTAGATACATGTTGAAAGTGGGAGCAATTAGCTACAGTAGCTCCGTGTAGAGCATTGTAGACATAGAAAATTTGCAAAATACATATGGCTCTGAATATGGCAGACTCGTTGACTGAATTTCTCTCACAAGCAAAACAAGATCACACCTTATTATTCTTGGGTGCTCATCACATAGCGATGTGAACTAGATTATTTACTCTAGTAAACCCTTTGAGTGTTGGTCACATGGCGATGAGAACTATTGGTGTGAAATCACATGACGATGTGAACTAGATTATTGACTCTAGTGCAAGTGGGACACTGAAGGAAATATGCCCTAGAGGCAATAATAAAGTTGTTATTTATATTTCCTTATATCATGATAAATGATTATTATTCATGCTAGAATTGTATTAACCGAAAACTTAGTACATGTGTGAATACATAGACAAACAGAGTGTCACTAGTATGCCTCCACTTGTCTAGCTCGTTAATCAAAGATGGTTAAGTTTCCTAGACATAGACATGAATTTTCATTTGTGAATGAGATCACATCATAAGTTAATGATGTGACTGACTTGACCCATCAGTTAGCTTAGCACGATGATCGTTTAGTTAATTGCTATTGCTTTCTTCGTAACCTATACATGTTCCTATGACTATGAGATTATGCAACTCCCGAATACTGGAGGAACACTTAGTGTGATATGAAACGTCACAACGTAACTAGGTGATTATAAAAATGCTCTACAGGTGTATCCGATGATGTTTGTTGAGTTGGCATAGATCGAGATTAGGATTCGTCACTCCGATTGTCGGAGAGGTATCTCTGGGCCCTCTCGGTAATGCACATCACTATAAGCCTTGCAAGCAATATGACTAATGAGTTAGTTATGGGATGTTGCATTACGGAACGAGTAAAGAGACTTGCCGGTAACGAGACTGAACTACATATTGAGATACCGACGGTCAAATCTCGGGCAAGTAACATACCGATGACAAAGGAAACAACGTATGTTGTTATGCGGTTTGACCGATAAAGATCTTCATACAATATGTAGGAACCAATACGAGCATCCTGGTTCCACTATTGGTTATTGACCGGAAATGAGTCTCGGTCATGTCTACATAGTTCCCGAACCCGTAGGGTCCGCATGCTTAACGTTCGATGACGCTCGGTATTATGAGTTTATGTGTTTTGATGTACCGAAGGTTGTTCGGAGTCCCGGATGTGATCACGGCATGACGAGGAGTCTCTAAATGGTTGATACATATAGATTGATATATTGGACCATGTTTTTCGGACACCGTAAGTGTTCCGGGTGGTTTCGGTTAAAACCGGAGTGCCGGAGGGGTTATCGGAACCCCCCGGGGGAATTAATGGGTCACCATGGGCCTTAGTGGAGAGAGAGGAGGTCAGCCAGGGCAGGCCCCCCCCCCTTTGGAGTCCGAATAGGACAAGGGAAGGGGGCCGACGTCCCCCTTTCCTTCTCCCTCTCCTTCCTTCCCCCTCTCTTCCCTTGTCGTAAACCTACCAGGAATAGGATTCCTAGTAGGAATCCTACTTGGGGCGCGCCACATGAGGGTCGGCCGGGCTCCCCCTTGTTCCTTTATATACGGGGGAAAGGGGGCATCCTAGAACCCACAAGTTGACAGTTGTCTTAGCCGTGCGGTGCCCCCCTCCACAAATTTTGGTTTGGCATTTAAGATTTTTATTTTATTTTCTAGGATTTATTTTCTTTTCAGCGTAATTGTTAAATAAAAACTTCGGGCGCCGGGCCGACCCATCTCCCGCGCCAGGATGCGCGCCGCTGCCGCCGACTCGGACAGGAGTCCTAGCCGGACTCCTCCGCAGCCGCCTTGCCCCCTCCTCCAAGCCACCACCCCCCTTTAAATGCCGCCCCAAGCCCCCGCCACCACCACCAACCACCGCCGCCGCAGCCCGCCTCCCGATCCGCGCCGCCACCCGCTGCAAGTCGCCGCCGCCGCAAGCCGCACCGCCTCGCCTCGCCGCCCCGCAAGCCAGCCCGCCCCGCCGCCGAAGCCCCAAGCCACCGGAGCTCTGCGCCTCGCCGGATCCGATGAGGTAGCCGCGGCCGCCAGTTTTCTCTAGAAAACCGATTCGGTTTTTTTTGAAAACCCTAGTTTGTTTTTATAGATCGGTTCGCCGGTTTTTCCCGGTTCTTCTATTTAGTGGACGTTCGTTCGTTTTAACGAACGGTTTTCGCTCGATAGTTACAGACAACGAACACTCGTTCGTTAGCCTATTCGTCAGTTTTCTTTTTCTCGGATTTTTTCGCGATTATTTTCGATCGCGATTTCTGATCCAATTTTCGTTTTAGTTTATCTTTTCGCTTGTTTATCGGAATCAGGCGATTCAAGCGCCTAGATCTTCGTATCGAGACCCTCTTTCTGTTTAATCAACTTAAACAAGATTTTGGTTCTGTAAAATTTGACTTTAGTTCAGATTAGTAAACGGATCTTGTTTCTTCCGCCGTTTGAGTTTTGTTGCTCCATTTGGTTTGATTCTTTTTGCAAATCGGAGTTCTTAAGTCGAACTTTCTGGTCAATTTCTATTATTTGAGTTTTGCCCATGCATCTTTGCTTGATTGCTTATGTATGCCATTGGTTGTTTGTGATAGAATTCCCGGAGTGCAAAGCGTACTACAACGAGTCCCTAGGTTTCGCGGATCGTCAGCAAGGCAAGTAACACATTGATCATACTCTTTCCATACCCAGTTTTTATGCATTAGTTCAATCCTCAAACATTGCATGATTAGGATGTCATTAACTTGTGGGTCGGGAAGTAGTTGTTGAGGTAGAACCTATTGCCCTGTTATGTTCAAACCCTTGGGAGTTACTTCTACGTGTTGCTTATATTGTTATGCTATGCTTGTAGACGTGGTTTGGGTGAGTGAAATCAATGACAGATGTGATATTTTTAATTAATGGTTCATCTTAAGGTGGCAACTTAAATACACATCTGGGTGGATTGAGGCACCTGGAGAATCCAGTGTTGCCTGTATTTTTGGAAATCCCAGGGTTCCGTGTGATCTTCCTATGGACCGCCACCCAGGCTCAAAGGGAACTGAGATGATTCATGCTAGAAACTTCCGTGTGCAGCCACAAGCTATTATGGTCTCTAGCATAGTTGAGTAAGTTATGTGAAGCTCTCGAAGAGGTGGATCAGCAGGTAGTGGGTTGTAGGTTTGGTATGGTCCGCCCGGAGTAGAGAGTTAACGTTTCTAAAAGACTGTGTCTCGGTCATCCGTTTCTCAAACACCATGTAGTGCGAGAAATCCAACGGAGGCGATTGAGTCTTGTGGGGAAAAGTGCGCAAACCTCTACAAAGTGTACAATCTAATCATGGTTAGCCGTGTCCCCGGTTGTGGACAATCTTTAGTATCTAGTACTTGGAGTATCTTAAGTATATCATCACTCTTAAATTAATATTGTTGGGTTGATAATTACTTTAATTGGGATTGATTTGGAGGAACCTTCTCAATGATGTTTCAACTACCTTGATAGTTAAATTAAAATTTATTCCTTTGTTGTAGGAAAAAATTGGCTTTTCGCAAAAACTATAACCATAGAGCTTTCCACCAGCCAAATATGCATGTAGTGATAGCATTATTCTGTTCTTGATCTACTGTGTTATATTGCCAGCATATTCCATGTGCTAACCCGTTTTCGGGCTGCAACATATTATGTTGCAGACTTTTCAGACGAGGAGTAAGGTTCGCTAGGTCATTGCAGTGCAGCTCAGCTATGCCGTTGGAGTTCATGGACTCACTTTATATTCCAAGCCTTCCGCTGTTATCGTATTAGATGGCCTTAAGCCATATTTATTGTAATAAGTTCTCTTTTGAGGCGTTCGATGTAATAAGTGTGTGATTGCTACTCTGTTATAAATCCTTCGAGTACTGTGTGTGCCAGCATTACCGATCTAGGGATGACACTGAAGCACAAAGACTTGACCGTTTGAGGTCGGGTCGCTACAGTGATGATCTTCATTATTAGAGCATTATCCCATGTGTGGAAAGGATGTTGGAGACTATGATTCCCCCACAAGTCAGGATGAGACTCCGGACAAAAAAGAGGCCAAAAAATGAGAGAAAGCCCAAATAAAAAAGAGAGAAAAGAGAGAAAGGGCAATGCTACTATCCTTTTACCACACTTGTGCTTCACAGTAGCACCATGATCTTCATGATAGAGAGTCTCATATATTGTAACTTTCATATACTAGTGGGAATTTTTCATTATAGAACTTTGCTTATATATTCCAATGATGGGCTTCCTCATGCTAGGTCTTCATGAGCAAGCGAGTTGGATGCACACCCACTTAGTTTCTTTTTCAGATTTCATAAACTTATAGCTCTAGTGCATCTGTTGCATGGCAATCCCTACTCACTCACATTGATATCTATTGATGGGTGAGGGGGTCCTGGATAAGGGGGTCCACGGGTGCCCGGCCTATTCTATACGGGCCGGACTGATGGGCTATGAATATAATAGCAGAAGACAATCTCCTGTGTTCGGGTAGGACTCATGTATGCGTGGACTACAAGTTTGGTGTCCGGATGTACTATTCCTTCCTCTGCAAACTGACTCTGTATAACCCTAGATCCCTCTGGTGTGTGTATAAACCGGAGGGTTTAGTCCGTAGAGGCAATCAGAATTCTCATAGGCCAGACAGCTAGGGTTTAACCATTACGATCTCGAGGTAGATCAACTCTTGTAACCCCTATACTCATCGAATACAATCAAGCGGGAAGTTGGGTTTTACCTCCTTTAAGAGGGCCCGAACCTGGGTAAACATCGTGTCCCCTTTGTCTCCTGTTACCATTGATCCTCAGACGCACGGTTCGGGACCCCCTACCCGAGATCCGCCGGTTTTGACACCGACATTGGTGCTTTCATTGAGAGTTCCGTTGTTTTGTCGACTGAAGGATCTATGGCTCGCCTTATCATCAATGATGATATCACTTCTAGAAGGAACCTAACTTGAGGACAGGTCCTCCAGCTCGGCGGTTTCACCATGGGTGCATGCATGGCCGTTAAGCCAACATTGGCCCCCACGATCGCCAATCATCACCTC
Organism: Aegilops umbellulata; assembly: GCA_032464435.1. NCBI lineage: Eukaryota > Viridiplantae > Streptophyta > Magnoliopsida > Poales > Poaceae > Aegilops > Aegilops umbellulata. The sequence goes on from CP136058.1 coordinate 212,376,818, forward strand.
CGCATCGTCCTCGAACACTCCGAAAAGATGGATCCGGCTGACATCTCATCCTTGGACGAGTTTCCAGATCGCATCGCCGCCCTGGGGCTTGCAACAGACTACGATCGTATCGGACTCAACCCCGATTAAAGGGAAATCAAGTCCCCATCGATCACCCATCTGGTAGCGGTCGTCGAGGAACAAGCCGAAGACACTTCTTCCCTTAAGATAAAAACCAGCTATGTCCGGATCTCTGAGCCCCTCGAGCCGGACACCCTCCCTTCGGACGAGGCTTCACGTCCTTCGAACCCAGGGTTGGACATAGAGCCTGGAAAGCACCTAGAACTTCCCAGTGAAGGAAATAGGCCCTAGAGGCAATAATAAAGTTATTAGTTATTTCCTTATTTCATGATAAATGTTTATTATTCATGCTAGAATTGTATTAACCGGAAACATAATACATGTGTGAATACATAGACAAACATAGTGTCACTAGTATGCCTCTACTAGACTAGCTCGTTGATCTAAGATGGTTATGTTTTCTAACCATAGACATGAGTTGTCATTTGTTAAACGAGATCACATCATTAGGAGAATGATGTGATTGACTTGACCCGTTCCGTTAGCTTAGCACTTGATCGTTTAGTTTGTTGCTATTGCTTACTTCATGACTTATATGTGTTCCTATGACTATGAGATTATGCAACTCCCGATTACCGGAGGAACACTTTGTGTACTACCAAACGTCACAATGTAACTGGGTGATTATAAAGGTGCTCTACAGGTGTCTCCGAAGGTACTTGTTGAGTTGGCATGTATCGAGATTAGGATATGTCACTCCGATTGTCGGATAGGTATCTCTGGGCCCACTCGGTAATGCACATCACTCTAAGCCTTGCAAGCAATGTGACTAATGAGTTAGTTGCGGGATGATGCATTACGGAACGAGTAAAGAGACTTGCCGGTAACGAGATTGAACTAGGTATTGAGATACCGACGATCAAATCTCGGGCAAGTAACATACCGCTGACAAAGGGAACAACGTATGTTGTTATGCGGTTTGACCGATAAAGATCTTCGTAGAATATGTAGGAACCAATATGAGCATCCAGGTTCCGCTATTGGTTATTGACCGGAGACATGTCTCGGTCATGTCTACATAGTTCTCGAACCCGTAGGGTCCGCACGCTTAACATTCGGTGACGATCGGTAATATGAGTGTATGCGTTTTGATGTATCGAAGGTAGTTCGGAATCCCGGATGGGATTGGGGACATGACGAGGAGTCTCGAAATGGTTGAGACGTAAAGATCGATATATTGGACGACTATATTCGTACTTCAGAAAGGTTTCGAGTGATTCGGGTATTTTTTGGAGTACCGGAGAGTTAGGGGAATTCGCCGGGGAGTATATGGGCCTTATTGGGCTTTAGGGGAAAGAAAGAGGGGAGGTTGCGCCCCCCCCCCCCAAGGCTTATTCCGAATTAGACTATGGGGAGGGTTGGCGCCCCCTCCTTCCTTCTCTTCTCTTTTCCCTTTCCTTCTCTCCTACTCCGACTACTTGGAAGGGCTCCTAGTTCAACTAGGAAAGGGGGAATCCTACTCGCGGTGGGAGTAGGACTCCCCTAGGGCGCGCCATAGAGAGGGCCGTCCCTCCCCCTCCTCCACTCCTTTATATACGGGGAGAGGGGCACCCCTTGGAGACACAATAATTGATCATTGATCTCTTAGCCGTGTGCCCCCCTCCCATATTCTACCTCGGTAATATTGTAGCGGTGCTTAGGCAAAGCCCTGCGTCGGTAGCATCGTCAACACCGTCATCACGCCGTCATGCTGACGGAACTCTCCCGCAAAGCTATGCTGGATCAGAGTTCGTGGGACGTCATCGAGCTGAAGTGTGCTGAACTCGGAGGTGTCGTACGTTCGGTACTTGGATCGGTCAGATCGTGAAGACGTACGATTACATCAACCGCGTTGTCATAACGCTTCCGCTTCCGGTCTACGAGGGTACGTGGCCACACTCTCCCCTCTCGTTGCTATGCATCACCAGGATCTTGCGTGTGCGTAGGAATTTTTTTAAAATTACTACGTTCCCGACAGTGGTATTAGAGCCAAGTTTATGCGTAGATGTTATATGCACGAATAGAACACACGTGAGTTGTGGGTGATACAAGCCATACTGCTTACCAGCATGTCATACTTTGGTTCGGCGGTATTGTTGGATGAAGCGGCCCGGACCGACATTACGCGTACGCTTACGCGAGACTGGTCTACCGACGTGCTTTGCACACATGTGGCTGGCGGGTGTCAGTTTCTCCAACTTTAGTTGAACCGAGTGTGACTATGCCCGGTCCTTGAGAAGGTTAAAACAGCACTAACTTGACGAACTATCGTTGTGGTTTTGATGCGTAGGTAAGAACGGTTCTTGCTCAGCCCGTAGCAGCCACGTAAAACTTGCAACAACAAAGTAGAGGACGTCTAACTTTTTTTGCAGGGCATGTTGTGATGTGATATGGTCAAGAAATGTGCTATATTTTATTGTATGAGATGATCATGTTTTGTAACAGAGTTATCGGCAACTAGCAGGAGCCATATGGTTGTCGCTTTATTGAATGCAATGCAATTGCCCTGCAATTGCTTTACTTTGTCACTAAGCGGTAGCGATAGTCGTAGAAGCAATAGTTGGCGAGACGACAATGATGCTACGATGGAGATCAAGGTGTCGCACCGGTGACGATGGTGATCATGACGGTGCTTTGGAGATGGAGATCAAAGACACAAGATGATGATGGCCATATCATATCACTTATATTGATTGCATGTGATGTTTATCCTTTATGCATCTTATTTTGCTTAGATCGACGGTAGCATTATAAGATGATCTCTCATTAAATTTCAAGTTACAAGTGTTCTCCCTGAGTATGCACGGTTGCCAAAGTTCGTCGTGCCGAGACACCATGTGATGATTGGGTGTGATAAGCTCAACGTTCATCTACAACGGGTGTAAGAAAGTTTTACACATGCAGAATACTCGGGTTAAACTTGACGAGCCTAGCATATGCAGATATGGCCTCGGAACACTGAGACCGAAAGGTTGAGCATGAATCATATAGTAGATATGATCAACATAGTGATGTTCACCATTGAAAACTACTCCATTTCACGTGATGATCAGTCATGGTTTAGTTGATATGGATCACGTGATCACTTAGATGACTAGAGGGATGTCTATCTAAGTGGGAGTTCTTAAGTAATATGATTAATTGAACTTTAATTTATCATGAACTTAGTCCTGGTAGTATTAGCATATCTATGTTGTAGATTAATAGCTCGCGTTTAGCTCCCCTGTTTTATTTTTGATATGTTCCTAGAGAAAACTAAGTTGAAAGATGATTAGTAGCAATGATGCGGACTGGATCCGTGATATGAGGATTATCCTCATTGCTGCACAGAAGAATTATGTCCTTGATGCACTGCTAGGTGACGGACCTATTGCAGGAGCATATACAGATGTTATGAACGTTTGGCAAAGCTCGGTATGATGACTACTTGATAGTTTAGTGCACCATGCTTGACGGCTTAGAACCGGGACTTCAAAAATGTTTTGAACACCATGGAGCATATAAGATGTTCCAAGAGTTGAAATTAGTATTTCAGACTCATGCCCATGTCGAAAGGTATGAGACCTTTGACAAGTACTTTGCCTACAAGATGGAGGAGAATTGCTCAGCTAGTGAGCATGTGCTTAGAATGTCTGAGTACTAAAATCACTTGAATCAAGTGGGAGTTAATCTTCCAGATAAGATAGTGATTGACAGAGTTCTCTAGTCACCATCACCAACTTACTAGAACTTTGTGATGAACTATAATATCCAAGGGATAACGGAAACGATTCCCAAGCTCTTCATGATGCTGAAATCGACGAAGGTAGAAATCAAGAAAAGCATCAAGTGTTGATGGTTGACAAGACCACTAGTTTCAAGAATAGGGCAAAGTGAAGAAGGGGAACTTCAAAAAAGAACGGCAAGCAAGTCGCTGCTCCCGTGAAGAAGCCCAAAGCTAAACCCAAGCCTGAAACTGAGTGCTTCTACTGCAAAGGAAATGGCCACTGGAAGTGGAACTGCCCTAGATACTGCTAAGGAAATGGCCACTGGAAGTAATCATTGTGTCCCCTTTGTCTCCTGTTACCATTGATCCTTAGACGTACGGTTCGGGACCCCCTACCCGAGATCCGCCGGTTTTGGCACCGATAATGGGCATCTCCATAGCCCGTTAATACGTTTAGTTGATGTGAGACTATCTCCTTCTTTTTGTCTTCTCCACAACCATCGTCTATTCCACCTATAGTGCTATGTCCATGGCTCACGCTCATGTATTGCGTGAAAGTTGAAAAAGTTTGAGAACATCAAAAGTATGAAACAATTGCTTGGCTTGTCATCGGAGTTGTGCATGATTTAAATATTTTGTGTGATGAAGATGGAGCATAGCTAGACTATATGATTTTGTAGGGATAAGCTTGCTTTGGCCATGTTACTTCAAGAAGACATAATTGCCTTGTTAGTATGCTTGAAGTATTATTGTTTTTCTGTCAATATTAAACTTTTGTTTTGAATCATACGGATATGAACATTCATGCGACAATAAATATATTACATGGATAAATATGTTAGGTAGCATTCCACATCAAAAATTATGTTTTTATCATTTACCTACTCGAGGACGAGCAGGAATTAAGCTTGGGGATGCTTGATACGTCTCCAATGTATCTATAATTTTTTATGGTTCCATGCTATTATATTATCTGTTTTGGATGTTTTATATGCATTAATATGCTATTTTATATTATTTTTGGGACTAACCTATTAACCTAGAGCCCAGTGCCAGTTCCTGTTTTTCCCTTTTTTGAGTTTCGCAGAAAAGGAATACCAAACAGAATAAAACTTTCGTGATGATTTTTCTTGGACTAGAAGACATCCAGAGGACTTGTAGTGCAAGTCAGGGAAGCCACGAGGCGACCACAAGGACGGAAGGTGAGCCCAGGGAGTAGCGCGCCCCCCCATCCTTGCGGGCCCCTCGTGCACTTCCTGACCTAATTCTTTCGCCTATATATACTCTTATATCCCCAAACCAATAGACGCATGCACGAAAACACTTTTCCACCACCGCAACCTTCTGTACCCGTGAGATTCCATCTAGGGGCATTTTCGGCACCCTGCCGGAGGGGGATTCGATCACGAAGTTCTTCTACATCAACCCTATTGTCCTTCCGATGAAGCATGAGTAGTTTACCACGGACCTACGGGTCCATAGCTAGTAGCTAGATGGCTTCTTCTCTCCCTTTGATTCTCAATACCATGTTCTCCTCGATGTTCTTGGAGATCTATTCGATGTAATACTTTATGCAGTGTGTTTGCCGAGATCCGATGAATTGTTGATTTATGATCAGCTTATCTATGAATATTATTTGAATCTCCTCCGAGTTCTTATATGCATGATTTGATATATTTGTAATTCTCTTTGAACTATCGGTTTGGTTTGTACAACTAGATTTGTTTTTCTTGCAATGAGAGAAGTGCTTAGCTTTGGGTCAATCTTGTGGTGTCCTTTCCCAGTGACAGTAGGGGCAGCAAGGCACGTATTGTAATGTTGCCATCAAGGATAAAACGATGGGGTTTTCTTCATATTGTTTGAGTTAATTTCTCTACATCATGTCATCTTGTTTAATGTGTTACTCCGTTCTTTATGAACTTAATACTCTAGATGTATGCTGGATAGCAGTCGATGTGTGGAGTAATAGTAGTAGATGAAGAATCATTTCGGTCTACATGAAACGGACGTGATGCCTATATTCATGATCATTGCCTTAGATATCATCATAATTATGCGCTCTTCTATCAGTTGCTCGACAGTAATTTGTTCACCCACCGTAATATTTTCTATCTTGAGAGGAAGCCTCTAGTGAAACCTATGGCCCTGGGGTCTATTTTTCATCATATAAGTTTCTGATCTACAATATTAGTTTCCTATTTACTATTTTTGCAATCTTTACTTTCCGATCTATAAACCAAAAATACCGAAAATATTTACTTTATCGTTTATCTATCTCTATCAGATCTCACCTTTGCAAGTAACCGTGAAGGGATTGACAACCCCTTTATCGCGTTGCTGCAAGTTGTTTGATTGTTTGTGCAGGTATTAGGTGACTTGTGCGTTGTCTCCTAGTGGATTGATACCTTGGTTCTCAAACTGAGGGAAATACTTATCTCTACTTTGCTGCATCACCCTTTCCTCTTCAAGGAAAAAAGCAACGCAAGCTCATGAAGTAGCAGACATCAGCCTCAACGTCGTGCACCCCCCAAAGGAGGTAACAAAGTCTACCCGCTCTATGTTTTTCGGATGTTCGCATTCTAGGGCTGGCTTGAGAAGGCCAAGAAGATCGACAGCCCAGCCCCGCTACCTCAAGACCCCCGGTCGGCTCTGCTAGAGGAGATGCTGACTGTGGTGCCATACAAGGCACAAAAGAAGAAGGAAAGGAAGAAGAAAGGGGCACAGGAGGCCAAGGTAGGCCTCCACCCAAGAGGGCATCCGGACAGCAAAACCGGAGACACCTAGGCTCCCTCCGCTGAAGAGAGGGAGCAGGAAGAGGACGAGGAGCAAAATGCCCACCCCCCCCATTCGAAGAAGAGGGCAGCGACAAACGATGCTGAGGAGGAGCAGCCCCCTCATGCCCCGAAGAAATAGTGCAGGCCCAAGCTGGTCCTTCCTGATGATGATAACCCACAAGTATAGGGGATCGCAACAGTTTTCGAGGGTAGAGTATTCAACCAAAATTTATAGATTTGACACAAGGGGAGCCAAAGAATATTTGCATGTATTAGCAGTTGAGTTGTTAATTCGACCACACCTGGAGATTAAATATCTGCAGCAAGGTGATCAGTAGCACATTAATATGATAGTTTGACAGCAGTAGTAACGGTAACAGTTTTGTAGCAGTTGTAATAGTAGCAATAGCAATAGTAACTTAGCAAGAACAATATGTTGAAAACTCATAGGCATTGGATCATTGCATTCGTGGAATGATATTCATCATATAACACTCATAATCTAGCGCGACACATAACTAGCTTCAGTTCATAAATATAATATAGGCATGTATTCCGTAAATAGTCAAACGTGCTTATGGAAAAGAACTTGCATGACATCTTTTATCCTACCCTCCCGTGGCAGCGGGGTCCATAAGGAAACTTAGGGATATTAAGGCCTCCTTTTAATAGAGAACCGGAACAAAGCATTAGCACATAGTGTATACATGAACTCCTCAAACTACGGTCATCACCGGAAAGTATCCAATTACTGTCCCACTGGGGTTTACGGATCATAACACGTAATAGGTGAATATGACTTGCAAGATCAGATCTAGAATATAGATAGAATGGTGAAAACATAAACGGTTCAGATATGAAATCATGGCACTTGGGCCCTAGTGACAAGCATTAAGCATAGGGAAGTCAGAACAACATCAATCTCAGAACATAGTGGATACTACGGATCAAGCCCTAACAAAACTAACTCAATTACATGATGAATCTCATCCAACTCCTCACCGACCAGCGAGCCTACGAAGGAATTACTCACTCCCAGTGGGGAGCATCATAGAATGGGTGATGGACGGTGCGCGACGATGAAGACCAAAGATTCCCCTCTCTAGAGCCCTAAACGGGCTCCATATCTAGCCTCCCGATGAAAAACAAGAGGTGGCGGCGGCTCCGTATCGTGAAACGCAATGAAACTTCCTCTCCAATTTTTCCTCTGGAAATAGGCATTTATAGCACTGGAATTAGGGTCAGGGGGCACAAGGTGACCACAACCCACCAGGGCACGCCCTGGTGCATCATGGCCAGCCAGGGCACCCCCTCCGGTGGTTCTTGGTTCCAGTATTTTTTATTTATTCTAAAATAAATCTCCAAAAAGTTTTGTTCCAATCCGAGAACTTTTATTTCTGTACAAAAACAACACCATTGTAGTTATACTGAAAACAACGCCAGTCCAAAACAAGAGCAATAGCGTTAGGAAAATTAGATACGGCGGAGACGTATCAAATCCCCCAAGCTCAAACCTTTGCTAGTCCTCAGGCAATTCAGTTAACAACCCGAAAGTTATAAAGAAAAACTTTTACGAACTCTTTTGTTCTTGTTTACATAAATAAGCCTAAGTGGCACCTAGGTTTTCAGCAAAGATCATGACTAACCATCTCAACAATAACTCTTAGAAATTATATTAACTCATATCAATGGCATAATCTACTAGAGAGCAATAATAAGATATATTAGATGCCAACACTTTGTCAAAACAATCACGATATAATATGACAATAGTGGTATCTCGCTAGCCCTTTCTGAGACTGCAAAACATAAATGCAGAGCACCTCCAAAGTTCAAGTAGCGAATAAACATTGTAATTCATGGTAGAAACTATCCAGTCATGATGCATCCAACAATAACTATACATGATGCATGAGGAAGACAATAGTGCTCTGAGGTCTAGCACTTGTTTGAGAAGGTGATGGCTGAACATAAAATTAAATAGATAGTCTGTCGGAGAAACGACACCTACGGGATCACGTGGATCCCTTCTACGGTTTGGTAGGGAAGAGGGGTGTACAAAGAGCAGATCTAACGATCGACACGATGGATTTTTTCCCAGGTTCATGCCGCTAAGAAGCGTAAAACCCTAGTCTTGCTTTGAGTGTATATTCAGTGTTCTTGAGCTTCGGCTAGCTCCTATCCATGCAAACTGGGCCGAGAGGTTCAGAAGCCCGAATCCTCCTCCAGTACGCCTTGGGCCTCCATCTATATGTTCAAGGGGTCGCCACAATGGCATACAGGAGGTGGAAAGTAGCTACAGTGCATATGCTTATCACGGACATCCTAGGACAAACGCATTAAATGCGCTACTTACATGCCCTCTAACTTTATCAGGGACGGAAATAGAGCCCATCACGTCCGTCGCCGCCTCTCCCCATCTTGACACGCATCTAGGATGACGAGGCATGCAATGCCAGGCTGGCTGGCTAGCTGCTGCGCTGGAGTGGTGGCAGGATCTTCACAAAGGTCTGCATGCCACCACGCGGGTGCTTGCCAGGCTGGCAGGCCAGTCGCTGCTGGAGTGGTGGCAGGGTGGTGGAGCCTTGCCGCGGCCTTCCGATGTCCCCGGCAAGGATCTTGTCGGGGCCTCGCAAACGTCCTCAGCAAGGATCTTGCTAGGAACTTCGTCTTCTGTTCTTCACAAAGACCCGCACGCCACTACGTATGCGCCCCTAGGTCTTGGTCTTAACATTGTCGATGGTGTCAGAGGTCTCAACCTCAAGGGTGGTGTTCTCGTTAGTGCTTCGCAAGGCACCCCGACAAGGATCTTGCCGGGGCTACGCGAGCCGTACCAGTGAGGATCTTGCCGGGGCTTCGTGAGCCGTCCTGGCAAGGATCTTGCCAGGGGCCCAGCTTGTCCTCTCTTTTTTGGTTACTGGCTTGGTCGTCTTGTATTCTGTCCCCAGCTGTCCCCATCAAGCCTGGCTGCGGGTGCAGCTGCAACTGCCCGTGCACAAGTAAGGGGTACCGAAGGGCCCAAACTTTTGTACACCGAGATAGTCCCTTCGCAACGGGAAGTAGGGATTTGCAGAGGTGCCAGAGCTCAAAGTTTTAAAATAGAGATAAATATAATTTTGGCAGGTACACCCTCCCTATCAACGTTACGACCAAGAGTTATCAATATCTTCCATGCTAAACAAATTAGTGGCGGTTCCCAAGTGATAAAAGTAAAGGTTTACTCCCCCTCCACCAACAAACACACTCCATGGCTAGCCGAATCCACGGGTACCGTCCATACCAACAACAATCCTGGGGGAGTTTTTTTTAATTATTTGCAATTTTTTATTTCGAGACTAGGCATCCCTATTATCGCCCCTCTCGTGCAAGGACGAGTGAATAAACACTCATCATGATAATAACCCGCTTAGCATGGAAGATACTGACCGCCCCCTGTCGCTCCATGAGCGGTTCAGGCACACAAAATAGATGCTCATTTGAAATTTTAGATGTGGCACATGCAAATTTACTTGGAACGACAGGTTAATACCACATATAGGTAGATATGGTGGACTCATCTGGAATAACTTTGGTTAAGGATTTTGATGCACGAGCAGTATTCCTGCTTAGGACAGGCGAAGGCTAGCAAATAGGTTGAGAAGCACGGCCAGGTGGAGAGCGAAAACAGTCATGAACATGTGTTACGCATAGTTAACATTGAATACTAGCATGAGTAGGATATGGACACCATGAACATAAATATCGTAAAGGCTATGTTGGTTTTGATTCAACTACATGCATGAGCATGTGCCAAGTCAAGCGACTTGAAACATTCAGAGGAGGATACCATATCATCATACTACACCACAATCATCTTAATGCATGTTGACATCCAAGATAAATCATTATCCACTCCTAGCTACTTAAGCATGGACTGAGAAACTATAATATCTAATTGTCATTGCAAACATGTTTGATCATAATATGCTGAAGCATGATTACTAGGTTAAACATATTTATAAAAATAAAAACAAATTGAGTTCATACCCGCTTATCTCTGCCATAGTAACTTCATCAAATGTCGTCATTATTGCCTTTCACTTGCACGACCGAATGATATGAAAATAATTATAGAGCAAGAGTGTCGTGGACTAAGCTGGAATCTGCAAACATTTTATTCAAAATGAGAAGACAAGGCAATATGCGCTCTTTGTTAGATCAACAGTAATGCATATAAGAGTCGCTCAACATTTTCATCATAGTCTTCTCCTTGGTATGACTCAATAAAAAGAAAAGAATTTCAGAGAAACACATTGAAATATTTTTGGAGTTTTTATTTTTCTGAAGAAAGCAAATTAAGGAAGGAAAAATAAAAATGAGAAAAACTATAAACACGGGAGAGCTCCCAGCAAGCAAAAGAAGAATCGAGAGATCTTTTGGGGTTTTCTTTTAATACTACAACAAATTAAACTAGGAAGAAAAACCAAAGAGAATCAAGGAATATTTTTGGATTTTCTCAAAGGTTTTCAAACACACAAGAAGAAAATGTCGGTGGTAATACGTACTCCCCCAAGCTTATGATTTTGGCCTAGCTTGGTAATCACCGTCTGCGGCCTGGATAATAATCCGAGTAATAGCTCATGGAGGCTCTTGGTGCATCCTCCTCAGCCCGCCGAGCAGCATCGACCTCCGCATTATGCAAGCGGGCCTCGCTCTCAAGAACATAATATCTTCTTTTGCTGTGATAATCAAAGAGAGCAGGCGTAGGCAAAACAACATGTACAATGGGTTCTTTATTGAACCCCAAGTTGTTATAATTAGTGATTGTGCCCGTGAGGAACTTATGGTGTTTCATGGCCTCAAAGTATAAGTACTGAGTAGGTAGGATGGGTCACCAGGCAGAGGTGTCACACCAAACTCTTTAGCTAAATGAGAGACATAAATCCCACCATAAAAGTGACCACTATCAGCATTACATTGCAACCTCCGTGCAACGATTGCTCCCAGATTATAATGTTTAATTCTGGTCGAAGCTGTGTGTATGAGGCTCAAGTCAGGAGCACATAGTGTGCTAATCTTGCTTGCATACGATGCATTCGCCATTAAAGAGTGCAAAGTAGTGAATTGATGGGAAATCAATACTTTTTATTCTACCTTATGTCACTCCTCTATCTTCTCCATAGCAAATATTTATCAAAAAATGACCTATGCTCATATTTTGGCGGTTCGTCCAGCGAACCCCAATATGGAATTTTATAGGCATCACAGAACACATCTAGAGGCATGGTAAATGGATGATCATAAAGACTAAATGAAACTCTAGACTCACGAGGATGATATTTAAATTTCTGAGTAAACTTTTCTGTGAGGTTGGGATGCTGGATGCACTTATCTTCAATGTATGGGCCGAGCTTGGTGTTGTGAACATATTGCTCAAATTCTTCCTTAATACCTGCACTCACCATGAAATCATTAAATGACCATAGGCATGATTTGGCAGTGTCATCCTGCATTGAACTTGCACTTGGCTGAACATGAGACTGATGTATCGAGCTACCACTCGATGATGCTTCTGTAGACCTCCTCCTCGAAGAACTCCTAAAGAATTGCATTTTTATTTGCAAACAATTTTTGAAAAAATTTGGGACACTAAATTTTGTCAACAAAACTTCACAAGATTTAAAGCAACTACTCATAGGGATGCCTAGAGGCCATATCAAGCATTCAAACTACTTAGAACACTAAGAATTCAACATGCAAGCCTATCTACAGTAGCACCAAGAGTAGCTAATTATTCAAAATATAAACCACTAAAGCAATAACTAATTGGAGCAATGGAGGAGTTACATACCATGTATCAATCCCCCAAAATAGTTTCGAAAATGGAGCTACGAGAAAAGAGATCGGAATCTGCGGGTTTGAGAGCAAGAACATGAGACGAGAGCTATGGTGATTTTTTGTAGAGGTGGAAGATGACATGGGCTAAAGGGACAAGTGAAGTGACCCGCGTGCGGACCACAACCCACCATGGCGCGCCTGGGGTTGTTGGTGCGCCCTAGTGTCTTGTGGTCACCAGACCCCTCCTATGATGTTATTCATACCAGAAATTCAGAAATATTCATAAAAAAATTGTGTTAAAATTTCAGGGCATTCTGAGCACTTTTATTTTTTATACTTTTTTATTGCACGAAAATTCAGAAAATATACTAAACATGGCATTTTTTTTATTTAGCTAAGAAAAACAGAAAACTAAAGGTGGGAGCAGAAAGTTGTGCCTACTAAATTCATCAACTTCATACCTCTAAAAAATGATCCATTAATAAGGTTGATCAAGTCTTATTCACAACCACTTTCGATTAGCATGAAACTGAAGAACTTTCGTAAAACACTAAGTTACCTCAACGGGGATATGCATATCCCTAACAATAAGTATTTCATATTTCTTTTTGGAAGTAGGTAAAGGGAGTTGAAAACTTGCAATGGTGATTGTAGGGGATTTTTCAATAATATTAATACCATTGACTTGAAATTGTTTCTTCGAAAAGTGCACCGTATGCTCATTACCATTGATATGAAATGTGACCTTGCTTTTATTGCAATCAATAAGAGCCACTGATGTATTCAAGAAGGGTCTACCAAGGATAATCGACATGTTGTCATCCTCGGGCATCTCAAGTATAACAAAGTCTGTTAAGATAGTAACATTTGCAACAACAATGGGCACATCCTCACAAATACCATTAGGTATGGCATTTGATTTATCAGCCATTGGTTTGGTAGGTGTGAGTTTATTCTAATAAAGTCTTTTATATAAAGAGAAAGGCATAACACTAGCACTAGATCCTAAATCACACAAAGTAGTTTTGACATAATTTTTTTTGATGGAGCAAGGTATAGTTAGCATTCCCGGATCTCCAATTTTTTGGTACTCCATCCTTAAAAGAATAATTAGCAAGCATGGTGGAGATCTTAGCTTCAAGTATCTTTCTCTTATTAGTGATGATGTCCTTCATGTATTTTGCATAAGGGGCCATCTTTAAAATACGAGTCAAGCGGGTACGCAAAAAGACTGGCCTAAGCATTTCAGCAAAGCGTTCAAATTCTTCATCATCCTTTTTCTTGGTTGGTTTAGGTGGAAACGGCATGCGTTTTTGGACCCATGGTTCTCTTTCTTTTCCATGCTTCCAATAAACAATGTCTCTTTTATCATATCTTTTATTTTTAGGTTGTGGGTTATCAAGATCTACAGCAGGTTCTATCTCAAGATAATTATCGGGTTCTTTATCATTGTTTGGTTGGGTGTTTTCATGAGCATCATCATTATCTTTTTCATTATAACTAGTGAATGTTCATTACCAGATTGAGTTTCCGCATCTGAGATAGAGATATCATTATCGTCTTCAGGAGGTTTTTCTATTTCAGGTTCACTCGAGGTATGCAAAGTCCTATTATTTTTATTTTTCTTCTTCTTTTTAGAAGGACTAGGTGCATCAGTATTAATTCTTTTGGAGTCTTGTTCAATTCCTTTAGGGTGTCCCTCAGGATAAAGTGGTTCCTGTGTCATTTTTCCTCCTCTAGTTGCCACTCTAACGGCAAAATCATGCATATTATTATTCACTTCACTAAGCAATTCTCTTTGAGATTTAGCAACTTGTTCTAACTGGGTTTGAACCATAGAGGCATGTGTCCCTACACCTCTAACATCATTAGTGATTTTAAATAACAAGTCACTCAAGCAAGCAATCATATCAGAGTTGTATTTAAATTGTTTCATAACATTTGCATTGAAGTCATCTTGTTTGATGATGTACCTATCAAATTCATATAGGCATTGATTAGGATATTTATTGTAAGGTATGTCACTTTCATCAAACTTTATAAAAGAATTTACCTCTACCACTGGTGGTGGTGGTGTATCAAGTCCATGTATTTCTTCAATAGGAGGTAAATTTTTGACATCTTCAGCTTTAATACCTTTTTCCTTCATACATTTATTTGCCTCTTGCATATCTTCAGGACTAAGAAATAAGATACCCCTCTTCTTCGGACTGCGTTTAGGCGGTGGTTCAGGAAGAGTCCAATCATCATAATTCCTCAATATAGATATACCTATACTAATTAGAGACTCCCTAAAAATTACCATGTTAATTAGAATTTACTGGCCGTTCATCCGGTGGGACCGAGTTATTATGGTGGAGATTAACCCAATTTGTTTTCTTAATTACGTGCTTAGTTCGGCCAAAAATACACTGAAGTCCCACAGTCCTTTCATCACGGCTGTAGAAATAGAAGTCGTCCAATAATAATAAAAAGAAATAGAAGTTGTCATCCTATCCCTAACCTCCTAGCCCCAACCATTCCACACATCATGCCATGGATTGTGTCGCCGTCCTGCTCAACGATTGTTGCTCCCTGCCCCATCCGCCATCGCTGCCCCCGCATCAACCCTCTCCCGCATCCCGCCACCTCCACCACCACCGTGAAACATCTCTCCTTGTTCCTCTCTCTTGGGACCAGTACGGGGCGGCGATTGCTTCCGGTCACGTGGTGGTGACGTGGCTGGTTGAGGGAACTCGGGTGAGGCGGACTGTCTCCCGTTTGTCGATCTGTCCCCACCTCATGTTCCTCCTCTCCCATGGAACATCACGTCCGTAGTTACTTCCACACACGGCGCTCTCCTCTCCTGCAGCGACCCTGTTGTGCTCCTCAACACATCAGACCACCATGGTGCGGAAGTACCCGGAGAAGATCGCGCTCCGCTTAGCAAATTTGGGTAGTCTGAGTCGGCTACCTAACAATGTAAATTTTTTCGTCTCAAAAGTTATCTCATGGCACTTGGGCGGAATAGATTTGTGGGTGTGCTAGGTGGAGTGCCATTAGATTGCCATGTTAGTGGGCAAGAACATCCTCTCCTGGACACACAAACTTGGGTTTGCCAAGGAAATGGGGCAATACTAATATCCTTTGGCTTTGCAACGGTCATTTACATTGTTTTATTTTTTTGAATCATGGTGGTTTAGTTAGTTTGTTATCAGCTGCTTCAGTTAGGATTTACAATCAAGAGTTGTCGATTGGATTTAATTTGGAAGAGGACAATATAATTTTGTTATAGTTGGTGGTTCAGTTAGCTTTTAAAAAATGTTTCGGTGATGAATAATACCCAAGGCATTACTTTCTCTTGCCCAGTATACTACAATTTAATATGCAGATGCGAGCTTAATTTGTTTGCCAGCGATGTCCAAAGAGTTTCTCACTGCCATGATCGATAAGGATACTAGCAGTCCCGTGCCCCTTTTGGTGCAGATCTAGGTATGAATTATGTATCTGATTACAGTTTTTTAATAGCTAACACTGGCTGCAAAGCAGCATCTTATCTATTAGGTTTTCACCAATCCGACTAATACTCTGTAGTTCATTATGTTCAGATGACAAAGGAATTTGAAGTTAACAGAAAAATCTGACTGTTAGTCCATGCAATAAATTGAAATTAGAGGACACTGGAAAATAATGTTTTTAATCTGTCCCACTGCTACTGTACGTGAATAGTTATATAAGTTTATATGTTTGACGGATGTGAAGACAAAATCGTAGTATTTACAAAAAGAATCTTTTTTGCTTACATATTGAGCATGCTCTCCATGCATGTGGTCTTTGTTTCTGAAGCTCCCACACTAAGCTGAAGGGGCCACATGGAGAAGGTTACACACCAACAGGTTAGGGATTTTGAGGTCCATGGTGGGCAGTATTTTGGGGAAAAAGTAATGGTGCAAATGATATGCTAAAGTTTAGATGCAGAGGTCTTCAACTTTGTATCCATCAGCATCCATAGTTCAGGGTGGAGTTGAGGAAGTGAGCATTTACCAGAGATGTGTTTTCAACAGCATTATTCTTAAGATAAAATAATTGATGCCTGCTTTGATGTGTAAGCTGCACACAGGGCAGAGGATGCAATTTGGTTTCGAAGAAGAAGAAAACACGTTGACACCATGGCTTATAAGTTTTAGAATAGTATCAGAAAATATATGCAATATTGTTTAGGTAACAAAAACGCAGCATTATGTCTTCCGTTGGAAAATTTCCCACTCTAGAGACGTAAACGGAATTATCGCTGGTATTTTCTTTAAGTAAGAATATAAAGAAGAGATGTGTTTATATGAATGAGGTATGCCGCAATAGTCAAAATATGATGTCTCAATATTTCACACTAAAGCGAGGACAAGAGCCTATAAATGTGTATCTACTTTATCAAACTAGCATATTAACTAATCTCCCAAATCCCTGTACTATATATTCTTACTTATTGCATGACGTGTGATACGTCTTCAACGTATCTATAACTTTTTATTGTTCCATGCTATTATATTATCCGTTTGGGATGTTTAATGGGCTTTACTATACACTTTTATATTATTTTTCGGACTAACCTATTAAGCCAAGGCCAAGTACAGATTGTTGTTTTTTGCCTATTTCAGTGTTTCGCAGAAAAGGAATATCAAACGGAGTCCAAACGGAATGAAACCTTCGGGAGTGTGATTTTTGGAACAAACATGATCCAGAGGACTTGGAGTGGATGTCAAGAAACCAACGAGGAGGCCACAAGGCAGGGAGGCGCGCCCCCACCCTCGTGGGCCCCTCATGGCTCCACCGACCTACTTCTTCCTCCTATATATACCCATGTACCCCGAAACCAACGAGGAGCACCACGAAAACCTATTTCCACCACCGCAACCCACGTGAGATCCCATCTTGGGGCCTTTACCGGCGCTCCACCGAAGGGGGAATCGATCACGGAGGGCTTGTACATCAACACCATTGCCTCTCCGATGTTGTGTGAGTAGTTTACCACAGACCTTCAGGTCCATAGTTATTAGCTAGATGGCTTCTTCTCTCTCTTTGGATCTCAATACAAAGTTCTCCTCGATCTTCTTGGAGATCTATTCGATGCAACTCTTTTTGCGGTGTGTTTATCGAGATCTGATGAAGTGTGGGTTTATGATCAAGATTATCTATGAACAATATTTGAATCTTCTCTGAATTCTTTTATGTATGATTGGTTATCTTTGCAAGTCTCTTTGAATTATCAGTTTGGTTTGGCCTACTGATTGATCTTTCTTGCCATGGGAGAAGTGCTTAGCTTTGGGTTCAATCTTGCTTTGCTCGATCCAAGTGACAGAAAGGGAAACGACACGTATTGTATTGTTGCCATCGAGGATAAAAAGATGGGGTTTATATCATATTGCTCGAGTTTATCCCTCTACATCATGTCATCTTGCCTAATGCGTTACTCTGTTCTTATGAACTTAATACTCTAGATGCATGCTGGATAGCGGTCGATGTGTGGAGTAATAGTAGTAGATGCAGGCAGGAGTCGGTATACTTGTCACAAACGTGATGCTTATATACATGATCATGCCTAGATATTCTCATAATTATGCACTTTTCTATCAATTGCTCGACAATAATTTGTTTACCCACCGTAATACTTATGCTATCTTGAGAGAAGCCACTAGTGAAACCCATGGCCCCTGGGTCTATTTTCCATCATATAAGTTTCCAATTTATTTTTACTTTGCAATCTTTACTTCCAATCTTTATCATAAAAATACCAAAAATATTATCATCTCTATCAGATCTCACTTTTGCAAGTGGTCGTGAAGGGATTGACAACCCCTTTATCGCGTTGGTTGCAAGGTTCTTATTTGTTTGTGTAGGTACGAGGGACTTGTGTGTGGCCTCCTACTGGATTGATACCTTGGTTCTCAAAAACTGAGGAAAATACTTATGCTACTTTGCTGCATCACCCTTTCCTCTTCAAGGGAAAAACCAACGCATGCTCAAGAGTTAGCAACGTGCTTTTGCTTCTTGATAAATATGTCCATATTCACTATTATTTCACAATATCTGCTATGTACAGTGGCATCATCGAGCATTCCTTTACTTTTCACAGTCCAGTTCAATGTTCGCTACATTGGATTGCGCTATTAAATACTTCGAGGTCATGTGAAAGAGCACGGGAAAAGAACTATCCAAGGTACTCCCACCATTCCAAAATAGATGACTCAACTTTGTACTAACTTAACGGAGGGAGTATGTTTTATGTTCATACTACGATTTTGAGATTCAGATGCAATTTTATTTAAAGGACTTTCGTATCATAATATTCAATTCCAATGCATTTGGAATGGGTCAAGTCAATTGTATGAGTGGAATTAGCTACTTCTCCTTTGAGTCCTTTGTGGTTTAGTTGTAATTTTTGATTTAATAAATTCCTAAATGCACCATTTCTTATGAGCAGGTTATTTTTTAATATAAAAATCACAATAATGTTGTATATATGTTTCGTGCCTCCACGTCAATCCAAAGAGGGCAGAGGCTGGGTTCCATATTTTTATCGTCATATATAACCATGACGAACCTTCAGGCAGGCCCCACCTCTGATTGATATTAGGAAGGTTGAAGGTTGACCAGTTGTCTCTTCCTCTCCGTCGTCTCTCCGTGGTGTGCATGTTAAAAACTTATGTAGTGGCGGACGTCAATTTCATGCAGCCGCCGACATCAACTTTTGTTGAGTGCTCTTACGGGATCTGATATGAGTCGCTCCGACATCAGATAAGGTAATCACTCACCTACTCCTATCAGATCTAGAAGTTTTTTGTATAGGGCGCCCCATGTGTTACTTTGATCTAATGAGGTTGAAATACTATGAACCTCATGGTGACATAGTGATATAATCAAGTTTTAATGTACACTATGGAATATACCTGATATGAGTAGGATAGAGAAAACATTTGAAATTGTATTTTACTTCCATATATTCAGTCATTAGGCCTTTCCATTTTCTGAAAGAAAAGTGATGTATGTTTCCCTTATTTTTCTGTGTAGGTTTGGGCATGCCAGAGCATCCAATAATAAATTCCAAACTGATCGTATCGTACGATGTGTAATGTGTACTATACATTCCATCAGTTCCACTTGGAAACATATAATGACTATGTATTAATAAACCATGTGTTAGTGAAGACAAAAACTTGGATGTAGAGCTCAGGTTTGTTAAGTTGTTTGGTTGTATGTGTGACATGGTTCATATACATATTGCTAGCTACTTCATTTTTTGTTCATTGATCATACTATATTTAAGAAATTACCATGTTATTTTGGTTAACATTGTAATTTAGCATATAATACTATTTTACCCCATAGTTATAGTTATATTTTCAAATACATTATTAATCAATGTGCTTCATATTTTATGCAGAACTTTCACTTATTGGGAAGTGAACAAATGTGAGCAATCCTTCCATATGAAAATGACATCACACTTTTAAAGTAGATTATTATCCTTTTATGTGGTAGAATAATAAGCATTTCTCTAATTAATAATTTAATAATATCAATCCTAACGGTTATCAATTTCATCTTAGATTGTCTATGTATATATTATAATCACTGCATGCACTTTTCAGTTACCAACTTGGATCACCTTCAAGATACATCTTCGGTGAGAGGAATGCGGAACAGATGAATTGGTAGCTTCTTTCTTGTGAGAGAAAGAGTAATTTGGTAGCTCAGTTGGGCATGCTCTTTCAACTATAAAACGAATTGTTGCTGGGTCAAACGGTCTAGAACTCCATAGCATAGACACTGGCTAATGTTAGATGGTGCCTCAGTGGACAAAAGAAAAGAGAATACTACTACTACATGTAAAACATTTCCTGTTTGTACGATGTGAACCAAAGTGTAAGTTTGTTCTGTTCTAACCTTTTGGTTTTCCCACGCGCTTCGTAGTGACAGAGGTTGCTACTAAAAAAATTAAAGTTCAAAGATGTTTGGATATTATTATTTTATACAATTAGTCTATACTTTATAAAAAACTTAATTAGAACGCCCTCAAATAAAAAATATGAGAAACATTAAGTGAATGAAATTAGCATTTTTCTAATATTTATCTTTCAGGCTATATTAGTTGTATAAATATTGATTCTTCTTCGCGACGCCTAAGCAAAAACAAATTGTTTGTCGAATCTATTATAGAGTTGTAGAATGAATATAAGCATCATGTGATGCATGTGTTCCAAAACAAATTGTAGTGTGAACAAAATAAACTTTCAACAGCTTAACTCCAAGGCTATATTCATCATACATTTTTTCCAAGGGTTTAACTAATGCATTGTTAAAACTAGCCCATGCAGGTGCACGGGTTGACGACTATTTATTCATTAATTCCTCAGCTTGTTCAACAGTTCGTTCCCTGAAAACACAACTAGCACAACTATCTAGGAAGTCCCTAGAAGCATCGGTTAGTCCATTATAGAAGATATCAAGTGTAAGTGCATCTAATGCCCCTTAGGGATTTTGGTGTATTGAAGACTTATAGGTTAAGGGACTAATGTGTTTGTGAGTGTACATAGGTCTATAAGTCTATGAGGAGTTTAATATGGACAGAGTGTCGATCTCTAAAAATGAATGTCTTCAACTGAAGACTTTGGCTTTCTGAAGACTTTGAAAGTGAAGAAATTGGTGTGACCATGATGACTTGATATTCATGCGAGGAATATGAAGCGTGAAGACTTTTGTTTCCGTAGTTTCTTTTTCTCCTTCTTGAGTCATAGGAAACATCGTACTATTAAAGGGGGTCGAGGTAAAACTAAGGAAAAGTTTCCAAGTGATGCTCATCTCAAAATCCTACACCTACCAATCCTTTCGAGTGAAGCCATTGCACATCTCATACAGTTCAGTCAATTTCTTCAGTGACACAGACGAAGATCTTCTGGTATCTGAGGAATTTGTTCTGACTGAGGAGTTAGGAATTCGGTAGTGTGGATTCCCTAGAAGTGAGGAACATGATAGCCCTGAGGAATTTGATACTCCACTATCCGATCGTTGCTGTGCTATGCACCAGTTGTCCCAAAATATCTACCCACCTAACGGTTATATCATTGATGGGCATTTATGTCTTGTCATGTTGAGCTGCTCCCTAGGCTATAAATAGTTGCCCCCTACAACCACTAGGTAGTTGGTTGCTCCAAGAGAAACTGACACTTGTCATTGAGAGCGTCCCATCCTCCGAGGACTTTGAGCGAAAATCATAAAGTGAAGAAAACCAAAACACCTACAAACCAAAAGTGATTGAGCATCTCTGAAGAGACTATTCCTGTGTGCAACCGATGCTTGTTACCTTTGAGGACTGTGCATCCTCCAGACGGTTAGGCGTCATGGTCTAGAGCATCCAAGAGGAAATTGTGGATCGCCGAGTGACCGAGTCTGTGAAGGTTTGAAGTCACCTGAAGACTTACCATGAGTAATTGGGCAAGGTATGTGTGATCTTAGCTCAAGGAGAATACGGTGAGCACTGTGTGTCCTCAGGTTTAAATACCTACCTGCTCCAACCAGACATACAACTGTCACAGAAGATGGAACAGGTCTACCAAATCACTGTCTTCACCGAGCTACTGGTTCTATTTCCTCAACCCTTTCATTTCCTCATTAACACACTGTTGTACTTGATCATTACTATTTGAAGACTTCGACTAAAGACTTTCTCAATTTCCTCAGTCCTAATTCTTCAGCCACTCTGTCTTCAGCTTGCTTATCATGTGTTTATGCTACTTGTACTATATGCTTGTTTTCATTTCATTATGATGACTGTGCTACTACTATGTTATGCTTGCATCTGAGTACTTATTCCGCTGCTAAGTAGTTCGTTGCTTAGGAATTTCCTCACCCTGAAATTTCTCATTGACAAATTTGTAAAAATCGCGCATTCACCCTCCCCCCTCTAGTCGATATAACGCACTTTCAATTGGTATCAGAGCAAGGTACTCCCTTGTTCTGTGTGATTTTGGTTTAACCGCCTGGAGTTTTAGTTATGTCGAATGCAGGCATGATCAAGGTCTCTGCTAGGTGTCCTACCTTTGATGGGACGGACTATCCCTACTAGAAGAATGAGATGTGAATGCATCTTGAGGCAATTGACAACGATCTCTGGTACGTTCTAGAAAATGGCGACACCTCCATCACTCCTACAATCAACGCTGCTGATGTGAAGAGATTCAAGCAACTCGACTCCCAAGTGAAGAAAATCATATGTGGCCATCTGAGAAAAGGGCAGTATGGTAGAGTGAGTGCTTTGGAGACAGCTAAGCTTATCTGGGATAGGTTGTCCAAGGTCAACGAAGGAGTCTCAACACAGCGTGAATCTCGAGTTGACGTTCTTCGCAATCTCTTCAACCGCTTCAAAATACTCGACAATGAAAATGTCCAGCAAACCTTCGATCGCCTCACTGACATCTCAAATGAGCTTCAAGCACTTGGTGCCGCTGACAACACCGACCATGAGGTGGTGAAGAAATTGCTGAGATCGCTTGATTCCTCATTTGACACTCTTGCACTGATGATACAATTTGAGTCACGCCACCAACAAAAGTTGAAAATCTTCAATTCGAGTTTTCCTTCATTTTTGAAATTCCTCAGTTGTTCAAATTCTTCAACTTTGCAAGTCTTCACTCTTTTCGACTGTGTTCTTCATTAACTATATATATTTGAGCTTTTATGTCCTCTACAGCATTCACTTATTGCTAATTCCTCAAGTTGACTTTTCTACTAAGTGAATGTGATCGGACCCTTCCCCCTCTATGCTAAACTCAACCCAGTCTGTTAACAAATTATTCATGTGCGTTCTATTTGGAACCTGTTCAAAATCTTCACTGTGTCCTTGTCAGATGAAGAATTTGCGAACGAAACTTTAAAACTTTCTTATCTGAATTTTTGACTTTTGCGGTTCAAACCGTTCCGCATCCCGCGATGAGATTATTATATTCACCCATGATCACACACGATTGCCACTTCTCAGTATGTGGGTCACACATGTCGCTAGGATGAGAAGGGTCAGGGGCACGTTCGTCCATTTTCCTCGGACGAGCAGTTTTTCACCTCGGCTATAAATACCCCTCACCCTCCTCAGACCTCATTTACCTCGCTCGAGCTCTTTGACTAAGCGCCGCCGCTACTTTCCATCGTCATCGGTGAGTAAGAGCTTCACTACCTCGGCCTCGTCGCTGTCGTACTCGCGTCAGCCGCGGAAATCTTCACTCCGCCGCCGCCCTAGCTGTATTCTGCCGCCAAGTTAGGGCGTCGAAGATCTGAACGAACGAACTTATGAACTTCTACTCCCAGTTCGTCGTGTTCTTCGTCAAGGGTAAATAAAATCTATATTTACTGCCCTTGTTGATTCTGATGATTTCACAAAATCTTCAAAAGGTGTTTATTCTTCAACTTCCACACTCTTAAACACCACAGTTGCATCTGCTCTTCATTTGTTTCTCTAGGCAACAATTTTCTTCAAGATTCCTCAATTGTGTGGATTTTCAATCTATACAACTCTGGAACCTAAATTAAAGACTGCTTAGTGAAATTCCTCAAGACACTCCTGGTCAAATTCCTCAAACTTGTTTCTTTTGAAATACTTCTGAGAACGCACATGACCTCTCCAAATTCTTCGCACCTATACTCTGTTCACAAGTACACATGTTCACAGGCTCCTATACTCCAAATTCAACTTAACTCATTTGCAGCGTTCCTCGAAGACAGATTGCATACCTCGTCAAAGAATTGAATTGTTCAAAATCCTCAGCTGAAGAAAATGGCTGATGGCAAAATACCTTAGAAGGGAGGAAAGAGACCAAAAGCAAACACTGCTTTTGAGATTCGTGATGACATTTATGAGGAATATTGCACTGTTGATGAAGCCAAACATGGCAAGGAAAATAAAAATCAGCGCAAGGTGCGCATACAAAGGATAGTGAGGAGATGGGCCAGAGAATGACGGGAGTACAGATATGTGACTCCCAAATACATGAAGAAATTCTCAGTACACCCTCCATGCCCAAGACCTCCATTGGCACCGGGCCAAGTTGCTGATCCCTCTAGCATCAGAAGAGGTGAGGAATTTCCCAAGGAGTGGGCCAAGCGGCAAGCCAAGTTGGCCAAAATGGCCAAAGAAGTAGTGAAGAAATTCAATGAAGATTCTGCTTCTGCCGCTGCTGAGGCCTCTACTAGCAAGCCCAAGAAGCCTGCTCACAAGCCCAGTTCCACAGCAATGCCCTCACGGCCAAGTTCATCAAAGCCCTCTTGCCCAGTGCCTCACGCCACCTCCTCCAAAGCAGCTCCAGCTCCTACTGCAAAATCCTCAGCTGCTGCTGCCAAGTCCTCAACACCTGTCCATCTCGCCTGTTGCCAAAGGACCACTAGCATATCAATTGCTTCAAGAGTTCTGCTAGTTCTTCAGCTCCTCCTCAGTCCTCAACAGGCCCAACTTTGCTGAAAATAAAGGCCACTGCTGGACGAGGCACAAGGCCAAGTCCTCACAAGAAACAGGTTGCCTTCCAAGTGCCGTCTAGTGAGGACGAAGCTGATGATGAAGAATGGGCTGAAATCATCAGACAGACAACAAAGGGCCGCTAGAGCCAAAGGCAGTAATATGCCTCTTCTGCTAGATCCCAAGTTGATCTTGGAGTTCATAGATCTCTGGCACAAGGACCCCAACACTCCTATGCCTGAGTTCAATCTCACACCTGGCCAAAGTCATATGTTGACAGCCTTCATAGGCAAAGAAAAATGGAAGTTTGAAAAGGCCAGGCAACTGAAGAAAGCTCAGTACAAGAAGGAGCGATTTCTGTAGAAGAATGTCTTCAAAATGACTCCTGATGAACTTGTGACCATGCAAACTGAGATCAAAGCATTCAGTGATGAATTTGACGCATACCGTGTGGATTGGCTAGGAGTCAAAGTCGGATTCATCAGAATGGCAAAGGGATTTACCTCAAATGTTGCAGCTTCAATGCAACACATGAAATTCCTCAGGCTGAGGCAACTGCTCAGCCTACTGAAGAACATGCAAGCATAGCTGATGACAATCAAGCTATAGATGATTCTGAAAGCACAATGGCTGATGAAGAAATTCCAGCCACTGAAGAAACTGCCAGGGCAACCTCTAGTGTATCACTTGAAGAACAAGCCAGGCCAGTTGAAGCATCTGCCACTGCACCTGAAGTAACTGAACCTGCCAGGGCAACTGCATCAGTTGCGCCTGAAGAAATTGCACCAATTTCCTCTACTCCTCCTACACAGATGACAAGCATCAACCTTCCTTCTGCATCAAAAGCAAAGAAAACCAAAGCTGCGGAGAGAGCAAATGTGAAGAAAAGGAAAGCATCTGCATCCTCAGAGTCTTTAGCTCCAAACAAAGTGAAGACTTTGTCGGGGAAACTGATCCACGAGCACCTATGGGGACCGAGCCCCTTTCGGTTCGGCGGGGGGCGGAGATCGCACGAAGAGCAGATCGAGGCGGAGCACACGAGCAGTTTACCCAGGTTCGGGCCACCTGGATGCGTAAAACCCTACTCCTGCTTTGTGGTTTGTATTGAGTTCTTGCTCGGGAGCGCCGAGTGCTACAGTACACACCGGCAGCTAACGAGACCGAGCGTGAGTGTTCTTCTCTCCCCCCTTCTACGTTGCGCATGGGCCTCCTTTTATATGCTCAAGGGGTCACGGCAGGTGGCAACGTAGACAAGGGTAAAAATGGAAAGGTGTTGCGGTTGGTACAACTACCTGTACAGTGTATCATACCTAACCCTGACGGCAGGGGACAAGGGCATTAAATGCCCATCTGCGTCGCCCAAACAGTGCAAAAAGGGACCGTTAGGGACGCCACCGTTCACCACGATGGCAATCTTGTCAGCGCCGCTTGCCACCGTGTACCGCTGGCTGCACAGCCTCCCGCCACGTACGCCTGGAAGAGTCCCAGAGTGACACGTTGGTGGATGTGCTGGAGCGTGGGTGCGGAGTGGTAGCCTGCCGCGGTCGTTGTCTTGTCGCGTCCGGAAGCTCGCCGCTCACTGGGCCTCGCCGGGACGCGTGGCGCATCGCGGCAAGTTCTTTGAGATGCCTTGGTTGGCCTTCCCGGCAAGCTCCTCTTGCTGGGGTCTTGTGTCTTGAGTGGCCTTCCCGGCAAGCTCCTCTTGCCGGGGCCTTGTCTCCTTGGCTTGAATACTTTGTTCTTGAATGGCTCCAAAGGAACCACGGAGGCCCTCGGCGGTCACCCGGCAAGCCTTGCCGCGGGGTGCTGCGACTGCCCGTGCACAAGTTCGGGATACTAGGGTACCCCTACTCTAGTACACCGACAGGAGCCCCCGGGCCTGGGCCATACACGGTGCCGAGCGCTGTTGGGCCAGGTCCAAAACAGGGCACGGGCACACGCGGCCTGGGTCACGCCGTATCTTTCTCCGTATCCACCGCGCCCTCCCCGAACGGCACACATTGATTGCGGCGTCGTGGGAGAGATCGTGGGTGGTTTCTTTATTCGGAAAGGCGGAACGTCCGCCCCCTTCCTCCTTATAAGCAGGGGAAACAGGGTCAGTTCGCCCATCCGCCGGTTGCTATTCCAGCCTCGAAAATCTCCGCCACTCCCCTTCTTCCTAAAGCCGAAAGAGAGCAGCGCGTCGCCCCCCATCGCCAACAGCACCACCAACGCCATCGACCTCCCTCACCACTTCCGCCATGGCTCCGAAAGCCGATAAGGGGAAGGTCGTGAAGTCGGCCGAGGCGCAGCAGCTCGCGGTGCTGCGAAAGGAGCGGGCAATCTCCCCCCCCCCCCAAGCTTGCCGCGAGGGATCTGAGGGAGTACTACTACCTCTTCTGGTCGACGGAGACGCGGGCGCACCCGCGCACGAAGGTACTTCCAGCCGTTGCCTGGAAAATGGCTCCAACTGGATATCCCTTTTTCACCTTGTTCTTCTACTGCGGGCTCTGCCCGCCTTTCTTTGAGTTCTTCTGTGATATTATGAACACCTACGGGCTCCGCCTCCTTGACTTCACCCCCAATGTTGTCCTGACCATGGCAGTTTTCGCACATTTCTGCGAAAACTTTGTCGGAGTCCATCCCAATGTAGCCCTTTTTCACCACTTCTTTACGCCCCGAGTTGAGAAAGGAGAGCCCTTATCCGGTGGAATCGCCTGGATCTCAAAAGCCGGCAAGAAGGACGCTTATCTGGAGGGGGAGCTCCGCAGCAAGTGGGAGGAATGGAGAGCAGACTGGTGCTGGATTGTCGAGGAGGACCCGCAGCCATTTACCGCCCGGCGCCAAACTCCAGTAGTGCGCGGCAGCGATTGGAGCAACGTGGCCCCGGAAGACGATAGGCTGAAAATTGCCGTCGCCCGGATCCAACGCCTCAGCCTTGCCGGGCTCACTGTAGGCGCTGTTGGCGCAGATTTCCTTCGCCGCCGCATCGCCCCCTGCAGGAGAGGAGGAGACCCGCCTGGGAGTTCAAGAATGTGGCGGATATCATGAGGCTGCGTCTGGGCGTCAACTTCAACTTCACTGTTCTGGAGCTTAACGCGATGCTCCAGGAGCTGTTCAAGTACGACCCTCAGCATCCCGAAGTGTTCAGGTTGCCGAGGGGTGTCGTTCCACTATGCAACAATTCCTCGCTCAGCCGCATCCTGGCAATGATGCCGCTGTGCGACTCACATGGAATTGACGTAGCTTGGCTAGAGCCCGCAGACGACGTCGTGCAGGCGTTCTTCGATGGCTTGGTAGAAATGCCTATCCGCTCCGACGAGCAGAAGGGCCTCACCCGGGACACCACCGACGAGGAGGTGAAGCGCATCGCCACTAGGCTGGAAGAGGCGGCGGCAGCCGCAGCCGCGGGCGAGTTGGGGTTCACCGTGGAGGAGGCAGAGGCAGCGGAGGCGGCAAGCCTTGCCGAGCGAGAGGGGCTTGCAGGCGAGGAAGAGCCTGCCGGGCATGGCGTCGAGTCGGGCGAGCCCGCTGAGGATACGAGCGACTCGTTGGAGATCGACTCCTCTTCCTCCTCAGCTTCGGGCAGCTTGCCGCAAGCAGAGCCCCCGGCTCCACCAAGAAGGCGTCTCCGCAAGACCGGGGACGTAGCGGAGCAGCAGACGAGTCGACAGCCATCGCGCCGCGCGACACGTTCTACTGCGGCAAGTTCTGTTGCCGCGGGAGCATCTCACGCTGCCGCGGCAACTGGAGCGGGGTCCTCCCGGACCGCCGCTTCTGCTCCTGCCACTTCTCATGCCGCGGCGGCAGCTGGAGCGGGGTCGTCTCAGACCACCGTCACTGCTCCCGCCAAGCGGCCAAGGGAACCTACTCCTCCGCCTCCTCGCACCGGAGGTGAGCCAGGCTTTGACTTCTCTGCGCTCAGCTCCGACGAGGAAGAAGAAGAGTAAGATTCTTGTTGTACTTCTATTTCTTCAATTCTTGCTGTTTTGTCTTGTATCTCACTTGCTTTACTCTGAGCTTATTCCTTTTTAGGACTCTAGCCCAGAGAGCGGCAAAGAGAGTGTAACGCCCTCGATGCGGCTATATCTCCCACGTGTCGAGGCACGACTTAGAGGCATAACCGCATTGAAAGCAATGTCGCAAGTGAGGTAATCTTCACACAACCCATGTAATACATAAGGGAAAGAGATACATAGTTGGCTTACAGTCGCCACTTCACACAATACATAAATAAACATTCATCATCCAGATTACACTCAAGGTCCGACTACGGTACCAAAATGAAAGAAGACTACCCCAAATGCTACACAGATCCCCGAATCACCCCAACTGGGCTCCACTACTGATCATCAGGAAAAGACACATAGTAACGACCACGTTCCTCGTCGAACTCCCACTTGAGCTCGGTTGAATCATCTGCACTGGCATCGTCGGCACCTGCAACTGTTTTGGTAGAATCTGTGAGTCACGGGGACTCAGCAATCTCACGCCCGCGAGATCAAGACTATTTAAGCTTAAAGGTAGGGTAAGGTTGTGAGGTGGAGCTGCAGCAAGCGACTAGCATATATGGTGGATAACAACGCCAAAGAGAGCGAGAAGAGAAGCAAAGCACGGTCGTGAAGCTAAAAGTGATCAAGAAGTGATCCTGAAACTACTTACGTCAAACATAACTCCAACACCGTGTTCACTTCCCGGACTCCGCCGAGAAGAGACCATCACGGTTACACACGCGGTTGATGTGTTTTAATTAAGGTCAACTTCGGGTTTTCTACAACCGGACATTAACAAATTCCCATCTGCCTCATAACCGCGGACACGGCTTTGGAAAGATAATACCCTGCAGGGGTGTCCCAACTTAGCCCATTATAAGCTCTCACGGTCAACGAAGGATATTCCTTCTACCGGGAAGACCCGATCAGTCTCGGAATCCCGGACTACAAGATATTTCGATAGTAATAAAACATGACCAGCAAAGCTGCCCGGATGTGCCAACAAATCCCGATAGGAGCTGCACATATCTCGTTCTCAGGGCACACTGGATGAGCAAGACGTCGGGTTGGCATAGACCCTGGTTGCCCAAGGGGCGCCGGACATCGCTCGGTTTGGACCAGCAATCGAAGGAGAACTGGCCCGGGGGTTAAAATAAAGATGACCCTCGGGCTCGCGAAAACCCGGGGGAAAAGGCTTAGGTGGCAAATGGTAAAACCAAGTTTGGGCCTTGCTGGAGGAGTCTTATACAAAGCGAAGTGTCAAGGGGGTCCCATAAATCACCCAACCGTGTAAGGAACGCAAAATCAAGGAACATAACACCGGTATGACGGAAACTAGGGTGGCAAGAGTGGAAGAAAACACCAGGCATAAGGCCGAGCCTTCCACCATTTACCAAGTATATAGATGCATTAATTAAAATAAGAGATATTGTGATAACCCAAAATAAACATGTTCCAACAAGGAACAAACTTCATCTTCACCTGCAACTAACAACGCTATAAGAGGGGCTGAGCAAAGCGGTAACATAGCCAATCAACGGTTTGCTAGGACATGGATGGTTAGAGGTTTGACATGGCAATATGGGTGGCATGATATAGAAAGTGGTAGGTATCGCAGCATAGGAATAGCAAAAGAGCGAGCATCTAGCAAGCAAAGATAGAAGTGATTTCGAGGGTATGGTCATCTTGCCTGCAAGGTTCTCAGAGTTGTCGAAAGCTTGGTCCTCGTAAGCGTTCTCAACAGGTTCCTCGTTCACGTACTCGTCTCCTGGCTCTACCCAAAACAAGAACACAAGCAAAGGGGACAAACATCAATCACGATGCAATGCGCAAGCAACATGATGCAAAACATGGCATGATATGCGAGATGTGATATGCAATGCATATGCGTGCTCCGGAAGGACAAGGATGAACAAGGCATAGTCTTGGCAAACCAGGTATGCCACTGGATAGGTGAGGTGATTTCGGTTGAAATCGATATAAAGATCACCGGAATCGGATGCACGGTTTGCAAATGACAAACAAAACAAGAATGACAAGATTCTGCCATTAACAGCATGATGCTACTTAGCAAGCAACAAGTAATTAAATTACTGCACCCAAACATACCAGAAAAGCATATGGCAGTGATCTACACAAGATGCTTGACAAAAGATTTACACTGAGATATGGCTAAATCGCACCATAACAGGTTCAAACAAGCATGGCAAAAGTGCAAAAGATAACAGGTTCACAGACTTGGTGAAAACAACTTGTCAGAAATTAACATCAGGAAGACATGTTTAGAGCAAGGATACAATATGCTACAGGAACACAATATAGCAAAACAAGGCATGGCACGAATATACTCAAAACACTTGACAAAAGTCCCTTACTGACCATAAGCCAAAAAGGACCAAAAAATATAATAACACCCATGTCAATTAAGCAATTTACGTTACAGGTTTCAGACTTAGCAGAAAACTGGACATGTCGAAAACAGACAACAAGTAGGCATGTTTACGAGCTCGATGCACTCACTACAGAGCATTGCATGATAAAATAAGCATACATACATCAAGAAGACATGGCATAGAAGCTAGACATGGCGAGAACAACATAATAGCATGCAAGGATCAACTACACCAAGCTTGGCAAAATCGAACATGTAAACAATCTGCCAGTAACATTTATAGCAAAAGTAGAGCTCGATTGACTCAAGCTATAGCACTCCATAATTACAAACAAAGGCATGGATGGATAGAGAAAATCCATGTGCTCAAAACACTCTTACTGATCATTCTCAAAAGAGGCATATATCTCTCTGAAACAACATGAACACATGGCATAAAAATAACAGCAAGACATGACATTGAAAATACCAAGTCTCTGAAATCAGCAACATTAGGATCCCTAGTTTGCATGCTTGTGCTAGTCACCACATAGATCACAAAAATACATGGCATACACCCCTGAAAATATAGCATGGCATATTACAAAAAACATGTAGGACTCCAATTCATAGGGTGCACACATCAATCATGGCAAAAATGACAAAAGTGCATGTTCTGAAACAGATCTGAAACTAACATCACATAGCCCTCTTGTAATAGCATTTCGGGCACCAAGATGAGCTCAAATGAAAATTATGCAATGAGATGAAATGATGTACTCATCGCGTCGAACAATTTGACATATTACACGCACGAAACAGAGCAGTATGCAGGGAGTTATGATGCGATGAACATGCAACAAAATAACTGACAGAAAAAGACTTGGACGAAAAATCGGAGCTCGGGAAAGTCAACCTCGAAGCACGGATTTCAAAGCGGCGGCGGATCTGGCCGGAGTTCTTGTCGTAGAGGCTCGGGGTCGCCGGAGATGGCGCGGGGAGGCCGGATCCGGAGCTCCTCCGGCCGGATCTCGCCGGATCCGGTCCGGGGCGAGACGGAGGAGGCGCGGGGAGGCGCGAAGACTCGCGCGCGGCGGAGGAGGCGGTCACCGGCGCGGTGGCGCAGCGCGGCGGCGCGGGAGGCGGCGGCCGGCGCGCGGGGCGCGGGCGGCTCGGGCCGCGGCGGGCTCAGCGGCGGGGAGGCGGCGGCTGGCGGTGGAGCGCCACGTGGCAGCGGCTGGTTCGGCGAGGGACGGCGGCGGACATGTCCGGGCACGGCCGGACGTGTCCGGTGGCGGCGGGGACGAACGGGACTAGGGTTAGGGTAGGAATTGATCCGCAAATTCGGGGGAGGGGTGTATTTGTAGGTAGAGGGGGCTAGGAAGCTCCAAATGGAGTGCGGTTTTCGCCCACACAATCGCGATCGAACGGCGATGGACATGGGAGTGACTTAGATGGGTTATTGGGCTATTTTCGAGGGGTTTTGGGCTGCAACACACACGAGGCCTTTACGGTTACCCAGTTAACCGTTGGAGTATCAAACGGCCTCCGAATGACCCGAAACTTGGCAGGCGGTCTAGCGGTGCTATACCAAGGCCGCTTGACAAACCTCGGTCCATTCCGAGAAGGTTTAATACCCGCTCACGGAAAAAAGGTAAAAGGGGACGCCTGGGAACATAGGAGCGCCGGACTGCAAAACGGACAACGGGAAAAATGCTCGGATTCATGAGACGAACACGTATGCGAATGCGATGCACATGATGACATGATATGAAATGCATGACAAGGAAAAAAATACAAAAAGACGGGAAACCCAACCACGGAGGGAATATCATATCACATTGCCGAAAATGGCAAGAGTTGGAGTTACAAATATGGCAAGTTACATCCGGGGTGTTACAACACTCCACCACTACGAGAGGATCTCGTCCCGAGATCTAGGACTGAAAGAACTCCGGATATTCGGAACTGAGGTGGTCCTCGCGCTCCCAGGTGGCTTCTCGGTCTGAATGGTGTGACCATTTCACTTTCAGGAATTTGATTGACTTGTTGCGAGTCTTGCGCTCAGCTTCTTCAAGAATAGCAACGGGATGCTCATGATAAGACAAATCTTCTTGAAGATCAATCTCTTCGAAGTTGATGGTGCGCTCAGGCGTCTTGAAGCACTTGCGAAGCTGTGACACGTGGAACACATCGTGCACATTTGCAAAGTTGGAGGGAAGCTCAAGTTGATAGGCGAGGTCGCCTCTTTTGCCGATGATCTTGAAAGGACCCACGTATCTAGGGGCAAGTTTCCCCTTGATACCGAAGCGACGAGTTCCTTTCATTAGAGAGACGCGAAGGTAGACATGATATCCCATCTCGAATGCCAAATCACGATGTTTGCTATCGTAATAGCTCTTCTGGTGCGATTGAGCGGCTTTGAGATTCTCGCGAATGACCTTGCACATTGCCTCAGCCTCTGAGATCAAATCATTGCCAAGCAGTTGGCGTTCACCAGTTTCAGACCAATTGAGAGGAGTACGACACTTTCTGCCATAGAGAATCTCGAATGGGGCTTTGCCCGAGCTGGCTTGAAAGCTGTTGTTGTAAGAGAACTCAGCATAAGGAAGACAATCCTCCCACTTCATGCCGAAAGAGATAACACAAGCCCTAAGCATATCTTCAAGAATTTGGTTGACACGCTCAACTTGTCCACTAGTTTGAGGGTGGAAAGCTGTGCTGAAGCGAATATTTGTGCCCATGGCCTTCTAAAAAGAATCCCAAAACGTGGAGGTAAAGATGCTGCCACGGTCTGAAGAGATCAATTGTGGAATGCCATGCAAGGAGACAATTCTGGATGTGTACAGCTCTGCCAGCTGCGCTGCTGTGATAGACTCTTTGATAGGGAGAAAATGAGCCACTTTAGTGAGCTTGTCGATGACGACGAAGATAGCATCATTTCCACGCTTGGACTTAGGAAATCCAGTCACGAAGTCCATTTCGATATGATCAAACTTCCATTCTAGAATGGCAAGAGGTTGGAGTAGACCAGCTGGTCGTTGGTGTTCTGCTTTCACCCTTCTACAGACATCACATTCATTCACGAATTGAGCAATTTCTCGCTTCATTCGAGTCCACCAATACGACTGCTTGAGGTCATGGTACATCTTTGTACTTCCAGGATGAATTGACAGAAGAGAATTGTGCGCCTCGTTCATAATGACTTTACGAAGATCACCCTTAGGAACCACAATCCGGTCCTCGAAGAAAAGAGTATCTCTGTCATCAACGCGATAGCACTTGTATTTGGAAATGCCCTTGTCAATACCACGTTTCACCTTCTTCACCATGGTATCCATCAGTTGAGCCTCACGAATCTGATCTTCCAAAGTAGGAGAGACGATGAGGTTGGCAAGAAAACCTTGAGGAACAACTTGAAGATTCAACTTGCGGAAAGCTTCACAAAGATCCGGTTGAAAGGGCTTGAGGATTAAGCTGTTGCAATAAGCCTTCCTGCTCAAAGCGTTTGCAATCACATTAGCCTTGCCTGGAGTATATTCAATACTCGGATTATACTCTTGAATCATTTCGACCCATCGAGTTTGCCTGAGGTTGAGGTTGGGCTGAGTGAAGATGTACTTGAGACTCTTGTGATCGGTGAATATGTCCACTTTCCTTCCCAACAGGAGATGTCTCCATGTTATTAGAGCGTGGACAACTGCCGCCAACTCAAGATGGTGAGTGGGGTAGTTCTTTTCGTTGGGCTTCAACTGACGAGAGGTATAGGCCACAACCTTCTTCTCTTGCATTAAGACAGCACCAAGACATTGAAGAGAAGCATCACAGAAAACTTCATAAGGCTTGGATTCGTCAGGAGGAGTCAAAACTGGAGCAGTGATGAGTTTCTCTTTGATAGTGTTGAAAGCAACGTCACACTCAGGAGACCAGACATACTTCACATGCTTCTGGAGGAGGTTGGAAAGAGGCTTTGCAATCTTTGAGAAATTCTCAACGAATCTTCGGCAATAGCTTGCAAGTCCAAGAAAACTGCGAAGCTGCTTGACATTCTGAGGAGGTTCCCAATTCAAAACTACAGACACCCTTTCTGGATTAATAGCAATGCCCTTGGCAGAGATGATATGCCCAAGGTAAAGAACTTCATCAAGCCAGAATTCACATTTGGAGAACTTCGCATAGAATTTATACTCTCTGAGCTTGTCGAGCACCAATCGCAAATGTTTGGCATGATCCTTCTTATTCTTGGAGAAGACCGATATATCATCGGGATAGACCAAGACGAATTCATTGGTGTAGGGGTTGAAGATGAAGTTCATCATTCGAGAGAACGTTGGAGGAGCATTGACAAGGCCGAAAGACATGACAGTATATTCATAAGAACCAAAGCTTGTTCTGAATGCTGTCTTGGGAATATCTTCTTCACGAATGCGAATTTGATGATAACCCATACGAAGGTCAAGCTTGGAGAACACTTTAGCACCTTTAAGTTGCTCGAATAGCTCATTGATGTTGGGAAGTGTGTACTTGTTCTTGATTGTCTTCTTGTTCAATGGACGGTAATCGACGCAAAGTCGGTCCGTGCCATCCTTCTTCTGGACAAAAAGAACACCACAACCCCAAGGAGATGAACTCGGTCTGATCAGACCCAGACGCTCTTGTTCATCGAGTTGTTTCTTCAATTCCTTCAACTCTTTTGGTCCAAGATTGTAAGGACGCTTGCAAACGGGTTCCCTGCCAGGCTCAAGATCAATAACGAATTCAACTGGCCGGTGAGGAGGCATACCCGACAGCTCTTCTGGAAAAACATCTTGGTACTCACAAACGACTGGAATCTGAGAGATAGCATCCAATTCGCCCTTCTCATTGAGAGAAAACAACCGAATGGTATCATCATGAGCAGCATAGATGATCACATCGTCAGAAGAGTGAGTCAATTGAATTTTCCTGGCAGCACAATCAAGCTGAGCCTTGTGCTTAGAAAGCCAGACCATCCCAAGAATAAGATCAATATCAGAGTCACCAAGAACCATAGGTTTAGCCAGAAATCTATAGTCGCCCATCTTGATAGAAACATCCGGAGCCATCATCTTGGTATTCATGAACAAACCCGGAGAGGAAACCGCTATTGGCTTAGGCAGATCGACAGTATGCAAATTGTTCATGTATGCAAAAGGTCTTGAAATGAAAGAATGCGATGCTCTGGTATCGAATAAAACTTTTGCAGGGACATCATTAACAGGAAGGTTACCCATGATCACTTCTGAAGAATCCTCCACTTGAGCTGCATTCATCATGTTCAACTTTGCAGACTTGGAATTATGCTTGACCACTGCATTGCTGGAAGATTTCACGGGAGGAGGAGGAGGCGGAAGGCGCCTTTGGTTGAAGCACTTGTTCGCATAGTGACCCTTTTGCTGACATTTATTGCAAGTCACCTCTGAGAGCGGACGATGATAAGGAGCATTTGGCCTTGGAGCTTGGTTCTGAGACTTGTTCTGATAGCCAGGGTTGGGTGGGTGGGAGGATCCACGACCACCTGAGATCTTCTGCTGATAAGGCTGACGGAAAGGAGGAGGAGGAGGCAACCAGAACTTCTGTTGCTTAGCTGCCACCAGTGAGGAAGAAGAAGACTGAACTGCGTCTCTGACTCTCTTCTTAGATGCCTCACACTTGAGCTGAGCAGCTTCTTGTTTCAGTGCCATGTTGTAGAATTCATCATACTTTAACGGCTCAAAAAGCACGAGAGCTAGTTGCAAATCTTCTCTAAGACCACGCCTGAATTGGTAGATCATGCTCTTCTCATCAGGGATGTCTTGCTTCGCCAAACGAGAGAGCTTCTAGAACTGAGTGTTGTATTGATACACAGACATGTTGCCTTGCTTGAGATTGTGGAATTCCTCACGCTTAGTCTCCACAACACTTTCTGGAATGTGATGAGCTTTGAAGTCACGACGGAAATCATCCCAGGTAATCACACGACCTCCTCTGGAATCTTTGTATTGTTGGAACCACTCAGCAGCTTGATCCTTGAGTTGAAAAGAGGCAAACTTGACAAAGTCCTCAGAACTGACATTGCTACATTCAAAATGCTTGCTGATATCCACGAGCCAATCATCGGCGTCTGTGGCCTCGACACAGTAGCTGAAGGTCTTTGGCTGATTTGCAAGGAACTGATTGAGGGTAGCA
Organism: Aegilops umbellulata; assembly: GCA_032464435.1. NCBI lineage: Eukaryota > Viridiplantae > Streptophyta > Magnoliopsida > Poales > Poaceae > Aegilops > Aegilops umbellulata. Next base: position 212,414,217 of record CP136058.1, read on the forward strand.
AAATGCGGCTGATTGTTGCCTTGGCCTTGATTTCCTTGATTACCTTGCCCTTGGTTGCGATCTTGCAAGAGCTGAATCAGAATCTGAGCGTTGGCATTTGTGGCTGTCATCAAGGCTTGCCATGCCTCCGGAGGCGGAGGTGGTGGCGGAGGGTTAGCCTGACTTCCTTCATTGCGTTTCGGATTCTGACGCGTAGGCGGAGCCATCCTGAAGAGGGTGACACCCATTAGCATCTTGAAAGACATATATTCAAGCTGAATCAAAGGATCGAAATTGCAACATATAGTCTTCACAATAAACATTCGAACGAGAATGAACGAATGAATTCCAAAGTAAATCATCACGCTTCCATAAGTTGAGAAGCCACTTAGAAACAAGTTATGGAATAAAATCAACAAGGTACGGATGTGAACAAATACTTGGTAAGGACCCAATCACGAACCAAATATCTGCGGGAAGAAATACTAGAGCTACATGAATTCCCACTTATAAACTCCCGAAAATTTCTGGTTATGCAATCAGGTGTTGGGGATACAGGGGACACAAAATATATCACACAAACTACCAATACCTAGATCCAGCTGTATCCATCCTTCAACACATAACCAAGAAACCTTCGGAAATCGTCTACCTCAACCTTCGAAAAAAACATCCGTTATACGAGTTATGGCAATACTCCCGCACTCGCCTCAGTACTGGGCTATCAGGGTTATCTCACCAACAACTGTACAAAAGAGATTTTCGATGTCGGCGTACTAAACTCAGGTATTCCAGAACTGCAACGATAAGATTATGACGACAACACCTCGGAGCTCAACTCCCCGGGACACCTCCACTAAACCCCTGCTGACAGGAGGCACCAAGACAATGTTGTCATCATAAAACCATCGGAACGATTCTAAGATACCCGCGTGATCCTAAAAAAATTAGTGAAATTTGAGAAGAGAAGAGTCAAAACTCTACGTCAGGATGCCTTACCAGAGCGATGAGGAGACTGGGAAGTAAAAAGAATTCCTAAACTCTCCGATATATAATTCCTAAATGACTCAAAACATTTTTCTAGACACAACTCGGCCGCTAAAAACGATCAATCAGTGGGGGTTCCTAAGGTCGGGGAAGGCTCTGTTTACCAACTTGTAACGCCCTCGATGCGGCTATATCTCCCACGTGTCGAGGCACGACTTAGAGGCATAACCGCATTGAAAGCAATGTCGCAAGTGAGGTAATCTTCACACAACCCATGTAATACATAAGGGAAAGAGATACATAGTTGGCTTACAATCGCCACTTCACACAATACATAAATAAACATTCATCATCCAGATTACACTCAAGGTCCGACTACGGTACCAAAATGAAAGAAGACTACCCCAAATGCTACACCGATCCCCGAATCACCCCAACTGGGCTCCACTACTGATCATCAGGAAAAGACACATAGTAACGACCACATTCCTCGTCGAACTCCCACTTGAGCTCGGTTGAATCATCTGCACTGGCATCGTCGGCACCTGCAACTGTTTTGGTAGAATCTGTGAGTCACGGGGACTCAGCAATCTCACACCTGCGAGATCAAGACTATTTAAGCTTAAAGGTAGGGTAAGGTTGTGAGGTGGAGCTGCAGCAAGCGACTAGCATATATGGTGGCTAACAACGCAAAAGAGAGCGAGAAGAGAAGCAAAGCACGGTCGTGAAGCTAGAAGTGATCAAGAAGTGATCCTGAAACTACTTACGTCAAACATAACTCCAACACCGTGTTCACTTCCCGGACTCCGCCGAGAAGAGACCATCACGGTTACACACGCGGTTGATGTGTTTTAATTAAGGTCAACTTCGGGTTTTCTACAACCGCACATTAACAAATTCCCATCTGCCTCATAACCGCGGGCACGGCTTTCGAAAGATAATACCCTGCAGGGGTGTCCCAACTTAGCCCATTATAAGCTCTCACGGTCAACGAAGGATATTCCTTCTACCGGGAAGACCCGATCAGTCTCGGAATCCCGGACTACAAGACATTTCGACAGTAATAAAACAAGACCAGCAAATCCGCCCGGATGTGCCGACAAATCCCGATAGGAGCTGCACATATCTCGTTCTCAGGGCACACCGGATGAGCAAGACGTCGGGTTGGCATAGACCCTGGTTGCCCAAGGGGCGCCGGACATCGCTCGGTTTGGACCAGCAATCGAAGGAGAACTGGCCCGGGGGTTAAAATAAAGATGACCCTCGGGCTCGCGAAAACCCGGGGGAAAAGGCTTAGGTGGCAAATGGTAAAACCAAGTTTGGGCCTTGCTGGAGGAGTCTTATACAAAGCGAAGTGTCAAGGGGGTCCCATAAATCACCCAACCGTGTAAGGAACGCAAAATCAAGGAACATAACACCGGTATGACGGAAACTAGGGTGGCAAGAGTGGAAGAAAACACCAGGCATAAGGCCGAGCCTTCCACCCTTTACCAAGTATATAGATGCATTAATTAAAATAAGAGATATTGTGATAACCCAAAATAAACATGTTCCAACAAGGAACAAACTTCATCTTCACCTGCAACTAACAACGCTATAAGAGGGGCTGAGCAAAGCGGTAACATAGCCAATCAACGGTTTGCTAGGACATGGATGGTTAGAGGTTTGACATGGCAATATGGGTGGAATGATATAGCAAGTGGTAGGTATCACAGCATAGGAATAGCAAAAGAGCGAGCATCTAGCAAGCAAAGATAGAAGTGATTTCGAGGGTATGGTCATCTTGCCTGCAAGGTTCTCAGAGTTGTCGAAAGCTTGGTCCTCATAAGCGTTCTCAACAGGTTCCTCGTTCACGTACTCGTCTCCCGGCTCTACCCAAAACAACAACACAAGCAAAGGGGACAAACATCAATCACGATGCAATGCGCAAGCAACATGATGCAAAACATGGCATGATATGCGAGATGTGATATACAATGCATATGCGTACTCCAGAAGGACAAGGATGAACAAGGCATAGTCTTGGCAAACCAAGTATGCCACTGGATAGGTGAGGTGATTTCGGTTGAAATCGATATAAAGATCACCGGAATCGGATGCACGGTTTGCAAATGACAAACAAAACAAGAATGACAAGATTCTGCCATTAACAGCATGATGCTACTTAGCAAGCAACAAGTAATTAAGTTACTGCACCCAAACATACCAGAAAAGCATATGGCAGTGATCTACTCAAGATGCTTGACAAAATATGAACACTGAGATATGGCTAAATCGCACCATAACAGGTTCAAACAAGCATGGCAAAAGTGCAAAAGATAACTGGTTCACAGACTTGGTGAAAACAACTTGTCAGAAATTAACATCAGGAAGACATGTTTAGAGCAAGGATACAACATGCTACAGGAACACAATATAGCAAAACAAGGCATGGCACGAATATACTCAAAACACTTGACAAAAGTCCCTTACTGACCATAAGCCAAAAAGGACCAGAAAATATAATAACACCCATGTCAATTAAGCAATTTACGTTACAGGTTTCAGACTTGGCAGAAAACTGGACATGTCGAAAACAGACAACAAGTAGGCATGTTTACGAGCTCGATGCACTCACTAAAGAGCATTGCATGATAAAATAAGCATACATACATCAAGAAGACATGGCATAGAAGCTAGACATGGCAAGAACAACATCATAGCATGCAAGGATCAACTACACCAAGCTTGGCAAAATCGAATAACATGTAAACAATCTGCCAGTAACATTTTATAGCAAAAGTAGAGCTCGATTGACTCAAGCTATAGCACTCCATAATTACAAATAAAGGCATGGATGGATAGAGAAAATCCATGTGCTCAAAACACTCTCACTGATCATTCTCAAAAGAGGCATATATCTCTCTGAAACAACATGAACACATGGCATAAAAATAACAGCAAGACATGACATTGAAAATACCAAGTCTCTGAAATCAGCAACATTAGGATCCCTAGTTTGCATGCTTGTGCTAGTCACCACATAGATCACAAAAATACATGGCATACACCCCTAGAAATATAGCATGGCATATTACAAAAAACATGTAGGACTCCAATTCATAGGGTGCACACATCAATCATGGCAAAAATGACAAAAGTGCATGTTCTGAAACAGATCTGAAACTAACATCACATAGCCCTCTTGTAATAGCATTTCGGGCACCAAGATGAGCTCAAATGAAAATTATGCAATGAGATGAAATGATGTACTCATCGAGTCGAACAATTTTACATATTACACGCACGAAACGGAGCAGTATGCAGGGAGTTATGATGCGATGAATATGCAACAAAATAACTGACAGAAAAAGACTTGGACGAAAAATCGGAGCTCGGGAAAGTCAACCTCGAAGCACGGATTTCGAAGCGGCGGCGGATCTGGCTGGAGTTCTCGCCGGAGATGGCGCGGGGAGGCCGGATCGGGAGCTCCTCCGGCCGGATCTCGCCGGATCCGGTCCGGGGCGAGACGGAGGAGGCGCGGGGAGGCGCGAAGACTCGCGGGCGGCGGCGGAGGCGGTCGCCGGCGCGCTGGCGCGGCGCGGCGGCGCGGGAGGCGGCGGAGGACGGCGGGGTAGGCGCGCGGGGCGCGGGCGGCTCGGGCCGCGGGGGCCGGCCTCGGGCCGCGGCGGGCTCAGCGGCGGGGAGGCGGCGGCTGGCGGTGGAGCGCCACGTGGCAGCGGCTGGTTCGGCGAGGGACGGCGGCGGACATGTCCGGGCACGGCCGGACGTGTCCGGTGGCGGCGGGGACGAACGGGACTAGGGTTAGGGTAGGAATTGATCCGCAAATTCGGGGGAGGGGGTGTATTTATAGGTAGAGGGGGCTAGGAAGCTCCAAATAGAGTGCAGTTTTCGCCCACACAATCGTGATCGAACGGCGATGGACATGGGAGTGACTTAGATGGGTTATTGGGCTGTTTTGGAGGGGTTTTGGGCTGCAACACACACGAGGCCTTTACGGTTACCCGGTTAACCGTTGGAGTATCAAACGGCCTCCGAATGACCCGAAACTTGGCAGGCGGTCTAGCGGTGCTATACCAAGGCCGCTTGACAAACCTCGGTCCATTCCGAGAAGGTTTAATACCCGCTCACGGAAAAAAGGTAAAAGGGGACGCCGGGGAACATAGGAGCGCCGGATTGCAAAACGGACAACGGGAAAAATGCTCGGATTCATGAGACGAACACGTATGCGAATGCGATGCACATGATGACATGATATGAAATGCATGACAAGGACAAAATGCAAAAAGACGGGAAACCCAACCACGGAGGGAATATCATATCACATTGCCGAAAATGGCAAGAGTTGGAGTTACAAATATGGCAAGTTACATCTGGGGTGTTACAGAGAGCCAAGGTCCCGTTGATTATCATCGAGGACGGGCCCACCGCGACAGCAGGGGGTGCGCCCGAGACAACCTTGCCGGACCCGGTAGCTATTCTTCAGAGCAGCCCCCAGCGCAGCCCCCAGCGTAAGTATATGGTTTGCTTCTCGCTGTTAGGCGCGCATGGATACTCTTTGTTTGCTGATATCTGACTGTTGGTTTGTGTAGGAGCAGAGCAGACCCACCAGGAGCGTCCGGAGACCGCCCCTGACATGCCATCTGCTTCGGCTACACCGCCAAGGGAGAGTTCTCCGGCAAGGGAGAATCCTCCGACAAGGGAGAGCTCTCCGGCAAGGGGGAGTTCTCCGGCAAGGGAGGAGTCTCCAGCAAGGGACAGCACCAGCGGCCCCCCGGCGGCGGAGACCACAATTGAAGAGCCCGGTACAGGTAAATCCTCTTGCTTCGAAACTTCCCTTGGCTTCTTCTTCGTTTGATCTTCTTTTTGGATATGTGCTTGACTTTTCTTCCTTTTCCGGCCGTCAGACCCATCTGCTGCGGAGCCGATGGAGACCGAGGTTGTTGTCGACGACGCCGCTGCCACCGAAGAAGCGGCCGGCGCTGATGATCCCGCCGGCGAAGAGGCCGCCAAGGCTGCCGCCGCAGCAACTGACGAGGGGTCTGGCTATCGCACTGACGGCCCTGAGGCCGCAGGAGCGCCAGGCGCTACGCCGACCGCCGACCCTTCCACCGCTACCGCAGCGTCAGGCTCCGAAGAGCCCTAGCCAGGCGTCTACTTGAAGGCCGGCGATGGCATCTTCATCAAACTCCCCTGGGCGTCAATGTCCAGGGCGCCGGTCGAAGGAGAAAGCTTTGACGGAGAGGTGCTCGCCTCCGCCGGGCTAACACTGGTTGACGCGCCAAGCAGTAGCAGCGGCGAGCCCGAGGAGGAGCGGCTGCTGCGGAAGCTGTTGTCGCTCTACCGCGCTCGGCAAGCCAAGCTGGAATCCCGCGAGGCGCTTGTCGCGAAGGCGGGAGCAGACATTGAGAAGCGCGCGGAAGAGCTCCGAGGTCTCAACCAGGCAGCTCTCCGGTCCCTGGCGGAGGAGCGGGAGAAGCTCGCTGAGGAGCAGAAGGCCTTCCTCCTCGAGAAGGCTGACGTCGAAGAGCAGCACTGGCTTGTCGCTGAGATGCTGTCTGCGCAGGAGGGCGAGCTGGCGCAGCGGAAGGTCAACCTCGATAGCCACGAGGAGGAGCTTGCCGCGCGCGAGCGAACATTTGGCGGAGCTCTCAAGCAAGCAGAGGACGCTGCCGCAGCTGCCGAGGCCGCCAAGAAGGAGCTGGAGACGAAGGTGGCGCAGCTGAAGGCCGATCTCAAGGCGAGCGGCGAGGAGCTTTCCGCGCTCAAGCGTGAGCGGGAGAAGGACGCCTACAGCCACTCAGAGCTGCAGGTCTGTCTCGCCGAGAAGGGCAAGGAGCTCAGCGCCGCCAAGGACTCCAACGAAGATCTTGAGTTGAAGCTGACCACTTTGACCAAGACGCTGAACGGCGCCAGGGAGCAGGAGGTGGCCTTGAAGGAGGAGATCAAGGCCGACAAGGCGCTGCTGGAGAGTATTGTTGTCACCCAGAACACTTTTAGGGAGACTGTGGAGCACTGGACGGAGGGTCTTGTGAATGCTGCCGCAGATATTGATAGGAAGCTGGCGCAGCTGGGGATGGAGGATCTCGGGTATCCCTTCGATGAGAACCTCCATCCAGCGCCAAGCTCACCTTGTTCTTCGAAGGCCTGGCGACGTCCCTCCAGCGACTCCGGGAGAGGATCCCAAAGCAGCTGGCCGACGAGTCACGCAAGATCTGCGCGGGTGCTCTTCAAAAGCTGTTGGTGAAGGTGGCCTTCCGCAACCCGGGCCTCAACCTCACCAACGTCCTTAAGACCCTGCCGCCGGAAGCTGATCTGGAGGCGATCAAGGCCCTTGTCGCACCCATTGTGGACAAGGTGAGCGGGATCAAGAGGGTTGAGGGCGATCGTGTAGACTAGGCCGCCCGTTTTCTTCTTTTCTTGTCGCTGCTGGTCATGTTATGAAAACAATCTATTAGAGCTGCGACAAGCTATCTTGTAATATAACTCTATTTTGGGTAATGATTGCAATGTTATTTCCTTTACTCGATTCCTTCCTTTGTATGTTTTTGCCCTACGCTTTTAGGGAACTTGCCGGCGCAGGCACCTTAGCCACGAGCGCTGAGTGCGGGACATCAGCAGCCTGCTGGCGGTGCCGCTACCGACAAGAAACCTTGTCGCAACTAGTCGCAGCTCACTTAAGTTGTTGAGCGGACTCGAAACAAAGTAAGGGCGCAACTAGCCACGAGCTGGTTCCTCCGCGCACAGGTTTTCCATACAAAGCATGGTCGTTCAAGGAAGATAACTTAAAATTTTTAAAAAATCTGATTGCTCAAACTTTGGCAACTTAGCTTTTCTGTTGTTTGCTTTCCGGCAAGGAGAAACTTGCTTGAACGACGCCTGGTCCATACCATTATCTTCTCCTCCCCCCCCCCCCCCGGCAAACTTGTGGGCGAGGGAACCTTCCTCTCCTTGAGAAAAAAGAAAGAAGAGAAAATAAAGATATGGAGCCTTATGGCTCGTTATTGCTTACCGGGGATTGGCGCTGCACAAAGTGTCAGATAACTCGTGCAAAAAATAAAAAGCATGAAATTGACAAGATGTGCGGAGCACATGAGCTTTATTTATAAACAGGGTCTGTGCCTGGCTTTGTACAAAGGATTACATGCAACAGCGGCAAGACTTGTACAAAAGGTGGTTGCCGGAACAGGGTCCGGCAACCGCGCCTTACGGGTAAAACTTATGAAGATGCTCAATGTTCCAGGAGTTGCTCACCGGAATGCCATCTTCGGTCTCAAGGTGGACAACGCCAGGCCTAGTGACTCGTTTCACCCGGTAATGGCCTTCCCACTTCGGCGTCAACTTGTTGGAATTCTTGGCGGACTGAACGCGCCGAAGAACAAGGTCGCCTTCCTCGAGACTTCTGGCGTTAACTTTGCTGCTATGGTAGCGGCGCAAAGCTTGCTGGTAGCGAGCAGCTCGTACAGCAGCCTGAAGACAGTCTTCCTCAAGGAGCAACGCGTCATCTTGTCGCAGCTGCTCTTGCTCAAGCTCATCGTAAGCGAGCACTCGAGGTGACCCGTATACGAGTTCCGTGGGGAGAACTGCCTCTGCTCCATAGACTAGAGCGAAAGGTGTCTGGCCAGTGGCTCGATTTGGCATCGTCCTGATCGACCAAAGAACCACCGGCAGTTCCTCAATCCAGTTTCTTCCGCACTTGTGCAACCTGTCGAAAGTCCAGGTCTTGAGCCCACGCAGCACTTCAGCATTTGCCCTCTCCGCTTGACCGTTGCTTCTGGGATGAGCAACAGAAGCGAAGCAGACCTTGGCGCCAAGATCTTGGACGTACTGCATGAAGGCGCGGCTCGTGAATTGCGTACTGTTGTCGGTGATGATCATGTTAGGGATCCCGAAGCGGCAAACAATCGACCTGAAGAACTTGACTGCTGACTGTGCTGTCAACTTCCTCACTGCTTCCAATTCCGGCCACTTTGTGAACTTGTCGATCGCAACGTACAAGTACTCAAAGCCCCCTACTGCTCGGGGGAAGGGACCGAGGATGTCGAGCCCCCAGACCGAAAATGGCCAGGATAAATGGATCGTCTGGAGAGCTTGAGCTGGCTGGTGTATCTGCTTGGAATGGAACTGGCACGCTTCACACTTGGTTACTTGTGCAGTTGCATCCTGGAGGGCTGTCGGCCAAAAGAAACCTTGCCGGAACACTTTGCCGGCAAGTGCTCTGGCGCCAATGTGGTGACCACATATGCCTCCATGTATCTCTGCCAACAGCTTCTGTCCATCTTCCCGGTGAATACACTTCAATTTCACACCGTTGAGTCTTCTTCTGTACAGTTCGTTGTCGACGAACTGGTACATACTAGACTGTCGGGCTACTCTTTCCGCTTCTTCTTGCACTTCGGAAAGTTCTCATGTCTGAAGGAAACGGACGATCTGCTCTGCCCATGCTGGAGCTTGCGGCTCGACAACAAGGACTAAAGGCACATCTGCTGCTGCGGGAACATCCGCTTCTACGGCGAGAACCTGCGGCTCAGCCGGAGCTTGACGTTCCCTGGCAAGCTTGCCGGAGCAAAACTTGTCGGGAGCGTCTGCTTCAACAGAACAAACCCTGGGGCTCGCCGGAGCAGACTGCTCCCCAGCACTCTTGGTGTTGATCTTGGGGACCTTCTTGGCGGCGGCTTCGGGAAGCTCTGCCGGGAAATAGTCACCAGAAATCAACTTCCTCTTCTTGCTCTGTCCAGTTGATGGCGTTACAGACGGTTGAGCCAGCTTGAGCACAAAGATCCCTGGTTCCACAGGTAACTTAAGTGCTGCGCACTCTGACAGGCCATCGGCAATGTCGTTTTGAGCTCTTGGAACATGTTCCATCTGTAGGCCGTCAAAGTGCTCTTCTAGCTTTCTCACTTCATCAATGTAGGCTTCCATCAACGGACTCTGATAACTCTAATTCACTTGGCGGACGACAAGCTGCGAGTCACCCCTGACAATGAGCTTCTTGATCCCAAGGTCTGCCGCGATCCTGAGACCGGCAAGCAAACCTTCATACTCTGCAGTATTGTTTGTTGCTTGCTCCTTGGGAAAGTGCATCTGGACTATGTACTTGAGGTGCTCTCCGGTGGGTGCGACAAGCAGCATGCCAGCACCGGCGCCTTGCAGCGAGAAGGCACCATCAAAGTACATCAGCCACTCTTTGCTTGCTTCCTTGACGGGGATGCTCGTTTCTGGAATTTCTTCATCTGGTGTTGGCATCCACTCTGCTATGAATTCTGCCAATGCTCTATTTTGGATAGTTGAAGTGCTCTCAAACTTGAGGCCAAAGCTTGACAGTTCCAGTGCCCACTCAACAATCCTGCCTGTCGCTTCTGGATTCTGCAGTATCCTCTTCAGCGGAAAACGAGTGACAACTGTGATCTCATGTGCTTGGAAGTAATGGCGCAGCTTTCTCGAGGCCATGAGAAGGCCGAAAAGCAATTTCTGCACACCAGAGTACCTTGACCTAGCCCCCTGCAGAAGGTAACTGACAAAGTAAACTGGGCGCTGCACCATTCTCTTCTGTATCTCTTCACGCGCCTGCGCAGATCCATCTTTGCCGGGACCAGAGCTTGTCGGGGAAGCCCCCTGCTTGTCGCTGGATGCGCCTGCCGTGGTCGCTGGCTCATCATCTGCCTCCCTCTCCACTACTAACGCAGCACTAACCACTTGATTGGTTGCCGCCAGATACAGCAGCAACTTCTCTTGTGGCTTAGGTGCGACAAGTATTGGAGTGGAGGACAAGTATCTCTTCAAGTCCTGCAGCGCAGCCTCCGCTTCCGGAGTCCATTTCATTGGACCTGCCTTTTTCAATATTTTGAAAAACGGCAGGGCGCGCTCAGCAGACTTAGAAATAAACCTGCTGAGAGTTGCCACGCAACCAGCAAGTCTACGTACATCCTTGACGCGCTTTGGTGCGTCAATCTGCTCAATGGCCTTGATCTTGTCGGGATTGGCTTCAATTCCCCGCTGAGACACGAAGAACCCGAGAACCTTGCCGGAAGGGACTCCAAACACACACTTCTCGGGGTCGAGCTTGAGGCTGATCTTGCGCAGATTTGCAAAAGTCTCATCTAAATCTTGAATCAAAGTTGCTTTGTCCTTGCTCTTGACCACTATGTCATCCATGTAGGCTTCCACATTTCTGTGTATTTGTGGCTCAAAAGCGGTATGGACTACCCTTGCGAATGTTGAACCAGCATTCTTTAAACCGAAAGGCATCCGTATGAAACAGTACATGCCACATGGAGTGATGAATGTGGTCTTCTCCTCATCCTCTTCTGCCATGAAGATCTGATGGTATCCTGAGTATGCGTCAAGAAATGAAAGCAAGTCACATCCGGCCGTGGAGTCAACAATCTGGTCAATGCGCGGCAAGGGGAATGGGTCTTTGGGACAAGCTTTGTTAACATCGGTAAAGTCGATACAAAGCCTCCATTTCCCGTTTGCCTTGCGCACGACCACAGGATTGGCCAACCACGTAGGATGGAGCACTCCCCTGACAAGGCTTGCCGCTTCCAACTTCTTGATCTCTTCTGCGATGAATTCTTGGCGCTCCACTGCTTGCTTCCTGACTTTCTGCTTGACGGGCCGCGCATGAGGACAGACGGCAAGGTGGTGCTCAATTACTTTCCTGGGAACACCGGGGATGTCAGACGGTTGCCACGCAAACACATCGACATTCGCCCGCAGGAAAGCAATGAGCGCGCTTTCCTATTTAGGGTCGAGAGTGGCACTGATGGTGAAGGTACCACCAGTGCCGTCCTCCTTGGCGGACACCTTCTTGGTCTTTGGCGGAGCTGCCATTGTCTTCCTACACTTGCCGGTGGAGCTCGATGGTGCATCCTCGACGGTAGCGCAGCACTCCGAAGAGGTGCGCTTGCCGGAGTGGGCATCAGAACTCTTGCCGGACTTGGTCTTCTTCTTCCTCCCGGGAGCTTCAGCGGCAAGTGACTTGCGATCCGTTGCGGCTGCCGCTTCCCGGTAAATCTTGTCGGCACAGATAAGAGCATCCTTCTTGTCACCAGGGACAGAGATGACACTTATCGGGCCTGGCATCTTCAGCATGTTATACGCATAGTGAGAGGCCGCCATGAACTTGGCGAGCGCTGGACGACCGAGAATCCCATTGTAAGGCAATGGAAAATCGGCAACGTCAAAAGTGATCCTCTCAGTTCTGAAGTTCAACTCGCTGCCAAATGTCACCGGCAACATGATCTTCCCCTTCGGCTATCTCCTTCCCGGGTTGATTCCTTGGAATGTGCCGGTCTCTTTGAGCTCGCTGTCAGGGACCTGGAGTTTCTGGAGCACAGCGGAGGAGATCAGGTTCAAGCCGGCCCCGCCGTCAACTAGCATCTTAGTGACCTTGAGGTTGCGGATAGTTGGTGAAACCAACATCGGCAAGCACCCGACCGCAGTTGTGCGATCAGGGTGGTCCTCAATATCAAAGATGATAGGCGTGCTGGACCATTTCAGAAGCTTGCGTGACTCGACGGGTGGTTCTGCCGTATTGACTTCCCGCACCCACTGCTTGAGTTGGCGGTGTGAAGTATGCAGAAAAGCACCGCCGTCATCGCACAAGACCTCTGTGGCTTTCTGGAACTCCTGCTCACTGGTCTCGACATCATCCATGTCTTCGTCGTCGTCGTCATCTTCATCCTTGTCGCGGCCGCGGGGAGGTATTTCTCCTTGCCGCTGCTTGGCCTTGCCACGGCGTCCTCCCCGGCTGGGGCGCTTCGTGCCGGATCCTCCAGCACCTCCTTGGACTTTCTCCTTGTTGCGTCGCTCGTATTCGGCCTTTTGCAGCTCGACAAGCTGCTCGACCTTCTTGCAGCTCTGGAGGTCATGGCCCTTGGTGCGGTGGATCTTGCAGTATTGTTTGTTGGTGCCGTCCTGCTTGTCGGCGACCACCACAGCCTGGCAGTTGGCGCATGCGGCAACCTCCTTGCCGGAGCTACCATCTTTGGCTTTCTTGGCGCCAATTTCGTTGCCGGACTGCTCAACAACTAGTACATCTTTGCCTTTCCTCTTCCTGTTGTTCCGCCGCCGGTTTTTCTTTGCCGGGGCAGCATCCTCGCTGTCAGATCCTCCTGCTCCTGTATTCTCTCCGGGGAGTTTCCTCCCTTCCTCAGCACGTGCACACTTGTCGTCCAGGGCATACAGCTCGCTGACGTCTCTGATCTCGCACATCGCCATCTCCTCCCGCATCCTGCGGTTACGCACGTTCTGATGGAACGCGCTGATAACCGCGGCAGGGTGGACATCTGGGATATTGCGCTGTACACGGCTGAATCTCTGAATGTACTTGTGCAGGGGATCTCCTTCCTTCTGGGCGAGCAGATGAAGGTCACTCTCTTGGCCATGAGGTTTGTGGCCGCCTGTGAAGGCGCCGGCAAACTGATGGCATAGGTCTGCCCAGGAGGATATGGAGTTGTCCGGCAAGTGCATGAGCCAGGACCTGACGTTGGGCTTGAGCACCAGCGGGAAGTAGTTGGCAAGGATCTTGTCGTGCCGTCCCCCAGCAGCTTGCACCGCGATGGTGTAGATGCTGAGGAACTCCGACGAATGCGACTTGCCGTCGTACTTCTCTGGTACGTCTGGCTTGAAATTCTTTGTGCCGGGCCACTGGACTTGCCGCAGCTCACGGGTAAACGCAGGGCAACCTACCACGCACGGCAAGTCGCCTGGTTCCCCTGGCGCATGCATGTCGACAGAGGGCCCAGCGCGCTGGTCTGATTGACGCCGCGCTTCCCTTCGGCGCTCGATGCGAGTACGAGCGTCTTCTTGCTATCGTTCGCCAAGAACTTGGCGCTGATCGCGACGAGCTCGCGGATCTGATGACGCGGTGGAGTCGCTGTCGAGGTGGATCCGGCGAGTCGGCGATCTTGGCCTTCGGGACAGAGAGTGCACGGTGGTCGCACCCCCACCGGTCTTGTCGCCATCGGCTCGTGCCTGGCTGACTCGCCGCGGCTGCGATGTACTCGGCTGCCGTGGAGTGTCGCCGTTAGCAAAGCCGATGAGACTCTGAATGGTGGCCCTCCAGTCGTTGATCTTGTCCGCCGTTGGAGGGTAATCTAGGAGCAGTTGAGCTCGCGCCAAAGCTTCTGCTGGAGTGGCGGGTAGCGGTGGCGAACGGTGTGAGGAGCGGGATATGCTCGGACTTCTAACTATGTTAGAAGGAGCAGTACCCCGTCCAGGCGACCGTGCCTCGCTCATGCCAGCGTGTTGGCGTGCATGCTGGTCTTGAGCATTCCGAGACCCACCAGCTCGATCTGGGTCCAGCGAGCGTATGGTACCGTGAGTACCATGACGCTGCCGGTCCCGCGCCTCCTGAGATGAGCGCGGTGCATGTACGGACGCCGAGGTCTTGGAGTGCGCTCGGTCGTTGTGGGAGCCGGCTACGCCGCCGATGGGCAGCGCAGCCTTGTCCTTGGACCTGGCGGCACCTTGAGCTCCCTCGCCGACGCCCGTTCTTCCACTGGTGTCCACCCCACCAGCTGTTTGCTCCGGTGGTGGTGGGTTTGTCGCGGACGGAGCAGCCGCCTCCGAAGCCTTCTTCATCGGTGGCATGTCGATGAAGATGATGAAGATCTAGCTCGTGTGAACGCCGGATCAGGTTCACACAACCTCGACGCCCCCTACCTGGCGCACCAAAGATGTCGGGGAAACTGATCCACGAGCACCTATGGGGACCGAGCCCCTTTCGGTTCAGCGGGGGGCAGAGATCGCACGAAGAGCAGATCTAGGCGGAGCACACGAGCAGTTTACCCAGGTTCGGGCCGCCTGGATGCGTAAAACCCTACTCCTGCTTTGTGGTTTGTATTGAGTTCTTGCTCGGGAGCGCCGAGTGCTACAGTACACACCAGCAGCTAACGAGACCGAGCGTGAGTGTTCTTCTCTCCCCCCTTCTATGTTGTGCATGGGCCTCCTTTTATATGCTCAAGGGGTCACCGACAGGTGGCAACGTAGACAAGGGTAAAAATGGAAAGGTGTTGCGGTTGGTACAGCTACCTGTACAGTGTATCATACCTAACCCTGACGGCAGGGGACAAGGGCATTAAATGCCCATCTGCGTCGCCCAAACAGTGCAAAAAGGGACCGTTAGGGACGCCACCGTTCGCCACGATGGCAATCTTGTCAGCGCCTCTTGCCACCGCGTACCGCTGGCTGCACAGCCTGCCGCCACGTACGCCTGGAAGAGTCCCAAAGCGACACGTTGGTGGATGTGCTGGAGCGTGGGTGCGGAGTGGTAGCCTGCCCCGGCAAACGCCTTGCCGCGGTCGTTGTCTTGTCGCGTACGGAAGCTCGCCGCTCACCGGGCCTCGCCGGGACGCGTGGCGCGTCGCGGCAAGTTCTTTGAGATGCCTTGGTTGGCCTTCCCGGCAAGCTCCTCTTGCCGGGGTCTTGTGTCTTGAGTGGCCTTCCCGGCAAGCTCCTCTTGCCGGGGCCTTGTCTCCTTGGCTTGAATACTTTGTTCTTGAATGGCTCCAAAGGAACCACAGAGGCCCTCGGCGGTCACCCGGCAAGCCTTGCCGCGGGGTGCTCCGACTGCCCGTGCACAAGTTCGGGATACTAGGGTACCCCTACTCTAGTACACCGACAGACTTTGACAAGCTCCTATGCAAATCCTATAGATGTTGTTCCAATATCAAGCATGCCATCAAAGGAGATTGTTCCCTTTGGTGAGGAATATGTGATTCCTAGTGAATCAAATGAAGAAAATCCTTCTGTTGCTTCGTCAGAGCAGTTGGATGAAGAAATTGAAGTGGATAATATCCCTTCAACTCTGTTGGTATCATCACCCATGCCTCAGTTCACAGCTGAAGAGGCATGCATTGAAGAAATAGATGAAGAAGATGAGGATGTGGATATTGGGTCTACAACACCAATTCTGAATGATGACTACTAGGAAAGTCATCATCCCAATTCACCACTGACCACTCCTCTGCAACAAATTCCTCAGTCCCCCGTCCAAACTGAAGAAATTCATATGGGCTCTAAAGAACGACAAGCTTCACTTCTTTCTATCCTTGAAGTAGTTCCAGCCACTAGCGCTGATGAAAATGTTGCTGAAGAAATGGAGGCCAAGGTTGCTGGTGATAATACTCCTTCTAAAATTCCTTAGCATGTGGCTCCAGAGGTTGTGCGTCAAGAGGCTGTGAAGACTTCAACTACTAATCTTTAGCCCAAGCCACAAAATCCTCACTCAAAGAAGCAGAAGTTCAAGGCTGATGACTTCTTTGCTGAGCATATTTTCTTCACTGACTACAATCCTTATGACGCTGCTCGACTTCGTCGCAAGCGCTTTTGGACTTCTAGCCAGATGAACTTCTATTCCTCGCTGCTGTTCGATAAGGACACCAAGAGAGAATTCCTCATGTGGATATGGAGTCTCTACCGTGCTTCACCCCAGTCCTCAGTGTTCTTCATGACGCTAGGCTGCTCAACTTATGCACCGACATCTGCGACTGGAATGAAGAACTAATTCTTCAGCTCTATGCCATGTTGCACATCACTGGCAACGTTGAAGATGCGAATTCATGGATACAGGATTGGATGACTGAAAATACTCACTACAAAGCTCCGACCTCTGAATTACTTCACGTCGCCCCAGTCAGTCCTCCCGTTGTAGGTGGAAGGCTCATCTATGCCGAACCTGAGCTCTCCAACCATATGATGCAAGTGCTGATGAAGCCTCTGAAGCTAGGCCAAGCTCCAAGGACCAAATTCCTCATCAAGGAATTACTCTATGTGCCAAGGACAGTGTACAAAATATTGACCAAAGCCCTCAGCCTGATCAAGGGCCACAACTCTCATGAAGAAGAGGTTGTTGGCATCATGAAGAATCTGCTATTCAACATCATACATGGTATTCCTATCAACTTCCATGATTTCTTCATGAGGACTTTGGCCAATGTAGCTCTGTCGCTATTTGAGTTGAAGCCTTACGCTCCCTGGATCATGAAATTCATCAGATCAAGGTCTTCAATCAACTAAAAGGTGGATTTTCAAAATCATCTCAGCTATTTGCCCCCAATTGAAGTCCTCAAAAGGACTATTTCCTCGGCTGATGATAAGGGCAAGGCCACTATTATTGATGAAGGCACTCGTCCATTGGATGGACAGTTTTGCAAAGCTGCTTCATATTCCACCAATGATGACTCTGCCACACATGACACTGCTGCAAATGCTTTCAAGCAATTTCCTCAAGCCACTACACCACAAGTGATGACTGATCATGAGCTTCTCCTGAGTCTTCATCAGAAGGTCGATCTCAATCACAAGTGGGTCAAGCGTTAGTTTGGTTCAATTCATCAGAACATGACGATCACTGAAAAACTCTGTGAAGAAGAACCATTACTACTTGCATGAAGTTTTTGATCGCACTTGGGCCATAATGTCTCACCTCTATGGTGATGAAGACCTCAAGCAGATGAGCTTCCAACAGGACTTTGAATGGTCTCAGCCACCTTCAAAGAAATTCAAGAAGGTCAAAGTTCCTCACTTGGTCGCCAGTTCATATTATTCATCGTGCGACATGGATGAAGCCGAAGATTTGAACGACACCGGGCAAGCCCTACTCCAATGGACGACCCCAACAACGCTGGCGCTCCTCCATCGACATCGTGATGATATTCTTCAGGGGCGTTAGTCCTCATTTTTCGTCCCTGTTGGTCATTCGATGACAAAGGGGGAGAAATTTGAGTTAGTCTTCAAGCGGGTCTATATATATGGGCGTTTTTTCGTTAAGTTACAACTCTCGTTCTTCTGAAGTATTTGTTGGATCGAGTTGTAGACTTAAGTCCTATGGTGGTCTGATACCTTTGCTCTGTTTTTCTGCATGCTATTTCCTTAAATTGTTAATGCACACATGCTAAATAACATCAGTCACCATATTTCATCATGCATTTCAAATTCTTCATATCATATGTTAAATGCGTGTATGAATTACAAGATATAGGGCGAGATCTCCATGATTCTACTCTACAATGTGCATTTGCTATTCAAAGAAAATTCTTCACATATGCACATCTTCAGGGGGAGTTCTTCTATATCTTGCAATCAAATTCCTCATTACCAGCATTTACACTTCATATGTATCCCCGTTGAAAACTTAAGCTATATTGTCATCAATCACCAAAAAGGGGGAGATTTTAAGTGCATCTAGTGCCCCTTAGTGATTTTGGTGTATTGAAGACTTCTAGGTTAAGGGACTAATGTGTTTGTGAGTGTACACAGGTCTATAAATCTATGAGGAGTTTGATATTTACAAAGAAAGTCGACCCCTAAAAATGAATGTCTTCAACTGAAGACTTTGAAAGTGAAGAAATTGGTGTGACCGTGAAGACTTGATATTCATGCGAGTAATATGAAGCACGGAGACTTTTGTTTTAGTAGTTTCTTTTTCTCCTTCTTGAGTCATAGGAAACACTGTACTGTTAAAGGGGGTCAAGGTAAAACTAAGAAAAAGTTTCCAAGTGATGCTCATCTCAAAATCCTACACCTACCAATCCTTTCGAGTGAACCATTGGAAATCTCATACAGTTCAGTCAATTTCTTCAGTGACAGAGACAAAGATCTTTTGGTCTCTGAGGAATTTGTTCTGACTGAGGAGTTAGGAATTCGCCAGTGAGGATTGCCTACAAGTGAGGAACATGATAGCCTTGATTAATTTGATACTCAAATATTCGACTGTTGCTGTGCTATGCGCCAGCTGTCCCAAAATATCTACCCACCTAACGGTCATATCATTGGAGGGCATTTATGTCTTATCATGTCGGGCTTCTCCCTAGGCTATAAATTTCCGCCCCCTACAACCAATAGTTGGTTGGCTGCTCCGAGAGAAACTGACACTTGTCATTGAGAGCATCCCATCCTCCGAGTACTTTGAGCAAAAATCATCATGTGAGGAAAACCCAAACCCAAACACCTACAAACCCAAAGTGATTGAGCATCTCTGAAGAGATTGTTCTTATGTGGAACCGACGCTTGTTACCTTTGAGGACTTTGCATCCTCCAGATGGTTAGGCGTCATGGTCTAGAGCATCCAAGAGGAAATTGTGGACCGCCGAGTGACCGAGCCTGTGAAGGTTTGGAAGTCACCTGAAGACTTACCACGAGTGATTGGGAAAGGTCTGTGTGATCTTAGCTCAAGGAGAATATGGTGAGGACTGTGTGTCCTCAGGTTTAAATACCTAGCCGCTCCAACCAGATGTACAACTGTCACAGTAGTTGGAACTGTTCTACCGAATCACTGTCTTCACCGAGGTACTGGTTCTATTTCCTCAACCCTTTCATTTCCTCATTCACATACAATTGTACTTGATCATTACTGTTTGAAGACTTTGACTGAAGACTTTCTCAATTTCCTCAGTCCTAATTCTTCAGTCACTCTGTCTTCAGCCTGCTTATCCTGTGTTTACGCTACTTGTACTCTATGCTTGTTTTCATTTCATCATGATGACTGTGCTACTACTCTGTTATGCTTGCATCCGAGTACTTATTACGCTGCTAAGTAGTTCGTTGCTTAGGAATTTCCTCACCCTAAAATTCCTAAGTGACGAATTTGTAAAAATCACCTATTCACCCCCCTCTAGTCGATATAACGCACTTTCATCAAGTATTTCATTTTTCTTAAGAGGATGATCAGGCAAAGCATTAAGCAAATCGAGAAGCCTGCCCCAAGCTTGTGGGAGACTCTATTTTTAAATTTGCATGGAGTTAAATATTTCCTGTAAAGCATCTTTTTTCTTATGAGCAGGAAAATATTTTTCACAGAAGTACTAAATCATATCATGAGTACTACGCACACAACCAGGAGCAAGAGTATTGTACCATATCTTAGCATCCCCCTTTAATGAGAACGGAAATAATTTGAGGATATAGTAATAGCGAATTTTCTTATCATGAGCAAATAGGGTGCCTATATCATTTAACTTAGTAAGATGTGACACAACAGTTTCAGTCTCATAGCCATGGAAAGGATGAGATTCAACCAAAGTAATTAACTCTGTATTGACAGAGAATTCATAATCCTTATCAGTAACAAAGATAGGTGAAGTAGCAAACTTAGGATCACATTTCATTCTAGCATTCAAAGGTTTTTCTTTTAGTTTGCATAATAACTTTTTAAGATCTTCTCTAGCATTGCAAGCAAGAAGTCTCTAGCTATCTCCTTATCCATAACATAACCTTCAGGTATCTTAGGAATTTCAAATCTAGTAGAGCTAGGCCTAATAGGTGTTTCAAGAATTTTAGTTTTAAGAGCTTCACTAGTTTCAGTAATTTCATCAGTTTCAACATTCTCAATATCTTAGCTCTAGCAAGTTGTTCATCAAGAAATTCACCCAGTGGCACATTATCATCAAGAAAGGTACTAGCATCATTCATAGCTGAAGTAGCATCATCAATAACTTGTGACATATCAGGATTAATAGCATGTGGTGGTGTTGCAAGTCTACTCAAAACAGAAGGTGAATCAAGTGGAGAGCTAGATGGCAGTTCCTTACCTCCCCTCGTCTTAGATGGAACCATCTTGGTTCTTGGACCTTTCAGATTCTTCATAGTGATAAATAGATAATAATCCCAAGTGACTCAACAAATATAGCTATGCTCCACGGCAACGGCGCTAGAAAAAGGCCTTGATAACCAACAAGTATAGGGGATCACAACAGTTTTTGAGGGTAGAGTATTCAACCCAAATTTACAAATACGACACAAGGGGAGCCAAAGAATATTTGCAAATATTAGCAGTTGAGTTGTCAATTCAACCACACCTGGAGATTAAATATCTGCAACAAGGTGATCAGTAGTACAGTAATATGATAGTTTAGCAGTAGTAACGGTATATGTGGTAATGGTAACAGCAGTAATAGTTTTGTAGCAGTTGTAACAGTAGCAATAACAATAGTAACTTAGCAAGAACAATATGTGGAAAACTCTTAGGCATTTGATCGGTGCAATCGTTGGACGATAATCATCATATAACAGTCGTAACCTAGGGCAACACATAACTAGCTCTAGTTCATAAATATAATGTAGGCATGTATTCCGTAAATAGTCATACATGCTTATGGAAAAGAACTTGCATGACATATTTTGTCCTACCCTCCCGTGGTAGCGGGGTCCATAACAAAACTAAGGGGTATTAAGGCCTCGTTTTAATAGAGAACCAGAACAAAGCATTAACACATAGTGAATACATGAACTCCTCAAACTACGGTCATGACCGGAAAGTATCCCAATTACTGTCACACTGGGGTTTATGGATCATAACACGTAATAGGTGAATATGACTTACAAGATCGGATCTAGAACATAGATATAATGGTGAAAACATAAACGATTCAGATCTAAAGTCATGGTACTCATGCCCAAGTGACAATCATTAAGCATAGCAAAGTCATAACAACATCAATCTCAGAACATAGTGGATACTAGGGATCAAGCCCTAACATGACTAACTTGATTACATGATGAATCTCATCCAACTCCTCACCGACCAGCGAGCCTACGAAGGAATTACTCACTCCCGGTGCGGAGCATCATGGAATTGGTGATGAAGGAGGATTGGTGATGATGAAGACCGAAGATTCCCCTCTCTGGAGCCCCGAATGGGCTCCAGATCTGGCCTCCCGATGAAGAACAGGAGGTGGCAGCGGCTCCGTATCGTGAAACACGATGAAACTTCATCTCCTTTTTTCTCTCCGAAAATAGGTATTTATGGATAATTAGGGTCAGGGGGCATGAGGTGACCACAACCCACCAGGGCGCTCCTGGAGGGGGTGGCGCGCCCTGGTGTATCATGGCCAGCCAGGGCACCCCCTCCATTTGTTCTTGGTTCTAGTATTTTTTATTTATTTTGAAATAAATCTCCAAAAAGTTTCATTCCAATCTGAGAACTTTTATTTCTGCACAAAATCAACACCATGGTAGTTCTGCTAAAAACAACGTCAGTTCATAACCCACAAGTATAGGGGATCACAACAGTTTTTGAGGGTAGAGTATTCAACTCAAATTTATTGATTCGACACAAGGGGAGCCATAGAATATTCTCAAGTATTAGCAGCTGAGTTATCAATTCAACCACACCTGAAAGACTTAATATATGTCGCAAAGTATTTAGTAGCAAAGTAATATGGAAGTAACGGTAACGGTGGAAAAAGTAACAGTAGTAGTTTTGTAGCAATCATAACAGTGGCAACGGAAAAGTAACGGAGCAAAGATCAATATGAAACGAGCTCGTAGGCAATGGATCAATGATGGATAATTATGTCGGATGGCATTCATCATCCAACGGTTATAACATAGGGTGACAAAGAACTAGCTCCAATTCATTAATACAATGTAGGCATGTATTCCGAATATAGTCATACGTGCTTATGGAAAAGAACTTGCATGACAATCTTTTGTCCTACCCTCCCGTGGCAGCGGGCTCCTATTGGAAGCTAAGGGATATTAAGGCCTCCTTTTAATAGAGTATCTGAACAAAGCATTAGCACTTAGTGAATACATGAACTCCTCAAACTACGGTCATCACCAGGAGTGGTCCCGACTATTGTCACTCTGGGGTTGCCGGATCATAACATGTAGTAGGTGACTATTGAGTTGCAAGATAGGATCAAGATCGCAAATATATTCATGAAAACTTAATAGGTTCAGATCTGAAATCATGGCACCCGGGCCCTAGTGACAAGCATTAAGCATAGCAAAGTCATAGCAACATCAATCTCAGAACATAGTGGATAGTAGGGATCAAACCTTAACCAAACTAACTCGATTACATGATAAATCTCATCCAACCCATCACCGTCCACCAAGCCTACGATGGGATTAATCACGCACGGTGGTGAGCATCATGGAATTGGTGATGGAGGATGGTTGATGATGACGGTGGCAACATATTCCCCTCTCCGGAGCCCCGAACGGACTCCAGATCTACCCTCCCGAGGAAGAATAGGGCTTGGCGGCGGCTTAGTATCGTAAAACGCGATGAATCCTTCTCTCTGATTTTTTCCTCCCCAAATGTGAACATATGGAGTTGGAGTTGAGGTCGCTGGAGGTCCAGGGGGCCCACAAGGTCGGGAGGCACGCCCAGGGTGGTGGCCGCGCCCCCACCCTTGTAGCCAGGGTGTGGGCCCCCTTCACTTGATTATTTCTCCAATATTTTTGATTTGTTCCAAAACTTATCTCCGTGAAGTTTTAGGTCATTCCGATAACTTTTTATTCTGCACAAAAATAACACCATGGCAATTCTGCTGAAAACAACGTCACTCCGAGTTAGTTCCGTTCGAATCATGCAAGTTAGAGTCCAAAACAAGGTCAAAAGAGTTTGGAAAAGTAGATACGATGGAGGCATGCCAACTCCCCCGAACTTAACCCGTTGCTTGTCCTCAAGCAATTCAGTTGGCAAACTGAAAGATTTAAAGAAAAACTTTTACAAACTCTGTTTGATCTGGTTGTTGCAAATATGTAAAGCCAGCATTCAAGTTTTCAGCAAAGATCATGAACTAACCATATTCACAATAACATTTAGGTCTCACTTTTACTCACATCAATAGCATAATCAACTAGTGGGCAATAACAATAAATCTCGGATGACAACACTTTCTCAAAACAATCATGATATGATATAACAAGATGGTATTCACTAGCCCTTTTTGAGACCGCAAAACATAAATGCAGAGCACCCCTTAAGATCAAGGACTTACTAGACATTGTAATTCATGGTAAAAGAGATCCAGTCAAAGTCATACTCAATATAAATTAATAACAATGCATACAAATGACAGTGGTGCTCTCTAACTGGTGATTTTTATAAGAGGATGACGACTCAGCAATAAAAGTAAATAGATAGGCCCTTTGCAGAGGGAAGCAGGGATTTGCGGAGGTGCTAGAGCTCGAGTTTTGAAATAGAGATAAATAATATATTGAGCGGTATGCTTTCATTGTTAACATCACAACCAAGAGATCTCGGTTTCTTCCATGCTACATACATTATAGGTGGTTCCCAAACAGAATGGTAAAGTTTATACCCCCACCACCAACAAGCACACTCCGCGGCTGGTCCAAAACAATGGGTGACGTCCAACTAATAACAATCCTGGGGGAGTTTTGTTTCCAATTATTTTGATTTGATTTGAGCATGGGACTGGGCATCCCGGTTACCAGCCATTTTCTCGTGAATGATGAGCGGAGTCCACTCATTGTGAGAATAACCCACCTAGCATGGAAGATATTGACAGCCCTAGTTGGTACATGAGTGATTCGAACATACAAAACAGATTATCATTTGAAGGTTTAGAGTTTGGCACTTGAAAATTTACTTGGAACGACAGGTAAATACCACATATAGGAAGGTATTCTGGACTCATATGGAACAACTTTGGGGTTTATGGAAGTGGATGCACAAGCAGTATTCCCTCTTAGTACAAGTGAAGGCTAGAAAGTGTGATGCCCGAATAATTAGGCTACAGTAATCCCACGTTAATGTCGCCATGTCACCTCGGTTACTATTGTTAATCTCGCGTTAGTTCAAAACGATTCGAATTCAAATTTGGATTATTAACAAACATCAAAACTTTTCAAACATTAAAACTAAAATGTTCGGTATGTGGGATAACTACATATACTAAATTTGGTACAACTTTTGAGTTTTGCTAAAACTAAAATATATTGGGAATAATAGACAACAGTAAAGGAAAAATAAATAAAAGGAAAAAGACAAAACAGTAGAGAGAAAGAGAGCAAAGCCCTCTCCCCCTCTCCGTGGGCCGAACGGCCCAACTAGCCATCCAGGCCACCAGGAGGCCCACCCCATCCCACCTTATCACCCACTACCCCGAAACCCTAACCCCCAGTGCACCCACTCCCCCCGCACGATACCCACCCCACTCTCTTGTCCCTCTCGTGCCCCCCAATTGGATCGGGGCTCAACCCCGACCGCGCCCCGCCGACATCCCTGTTGCCGCCGTGGACCCCGCGCCCTACCGCCGAGCTTCAACGCCGGATCCACCGCCTCGCATCCCCGTCCTCCTCCACAATGGCCTCCACCTCGTCGTGCCGGACTGCCTCAACCCCGCCACCCCGTCATCATCTCCTCACCGCGTAGCTTCACCGAGCCTCGCCGGCCCGTACCCCTGCAACGCCGGTGAGGCCCTCGGCCTCCACCTCGCCTCTTCCTCTCCCTGTACAGAACGTCACTGCACCGTCCTCGCCCTCCCTTGGTTGCCGCATCGCGCGCGTGACGCGCCCATGCGCCCTTCCGGTTTTGTCCGCACACACGCTCGTCGTGAGCTCCTTCTCGCCCGCGCGTCATGCCCACTGCCTCGCACGCGCACTGCCGGCCACGCCTCACGCCTGCTCGCTCTGCCGCGTGCGCCATGGCCTGCCTTTGGCTGCGCCCGAGCCCGCACTGTCCAGTGCTCACGCACCCCGCGCGTGGCCCCGTCCCCTCGCCGCTGGCTTGCACGCCCCCTCGTGTCCGTCTGCTGTTGCGGTCTCGATTGCCCGCGCGCCCGTAGCCCCTCCCTGCTCGCGCGCCCACAACCCATCCCTGCTCACGCGCGACATCGCTTGGGCGCCGGTGCTCGTCCCGCATGCGTGCTCCGCCGTGCAGCCCCGCCTAGCCCCACCGCACCGCTGCTCCGGCAGCGGCCACAGCCGCCGTGTGCTCGCCCCTTCGCCCACGGGTCAGAGCACCCCCCCCCACGGGCACGCGCCCGTTCGGGCTCCCGCACCGCTGCCCGTTTGCCCGGGCCCGCTATGGCCTCTAGGCCGATGACAAACGGGCCCCAGCCCAGAACGTTTTAAAAAATGGAATTATATATATATATATATATGATATATTAATTAATTAATTAAAGATTTAGTTAACTTAATTAATTCTTTTTAGGTTAACCTAATCACTAATTCAACTAATTAATCGTAATTAGTTAGTCTTAGTCAATGGCAACGGGACCCACACGTCAGTTTGACCAGTCAACACCTCAGTTGACTGCTGACGTCATGCTGAAGCAATAATACTAATTTCGAATTAATTTAATAATAATAAATTAGAAAATGATTTAAAACTTTAAAAATTAATAGAAAATAAATCGTAGCTTGGATGGAAATACTTTGTACATGAAAGTTACTCAGAACGACGAGACGAATCCGGATACGCAGCCCGTTCGTCCGCTACACATCCCTAACCTATTGAACTCGCAACTTTCCCCCTTCGGTTCATCTGTCTGAACACACGAAACACCGGGGATACTTTCCCGGATGTTTCCCCCTTCGCCGGTATCACCTACTACCGCGATTGGGCACGCCTAGCATCACGCATTGTCATGTCATGCATCGTCATGCATTTGTTTGCATTATATTTATTGTTTCTTCCCCCTCTTCTCTCGCTAGACACCGAGACCGACGCCGCTGCTACCTAGTACGACTACGGTGTTGACGACCCCTCCTTCTCGGCTGAGCTTCCAGGCAAGCCCCCCCCCTTGATCACTAGATATCGCCTATCCCTTGTCTCTACTGCTTCCATTAGAGTAGTATAGCACGTTACTGCTTTTGGTTAATCCTATCCTTCTGCATAGCCTGTCATTGATGCTACAGTTGTTACCCTTACCTGCAATCCTAAAGGCTTAGTATAGGATGCTAGTATTCCATCAGTGGCCCTACACTCTTGTCCGTCTGCCATGCTATACTACTAGGCCGTGATCACTTTGGGAGGTGATCACGGGCATATGCTATATACTTTATACTATTACATTACTTATGATACTGTTCGGAGATGGGGGCTGAAGGGGCAGGTGGCTCCAACCCGGTAGAGGTGGGCCTGGGTTCCCGACAACCCCCGACTGTTACTTTGAGGCGGAGCGACAGGGCAGGTTGAGACCACCTAGGAGAGAGGTGGGCCTGGCCCTGGTCGGCATTCGCGGTTACTTCAAAATAACACGCTTAACAAGATCTTGGTATTTGATCTGAGTCTGGCCACTGGCCTATACGCACTAACCAACTACGCGGGAACAGTTATGGGCACTCGACGTCGTGGTATCAGCTGAAGCCTTCTTGACGTCAGCGACTGAGCGGCGCGCGGGATTGGACTGGAACGCCTGCTCTTCTATTAGGTAGGCTAGGTCTGCTTCCGGTCGCCTTCGCAACGTGCAAGTGTGCAATGGGCGATGGGCCCAGACCCCTGCGCCATAGGATTTAGACCGGCGTGCTGACCTCTCTATTGTGCCTAGGTAGGGCTGTGACGTGTTGATCTTCTAAGGCCGGGCATGACCCAGGAAAGTGTGTCCGGCCAAAGGGGATCGAGCGTGTTGGGTAATGTGGTGCACCCCTGCAGGGAAGTTTATCTATTCGAATAGTCGTGATCTTCGGTAATAGGACGACTTGGAGTTGTACCTTGACCTTATGACAACTAGAACCGGATACTTAATAAAACACACCCTTCCAAGTGCCAGATATAACCGGTGATCGCTCTCTAACAGGGCGACGAGGAGGGGATCGCCGGGTAGGTTTATGCTACGCGATGCTACTTGGTGAACTTACCATCTACTCTCTTCTACATGCTGCAAGATGGAGGTAGCCTGAAGCATAGTCTTCGACAGGATTAGCTATCCCCCTCTTATTCTAGCATTCTGCAGTTCAGTCCACCGATATGGCCCTTTACCCATATACCCATGCATATGTAGTGTAGCTCCTTGCTTGCGAGTAATTTGGATGAGTACTCACGGTTGCTTTTCTCCATCTTTTCCCCCTTTCCCTTCTACCTGGTTGTCGCAACCAGATGCCGGAGCCCAGGAGCCAGACGCCACCATCGACGACGACTCCTACTACACTGGAGGTGCCTACTACTACGTGCAGGCCGCTGACGACGACGAGGAGTAGTTTAGGAGGATCTCAGGCAGGAGGCCTGCGCCTCTTTCAATCTGTATCCCAGTTTGTGCTAGCCTTCTTAAGGCAAACTTGTTTAACTTATGTCTGTACTCAGATATTGTTGCTTCCACTGACTCATCTATGATCAAGCACTTGTATTCGAGCCCTCGAGGCCCCTAGCTTGTATTATGATGCTTGTATGACTTATTTATGTTTTAGAGTTGTGGTGTGATATCTTCCCGTGAGTCCCTGATCTTGATCGTACACGTTTGCGTGCATGATTAGTGTATGATTGAATCCGGGGCGTCACAAGTTGGTATCAGAGCCGACTGCCTGTAGGAATCCCCCTTCCAAACTCCTTGGCCAAAGTCGAGTCTAGACATTGCTAAACTTTTATTAACATGGTTGTGTGCCTTACGGGCCCACGTCGCCATTGGGTGCTATTAGGATCTTTTACTCCTCATCTATACTCTAGGACTCTGATCTCTCTTCTATTTGGGATAAATGAATTTTGCTAAATCTAACATTAGGATCTCTATATCACTTTCACCCGGAGAGCATCTTATTACCGATGATCGGCTGCTGCACCAGAAGACCCTGAAGATACTCTCCGCTGTTAACCTGAGAACTTGTGTTCATCACGTTTGCAATTCCCCTTCCGCCGTCAACCCTTATGATAACTACATGCAGTTGTCATTCTTACATTCATCCCCACTTGATCTTGTTATCACAAGATACCCTGAAATCCTCTCTATTGTTCCGAGAATATTTTGTGCCTACTGCCTTGCAGTTCCTTGCCACCTGAACACCCCTACGGATAATTTCTTGCACCTATTGAGTATCCGCCCATCCCCAATTGATTAATGTATTTCACAAAGTCTTCAAAATACCGTTTGTTCTTCTGAAAATCCTCAACAGCCTAATGCTCTTGAAATTCTTGCTTGTTAGCATTATGATTAATCCCATAAGTCTGGTAATCTTATTGGCATCATTTGTCATTATCATTTAGAGTCCATTGATTCGATATGTTGCGGATGCTTGCAATCCTCTGGATTTATCCTTCCGGCTCAGACATCATTTTAAACACGAGATGGTTCTCGACCAATCGGATTGCCATCGATTGTACCCCTAAGCCTACGCAACTTATCCACCCTTAATCAGAGCGTTTGCTTCTGTTCCCTTGATTGGAAATCATAATTCTTTTTCCATTTGAGCTTTGAATTAGTCAGTTGTTTCTATAGTCTGATCTCCTTGCATTGTTTCTTCCTCTGGTTGAGTACCGATGCTCACATCAGATCCTTTGAGGACCACCAGATCCTTTGTTGGATTTTATACAACATCGTCCTCCATATTCAATAACCTTGTGAGCCTTCCCTCGGATACATAATGCCTTTGGTAAATTGCATCTTTTACTTTTTCAACCATGCTCTGCTTTCAAGCTTATATAAATTACTCCTAAAGTTGTGGTATATGTTTCTAAGATGCCCCGATGGGTTGAACATATACCTTCCTTAATTTGTGTGAACCCAAGAGTCTTCATGGGTCATAAGCTTCTGGTATTCCGCTAGTTAAACTTTCAAACTCTAAACATTCTTAACTGAGAGAAGTAAATGAGAAGTTGTGTATTGGAGAAGTGGGAGTCGACCTTGAACCTTGCGTTCATGCCCATGGACACGATGCGGATATTATCATGGATGCTTCTCTTAAACCCTCTTTGGTATAAGTTCATCTTATATCTGAGATCTGGTCTTTTGCAATCATGGTTCCGACCATATTGATATTATTTGATTGCTTTTCTTGGACAAGTTAAAATACTTGTCTTCTACAGATCAATGCACCTGTCCAATCTTTATTCAGCCATACTTTTGAGTATTACCCTCTGGTATCTCGAGAATATCAAAGAACTGTGTTGCTTCCTATGAGTCTTCATCTATTATTGCTTCTCACCGATTTCAGATTTCCCTGGGTTCTGAGTTATTAGTCACTCGAGAACACCAATAAGTGAATTGATTCTGCACTCCGATTCAATAACTCTAAGTAATTTTCATTGCTTATGAGTTTAATAATCCTTCAAGTCATTCCTAGCCTGGTCGGGGATATAATTATCGTGCTAAATTTTAACTGTGCTACCTGGTCCTTTATCCCGGAGCACAAAATTTTGGCGATGAGCTAAGCCTACATCGTTCTTCCTCGTCATATCGTATTGCCTTGAGCAACAAGCTTGATTCCCAACTTGTGTCATATCCGTGGTTCCAATAATATTTCTCTGCATTAGTCTTGTTGCTTGATGTAGCCGTTGTTCAATTGCTTCTTCTAGAGCCTCTCGACAAAATTTGTCATGATCATCATCAGCATTCCGAGCTCTTCCAGGATATCAATTGAATTCATGATGAGAAGTACCATCCTTGCCCTCGATGATTTGTCTTATCATCGGCCACTTTATTGCCTTCCCTCCAACACAAACATGATCGTGTTTTGTGTTATACCTTGAGTTCCTTCCTATCCAGCGTTTGTTCTTCTTTACGTTGGAATATTACCATCTTTTATGTCAAGTATGTCGTGAGAATTTCACCAGCTCTATGAATTATTGATGCAAGTGATGCTTCTCACCATCACCATTCTTTTCATGGCCCCCATGTTCCAACCGGAATACCAACAAATGGACTGTGATGTGAAAAATTCAAAACTTCTAGCAACCCTATTGCTTGTAAGTTAATTAACGATAGTTACATTCTTTGTGTATTGGATATCGAATCACCCTTCTATCATTGATCTTGCTGCCTAAGCCCATAATTCGGGTGCACCGTTCAAACCAATGTTTAAATTGTGTATGTTTTCTCGAGCATACATCGTTATATCATTTGATCTGACAAATGTTATCTCCTTGTTCACATAATTTAGGGCATCCATCTTTTTGGAAATCTCAATGAATTGTCACTGAGTCCATCAACCACCTCCTCATCCTCTTCTTGGTTTTAATGATGGACTCTTGTTTCGGAACTTGCTTCCATAGTTCATTTCCGGAGAATCTATAATGTCATCTCGCTAATTTGTGCCTCACCTTTTTCTTCTCAGGCATCATGAGTCTGAGGTATCCTGACACCAATCAGATCTGAATCTCGGTCAGATATGATGGTTGGAACATATTTCCAAGAGTTATAACGTTGGTCTTTATATGACCCGGTAAGTTGATATCATGCCTAACGCACCTGGCCGGAGACCCTTTTGTTATAGTTTTCTTTTTAGCAAGGTTATCCATTCTTCCCTGAGGAAATTGTAAGACTTATTCTATAAGTTGTTCCTGGTAGATCCTTTGCATATCCAAAGTACGACCTTTGCTTGAAGACCATGTCGATGCTATCTCGAAGCATGTCTGTGGTACTCCGATTTTCAATAAAAATTTTGAAGCACAATGCTAAATTTTCCTTATCAATTATCCAAACACTGTTGTATGGGTAATGTCATGAAGTTTCTCTCCCTTTACCTAAAGGGTTTTCAACTTTATATCATGTCATGGATATCATGCTCTACTTGTCCTTGGGAAGGATATACCCCTAAAATATGTGTTTAAACACATTTTCCTTTCCATTGTTCTGATTAATCTGATAATCGTATTTTCCTTTCTATTATTTTGTTTAACCTTTCTGGTAATCTGACTTAACTAAGCAGTGATAATCCCCTGCTTAGGTAAGAACCTTGTGGTACCACATTGTTAGTTAGACCCTGTTACTATTGTTGATGACATTCCGGTAACCGCGATGGACAAGAACTTTGCCTATTGGTCCGCCTCGTTCAACGAGCAGGGAAAATGGTTCTCTTCATCCCTCGCCCTTGGTACCGACATTGTTGCCAACATAACTGACAGGCTATGCTCCGACATGTCTTTCTTATGCGATCGTGCAAGACGTCACCGCCCTTCCTACTTAACCCACAAGGTGGGCCCATAACCCACAGTTCCACAGGATCGAAACCTGACTCACTTGTACACCCCCGGTTTCCAAAGTTATTCCTCGCGCTTGACTTCTTATGTAACTCACGGACCACCTGCCAAGTGATCTATTCGGGTATCAGATGCAATACTTATTCTCGTTGCTTTGAACCCCTTTCACCTTCTGATTAGGCATAGAACGCTTGCCTATCCGATTGAAACTTCTCATGGTACCTCCTTACTTTGCTCTCGATATTTTATTAATATTCAATTCGAGAGTTACTTCCGCCACCTTCCTCGATGTTATCGACCAGATAGTCAACCTTGCAGAGGTCTATTCTCCCGAAATGCCCACCCTTTATTCTTTCGTAAGTACGATGGAGTTTCCGAAGAAAGGATGCCACTTCATCATGACGACCTGAAGCAGAGAAATGAAGACATCAATGTATTGGACCGGCCTCTTCGAGAAGAGCAAGCCAGAATGAGAAGACCCGCTAGATTTGTTACCAAACCTTCCCCCCTTTCACTACCTCTTAAATCTCGGGACGCGATTTCTTGTAGTGGAGGAGAATAGTGACGCCCGGATAATTAGGCTATAGTAATCCCACGTTAATGTCGCCATGTCATCTCGGTTACTATTGTTAATCTCGCGTTAGTTCAAAACGGTTCGAATTCAAATTTGGATTATTAACAAACATCAAAACTAAAATGTTCGGTATGTGGCATAATTACATATACTAAATTTGGTACAACTTTTGAGTTTTGCTAAAACTAAGATATATTGGGAATAATAGACAACTGTAAAGAAAAATAAATAAAAGGAAAAAGACAAAACAGTAAGAGAGAGAGAGAGAGAGAGAGAGAGAGAGCAAAGCCCTCTCCCCCTCTCCGTGGGCCAAACAGCCCAACTAGTCATCCAGGCCACTAGGAGGCCCACCCCATCCCACCTTATCCCCCACTACCCCGAAACCCTAACCCCCAGTGCACCCACTCCCCCCGCACGATCCCCACCCCACTCTCTTGTCCCTCTCGCCCCCCCCCCCGATCTGGATCGGGGCTCAACCCCGACCGCGCCCCGCTGACATCCCCGTTGCCGCCGTGGATCCCGCGCCCCGCCGCCGAGCTTCAACGCCGGATCCACCGCCTCGCGTCCCCGTCCTCCTCCCCAACGGCCTCCACCTCGTCATGCCGGACTGCCTCGACCCCGCCGCCCCGTCATCATCTCCTCATCGTGTAGCTTCACCGAGCCTCGCCGCCCCGTACCCCTGCAACACCGGTGAGGCCCTCAGCCTCCGCCTAGCCTCTTCCTCTCCCTATACAGAATGTCACTGCACCGTCCTCGCCCTCCCTTCGTTGCCGCATCGCACGCGTGACGCGCCGATGCACCCTTCCGGTTTTGGCCACACTCGCACTCGTCGTGAGCTCCTTCTCGCCCGCGCGTCATGCCCACTGCCTCGCATGCGCACCGCCGGCCACGCCCCGCGCTTGCTCGCTCTACCGCGCGCGCCGTGGCCTACCTTTGGTTGCGCCCGAGCCCGCACTGTCCAGTGCTCACGCACCCCATGTGTGGCCTCGTCCCCTCGCTGCTGGCCTGCGCGCCCCCTCGCGTCCATCCGCTATTGTGGTCACGATGGCCCGCGCGCCCGCAGCCCCCCTGCTCGCACGACCACAACCCCTCCCTGCTCGCGCGCGACATCGCTTGGGCGCCGGTGCTCGTCCCGCGCGCGTGCTCCGCCGTGCAGTCCAGTAATTGTTGCTTTGTTCTTGATTTCCCGATCACGCGATACTCCGAGTCGTGACAGAGTAGGACTCCCCAACTTCCGAGCCATCCGCAGAAGAAAAATAGTTCCAGTTTCAAAAAAAACTAAGTCTGGAAAATTCTGGCTAGGCAGTTTTTAGGACATTTGTAGACTTTTTCAAAAAAAATTGTTGCGGAGCAAAAAAAGTGCAAAAAAAGTGGAAAAAAAATCAGAGTGTGCTCCTCCCTTGTTTACATGCAGCGCCGTGATTTTGTTAGTGTTCTAGGGGCTCGCGTCTCTAGTACGGTCTAGCCTAGGACCAGCACAGTACCGTCGTTGAGCGTTTATTCAACTTTGCATCTCTGAATTGATTATTGCTGACCCTTTTTGCTACCATATTATAAGCCTTCCCAACTACACATACATCTACATCGTGCGTTTGACTCTCCCTGGTAATCGCTTTATCCAAGCTTTGAGAGTTTTGACTACATCGGTTGCCGATCACCGCCTGCTGCTGGGTAAGAACTGGTAAGAATTTGAGATTTGCTTGACGGATTTGTGACACCCACCACCACCACTTGTTAGTAGTCCGTAGGATCATATTCTTGTGTGTTTCTATTGCAGCTAACCATGCCAGGATCACAAGCCGACGAGATTGATTGGGAGAACTTAACGAACAAGGAGCTTCATGATAAGTTTCAGCAAATGATGACTAAACAGGTGCAAGATGTGCTGAACAATTTTGAAGAGGCCATGGAGAAGATAACTGGCCTTGACAAGATGTTTGAAACAAAGCTTGATAACAGATTTAATGAACTGCTTGCGCGTCTTCCACTACCGGTTGCACCTGCCACACCTCTGCCACAACAACAACTACTACCTCCACGTCGCGAAACAGCCCTCCGCCGAGCGAGTCGTGTCCTTCTTCATCCTGGCCAAGATGTTGGTGCTGCTGTTGATACATCTGTGGCTCCTGCAGCTGATGCGGAGGATGATTATGCGGGAGATTATGAGGATGAGGTTGATCAAAATCAGAACTACGTGCAACCACCAGCACCACAACCACCAGGTCGTCCACATGCAAATAATGGCAATGGTACGGCTCTCCCTCAGGTATGAGATCATGACCATCTCCCTAAACTGAAATTGAATATTCCACCATTTGAGGGTCGATATGTTCCTGATATATATCTTACTTGGGAGTTAGAAACTGAACAACCATTTACATGTTTACAATATCCTGAGGAGAGACGTGTTCCTACTGCTATTTGTGCTTTCACTAGCTTTGCATGTGTTTGGTGGTCTGTACATTGTAGATTATATCCTATTCTAGCTACTTGGGCTGCTTCGTAAACTGCTATGCGTACTCGTTGGGTTCCACCATATTATCAACGTGAATTAATTCAAATATTGCAGCATTTAAGACAAGGAAAAATTTCTATAGAAGAATATTATCAGGAATTACAAACAAGCATGATTAGATGTGGTAGTGTTGAGGAGAATGAAGCAATGCTTGCACGTTTTATGGGTGGATTAAATAGATAGATTCAGACCATTCTAAAGTATAAGGAGTATAATAATATCACTCGTTTATTCCATCTTGCTTGTAAAGCTGAACGTGAAGTGCAGGATCGACAGGCATTGGCGCGAACTAACTTTTCTGTAGGTCGACCTTCATCATGGACACCACGTGCATCCTCTACTTCCGCTGCACCATCACCTCCCTCAGGTGCCACCTCCATCCATGATACAAGAAAGCAAGCACAACCACCACACTCTGCCAAGAGCACACCTGCCAGGCCTGTGCAGAGCTCTTCTTCTTCCATGGCGTCAACACGGCACACAAGTGATATTATTTGTCGTCGTTGTAAGGGAAGAGGACATTTTGCGAGAGAATGCAAATCTCAGCGTGTGATGATTGCTACTCAGGATGGTGGGTATGAGTCCGCTAGTGACTATGATGAGGAGACTTTGGCTCTTATTACACATGAAGAACACGGTGGAGATGATTCTGATCATGAGACGCAATACATGGCTGCTGAAGATGCTGACAGGTATGAATGTTTAGTTGCTCAACATGTTTTGAGTGTGCAGTTTACACAAGCTGAGAAAAATCAGAGGCATAATTTGTTCCATACAAAGGGAGTTGTGAAGAACGTTCTATTCGCGTCATCATAGATGGAGGCAGCTGCAACAACTTGGCTAACATGGAGATGGCGGAGAAGCTATCTCTCACCACAAGACCACATCCACATCCTTACTACATCCAATGGTTCAACAATAGCAGCAAGGTTAAGGTAACACGTACTGTTCGTGTGCATTTTAGTATCTCTACATATGCTGATTATGTTGATTGTGATGTGGTACCTAGGCAAGCATGTTCCTTATGACTTGGTAGACCATGGCAATTTGATAAAAATTCTGTACACCATGGTAGAAACAATCAGTATACTCTTGTTCATAAGGATAAAAATATTACTTTGCTTCCTATGACTCGTGGTTCCATTTTGAAAGATGATATTAATAGAGCTAATAAAGCAAAACAGGAGAAAAATAAGAGTGAAAATCAGATTGTGGCAAAAGAATTTGAGCAACAAATGAAGCCTAATAATAAACCATCTAGTGTTGCTTCAGAAATTAAATAGAAAAGTGCATGTTTACTTGCCACCAAATCTGATATTGATGAGCTAGATTCTAGCAAATCTGTTTGCTATGCTTTTGTGTGCAAAGAGGCATTATTTTCATTCAAGGACGTGCCTTCCTCTTTGCCCCCTGCTGTGACTAACATTTTGCAGGAGTTCGCTGACGTCTTCCCACAAGACGTGCCATTGGGATTACCACCTATTCGAGGGATTGAGCATCAAATTGACTTAATTCCCGGTGCATCGCTACCCAACCGTGCACCATACCGTACCAATCCAGAGGAGACGAAGGAGATTATGCGTCAAGTACAGGAGCTGCTCGACAAAGGTTATATACGCGAATCTCTTAGTCCTTGTGATGTTCCTATTATACTAGTGCCTAAAAAGGATGGTACTTCGTGTATGTGTGTTGATTGTAGAGGAATTAATAATATTACTATTCATTATCGTCATCCTATTCCTAGGCTAAATGATATGCTTGATGAATTGAGTGGCTCTACAATATCCTCCAAAGTTGATTTGCGTAGTGGATACCATCAAATTCGTATGAAATTGGGAGATGAATGGAAAACAGCATTTAAAACTAAATTTGGTTTATATGAGTGGTTAGTCATGCCTTTCGGGTTAACTAATGCACCTAGTACTTTCATGAGACTAATGAACAAAGTTTTACGTGCTTTCATTGGACGATTTGTGGTAGTCTATTTTGGTGATATACTGATTTATAGCAAATCTTTGGAAGAACATTTGGAACATTTACGTGCTGTTTTTATTGCTCTACGTGATGCACGTTTGTTTGGTAACCTTGGGAAGTGCACCTTTTGCACTGACCGAGTATCTTTTCTTGGCTATGTTGTTACTCCACAGGGAATTGAAGTTGATAAAGCCAAGATTGAAGCTATTGAGAGTTGGTCGCAGCTCAAAACGGTCACACAAGTGAGGAGTTTCCTTGGACTCGCCGGTTTCTATAGGCGTTTTGTGAGAGACTTTAGCACCATTGCTGCACCTCTCAATGAGCTTACAAAGAAGGATGTGCCTTTTGTTAGGGGTACCGCACAGGAAGAAGCCTTCACGGTATTGAAAGATAAGTTGAGACATGCTCCTTTACTCCAACTTCCTAATTTTAATAAGACTTTTGAGCTTGAATGTGATGCTAGTGGAATTGGATTAGGAGGTGTGTTATTACAAGATGGCAAACCTGTTACATACTTTTCTGAAAAATTGAGTGGGCCTAGTCTGAACTATTCTACTTATGATAAAGAATTATATGCTCTCGTTCGGACTTTAGAAACATGGCAAAATTATTTATGGCCCAAAGAACTTTGTCAGATTTCGGGTTCCGGCAGACCCTTAAGGTTCGAACTCTGGGGTGCGCGCGGAGATTATGCCCTCTACCTCTCCGTCTCGCAAGGATCTAATGACGGAAAGAATAGCACAAGGAACACAGAGTTTATACTAGTTCGGGCCACCGTTGTGGTGTAATACCCTGCTCTAGTTTGTGGTGGATGGATTGCCTCTTGGGCTGGTGATGATGAACAATACAGGGAAGAACAGCCTCGCGAGGGTCTGCTCCTGGCTAGGGGGATGAACCGCTAGGAAAGGGAGTACAATGTGCGGGCTGGCGCCCGCCTGGCGCCCTTGGTCGTCATGGCTTGCCTCACGGGCACCTCGCGAGGTACCCCGCCTTGATCTCTCCGCCTCCTCGTGAGTCAGCCTGACGAGGCCGTGCCTGAGGAAGTGTTGTGTCGTCCGCCCCACGAGGCTTGGCCCCTCGCGAGGGTCTTGGGTCTTGTGTTGATGAAGATGGGCCGTGCTGGGCCCCCTCAAGCCACACCGCAGGCCGCAGGCAGGCAAGTCTGGGGACCCCCGTTCCCAGAATGCCGACAGTAGCCCCCGGGCCCAAGGCGCGCCCGGACTTGGCCGTGCCGAGAGGTGAAAGGGCAAGGGCGAAGCGCCGCGGGACCTAACAGCCTGCGGCCTTGGGCGCCGCGTGGCGGTTGATTGGACGTGGGCGTCTTCGCTTCGCCACGA
Source organism: Aegilops umbellulata (assembly GCA_032464435.1). Classification (NCBI taxonomy): domain Eukaryota; kingdom Viridiplantae; phylum Streptophyta; class Magnoliopsida; order Poales; family Poaceae; genus Aegilops; species Aegilops umbellulata. Next base: position 212,452,418 of record CP136058.1, read on the forward strand.
CGCCTGGACGATCGCGCGGATTGGACAAGTCCCTGCATGCAAATCGTGTCATGATTACCTGTGATCGTGGAGGCCGACGGTTGGCCTCCGCCGGTTATAAGTACGGCACCACGCGTGCCCTTCCAGTCCATCTCTCCTTGCTTTCTTCCTCGCCTTGATTCTTGCTCCGCCTTAGCGTGATGGCTCCGACGAAGAAGGAGAAAGGGAAGAAACCCATGACTCCGTCCCGCTCGCCGCCGTCGGCAGATCGATCATACTCAATCAAGAGTGCCTGGGTAAGCTCAGCCCGGCTCTTCCCACCACCTTCAACGAGTGTGGGAGGACGATGGCCTGGTCTACGTCTCACCTCCCCACTGACAGGATAATCACTGAGGTCCATTATTTCGCTGATGCCTTGTGGGCGGGTCTGGTTCCCCCCTTTTCTGATTTCTTCAAGGCCGTCCTCTCTCATTATCAGATCCATATGATGCATTTGTGTCCCGAATCCATCACACTCCTTTCGGTCTTTGCTTTTGTTTGCGAGGCGATAATGGGCATCCCTCCTTCCGTTGCCTTGTTGCGCCACTTATTCTCTTTGCGCCTTACTAACCCCTCTCAATGCTCAGCATGTGTGAGCTTCGTCGCCGCGCCCGAGACTGCGGCCTCGGGGATTGACTTCAGGCTTCCTCCGCCTTCAGCTGGGTTCTGCGAGCGGTGGTTGTACGTCGATGTCGGGGTGCCCAGCCCCCTGCTGGCGAAGCCAACTTCCCCTGCAGCACCCAGCTCGGGCTGGGGCCAGGAGACGCTCGTGAGCCCCCGGCTCGCCTTCGTCTGGCGCCGCTTCACGTTCTTGAGGTCGCTCGGCGTGACGGCGCCCAAGGTGGTGAAGGAGTTCTTGTTACGCCGCATTGCCCCTCTCCAACGTCACTCTCGCCGAATGTGGGCTTTCAGCGGGCATGGTGATCGCATGAGGCTCCAAGAAGAAGACCTGACGCCTGCGGCGCTAAGGACCGTGCTCTTGGTCTTGACTGGCGACCCCAACCCGGGCAGCATCCAGAGAGGAGGGGCTCTGCTGTACCTTTGCCAAAACAGGGGCGACTTCGTGAAGCAGATGCCCCCCTTCGATGAATGGGGGCTGCGCCCCGCTGGCCTCCAAGGGCCTTGCGAGAACCCTGTGGTGGTGACCGCCCTTCCGGTTGGTCAAGGCAAATCCTCCTCGAGTGGCGGGGCAGGGAGGCTTGAGATGGCGGAGACCGATAAGGCTCCCGAAGAGGAGACTGCGCCTGGCGATGCCCTCGAGGAAGCAGCTCCTGAGGCCCGTGCTGCAGAGGCTGTGGGTGGCAAGCAGTCGCTCCCAGCGCCTGGGGCCGAGGCTCCCGAGGCCCCGGCCACGTCTTCTGCCGAGGTGATTGGCAACACGCTCCAGGCAGGCGCCCCTGACGCGGATGGCGTTGCTGCTTCATCTTCATCGCAGGTTGATCCTTGCGCTCTTCTCTTGGGCCGCTTCCGTGTAGACTTTGAGGCCCTTCGGAGGAAAAGGGAGGCCCTGGGTAATGACTTCCCTTGTCGCTTGCTGAAGCGCCGGAAGTACTTCGCCACCACGAGTAAGCCTTCTCCTTTCCTGGCTCCTGATCCCCTTGTTGCGTCTATTGATCCTTGCTCTGCAGGCCTCTTCCTGCCAAGGTCGTGGAAGCCGCTGAGGTGCCGCCTCCTTTGGCTTCACCTCCCCCGTCGCCCCAAAACGTCCCGAGCAGCACGGCTCTTGTGGTGCGGACGAACGAAGGGGCGGACCATCCTGAGGTGCCCCGCAGCCCTTCTCTTCCTGCGATTTTCCTTCGTGGGCCCTCTCTTGGCATGGCCAGCCTGCCGTGGCCTTCTCATCTGGTCGCAGGCTGCGACTGGCTAAGGCGCCCCCTGCGCCCTTCTTCGGGAGACGTGCTGGCCCCAGGCCGAGCTTCTGGTGCGGCGCGCCCGGCCGTTGTGGGGGCGCCAGCCCCCAGCCCCCTGCCCGGAGGGGGAGCGATGATTCGTGCTCCCAAGCGCTTGCCTGGGGCAGACGATGGTGCAGAAGACGTGCTCGGGCATGCTCGGGAGCGCCGCGCTCGCCGCCACGAATTCCTTCGAAGGGCGAGCGGCGCGGTAGACCTGCTTGGGGAGGAGCTCGCAGATGAAGACGCGCGCCTGGAGGCCGAGGGCCTGTGCCTGGCCGTCGCCCTCGCGCGCCACCAGCGCGACCTTGAAGACGAAGAAGCGAAGGCGTCGCTGGAGGCCTCCCGGGTGGCCCGATCCCAGGCCGCTGAAGAGGCCCTGGGAGCCGACCGACGGCGAGAAGCAGCGGAGGAGCGGGCTCGGGAGCTCCTGGCCCGATGCCACTCGTTAGAGGAGCAAGTGGAACTGCGCGAGGTGGCCCTTGCGTCGATGAGGGTGGCTTCTGGCGACCCAGCTGAGCTTCAGAGACGTGAGGAGGCGTTGACGCTGGAGGCCGCCGAGCGCACCCGCGAGTACGAGCGGTTGGAGACGAGGGAGCGCCTGGTGACGCAGGCGGAAGGTGAAGTCGCTGTACGGGAGGCACGTGTCCTGGATGAGGTTGGTCGTCGGGCGGCGACCGCGCGCCAAGGCCTCGAGCGCGAGTTCGAGAGGAAGCTGGAGTTGATCCGAGTCGAGGCTGAGGGAAGAACCGCAGCCCTGAGGGCCCAACGGGATGAGGCGACACAGCGGGTCGATGCTTCCCGGGCCGCCCTTGAGGCAGCGCAAAAGGAGTCGGCTGCCCTTCAGGCCGAGGTACTCCGTCTTCGTCAGCGGGTGGAAGAGGCCGAGGCCGTCAAGCGCCAGAACGCTAACGAGATACGCCAGCGGCAGGTCCTGGAGCACGTGCACGGCCCCATGCTGGCCACGCTCAGGGAGAGGGCTAACGCAGCCCTGGGCAACATCTGCGAGGCAACTGTCGGCGAGCCGCACACGATCAACTACGCCGGCAACCTGCAGTTCTTCACCGCCGTGGTGACGCAGCTGGAGGCGCGGTCGGTCAGGGCCGACAGGTTGGTGGAGGAGAGGAGTCGCGCCCTGCTCGGGCGCGCTTTTTCCCGTGTCTTCAGCCATCTTCAGGACATGGATCCCCACTTCGACTTCGACGCCGCCATCGCCCCAGTCCCCCAGGCCGTCCGAGGCAACCTGGCGGACTGGGTGGAAAACAATGTGGACGCTCTTGTGAGGGCCTTCACTTCGGATGACGACGACGTGATCGTGGCTGCAGACGAAGGCGGTGTGGTGGATGGCCTTGACGCCGCTGGCGACGATGCAGGTAGCGGTAGCGAATCCAGCGATGCCAGCGGCGGCTCGGGAGGTGCTCCCGAGGATGCCTTGGGGGATTTGTCAGACTGATTGTGTGTTGCTCCTGTCTTTTGCCCTGCATGGATAGAACTCAGGTGTTTGGCCTGATGGTCGTGAGAGCATTTTGGGAGGGGAAGCCCCTCATGTAAAACTTGTGCAGATCGTATTAGCAGCTATTGTGTTGCGCGAGCACCCGCGCCTAGCAGCTGGCTGGTTTACCTTTGTTTCGCGCAAGCCCCGAGGCAGCTCGTGGTTGGACGTGGTGTCCTGGGTGTTCTCCAGTTGAAATCGTAGGACGCGCAGGTGTTGTTGGCGAGGGGCTTCACAGGCACTGGCCTTCTTCGCAGGCTCCGGGCCTTTTCATAAACGCGATAGCTTCACAGGCATTCGCCCTCTTCACAGGCTCCGGGCCTTTTATAAACGTGATAGCTTCACAGGCATTCGCCTTCTTCACAGGCTCCGGGCCTTTTTATAAACGCGATAGCTTCACAGGCATTCGCCTTCTTCACAGGCTCCGGGCCTTTTTATAAACGCGATAGCTTCATAGGCATTCGCCTTCTTCACAGGCTCCAGGCCTTTTTATAAACGCGATAGCTTCACAGGCATTTGCCTTCTTCACAGGCTCCGGGCCTTTTTATAAACGCGATAGCTTCACAGGCATTCTCCTTCTTCACGGGCTCCGGGCCTTTTTATAAACGCGATAGCTTCACAGGCATTCGCCTTCTTCACAGGCTCCGGGCCTTTTTATAAGGGGACATCCTCCGCAGGTACCGGAAAGTCCTCCCGAGAAGGAGCAATAACGGCAGTCTGGGCTGCGCACGAGCCTGGCCCGGCCCGACTCGCGAGAGGCTCGCGAGGGGAGGCAGCTGTGGTGGAGCGGTAACCAGAACGCGAGAAATAGCTCGAACGAGACGAAGCACCCCTTCCCCGAACGCACGCAAATCTCAAATTAGAATCCAACTTAAATCCAGCAGGGGAAAAGTTACAACCAAAAAGAAGAAGGCAATGAAAGCAGACAAAAGGCCGCGTCCGGCACCTAATCTAGTCTTGGACGTCTTCTCACCACCGCGGAGCTAAGTGTTGTCCACTGGGCGTGGGAGGGAGACCCAGGGCCTGAGGCCGGCACCCCTGAGACTCCGGGGCGTGTACAGCCCCACTCATTATTACGTGAGAGTGTCACGCGACGGCGAGCTTCACAGGCACTAGGCCTTCTTCACAGGTACCGGCCTTGCTTCATATCGCCACACGAGGGCCGCGCCTTGCGCCACACTCTAGTGCCACCAACGACGATCGGAAACCAGGATGCCGCCGGTGGGGTAGAGCGGTCGCCAGCGGTTCCCCCGACGACCGCGGGTACTCCGCCAAGGGCAGGCCCTCAGGCGCCTCCCCAGCGGAGGGCCTACCTCCTGAGAACGCCTTGCTCCGAACGTCGTGGTGGTGATGTAGGGTCCCTGCCCCTCTCCTGCAGCCCCCGGCGCCCTCCTCCCGAGGGGTAGGAGACTGTGGGAGCGGGGCAGATGCTCGCTGCGGCGACCTGCACCTCCTGCGATCCATGATTAGCGTATGCCTACTCCTGAGGAATTATTGGTACCCGATAATTGTCGCCTCCAGCGCGGCTGTCGGAGCCATCCCTGGGCTCCTGGAAGAGCTCGGCTTCTGGTGTCCCGTCTCCCCAGCTTGGGCTGAGAAGTGAGCCTTGTTCGCCCTCATGAGCGTGCACTTGGTCCATCATGCGGGGCACGTATTCTTCTGGCGCCGCTACTCCGAAGGCTGTGCTGTTGTGCTCCGTGCGCCATGCGGCGCTGCTTGATGTGCCCACCGCGGTGTGGTAGCGCGGCTGCCCATCGGCGCCGTGGACTACACCGAGCCCCTCACCCTCACGCGCTGGGGGTGGGGGTAGCGCTACTGCCAGCTCAGCGCCGACGGATTCGCTGGTGTTGGGGTAGCCCAGAGGCCCGCGGGGGCGCGCGGGGCCCCCGCGCGTGCCGCCCTGAGCTTGAGACAGAAGCTGGATGCAGAAGGGGTGAGCCCCCGAAGCGGCGAAGCCGAGGAGTTCGGCGACCCGCTCCAGCAGGACGTCGCGGCCGCCTTCCAGCAGCCTACACTGCAGCAACTCTCGGGCCACCGTGAGCGCGGCCCTCGAGTTCGCTTGCTCCCGGCGGGTGTACTGTGTCGTGGCTGCGGCATGATTGGAGGCCCTTGCTGTCGACCGCGCTTGCCGCGGTGTAAGGGATGCTGAAGCCTGTCCGCACCGCCCGCAGCCCGCAGCGCCCTGTGGACCGCGAGCTGCCTGGGGCGAGGGGTCGCCCGAGGCGGGCGGCTCCGCGCGGGCGGGCCAAGCCGCCCATGGATCTTGGTTGCCCGCCTGGTCGCCGGACATGGTGATGGCGGTGCGACGGGACGCGGAGCGGCACAAAGGTGGACTCCGGCGCACCCCTACTTGGCGCGCCAAATGTCGGATTTTGGGTTCCGGCAGACCCTTAAGGTTCGGACTCTGGGTTGCGCGCGGAGATTATGCCCTCTACCTCTCCGTCTCGCAAGGATCTAACAACGGAAAGAACAGCACAAGGAACACAGAGTTTATACTAGTTCGGGCCACCGTTGTGGTGTAATACCCTACTCTAGTTTGTGGTGGATGGATTGCCTCTTGGGCTGGTGGTGATGAACAATACAGGGAAGAACAGCCTTGCGAGGGTCTGCTCCTGGCTAGGGGGATGAACCGCTAGGAGAGGTTCACCCGCCCTTCTCTCTTTCTACTTTGTTCTCTGCTTGTTCTGATCCTAGGTTCTGCTGGCCTGATTGCTCGATGCTAGATGCCTCTACCCTGGGGGTGGCTAGTCCTATTTATAGGCAAAGGCCCTGGTCCTCTTCCCAGATATTGAGCGGGAAGGGTGCCAACAATTGGCCAATTCGAAGGGGAACATCTGGTACACTTATCCTGACTAAAGTTGGTCCTCGCCTGCCAAAGGCCCTGTGGTGACGCCGTTCTGGGCTCCACGATGACCTCCCTCCCGCCATTGGGCTGGTCTTGGTCTCGTTGCACCGAAATGGATGCCTTTGCTTGATCCTCTCGACTGCGCTTGCCCCCTTTGCACCAAAGAGGAAAGGGAGTACACTGCGCGCGCTGGCGCCCGCCTGGCGCCCTTGGTCGTCCTGGCTTGTGTCACGGGCACCTCGCGAGGTACCCCACCTTGATCTCTCCGCCTCCTCGTGAGTCAGCCTAACGAGGCCGTGCCTGAGGAAGTGTTGTGTCGTCCGCCCCGCGAGGCTTGGCCCCTCGCGAGGGTCTTGGGTCTTGTGTTGATGAAGATGGGCCATGCTGGGCCCCCTCGAGCCACGCCGCAGGCCGCAGACAGGCAAGTCTGGGGACCCCCGTTCCCAGAACGCCGACAAATTTGTTATACATTCTGATCATGAATCTTTGAAACACATTAAAAGTCAAGCAAAACTGAACCGTAGACATGCTAAATGGGTTGAATTCATTGAGACTTTCCCTTATGTCATTAAACACAAGAAGGGTAAAGAAAATGTTATTGATGATACATTGTCTCGTCGTTATACTATGCTTTCACAACTCGAATTTAAAATATTTGGTTTGGAGACCATCAAAGATCAATATGTGCATGATGCTGAATTTAAAGATGTATTGCAAATTGTAAAGAAGGTAGAACATGGAACAAGTTCGTCGTTAACGATGGATTTTTGTTTCGTGCTAACAACCTATGCATTCCAGCTAGCTCCGTTCGTCTTTTGTTGTTGCAGGAGGTACATGGAGGAGGACTAATGGGACACTTTGGCGTGAAGAAGACGGAGGATATACTTGCTACACATTTCTTTTGGCCAAAGATGAGACGGGATGTTGAGCCTTTTGTTGCTCGCTGCACTACATGTCCAAAAGCTAAGTCACGACTCAATCCTCATGGTTTATATATGCCTTTGCCTGTACCTAGTTTTCCTTGGGAGGATATATCTATGGACTTTGTTTTAGGTTTACCTCAAACAAAGAAGGGCTGGGATAGCATATTTGTTGTCGTGGATAGATTCTCAAAAATGGCACCCTTTATACCATGTCATAAAAGCGATGATGTTGTTAATGTTGCTGATTTGTTCTTTCGTGAAATTATTCGCTTGCATGGTGTGCCAAATACTATTGTTTCAGATCGTGATACTAAATTTCTTAGCCACTTTTGGAGATGTTTATGGCCTAAGTTGGGGACTAAACTGCTTTTTAGTACTACTTGTCACCCCAAACTGATGGTTAAACTGAAGTAGTCAATAGAACATTGTCTACTATGTTTAGGGCTGTTTTTAAGAATAATAAGAAAAGGTGGGAAGAATGCTTGCCTCATATTTAATTTGCTTATAATCGTTCGTTGCATTCTACTACTAAGATGTGCCCTTTTGAAATTGTGTATGGTTTCCTACCTCGTGCACCCATTGATTTGTTGCCTCTTCCATCTTCGGAGAAGGTTAATTTTGATGCTAAGAAATGTGCTGAATTGATCTTAAAAATGCATGAGTTAACTAAGGACTACATTGAGCGTATGAATGCTAAATATAAACTTGTTGGAGATAAGGGTAGAAAACATATTGTCTTTGCACCTGGAGATCTTGTTTGGTTACATTTGCGTAAGGATAGGTTTCCTAATTTGCGCAAATCAAAGCTAATGCCACGTGATGATGGTCCTTTTAAGGTGTTAGAGAAAATAAATGATAATGCATATAAACATGAGTTGCCTGCAGATTTTGGGGTTAGTCCCACTTTTAACATTGCAGATTTGAAGCCTTATTTGGGTGAGGAAGATGAGCTTCCGTCGAGGATGACTTAATTTCCAGAAGGGGAGGATGATGAGGGCATCAATACCATTGTTACACCCACAGCCCCTACTACTACATATACTGGACCAATTACTAGAGCTCGCGCACGTCAATTAAATTATCAGGTACTTTCGTTTCTTGGTAATGATTCTAATGTTCATGAGAATATGATGCTGCCTAAATTGGATACATTTGTTTTGCTTACAAATGAAGGGCCTGGCATGGATAAGAGGGATGAACATTGGACCAAGAACAAGCATGGAGTTGATGGCATGCTCAAGGGGAACAAGAACGGAGTTACAAGTGATGATTTCAGAACTTTGAAGCCACCATAATGAGTGCATGAATCCTTGGAGGAAATATACAAGATACCACTTCCTAAGCTTCGTCCAGAGGCTATTCTAGGTGCTGCGTCACCTTATTATTGGGCCAGGCCCATGTAATTTCAAAATACATAAGTATAGGCTGTTTTAAGAGTCCGTATGTGTGGGGAAACAAGAGATAGGGTTGGTTTCAAACACCTTCCCCAAGGGCCACGAAATTTCCCCCCTCTTCCTCCATATATATAGCCCTCATGGCACCGTTTAGACTTTGGGTTTTGTTTAGATTAAAGTTCGCCATAGCTGCAACTTCGCATACTTCGTTTGTGTTCAATGACTAGACAAAGGCGTCATAGAACCCCACCTTGATCAATAAAGCTTTCCTCTTATATTCGTAATATCCAGATTGCAATCTTAGTTTCTTGCTTGTTCTTCGTTTGCCTGCAGGAAACAGACCTTCGTGGCCAGGTTGATCATGCTCCGGCGTGGTCAATAACCTCTGGAAGTTGGTTTAGCGATTGCTAAGGCCCGACGTCCTTGCACGTTCGTAGTCGGATCATCAAAGTCAACTTCCTCCAAACGATAGCCACCATCTCATCGAAAGATCGGGGCCCTCGCCTCTATCAGCCCCAGCCCAGAACGTTTTAAAAAAAGGAATTAAATAAATAAATATATGTATAATAAATATATTAGTTAATTAATTAAAGAATTAATTAACTTAATTAATTGTATTTAGGTTAACCAAATCACTAATTAAACTAATTAATCGTGATTAGTTAGTCTTAGTCAATGGCAGTGGGACCCACACGTCAGCTTGACCAGTTAACACCTGTGTTGACTGCTGATGTCATGTTGATGCAATAATACTAATTTCAATTAATTTAATAATAATAAATTAGAAAATGATTTAAAACTTTCAAAATTAATAGAAAATAAACCGTAGCTCTGATGGAAAAACTTTGTACATGAAAGTTACTCAGAACGACGAGACAAATCAGGATACGCAGCCCGTTCGTCCGCCACCCATCCCTAACCTATCGAACTTGCAACTTTCCCCCTCCGGTTCATCTGTCCGAACACGCGAAACACCGGGGATACTTTCCCGGATGTTTCCCCCTTCGCCGGTATCACCTACTATCGCGATTTGGCACACCTAGCATCACGCTTTTTCATGTCATGCATCATCATGCATTTTTTTGCATTGTATTTATTGTTTCTTCCCCCTATTCTCTCGCTAGACACCGAGACCGACGGCGCTGCTACCCAGTACGACTACAGTGTTGACGACCCCTCCTTCTCGGCTGAGCTTCCAGGCAAGCCCCCCCCCCTTGCTCACCAGATATCGTCTATCCCTTGTCTCTACTGCTTGCATTAGAGTAGTGTGGCATGTTACTGCTTTCGGTTAATCCTATTCTGTTGCATAGCATGTCATTGCTGCTACAGTTGTTACCCTTTCCTGCAATCCTAAATGCTTAGTATAGGATGCTAGTATTCCATCAGTGGCCCTACACTATTGTCCGTCTTCCATGCTATACTACTGGGTCGTGATCACTTTGGGAGGTGATCACGGGCATATGCTATATACTTTATACTGTTACATTACTTATGATACTGTTCCGAGATGGGGGCTGAAGGGGCAGGTGGCTCCATCCCGGTAGAGGTGGGCCTGGGTTCCCGACGGCCCCCGGCTGTTACTTTGAGGTGGAGCAACAGGGCAGGTTGAGACCACCTAGGACAGAGGTGGCCCTGGCCCTGGTCGGCGTTCGCGGTTACTTCAAAATAACACACTTAACGAGATCTTGATATTAGATCTGAGTCTGGCCACTGGCCTATACACACTAACCAACTACGCGGGAACATTTACGGGCACTCGACGTCGTGGTATCAGCCAAAGCCTTCTTAACGTCAGCGACTGAGCGGCGCGCGCCGGATTGGACTGGAAAGCCTGCTCTTCTATTAGGGAGGCTAGGTCTGCTTCCGGCCACCCTCGCAACATGCAGGTGTGCAATGGGCGATGGGCCCAGACCCTTGCGCCATAGGATTTAGACCGGCGTGCTGACCTCTCTGTTGTCCCTAGGTAAGGCTGCGCCGTGTTGATCTTCTGAGGCCGGGCATGACCCAGGAAAGTGTGTCCGGCCAAAGGGGATCGAGCATGTTTGGTAATGTGGTGCACCCCTGCAGGGAAGTTTATCTATTCGAATAGCTGTGATCTTCGGTAACAGGACGACTGGGAGTTGTACATTGACCTTGTGACAACTATAACTGGATACTTAATAAACTCACCCTTCCAAGTGCCAGATATAACCCGGTGATCGCTCTCTAACAGGGCGACGAGGAGGGGATCGCCGGGTAGGTTTATGATATGCGATGCTACTTGGTGAACTTACCATCTACTCTCTTCTACATGCAGCAAGATGGAGGTGGCCTGAAGCGTAGTCTTCGACAGGATTAGCTATCCCCCTCTTATTCTGGCATTCTGCAGTTCAGTCCACCGATATGGCCCTTTACACATATACCCATGCATATGTAGTGTAGCTCCTTGCTTGCGAGTACTTTGGATGAGTACTCACGGTTGCTTTTCTCACTCTTTTCCCCCTTTCCCTTCTACCTGGTTGTCGCAACCAGATGTCGGAGCCCAGGATCCAGACGCCATCATCGACGATGACTCCTACTACACTGGAGGTGCCTACTACTACGTGCAGGCCGCTGACGACGACTAGGAGTAGTTTAGGAGGATCCCAGGTAGGAGGCCTGCGCCTCTTTGGATCTGTATCCCAGTTTGTGCTAGCCTTCTTAAGGCAAACTTGTTTAACTTATGTCTGTACTCAGATATTGTTGCTTCCGCTGACTCGCCTATGATTGAGCACTTGTATTCGAGCCCTCGAGGCCCCTGGCTTGTATTATGATGCTTGTATGACTTATTTATGTTTTAGAGTTGTGTTGTGACATCTTCCCGTGAGTCCCTGATCTTTATCGTACACGTTTGCTTGCATGATTAGTGTATGATTGAATCCGGGGCGCCACAGAAAGAGACTGGGAAGCGACCAACTAGAGAGCGACAACAGTCATAAATGCATTGGTATTAACCTACATTGAGTGCAAGCATGAGTAGGATATAATTCCCCATGAACATAAATATCATAGAGGCTATGTTGATTTTGTTCCAACTACATGCATGAACATGTGCCAAGTCAAGCCACTCAAATCATTCAAAGGAGGATACCATCCTATCGTACTACATCACAACCACTTGAAAAGCATGTTGGCACGCAAGGTAAACCATTATAAACTCCTAGCTAATTAAGCATGGCATGAGTAAGTATAATCTCTAATTGTCATTGCAAACATGTTTCATTCATACTAGACTGAATCAGGAACGATGAACTAATCATATTTACAAAAACAAGATAGGTCGAGTTCATACCAGCTTTTCCTCATCTCAATCATTTCATCATATATCATCATTATTGCCTTTCACTTGCACAACTAAACGGTGTGGATAATAATAATAGTGCATGTGCATCAGACTAAGTTGGAATCTGCGAACATTTATTCAAAGATAAGACACGGTAATATGGGCTCTTTGTTAGATCAACAATAATGCATATGAGAGCCACTCAACATTTTCATCATGGTCTTCTCCTCTCGACCCCCAAATAAAAGAAAAGAATTTCAAAGAAACACACTAAAATATTTTTGGAGTTTTTGTTTTTCTGAGGCAAGTAAAATAAGAACTAGAAAAACTATTTACACGGGAAAGCTCCCAACAAGCAAAAGAAGAACGAGAAATCTTTTTGGGTTTTCTTTTAATACTACAACTAAGCATGCATAGAAAGTAAAATAACTTACTAACTATATCTTATTTTTTGGTTTTTCTCTTAAGGTTATTCAAGAACACAAGAAGAAAGTGGAAAAAATTGAATTAGCATGGATAATACAATGAAAGAGTATGAACACCGACAACTGAAATGAGTGTGTGAACATGAATGTAATGTCGGTGAGAAATACGTACTCCCCCAAGATTAGATTTTTTGCCTAAGCTGGTCTACAGCCATGGATGGCCTAGCGGATATCCAAAGTTGTAGTCGGGGTTGTACTGAGATGCAGCAACTATTGCCTGAAGGGTTGCAGCATGGAGGCGAGCGGCCTCCGATGTTCTCTCATACTCATTTGCCTCCTCTCTAGTTATAAAATATCTCATGTTTGCCTGAAAATTAAAGAAGGCAGGAGCAGGAAGAGTAACATGGACGGCGTGTTGTCTATCAACGATTAATCGGTACTGGAGGATCTGTTTGTTCCTCTTAAGGAACTAGTAGCGTACCATAGCCTCATAATCTAGAAAAGCAGGTGGCAACTCAATATCATATCCTCTTATAGGTACACCCAAATAATTATATAAACAAGTTGCATAAATCCCACCAAATAAATCTCCATCTTTAGCATTATTATCCAACCTTCTCGCAATAATAGCCCCCAAGTTATATCGCTTATCGCCTAAAACCGCACATTTGAGGACACTAAGATCCAGAACACATAGGTGGCTATGATCATGTTTACCATTAATGCATCTTCCTATAAAGAGAGCAAAATAATATATAGCAGGAAAGTGAATGCTCCCTATGGTGGCTTGCGTAATATTTCTAGATTCCCCCAATGTGATGCTAGCAAGGAAATCAATATATTCAGATTTGTGAGGCTCACTAAGATTACCTCATTGTGGAATTTTGCATGCATCACAAAAATCTTCTAGGTCCATAGTATAAGATTCATCATAAAGATCAAACAGAACAGTATGAGTATTACGCTTGGATGAAAACTCAAACCTCCGCACAAAAGAGTCGGTGAGATAATAATATTGTAAGCACTTGTCTGACAAGAAATCCTCAAGTCCGGCATTCTGCACATATGCATAAAACTCATCTTTGAAACCTGCACGAACCATAAATTCATCCAACGGCCATTCACAAGGCTTCACTTGAGCATCTCTTGGTGGTTCAATGTCTAGTTCGCGTATCAAACGCCTTGGTGCTTGTTTTCTTGAAGAGCCACCATGGTCATCCTCCTTGAAATTTTTCCTCTGAAACTTTCTGAAATTTTTAGTGACTCAAAATAAAAGTGAACCAAACTCAACAAAATTGATAGCAACCACCCCTACAAGTGCCTAGAAGCTATATCATGCATCAAAACTACTTTGGACCATATAAATTTGACATGCAAGCTTAAGAACAAGGTCACCAGAGAAGCAAAAAATTGCAATGAAAAAAGCACTAGAACAAAAACTAATTGGACCATTGGAGGAGTCACATACCGAAGAACAATCCCCCAAAGTCGTTTTGTGAATGGGGATTTGAGCAAGGAGACTGAAAATGGCAGCAAGATGAGTAACATCACGAGTTTGAGCTATGGAGTTATTTTTTCTGAAGGAAGAAGGAGAGGATAGGTGCTAGAATAAGTGGAGGGGGCCACGTGGGGCCCATAAGGGCAGGTGGCGCGCCCAGGGGGTAGGGCGCACCTCCCGACCTTGTGGCCAGCTGGTGAGGCCCCCTGACGTGTATTCGGTGCCAGAAATTCTTAAATGTTCAATAAAAAATCATACTAATTTTTCAGGGCATTTGGGGAACTTTTATTTTCGGGACATTTTTTATTGCACGAATAATTCAGAAAATAGACAGAAAATACTATTTGGCTTTATTTACTCCAAATAACAGAAAGTAAAAGATGGCTACATAGAGTTGTGCTTTCTAAATTCATCCATCTCATGCTCATCAAAAGGAATCCATTAACAAGGTTGATCAAGTCTTATTAACAGACTTCTTCTAAATGATATGAAACCGGAGAATTTTCGAATAACACTATGTTACCTCAATGGGTATATGCACATCCCCAATAATAAGAATATCATATTTCTTTTTGACAGTAGGTAGAGGGAATTCAAGACCTCCAATAGTAATAGTTGGAATTTTTCCAATAGAATTGTACTATGAACTTGAGGTTGCTTCTTCGGAAAGTGTACCGTATGCTCATTACCATTAACATGAAAAGTGGCACTGCCTTTCTTGCAATCAATAACAACCCCTTCAGTGTTCAAAAAGGTTCTTCCAAGAATGATCGACATACTGTCGTCCTCGGGAATATCAAGAATAACAAAGTCCGTTAATATAGTAACGTTTGCAACCACAACAGGCACATCCTCACAAATACCGATGGATATAGCAGTTGATTTATCAACCATTTGCAAAGAAATTCCAGTACGTGTCAACTTATTCAATTGAAGTCTATGATACAAAGAGGAAGGCATAACACTAACACCGGCTCCAAGATCACATAAAGCAGTTTTAACATAGTTCCTTCTAATGGAGCATGGTATAGTTGGTACTCCTGGATCTCCAAGTTTCTTTGGTATTCCACCCTTAAAAGTATAATTAGCAAGCATGGTGGAAATTTCAGCTTCTGGTATCTTTCTTTTATTTGTAACAATATCTTTCATTTACTTAGCATTAGGAGGCATTTTAAGCATATCAGTCAAACACATATGCAAAATGATAGGTCTAATCATTTCAGCAAAGCGCTCAAAATCCTCATCATCCTTTTTCTTCGATGGCTTAGGAGGAAAGGGAATGGGTTTATGAACCCATGGTTCTCTTTTTTTACCATGTTTCCTATCAATGAAGTCTCTCTTATCATAACAGTTATTCTTTGATTGTGGTTTATCAAGATCAACAGCAGGTTCAATCTTTACATCATTATCATTACTAGGTTAAGCATCAACATGAACATCTTTATTAACATTATCAGTAGCTTCATGTTCTTCACCAGATTGTGTCTCAGCATCAGAAATAGAAATATCATTGGGATTCTCAGGTGTGTCTATAACAGGTTCACTAGCATGCAAAGTCCTATCATTTTCTTCTTATTTTTACAAGGACTAGGTTCATCATAAGTAATTCTTCGAGAATCTTGCTCAACTCTCTTAGGATGGCCCTCATGATACAAAGGTTCCTGGGTCATTTTACCACCTCTAGTCATAACCCTAACAGCATTATCATTGTTCTTACTGTTCAACTCATTAAGCAAATCATCCTGTGCCTTAAGTACTTCTACTTGAGTTGTAACCATGGAGGTGATAACCCACAAGTATAGGGGATCGCAACAGTTTTCAAGGGTAGAGTATTCAACCCAAATTTATAGATTCGACACAAGGGTAGCCAAAGAGTATTTGAAGGTATTAGCAGCTGAGTTTTCAATCAACCAGACCTGGAGATTAATTATCTGCAGCAAAGTGATCAGTAGCACAGTAATATGATAGTTTTGATAGTAGTGACAGTAGCAACGGTAACAGTAACAGTGATACCAGTAATTTTGTAGCAAGTGTAACAGTGATGATAGCAGTAGTAACTTAGCAGAACAATATAGGATTAATTCGTAGGCATTGCATTGGTGACTTGTTGGATGATATTCATCATCTGACAGTTATAACCTAGGGCAATACGGCACTAGCTCCAGTTCGTCGATATAATGTAGGCATGTAATCCGTAAATAGTCATATGTGCTTTATTAAAAGAACTTGCCTGACATCTTTTGTCCTACACTCCCATGGTAGCGGGGTCCATATTGGAAACTAAGGAATATTAAGGCCTCCTTTTAATAGAGAACCGAAACAAAGCATTAACACATAGTGAATACATGAACTCCTCAAACTACGGTCATCACCGGGAGTGGGCCGGTTGTTGTCACTCTGGGGTTGCCGGATCATAACACGTAGTAGGTGACAATAACTTGCAAGATCAGATCTAAAACATGGATATAATGATGATAACATAAACGGTTCAGATCCGAATTCATGGCACCCGGGCCCAAAGTGACAAGCATTAAGCATAGCAAAGTCATAGCAACATCAATCTAGGAACATAGTGGATACTAGGTGAGGGAGTCCTGGATTAGGGGGTGTCCGGGTAGCCGGACTATACCTTCAGCCGGACTCCTCGACTATGAAGATACAAGATTGAAGACTTCGTCCCGTGTCCGGATGGGACTTTCCTTGGCGTGGAAGGCAAGCTTGGCGATGCGGATATTCAGATCTCCTACCATTGTAACCGACTTTGTGTAACCCTAACCCTCTCCGGTGTCTATATAAACCGGAGGGTTTTAGTCCGTAGGACGAACCCCAACATACAACAATCATACCATAGGCTAGCTTCTAGAGTTTAGCCTCCTTGATCTCGTGGAAGATCTACTCTTGTACTACCCATATCATCAATATTAATCAAGCAGGACGTAGGGTTTTACCTCCATCAAGAGGGCCCGAACCTGGGTAAAAACATAGTGTCCCTCGTCTCCTATTACCATCCGCCTAGACGCACAGTTCGGGGCCCCCTACCCGAGATCCGCCGGTTTTGACACCAACATTGGTGCTTTCATTGAGAGTGCCTCTGTGTCGTCGCTTTTAGGCCCGATGGCTCCTTCGATCATCAACAACGATGCAGTCCAGGGTGAGACTTTTCTCCCCGGACAGATCTTCGTCTTCGGTGGCTTTGCACTGCGGGCCAATTCGCTTGGCCACCTGGAGCAGATTGAAAGCTACACCCCTGGCCATCAGGTCAGGTTTGGAAGCTTAAACTACATGGCTGACATCCGCGGGGACTTGATCTTCGACGGATTCGAGCCACAACCGAGTGCGCCGCACTGTCCCGATGAGCACAATCTAGCTCTGCCACCGAACAGTGCCCCGGAGGCCGCACACACATCGGTTCCGACCCTTAATTCGGAGCCGGTTGCACCGATCGAGGATGAGTGGTTGGACGCCGCCTCGGGGGCTGTGATCCCGAAGGCGATCGAGCCGAATACCAGCCCCGCACTCTGCAAGGCCCATGACTCCGAGGGGCCGGACTCCTCTCCGGACTCTGAGCCCCCCGCGCCCCTGCCGATCAAATCCGATTGGGCACCGATCATGGAGTTCACCACCACGGACATCTTTCAGCACTCGCCCTTTGGCGATATTCTGAAGTCACTGAAGTCTCTCTCTTTATCAGGAGAGCCCTGGCTGGACTACGGTCAGCAAGGATGGGATACGGACGATGAAGAAATTCAAAGCCCGCCCACCACCCACTTTGTAGCCACTGTCGATGATTTAACCAACATGCTCGATTTCGACTCCGAAGACATCGACGGTATGGACGACGATGCAGGAGACGATCAAGAACCAGCGCCTATAGGGCACTGGAAGGCC
Organism: Aegilops umbellulata; assembly: GCA_032464435.1. Taxonomy (NCBI): domain Eukaryota; kingdom Viridiplantae; phylum Streptophyta; class Magnoliopsida; order Poales; family Poaceae; genus Aegilops; species Aegilops umbellulata. The sequence continues at coordinate 212,470,091 of CP136058.1, forward strand.
ACCTCGTCGTATGACATATACATGGTGGATACTCCAAAAGATGGAGATGGCGATGGAACAGCGGGGGATGACACCTCCAAGAAACAGCCCAAGCGCCGGCGTCAGCGGCGCCGCTCTAAATCCCGCCAAAGTAAAAATGGTGATTCCGGCACGGGAGACAACAATACTCCGGATAGCGCCGAAGAACACCCCCTCCAGCAAGATTCAGCACAGGAGGATGGAGAAGCCAGCCCTCACGAGAGAGCGGCAGACAGAGAGGTCGAGGATGATGATTATATGCCTCCCTCCGAAGACGAGGCAAGCCTCAATGATGACGAATTCATCGTGCCAGAGGATCCCGTCGAGCAAGAGCGTTTCAAATGCAGGCTTATGGCCACGGCAAGCAGCCTCAAGAAAAAGCAGCAACAGCTTAGAGCTGATCAAGATTTGCTAGTTGACAGATAGACTGAAGTCCTTGCGGCCGAAGAGTATGAACTCGAACGCCCCTCCAAGAGCTACCCAAAGTGCAGGCTGCTTCCCCGATTAGCGGAGGAAGCACTTAAACCTACATCACCAGCGCATGACATGGCCGACCGGCCACCTCGTGGCCGTGACACAGAAGCCTCTCGGCCCTCCACTCAAGCCATGTCCCGGCGCCGCTCAAAGCATACTAAGGCACGGGAAAATGCGCCAGACCCGCGAGACATACTGGAGGACAAGGCAAGACAAACAAGATCGATCTACGGATCGTGTGGGCGCCCTACGACGCGTGAGGAGATCGTCACTCCGGACACAATAAATCCGGCCAGGCCGAACACAATAGACAAAGCTCATTCAAGCTACGTCGTGATATAGCCCAGTACAAAGGCGCCGCACACCCACTATGCTTCATAGATGAAGTTGTAACGCCCTCGATGCGGCTATATCTCCCACGTGTCGAAGCACGACTTAGAGGCATAACCGCATTGAAAGCAATGTCGCAAGTGAGGTAATCTTCACACAACCCATGTAATACATAAGGGAAAGAGATACATAGTTGGCTTACAGTCGCCACTTCACACAATACATAAATAAACATTCATCATCCAGATTACACTCAAGGTCCGACTACGGAACCAAAATGAAAGAAGACTATCCCAAATGCTACACAGATCCCCGAATCACCCCAACTGGGCTCCACTACTGATCATCAGGAAAAGACACATAGTAACGACCACGTTCCTCGTCGAACTCCCACTTGAGCTCGGATGCGTCATCTGCACTGGCATCGTCGGCACCTGCAACTGTTTTGGTAGAATCTGTGAGTCACAGGGACTCAGCAATCTCACACCCGCGAGATCAAGACTATTTAAGCTTAAAGGAAGGATAGGGTTGTGAGGTGGAGTTGCGGCAAGCGACTAGCATATATGGTGGCTAACAACGCAGAAGAGAGCGAGAAGAGAAGCAAAGCACGGTCGTGAAGCTAGAAGTGATCAAGAAGTGATCCTAGAACAACCTACGTCAGGCATAACTCCAACACCGTGTTCACTTCCCGGACTCCGCCGAGAAGAGACCATCACGGTTACACACACGGTTGATGTGTTTTAATTAAGGTCAACTTCGGGTTTTCTACAACCGGACATTAACAAATTCCCATCTGCCTCATAACCGCGGGCACGGCTTTCGAAAGATAATACCCTGCAGGGGTGTCCCAACTTAGCCCATTATAAGCTCTCACGGTCAACGAAGGATATTCCTTCTACCGGGAAGACCCGATCAGTCTCGGAATCCCGGACTACAAGACATTTCGGCAATAATAAAACAAGACCAGCAAAGCTGCCCGATTATGCCGACAAATCCTGATAGGACTGCACATATGTCAGTCTCAGGGCACATCCGGATAAGTCAAGCTACGAGTAAAACCAGGCCTCGAGTTTCCCCGCGGTGGCCCCGCAGGCTGCTCGGTTCGGGCCAACACTTGAAGGAGCACTGGCCCGGGGGGGTTAAAATAAAGATGACCCTCGGGCTCGCGAAAACCCGGGGGAAAAAGGCTTAGATGGCAAATGGTAAAACCAAATTTGGGCCTTGCTGGAGGAGTCTTATACAAAGCGAACTGTCAAGGGGGTCCCATAAATCACCCAACCGTGTAAGGAACGCAAAATCAAGGAACATAACACCGGTATGACGGAAACTAGGGTGGCAAGAGTGGAACAAAACACCACGCATAAGGCCGAGCCTTCCACCCTTTACCAAGTATATAGATGCATTAATTGAATAAGAGGTATTGTGATATCCCAAAATAATCATGTTCCAACATGGAACAAACTTCATCTTCACCTGCAACTAACAACGCTATAAGAGGGGCTGAGCAAAGCGGTAACATAGCCAATCAATGGTTTGCTAGGACATGGATGGTTAGAGGCTGACATGGCAATATGGGTGGCATGATATAGCAAGTGGTAGGTATCGCAGCATAGGCATAGCAAAAGAGCGAGCAACTAGCAAGCAAAGATAGAAGTGATTTCGAGGGTATGGTCATCTTGCCTGCAAGGTTCTCAGAGTTGTCGAAAGCTTGATCCTCGTAAGCGTTCTCAATAGGTTCCTCGTTCACGTACTCGTCTCCCGACTCTACCCAAGACAAGAACACAAGCAAAAGAACAACTATCAACCACGATGCAATGCGCAAGCAACATGATGCAAAACATGGCATGATATGCGAGATGTGGTATGCAATGCATATGCATGCTACGGAAGGAAAAGATGAACAAGGCATAAACTTGGAAAACCAAGTATGCCACTGGAAAGGTGAGATGATTTTGGTTGAAATCGGTATAAAGATCACCGGAAGCGGATGCACGGTTTGCAAATGACAAGCAAAACAAGAATGACAAGATTCTGCCATTAACAGCATGATGCTACTTAGCAAGCAACAAATAATTAAGCTACTGCACCCAAAAGTACCAGAAAAGTAAATGACAGTAATCTACTCAAGATGCTTGACAAAAGATGAACACTGAGCTATGGCTAAAACACCACACAACAGGTTCAAACAAGCATGGCAAAAGTGCAAAAGATAACAGGTTCACAGACTTGGTGAAAATAACAACATGCCAGAAATTAACATCGGGATGACATGTTTAGAGCAAGCAAACAACATGCTACAGGAACACAATATAGCAAAACAAGGCATGGTATGAATCCATTCAAAGCATAGAACAAAAGTCCCTTACTGACCATGAGCCAAAAAGGACCAGAAAATATAATAACACCCATGTCAATTAAGCAAGTTTCGTTACAGATTCCAGACTTAGCAGAAAACTGGACATGTCAAAAACAGATAACAAGTAGGCATGTTTACGAGCTCGATGCACTTACTACAGAGCTTTGCATGATAAACTAAGCATACACCCATCAATAAGATATGGCATATAAGCTGATCATGGCAATAACAACATCATAGCATGCAATGAACAACTACAACAAGCTTGGCAAAATCGAATAACATGTAAACAATCTGCCAGTAATATTTTATAGCAAAAGTAGAGCTCGATTGACTCAAGCTATGGCACTCCATAATTACAAACAAAGTCATGGATGGATAGAGCAAATCCATAAGTTCAAAACATCCTTACTGATCATGCTCAAAATAAGCATAGATCTCTCTGAAACAACATGAACACATGGCATAAAAATAACAGCAGGAAATGACTAGTTTGCATGCTTGTGCTAGTCACCACAAAGATCACAAAAATACATGGCATACACCCCTGTAAAGATGGCATGGCATATTACAAAACACATTTAGGGCTCAAGTTCATAGGATGCACACATCAATCATGGCAAAAATGACAAAAGTGCATCTATTGAAACAGATCTGAAACTAACATCACATAGCCCTCTTCTAACAGCATTTCTGGCACCAAGATGAACTCAAATGAAAATGATGCAATGAGATGAAATGATGTACTCAACGAGACGAACAATTTGACACATTACACGCACAAAATGGATCAGTATTTAGAGAGTTGTGATGCGATGAACATGGCATGAAATGTTACAGAACTAGGGACTTAGCAGAAAAACCACCTCGCGAAAGTGGGACGAGGAGGACCCGGGACGGAGGGGATCGGGACGGCGGGCGGCGTTTGGTTCCGGGACGGGTGGATCTCATCCCACCCGTCCAGATCTGGGACGAGGCGGCCGCCGGCGGTGGCGAGGTCGCCGGAGGAAGGCCGGGTGGCGACGGGAGGCGGAGGGGCGCCGGCGGGACGCGGCGGCCACGGCGGCGCACGGCGCCGGGGCGGCAGAGGCGGGGACCGCGGGGAGGCGCTGGCGGCGGCTTCCGCGGGCGGAGGCGACGGCGGAGTCCGGCGACGAGGCGGCGGGGTCGCGGCCTCCGGCGAGGTCCGGGGGCGCGGGCGGCGCGACGGAGCAAGGCCGGCAGAGCGGAGCGGCGCCGGCGCGCGAAGGGCGGCGGGCGGCGCGGCGTGCTCGGGCCCGGGCGGAGGCGCGCCGGCGAGCGGGGACGCGGCGGTGGCGGCGGACGCGCGGGAGGCCGAGCGCGGGCGGCGGGGGCGCGCGCGGGCCGGGGCGGGCCTGCCCTGGGCCCCGCGGGCCTGGCGGCGGGGAGGAGGCCGGAGGAGGCCATGTGGCGGTGGCGGATTGGGTGAGAGCGGCGGCGGGGCTGAGGTGGCACGACGGGATTGGCCCGGGTGATGTGGAGGGCGGACATGTCCGGCATGGGAGGAAGAAACGTCCGGCGGCGCGAGGAGAAGGAAGGCTAGGGTTCATCTGCGCGAAAAATCGGGGGGAGACACACATTTATAGCTAGGAGGAGGTAGGAATGTCCAAATGAGGTGCGGTTTTCGCCCACACGATCGTGATCGAACGAAATAGAAGATGGAGAGGGTTTGGATGGGTTATTGGGCCACTTTGGAGGGGTGTTGGGTTGCACCAAGAGAGGCCTTTACGGTTACCCGGTTAACCGTTGGAGCATCAAACAACCTCCGAATGACCCGAAACTTGACAGACGGTCTACCGGTGCTATACCAAGGCCGCTTGACAAACCTTGGTCCATTCCGAGAAAGTTTAATACCCGCTCACGGAAAAAGGTAAAAGGGGACGCCGGGGAACATAGGAGCGCCGGATTGCAAAACGGACAACGGGGACAATGCTCGGATTCATGAAACGAACACGTATGCGAATGCAATGCACATGATGACATGACAAGAAATGCAGATGATGACATGGCAAAGTGCAACTCGCAAGCAATTGACATGGCAAGGCTGACGAATAACTGGCGGACACCTGGCGCAACAGATCCGGGGCGTTACAGAAGTAATGGATCATAAAATCCCTGAGGGTTTCAAACCCGTAAACATCGAATCATGCGATGGCACAACAGATCCTGCGATATGGATCGAGGATTATCTCCTTCATATCCACATGGCTCGCGGCGATGATCTACACGCCATCAAATACCTCCCGCTCAAACTTAAAGGACCGGCCCGGCATTGGCTTAACAGCTTGCCAGCAGATTCAATCGGTTCTTGGGAGGACCTGGAAGCCGCATTCCTCGACAATTTCCAGGGCACCTATGTGCGACCACCGGACGCCGATGACCTAAGCCACATAATTCAGCAGCCAGAGGAATCGGCCAGGCAATTCTGGACACGGTTCCTAACAAAGAAAAATCAAATAGTCGACTGTCTGGACGCAGAGGCCCTAGCAGCCTTCAAGCATAACATCTGCGACGAGTGGCTTGTCTGACACCTTGGACATGAAAAGCCAAAATCTATGGCAGCCCTCACGACACTCATGACCCGCTTTTGCGCGGGATAAGACAGCTGGCTAGCTCGCAGCAACAACTTAACCAAGAACCTTGGTAATTCCGATACGAAGGACAAAAGTGGCAGGTCGCGCCGGAACATGCAAAAACGCCGCATTGGCAGCGACAGCAACGAGGATACGGCGGTCAATGCCGGATTCCAAGGCTACAAATCCGGTCAACGGAAAAAGCCATTCAAAAGAAATACTCAGTGCCCATCCAGTTTGGACCGAATACTCGACCGCTTGTGCCAGATACATGGCACCCCCGAAAAGCCAGCCAATCACACCAACAGGGATTGTTGGGTGTTCAAGCAGGCAGGCAAGTTAAATGCCGAAAATAGAAACAAGGGGCTGCGTAGCGACGACGAGGAGGAGCCCAGGCCGCCGAACAGCAGTGGACAGAAGGGTTTTTCCCCACAAGTGCGGACGGTGAACATGATATACGCAACCCACATCCCCAAAAGGGAGCGGAAGCGTGCATTACGGGACGTATACGCGCTGGAGCCAGCCGCCCCAAAGTTCAACCCATGGTCCTCCTGCCTGATCACTTTTGATCGAAGGGACCACCCCACTAGCATCCGTCATGGTGGGTACGCCGCATTGGTTCTAGACCCAATTATTGACGGATTTCATCTCACAATAGTCCTTATGGACGGCGGCAGCAGCCTGAACCTGCTTTACTAGGATACAGTGCGGAATATGGGCATAGATCCCTCAAGGATTAAGCCCACCAAAACGACCTTTAAAGGCATCATACCAGGTGTAGAGGCCAACTGTACAGGCTCAGTCACACTTGAAGTGGTCTTCGGATCTCCGGATAATTTCCGAAGCGAGGAGTTAATCTTCGACATAGTCCCGTTCCGCATTGGCTATCACGCACTGCTCGGGCGAACCGCATTTTCAAAGTTCAATGCGGTACCGCACCACGCATATCTCAAGCTCAAGATGCCAAGCCCTCGAGGAGTAATCACGGTCAACGGAAACACCGAACGCTCCCTCCGAACGGAGGAGCACACGGCAGCGCTCGCAGCAGAAGTACAAAGCAGCCTTTCCAGGCAATTCCCCAGTCCGGCCCTCAAAAGGCCAGACACTGTCAAGCGCGCCCGGAGTAACCTACAACAAGACCGCCTGGCACGTTCCGTGCTGGCGTAGCAATGCGGCCCCAACCCTAGCCCTCGCGATATAGCGAAACCAGTGCTTCGCATACATAACAACGCTCTTGAAATACCATGGGCACAGGGGGAGGGGCAATATCACGGCATGCCCAAAACATGGCTTAAACCGTACAAGGGGCTGCCGAATTCTTTTTTTTACTTTTCTCTTACTTTCAGGACTCCATACTTTGGACGACCTGTTCGGCAATCTAACTGCCGCACAAACGATGCAAGATCCAGGAAAGCAGACAAGCCATGCCGCATTATGGAACTCCCAGGTGGTCTCTATTACGAACAGTGTACCTGTTTTACATACAATTCCGCGGCCTGCCCCTGCACAGGACATGTTAAATAGTCCAACTCTTTGCTTATCGCACTATTTATATCGTTCTGCTTTGATCGCAGCCTTTTTACAAACAATGCATAGCTTTTTGTCTATCTTTTTGCATTAATCTATTTTTATATATATGTTCATTAGTAACATGTTGCACCCGTCCACTGTGGTACGGAAAATACGCCAGGGGCTTCAGTACCCCTTCATATGGTGTAAGAAGTCCGAACACTTTCACAAGTGCGGCACCCCGAACTTATAGCATTATATGCATCGGCTCCGAATCATGATTTGGGTTAATAGTTGGGTTTGCCCGGCTCCTATGTTCTGGTGCCTTACGTTCCACTATATCGGCTAAGGTAGCACTAGGAGAACTACTGCGATTGTGCCCCAATTGAGCTGGGCTGAGCACCTCAGTAGAGAAAGCTAAAACTGACTGTCATGATGAGGCGAGAGACCGGTCGCTGTTCAAGAGGTTTTTCGAGTCCCTAAAGACTTATGCCGCTTAGAGCGAGGAGCCGGCTTTGTCCGGCCAAGGCGTGGATAGCGCCCCGAACTCGGTCTTCCGAATACTAGGGGCTTCGCCGAAATTTAAAATTATAGAGTTCTATGGCTAAGTGAGAGTGTTCAAGCATTATAGTCCGATTGCCTTGTTCGTTGTGCTGAGCGCCTCCCTCGAAAGACCCAATCATGGGGAAAAGAGCGCTCAGGTTTATCCCGAACACCCCAGCACTAGTGGCATGGGGGCAGAAGCCGACGACTGGCCATCTCTCAATTTTTGATAAACGGCCGCACAGAAAGTAATATTTTAAATTCAAAAAGCATTGCTTAGTGCATATGAACAAGTTTTCAGCGCACAGGACAATACGAGCGAGTTTACTCAAACATTACATCCCTGGTACATTCGTCCGCCATAAGGCGGGCACCCGCCAGAACATCCTTATAATAGTTCTCGGGCTTGCGATGCTCCTTCCCCGGCGGCGGCCCGTCCCTCACAAGCTTCTCACCGTCCAGCTTACCCCAGTGCACCTTTGCACGGGCAAGGGCCCTACGGGCACCTTCGATGCAGACGGAGTGCTTGATGACCTCGAGCCTTGGACAGGCCTCCACCAGCCGCCGCACCAGCCCGAAGTAGCTCCCAGGTAGGGCCTCTCCAGGCCACAGCCGAACTATGAAGCCCTTCATGGCCTGTTCGGGCGCCTTGTGGAGCTCGACCAGCTGCTTCAGCTGGTCGCTCAAGGGCACAGGGTGTCCGGCCTCAGCGTACTGAGACCAGAACACCTTCTCTATCGAGCTGCCTTCCTCGGCTTGGTAGAATGCGGCGGCATCGGATATGCTACAGGGAAGATCTGCGAATGCCCCTGGAGAGCTCCGGATTCAGGTAAGTAACAAGTAGTTTACTTTTATATGTCTGATTTGCATAAAGAATGCCTTACCCGCCGCTATCTTTTTCACCGCATCCTATTCCTGGAGGGCCTTCTGGGCTTCGGCCTTGCCAGACTTGGCAGTTTCAAGGGACGCCGCGAGCTCGGACGCTCGTGTCTTCGAGTCAAGCTCCAAACTCTCATGTTTCTTCATGAGAGCCTGAAGCTCTTGCTGCACCTCGCCGACCTGCGCCTCAAATTTCTCCCGCTCGGTGCGCTCCGTGGCCGCTTTCTTCTCGGCCTCGGACAGCGCCTGCTTGAGGGTTGCCACCTCAGCTGTGGCACCTACAATAAGCAGCATATTCCTGTCATTTTTTCCCAATTCCATCTTTTTATATACATTTTTCTATAAGGTATCTCTTACCTTCCTTCTCCTCGAGCTGCCGCTTGGCAATACCGAGCTCTTGCTCGGACCGCTCGAGGCCCTGCTCCAGGGCACCCACCTCCGCAGTCAGTGCGGCGGTTGCAAGCAGTGAAGCCTGCATACGCATATTGACTCCTTTTTGTTAGACTCCTACGAATTTTCTTAGATCCTCTATTCGGCTTTTCTTTCCGAACGCCAAACAGAGCATCAGGGGCTACTGTCTATGCGGTAATATTTTTACATATTTTTTACTTACCTCGAAGCCTGTTAAAAGGCTAGCACAAGCTTCAATCAGTCCGTTCATGGCGAACTGAACCTTCTAGATCACCGTACTCATGATAGTACGGTGCTCCTCGTCGATGGAGGCGCCCTTAAGCACCTTTAGAAGATTGTGCGGCGCCTCCGGTTGGGCGGAGGCCGCCGGCTCAGTAGGCTTGCTCCTCTTAGAAGGAGGTCGCCTGTCGCAGTCCGGAACCATTGAGGATTCCGGCGCGGTGTCCGGCACAAAGCCAGACTTGGATCCCTGGGGGGTCTTGTCCCCTTCACTCCTGGAGTCCGGGAGGTCGCCTCGCGGCTCCTCCGGGACCACCTCCTCTTGGCCCGGAACTTGTTGCGACGCCACTTCGGCGTCGTCCGCGGCGTGGGGAGAGGCAGCGGGCGGAACTGAATTCACGTCCGATGAATCCAGGGAGCCGCTCGACGACTCGTCGAGCCCGTCCTTGGGCAGGCTGCATGATTATATTCGACATTAAGGAAAGTTGTGCAAGAAAGTAATATCATGAGTTACTCTGGTATCCGAATACTTACGATTTCACCGGGCGCTTGGCCCTGTCCGGCCACTCCTCTTCGTCGTCGGCGGCGTCGTTGGAGTAGTCCGGAGGGAGGGTCTTCCCCTTATTGGACCCCTCGGCCTCCCCTGTTGGGGCGGCCTTCCTTTTCTTTCCTCCCCCCACTGGAGGGGGAGAGGATTCTCCTTCCTCCTCGTCGTCTTCACGGGAGGAGTGTGTCTCGGATTCGTCGGACGACGAGTCCGACACCAACATATGTCGGGAACTCTTTCGAGTCCCCGTGGCCTTCTTCTTCTTGGCCTTCTTCTCCGGCACCGCATAAGGTGCCGGAACCAGCAGCTTCGCTAAGCGAGCAGGGGCTGGGTCTTCGGGCAAGGGAGCCGGACAGTTAATCGGTCCGGACTTCACCTGCCAAGCCTGTCAAAGGTGAGGTAGTTTAGATCCCGCATAGAGTCAAGCTATGAAAAAACTAACATCCTATAAAAGGTGAAAATAGCTTACCTCTCCAGCGTGACGCTGCGAGCTGAATCCGCGGTCTTCGGAGGAGGATGCGGGAGCCTCGGCGCCTTTGGTTAGCACCTTCCAGACGTCTTCGTACGTCGTGTCGAAAAGCCTGCTAAGGGTTGGGTGCTGCACCGGGTCAAACTCCCACAGATTAAAGTCCCGTTGTTGACACGGGAGGATCCGGCGGACGAGCATAACCTGGACTACATTGGCAAGCTTGAGCTGCTTGTTCACCAGGGTTTGGATGCATTTTTGCAGTCCGGTCACCTCTTCTTCGTCGCCCCATGACAGGCCCGTCTCTTTCCAGGACGTGAGCCGTGTGGGGGGTCCGGATCGGAACTCAGGGGCCGCGATCCATTCCGGATCACGCGGCTCGGTGATGTAAAACCACCCTGATTGCCACCCCTTCAGGGTCTCCACAAAGGAGCCCTCGAGCCATAGGACGTTGGCCATCTTGCCCGCCATGGCGCCTCCGCACTCCGCCTGGTTGCCGCGCACCACCTTTGGCTTGATGTTGAAGGTCTTGAGCCAGAGGCCGAAATGGGGGCGGATGCATAGGAAAGCCTCGCACACGATGATAAACGCCGAGATGTTGAGGGCAAAGTTCAGGGTCAGATCGTGGAAATCCAGGCCGTAGTACAACATGAGCCCCCGGACAAATGGGTGGAGTGGAAAACCCAGTCCGCGGAGGAAGTGGGGAAGGAATACTACCCTCTCATGGGGCCTTGGGTGGGAAGGAGCTGCCCCTTTTCAGGAAGCCGGTGCGCGATGTTGTTGGACAAGTATCCGACCTTCCTTAGCTTCTTGACATGGCCCTCCGTGATGGAGGAGACCATCCACTTGCCTCCCGCTCCGAACATTGTTGGAGAAGGTTGAGGTGGGGAGTGCGGGCTTGGGCGCTGGAGCTCGAGTGCGCGGAAGATGGATAGGCAAAGGAGGAAGAAGGCATAGGTAAAAAGGTGGATCCTTATCCCCTTATATGGGCGGATGCGGCTATGCGTCCCCACCAGCCTCGTAAAACTCGCTTGCCTCCCAAGCATCGTGATAAATGGCGCGGTTGGGTTACCCGCGTCTGTATTGATGAGAATCCCGTAAATGGGGGACACGATCTCTGCTTTGACAAGACGTGCCAAGGAAACCGCCTCGCGAAACGCGCTGAGGTGGGGAAGTAAAAACGATTCGAATAAAGGCTTGGCCGTAGTATGATGTCAGGCTACGGAATACGTCAGCAGATTAGATTTGTGTTAATATTATTCTCTCTATGGCAATATGTGGAAACTTATTTTGCAGAGACGGACACTACCCTTGGTGTTTACAAACTTTTATGAAGAACTTGGAGGAGGAACCCGCCTTGCAATGCCGAAGACAATCTGCGCGCCGGACTCGTCGTCATTGAAGCCTGGTTTAGGGGCTACTGAGGGAGTCCTGGATTAGGGGGTGTCCGGGTAACCGAACTATACCTTCAGCCGGACTCCTGGACTATGAAGATACAAGATTGAAGACTTCGTCCCGTGTCCGGATGGGACTTCCCTTGGCGTGGAAGGCAAGCTTGACGATGCGGATATTCAGATCTCCTACCATTGTAACCGACTTTGTGTAACCCTAACCCTCTCAAGTGTCTATATAAACCGGAGGGTTTTAGTCCGTAGGACGAACCCCAACATACAACAATCATACCATAGGCTAGCTTCTAGGGTTTAGCCTCATTGATCTCGTGGTAGATCTACTCTTGTACTACCCATATCATCAATATTAATCAAGCAGGACGTAGGGTTTTACCTCCATTAAGAGGGCCCGAACCTGGGTAAAAACATTATGTCCCTCGTCTCCTGTTACCATCCGCCTAGACGCACAGTTCGGGACCCCCTACCCGAGATTCGCCGGTTTCGACACCGACACTAGGGATCAAGCCCTAACAAAACTAACTCAATTACATGATGAATCTCATCCAACTCCTCACCGACCAGCGAGCCTACGAAGGAATTACTCACTCCCGGTGGGGAGCATCATGGAATTGGCGATGGAGAAGGGTTGGTGATGACAAAGAACGAAGATCCCCCTCTCCGGAGCCCCAAACGGACTCTAGATCTACCCACCCGGGAAGAACAGGGCTTGGCGGCGGCTCTATCTCGTGGATCGCGATAATTCTTTCTCCCCCTTTTTTCTCCAAAAATAGGATTTTATAGCGTCGATTTGAGGGTCAGCGGGGCCACCAGGTGGGGACAACCCACATGAGTGCGCCAGGAGAGGGGGCGGGCCCTGGTGGGTTATGCCCACCCAGGTGCCCCTCTCCGGCAGGTCTTGGCTCCAGAAATTCTTATTATTGGTATAAAAAATCCTCACAAAGTTTCGTTCTATTCCGAGAACTTTTATTTCTGCACAAAAACAACACCATGGTAGTTCTGCTGAAAACAGCGTCAGTCCGGGGTTAGTTTCATTTAAATCATGCAAATTAGAGTCCAAAACAAGAGGAAAAGTGTTAGGAAAAGTAGATAAATTGGAGACGTCTCAGGAAGCATGTTTACTAATAAGCTTAAAATCACTAACAGTTATAGTCATGTAATTACCCAAGTGATTAATCATGTAAGCATTACGTTTCAACTGTCAACTAACATAAGCATTGAAGTTTTCTTATTTAACAATAAAATTATCAAACTCATCCAAGCATTGACTAGCAGACTTATTATGAGGAATATCACCTTCATCAAATCTACGGAGAGTGTTTACCTCTACTACCTATGTCGGGTTATCAAGACCATGTATTTCTTCAATAGGCGGTATTTCATAGATTTCTTTGCCTCTTGCATATCTTCAGGACTTAGAAATAGACTACCCCTTTTCTTCGAAGTTGTCTTAGGAGTTGGTTCAGGAAGTATCCAATCATTATCATTACTCAGTATATTATTCAATAGCAATTCAGCTTGCTCAACAGTTCTTTCCCTGAAAACACAACCATCACAACTATCCAGGTGGTCTCTGGAAGCATCAGTTAGTCCATTATAAAAGATATCAAGTATTTCATTTTTCTTGAGAGGTTGATTAGGCAAAGCATTAAGTAATTAGAGAATTGTCCCCCAAGCTTGTGCGACACTCTCTTCTTCAATTTGCACAAAATTAAATATTTCCCGAAGGGCGGCTTGTTTCTTGTGAGCGGGGAAATATTTTGCAGAGAAGTAGTATATCATATCGTGGGGACTACGCACACAAGCATGAGCAAGAGAATTGAACCATAACTTAGCATCACCTTTTAACGAGAAAGGAAACAACTTAAGAATATAGTAATAGCGAATTTTTTCCTCATGAGCAAATAGGGTGGCTATATCATTCAATTTAGTAAGATGTGCCACAACAGTTTCAGATTCGTGACCATAGAAAGGATCAGATTCAACCAAAGTAATTAACTCAGAATCGACAGATAATTCATAATCCTTATCAGTAACAAACATAGGTGAAGTAGCAAAAGCATGATCATATTTCATTCTAGCATTCAAGGATTTTTCTTTCAGCTTAGCTAACAATTTCTTAATATCCTCTCTATCACTGCAAGATAAGAAGTCTCTAGCAGTTTCCTCATCCATAACATAGCCCTCAGGTACAATAGGTAATTCATCTATAGGGGGAGAATCATAATCATCATCTTCAATAATATCATTAGTTTTAGTAATTTCATTCTCTCTAACCCTAGCAAGTTGTTCATCAAGAAATTCACCTAGTGGCACAGTATTATCAAGCATAGAAGTGGTATCATCATAAACATCATGCATAGTAAAGTGGCATCATCAATAACATGCGACATATCGGAATCAATATCAGGTGTAGGTGTCGCAAGTTTACTCAAAACAGAAGGAGAATCAAGTGCAGAGCTAGATGGCAGTTCCTTATCTCCCCTCGTAGTTGAGGGGAAAATCTTATTTCTTTGATCTTTCAAATTCCTCATAGTGATCAACAGATATAAATCCCAAGTGACTCAGAGAATAGAGCTATGCTCCCCAGCAACGGCACCAGAAAAAGGTCTTGATAACCCACAAGTATAGCGGATCGCACAGTTTTTGAGGGTAGAGTATTCAACCCAAATTTATTGATTCGACACAAGGGGAGCCAAAGAATATTCTCAAGTATTAGCAGCTGAGTTGTCAATTCAACCACACCTGAAAGACTTAATATCTATAGCAAAGTATTTAGTAGCAAAGTAATATGGAAGTAGCAGTAACGGTGGCAAAAGTAACAGTAGTAGTTGTGTAGCAATCGTAACAGTGGCAACGAAAGAGTAACGGAGCAAAGATCAATATGAAACGAGCTCATAGGCAATGGATCAATGATGGATAATTATATTGGTTGGCATTCATCAAGCAATGGTTATAACATGGGGTGACACAGAACTAGCTCCAATTCATCAATATAATGTAGGCATGTATTCTGAATATAGTCATATGTGCTTATGGAAAAGAACTTGCATGACATCTTTTGTCCTACCCTCCCATGGCAACGGGGTCCTATTGGAAACTAAGGGATATTATGGCATCCTTTTAATAGAGTACCGGAACAAAGCATTAGCACTCGGTGAATACATGAACTCCTCAAACTACGGTCATCATCGGGAGTGGTTCCGACTATTGTCACTCCGGGGTTACCGGATCATAACATGTAGTTGGTGGCTATTGACATGCAGATAGGACCAAGAACACAAATATATTTATGAAAACATAATAGGTTCAGATCTGAAATCATGGCACTCGGGCCCTAGTGACAAGCATTAAGCATAGCAAAGTCATAGCAACATTAATCTTAGCACATAGTGGATACTAGGGATCAAACCCTAACAAAACTAACTCGATTACATGGTAAATCTCATCCAACCCATCACTATCCAGCAAGCCTATGATGGGATTACTCACGCACGGCGGTGAAAATCAAAAATTGGTGACGGAGGATGGTTGATGATGACGATGGCAATGGATTCCCCTCCCCGGAGCCCCAAACGGACTCCAGATATGCCCTCCCGAGGAAGAATAGGGCTTGGCGACGGCTCCGTATCGTAAAACATAATGAATCCTTCTCTCTGGTTTTTTTCTCCCCGAGCGTGAATATATATAGTTGGAGTTGAGGTCGGTGGAGGTCCAGGGGGCCCACAAGGTCGGGAGGCACGCCTCAGGGTGTGGGCGCGCCCCCACCCTTGTGGCCAGGGTGTGGGCCCCGTTCACTTGATTCTTTCCCAATATTTTGTATTAATTCCAAAACTTATCTCCGTGAAGTTTCAGGTCATTCCGAGAACATTTTATTCTGCACAAAAATAATACCATGGCAATTCTGCTGAAAACAGCATCAGTCCGGGTTAGTAACATTCAAATCATGCAAATTAGAGTCCAAAATAAGGGCAAAAGAGGTTGGAAAAGTAGATACGATGGAGGCGTATCATCAGTCCGGGTTAGTTTCATCCAAATCATGCAAATTAGAGTCCAAAACAAGAGCAAAAGTGTTAGGAAGAGTAGATACGGCTGAAAGTGGAACTAATCACCGGGTTTTGGTAATTCTTCACAACATATAGCTGACTGAACTAATATCCATTCAAGATAAATATTTCAGGAAGTTCAATGAATGCCATGGCACGGACTAGAGATGTGTACCCCTCAAAATGCTAAGGATATATATTGGCAAAAGCTCAAGACTTTCATGTTTATTTTAGTGATCCAAGATCACATTATGTCCATAGGAAAGCCAATACTATTAAAAGGGATGAGGTGTTGCTTAATGGCTTGCTTGCTCAAATGCTTAGTGATATTTTCCAAAATCCTCAACCACTTTCTCCATCCAAATATGTCAAAACCTTCAACTCCAACTCGGCCCCATCGAATTTTCCTATCCGGCGCCACCGAGTTCATATGACATAGCCATAGCCAGAAACCCTAGCAGTTCGGTCTCACCGATATGGAACTCGGTCGCACCGAGATGGCCTTGCCAACTCCCTGATACCGGTTGCAATTATTTTGGTCTCACCAAAATAGTCGTCGGTCTCACCGAGATGGCTTGACCAATTCTTTGTTGCCTTATTGCTTCACTTCGGTCTCACCAAGTTGATGCAATGGGCGCCACGATATGTGGTTTGCCCTAAGCCCTAGCACATCGGTCCCACCGAGTTGTTCCAGTCGGTCCCACCGAGATTCCTCACATTCACATTTTTGAACTAATCGGTGCCACCAAGTTTAATCATTCAGTCTCACTGAGATGGGTCAAATGTGTGTAATAGTTGGATTTTGTGTGGAGGCTATATATACGCCTCCACCCCATTCTCCATATGTGAGAGCCATCAGAACATGCCTACACTTCCATCATACATTTTGTGAGAGAGAACCACCTACTCATGTGTTGAGATCAAGATATTCCAATCCTACCACAAGAATCTTGATTTCTAGCCTTCCCCAAGTTTCTTTCCACTCAAATCATCTTTCCACCATATCCAAATCTGCGAGATAGAGCTGAGTGTTGGGGAGTCTATCATTTGACGCACAAGAGCAAGGAGTTCATCATCAACACACCATCTGTTACCTTTTGGACAGTGGTGTCTCCTAGATTGGTTAGGTGTCACTTGGGAGCCTCCGTCAAGATGTGGAGTTGAACCAAGAAGTTTGTAAGGGCAAGGAGATCACCTACTTCGTGAAGATCTACCCGAGTGAGGAAGTGCTTCATGGGCGATGGCCATGGTGGCATAGACAAGGTTGCTTCTTCGTGGACCCTTCATTGGTGGAGCCCTCTATGGACTCGCCCAGCCATTACCCTTCGTGGGTTGAAGTTGTAACGCCCCGAGACCGATGTGCCAGTTGTCCTCCCGTTATTCGCTGTTGTTGCTTTGTCATTTTCTTGCGTGTCGCATCTTGCCATGTCATCATCCGCATTGCATCATCATGTTTTCGAAACTTGCATCCGTCCGGGTTCTCCGAGTTCTCTCCCTTGTCTGTTCTGAGACCAACCACACTTGCACGCGCCCGCGGCATGTCCGAAATAGTATTTTATAAGTGGCCGGAAAATGTTCTCGGAATGGGATGAAAGTTGGCGAGCGGTGTTGTTTTGGTGTCAGTAGACCGCCTGCCAAGTTTCATCGCATTCGGAGTCCGTTTGACGCCCCAACGAATAAATATAGCGGCATTATAGCCGGTCTAACGTCGGACGTTTTCGGTCTCCGGAAACCGTGCCAGGCTGCATCTCTCCCCTCTTCTCTCAGACCAACCCGCCCTTCACAATCCGCCAGACCCAACCTAACCTCTCTCGTCAGCCCGCGGACCTCCTTGCGCGCGCGTCCGAAAGTTGTCCCGGACCCGAACCGGACTGCCGCTACCGTTGTGTCCGGATCATCCCCTAACGTCTACAAAATATCTCTGTTTTATTAAATGGACTCTCTAAGCTACTCTTTTACGACCGCCCGATTATAATCGAACGGATCGGATTAGGCCCTACCTAGTCCCCTACCTATATAATCAGACCAAATCCCTAATTTCTAGGGATCCTCCCGAGCGCCGCCACTCTTCCTATCTCCTCCTCATCGGGATCTTCCCCGATCCAAAATTCCCACCAACCTTCTTCCTCCAAGGCCGCTTTTCCCCGCATCGGTCTAGAGCCCGACGCCCCTGTGCCTCGATCCCCAATCGCCAAGGACCTCGCGCCCGAGGGCCTCACCGACCACCATCGCCTCCGGTTGCCTCGCCGGAGATGAGTGCCTCGACAACCCCGCTCCTTTTCCCCTCCTGCTTCTCTATCCCTCTTTCTCACGATCTCCCTCTCTCTGTTTTTCGCTCACAGGAGACCACCATGGCCGCTGCATCAAGCTCTGCCGCCGTCGTTTCGTGCCGGGAAGGGATGGATCCATGCTTCCCGCGCCCGGATCTACCACTGCCGTTTCGTTCCGGCGCCCCGCCACATCTCCACCGCCCTCGCCTCCCCGCGCTTCCGCCGCCATGCCTCGTCGTCGCCGCTGCAAGCCCCATCTTCTGCGTCGCCGGGTCGAGTCGTCGCGCCCCTGCTTCCTCTGCATCGAGGACGAGCGCTTCGCTCGCCAAGTCCCTGGCTTGTTGACCGCGCCCCTCCTGCCGACGCCCGGACCCGCGCCGCTTCATCTCCGGCCCCTGCCCGCTGGAGTCGCGCCTCCCTGTGCCCCGCAGCCCCGCCGCGTCGCGCCTCTGCTTCGTTCCAGAAGCGAGTGCCAGGTCGTGTTGACCGCGGTCGAGCGCTGCGGCCGCTCGCGTGCGTTGACCGCGCGTGGGCCTCCTCTTGCCTCGCAAGGCACAGCGCCCACCTCTGCTACCTCTCCACGAGCTGGGCTTGGCCCATGGGTGAGGACGCGCCCAACCCCTCTACTGTGCACTGCTGGGCCAACCAGTTTCGGCCCGCTTATGTTTTTTTTCAGCGTCTGCGAATTTAGCTAATTATCCAGAGTTAGCAGTTTTGCAGAAAAACCCTCATGATCATGCATTTAATAACTCCACAACCGTGCATCGGATTAAAATGATTTATATATGGAAAATGCTTAGAATTTTGTGTAGATTAATATTTTGCAACTTTCATCCATGTTAAAAATGTTTAAACTTGATTTTTGTTTAAATTTGTAAAAATGCCATGCTAAAATGATTTATTTCATAACTTAATAACCGTAACTCGGTTTTAAATAAACTTTATATGTAAATGGGGCGGTAAAATGCCTAGTCTAACATGATGCACTTTATTTTGACGTTTAACAACATTAAAATTGTGTATAGGGCAGAACAGTACCAAATCTAATATATGCTCATGAGGTTTTCCGGACTTGTTGTTTGTTGTTCCGGCCTCATTTAAATTTGCCTAGATATGTAGTTTTTCATATGTTTCACCTATTGCCATGTTTAACAACATTTCATATTGTTAGATATATATACGAGAGAGAACTAAATAATTAAATGTGGTGTTTTGCCAATATGCAACTCGTTGCATATTGAGCTCCACTTAACTTGTAGTTTTTTTTGTTGCATTTGCCATGCCATGCATCATTAAACCGGACATGCATCATACTTGATTGTGCATCATGCCATGTTTATGTGATGGTTGTTTACTATGTTGCTTACTTCTTTCCTAGTTGATTCTCTCGTTAGCTTCGGTTTCATTCCGGAGTTGTGAGGATTCGTTCGACTACGTCCGTTTGTCTTCTTCATGGACTCGTTCTTCTTCCTAGCGGGATCTCAGGCAAGATGACCATACCCTCGAAATCACTTCTATCTTTGCTTGCTAGATTGCTCGCTCTTTTGCTATGCCTATGCTGCGATACCTACCACTTGCTTATCATGCCTCCCATATTGTCAAACCAAGCCTCTAACCCACCTTGTCCTAGCAAACCGTTGTTTGGCTATGTTAGCGCTTTGCTCAACCCCTCTTATAGCATTGTTAGTTGCAGGTGAAGATGAAGTTTGTTCCTTGTTGGAACATGGAGATGTTGTTCCTTGTTGGAACATGTTTACTTGTTGGGATATCACAATATATCTTACTTATTTAACGCATCTATATACTTGGTAAAGGGTGGAAGGCTCGGCCTTATGCCTGGTGTTTTGTTCCACTCTTGCCGCCCTAGTTTCCGTCATATCGGTGTTATGTTCTCGGATTTTGCGTCCCTAACGCGGTCGGGTGATTTATGGGACCCCCTTGACAGTTCGATTTGAATAAGACTCTTCTAGCAAGGCCCAATCTTGGTTTTACCATTTGCCTCACCACCACCTATCCCTTTCCCTTGGGTCGGCCAGCCCGAGGGTCATCTTTATTTAGCCCCCCGGGCCAATGCTTGTCTAAGTGTTGGTCCAAACTAGAGCAACGTGCGGGACCGTCCCTTGGAAACTTGGGTTATGTTGGTACCTGTACGCTTAGCTTATCCGGTGTTGCCCTGAGAACGAGATATGTGCAGCTCCTATCAGGATGTCGGTGCATCGGGCGGCTTTGCTGGTCTTGTTTTATTACTGTCGAAATGTCTTGTAGCCGGGATTCCGAGACTGATCGGGTCTTCCCGGGGGAAGGAATATCCTTCGTTGATCGCGAGAGTTAATCATGGGCTAAGTTGGGACACCCCTGCAGGGTTTGAACTTTCGAAAGCCGTGCCCGCGATTATGTGGCAGATGGGAATTTGTTAATGTCTAGTTGTAGAAAACCCGAAGTTGATCTTAATTAAAATACATCAACCACGTGTGTAACCGTGATGGTCTCTTCTCGGCGGAGTCCGGGAAGTGAACACGGTGTTGGAGTTATGCTTGACGTAAGTAGTTCAGGATCACTTCTTGATCATAGTTGTTATTCCATGCTTTGCCTTTCTCTTCTCGCTCTCATTTGCGTATGTTAGCCACCATATATGCTAGTCGCTTGCTGCAGCTCCACCTCATACCTTTAACCTACCTATAAGCTTAAATAGTCTTGATCTCGCGGGTGTGAGATTGCTGAGTCCCCGTGACTCACAGATACTTCCAAAACCAGTTTGCAGGTGCCGATGAAACCGTGCAGGTGACGCATCCGAGCTCAAGGATGAGCTTGATGAAGATCTTGTCCTTCATGTTGTTTCGTTCTAGTCGATCAGTAGTGGAGCCCAGTTGGGGTCGATTGGGGACCTTTGTCGCTTTTGGGGTTTCTTCTTTTATTTTGGCTCCGTAGTCGGGCCCTGATTGTACTTGGTTGATGTAATGCTTTACTCTTGTAATTGTGTGAAGTGGCGATTGTAAGCCAACTATGTATCTCTTTCCCTTATGTATTACATGGGTTGTGTGAAGATTACCTCACTTGTGACATTGCTTTCAATGCGGTTATGCCTCTAAGTCGTGCTTCGACACGTGGGAGATATAGCCGCATCGAGGGCATTACAAGTTGGTATAAGAGCCTTCCCCGACCTTAGGAGCCCCCACTGATTGATTGTTTTTAGCGGCTGAGTTGTGTCTAGAAAAAAATGTTTTGTGTCATTTAGGAATAATATATTGGAGAGTTTAGGAATTCTTTTTACTTCCCAGTCTCCTCATCGCTTTGGTAAGGCATCCTGACGTAGAGTTTTGACTCTTCTCTTCTCAAATTTCACTAAAAAAATTAGGATCACGCGGGTATCTTTGAATCGTTTCAATGGTTTTATGATGACAACATTGTCTTGGTGCCTCCTGTCAGCAGGGGTTTAGTGGAAGTGTCCCGGGGAGTTGAGCTCTGAGGTGTTGTCGTCATAATTTTATCGTTACAGTTCTGGAATACCTGAGTTTAGTACGCCGACATCGAAAATCTCTTTTGTACAGTTGTTGGTGAGATAACCCTGATAGCCCAGTACTGAGGCGAGTGCGGGAGTATTGCCATAACTCGTATAACGGATGCTTTTCGAAGGTTGAGGTAGACGATTTCCGAAGGTTTCTTGGTTATGTGTTGAAGGATGGATACAGCTGGATCTAGGTATTGTTAGTTTGGGTGATATATTTTGTGTCCCCTGTATCCCTAACACCAGATTGCATAACCAGAAAGTTTCGGGAATTTATAGGTGGGAATTCAAGTAGCTCCTAGAATATCTTTCCGACAGATGCATGATATGGGATTGGCTAAATCTCTATCATATGTGTTTGTTCCGGCTTATTCTGCAAGCCAAATCCTTTGTTTTGTTTTATTTGTGGTATTCGAGTTGCTTCGATGTCAAGTGTTGATCCATACCTTCCCTAAACGGTGTTTTCATATTGCTATGTGAATACTAATCCTTCTTGTTCATCAAGTTTGTCTTTTCAATCCTTTCCAACCGGCGTGCTTCTCTTCAAGTAAATCCGATCATTCCAACATTCGCAAGATCAATTCTAAGTTTTTTTTCTCAAAGGTGTTCATTTCATCCAACCCAAGTTGTCTTTGTTTTCCCGCCCTCCCACCCTTTTTCTTCAAGGACGCAGATCTCTTAATCAAATATCCATTTTATTCATGTGAAATCTCTTCATCCTTTTCCTCAATGCTCTTATTCGGTGATTCTCATGAAGATGCTAAAGGAAGCTTTGAGTTTATCATTCTTCATCCTCATATTTTCTCCAGTGGATTCCAATTCAAGCTTTCAGTGTTGATCATATTCATTTCCTCATTTCTAATGTTTTTCTCGTACCGGTGCACCTCTTAATCATCCACTTCTCACTATTCATTTGTTTCGGAGTGCTGAAGATATCTCAGAAGATTCAAGTTTCCATTCTCAACTCACTCAAGTTCTTTTGAGGATGCTATCTCATTCAAACCATTTAATTCAAACGGTGCAATCTCCCTTTTCAAGCAATCGTTCAACGGTGGTTCTTTTGAGTGGGCCCTAACCCACAGGTCTTTTCCCAGGATCTTACCTGACTCTTCTAATTATCCCGAAGTTCTTCTCAAATTCTTTTTGAAGCTTGACGTAAGAATGAATTTTCATCAGTCATATGTCTTTCTCCAAGATCTTTCAAATTCTTTTCATCATTGGTTCAACCTTTCCAATTCTCATTCCGGAGTGCCTCAACAATTCATGCTGGTGTTTCTCGTCGTCATTCTCAGATTTTGAAGACCGAAGAAGTGCTTCCTCTAAATTTTGTCCGTTCCATTCAAGATTCAGGGTTTTAGCTTCATGCCATCCTCTCATAATTGTTTTTGATTGCGAGAATTCTTTTCACCCATCTGGAGCATTTCAGGAGTCTTTTCAGTTTGATTCTTCGGAGCCCATCATCTCAGATTTATTCGTTCTAAGTTTTCAGCCTCGTTCACCAATTATTCTAAATTGATGTCTCTTCGTTCATTCTCCAAATCTTACCGGTGCATCGTTCAAGTATTCTCTAGTCTACTTGTCATCTCTTCATTCTCTTGTATCTAAAATCTCTCAAGTATGTTCGTTCGTTTGCTAATTCTTCCCGGTGTTTCTTTATCTTTCTTCCTTCATTTTCAATTCTTACGGTGGTTCGTTCAAGAGTTCTCTTTCTTTGTTATCATATCAATTCATTCATTCTTTCCAATCCTACCGGTGGTTCGTTGAAGACCTTCTCAAGTTTGCACCATATCTCTCTTTATCCTTCCTACGAGAATAAGTAGTATGCCAAATCCATTGCTTATCATCAATTTAATTGGTGAAGGACGAGCCTAGTGTAATTCTTATTCTTGTTTCATCGAGTAAATTATATTCCTTATTCCGGAGGTTCATCAAAATTCTTGATTTCATTTGTTCATCTTTCTTTCCGGAGTTCCAAGTTTTCTCGGGTATATCATTTCAAAGCTCCATCTAAATCATTGCAAGGCTTCACCTTGTGTTTTCAACTTCTCTCTCTTTCTATCATCCTTTTATTACCGGAGTTCTTCATGGAGGCTCTACATGGTGGTTCATCAAGGATTCCTGTCATTCTCGTTTTGTTCTTCAAGATTTCTCTCGGAGTTATGATCCGCCAAGCTATACTCAAAATTAAACATGGTGCTCAACACATGTCTTGTTTTGAGGATTCAATCGTTCATCATCTTGCATTTCAAAGTGCAATTCACTCTACCTTATCATTTGAGGTGGTGTTATGTCATTCTTGACAATTTCACTTCGTGTTTCATGATTCACAAGTTGTTAAGAATGAGATATTTAAACCCATCATTTTTCTCTTTGTTCAGGAGATCCTTTGCAACCCATCAATCTCTTCATTGGAGTTATCTTGGGGTTATATTTCACCTAAAGCCTTCCACTGGGAATGTTGCTATTTGTAGTGATTATTCATGACCCAAGCTTGCTCTTTATCCTCTTGGTGGAAGAAGTTTTCATCTATTCGTTAATCTTAGGCAAGCAATTGTTTTCGTTAGTGGCAGAATTTCACCTCAAGTTTTGAGATGTCTTGATAAGCCCACGAGGATCATATCTTTTCGTTGTTGATTTCCCAACAACTCCGTTCAATCTTTCTTTTTAAGGCGGCTATTTCAAATTCAATTGTGATAGAAGTTGTTGTTCTCTTCTCTGTTCTCTTGATTCCATTCTTTCATTTGTCCCAAAGGCATTGTGATGTTTTCTTCAACCCATCATCTCATTTTGGAGATCATGCTCTTTTCCTTGCTTATCCATTTAACCGGAGTGTCGTGTTTGCATTCGAGCTCTCTCATCTTATCAAGTCTTGCATCTCTTCTCAATCGGAGTTCTGTCTGAAATCTTTCTTACCCCTTGTGCCATTCTTTTATTAGTCCGGAGGCAGTGTGCTGTTAATTTCAGCAAGTATCCTCTCATCTTGTCAAGATCATGTTCAAATCCCTTCCATTTTCAGTCGGAGTGCTGCTCAAATCATGTCATTCTTATTCCTTCTCTATCTTGTTTTAACCGGTGTGGTTTCAATATCTACCTTGTCACTTAACCTCTTGGTTCTCGTCGTATCCCATGTTCCTCTTATCTAACGGAGTGTTTTAAATTTTGTTCATCTCCGTCGTGTCACTTCTTCAAGCTTTGCGACCTCTCAAGGTTCTTTGGTTTCACTCTTTTGTCAAAGAAGCAACTTAGTTTTACCTTTCTCTTCCTCTTCCGTTTTCTCTCTGGTGCCATCCTAGATCTCGGGACGAGATCCTCTCGTAGTGGTGGAGTGTTGTAACGCCCCGAGACCGATGTGCCAGTTGTCCTCCCGTTATTCGCTGTTGTTGCTTTGTCATTTTCTTGCGTGTCGCATCTTGCCATGTCATCATCCGCATTGCATCATCATGTTTTCGAAACTTGCATCCGTCCGGGTTCTCCGAGTTCTCTCCCTTGTCTGTTCTGAGACCAACCACACTTGCACGCGCCCGCGGCATGTCCGAAATAGTATTTTATAAGTGGTCGGAAAATGTTCTCGGAATGGGATGAAAGTTGGCGTGCGGTGTTTTTTTGGTGTCAGTAGACCGCCTGCCAAGTTTCATCGCATTCGGAGTCCGTTTGACGCCCCAACGAATAAATATAGCGGCATTATAGCCGGTCTAACGTCGGACGTTTTCGGTCTCCGGAAACCGTGCCGGGCTGCATCTCTCCCCTCTTCTCTCAGACCAACCCGCTCTTCACAATCCGCCAGACCCAACCTAACCTCTCTCGTCAGCCCGCGGACCTCCTTGCGCGCGCGTCCGAAAGTTGTCCCGGACCCGAACCGGACTGCCGCTACCGTTGTGTCCGGATCATCCCCTAACGTCTACAAAATATCTCCGTTTTATTAAATGGACTCTCTAAGCTACTCTTTTACGACCGCCCGATTATAATCGGACGGACCGGATTAGGCCCTACCTAGTCCCCTACCTATATAATCAGACCAAATCCCTAATTTCTAGGGATCCTCCCGAGCGCCGCCACTCTTCCTGTCTCCTCCTCATCGGGATCTTCCCCGATCCAAAATTCCCACCAACCTTCTTCCTCCAAGGCCGCTTTTCCCTGCATCGGTCTAGAGCCTGACGCCCCTGCGCCTCGATCCCCAATCGCCAAGGACCTCGCGCCCGAGGGCCTCACCGACCACCATCGCCTCCGGTTGCCTCGCCGGAGATGAGTGCCTCGACAGCCCCGCTCCTTTTCCCCTCCTGCTTCTCTATCCCTCTTTCTCACGATCTCCCTCTCTCTGTTTTTCGCTCACAGGAGACCACCATGGCCGCTGCATCAAGCTCTGTCACCGTCGTTTCGTGCCGGGAAGGGATGGATCCATGCCTCCCGCGCCCGGATCTACCACTGTCGTTTCGTTCCGGCGCCCCGCCGCATCTCCACCGCCCTCGCCTCCCCGCGCTTCCGCCGCCATGCCTCGTCGTCGCCGCTGCAAGCCCCATCTTCTGCATCGCCGGGTCGAGTCGCCGCGCCCCTGCTTCCTCTGCATCGAGGACGAGCGCTTCGCTCGCCAAGTCCCTGGCTTGTTGACCGCGCCCCTCCTGCCGACGCCCGGACCCGCGCCGCTTCGTCTCCGGCCCCTGCCCGCCGGAGCCGCGCCTCCCTGTGCCCCGCAGCCCCGCCGCATCGCGCCTCTGCTTCGTTCCAGAAGCGAGCGCCAGGTCGTGTTGACCGCGCTCGAGCGCTGCGGCCGCTCGCGCGCGTTGACCGCGCATGGGCCTCCTCTTGCCTCGCAAGGCACAGCGCCCACCTCTGCTACCTCTCCACGAGCTGGGCTTGGCCCATGGGTGAGGACGCGCCCAACCCCTCTCCTGTGCACTGCTGGGCCAACCAGTTTCGGCCCGCTTATGTTTTTTTTCAGCGTCTGCGAATTTAGCTAATTATCCAGAGTTAGCAGTTTTGCAGAAAAACCCTCATGATCATGCATTTAATAACTCCACAACCGTGCATCGGATTAAAATGATTTATATATGGAAAATGCTTAGAATTTTGTGTAGATTAATATTTTGCAACTTTCATCCATGTTAAAAATGTTTAAACTTGATGTTTGTTTAAATTTGTAAAAATGCCATGCTAAAATGATTTATTTCATAACTTAATAACCGTAACTCGGTTTTAAATAAACTTTATATGTAAATGGGGCGGTAAAATGCCTAGTCTAACATGATGCACTTTATTTTGACGTTTAACAACATTAAAATTGTGTATAGGGAAGAACAGTACCAAATCTAATATATGCTCATGAGGTTTTCCGGACTTGTTGTTTGTTGTTCCGGCCTCATTTAAATTTGCCTAGATAGGTAGTTTTTCATATGTTTCACCTCTTGCCATGTTTAACAACATTTAATATTGTTAGATATATATATGAGAGAGAACTAAATAATTAAATGTGGTGTTTTGCCAATATGCAACTCGTTGCATATTGAGCTCCACTTAACTTGTAGTTTTGTTTGTTGCATTTGCCATGCCATGCATCATTAAACCGGACATGCATCATACTTGATTGTGCATCATGCCATGTTTATGTGATGGTTGTTTACTATGTTGCTTGCTTCTTTCCGGGTTGCTTCTCTCGTTAGCTTTGGTTTCGTTCCGGAGTTGTGAGGATTCGTTCGACTACGTCCGTTTGTCTTCTTCATGGACTCGTTCTTCTTCCTAGCGGGATCTCAGGCAAGATGACCATACCCTCGAAATCACTTCTATCTTTGCTTGCTAGATTGCTCGCTCTTTAGCTATGCCTATGCTGCGATACCTACCACTTGCTTATCATGCCTCCCATATTGTCAAACCAAGCCTCTAACCCACCTTGTCCTAGCAAACCGTTGTTTGGCTATGTTACGGCTTTGCTCAGCCCCTCTTATAGCGTTGTTAGTTGCAGGTGAAGATGAAGTTTGTTCCTTGTTGGAACATGGAGATGTTGTTCCTTGTTGGAACATGTTTACTTGTTGGGATATCACAATATATCTTACTTATTTAACGCATCTATATACTTGGTAAAGGGTGGAAGGCTCGGCCTTATGCCTGCTGTTTTGTTCCACTCTTGCCGCCCTAGTTTCCGTCATATCGCTGTTATGTTCCCGGATTTTGCATCCCTAACGCGGTCGGGTGATTTATGGGACCCCCTTGACAGTTCGCTTTGAATAAGACTCTTCCAGCAAGGCCCAACCTTGGTTTTACCATTTGCCTCACCACCACCTATCCCTTTCCCTTGGGTCGGCCAGCCCGAGGGTCATCTTTATTTAGCCCCCAGGGCCAATGCTTGTCTAAGTGTTGGTCCAAACTAGAGCACCGTGCGGGACCGTCCCTTGGCAACTTGGGTTATGTTGGTACCTGTACGCTTAGCTTATCCGGTGTTGCCCTGAGAACGAGATATGTGCAGCTCCTATCAGGATGTCGGCGCATCGGGCGGCTTTGCTGGTCTTGTTTTATTACTGTCGAAATGTCTTGTAGCCAGGATTCCGAGACTGATCGGGTCTTCCCGGGGAGAAGGAATATCCTTCGTTGATCGCGAGAGCTTATCATGGGCTAAGTTGGGACACCCCTGCAGGGTTTGAACTTTCGAAAGCCGTGCCCGCGGTTATGTGGCAGATGGGAATTTGTTAATGTCCGGTTGTAGAAAACCCGAAGTTGATCTTAATTAAAATACATCAACCGCGTGTGTAACCGTGATGGTCTCTTCTCGGCGGAGTCCGGGAAGTGAACACGGTGTTGGAGTTATGCTTGACGTAAGTAGTTCAGGATCACTTCTTGATCATAGTTGTTCTTCCATGCTTTGCCTTTCTCTTCTCGCTCTCATTTGCGTATGTTAGCCACCATATATGCTAGTCGCTTGCTGCAGCTCCACCTCATACCTTTAACCTACCTATAAGCTTAAATAGTCTTGATCTCGCGGGTGTGAGATTGCTGAGTCCCCGTGACTCACAGATACTTCCAAAACCAGTTTGCAGGTGCCGATGAAACCGTGCAGGTGACGCATCCGAGCTCAAGGAGGAGCTTGATGAAGATCTTGTCCTTCATGTTGTTTCGTTCTAGTCGATCAGTAGTGGAGCCCAGTTGGGGTCGATCGGGGACCTTTGTCGCTTTTGGGGTTTCTTCTTTTATTTTGGCTCCGTAGTCGGGCCCTGATTGTACTTGGTTGATGTAATGCTTTACTCTTGTAATTGTGTGAAGTGGCGATTGTAAGCCAACTATGTATCTCTTTCCCTTATGTATTACATGGGTTGTGTGAAGATTACCTCACTTGTGACATTGCTTTCAATGCGGTTATGCCTCTAAGTCGTGCTTCGACACGTGGGAGATATAGCCGCATCGAGGGCGTTAAAGAAGTCCCTCAGTTTTTGAGAACCAAGGTATCAATCCAGTAGGAGGCTACACGCAAGTCCCTCGTACCTGCACAAAACGATAGCTCCTCGCAACCAACGCGATTAGGGGTTGTCAATCCCTTCACGGTCACTTACGAGAGTGAGATCTGATAGAGATGATAGATAATATTTTTGGTATTTTTGATATTGGGATGCAAAGTGAAAAGTAAAAGGCAAAGTAAAAAAACAAAGCAAGATTAAAGTGATGGAGATTGATATGATGAGAATAGACCCGGGGGCCATAGGTTTCACTAGTGGCTTCTCTCAAGAGCATAAGTATTCTACGGTGAGTGAACAAATTACTGTTGAGCAATTGACAGAATTGAGCATAGTTATGAGACTATCTAGGTATGATCATGTATATAGGCATCACGTCCGAGACAAGTAGGATGACTCCTGCCTGCATCTACTACTATTACTCCACTCATCAACCGCTATCCAGCATGCATCTAGAATATTAAGTTAAAAACAGAGTAACGCCTTAAGCAAGATGACATGATGTAGAGGGATAAATTCATGCAATATGATATAAACCCCATCTTGTTATCCTTGATGGCAACAATGCAATGCGTTCCTTGCTGCCCCTTCTATCACTGGGAAAGGACACCGCAAGATCGAACCCAAAGCTAAGCACTTCTCCCATTGCAAGAAAAACCAATCTAGTAGGCCAAACCAAACTAATAATTCGAAGAGACTTGCAAAGATAACCAATCATACATAAAAGAATTCAGAGAAGATTCAAATATTATTCATAGATAGACTTGATCATAAACCCACAATTCATCAGTCTCAACAAACACACCGCAAAAAGAAGATTACATTGAATAGACCTCCACGAGAGAGGGGGAGAACATTGTATTGAGATCCAAAAAGAGACAAGAAGCCATCTAGCTAATAACTATGGACCCGAAGGTTTGAGGTAAACTACTCACACTTCATCGGAAGGGCTATGATGATGTAGAAGCCCTCTGTGATGATGGCCCTCTCCGGCGGAGCTCCGGAACAGGCCGCAAGATGGGATCTCGTGGATACAGAAAGTTGCGGCGGTGGAATTAGGTTTTTGGCTCCGTATCTGGTCGTTTGGGGGTGCGTAGGTATATATAGGAGGAAGGAGTACGTCGATGGAGCAATAGGGGGCCCACAAGGCAGGGGGGCGCGCCCTAGGGGGGGCGCCCCCCACCCTCGTGACCGCCTCTTTTACTTCTTGGAGTAGGGTCCAAGTCTCCTGGATCACTCCAGTGAGTAAATCACGTTCCCGAAGGTTTCATTCCATTTGGACTCCGTTTGATATTCCATTTCTTCGAAACACTGAAATAGGCAAAAAAACAGCAATTCTGGGCTGGGCCTCCGGTTAATAGGTTAGTCCCAAAAATAATATAAAAGTGGAAAATAAAGCCCAATATAGTCCAAAACAGTAGATAATATAGCATGGAGCAATCAAAAATTATAGATACGTTGGAGACGTATCAACGCCGCACTACGGGAGTTCCTGCGCGAGAATTGGGATATATTTGCCTGACACCCATTAGATATGCCAGGAATCCCACCCAGGCTGGCCAAGCATAGCCTTAACATTCTAAAAGGATTCAAGCCGGTCAAGCAGACCCTTCGGCGTTTCTCTGAACCTAAACGATAAGCTATGGGAGAGGACCTAGCCAAGTTATTGGAGGCCGGATTCATCAGAGAAATAAAACACCCGGACTGTCTAGCAAACCTGGTGATGGTACCAAAGAAAGACAAATCCTGGCGCCTATGCGTCGATTTCAAAGACCTTAATAAGGCTTGCCCATAGGATCCCTTCTCCCTCCCCCGCATCGATCAAATTATCAACGCCACCGCGGGACACGACTCATTGTGCTTCCTCGACGCGTACTCCGGCTACCACCAAATCAAGATGGCGGAGTCCGACCAAGCCGCAAGAGCGTTCATCACGCCATACGGCCCCTTCTGTTTCAACACAATGCCTTTTGGGCTTAAGAACGCCGGTGCAACATCTCAACGCATGATTCAGACATGTCTGGAAAAGCAGATCGAGAAAACAGTGGAAGCATACGTAGAAGATGTGGTCGTTAAAACCAGACACGTCGACTCATTAATAGACGACTTGAGGCTCACGTTCGACAACCTCCGAACATACGACATCAAGCTCAATCCAGAAAAATGCGTTTTCGGCGTGCCCGCCGGAAAGCTCCTGGGTTTCATCGTCTCCAGTAGAGGAATTGAAGCAAATCC
This sequence comes from Aegilops umbellulata, assembly GCA_032464435.1. Taxonomy (NCBI): domain Eukaryota; kingdom Viridiplantae; phylum Streptophyta; class Magnoliopsida; order Poales; family Poaceae; genus Aegilops; species Aegilops umbellulata. The sequence goes on from CP136058.1 coordinate 212,501,335, forward strand.
GGCCAAAATCCAAGCACTATCACAGTTGGCCATCCCAACAGACCTCAAGCAAATCCAGAAATTAACTGGATGCGTTGTGGCCTTAAGCCGCTTTATCTCCCGATTAGGAGAAAATGCACTACCCCTTTATCGCCTTCTTCGGCACGCCGAACACTTCAAGTGGATGGATGCTCCCACTGCCGGATTGGAAGAAATAAAAGCCATGTTGGCCACCAACCCAATCCTGGCCGTGCCAAACATCGGTGAACCAATGCTGCTATATATAGCGGCGACTCATCAAGTCGTATGTGCAGTGCTCATCGTCGAACGAGAAGCGGAGGGACATAAATTCCCCCTTCAAAAGCCGGTATATTATGTATCCACTGTCCTCACTCCATGCAAATCACGGTACCTGCATTATCAAAAGATAGCGTATGCGGTATTCATGGCATCCCGGAAACTACGACACTACTTTCAAGAGTGATGAATTACAGTGGCCTCAGAAGTGCCACTCAAGGACATAATAAACAACCGCGATGCCATAGGCCGGATTGCCAAATGGGCCATTGAGATCCTCCCGTTAGACATAACATATAAACCTCGGCGAGTTATTAAGTCGCAAGTATTGGCCGATTTTGTCACCGAATGGACAGAAGCCGAACTCCCTAAAGAGTATAGCGCATACTCCAATTGGATTATGCACTTTGACAGCTCTAAAATGCTGGCCGGTCTGGGGGCTGGCGTTGTTCTGACGTCCCCTACCAGAGATACAGTCCAAAATGTATTCCAAATACTGTACACAGACTCCAACAATGCAGCCGAATACGAGGCCCTGTTACATGGTCTCCGGATGGCAGTTTCCATGGGCATTCAACGCCTGGAGGTGCGTGGGGACTCGAACCTCGCAATATCCCAAATAAATGGAGACTTCGACGCTAAAGATCCGAAAATGGCGGCTTATCGCAATGCCGTCCTCAAGATGTCAGCTCGGTTCGAGGGGCTCAAATTCCACCATGTGGCTCGGGAAAACAATCAGGCGGCGGATATCTTTGCCTGGATCGGCGCTAAGCGCGATACGGTCCCACCCAACATATTCTTGGAAAGGTTGTTCAAGCCATCCGTGGTATGGGAAGGGGACACCGGCAACAACAGTCCGGACCTTACCGAACACTCTGACATAATCGGTGGCTCCGCCACCGAAATAACACCTTCAGCCCACGTAATAATGGCCGCCATCGCCCCATGGACGGAACCATTCCTGGCCTACCTAACCAGGCAGGAACTTCCCGAGGACCAAAATGAGGCACGCTGCATTGTGCGGCAATCTAAAGCTTTCAAAGTCCACGAGGGAGAGCTTTATAAGAAAAGCACCACCGAAGTCCTTCAAAGGTGCATCTCCGAAGAGGAAGGGCGGAAGCTTCTGGCAGAAATCCATGCCGGACTCGATGGCCACCATGCCGCAGCCCGGGCCCTCGTAAGTAAGGCCTTCCATACTGGATTCTATTGGCCGACGGCCCGGGCGGATGCTCAGGACTTGGTCCAACGCTGCGTCAGTTGCCAGCTTTTTGCAAACCAAAGCCATATGATGCCTGTTGCCCTACAAACAATCCCCATCACCTGGCCTTTCGCGGTCTGGGGGCTGGACATGGTTGGACCCCTTAAAGGGGGAACCCATAAGGAAAAATACTTACTGGTCATGGTGGATAAATTCACCAAATGCATAGAAGCCAAACATGTTAAGACGGCCGAATCCGGACCGGTGATAGACTTCATATCCGGGGTTGTACACTGTTATGGCATCCCCCACAGCATCATCACTGACAACGGCACGAACTTCATTGCCGATGAAGTAAAACTATGGTGCAGCAACATGGGCATCAAGCTCGATTATGCTTCCGTATATCACCCACAAACAAACGGTCAAGTCGAGCGAGCAAATGGTCTTATCATGGTGGCATTAAACCCAGATTAGTGCGGTCCTTAAAGGAATCTAACACACACTGGGTAGAGGAGCTCGACTCTGTACTCTGGGGGCTGCAAACCACGCCGAACCGCACTACCGGATACACACCGTTCTTTATGGTGTACGGCGCAGAGGCGGTCCTGCCCTGCGACATAATTCATGACTCACCTCAAGTGCGCATGTATGAAGAAAGAGAGGCCAAGCTCGATCTGTAGGACAGTTTGAACACCCTCGAGGAGGAGCGTGACATGGCAAAAGCGCGTTCCGCATTCTATCGGCAACAGGCTCGAAGATACCAAAGCAGAGAAGTACGGGCCAAAACTTATAACGTTGGCGAGTTAGTTCTACGTCTGCCGGAGAAGAAAAAGGACAAGCTCAAGCCCAAATGGGAGGGTCCCTTCACTATAGACCAAGTTATGACCAGCAGAGTGTACCGTCTGCGGGATGCATCGGATAACCGACTTGAGCCAAACTCATGGAACGCCGCCAGACTCCGAAGATTCTACGCCTAGCGCCGGACTCTATGTTCGTCTCCTTCCCCTGTCCATTTTTTGCATATACGTTATCTGTTTTCTCTCTCTCTCTTTTCTTCTTTCTCCTCAAGGCCTTAAAAGGCTAATTTGTGTCTTATCTACACAATCTTGATGCGCTAGCCACGCTCATTATACCTGGGGGCTTCTTGCACAGAAGCTTAATTATTTTATGGGCTTCATGCCCCGCACATGTGTTATTCTTCCGCATGTACCTTTTTTCGCCATTATATGCATCGATATGACTTAAGTTTTGGCCAAGCTGGGTTGCCTGGCTCTTGTATTTATGCCCTACATTCCCGTTAATTCGGCTAGGGCATAAGGGGAGCACCTCTGCGATTGTTACTGCCGGGTCAGCCGGATGTGTACCTCAGACTGGGTGAAGCCGAAAGCTAGCGTTCTTAAGGGAATATTCGGTCTATGAATAAAAGATGACTTTTTATTTTTTCCACTTGCCCCCAGATGTTTTCTGCCTGCATCTCTTCTTGCAGTTTGGACATGCACATTAGGGCATGCGTACCCAGGGAAAGGAACCCTTAACGAAACTATTCTCCCTGGAAGATGTTTCTTACTACCCATGTAATATAACATAACTAGTTGGGTACTTGTCTGTTCAAGCACTTATGACCCCCTACGTCTGGTCTCCACGCATACCCCAGTTTTTACATAACTGAGCAGGTATTCGGATACACTCCGGACTATCGGGTCAAGAGGTCGAAGCGAAAAGGTCCGCCATGACAAATGATTTACAATCCGGCTAGAGACATTCTACATGTCATTTAAATTACATAGTCACTTAGACTGATTATATTCTTCTTCTATACCATCCAACAGGCTGTCTAGCCTACAATCTTGTTGGGAATACTTGGCGGCTAATTCTACTTGGTGATACACCAAACTGACGGGGATCTCTTCCCATCGGGCCCCACAGGTCTGACCTCGACCATGTGGTTTGGGTCAACCTTGGTATACCGCGTCTTCACCATGCCCCAGGCTTCCCTGGCACCTTGACGGCAGGCTGATATCTTCCATAATCGGAAGCGTCGCTGTGCTCCCTTGAGCTTCTCCACAAGCTCCCCAACGCCTTCGGGCAGGGAGACGGATGGCCACAAGGCCTGGGCAATACCTTGCATCACCTGCCGAACTTGTTCGTGCAGTTGTGAGAGCTCCGGCAGAAGATCACCCGCAGACCTGGGCATCTCCTCCGTGGGACGACCCGTCAGCATGCCTGCAGACATAACTCTGTTAACCGGCTTCTTCGCCGAACTCTTTTTAAAGTTCGTTCAAGCACCTACTGAAAATGCCGCGTCAAAGCCGCTTATTCTCCTTAACGGAGTCCGACAGCTAGGCGCGAACATCCTTTAGTTCCACACTCAGCTGGGTATTGGCGTCTTGGAGATTATTTTTCTCCTGAATGACGCGCGTATGTACGCGCTCGCCAGCCCTTCGCTGCCGTATGGCATGTTGCTCATCCGGATTCACTCCGGAGTCATCTGCAATATTCATTGTCAGATTTGCAGGCATGCCGCACTCTATATGGTACCTATCATTCTTTGAAACAAGTGTTACCAGAGGAGGCCTTCTCAGACTCCTTCAATGCGGCAACTGCGGCCCGTAGCTGGGCCTTGCACTCTTCAAGCTCATGAGACAATTGGGTATTCTTCTCTGTAAGAACCTGCACAAATAATGATCCTTAAATTAGTTGTGCCAACTGTTTGAAGTCTCAGGGGCTACTGCTATACATAATCATCAAATTTTCTTACCCGTATATCCTTTACATACTGATTCGTGGCTTTGGCAAGACCATTTTGAGTAGCACGGATGTACGCGTCTCCTGAGTTGAAGGCATCAAAAGCCTCTTGGGAGAAACAAGCGTCACGGAGTACGGCTCGGCGATGCCTGCGATTCATGGTGCTCTCCACTTCGGAATTTGTGGAGGATATTTTATCCTCATCCTCTGTCGAAGGAATATCTGGCGGGTGCCCCATGTTAGCTTCCGCCTCTGTGTCCGGCCCCAAAGCCCGGCTAGTAGAGGCGTGATCGGCGATCTCTCCGGATATAGTCCGGCGAGTGCTTTTCCTTCATCGAAACATGGGTATTACTGCGTTTTAAATATGATGATCACGGAGTGAGGTTTTGTAAAATACCTCTGTGCCGGCGTCTCCGTCCGGACCGCCTTCCTTTTCAGCCTGCCCGGCTTCGGCGCCCCTCATTGGCGATTCACCACGGGCTCAGCATGGTGTCCCGAGGACCTTCCCTGTAGAACACTGTACAGATATGGTAGGTGAAGTGCGTGAAAAGGGATACTTCTCAAAGGTTGGGACTCTGGTCTCACTTACCTGCGAGGCAGGGAGTAGCCCCGGATAGTCGGCTATAATAGCCACCATGGCCTCATCGCGGCTTAATTGATAAAATATCCTATCAATCAGCTCCATGAGTATGTCCGGATCCTCTTGGAGGCCAGGGTTGAGGGACCGTTCAGGATCCTCTGGTTGTGGAGGTGGGCTGTTGATCTCCCTTACTACCTTACGCAGCTCCTACGGTGAACGGGCAAAGTAAGATATTTGTTACAAAAATGCGGAAAGGAAGGGTATAAAAAGCGGCGGCTTACCCAGCTCGGAGGGTTGTACATGGAGAATCCGTCTCGTGGCTTGATGCGGAGGAACTCCTCTTCCTCTCCCTTGTACAAAATCGACAGAATTTTTGCTAGAGCGGCAATGGAGTCCAGCCCCTTACGACCACAGCGGGTGGCATCATCTTCCCCGTTGAAGTCCCACATGGGGTGGCCTCGATATTGAAGTGGCTGCACCCCCCGCATAATGCATATTGACATAACCTCGGTTATGGTCAGTCCTGATTGAGCCAGCACCTTTATCCGGCCCATCAGGTAAAAAACGTCTCTATCATCTTCCTCCTGAGGGCTCCGTGGTCGCCAGCTTAGGCGCTTCTTTAAAGGGGCGTTATCAAACTCAGGAAGGCCGATCCAAATAGGATATGGGAGGGGGACGTCCTCCATATAAAACCACTCTGAAGGTCAGTCTTCGGACATCTTCTTCGAGGTACCGGATAGGTATCCGGTCCCGGCGATGCGCCATATTTCGGCCCCGCCCACTTGATATATTGACCCCCTCTAAGTACGGGGCACAAGGCAGAATAGCTTATTCCACAACGTGAAGTGAGCTTCGTAGCCCAGAAATAGCTCGCAAAGGGCTACATAACCAGCGATGTGTAGTATGGAGGCAGGGGTAAGATTATGCAACTGGAGGCCGTAAAACTCCAGGAGCCCTCGGAGGAACAGATGGATGGGAAATCCGACCCCCCTTAATAAATAAGGAACGAGGCATAGCCGCTCCCCCTTGGAGGGGTTTGGAAAGCTCTCCGCCTGCTCCCCGCCATTGTAGGTGGCAAGCCCGGCTCGAACAGGGACCATGTATGCTGGAGGGAGAAATCCCTGGGTCTGTAACTCCACTAGTTGACTGTGCGAGACGGAACACTTCTTCCAATCTCCGGGCTTAGGGCTACGGGAGCGAGATGAGGAGTTGCGCTGGCCGGCCATGCTGGAATGGATTTTTTCGGGCGCGCTCCAATGAATGCTCGCCGAGAGGGGATGGTGTGATTTGGATCTGAGAATCCCCGTCTCTTTAAATAGACAGTTTGTTCATGCAGCTAGGGTGGTAAATGTAAAAATTCCTTGGCCGCTCGCATTCGTTCGACACATGGAAGATGGCCATTATTGGACGCGGAAGCCGAGAAGCACAACATTTATGAGAAGCTGGACACTATTTAACAGGTATTCGGAATTTGGACAAGAACCTGCCTTGCAATGCCGAAGACAATCTGCGCGCCGGACTCATCGTCATTGAAGCCTGGTTCAGGGGCTACTGAGGGAGTCCTAGATTAGGGGGTGTCCGGATAGCCGGACTGTTGGACTATGAAGATACAAGATTGAAGACTTCGTCTCGTGTCCGGATGGGACTCTCCTTGGCATTGAAGGCAAGCTTGGCGATACGGATATGTAGATATCCTCCTATTTGTAACCGACTCTGTGTAACCCTAGCCCCTTCCGGTGTCTATATAAACCGGAGGGTTTAGTCCATAGGACAACAACAATCATACCATAGCCTAGCTTCTAGGGTTTAGCCTCTTTGATCTCGTGGTAGATCAACACTTGTACTACTCATATCATCAAGATCAATCAAGCAGGAAGTAGGGTATTACCTCCATAGAGAGGGCCCGAACCTGGGTAAACATCGTGTCCCCTGCCTCCTGTTACCATCCGCCTTAAACGCACAGTTCGGGACCCTCTACCCGAGATCCGCCGGTTTTAACACCGACAACCATCAATCCACCAAAGCAGGAGTAGGGTTTTACGCCTCGCGGCGGCCCGAACCTGGGTAAAACTGCCCATGTGATCTCTTCGTGCTGCCCCACGCTCCTCTTCTCTTCGTGCAACGTGCCATCCCCCTGCCAAACCAGCAAGGGACCTTTGGTCCCATAGGTGGCTGTGGTTTCCCGCGGCACAAGGTGATTTCTTCGAGGATGGAAAAGAACCAGATCGTGAAGCGTCAGCGAAACAAATGAATATGTTGCAATAGAATGCTAAAGCTTGCAATATTCTATTCAATGGATTGTGCCCCCAAGAATTCAACAAAATCAGCCGCCTTGGGAATGCAAAGGAAATTTGGGATACTTTGGTTGATATGCATGAAGGTACCTAGTCCATCAAGGAATCCAAGTTCGATGTGCTTCAAAGTCAACTTGACAAGTTCAAGATGAAGAATGGTGAAGGAGTCGCCGAAATGTACTCTAGGCTTGCTCTCATAACAAATGAGATTGTCGGCATAGGAAGTGAAGAGACGACTGACAAATTCATCATCAAGAAGATCCTAAGAGCCTTGGATGGAACATATGATACCGTGTGCACCCTGATCCAAATGATCCCAATTACAAAGATCTCAAGCCCACGGAAGTCATTTGTAGAATTTTTTCTCATGAATGTCACTCAAGGACAAGGAAGAGCTCCACAACAAGTCAAGTGGTGCTTACAAAGCTTAATTAAAGTGATGCTCCTAAAACATCAAGTGAGAAGCAAGCCTCCAATGAATAATTGAGCTTAATGGTGAAGAACTTGAACAAGCTCTACAAAAATAGAAGTGTTAGTTCTTGAGCTTGCGTTGATTTTTCCCTTGAAGAGGAAATGGTGATGCAGCTAACTAGAGATAAGTATTTCCCTCAGATAAGAACCAAGGTACCAATCCAGTAGGAGGCACAAGCAAGTCTCCAATATATGCACCTGCGCAAACTAACAAACACTTGCACACAACACGAAAAAGGGGTTGTCAATCCCTTCACGGTCACGAACAAGAGTAAGGTCTAATAAAGATAGGTATAGAAGATAAATAAAAGAGCAAACTAAAGTAAATATAAATAAATTGTAGCAAGGTATTTTTCAGTTTTTTGGTTTATAGATCTGAAAATATATGATGGAAAATAGACCCGGGGGCCATATGTTTCACTAGAGGCTTCTCTCTTGAAGATAGCATACGGTGAGTAAACAAATTACTATTGAGCAATTGATAGAAAAGCGCAAAGTAATGACAATATCTAAGGCCATGATCATGAATATAGGCATCATGTCTGTGATAAGTAGACCAACTCCTGCCTACATCTAGTACTATTACTCCACATATCGACCACTATCCAGCATGCATCTAGAGTATTAAGTTCATAAGAACGGAGTAACGCCTTAAGTAAGATGACATGATGTAGATGCATAAACTCAAGCAGTATGATGCAAACCCCATCTTTTTATCCTTGATAGCAACAATACAATACGTGCCTCGCTACCCCTACTATGTCACCGGGTGAGGACACTGCAAGATTGAACCCAAAACTAAGCACCTCTCCTATTGAAAGAAAAACCAATCTTGTTGGCCAAACCAAACCGATAGTTCGAAGAGAAATACAAAGATATCTTAATCATGCCTAAAAGAGTTTAGAGAGGACTCAAATAATATTCATAGATAATCTGATCATAAATCCACAATTCATCGGATCTCAACAAACGCATCGCAAAATAGTATTACATCGGACATAACTCCAAGAACGCCGAGGAGAACATTGTATTGAAGATCAAAGAGAGAGAAGAAGCCATCTAGATACTAGTTATGGACCCATAGGTCCGTCGTGAACTACTCACGCTCATCGGAAGGGCAGCAAGGTTGATGTAGAGGCCCTCCATGATCGAATCCCTGTCCGGCAGGGTGCTGGAAAAGGCCCCAAGATGGGATCTCACGAGAACAGAGGCTTGCGGCGGCAGAAAAGTTTTTTTGTGGACGCTTCTGATGTGTGAGGAATATTTGGGATTTTATAGAGGTGGAATTAGGGTTGTAGGACACCCGAGGGGCCCACAAGCCCTCAGGGCGTGCCATAGAGGCTTGTGGCCTCCTTGGAACTCTTCTGGCCCTCTCTCCAAGTCACGTAGGTGTCTTCTGGTCCAAGAAAAATCGTTGTAAAGTTTTATTCCGTTCGGACTCCGTTTGATATTCCTTTTCTGTAAAACTCAAAAACAAGGAAAAAACAGAAATTGGCACTGGGCTCTAGGTTAATAGGTTATTCCCAAAAATAATATAAAATAGCGTATTAATGCATATAAAACATCCAAAACAGATAATATAATAGCATGGAACAATCAAAAATTATAGATACATTGGAGACGTACCAAGCATCCCCAAGCTTAATTCCTGCTCGCCCTCGAGTAGGTAAATGATAAAAACAGAATTTTTGATGCGGAATGCTACCTAACATATTTATCAATGCAATTTTCTTTATTGTGGCAAGAATATTCAGATCCATAAGGTTCAAAACAAAAGTTTAATATTGACATAAAAACAATAATACTTCAAGCATACTAATAAAGGAATTATGTCTTCTCAAAATAACATGGCAAAAGAAAGTTATCCCTACAAAATCATGTAGTCTGGCTATGCTCCATCTTCATCACACAAAGTATTTCATCATGCACAACCCCAATGACAAGCCAAGCAATTGTTTCATACTTTTGATGCTCTCAAACTTTTTCAACTTTCACACAATACATGAGCGTGAGCCATGGATATAGCACTATAGGTGGAATAGAATATGGTGGTTATGGAGAAGACAAAAAGAAAGAGAAAGTCTCACATAAACTGGGCAAATTAATGGGCTATGGAGATGACCACCAATCGATTTCGATGCAAGTGAGTAGGAGTTTCCATGCAACAGATGCACTAGAGCTATAAGTGTATGAAACCTCAAGAAGAAACTAAATGGGTGTGCATCCAACTTGCTTGCTCATGAAGACCTAGGACAATTTGAGGAAGCCCATCATTGGAATATACAAGCCAAGTTCTATAATGAAAATTTCCCACTAGTATATGAATGTGACAAAATAGGAGACTCTCTATCATGAAGAACATGGTGCTAATTCAAAGCACAAGTGTGGAAAAAGGGTAATAACCTTGTCCCTTCTCTCTTTTTCTCTCATTTTTTTGTTCTTTGGCCTCTTTTTTCTATTTGGGCTTCTTTGGCCTCTTCTATTTTTATAAAAGTCCGGAGACTCATCCCAACTTGTGAGGGAATCATAGCTTCCATCATCCTTTCCTCACATGGGACAATGCTCTAATAATGATGATCATCACACTTTTATTTACTTAGAACTCAAGAATTACAGCTCGATACTAGAACAAAATATGACTCTATATGAATGCCCCATGCATATGAGAACAAGATGACAATGATGGTATGTGTCATAATAAAACGGAACGGTGGAACTTGCATGGTAATATATCTCGGAATGGCTATGCAAATGCCATAATAGGTAGGTATGGTGGCCGTTTTGAGGAAGGTATATGGTGGGTTTAATGCTCCGTCGAAAGTTTCACAGTACTAGAGAGGCTAGCAATGGTGGAATGGTGAGAGTGTGTATAGTCTATGGACTCAACATTAGTCATAAAGAACTCACATACTTATTGCAAAAATTTATTAGCCATCAAAACAAAGTACTACAAGCATGCCCTAGGGGATAGATTGGTAGGAAAAGACCATCGCTCGTCCCCAACTGCCACTCATAAGGAAGACAATCAAAGAATAAATCATGCTCTGACTTCATCACATAACGGTTCACCATACGTGCATGCTACGGGTATCACAAACTTTTGACACAAGTATTTCTACCAATCCACAATTACTCACTAGCATGACTCTAATATCACCACCTTTATATCTCAAAACAATATGCAAGGAATCAAACTTCTCATATTATTCAATGCTCTTATATGAAAGTTATTATTATATCCCTCTTGGATACCCATCATATTAGGACTAAATTCATAGGGCTTATTCCATCTGTGCCCCCAATTCCTTAGTTGTGCTCAGTTTTCCCCACGCTTCAAACTTTTGCTCACTTTTCCCCATTCCCTTAGCTGAAACTCTCACAAATGTTCATAACAGACGTTTGCCGTCTTGGCTGTTAACTCACTTGTGGGGCCACGTTGGACTCTGTTGACTGTGGCTGTGGCTTCGCTGGTTGGGCCGCGTTTGTGTTCATAGGACGGGCGCGTTAGTTTGTTGGTAATAAATTAAAAAATCCTGCTATCGATGGATGCAGCCTGCTATGCATGCCCGGCTTTGGCATCGATGTAGCCTGCTATGCATGCAAACACCGCCACGCACGCATCTAGTGACCTAGACCTAATCGCATGCATGCATGCCGACACACACGCATTGATCCGTGTTGCACGGTTACCGGTGGATTCAGTCGCTCCGGAGTGTCGTTTCACGCGTCGCGGGCATACGTGCCGGTGGCAGAAGGGGCAGGCTGCACGCACAATCACGTCCATATGTCGAGGCATCAGTTCACGCCGCAGGCTGCACACACGCTCATGAATGGGAGGCAGGCAGCCGCCAACGCAGAGCACGCAGAAGGGGGAGGCAGGAGCCGCCAATGCAGAGCACGCAAAGCACGCTCGCATCGATTCACGTCCACACATTTATGATCGCATCGGTTCACGCAAGCACTGAGTCACGATCTACGTCGTTTGCGCGTATGCCCACTTCGTCTCCCCCGGCTATTTAAACAGTCCTTCATTGCCTCATCTTCTACAGATCCATCTGCGCCTCCAACTTCTCTTCTTCCCCCAAAAGCCAAAGCCGTTCCACTCGGCGAAGCGAGCAAGATGCAGTACAACGGGCCGACGTTCCAAGCGCCGCCCACCGTGCCGGAACGGCGGTACCCCGCAAACATCGTCGTCGAGGCATCCCTTCGCGTGTGGGCGTTCTCCCGATGGAGGGGAAGCACTGAGCTTGCACGGGGGTTCCTACGTGCGGGCTTCCACCACCTCCCAGCGGGCTCGCCGCCCATGTTCAACCTCGTGGAGCAGCGTCCCCACACCAACGCTCCAGTGGTAGGGCTCGTCGTCCACTTCACCAACAGGTTTGATGCCTACTACCTGCTCGGCAAGGTGTATTGGTGTGGGTGCGAGTTCATCGCATTCACGACCTATAACATCTTCACTGACTTCGAGAGCGTCTTCCCCGCTCGCAACCACATGCACAGCCTCCCGTACTACCTCGGCGACAACAGCCTTGAGGAGGAGGAGTACTGAAGCCGGCAGCGAAGAAGGCGGTGAAGCCGGCAGTTAAGGTGAAGACGACAGTGAAGACATGGCAGTGTTGCCCTAGCTACCCTATCTATCTACTATGTAGTGTGAGTTTGGTGTGTGTGTTGCCCGAGCTAGCTACCCTATCTATGTAAGGTTAATTATTATTATCTATCGGTGTCTATGTAAGAACTTATGTTGCCCTAGCAACCCTATCTAAATTAAGTTATGTGTGTTATGTTAATGCTTTGTTATGTTTGTATTTTGTTTGTCCCAAGTTTAGACACAGCTAATTGGCGTGGGAAAAATTAACCAAACAAACTAAAAATGATGTGTTTATAGATTCCTTCTAAAAATAAGAACATATTGTACATTTGTACACGGCTTTGGTTTGAGAGCTATGTATTTTTTAGGTATTCAAAGAATACTTTGGTTTTCAGAAATATTGAAGTATCAAATACTTTGAGATATTTGGCTTTAGTCAAAAGTGTAGTTTTCACTACACTATGTTTGAAGTATATAAAAAAGAGGGTTAGACCTCTTTTTCTAATCATGAAGTATTGGTTCGCTAGGCATAATAATATTGTGGTTTGCAAATACTTTGATTCTAAAAAATGAAGGGACCCATAAAGGAAAGCCAAAAAAATTCCTCAGTGAGACAGAAGAGATTGGGAAATCAAATTAATGAAAAAAGCAATCAGAAACAAAAAAGAACAAAGCAATCCTTCCTAAACAAAAAAAGAAACATCGCTTGTTTCTAGGCTTTCTCTTTGGGCCCGCGAACTAGGTTTTTTTTAGCAGAACTGACGAACTCGAGGACAAAAGTTTGGCAAGTGCGAGAGAGAAGAGATGAACTTGATGTATATCCCTTGTGCTGCTCAAGTACTACTTACTGTCATCTGACGAGCTAGGGTATGATCCAACACTCGAGGTTATTAGCTAACAAAATAATCCTATCACTGAACTGGTAGTTGTTTTCTGCAGAAACTGAAAGTGTCGAAACTTAACAGTAAACTGCATACATTCAGAGATCGACAGTTGCACTAAAAAGAGTTGCATTTGAGATAAACAGACTTGGATTGCTAAACAGTGGCAACAACAGTAGACAAACATCTCTAACGAGAGATGGCCATCAAGTAAAAAATTCCTATAGCAAGTATTCCTAAAGCTATCAGATTGGATTGCTTCTTCAACTCAATCAGCTGCTTGAAGTTCTTGTTCATCTTCTTCAATTCCATCTTCAGTTCGACATCTACCACCGTCGGGTATTCTGGACGCGCTGCTGCTGCCGGAGCGGCACTGTCATGGGGCAGATTGGACTCGCGGATTGCATTCCCCCTCGAATCCAGCAAGCCCGGCCCTTGAAGCCTCTGGATGTAATCATCCATCCACTCGAAATGGTGGCATTTCTTCACGATCTAAAAACGAAATCATGTAACCTAAATCCAAATCTGACAGATTTTTTGAGAAGTTTGAGACAAAGGATGCGAGGAAAACTCAGATCTAACCTGCCCCTCTGGCTTGCTTTCGCATTTGACGAACTCGCGCCCAAAGTTCCCATTCTTCTACTCCTTCGAAGTCAACCGCTTCAGTGGCGCAGTCCGTGGGCAGTCAGTGCATCGAGTCATCGGCACTGGACCATACACCAGCCACGTGGAACGGGGGGCTGATGAGGAGGTCGACATATCGCCCGAGAGGAAGAAACAGAGGAATTGCTCGAGAGTAAGAAGAAAGAGAAGATGGGGAAAGAAACACAGGAATTGCTCGATCTGCTCGATGCCTTTGTCTGTCAGATGGAGAAGAGGAGAAGGGGAAGCTATATTGACAATTTGCCACATTGTATTTTGCAGTTTGAATATTTGAACCAACTCTTAACACTGACATGTGGTGGTCATGTGCGAAAAATACAATTTCATATGTAAAGTGGGGCAGATCGTAAAAAAACCCGAGAAGGACAGTGCAGTAGCCAATCAGGATGCATCATGCAGATCGCGCATGCCTGCCCCACATCTGACGGGTCGTGTTTGGCGCTTGGTAGGATCCGACGGCGCACGTTCGACGCTAGGGTTTGGAGCATTTCTGCGGGGTTATGAGCGAGTCAACGAGGTTATTAGGGTTTGACCAGATTTCAAATGGCCATAACTAAATTAGAAAAAATCACAAAAATATAAAAAAAACGTAGTTCGTCCGTTTATTAGACCTAGTTACCATAAAAAAATATAAACTCGGTATAGGGGCGTTTTTTTGAAACACATTTTTTGAAGTGATCTGTCAAAATCAAGTTCAAATGTTTTTAAAAAATTCAAAAAAAATCAAAATGTTGTAATTCTTGCGCACATAGCCGTCATATGTGACAAGGTTATGAGAAAAAAATATAAACTTGGTGTAGGTCATTTTCATGAAAAAAGTCTTCACACAAATGAGCTATCACCTAGGAACATTTTCAGAGTTCGTAGAATAGGGAGAGAGGGTTTAGGGTTTGAAAAAAATCAAAATAATTAAAAAAACAAAAAAAAACTCCATAGCTTCATTTTGGAGTGAGTAAGAAGGATCTGAACTTACTTTTTCATTTTCATATCTAAAACGTGTTATTTGACGGTTTTGAATTAAAAGCATATTTTTTTCAAAAAAATGTAGTAATATGAATATTAATCAATAAATAGGGAGACTTCATTTTTACCCTATATATATGGAACAAGTGTTAATAAAAATATATATGCCTCATTTAGGCAAGGTCAAAAAAACTTGATTTCAAATAGGGTTGTTTACCCTAGCTTTCGAGCTCGTTTCTAGCACATTTCTCATTCGGACTGTTCACCTACGAATATTGGACTTCAAATGCTCGATCAAATACACCGCATAGAGCAATGAACCTCCAATGTTCAACTTCAACTTTGACTCGAATCCAAATTTTGGCCCAAATTCAAATATTGATTTAAATTCAAATTTTGATGGAAATTTGAATTCTAACTCAAATAAGAAACCAAAGTAGAAGCAACATTATTTCAACTGATAAGTTTTCACAGTAGCTCAAATCTACCAAGTTTTAAGATGCCAACATCTTAATACAAATCTACCAAGTTTTAAGCGATCCACTCGCCCTCAAATTGACAACACAAACATTTCCCAACAACTTAATTCAAATTTTCGACTTGCTCCTTGTGTTTGCAGCTAGCCTCACCGTCTTGCTCCTGGTTTCCCTAGTTGAGATGCTCTTTTCTTTCAGACTCTTGTTCCTTTTGATCTTGGGCTTTACTTGGAGTTTTCCTCGTGGAGGTGCTGATGGATTAGTTGCACTCGCCGAGCACTTGACGACCATTTGACGGTCATCTATGGGTTCAGTAATCTTTAAAGGCACAATTGGAAAAAGTACGCCCTCCTCTTCCTCTCTTATAGATTCAAAACCATCAAAGGCCATGGTTTCAAAATCTTCTGCTTCTTCATCTCTTGGCCTTTTCTCCCTAGAGCTGGTAAATAAAATTATAAGCCATAGGAAAAAAGAGAACAAATGCAAACAAAGGGTAGCTACATTCTACAAAGGGTGCAAACACATACCAAGATGCTTCATTTGCTGCTGCATTCTCCACTGATTCATTTGCTGCTGCATTCTCCACTGCATCTTCAGTCTCCATTGTTGCTGCATTCTCCTCAGCATTGGCTGCTGTCCATCTTTCCTCCTCTCCAAATGATGCATCCACCGCATTGGTACAAAGCCTAGCAATATGCCCCAGAACTCCACATTTTTTCCAAGCACGCTTCTTTGGTAGACGACCCTCCTCACCTGCTCTAATCCTCTGGTTCCTTGGTCTTCCTGGTGGTCTAGTAATGACAGGAGCGTGGAGTTTGAACCCTGGATCTACTATGTTCCATTGATCTTTCCCCAATAGTGCCGGCACATTGTCAGCATAAGCAGCCATAAATTTGGCAACAGAGAAATACTCAGAGCAATATTGATCAACTTCATCATCTGCACCCCCGATAACGGTCATCAGATGTAGGGCATGTATGCATGGCTTCCCACGGATCTGCCATTGCCTACAAGTACATTCTCTAGTACTTAGGTTCACAGGATACCTCCATACCCTATTTTTAGTGTCAGTATAGGTAACCTCTCCCTCATATGTACCAGATCGAATACATTTCATCTTCAGTCCTCTTGCCTTCAAGTGCAATGCCTTAATCAGTGATGGGAGCATTTGATGACCAACATATTGTGTTTCTGTAATTATTTTGCAAAGAGCCATCTTTATCATGATCATTTGCCTCATCTTGTCAAATGCTTGCCACAAGAGCCCTTTCACTGACTTGAACTTTGAATTGAAGCATTTTGCAAGGTTACTGGTCACATAATCCACTTTGCAGATTTCGTTGAATTTGCTTCTTGACCACACCTTGCCATGATGTGCATCCATGTACTCCTTCACAAGAGGATTTTGAGCATACAACACTCTCAAATGGTGTTCATGCTTCCTTTTGCTGCATGTGTATGATGCTGGCCATAAGTTCTCATCATAAACTTTACCTTTGAACTTCTTTTTGAAATTATGCGCTAGGTGTCGCATACATTCCCTATGCTCCACTCCAGGGAATACAATTTTCACTGCACTCTCTAAACCCTTGCAAGCATCTGTGTGTATAGCTAAACCTGGGGGTGTGCCTATAATGTTGCGCAACTGCTGGAGAAACCAGACCCAACTTTCCTCAGACTCTGCCTCCACCACACCAAATGCAACTGGGAATAGCCAGTTGTGTCCATCAACTGCAGAAGCTGCTACTAGCTGTCCTCTCCCTCTTCCAGTCAAATGTGTAGCATCTACAGCCAAATAGGGCCTACAACCATCTAGAAACCCCTGCCAGTAAGCCTTGAAACAAACAAAAGCCCTTCTGAAGCACTCCTTCTGAAATGACTTCCCTTTTATTTTGAATGGAACTGTATGCTTGTCAATCTCTACAACACTCCCTGGACTTGCCATCTCCACTTCAGCTTTGAAAGTGTAAAGCAGCTGAAAACTGTCATTCCATTGACCATTAATTCTGTCAAGAGCATTTTCCCTAGCATTGAAAATTCTCATGTAAGGAATTTCTATCTTGTACTTCTCAAAAAGCTTCCCATGGAGTGATGTTGGACCAAGTCCAGGTTCTTCTCTCAGCCAATCCAATATAGCATCTGCCACCCACCTAGTTTTTGCTAGCTTGGTTTTGGCCTCCCCCCCTCCCCCTCCAGGTGGACAGGTGTGCTTGTGTGGGTTTTTCTTTATCTGAAACAAAATAAAAGGGTAAAGAACAGTTAAGAAACCTTACTCAATGATCTGAAACTAAATTACTAACTGAACTTGGATTACCTGAATATATTTGCTCTTTCTCATACGAGATGCATGCAACTTCCACCTACACCTAGGATATGGACAAAAAATTGTGAACCTTGCTGGCTCACTCCTTTTAATCTTATAGGTGTTTTCAGATATAATGCACCATGTTGTCACTGCATTCCGACAGTCCACCATTGATTGGAAAATGGTACCTACACTAAGCTCAGGTTTTTCCCTGTTCCACTCAATTGTTGGCATGTCGTCACCATCGTATTCATCCTCGATTAAGCTGTCCATGTTCTCCACCTTCTCTTCATCGTCAGTGTCATCAAACCTATCTTGGCTGATGGGCTCCTCCATATATTCGTCATCCACTGCTTGCTGACTGGCTACATCGACCAGTTCAGGAAACATCATCTCGTCTTCATCATCATTTGTAGGCACTGCCTCGTCAGGTTCTGCATCTTCTTCTACACCAACTGCAGAAGGTACACGAGAAGCAGCAGCTGAATCGGAACCAGAATTGGCAGCAGGCATGTTGTGGCTCCATGAACCACTTGCTTTACTTGGTGTCGACCTACAAGGAGTGCCGGGGTGCTGGCTATTAGCACAGACAGATGATGTCTGAACTCCCTTCCCCTTCGCCCGTTCTGCACGTGGCTGAAGCACATCGATTTGGATTTTACCGAATCGGCAGCCAGCAATCCCAGCAAAAAGCAACGGCATATGATCATCGCAAGTTAGTGGGAGAAATCTTTGCTCGTCACTGCTGAAGTAATTCAGCTCAACAGCATCGGCATCACTCCAGGGATAGGTGTTTCGGAGCTCAGCTCACAAATCTTTGAAAGATATGCTGGTTTCTACCACTTTGGGATAGAAAAATGATGAAATCAAATGCGGTTTAGTACCACGCAGCACACTAGTTTCCATTCTAATCGCCAGCCGGAAAACCAGCGTGGGATCAATCCTATTTTGTTGGGGGAAGGAAACAAAGGCTTCAGTTAGCCGGGTAAAATCGAGCACAAATTCGAACGATTCAAGCAAACAGAAGTCAAATATGGCCTACAATACGACTTAGAACGTCAATTCGAGAGGAAACAATGCTTACCCAGGTTTAATCCATGAATTATCTGCCGCGGATTCGACCCAATCCTCTCCATGATCGACTGCATTCCGGGCGTCCTCACTCAACATCGCTATGTAATCCCAGATGGGGAGGTGGGCTATATCTGGCGGAGATGCGGCATCGCCGACGAACGGAATAGGGCATAGGGTGGAGGAAACAACTGCGGTGGACGCGGCACGACGCCGGCGGAGGGGGCGGGGCGGCGCGGTGCAGTGCGGCCTGTCTAGATCTGTTTCAGATTCAGACAAGCTGCCCAATACGTGTCTCCTTGCGGTCCCACCCGTCAGCAAGCAACAGTCAGACGAAGACTCGTCCCCACTCGTCAGCAATTAACGGTTAATGGACGGTCAAGACAGCAAACGCCCGCTATGAGCATTTGTGAGAGTTTCAGCTAAGGAAGAGGGGAAAAGTGAGCAAACGTTTGGAGCGTGGGGAAAAGTGAGCACAACTAAGGAACCAGGGGCACTAATTTAAATACCCCAAATTCATAATGTAAGGAAATTACCATGTTGTTTAAGACTCTCAGAATAATATAAGTACATCATGAGAGTTCAACAACTTCCATAAAATAAAGCCACCGCCGTTGTCGGGGATATACCCCATGGTGTAAACCGCCAGAAGTATGACCCGCCCGGAGCTTGGCGATTCACGGGTAATCCGCCCGGACTTGGCGGCTCATAGTAACCCGGCGGACGGGTCAGATGGATGACAAGGCCCAAAGCCCAGAAGGCCGGCTCATGTTAATGGTGGGCCGGTTTATGAGGAAAGCACAAGGAATATTCTCTTATAAAGGAAGCAAGACTAGGACTCCACTTGTAATAAATTAATCCAAATCCTATTAGGACTAGTCATGTAACCCGCCCCTTCAACTTATATAAGGAGGGGCAGGGCTCCCCAAAGAGGGACAAGCAAGAAGAAACAATCTCTAGGGCTAGACACAAAGAGCCGGCTTACCGGCGACTCCCTCATGATCATAATGAGACCTAGCCACAAAAAGCATGTAGGGTTATTACCGGATGATGTTTCCCGGGGCCCGAAGCTGTCTAAATCCTTGTCTTATGTTGCGTCTCTCGATTCCGCTCAACCCATCTCAAGCTACCACATAGATGCGTTGGCCTCGCGACTAAGTCCTGACACTAAGGACATCTGTCATGACAATTCCACGACAGTTGGCGCCCACCGTGGGGCTTGCGCACAGTGGTGATGAGTTCTTGGAGGAATCTCTGTAGGGATCGAGAGGCTTGTGATGTGCTGGATGAAAAAGAGCCCGTGCAAAAGGATACAGGTCGTCTCTGTGGTAAGCAGTCGGAGCAACATACAAGATTGAGATTAAAGGAATTAGGGTTTGTGTTCTGTACGCCGCCGCCGACGCAAGACAATCTGTCCAAACCGACGAGTGATTGGATTCGCCGAGTCCTGCAAGCCGTCAAGTCACAGTTTCCAACAAAGACGGATAAAAGGTTTCCTTTGTCTGATCCACCAAGTTGCTACGGTTGGATTGCAGGTACAAGTCCCAAGTCTGTTTAGTACTGCGAGTTCATGTGGATAAATCAAGTGGAGATTAAAACGAGTACCAGTACTGCTATGAGTACCGGCCAATTACATGCGGAGATCGACGGAGGACTGGCAGGCAATAATTGAATAGAATATCCGTCTCAATTCTGGGGAGAACCGCGACCGGAGAAATTATAAAGTCTAGAAGCTAATCCAAAAGCTATTAGACGTTCTCATTAACCATCGTACTAGTGCTTGATGAGCATAAGGATTAAAGCTGCATTATTTAAAAGAGCACTACCGTGTTCAAATCGGAGTTCTACTTCCCACGGGTAGGCAATGGTCATGGCAGGCGCTTGTATAAAAAAGAAGGGGAGTCCACGGTCCAGAGATAAACACGGACGGGGACTCCAACCGACCACGACCCGGACTCTGCATGGCTGCTAACGCAGCACGGCTTCTGCTGTGGTTCTGCTGAGCTTCGATGGTCCGACCTGCGCTTCGTTTCTCCTATGAGCCGCCCCAGCCGCTGAGTGGCTGTACTTGCTACTGTTGCCACCGCAATGGTCAACGACCGCCGCCGCCTTAACATGCAGCCGGCTTATGTTGTCTCTGCAGGCGGGCTGACCCGCCTCGTCTCTGCTTAGAGCCCCTTGCTGCGCGATGAACCGCTTCCGCTACGGCCAGCGTTGAGTCGCTGCCGCTGAGTCGCCCCAGCCTGTCGCTGCTTCCGAGCCATCTCACTCATTTTAGCCGGCCGGCCGCCTGACCCGCCTCCGTCGTCCACGCAAGCTCATCGCTGCAGCAACACGCTGGACTCACTTCTATTGTGAGACACCTGCCGTCTCACTTCGAGTCACCGCCCACGGCCACCATCATGGTGCTCGCTTCGTCCCTGCTATCCACTGCAGCAATCCGCCCCTGTCGTCCGAAAGCCGCGCCGTCTGCACGCCTCTGCTGCGCCTTGCTGCTACCTTTGCCGCGTAACTGCAGCCTTGCCAAGTCGTTGTTGCAGTCTCGTTTCGTCTAGGACGCACAGTCTAAAAAAATCACTGCTGCATGTGATCGCGCAGTCCGCCAAGTCTCCACAAGTACTCTGACGGAATATCCAGGAGCTTTCGTCGTTCCGTGTGTACTGGTACTCCCATCAAGCAAGGCAGTCCAAGATCAGTATAATATTGGCGGAGGCCAGATACGCAACAAGCTTCGACGACAGTCAGATTAACCAAAGCATGATGATGTGTCATTAATTCATGGGGGGGATCAAACCGTTCAAGTGCACAAATTCCTATGCCAACTATTACATCAAAGTTGGTCTACCAAAAAGATATTATGACCTGGACAAGTCCGACGACGTGCGTAGTACTGATCATCGGCCGTCCGAGCAAATCAGGTTATATCCATCTGAGTTTATTTTATTAAACATATTGTTTTCATAAAAAAACAATTATTTTGGTCTGTATATTTATGTGCAGCAAAGGTGGTGCCATGTTGTGCCTATGAAGTGTAC
Source organism: Aegilops umbellulata (assembly GCA_032464435.1). Classification (NCBI taxonomy): domain Eukaryota; kingdom Viridiplantae; phylum Streptophyta; class Magnoliopsida; order Poales; family Poaceae; genus Aegilops; species Aegilops umbellulata. The sequence goes on from CP136058.1 coordinate 212,522,884, forward strand.
GTCAGCATCATCACGCACCGGCGTCTGCGCCTGCTTACTGATGGAACAGGTGTGCACAAGTCGCCGCCCGTGCAGCTTAATCTACATCAACCCGCCGGAGCCGTGTTGAGCTGCCCTTGCCGCTTTGAGCCGCCGGGGTTATATTAAGTCGCCGGTCTGCCTGAGCCGTTGGAACTCTATTGAGTCGCTGGTCTGCCTGAGCCACCTCTGTCGCGACAAATGGATCATCCGTCGTCCAAACAAATCAGGTGATATCCATCCAAGTTTGTTTTATTAGCATATGTTGTTTTTGTTAAAGAACAAGTTTATCTTTGCCTTGGTCTGCAATATTGTTTATGCAGGGCAATTATTTATGACAAAAAGTGATATTATTCCGTGGAGATGGAGGCACGGCAACATTTTTTGGCACATGTGGTCGTCGTTACTCAACGGTCTCCCGCACCGGCTTACAACGTCGTGGCCGTCTCTCGCGACCGCACCGGCTTACAACGCCGTGGCCGTCTCTCGCGACCACGCCGGCTTACAACAAGGAGGACAACTTGCCCGTCCGCACCGGCTTATCACGCCATGGCCGATTCATCTGTCTGTGTTGCCTCTGATGCAACGGTCGTTTTTACCATCCGTCTCTCACGGGTTGGTCTATATCAACACACCGGGCCGCACCGGTCTGCATGAGCTGTTTATTGAATATGAGCGAGTCACTACTTGGGAAGCCCGGTTTTCTTCCAACAAATTGGAGGCAAATTATCATGTATTATCAACCGCTGTCTACACTGGGCAGGCGCACAAGTCGCCGCCACTACAGTTTGGTTAAACTTCAAACAGCCAGTTGGAAGGAACCATTGACCGAGTTGCTGACACGGCTCATACGGGATCATTTATAAACCCGCCGCAGTCACCTCAACCTTTTGTGGATTCACATCACGCTATCAATGCAAATGATATACACCTTGTGATATGGTCAAATATGGAGAATCTCAAGCCAACACCTCGGGTCGTCTTGAGACTCGGGGCTACAATGGTATGACTCGGCAAAATTAGCCGGTTTCAATGCATTCAAGAACTCCGGGTCATTGGAGGGAAAAATAACCCAGCCCTGGAGATTACTGCTAGATCGATGAAAATTTAAAGGCTGTTAGAAGATTTCCAGCTCAAAATAAGGACTTTGGTTTAAAATCCGGTTCAAGAGACATCATTCTCCCACAAAGCACTGAAACTCTCAAATCCGGTTCAAAATCCGGCCCAAGGTAAATTTGTCCCTCACAAATTTTCGAAGCTCTTAAATCCGGTTCAAAATCCGGCTCAAGGTAAATTTGCCCCTCACAAATTTTTGAAGCTTTCAAATCCGGTTTAAAGTTCCGGTTCAAAAAGAATTAATCTCTCGCAAGTTCGAGTTCTAAGAAAAATTAAAGGTTGCCAAAAAAGAACTTGCTGCCATGATGCGCAGTTCGAACATAGGTATCCTGCCTTACGGTTTATCTTATTATGGTCACTTGGGGGCTTCCTGCTCATTGAGCATAGCTGTCGGTACCATCTTGATCGGTGCAATGCAAAAATTTATATGGTCACTTGGGGGCTTCCTGTTCGAACATAGATCGTATTCGAACCAAAGAGAACATAGCTGTCGGTACCCTCTTGATCGGCACAATGCCAAACTCACTAGGGGGCTTCTTGATCGTATTCGAATCATAGCTTAACCACTTTTGGGTCCGACGTGGATCGTATTCGAATCAGCGTCGTTAAACAACTCTCAAGGTCATTTGGGGGCTTCTTGTTCAAACATAGGTCGTATTCGAACCAAAGAGAACATAGCTGTCGGTACCCTCTTGATCGGCAACGCCAGAGCCACTGGGGGCTATATGATCGTATTCGAATCTTAGCTCAACCCCTTTGGAACGGTTTTCTGATCGTATACAAATCAGAAGCCCTAAAAATTTTAAGTCTTTTTTTAGAACAATTTTGGGTTTGACTTGAGACCTTTTTTGGATTATATCTCAAATGTATATAAGTGTTTTATGCTTAACCCGGCTTGACTTTTGACTATAAGTCACCAGCTTATGACAATCATCATCTATGTGGAAGCATTGGCTTCTAAGGATTGGGTTATCACCCTTACTGCACAGGCAATGTGAACCAGCAGTACAAATTCAATATCACAGTGGTTATATGTGAGATATTATGACCCACCCTGGCTTTGACGCTAAGTCGCCAGGGCATATGTTGTTTAAACTCTTTGCAGGATTTTCAGAAATATGACATATAAATGATTAAGTTCAAGCTCATTACCAAAGTTGATGCTTCAGAATGATTATCCGTTTTGATTTTTCTCAGAGGCTATAAGCCGCCGGGTTATAAAAATTCCGGCTTACAATGGAGGCGTATTAAATCGCCATCGGCCAAGAGTCGTCGGGTATTTAAACTCTGGATTTACTTATCAACAGATGAGGTATTCAAAGTCGCTTTGGCACAATGGCTATTATTTTATTGATGGATATGATTTATTCTACAATGGAAGGAATAGTCCAGAGTCGCTGCAGGCTTACGACCCGGCACTTGGGGGCTACATTATTCAAATTGAGGTTACATCAAATATGCAAGTCCCATGTCGCTGCAAGCATGCACCATGACACTTGGGGGCTAATGCAAAGTCATTTTTGCTCACCTCATTGAAGACCCGACTCATCACATCGTAATGAGCCGGCCCTTGGGGGCTACCAATTGCTCCTGTCAACAGTTCAAGGTACACAAGTCTTAACCCATTATATTGAAGGATCCATTGCTCAGTTGGTAAAGCACAAAGCTCTTAACCTTGTGGACGTGGGTTCAAGCCCCATGGTGGAGATTACATTATATGATGTTATTATCAATGAATTATATACAAATTCCCAGCTCAGTGATATCTTACTGAGCCGGCCCTTGGGGGCTACATGTTGCTGCTCCAGTTTACATGATAATATTTACAAAGTCCCTGCTCATTATTGCATAATGACCCGGCCCTTGGGGGCTACACTGGTTGAAGTTTTATGAGCATAAGGCAATTACAAGTCCCAGGTTGCTGCAAGCATGACAACCCGGCTCTTGGGGGCTACAGGTGATATACATATAAGGGGGAAAAATCTTCAAATTCTCAGTTTTGAGCAGGTCAGATTGACCCGGTGTTTGCAACAATCATGATCCAGTGTCACCAATAATTATTTACCCGGCGTCGGCAACAGTTATGACCCGGTGCTATCAATATTTACAAGCCGACAATTTTGGCAGCCAGCCTCTACATCTTTAAACCGGCGGATCACCAGATGAATCTTGAGTCCAATATGTTTATTAAGCCGGAGCTTTGGAAACCGACTCAAATGGATTATTTCTTATAATATTTCTCAACAAGATACCAATGTCAGCAAATTGACTCTGAAGTTGGCCTGTTGACCCGGATTTCTCAAAGGAAGTATCTAGATCTTTTGCATTGGTAAAATTGGGACATATCTGCTAAGGAGATTTGCTATGAGATCATGGATACATATCAAGGAAGAAATGTCAAGGACTTAAGGATGATCAGGTGTCGGCTTACAAAAATATTTAACCCGGAGTACAACCTATCAAATTTGTTCTTGTGTTTATGTTGCAGATCAGTTTAACATGGATAAAATCCAAATTAAACTGGGGGCTAATGTCGGGGATATACCCCACGGTGTAAACCGCCAGAAGTATCACCCGCCCGGAGCTTGGCGATTCACGGGTAATCCGCCCGAACTTGGCGGCTCATAGTAACCCGGCGGGCGGGTCAGATGGATGACAAGGCCCAAGGCCCAGAAGGCCGGCTCATGTTCATGAGAATATGATGCTGCCTAAATTGGATACATTTGTTTTGCTTACAAATGAAGGGCCTAGCTTGGAGAAGGATGAACATTGGAGCAAGAACAAGCATGGAGTTGATGGCATGGGCAAGGCAGACAAGAACAGAGTTTCAAGTGATGATTTCAGGACTTTGAAGCCACCATAATGAGTGCATGAAGCCTTGGACAAAATATACAAGATGCCACTTCATAATTTTCGTCCAGAGGCTATTCTAGGTGCTGGTGGGTTTCGGACCCCTCCTCCAAGGGCCACGAAATCCCCCCCCCCCCTCTTCCTCCACATATACAGCCCCTAGGGCATCGTTTAGACTTGGGATTTTGTTTAGATCAAAAGTTCGCCATAGCTGCAACTTCGCGTACTTCGTTTGTGTTCAACGACCAGACAAAGGCGTCACAGAACCCCACCTTCATTAATAAAGCTTTCCTCTTATATTCGCAATATCCAGATTGCAATCTCAGTTTCTTGCTTGTTCTTCATTTGCTCGCAGGAAACAGACCCTCGTGGTCAGGTTGATCGTGCTCCGGTGTGGTCAATAACCTCTCGGAGTTGGTTTAGCGATCGCTAAGGCGCAACGTCCTCGCACGTTCGTAGTCGGATCGTTAAAGTCTACTCTTCCAAAACGATAATCACCATCTCACCGAAAGACGGGACACCCTCGCCGCTATCAAGTGGTATCAGATTTTCAGGTTGCTCGGTGAGATTTTATAGTTTTTCGTAGTTTAGATCGAGTCTCTTCTTCATACCTATAGTCCACGAAAAAGCCACAAAAAATTAGGGTTAGTTCATCATATCCGAACCAATCTGAGCCTTTGCATAATCTTTTTAGGGTTTTTCCTTTGTTGAATTTGCGGTTGCATCGTCGTGTCAAGTTGCTGGTCTTAGAGTCTACTCTTTTAGAGTTTCGAGTTTTGGTCATAAGTTGTCACGCCGCCGCCGCACCATCATCATCGCCCCTGCCAGCTACCACCACCGCTTATCTGCCACCGCTCTGAATCCGTATCCATATACCACCACAGTTTCGTATCCATATACCACCACCGCTGCCATATCCTACCACCATATATCCACCACCAATCCGAGTTCTTTTCATATTAGGTTTGTTTTCGAGATCTATCTCTTTTTCGTTTCGTGTTTCCTTGCCTGAGTAGGTGTTGGAAAAAAAGAGTCTAGAGACACCCGGGCAGTTTTTAGGCCAAAATTTTGGCGACCAAAAATATTTTTTTCCTATCCTATTTTAGGCTTTTCTGAGTCTTTTGAGCCATGTGCCATCATAGTGATTTTTTGTCGCACTTTTTCGTCGCCGCTGCCCTGATTTCCGAAAAAAAAGTCAAAAAAAAATCGTGCCCATCCTGTCAGTTTGACCTGGGAAGAGTTTGGAGACACTCGCCATTATAGTGATTTTTCGCAAAAAAAAGAAAAGAGCCAAAAAAAGAGCGCCAAAAAAAAACAGAGCGAAAAGAATTACAAAGTGTGCTTTTCCCTTGTTTACGTGCAGCGCCATGATTTTATTAGTGTTCTAGGCTCGCGTCTCTAGCATGGTTGATAGAGGCGGGGGGTGTCCCGATCTTTTGATGAGATGATAACTATCTATTCGGTGGAGTCGACTTTAACGATCCAACTAGAAACGTGCACGACGTTGCTCCTTAGCAATCGCTAAACCAATCTCCTGAGGTTATTGACCACGCCGGAGCACGATTAACCTGACCACGAAGGTCTATTCCTACAAGCAATCAAAGAACAAGCAAGAATATGATAAAAGCAATCTGAATATTGCGAATATGTATGAAATATTGATAAAGGTGGGGATCCAAAAGTGGTCTTGGTCTAGTCGTTGGACACAAACGAAGTGCATGAAGTTGCAATGGCTAACTTTTAACTAAACAAATCCCTAGGAAAAAGCTACTAGATTGATCTACTTATATAGGAGCGAGGGGTGGCAGCCAAGGAGGTGGGAGGACGTCCCAAGGCAGCCTAAAACCAACCCTAGGTCGTACAAGGCTCATGGGCCCAAGTGGAGGTGATGCAACACCTTTGGACTTGTTGTTTGACTCAAATTCTGCTGCAACGTCAGATTGTTTCGTCCATATCTCAACGCTCCAAACGAATTTAAAGGTGAATCCAATTTAAAGGTTCCCAATCATCATAAAGCTTTCTAGGGATAGAAACTTCCAACTCAAGTTTTTCTTCAAAAGATTTCGTCATAGCATCAACGATATGTTTAGTAAAACCTTTATTCTGATTATAATCATGAGGTGAATTGAGCATGGATTGCAAAAACGAAATACAATCTACCAAAGAACAATTATCATAATCAAAGTCCATGAAATCCAAAAGAGTCGGTTCATCGCTACTTAAATTTTTGACCTCTCCAATTCCACTTTTATCAATTTTTTCATTAAGATCTTTGAACTCCAAATTATTGGGACGCCTTCTAGATAAAGTTGACTCATCTCCAGTCCCATCTTTATCAAGATTTATATTAGAAAACAAAGATTCAATAGGAGTCACACCAATCACTTTAAGACCTTCATCATTATTTTCACAAAACTCCGGTTTAGCGGCCATCTTATTTACTAGAGTAGTTTGCCTATCGGAAATTGGGCCTACTAAATTTTCAAGATGAGCAAATTGGAACTAAAGACCATATATTTCCTTTATGACATCATCAAGCTCTTTATTGATATATTCCATCATAGTTTTTTGCTCTTCAAGTTCATTCCTAATGAAACTATTATGCTCAAATTGTAAGGACATAAAACTTTTTGCATTATTTTCAATTTCTTCCAACTTCCTATAGTAAGGATAAAAGCTCTTGGGTTGAGCCATCAGGGTAAGCAAGCAATCTAGCACTCAAGCAAACAAAAATCAAACAAAAAAGATGAATGAAAGAAGGGCAAATAAAAAGGCAAATTTTTTTGTATTTTTCTGAAACCGTTTTAGAAGTGGGGGAGAGGAACTAGAGGCAAATGGCAAATAATGTAAGTGTAAGAGATGAGAGTCTATGATGGATACTTGGTAGGCTTGATGTAGAACCACCCCTGCAAGAGCGCCAGAAATTCTTCCTACTACTTCTTGAGCTTGCGTTGATTTTTTCCTTGAAGAGGAAATGATGATGCAGCAAAGTAGAGATAAGTATTTCCCTCAGTTAAGAACCAAGGTATGAATCCAGTAGGAGGCACAAGCAAGTCTCCAATCTATGCACCTGCACAAACTAACAAACACTTGCACACAACACGAAAAAGGGGTTGGCAATCCCTTCACGGTCACAAACAAGAGTGAGATCTAATAGAGATAGGTATAAAAGATAAATAAAAGAGCAAACTAAAGTAAATATAAATAACTTGCAGCAAGGTTGATGTGGAGCATCCTTCGGTCATGTCCATGGACCTATCACCGTCTCACCAAGTGCCTAAAGGACCCATGACACGAGCACGAGCTAGAGCTCTCGAGACCGAGGTGACTTTCTTTCCTTAGTGATATCACATATGATCCACTCGAGACATGGCTACTACCTAAGTCTGAAATGTTGTGCATGATTAGGTACCAAGAGGATCCTCCCGAAGATGCACGTGAAGACGGACAAGTCCCCAAGTTCATGGATGAAGAGAACCACCGGAAGGAGTCAAGAACAGCTCTTAGGACCCGGACATCCGGCCCCTAGAACATCACCCACAGCAGCCGCCCAGTCGCCAAGCACCTACAGGCCCCGGATGTCCGACCCCAGCCCGGACATCTGGCCCAGCCAAGAAATCCGGCGCCTCCTATCCAGAGAGCACCGGGCTGACCTTGCCAGCCCGGACATCCACCCCCCAGCTCGGACATCCGGCCCCCTTGGGAAGGCCTGGAGATTCGGCCCGACACCCGGACATCTGGCCCCATCTGTCTGCACACAGTAAAGGGCCGAGGCCCATGTACCCCTTCGCCCCCTAGACTATATATACTCTTCCTCCTCCCTCTTTCTAGGGTTAGCAAAGTGATAGCTCATTGAGAAGCTTTGCTCTCCAGTTGATCCCCTTCTCCTTAGGAGTTCATGGCCTCTACGGAGAAGATCCCCCTCAAGTGGATTCAGGACCCCTAACGGGAAGACCTTCAAGACCTCCTCACGGAGAAGAATGTGCTACTTGTATCGGCCCTTGTTGACCGTGGATCTTGTATCTCTTCTGTGTTTCGAGGATCTAGCATATGTGTGACCGAATCTTGTTGGTTTGAGTGATTCTCTCATGTTTTCCCTCGTGTTTCCCCTCGTGCTCTTCGTGTTCCTTGTTGGGATCCGCTCCTTTCGTGAAATATCGGTCGACTAGGGTTCCACCCTACATCATATTCGTATCATGAGCCACGTTGATCACAATTTCAGAGCCTCCCCTCTTCGTTTTCTAGCCTTGTTTTGTTGATTTTGTCCCAAATTCAAAACTTCCCCACAAAAATAGCCCCCCATTTTTTTGTGATTTGTTGGTGTGATGAAGCTTTGTTGGATTTGATCCGCAGTTTTCGTGTGTTGCAGGTAGATCTAGCTTTCCCCAATCTTTTCCCCAATTCCCATCCACAGAATCTCCCGAATTTCCCCCCGAATTTGCCTCTTCCACGTGGAGTTCTTCAAGTTTGTCCACGGATCCAGAGCCTGGACATCCGGCCGCCCCGGACATTCGGCCCGCAATCCCGGATATCCGGCCCTTGACAGCATCACTTACATCAACCGCTCCGTCTTCCGCCTAACTTTCGCCAAATTTTGTTCTAGTACCCACGTTCACTTCCGCATACCACCACTACTTTCTGCAACCACCATCGCTTACCCGCTACCAACACCAAAATTTTTGACACGTTTTGCTTTGAGAATTCGAGTTGCGGTTTCCGTTTCCTAACGCGTTTCGGCAACTTAGGGACGGTTCGACATCAACATCACCGCCGCTCATCTTCGCCACGGACTCGTCATCGACAACAACCACATCTTCATACGTCCTTGCTTACACCCGATATACCACGGACGGTAACCTCAACGACATCTTTGTCTACTCCTTGCCATTACATTGATAAGCCCATAGCCAATTTTGCGTAACTTACCCATCGAGACTAGCCTTTGAGTATTGTCGGCAACGTGACTTGTGCACATTAGTGATCATAGCTCCCATTGCATACTTACCATATCACCTTTGTACATCTCTTGGTACCAAATCTTGTGTCACAAAGTTGTCATCACATACTTAATTTCTATCTTGGTTCATGAAGTTTTGCATGAGAAAAGGGCTCAAGAGACAAAGAGCCAACAAAGCTTTTAAGCAAAAGGGAGATGTAAGCAAAGAGCTTATAAGCAAGAACCATAGCACCATACTACATTAAGATTGTCATACTCGATCATCTTGGATCATATCATCAGAATACCATACATATAGCATACTTGGGATAGAAGTCGTTGCATTTTTGCTTAGTAGGTTGTGCACAAGTTTCGTATCCGCCTATTGTGCAATCGTGCTAGCATCTCTCTAGTGTTGTGCAACAAGAGCATTTTCGTGGTTTCCACATTTTGGCTCATTCCTTGGTTGCACAACCCCATTTATCTATTTGCGTGTGTGTTTCTGTGTACAATATCTTGCTATTGGTCTACTTGTTACACTTGAAAATTTGTGAATCTTTTTCAACATTATTGAAGCTCACTAAAAATTGCATCAAATTTTGTGCCACCATCCTAGCCGAGCTCCACCATAAGCTTTTATTTGTTTTGGTGTGAGAACCAACAAGAATTGGTACCAATTGTGCTATTTCCTTGTTACACATTTGAGTGATCATTGATCCACCTTCAACGTCGGTAAAGGTACATTTGGTATAATTTCTTCTCTTTCTCCCAGTCACATATTTGCTTGGAATGATGTATAGGCCAAGTTCTTCTACCAATCCACTCTTCCTAGAGCAAGACGATGACCCCAACAACTACGTCACCAAGATCCACCTATTTGGCACACAAAGAGCTTTGCATCAAGAACAACAAGAAATGAGCGACCGCATCAACAACCTCCCCACCGACTTGCGACTCTCTGAGCAATGTACAAGAGACTACTTCAACAACAAGCTTGATGACCAAAATCAAGAGAGTAATGCAAGAATGGACGAGATTTGTGCCTTGTTGGTCAACCGCTCTTCTACCTCTTCGTCCCACTCAAGGCGGAGCCGCTCAAGTCGACACTCCGACGACACTATCTTCGGCTCAAGTACTTCGACATCGAACACTCTTCGACAAGCCACACGTCAAGATCGTCAAGAAAATCGCAATCCCATACACGACATCCATGATCAAGAGCAACTTTGAGCGCAAGAGCATCGACATCGTCAAAACCAAGCTACATTCGCGCAAGCACAAGAATGTCAACGCCTATGCCAACAAGAAGAAGAGCGAGCGCGTCTACACCAAGTCGAACAAGATGCCGAGGCACAACGTCAAGAACAACAATGGCAAGAAGCTCAAGCACTTGAGGTGCAACATGCACTCCACGACACTAGGCGCGCCATTGTTGCACACAATTGCCATAGGCGCGAACAAGAAGAAGCACTTCGCAATGAAGTTCAAGAGAGGATTTATCAATCACGAGTGCATCATCAAGTTCCTCAAGCTCCTCCACAAGCGCGACAAGCTCGTACACAAGCTCGACAAGAACCACAAATTCGCCAAGAGCAACTCGACAATGACAACCCTCCACGACAAGAGCAACATCAGATTGTCAATCCTCCATGACATGGGTGTCATCATCCATGACCCCAACACCATGAAGAACAATTCTACGACAAGCTCAAGTTCACCATGCCCAAGTTCATCGGAAGCAATGATCCCGAAGAGTGCCTATCATGGGCATTGAAAGTCGATAAAATCTTCCGTTTGCACAACTATGAGGAAGAGAAGAAGATCGCTATGGCATCCCTTGAGTTCCAAGAATACGTCCTCATTTGATGGGAACAAGTCATCGAGCGCCGAGAGGCAAGAGGTGAACCACCCATCACCACTTGGGATCAAATGAAGGATGTCATGAGAGCATGTTTCGTGCCGACTTACTACAATCGCGACCTCTTCAAGATACTCCAACTTCTCAAGCAAGGAACCAAGAGCATTGAAGAATACTACAAGGAAATGGAGATTGCCATGATAAGAGCCAATGTCACGGAAGATGATGAGCAAACTATGGCACATTTCATGAATGGACTCAATCATCCTATCAAGAAGATAGCCGACTTCCAACCTTACTCAAACCCCATCGAGCTAGTGCATCAAGCTACCAAGGCGGAACGACAAGTGCAAGATGACTTCAAGTACGCCAAGTACTCTTCCAAGAGTTACGGCTTCTCCAACAACCAAGCTTCAACAACTCCAACACCTTCTACCTCAACCAAAGCAACCCCAAGCAACGGTGACAAGTCAAGTTACAAGAAAACTTCGACAACCTCAAGTCGTCCTCCTACTACAAGTAACTTCAAGCCAGGACCTTCACCATCATCTACTCCAACCGACGAGACCGTCAAGACAAGTTCCATCAAGTGCTTCACATGCGGCAGCCGAGGCCAAGTGTACCAACAAGCACACCATGATCCTCAATTATGACGGAACATATGACTCCATGAGTGAAGAGGAGATGGAAGCCCTTGAGCAAGTGGCCATGTACCGGCGCGTGAACGAAGATGAAGATGATCAAGTCTTTTGTGACGAGGATTCGAGCCTCGCTCTCGTTGTCTCGAAGGTCTTGACACTTCAACATCAACATGATGAAGACCAAAGATACCATATCTTCCACACCAAAGCCGGCATCAATGGACGGTCCGCGAAGGTCATCGTCGATGGAGGTAGTTGTCATAACTTGGCAAGTGAAGAACTATGTTCCAAGCTCCAATTTGTCAAGATAAAGCACCCGCATCCCTACAAGGTTCAATGGCTAAGAGACTCCGACACTATCTAAGTTGAGCATATGGTGCAAGTTTCCTTCAAGATCAGAGCTTACGAAGACACTTTGGAGTGTGATGTTGTTCCGATGTCCGTTTGCCACCTCCTTCTTGGGAGACCATGGCAATTTGATCGAGGTGTCATCCACAATGGATGGACAAATCACTATAGCTTCAAGATGAAAGGAAAGGAGTACGTGCTACGACCGATGTCTCCAAGTCAAGTGATTGCCTACAAGCAAACCACCCATCATGGAGAAAGTAGTGAGAGAGCGAACCACCCAAAAGAGAGTGAGCGCCACAATCCCAAATTGAGTGCCTCCACGATGAGCGACAAGAAAAATCTAGTCATCTTTGCCACCAAAAGTGAGATGAGAGAAATGTATGAGAACCTATCAAGTGTCATGCACTATGTCCTTTTGTGCAAGGACGATGCACCAAAAGCTAACACCTCTCACAGTCTACCTTTAGTGTTATCTTCTCTATTGCAGGAATTCCAAGATGTATTCCCTGATGAGCTACCTCCAGGTCTACCTCCTCTACGAGGCATCGAGCACCGAATCGACCTCATCCCAGGAGCACCCCTTCCTAAAAAGGCTCCCTACCGCGTCAACCCCAAGGAAACAAAGGAGATCCAACGGCAAGTACAACAACTCATCGACAACGGCCATGTACGAGAAAGTTTGAGCCCTTGTGCCGTACCGGTAATCCTTGTTCCCAAGAAATATGGTACATATCGCATGTGTTCCGATTGTCGTCCTATCAATGCAATTGCCGTGCGTTATCATTAACCCATTCCACCCCTAGATTATATGCTAGATGAGCTTAGCGGAGCCACTAGTTTTTCTAAAATTGATCTTAAAAGTGTCTACTAGCAAATACGCATCCAAGAAGGTGATGGATGGAATACCGCATTTAAGACCAAATTTGGCTTATATGAATGGCTTGTTATGCGAATGGGTTTATCCGAAGCACTCGGTACTTTCATGAGAGTCATGCATTTTGTTCTTCGACCCTACATTGGCGTATTTGTTGTGGTCTATTTTGACGACATTCTTGTGTTTAGCAAATCGCTCAAAGATCATGTCACCCATCTTGGAACCGTGTTACAAACCCTTAGGAAAGAGCGTCTTTATGCTAATATGGATAAATGCCTTTTTGGTGTTGTAAGCTTGTTTTCTTGGGTTTAGTTGTGTCTCTTAAGGGTCTTCATGTTGATGAATCTAAGATCAATGCTATTAAAACTTGGCACCAACCAAACAACTTGCATCAAGTGCATAGCTTCCTTGGTTTAGCCGGTTTCTACCGTGGATTTGTTAAGGAGTTTAGCACCATTGCATCTCCTTTACATGCTTTGAGTAAGAAGAATGCATCCTTTGTTTGGGGACCATCTCAAGATAGTGCATCTAATGAGCTTAAGAATGTGCTTACTCATGCTCCCGTGCTTGCATTACCAAACTTTGACAAACCTTTTGAATACATTGCGATGCTAGTGGTAATGGCATAGGAGGTGTGTTAACGCAATAGAAGCGCCCAATTGCTTATTTTAGCAAAAAACTTTTTGGAGCGCAACTCAATTATCCCATCTATGATAAAGAGTTATATGCTTTAGTGCGAGTTTTGCATGAATGGGAACATTATATCCGCCATCATGAATTTTTCATCCATACTGACCATGAAATGCTTAAAAGTCTTAAGGGTCAAACTAAGTTGAATAAGCTTCATGCTAAGTGGAGTGAGTTCATTTAGTCATTTCCTTATGTCATCAAATATATCAAAGGTAAGGAAACTGTTGTGGCGGATGCTCTCTCCCGCATATGCATACTTGTCACCAAACTTGAATTGAATGTCATTGGCTTTGACCACATAAAAGACTTGTATGCGCATGATCCTACTTTTGCTATTCCTTATGCCAAGTGTTTGACGCATACATCTTGGGAACGCTATTACATCAAAGATGATTATCTTATGAGAGCTAACAAACTTTGCATCCCCGAGTCATCTCTTCGTTTGATACTTTTGCAAGAATCTCATGGAGGAGGACTAATGGGACACTTTGGACGCGACAAGACATTTGGTAGGATCTCCAAGAACTATTTTTGGCCCAAGATGTTCCACGACGTCTCATGCTTCACCAACCGATGCTCTACATGTCGCAAAGCTATGTCTAAAGCTCAATCCCATGGTCTTCATATGCCCCTTCCAATTCCATATCACCCCTGGTTATGAGGACATCAATACTATTGTTACACCCACAACCCCTGCTACTATACATACTGGACCGATTACTAGAGCTCGTGCATGCCAATTAAATTACCAGGTACTTTCGTTTCTTGGTAATGATTCTAATGTTCATGAGAATATGATGCTGCCTAAATTGGATACATTTGTTTTGCTTACAAATGAAGGGCCTAGCTTGGAGAAGGATGAACATTGGAGCAAGAACAAGCATGGAGTTGATGGCATGGGCAAGGCAGACAAGAACAGAGTTTCAAGTGATGATTTCAGGACTTTGAAGCCACCATAATGAGTGCATGAAGCCTTGGACAAAATATACAAGATGCCACTTCATAATTTTTGTCCAGAGGCTATTCTAGGTGCTGGTGGGTTTCGGACCCCTCCTCCAAGGGCCACGAAATCCCCCCCCCTCTTCCTCCATATATACAGCCCCTAGGGCATCGTTTAGACTTGGGATTTTGTTTAGATCAAAAGTTCGCCATAGCTGCAACTTCGCGTACTTCGTTTGTGTTCAACGACCAGACAAAGGCGTCACAGAACCCCATCTTCATTAATAAAGCTTTCCTCTTATATTCGCAATATCCAGATTGCAATCTCAGTTTCTTGCTTGTTCTTCATTTGCTCGCAGGAAACAGACCCTCGTGGTCAGGTTGATCGTGCTCCGGTGTGGTCAATAACCTCTCGGAGTTGGTTTAGCGATCGCTAAGGCGCGACGTCCTCGCACGTTCGTAGTCGGATCGTTAAAGTCTACTCTTCCAAAACGATAATCACCATCTCACCGAAAGACGGGACACCCTCGCCGCTATCAAGTGGTATCAGATTTTCAGGTTGCTCGGTGAGATTTTATAGTTTTTCGTAGTTTAGATCGAGTCTGTTCTTCATACCTATAGTCCACGAAAAAGCCACAAAAAATTAGGGTTAGTTCATCATATCCGAACCAATCTGAGCCTTTGCATAATCTTTTTAGGGTTTTTCCTTTGTTGAATTTGCGGTTGCATCGTCGTGTCAAGTTGCTGGTCTTAGAGTCTAGTCTTTTAGAGTTTCGAGTTCTGGTCATAAGTTGTCACGCCGTCGCCGCACCATCATCATCGCCCCTGCCAGCTACCACCACCGCTTATCTGCCACCGCTCTGAATCCGTATCCATATACCACCACAGTTTCGTATCCATATAGCACCACCGCTGCCATATCCTACCACCATATATCCACCACCAATCCGAGTTCTTTTCATATTAGGTTTGTTTTTGAGATCTATCTCTTTTTCGTTTCGTGTTTCCTTGCCTGAGTAGGTGTTGGAAAAAAAGAGTCTAGAGACACCCGGGCAGTTTTTAGGCCAAAATTTTGGCAACCAAAAATATTTTTTTCCTATCCTATTTTAGGCTTTTCTGAGTCTTTTGAGCCACGTGCCATCATAGTGATTTTTTGTCGCACTTTTTCGTCGTCGCTGCCCTGATTTCCGAAAAAAAGTCAAAAAAAAATCGTGCCCATCCTGTCAGTTTGACCTGGGAAGAGTTTGGAGACACTCGCCATTATAGTGATTTTTCGCAAAAAAAAGAAAAGAGCCAAAAAAAGAGCGCCAAAAAAAACAGAGCGAAAAGAATTACAAAGTGTGCTTTTCCCTTGTTTACGTGCAGCGCCATGATTTTATTAGTGTTCTAGGCTCGCGTCTCTAGCATGGTTGATAGAGGCGGGGGGTGTCCCGATCTTTTGATGAGATGATAACTATCTATTCGGTGGAGTCGACTTTAACGATCCAACTAGAAACGTGCACGACGTTGCTCCTTAGCAATCGCTAAACCAATCTCCTGAGGTTATTGACCACGCCGGAGCACGATCAACCTGACCACGAAGGTCTATTCCTACAAGCAATCAAAGAACGAGCAAGAATATGATAAAAGCAATCTGAATATTGCGAATATGTATGAAATATTGATAAAGGTGGGGATCCAAAAGCGGTCTTGGTCTAGTCGTTGGACACAAACGAAGTGCATGAAGTTGCAATGGCTAACTTTTAACTAAACAAATCCCTAGGAAAAAGCTACTAGATTGATCTACTTATATAGGAGGAAGGGGTGGCAGCCAAGGAGGTGGGAGGACGTCCCAAGGCAGCCTAAAACCAACCCTAGGTCGTACAAGGCTCATGGGCCCAAGTGGAGGTGATGCAACACCTTTGGACTTGTTGTTTGACTCAAATTCTGCTGCAATGTCAGATTGTTTCGTCCATATCTCAACGCTCCAAACGAATTTAAAGGTGAATCCAATTGGGTTGGAAAGAGGATGAAATCTACATTCCAACAAAAAAAGAATCACCCAATTTGGAGTCCGTATAAAAAAGTTGTTGGCGTTTTGAGTCAGGTATGTCTGTGCAGTCCGAATCTGAATCCAGAACGTGAGAGACTTGGACTCTATCTTCTCTTGGCCCAAAAGTGACGTGAGAGGACTTTTTGAACAGAACCTAAACTTCTCCTTTTACCCAATCTTCATATCTGAATTGTACAAATGTCCCACACACCTGCAATTAGACAACACACAAAAGTGTGTGAAGTATTCTTGTTCTGGATAACATAAATAGATTATTGAATAGTTTGCACTAGAAATCATCTGACAAATATGCATGTATGCAATATTTTTGTTCGTATCCAAGGTAGTCATGTCCTCATCATCCTCCCCTTCTTAAAAATAAAGCCGTCCTCGGCGTTGCTTAATCTGAAATGTGGCTAACAAAAGAGACAAGGTGTACATGTTGTATATGTATATGTCATCCATTTTTACTTCCCGTGGGTTTTGCACATATGACACATGTATACATGAGTAACTTTCATAGTTAATAAAATATAAAGCCAAAATATTATCACAAGAAGTAGAAGGCATGAAAGTATTGCAACTCAGTTTGCACATATAAGTGAAGCTCTTATTCATATGAAAAGATTGACAACATTCATCATTAAACCATCCCAACATTTGTGAATAAACCTTACTTGCATCAAATTTACATGCTTAAATAAGCAAACATGCAATAAGTCATTTGACACAGAATCATCACCAAGATTAGAGGTCATATCAAAATGATTAAACATTGGTTCTTTTGCATCAACAGTTAATTCATTGGGTGCACTCAAAATTGTTGGTATTTCAGTTGTTTGATCACCTGACGCATTCATGACAGTAAAATTATTCTCTAAAATAGGCGATGCGCTCAAATCAACAGGTAACTCAACACATGATGTATTCAAGTTAACTAGGCATGCATCATTCTCATATGAAGTTATATCATCAATACCTTTACAGTTACCTTGTCGCAAAGATGTAGCTGATGTAGGTACAGATGATGGTAATGTACCATACTCTTGAGATGATGTCGTGCTCATAATCTGAGGTGTGGCTACTCTAGTAGGTGCAACGGTGGGGGAACCAAGCGGTGGTGGTGAGCATGAACTAGAATAGTAGTTGTTGTAGTCACCCAATGCATCCTCATGTAACTGTCTCTCAAAGGTACAAGCACGAACATACATACCAGTAATGCAACGAGGAATATACTAAAATCGTGCCTGAATATCATGGTTCAAACCACCAAAAAATCTATTCATTGTATCATCCTCAGATTCTTTTATGTCACAATGATGCATATAAGTTAAACTCTTGGTAGTAAGCATGAACAGTGTTGTTGCCTTGTTTAAATTGTTCAAATTTGCAAAGCAATTCACGACGATAGTAAGGAGGGAAAAATTGTTGTCTCATTACATCTTTCAAATCTTTCCAAGTTGTTGGTTGGTTATCAATGTTTTTCTTACAATGCACACTCCACCAAACAGAAGCAAAACCAGTAAATGCTCTAGTGGCAGCTCGTACTCGCTCAAGTTCAGAAAAGTCATGGTGACTAAAAACTTGTTCTACTTCAAGCTCCCAAGCTACATAAATAACAGGATTAAATCTACCCTCAAATGACGGTAAAGAGATAACCTGACCATGTGCTTGTGTGTGTTGTCCCAACTCTCGTGATGGTGATGATGTGTCCGTCGTCCAAGAACTTCTATCTCCCGAACCTGTCATGATTAGTAGAAACAAGAAACACAAGTCGAGAATAATGTTCCGATGAACTACTAGAATGTGGTTGTAAAGTGCTCATAGTAAAGCAAATCAATATCTTACAAGTTCTTACCAAGCAGCAGGTGGTGACAGGCAACCAGCGGTGTCAAATAACTCTGAAGATTGTGTAAAGCGATTGCCAGGGGAACGTACGTATACACGGTGCATAAATATGTGGAGCTGGGTTGGCTATATATGGTAGCAAAATATTAGCAATAATCAATTCAGATATGCAATGTTTAATAAACGCTCAACGACGGTACTGTGCTGGTCCTAGGCTAGACCGGACTAGAGTGTGACGCCCGGATAATTAAGCTATAGTGATCCTCTGCTAATGATGCCACGTCATCGCGATTACTGTCGTTAAACTCTCATTGGTTCGAATCCGGTGCAAATTCAACTTTAAATTCAAGTCAACAAAGAAAGTTTTCAAATGTCAAACCTAAAATGTTCAAAGTGTTGAAAATATTCCATAACTAATTATGGAGGTGCACCAACATTTTTATAAAGTGGTTTAATGCGCTTGAATAATTAAAACAGTAGCTAAGACATTAATTAAATGCCTTTTATAAATATTAAATTGTTAAACTATTTTATCTTGGACCTAAGATAATTGTGGCAGTGGCATAATTGCTAATGCTAATTTAGGGGCTAAGTATCTATTTTATAAAACTAAAATATAAAATGAAACTAATAGAAAACAGAAAAGTTTTTAAAAGTAAGACAAAACAAATGGAGTTAAGTAATAAGAACAAAGCCCCCTGCCCCCATGGGCCTGAGACCATCCAAGCCGGCCCAGCAAGCCCACCTAACCCCCTCCCACCGGTCGCTCCCTCCCTTCCTATTCCTCTGCTCCGTGTCGCTACAGGGGCGAGGTCGACCCCGACCACCTCGCCGGCCTCGCCATGGGGATAAGACCAACCGCAGCGCCCCCTCTCTCCCCTGTGGAACCCTAATCCACTCCCCCTTTCCCCTTCCTCCCCTCCTCAGATCCACCGCACCGCACCCGCCCGAGCGAAGCCATCGCGGCGGCCTCACCGTGCGCGTGTGTCCAGGAGCATCCTCGTCCTCGCCTACGTCATCTACATCGGCCCGTTCGAGCTCAACATCGCCATCGCGTGGATCGGCCCCGTCTTCGCCCGCTGGCCGCCGTCATCGACCACCTTCTTCAACCTCTGCCGTCGGCGATCTCCTTCGATCCACTGCCGTTCGTCCACCCCGGCGTCCACGAGCCATCCGCACGACCTCACGGTGAGCACCACAGCAAAAGCCCCATGTTTCCCGTTCGATTCCCCCCCGTATATGCCATCCCCACCTGTAGCGTTGACCCCGTCCATCCCATGCTCCGGCCGCTGCCGTTTAGCCGGCATAGATGGGAGTTCGCCTCGTCCATGCACGTGCTTGACTGTTCACACATAGCCGCGCTCGTGCACTCGCTCGCGCCGTGCCTACCGCTCCTCCCCTGCCTCGGTTGGCCGCGCTCGTCGCGAGTTCCTAGCCGCCCCGGCCGCGCCCGCCGGCGCGTGCTGCATCGTCACGCACGCCCGAGCCGTGCCCCGCGCGCAGCTGCTGCGCTACGGCCGTGCTGCTCGCCTGCTGCGCTGCTCTGCCTGCTGCTCCCGTGCGCTGCTGCTCTTTTCTTCTGCCGCCGCTGCTAAACTGCTGCTGCTCCTAACTGTCGGATGTGGTGCTGTTGCTGCTTGCCGCGTACTGATCCTGTGCGCTATTCCTGCTGCTTGCTGCTTACTACCGCTGCTCGGCTGCTGCCTAGAGCCGCTGCCGCTAGGTTGGTGTGCTGCTGCTCCTCAGTACTATGGCCACTAGCTGCTGCTCAATTGCCGCGGATGCTGCTACTACTGAACATGGCCATGGCCATATGAGTTGTATGCGTGTGTGCTTGTGGCCGGCCAGGCCACTGTCCAATGCGGCCGGCCCTTGTTTAATTAGACTAGATTAGTTAGTGTTAATCCATTGCTAATTTAGTTTAGTAGAAAATAATATGTGAGCCACCCCTGATGGTTATCTCAAATTAATTGACTTAATAAAACAGAGTCTATGACAACTAGGCCCTCACCGGCACTGTTCATCAGTTGACAAGTCAAATCAATTATTGACTGGGTCAACTCAGACCCTGGCCCCACATGTAAGCCTCTAGTTCTAGCAGTCCGTGGGTACAAAAAGTAATTCTGCTTTGTATTCTCGAAATTAATAATAAATCCAGAATTTTTTTAAATCTTTGAAAAATCATATAAATTAATTCGTAACTCGGATGAAAATAATTTATATATGAAAGTTGCTCAGAAAAATGAGACGAATCCGAATACGCGGTCTATTTACCTGTCAGATGCCCCTAACTATCTGAACATGGAACATATTCCCATCCGGTCATCTGTCTGACACAGGTCCGGAACCGGGAAAATATTCCCGGTTGAATTCCACCTTCACCTATTCGTGTAGACATACGTTAGGTCGCACCCGGCACGTCATATTACTTTGTTATGCTTTATGATGCTTTGTTTGTGTTATATTTATTGTTTCTTCCCCCTCTTCTCTCCGGTAGACCCCGAGACCGATGCTGCACCTGTGACCGACTACGTCGACGACGACACTTCTTCCTTTTCAGCAGATCTTCCAGGCAAGCCCCCCCTTTGATCATCCCGATATCGCCCATTCCATTTTCTCATGCTTGCATTAGATTTTGCTACTGTTATTGTTTGCTCCTATTCTGCTGCATAGCCTGTTTATTGTAACCTGCTATTGTTACCTACCTGCTTATCCTAAACTGCTTAGTATATGTTGGTTAGTGATCCATCAGCGACCCCCACCTTGTCCTTGTTGCCCCCGCTTCATCATCGAAGACCCGATCAACGGGATCGAAGACCAGGCCCCGACACCGCACATCACTTTTCCCTTTTGTTGCTTGACTCTGCAGAGTTACCATCGAGTGCCGATGGTGGAACCTATACATCACTCCTGATGAGATCTTTGTAGTGTAGCTATTCGGTCATGGTCATCGAGGGTGATTTCCTCCTTAACCACTTCCGATACGGCTCTGTCGTGCAACCCCTCAAGTGTGAACTTTGAGGGTGGTTCCTCTTACGTTCACCTTGATGATTACATCGAGTGGAATCCGTCAAGGGTGATTCCTCAGGTTTTCCCCTTGGTGTTAGACACACAGTTACTATGGTTACTATGACTTTACACTGAACCATGTTACTAAAGACGGTCGACCCTGAGGGGTACCCGCGCGAGCTTAATTGCGAGTGATGTGGAGACGGGTTGAACTGGAGGGTGCCCGCGAGATAATTACGAGGCGTGGCCGGGCATTCCTAGCCCTTGCTGCAAGTCCTCGAGACGGGGCAACGGGGTCACATCTTTCGTGAGTCTCTGCTTGTTACCGCGCGTTCCCAATCCACTACGATTTGGATATTTGATCCGAGGGGCCTCTGGCCTGATAGCACTAACCATCACGTGGGCATAGTATGGGCGTTCTGCGTCGTATGCATC
Source organism: Aegilops umbellulata (assembly GCA_032464435.1). Taxonomy (NCBI): domain Eukaryota; kingdom Viridiplantae; phylum Streptophyta; class Magnoliopsida; order Poales; family Poaceae; genus Aegilops; species Aegilops umbellulata. The sequence continues at coordinate 212,544,481 of CP136058.1, forward strand.
AGCCGAAACTTAATAGACGTCAGCGACAAAGCGGCGCGCGCCGGGTTGGACTAGTGAGCTCCTTCCTTTTTAAGGAGGTAGCTAGGTCTGCTCACCGGCCGCGTACGCAACGTGCAGGAGTTCCCAGGGAGATGGCCCATGACCCCTGGGGCATAGGTTTAGTCCGGCGTGCTGACCTCTCTATTAAGCCTAGGTTGGGTTGCGGCGTATTGTTTGGCCGAGGCCGGGCATGACCCAGGAAAGTGTGTCCGACCGGAGTTAATCGAGCGTGGTGGGTAAGTTGGTGCACCCCTGCAGGGAAGAAAACATCTATCGATAGCCTGTCCTACGGTAACGGACACTTGGAGTTGTATCCCGATCGATACAACTAGAACTTGATACTTGTGATGAGAACTGGTTGGTGATGAGAATTGGATTGTGATGACACTTGGATATTATGGCTCTGGGATTGCTTTCTCGCAGGGAGTCGAGAAAGGATCTCTGGTCGAGGTTGATAACACTACTACTTTACTTTATGCTACTCTACTTCCTCCTATTGCTGCAAGATGGTGGTTTCCAGAAGGTGCTAGTCTTCGATAGGCTAGGCTTTCCCCTTCTCTTCTGGCATTCTACAGTTCAGTCCACATATACTACCCTTTTCATTGATACCGATGCATATGTAGTGTAGATCCTTGCTTGCGAGTACTTTGGATGAGTACTTACGGTTGCTTTGCTCCCCCTTTTCCCCCTTTCTTCTTCTTTCCGGTTGATGCAACCAGATGGTGGAGCCTAGGATCCACACGCCACCTTCGACGATGACTGCTACTACACGAAGGGTGCCTACTACTACATTGAAGGCCGACGACGACCAGGAGTAGTTAGGAGGCTCCCAGGCAGGAGGCCTTGCCTTTTCGATCGTAGATGCTTTTGTGCTGGCCTTCTTAAGGCATACTTTTCTAACTCATGTCTGTACTCAGATATTGTTGCTTCCGCTGATTCTTGTGTTTTCGAGCTTATGTATTCGAGCCCTCGAGGCCCTTGGCTTGTAATATAAAGCTTGTATTATTTTAATTTGTGTCTAGAGTTGTGTTGTGATATCTTTCCGTGAGTCCTTGATCTTGATCGTACACATTTGCGTGTATGATTAGTGTACGATTAAATCGAGGGCGTAACTCACAGCAAAGCAAATATCAATATCTTACAAGTTCTTACCAAGCAGCAGGTGGTGACAGGCAACCAGCGGTGTCAAATAACTCTGAAGATTGTGTAAAGCGATTGCCAGGGGAACGTACGTATACACGGTGCAGAAATATGTGGAGCTGGGTTGGTTATATATGGTAGCAAAATATTAGCAATAATCAATTCAGAGATGCAATGTTCAATAAACGCTCAACGACGGTACTGTGCTGGTCCTAGGCTAGACCGGACTAGAGATGCGAGCCTAGAACACTAATGAGATCACGGCGTAGCACAACTAGCATCAATGAAGGATACTAAGTAGCTCTGGACAGCAAGATGTAAGTCAAGATCATAACGGCAGTAAAGATAATGATGAAAAACAACTGCCAAGCAGGATATACAACAACTCTTTCTCCAACTTTCCTCTTGAAAAGTTTGAGCCAATTTTGTGATAACTTTTTTCAAAAAAGCTACTAACTCAAGATTTCCAATGCAAAAAGAATCACTCAATTCCGAGTTGATATGACGAGTCAAAAAATTCTAAAACTGGACTAAAAAACTGGAATAAGCTGTGTTCGCGAACTTCGGAGGGCAAAAAGACCTATTTAGAAGCTGGTTTTGAGGTGCCAAATATTGAACTAGCCTCTGAAACTATTTAGATGTGGCTCGTCGCGAGCTTTCATTTGAGTACTCGCGGAGCCAAAACGGATTTCGTATGAGGAAGTTATGCATGTCTTACTGAACAGTGCACAAAACAGATTCCAATCCGAATTCAACTACGAGATTGAGTCTAGATCCGAATTTTGTTTTTTTTTCTCTCTTTTTTTCCTCGCACTTTTTTCTTTTTCTTTCTCTCTTTTTTTCTCTTACTTCTTTTCTTTTTTTCTCTGTCTTTTTTTCTCTCCCTCTTTCCAAGACAAATTAGATAAGATACAGATTGGATCAAGCGAAGATGTGAACGACCTCAACTATGATTGTGACAATGAACTATGGGTAGCCCGTGGTGGAAATTGATGGATGGTGTGGTGGACAGCGGAAGGAATAACGATGCAGCGGCGACGTGACTAATGTGAACAGAACTCTAAACTCTAAACGAACTAGACACTAAGACCAGCAACTTGACCCGATGGTGTAACTGATAATTCAATAATGCAAACAATGAAAAAAAAATTGCAAAGGCTCAGACTGGCTTGGACAAAGGATGAATAGATCTAACTTTTTGTATGGCTTTTTCTTGGACAATAGGTAAGAAAATAAATCTAATCTAGTAAAAACTGAAAATTTTCACCGAGCAACCTGAAAACTGATACCACTTGCAGATCTTTCGATGAGTTGATAACTATCGATTTGGTGGAGTCGACTTTGACGATCCGACTAGAAACGTGCATGACGTTGCGCCTTAGCAATCGCCAAACCAATCTCCTGAGGTTATTGACCACGCCGGAGCACGATCAACCTGACCACGAAGGTTTATTCCTGCAAGCAGTCGAAGAACGAGCAAAAATATGATAAAAGCAATCTGAATACTGCGAATATGTATGAAGTATTGATAAAGGTGGGGATCCAAAAGCAGTCTTGGTCTGGTCGTTGGACACAAACGAAGTACACGAAGTTGCAATGGCTAACTTTTAACTAAACAAATCCCAAGGAAAAAGCTACTAGATTGATCTACTTATATATGAGCAAGGGGTGGCGGCCAAGGAGGTGGGACGACGTCCCAAGGCAGCCTAAAACCAACCCTAGGTTGTACAAGGCTCATGGGCCCAAGTGGAGGTGATGCAACACCTTTGGACTTGTTGTTTGACTCAGATTCTGCTGCAGCGTCAGATTGTTTCGTCCATATCTCAACGCTCCGAACGAATTTAAAGGTGAATCCAATTGGGTTGGAAAGAGGACGAAATCTACTTTCCAACAAAAAAGAATCACCCAATTCGGAGTCCGTATAAAAAAAGTTGTTGGCGTTTTGAGTCAGGTATGTCTGTGTAGTCTGAATCTGAATCCAGAACGTGAGAAACTTGGACTCTATCTTCGCTTGGCCCAAAAGTGACATGAGAGGACTTTTTGAACAGAACCTAAACTTCTGCTTTTCCCCTATCTTCATATGTGAATTGTACAAATGTCCCACACACCTGCAATTAGACAAAACACAAAAGTGTGTGAAGCATTTTTGTTCTCGATAACATAAATAGATTATTGAATAGTTCGCACTAGAAATCACCTGACAAATATGCATGTATGCAATATTTTTGGTCGTATCCAAGGTAGTCATGTCCTCATCAACGATCTAGCCTAGGAGCAGCACAGTACCATCGTTGAGCGTTTATTCAACTTTGCATCTCTGAATTGATTATTGCTGACCCTTTTTGCTACCATATTATAAGCCTTCCCAGCTCCACATACATCTACGTCGTGCGTTTGACTCTCCCTGGTAATCGCTCTATCAAAGCTTTGAGAGTTTTGACTACAACGGTTGCCGGTCACCGCCTGCTACTGGGTAAGAACTGATAAGAATTTGAGATTTGCTTGACGGATTTGTGACACCCACCACCACCACCACTTGTTAGTAGTATGTAGGATCATTTTCTTGTGTGTTTCTATTGCTACTAACCATGCCAGGATCACAAGCCGACGAGATTGACTGGGAGAACTTAACGAACAAGGAGCTTCATGATAAGTTTCAGCAAATGATGACTGAACAGGTGCAAGATGTGTTGAACAATTTTGAAGATGCCATGGAGAAGATCACTGGCCTTGAGAAGATGTTTGAAACAAAGCTTGATAACAGATTTAATGAACTTCTTGTGCATCTTTCACCACTGGCTACACCTGCCGGACCTCTGCAACAACAACTACTACTACTACCTCCACGTCGCGAAACAGCCCTCCGCCAAGCGAGCCGTGTCCTTCTTCAGCCTGACCAAACTGTTGGTGCTGCTGTTGATACTTCTATGGCTCTTGCTGCTGATGCGAAGGATGATTATGCGGGAGATTAAGAGGATGAGGTTGATCAAAATCAGAACTATGTGCAACCACCAGCACCACAACCACCAAGTCGTCCACATGCAAATAATGGCAATGTTAGGGCTCCCCCTCAGGTACGAGATCATGACCATCTCCCTCAATTGAAATTGAATATTCCATCATTTGAGGGTAGATATGTTCCTGATATATATATCTTACTTGGGAGTTAGAAACTGAACAACGATTTACATGTTTACAATATCCTGAGGAGAGACGTGTTCCTGCTGCTGTTTGTGCTTTCACTAGCTTTGCATGTGTTTGGTGGTCTAAACATTGTAGATTATATCCTGTTCCAGCTACTTGGGCTGCTTTGAAAACTGCTATGCATACTCGTTGGGTTCCACCATATTATCAACGTGAATTAATTCAAAAATTGCAGCGTCTAAGACAAGGAAAAAATTATGTAGAAGAATATTATCAGGAATTACAAATTGGCATGATTAGATGTGGTATTGTTGAGGAGAATGAAGCTATGCTTGCACATTTTATGGGTGGATTAAATAGAGAGATTCAGACCATTCTAGAGTATAAGGAGTATAATAATATCACTCGTTTATTCCATCTTGCTTGTAAAGCTGAACGTGAAGTGCAGGATCGACAGGCATTGGCGCGAACTAACTTTTCTACAGGTCGACCTTCCTCATGGACACCACGTGCATCCTTTACTTCCACTGCACCATCACCTCCATCAGGAGCCACCTCCGGCCGTGATACAAGAAAGCAGGCACAACCACCACTCTCTGCCAAGAGCACACCCGCCGGGCCTGCGCAGAGCTCTTCTTCTTCCATGGCGTCAACAGGGCACACAAGTGATATTATTTGTCATCGTTGTAAGGGAAGAGGACATTTTGTGAGAGAATGCAAATCTCAGCGTGTGATGATTGCTACTGAGGATGGTGGGTATGAGTCCGCTAGTGACTATGATGAGGAGACTTTGGCTCTTAATACACATGAAGAACACGGTGGAGATGATTCTGATCATGAGACGCAATACATGGCTGCTGAAAATGCTGATATGTTTAGTTGCTCAACGTGTTTTGAGTGTGCATGTTACACAAGCTGAGCAAAATCAGAGGCATAACTTGTTCCATACAAAGGGAGTTGTGATGGAACGTTCTATTCGTGTCATCATAGATGGAGGGAGCTGCAACAACTTGGCTAGCATGGAGATGGTGGAGAAGATATCTCTCACCACAAGACCACATCCACATCCTTACTACATCCAATGGTTCAACAACAGCGGCAAGGTTAAGGAAACACGTACTGTTAGTGTGCATTTTAGTATCTCTACATATGTTGATTATGTTGATTGTGATGTGGTACCTATGCAAGCATGTTCCTTATTACTTGGTAGACCATGGCAATTTGATAAAAATTCTGTACACCATGGTAGAAACAATCAGTATACTCTTGTTCATAAGGATAAAAATATTACTTTGCTTCCTATAACTCCTGATTCCATTTTGAAAGATGATATTAATAGAGCTAATAAAGCAAAACAGGAGAAAAATAAGAGTGAAAATCATATTGTGGCAAAAGAATTTGAGCAACAAATGAAGCCTAATAATAAACCATCTGGTGTTGCTTCTGAAATTAAATAGAAAAGTGCATGTTTACTTGCCACCAAATCTGATATTGATGAGCTAGATTCTAGCAAATCTGTTTGCTATGCTTTTGTGTGCAAAGAGGCATTATTTTCATTCGAGGACGTGCCTTCCTCTTTGCCCTCTGCTGTCACTAGCATTTTGCAGGAGTTCGCTGACATCTTCCCACAAGACGTGCCACCGGGATTACCACCTATTCGAGGGATTGAGCATCAAATTGACTTAATTCCCGGTGCACCGCTACCCAACCGTGCACCATACCGTACCAATCCAGAGAAGACGAAGGAGATTATGCGTCAAGTACAGGAGCTGCTCGACAAAGGTTATATACGCGAATCTCTTAGTCCTTGTGATGTTCCTATTATACTAGTGCCTAAAAAGGATGGTACATCGTGTATGTGTGTTGATTGTAGAGGCATTAATAATATTACTATTCATTATCGTCATCCTATTCCTAGGCTAGATGATATGCTTGATGAATTGAGTGGCCCTACAATATCCTCCAAAGTTGATTTGCATAGTGGATACCATCAAATTCGTATGAAATTGGGAGATGAATGGAAAACAACATTTAAAACTAAATTTGGTTTATATGAGTGGTTAGTCATGCCTTTTGGGTTAACTAATGCACCTAGTACTTTCATGAGACTAATGAACGAAGTTTTACGTGCTTTCATTGGACGATTTGTGGTAGTCTATTTTGGTGATATACTGTTTTATAGCAAATCTTTGGAAGAACATTTGGAACATTTACGTGTTGTTTTTATTGCTCTACGTGATGCACGTTTGTTTGGTAACCTTGGGAAGTGCACCTTTTGCACCGACGGAGTATCTTTTCTTGGCTATGTTGTTACTCCACAGGGAATTGAAGTTGATAAAGCCAAGATTGAAGCTATTGAGAGTTGGTCGCAGCCCAAAACGGTCAAACAAGTGAGGAGTTTCCTTGGACTCGCTGGTTTCTATAGGCGTTTTGTGAGAGATTTTAGCACCATTGCTGCACCTCTCAATGAGCTTACAAAGAAGGATGTGCCTTTTGTTTGCGGTACCACACAGGAAGAAGCCTTCACGGTATTGAAAGATAATTTGACACATGCTCCTTTACTCCAACTTCCTAATTTTAATAAGACTTTTGAGCTTGAATGTGATGCTAGTGGAATTGGATTAGGAGGTGTGTTATTACAAGATGGCAAACCTGTTGCATACTTTTCTGAAAAATTGAGTGGGCCTAGTCTGAACTATTCTACTTATGATAAAGAATTATATGCTCTTGTTCGGACGTTAGAAACATGACAACATTATTTATGGCCCAAAAAATTTGTTATACATTCTGATCATGAATCTTTGAAACACATTAAAAGTCAAGCAAAACTGAACCGTAGACATGCTAAATGGGTTGAATTCATTGAGACTTTCCCTTATGTCATTAAACACAAGAAGGGTAAAGAAAATGTTATTGCTGATGCATTGTCTCATCGTTATACTATGCTTTCACAACTTGACTTTAAAATATTTGGTTTGGAGACCATGAAAGATCAATATGTGCATGATGCTGAATTTAAAGATGTATTGCAGAATTCTAAAGAAGGTAGAACATGGAACAAGTTCATCGTTAACGATGGATTTGTGTTTCGTGCTAACAAGCTATGCATTCCAGCTAGCTCCGTTTGTCTTTTGTTGTTGCAGGAGGCGCATGGAGGAGGACTAATGGGACACTTTGGCGTGAAGAAGACGGAGGATATACTTGCTACACAATTCTTTTGGCCAAAGATGAGACGGGATGTTGAGCGTTTTGTTACTCGCTGCACTACATGTCAAAAAGCTAAGTCACGACTCAATCCTCATGGTTTATATATGCCTTTGCCTGTACCTAGTGTTCCTTGGGAGGATATATCTATGGACTTTGTTTTAGGTTTACCTCGAACAAAGAAGGGGAGGGATAGCATATTTGTTGTCGTGGATAGGTTCTCGAAAATGGCACACTTTATACCATGTCATAAAAGCGATGATGCTGTTAATGTTGCTGATTTGTTCTTCCATGAAATTATTCGCTTGCATGGTGTGCCAAATACTATTGTTTCAGATCGTGATACTAAATTTCTTAGCCATTTTTGGAGATGTTTATGGGCTAAGTTGGGGACTAAGCTGCTTTTTAGTACTACTTGTCACCCCCAAACTGATGGTCAAACTAAAGTAGTCAATAGAACATTGTCTACTATGCTTAGGGCTGTTTTGAAGAATAATAAGAAAATGTGGGAAGAATGCTTGCCTCATATTGAATTTGCTTATAATCGTTCGTTGCATTCTACTACTAAGATGTGCCCTTTTGAAATTGTGTATGGTTTCCTACCTCGTGCACCCATTGATTTGTTGCCTCTTCCATCTTCGGAGAAGGTTAATTTTGTTGCTAAACAACGTGCTGAATTGATCTTAAAAATGCATGAGTTAACTAAGGAAAACATTGAGCGTATGAATGCTAAAAATAAACTTGCTGGACATAAGGGTAGAAAACATGTTGTCTTTGCACCTGGAGATCTTGTTTGGTTACATTTTCGTAAGGATAGGTTTCCTAATTTGCGCAAATCAAAGCTAATGCCACGTGTTGATGGTCCTTTTAAGGTGTTAGAGAAAATAAATGATAATGCGTATAAACTTGAGCTGCCTGCAGATTTTGGGGTTAGTCCCACTTTTAACATTGCAGATTTGAAGCCTTATTTGGGTGAGGAAGATGAGCTTCCGTCGAGGGCGACTTCATTTCAAGAAGGGGAGGATGATGAGGACATCAATACCATTGTTACACCCACAGCCCCTACTGTTACATATACTGGACCAATTACTAGAGCTCGCGCACGCCAATTAAATTACCACGTACTTCCGTTTCTTGGTAATGATTCTAATGTTCATGAGAATATGATGCTACCTAAATTGGATACATTTGTTTTGCTTACAAATGAAGGGCCTAGCTTGGAGAAGGATGAACATTGGAGCAAGAACAAGCATGGAGTTGATGGCATGAGCAAGGGAGAAAAGAACAGAGTTTCAAGTGATGATTTCAGACTTTGAAGCCACCATAATGAGTGCATGAAGCCTTGGACGAAATATGCAAGATGCCACTTCATAATTTTCGTCCAGAGGCTATTCTAGGTGTTGTGTCACCTTATTTTTGGGCCAGGCCCATGTAATTTTGAAATACTTCAATATAGGCTATTTTTAGAGTCTGTATGTGTGGGGAAACAAGAGTTAGGGTGGGTTTCGGACCCCTCCTCCAAGGGCCACGTAATTCCCCCCCTCTTCCTCCATATATACAGCCCCTAGGGCATCGTTTAGACTTGGGGTTTTGTTTAGATCAAAAGATCGCCATAGCTGCAACTTAGCGTACTTTGTTTGTGTTCAACGACCAGACAAAGGCGTCACAGAACCCCACCTTCATTAATAAAGCTTTCCTCTTATATTCGCAATATCCAGATTGCAATCTCAGTTTCTTGCTTGTTCTTCGTTTGCTCGCGGGAAACAGACCCTCGTGGTCAGGTTGATCGTGCTCCGGCGTGGTCAATAACCTCTCGGAGTTGGTTTAGCGATTGCCAAGGCGCGACGTCCTCGCACGTTCGTAGTCCGATCGTGAAAGTCTACTCTTCCGAAACGATAATCACCATCTCATCGAAAGACGGGACACCCTCACCTCTATCACCTGGGAAGACATTAGTATGGATTTTGTCCTTGGTTTGCCTAGAACTAGAAATGGAAAGGATTCTGTGTTTTTTGTTGTGGACCGATTCTCTAAAATGGCACATTTCATTCCTGCAACAAGATAGACGATGCTTCACATGATGAAATTTTTTTTGTAGGGAAATCTTGCGCCTACATGGAGCGCCAAAGACGATTATCTCGGACTGCGACATGAAGTTCTTAAGCTACTTTTGGAAGGTCTTATGCGCCAAGCTCGGAATCGAGCTCTTCTTTTCTTTGTAAGTGCATCTAGTGCTCCTTAGTGATTTTGGTGTATTGAAGACTTATAGGTTAAGTATCTAATGCGTTTATGAGTGTACACAGGTCTATAAGTCTATGAGGAGTTTGATATTTATAGAGAAAGTCGACCCCTAAAAATGAAGTTCTTCGACTGAAGACTTTGATATACTGAAGACTTTCTGAAGACTTTGAAAGTGAAGAAATTGGTGGGACCTTGAAGACTTGGTATTCATTCGAGGAACATGAAGCGTGAAGACTTTTATTTTCGTAGTTTCATTTTCGCTTTCTTGGGTCATAGGAAACACCGTACTGTTAAAGGGGGTTCAGGAAATACTAAGGAGAAAATTTCCATGTGATGCTCAACTCAAATCCTACACCTACCAATCCCTTCGAGTGAAGCCATTGGAAATCTCATACAGATCAGTCAATTTCTTCAATGACAGAGACGCAGTTCTTCTGGTCACTGAGGACTTTGCTCTGACTGAGGAGTTAGGAATTTGCCAGTGCAAATTGCCTACATAGTGAGGAACATGATAGCCCTGAGGAATTTGTACCTCAAATTTCCGACCGTTGCTGTGCTACGCGCCAGCTGTCCCAAAATATCTTGTCCACCTAACGGTCATATCATTGAAGGGCATTTATGTCTTATCATGTCGGGCTGCTCCCTAGGTTATAAATAGCCGCCCCCTACAACCACTAGCTGGTTGGCTGCTCCGCGTGAACTTGACACTTGTCATTTGAGAGCAACCCATCCTCCGAGGACTTTGAGCGAAAATCATCAAGTGAGGAAAATCCAAACCCAAACCCAAACACCTACAAACCAAAGTGACTGAGCATCACTGAAGAGATTGATCCTGTGTGGATCCGACGCTTGTTACCTTTGAAGACTGTGCTTCTTCCAGACGGTTAGGCGTCAAGGTCTAGAGCATCCAAGAGGAATTGTGGATCGCCGAGTGACCAAGTCTGTGAAGGTTTGGAAGTCACCTGAAGACTTACCACGAGTAATTGGGCGAGGACTGTGTGTCCTTAGCTCAAGGAGAATACGGTGAGGACTGTGTGTCCGGGACTAGGTGTCCTCGAGTTTAAATACTCAGCCGCTCCAACCAGATGTACAACTGAGACAACAGTTGGAACTGGTCTACCAAATCATTGTCTTCACCAAGCTTACTGGTTCTATTTCCTCAACACTTTCATTTCCTCATTACTGTGTTGTGTGTTTGTTCATATCTATGTTTGAAGACTTTGACTGAAGACTTTCTCAATTTCCTCAGTTCAATTTCTTCAGTCTATTTGTCTTCATCTTGTGCTATCCTATGTTTATGCTTTCTGTACTCTGTGTTTGTCTTCATTTCATCATGATGACCATGCATGTATTCTGCTATGTTTACCTCTGAGTACTTATTCCGCTGCTAGTAGTTCTTCGCTAAGGAATTTCCTCACGAGCAAATTCCTCAGTGAAGAATTTCATAAAAATCGCCTATTCACGCCCCCCCTCTAGTCGATATAACGCACTTTCAATTAGTATCAGAGCGAGGTACTCCCTTGTTCTGTGTGATTTTGGTTTAACCGCCTGGAGTTTTAGTTATGTCGACCGCAGGTATGATCAAGGTCTCTGCTGGGTGTACTACCTTCGATGGGACGGACTACCCCTACTGGAAGAATAAGATGCGAATGCATCTTGAGGCAATTGATAATGATCTCTGGTACGTTGTGGAAAATGGTGTTCCCTCCGTCTCTCCCTCACTGAACGCTACCGACGTGAAGAGATTCAAGCAACTCGATTCCCAAGCGAAGAATATCATATGTGGCCATCTGAGTAAGGGTCAGTATGGTAGAGTGAGTGCTTTGGAGACTGTTAAGCATATCTGGGATAGGCTGTCCAAAGTCAATGAAGGAGTTTCAACTCAACGTGACTCTTGAGTTGATGTTCTTCGCAATCTCTTCAACCGCTTCAAAAGACTCGACAATGAAAATGTTCAGCAAACCTTCGATCGCCTCACTGACATCTCAAATGAGCTGCAAGCACTTGGTGCCACTGACATCACCGACCATGAGGTGGTGAAGAAATTGCTAAGATCGCTTGATTCCTCATTTGATACTCTGGCACTGATGATACAAGAGCGTGCTGATTATAAGTCACTTGACCCCTCTGATATCCTCGAGAGGCTAAACACTCATGAGTTCCAGCTTGCTGAGAAGAGAGATCTCTACGGTTCAAGCTATGGCAGATCACGTGCACTGAAGGCCAAGGTAGTATCTGAGTCCGAAGATGAAGACTCTGGTAGCAGCCTTGGTGATCCTGAAGAACTGAGTCATGATCTAGCACTGCTTGTGAAGAAATTCCAGAAGTTCTCAAGACGTGGTCGCTTTGGAAAACCCTCAAGGAGCAATGATTCCTCATTCAGTGACTATAAGAAGAGGCTTTGTCACAGGTGCAAGAAACCACGACATTACATTCAAGATTGTCCTCTGTGGGAAAAGGAATCAAAGAAGAAGAAATACAAGGATTACAGTTTTGATGATGCGAAGAAAAAGAAGGAGTCCTCAAAATCTTCATCATCAAAATCCTCAAAGTCTTCGTCTCACAAGAAGAGCAGCTCCAAGAAGGCTCGGGCATTCATTGGCAAGGAAATAGACTCTGAGGCTGAATCTGAAGAAAATGAAGCAGAAGAAGAATCTGATGATTCTGTGTCTGGTGTGGCGAGCCTAGCCCTCGCTACTGCATTCGTCAGCAAATCCATCTTCAATGCTGAAGAAAGTGATCTCACCCACAAGGCTGATGAAGGCAGTGATGACTACGCTCCCACCTATTGCTTCATGGCAAAGGGTGACAAGGTACTCAAATACGCCTCCTCTGAATCTAGTGATGATGAATCTGATGAAAATCTTAAGCCTAGCTACTCTAAACTTTCTAAGATTGCTGTGCAACAACAAAATGCTTTTGAAAAGGTTCAAAACATGCTAGACAAAAGTGATGATATGTTGGGTGAGGAATTGGATCGCACTAAGGCCTTAACTGAAAATCTTCAGAGACTTCAGAGCAGGTTTGACAACCTTCAAAGTCATCATAACACTCTCTTATCTGATCATGAGAGGCTTTCTTATGAATATCTTCAAAAGAAGCAAGATCTTGAGAAGCTAAGAGTAAGTTATGAAGATCTTCAGAAGGAGCGTGATTCATTACTTGCTCAACAAATCAGCGCTGCTCAGGAAGAATTTATTCCTCCATGTTTAAAATGCATTGAACGAGAATCTGCTAATTCCTCACCTGAATGTTCAAATGCTTCTAATGTTACAAATTCTTCACCTGTCTCTGCTATCACTAATTCCTCATCTGAGGACACTGCTAGTATCACTGACGATGCAGGACTGGAGGAATTGTACATGACAGTCATGTACAAAAGCCTCAAAGGGCATCAGACTCTTTGTGATGTGCTTAAAAAGCAGATCCTCAACAGGAACCCTAGGAAAGAGGGTATTGCCTTTGAGAGGAAACTCAATGCTGATGGTACATATTGGAAGCCTGAGCAGTACCCCAAAACCTCATGGGTTGCTGCAAAGGGACCTCCAGTTGATCCATCTAATTTATCTGGCTATACATGTGAATCTTCTCATTCTTCTGATGAGTCATTTGACTCCAACTATAAATTGTTCAAAAATCAGAATGGTGAAGTATTTGCTAGATATGTTGGCACTAACTGCAGGAACGGTTCTCCTATGAAGAAAATCTGGGTTCCCAAAAGATGCCTTGAAAGTCTTCAGGTGAATGTCCTCATGACACCACCTGTGAGGAAAAGGAACCCCAAATCAAATTCTTCATATGGACCAAATTCTTCATATGGATCCAAGTCCTCATACGGACCAAATTCCTCAAGGGGATCAAATTCCTCATATGGATCAAAGTCCTCATATGAACATCATCGTGCTAACAACTCTGTTTCGCAGGGAAGAGCCAAGGGCTATGAATATGAGCATTATTCTTCAAATTATTATGTTCATAAGTCCTCGAAGAATTTCTCTGCTTATGCATATGCTTACCCTAACCCCTCTTATGTGAAACGAAATGGTTTGGCTGCTTTGCCACCATTCTCATATGGAGCTCGCAGAGTGATGAACTCTTTGCCACCCCTTCAGATGTGGGTGGTGAAGAAAAAGAACTAATCTCTTATGCAGGGTCAGGTCTCCAGACGTGCAATAACGTCTGAAGAATTTGCTGGGGACCTGACAAATTGCCTGAAAGGACGCAGGCTAACCATGATGAAATGAATTTTCATTTCACACGTCCTCCCTCTATTTTATCTGTCTACTACCTGAGGAAATTGAAGCTGAAGGAAATGCTGATCAAATTCCTCAACGACAACCAGCTCACCCTCGCGTTGCAAAAGAAGTGCAAGTGGAGAAGATCATCGATGACATTAGAGCACCAGGTCCTCTCACACGCTCAAAAGCTTCACATCTATCTAACTTTTGTGGGCACTTTGCTTTTGTCTCTATCACAGAGCCCACTAAGGTAGATGAAGCATTTCTAGAGCCTGAGTGGATTCAAGCCATGCAAGAAGAATTACATCAGTTCAAGCTCCACAACGTATGGGAACTAGTCAATCGTCCCGATCCTCGCAAGCATAACATCATTGGCACAAAGTGGATCTACCGCAACAAGCAAGATGAAAATGGTGTTGTGGTGAGGAATAAGGCACGACTAGTAGCTCAAGGCTACACACAGGTTGAAGGAATTGATTTCGATGAAACTTTTGCACCTGTTGCTAGACTTGAGGCTATTCGCATATTGCTTGCTTATGCTAACCATCATGATATCATCTTATACCAAATGGATGTGAAAAGTGCATTCCTCAATGGTAAGCTTGAGGAAGAAGTATATGTTGCTCAACCCCCAGGTTTTGAAGATCCAAAACATCCTGACAAAGTCTTCAAACTTAACAAGGCCCTCTATGGCCTCAAGCAGGCCCCACGGGCGTGGTATGATACATTGAAGGAATTCTTCATGAAGAAAGGCTTCACACCCGGTTCACTCGATCCCACTCTCTTTACTAAATCTTACGATGGTGAACTATTTGTGTGCCAAATATATGTTGATGATATCATCTTTGGCTGTACTGACCAACGTTATAGTGATGAATTTGCCTATATGATGAGTGAAGAATATCAAATGTCTATGATGGGAGAGTTGAAATTCTTCTTAGGTCTTCAAATTCGTCAACAGCGCAATGGCATATTCATATCTCAGGAGAAATACCTCAAGGATGTCCTGAAGAAATTCGGCATGCAAGACTGCAAAGGCATCAAAATTCCTATGCCCACAAATGGTCATCTATGCACTGATGAAAATGGTACTGACTTCGATCACAAGGTATACCGCTCCATGATTGGCTCTTTATTGTACTTATGTGCATCTAGGCCAGATATAATGCTTAGTGTTTGCATGTGTGCCCGATTTCAAGCTGCACCGAAGGAATCACACCATAAGGCTGTGAAGCATATTCTTCGATATCTAGCTCACACACCAACACTAGGATTATGGTATCCCAAGGGCTCAGATTTTGATCTCATTGGATATTCTGACTCTGACTATGCTGGTGACCGTGTGGACCGCAAGTCAACATCTGGTACTTGTCATTTCCTCGGACGATCCTTGGTCTGTTGGTCCTCGAAGAAACAGAACTGCGTATTACTGTCTACTACTGAAGTTGAGTACATTGTTGCTGGTTCTTGTTGTGCTCAATTACTATGGATGAAGCAAACGCTCAAGGACTATGGCATCAACATGAAGAATGTGCCTCTCCTCTGTGACAATGAGAGTGCCATCAAGATTGCTCACAACCCAGTTCAGCACTCGAAGACAAACACATTCAGATTCGTCATCATTTTCTTCGTGATCATGTGTTGAAGGGCGACATTTCTATTGAGCATGTGAAGACCGAAGAACAACTAGCCGATATCTTCACTAAGCCCTTGGATGAGAAGAGATTTAGCAAGTTGCGGTGTGAGCTAAATATCTTAGAGTCTTCGAATGTACTTTGAAAAGGCACTCATCCTAACACTTATGCAAAATTGATGACTTAGATGTGCAACACATGAAGAAACATTTTTCTTCAATCAATGAAGAATAAAACTCTAAGTGTGAAGAAATTAATGAAGAATTTGATTCTCAGAACCCTACGACAATTGTACGCGGTGTTTGAAATCATCATTCTTATACGGTGGGACACGCCACCACAAAAGTTGAAAATCTTCAGTTTGAGTTTTTCCTCAACTTTTGAAATTCTTCAGTTTTTCGAATTCTTCAAACTTTGCAAAGTCTTCACTTGTGCCGTCGTTTTTCTTCATTGGCTATATATATATATATATATATATATATATATATATATGAGTTTATGTCCTCTACAGCATTCACTTATAGCTATTTCTTCAAGTTGGTCTTTCTCCTAAGTGAATGTGATCGGACCCTTCCCCTCTATGCTATACTCAATCCAATCTGTTCACAAATTCTTCATGTGCGTTCTATTTGACACTCGTTCAAATTCTTCACTGTGTCCTTGTCAGCTGAAGAAATTGCGAACGGAACGTTAAAACTGATCTTATCCAAACTTTAGGTTTTGCCGCTCAAACCGTTCCGCATCCCACGATGCATTATTCTATTCACCCACGATCTAACATGATCTCCGCTACACAGTACGTGGGTGACACATGTCGCGAGAAGGAGAACGGCCAGGGGCATGTTCGTCCTAAATCTTCGGGCGAGCAGTTTTTTCACTGTGGCTATAAATACCCCTGTCGATGTCCTCACTTCTTTTACCCCACTCGATCTCACTCCCCCGCTCGAGCTTCCAAACCCTAGCGCCGCCGCTACTCCATCATCGCCGGTGAGGAAAAGCTTCACTGCCTTGACCTCATCGCCGTCGTACTTGCGCCGACTGCATATATCTTCACCTCCGCCGCCGCCGTAGACGTCTTCCTCTGCCAAGTTAGGGCGTGGAAGATCTGCATCGACGAACTTCCCTGTTCCAACTCCCAGTTCGTCGTGTTCTTTGTTCAGGGTAATTAAAAGCTAATTTTACTGCCCTCTTTGATTTGAAACTTTTCTACAAAATCTTCAAAGGTGTTTTATTCTTCAAATTCTCACACACAAAACACCTCACATGTTATCTGTTCTTGATTCATTTCCCTAAGCATCAATTTCTTCAAAGATTTCCTCAATTGTGTGGATCTTCGATCTATACAACTCTGGAACCTAAGATATAAAGCGCTTAGTGAAATTCCTCAAGACGAATCTAGTCAAATTCCTCAAACTTGTTCTTTATGAAAAACCCTCTGAGAACGCATATGACCTCTTCAAATTCCTCGCAACTATACTCTGTTCACAGGTACAAATGTCCGCTGTTGAATCATTAGGTTCTCATCAACTTAACTCATTTCCAGCGTTCCTCGAAGAAAAGTTGCATACTTCTTCAGAGAATTCAATTGTTCAAATTCCTCAACTAAAGAAAATGGCTGAAGGTAAAAGGCCACAGAAAGGAGAAAAGAGACCTGAGGTTATGACTGCATTTGAAATCCCTGAGGATATTTATAAAGATTACTGCACGCCTGATGAATCCAAATTTGGCAAAGAAGATAAAAATCAGCGCAAGGTGCGCATCCAAAGGATTGAAATGAGATGGGCACGTGAATGGAGGGAGTACAGGTACGTCACTCCCAAGTACATGAAGAAATTCGCACTAAACCCTCCATGCCCAAGAGCCCCATTGGCACCTGGCCAAGTGGCTGATCCCACTAGCATCAAACGCGGTGAGGATTTTCCTGAAGAATGGGCCAAGCGCCAAGCTAAATTGGCAAGGCAAGCCAAAGAAGCAGTGAGGAAATTTAATGAAGACTTTGCTGCTGCTGCTGCTGCCACTGAGGCCTCTGTCAAGCTGAAGAAAGCGATGCTCAAGAAGCCCGCTCGCAAGCCAAGTGCTTCAACATCAATGCCCTCACGGCCAAGTTCCTCAGCTGTGCCCTCACGGCCAGAATCTTCAAAATCTTCAAAGCAAATTCCTCATGCTGCTCCTGCTCCACCAAAGTCCTCAGCACCTCCTCCACAGTCCTCAGCTGTCCCGACAAAGTCCTCAGCACCTGTGCATCTGGCCTCGTGCCAAAGGACTACTGGCGTTTCTATCGCCTCTGGTGTCTCAGCTAGTTCCTCAACTGCACCAAATTCCTCAGCTGGACCCTCTCTGCTGAAGAAAAAGGCTACTGCTGGACGCGGCACTCGTCCAAGTCCTCAGAAGAAGCAGGTAGTCTTCACTGTGCCATCTGATGATGATGAAGCTGATGAAGAAGAACTTGCTGAAATCATCAGAGACCGCCAAGAAAGGGCTGCTAAAGCCAAAGGCACACCTGTGCCACTGCTGCTGGATCCAAGGGCGATCCTTGATTACATCAATATCTGGCATAAGGATCCCAACACACCTATGCCTGACTTCAAGCTGACTCCTGGCCAAAGTCACATGTTGACTCACTTCATCCAAGAGGAGAAGTGGAAATATGATAGGGCCAGGCAGATCAAGAAATCACAGTACAGGAAAGAGAAACTGCTAAGGAAAAATGTTCTCACAATGAAGCCTGAAGAACTCATCAAGATGCAGGCTGACATCAAAGCCCTCAGCGATGACTTTGATGCATACTATGCTGACTGGAAAGGAGCAAAAGTCAGGTTAGTGAAACTGACTGAGAAATTCACCAATGTTGCAGCCCCATCGCAACAAGAAATTCCTCAAGCTGAAACTTCAGCACAACCCACTGAAGAACATGCCAGCACCGCTGATGAAGTTCAGGTTGCTGAAGAAAATGCCAGTTCCAGGGCTGATGACTCTACTCCAGCCACTGAGGAAATTGCCAGGGCACCCACTAGTGGTGCGCCTGAAAAAAATGAAGAAACCAGGGCAACTGCATCCGTTGCGCCTAATGAAAATCAACCAGATTCCTCAGCTCCACCTGCGCCTACACCAACTCCGATCCTTCCATCTGCATTGGATGTGAAGAAGACAAAGGCTGCAGAGCGAGCTGCAGTAAAGAAGAGGAAAGCATCACAAGCTTCAGAATCTTCAGCTCCCAAGAAGATGAAGCCCATGACCAGCTCGTTTGCTAATCCAATTGATGTTGTTCCTATTTCATCCATGCCATCAAAGGACCTTGTTCCTTTTGGTGAAGACTATGAGATCCCAAGCGGATCAGATGAAGAAACTCAATCCGCTGCTTCCTCAAAGCGGATTGATGAAGAAATTGAAGTAGATTCAATCCCTTCAACTCCAAAGGTCTCATCACCAATGCCTCAGTTTGATGCTGAAGAGGCTGGTGTTGAAGAAATTGATGATGAAGATGTGGATATTGGCAGCACAACTCCGTTGATGAATGATGACTTTTGGGAAAGTCAACACCCCAATTCCCCACTCTTCACCCCACTGCAGCAAATTCCTCACTCCCCTGCACAAACTGTTCAAATGGGCTCTGAAGAAACTCATCCCACTGCATCTGTGAATGAAGAAATTCCAGCCATTAGTGCTGAAGAAACTGCTGCTGAAGCTGAAAAGGTGACTGCACCTGAGGAGGAACCAGAAATTCCTCAGCCTGAAGAACCTGAGATTGTGATTCCTGATGTCGTGATGCAACTCACTGACACTCCTCTGCCAAGGCCAAAGGATACGTTCTCACGCAAACAGAAATTCAAGGCTGAAGACTTCTATGGCGAGCACGTGTTCTTCACTGAATACAACCCATATGACTCTGCTCGCATAAGGAGGAGGCGTTTCTGGACAGCCAGCCAAGCCAATTTCTATTCCTCAGTGCTTTACAACAAAGACAAAGTCTTCGACCATGCACATATTCCTCACGTGGATATGGAGTCTATGTCGTGCTTCACGCCAGTCCTCAGTGTTCTTCATGATGCTGGGCTGCTCAATTTCTGCACTGACATATGCGATTGGAATGAAGAACTCATTCTTCAGTTCTATGCAACGTTGCACATCACCGGCAACCCTGAAGATGTGAATTCATGGGTTTTGGACTGGATGACTGAGAACACACATCATAAGGCCCCAGCATCTGAATTGCTTCGTGTCCTTCCTCTGAGTCCACCCACTGAAGATGCACGTTGTATTTACAACGAACCTGAGCTTTCAAATCACTATATGCAAGTGCTCATGAAGCCTTTGAAGCCAGGGCAGGCCCCTCGAACCACATTCCTCGTCAAGGAATTGTTGTATGTGCCAAGGACTGTCTATCGCATTCTGACGAAGACAATGAGTCCCATCAAGGGCCACGACTCAAGTGATGAAGAAGTCGTTGGCATCATGAAGAATATGCTTTTGAACATCATTCATGGCGTTCCCGTCAACTTCCATGATTTCTTCATGAGGACTCTGGCCAACATTGCTATGTCACCATTTGAGCTGAAGCCTTATGCACCTTGGATTATGAGATTCATCAGGACAAGGTCTTCACTCAACTACAAAGCTGAAACTCTCAACCACTGCAGCTACTTGCCTCCTATTGAAGTCCTCAAAAGGACATTTTCCTCAGCTGAAAAAAGGGCAAAGCTACTGCTGTGATAGATGAAGGCATTCGTCCATTGGATGGTCAATTTTGCAAAGCTGCATCTTACTCCACCAATGATGACTCTGCCACACATGACTCTGCTGCCAACACTGCCAAGTAAAATCCTCAAGCCACAGCACCCAGGGTGATGACTGACCGTGAGTTACTCCTCAGTCTTCATCAAAAGGTTGATCGCAATCACAAATGGGTCAAGCGTCAGTTTGGTTCAATTCTTCACAACATGACTTCCACACACAATGCAGTGAAGAAAAACCACTACTACCTTCATGAAACCCTCAACCGCACCTGGGTTGTTCTGTCTCAAGTCTACAGCGCTGCTGATCTGAAGAAAATGGGTCTCAATGAAGAATTTGCCTGGTCTACACCTCCTCCGAAGAAATACAAGAAGGTCCTAGTTCCTTCTTTGGTGGTCAGTTCATATTCTTCATCACGCGACACAGATGAAAATGAAGACTTGGACGATACTGCGGCAGGCCCTACATCAACGACCGACCACAACAACGCTGGCGCTCCCTCATCAACTTGAATATCTTCAGGGGCGTTAGTCCTCAGTTTCGATCCTTTTGGTCATTTAATGACAAAGGGGGAGAAATCTGAGTTAGTCTTCAAGCGGGTCAATAATAAGGGTATTTTTTGCTAAGTTACAACTCTCGTTCTTCCGAAACTTTTATTGGATCGAGTTGTAATCTTAAACCCGATGGTGCGCTGATACTTTTGTTGCACTATGATTTGACACTTTTGATGCGCTATTCTGCATGCTTATTCCTAATTAATATTAACGCACGCATGCTTAATTACATCAGGCACCATATTTCATCATGCATTTCAAATTCTTCATACTATATATCAAATGCGTGTATGAATTACAAGATATAGGGGGAGATCTCCATGATTCAACTCTTCAAGTGTGCATTGCTTCAAAAGCAAATTCCTCACTATGCACATCTTCAGGGGGAGTTCTTCTATATCTTGCAATCAAATTCCTCAATATCAGTTTTTACACTTCATATATTTATCCCCGTTGAAAACTTAACCTATGTTGTCATCAATCACCAAAAAGGGGGAGATTGTAAGTGCATCTAGTGCCCCTTAGTGATTTTGGTGTATTGAAGACTTATAGGTTAAGTATCTAATTCGTTTATGAGTGTACACAGGTCTATAAGTCTATGAGGAGTTTAATATTTACAGAGGAAGTCGACCCCTAAAAATGAAGTTCTTCGACTGAAGACTTTGATATACTGAAGACTTTCTGAAGACTTTGAAAGTGAAGAAATTGGTGTGACCTTGAAGACTTGGTATTCATTCGAGGAACATGAAGCGTGAAGACTTTTATTTTCGTAGTTTCATTTTCTCTTTCTTGGGTCATAGGAAACACCGTACTGTTAAAGGGGGTCGAGGAAATACTAAGGAGAAAATTTCCATGTGATGCTCAACTCAAATCCTACACCTACCAATCCCTTCGAGTGAAGCCATTGGAAATCTCATACAGATCAGTCAATTTCTTCAGTGACAGAGACGCAGTTCTTATGGTCACTGAGGACTTTGCTCTGACTGAGGAGTTAGGAATTTGCCAGTGCAAATTGCCTACATAGTGAGGAACATGATAGCCCTGAGGAATTTGTACCTCAAATTTCCGACCGTTGCTGTGCTACGCGCCAGCTGTCCCAAAATATCTTGTCCACCTAACGGTCATATCATTGAAGGGCATTTATGTCGTATCATGTCGGGCTTCTCCCTAGGCTATAAATAGCCGCCCCCTACAACCACTAGCTGGTTGGCTGCTCCGCGTGAACTTGACACTTGTCATTTGAGAGCAACCCATCCTCCGAGGACTTTGAGCGAAAGTCATCAAGTGAGGAAAATCCAAACCCAAACCCAAACACCTACAAACCAAAGTGACTGAGCATCACTGAAGAGATTGATCCTGTGTGGATCCGACGCTTGTTACCTTTGAAGATTGTGCTTCTTCCAGACGGTTAGGCGTCAAGGTCTAGAGCATCCAAGAGGAATTGTGGATCGCCGAGTGACCAAGTCTGTGAAGGTTTGGAAGTCACCTGAAGACTTACCACGAGTAATTGGGCGAGGACTGTGTGTCCTTAGCTCAAGGAGAATACGGTGAGGACTGTGTGTCCGGGACTAGGTGTCCTCGAGTTTAAATACTCAGCCGCTCCAACCAGATGTACAACTGAGACAGCAGTTGGAACTGGTCTACCAAATCATTGTCTTCACCAAGCTTACTGGTTCTATTTCCTCAACACTTTCATTTCCTCATTACTGTGTTGTGTGTTTGTTCATATCTGTGTTTGAAGACTTTGACTGAAGACTTTCTCAATTTCCTCAGTTCAATTTCTTCAGTCTGTTTGTCTTCATCTTGTGCTATCATGTGTTTACGCTTTCTGTACTCTGTGTTTGTCTTCATTTCATCATGATGACCATGCATGTATTCTGCTATGTTTACCTCTGAGTACTTATTCCGCTACTAGTAGTCCTTCGCTAAGGAATTTCCTCACGAGCAAATTCCTCAGTGAAGATTTTCATAAAAATCGCCTATTCACCCCCCCCCCTCTAGTCGATATAACGCACTTTCACTCTTCGACATACCATCCTCAAACCGATGGCCAAATGGAGGTGACCAACCATACACTATCCACTCTCCTACGCATGTTGATCAAGAAGAACATCAAGGATTGGGAGGAGTGCCTACCCATCGCCGAGTACGCCTACAACCGCGCAAGACATTCGACTAGTGGCAAGTCCCCCTTCGAGGTCGTCTACGGTTTCAACCCATTGTCCCCATTGGACATTCTTCCTCTACCACTACAAGAGCGCACCAACATGAACGCGAGTGCCCGAGTCAACTACCTCAAAAAGATGCATGAAGATACAAGGCACACCATCAAGCGCCAAGTACAACGACTCGCGACGAAGCTCAACTTCAACAAGCAACCCATATTACTCAACGTTGGAGATCTTGTGTGGCTACACCTTCGCAAGGACCACTTCCCCAACGAACGCAAGTCCAAACTTCTACCACGAGCCAATGGACCCTTGAAGGTGCTTGAATGCTACAATAACAACGCCTACAAGATCGACATTCCACGCGACAAGTACTCCGTGAGCGACATCTTCAATGTCAAAGATCTCTCCACGTACCATGGTGATGAGGATTTCGATCCAAGTTCGGATATTTCCCAAGGAAGGGGAGATGATGCGGAGCATCCTTCGGTCATCCCCATGGACCTATCACCATCTCACCAAGCGCCTAGAGGACCCATGACACGAGCACGAGCTAGAGCTCTCAAGACCGAGGTGTCTTCTTTCCTTAGTGATATCATATATGATCCACTCGAGACATGGCTACTACCTAAGGCCGGAATGTTGTGCACATGAAGATGGACAAGTCCCCAAGTTCATGGATGAAGAGAACCATCGGAAGGAGTCAAGAACAACTCCTAGGACCCGGACATCCGGCCCCTGGAACATCACCCACAGCAGCCGCCCAGCCACCAAGCACCTACAAGCCCCGGACATCCGGCCCAGCCCAGAAATCCGGCCCGAAGCCCGAAAATCCGGCGCCTCCTACCCAGAGAGCATCGAGGCCGACCTCGCCTGCCTGGACATCCGACCCCTCCTTCCTGGACATCCGGCCCGATGCCCGGACATCCGGTCCAATATGTCTGCGCACAGTAAAGGGCCGAGGCCCATGTACCCCTTCGCCCACCTAGACTATATATACTCTTCCTCCTCCCTCTTTCTAGGGTTAGCAAAGTGATAGCTCATTGAGAAGCTTTGCTCTCCACTTGATACCCTTCTCATTAGGAGTTCACGACCTCTATGGAGAAGATCCCTGAGGGAGTCCTGGATTAGGGGGTGTTCGGATAGCCGGACTATACCTTCAGCCAGACTCCAGGACTATGAAGATACAAGATTGAAGACTTCGTCCCGTGTCCGGATGGGACTTTCCTTGGCGTGGAAGGCAAGCTAGGCGATGCGGATATTCAAGATCTCCTACCATTGTAACCGACTTTGTGTAACCCTAACCCTATCTGGTGTCTATATAAACCGGAGGGTTCTAGTCCGTAGGACAACTCCATCATACAACATTCATACCATAGGCTAGCTTCTAGGGTTTAGCCTCCTTGATCTCGTGGTAGATCTACTCTTGTACTACCCATATCATCAATATTAATCAAGCAGGAGTAGGGTTTTACCTCCATCGAGAGGGCCCGAACCTGGGTAAAAACATCGTGTCCCTTGTCTCCTGTTACCATCCGGCCTTGGCGCACAGTTCGGGACCCCCTACCCGAGATCCGCCGGTTTTGACACCGACATTGGTGCTTTCATTGAGAGTTCCTCTGTGTCGTCGCTTTTGGGCTCGATGGCTCCTTTGATCATCAACAACGATGCGGTCCAGGGTGAGACTTTTCTCCCCGGACAGATCTTCGTCTTCGGCGGCTTCGCACTGCGGGCCAATTCGCTTGGCCACCTGGAGCAGATCGAAAGCTACGCCCCTGGCCATCAGGTCAGGTTTGGAAGCCTAAACTACACGGCAGACATCCGCGGTGATTTGATCTTCGACGGATTCGAGCCACAGCCAAGCGTGCCGCACTGTCTCGCGGGGCATGATCTAGCTCTGCCGCCGAATAGTGCCCTGGAGGCCGCAAGCGCACCGGCTCTAACCCTCAATTCGGAGCCAGTCGCGCCGATCGAGGATGATCGGTTGAACGTCACCTCGGGGGCTGCGATCTCAAAGGCGATCGAGCCAAATGCCAGCCCCGCACTCTGCAGGACCCGTGACTCCGAGGATCCGGACTCCTTTCCGGACTCCGAACCCCCCGCGCCCCTGCTGATCGAATCCGATTGGGCGCCGATAATGGAGTTCACCGCCGCGGACATCTTTCAGCACTCGCCTTTTGGCGACATCCTGAATTCTCTCAAGTCTCTCTCTTTTTCGGGAGAGCCCTGGCCGGACTATGGTCAGCGAGGATGGGATACGGATGATAAAGAAATTCAAAGCCCGCCCACCACCCACTTGGTAGCCACTGTCGACAATTTAAACGACGTGCTCAACTTCGACTCCGCAGACATCGACAGCATGGATGACGATGCAGAAGATACGGATGAACCAACGCCCATAGGGCATTGGACAGCCACCTCATCTCACGATGTGTACATGGTGGATACCCCTAAAGGGAGCGATAACGAGGAAAAAGGGGATGGAACGGGAGATCAACCCCCCGAAAAGCAATCAAAACATCGGCGTAAACGCCGACCCAAGCCCCGCCTCGATAAAGACCCAGCCATAGAGCAGGATGAGCCGGTAGATGGCGAGCAGGCCTTAGAGCAACCATCCGAACAGGGCAACACGGATAGAGAAACCGAACATCCCTCCCCCGGCGAAAACGGCATTCCGGGCGACCTCACGCCGGATAAGCCAACGAAGAAGAAGAATCTCCAACAGAGGCTCGTTGCAACAGCACGTAGCCTGAAAAAGCAGAAGCGGAAGCTAAAAACGACGGAAGACGCACTCAGGATCAGATGGAGCAAAGTAATCAATACCGCAGATAAATACGGTGATAGTCGCCGCACTAAAAGCTATCCGAAGAGAAAGCTACTGCCTGAATTCGACGAAGAGGCCCTAGAGCCCTCGCATTCAAAAAATAAGAAAGCCACACGGTCGGATAGACGACCCCACGGCCAGCATAAAGTGGCAAGCAGCGCCGCACCTAAATCGGCATGCGACCCACTTAAGGATTCGCATCATGGCCCAGTCAGATCCATTTATGGGCCCAGAAAGCAAGCTCTTGTGAGTAATGCAATAAAGCCATCATCAGAATCCGGCGCACCCAAATACAGGGGCGCCGCGCACCCCCTTTGTTTCACCGATGAGGTCCTGGACCATGAATTTCCAGAGGGATTCAAACCCATAAACATAGAGGCATATGATGGAACAACATACCCTGGAGTCTGGATTGAGGACTATATCCTCCACATACATATGGCTAGAGGAGATGATCTTCACGCCATAAAATATTTACCCCTTAAGCTTAAAGGGCCAGCCCGGCATTGGCTTAAAAGCCTTCCCGAAAACACAACTCGAAGTTGGGAAGAGATCGAGGACGCTTTCCGAGAAAATTTTCAAGGGACCTATGTCGGCCCTCCAGATGTAGACGACCTTAGTCACATAACTCAACAGCCCAGAGAATCAGCTCGGCAATTCTGGAATAGATTCCTCACTAAAAAGAATCAGATAGTCGGCTGTCCGGACGCCAAAGCCTTAGCAGCTTTCAGGCATAACGTCCGAGACGAATGGCTCGCCAGACACCTCGGCCAAGAAAAGCCAAGAACAATGGCCGCACTAACAAGCCTCATGACCCGCTTTTGTGCAGGAGAGGACAGCTGGTTGGCAAGATGCAACCCCAGTGACCCAAGTACATCCGAAACCAGGGATGGAAACGGAAAACCGCGACGCAACAAGGACCGTCGCCGAACAAAGGAAAAAAGTCCGAAGAGCACGGCAGTTAACGCCGGATTCAAAGGCTCACGATAGAATCAGAAAAAACCTCCCCTCCAGGATAACAGGGACGATCCATCCAATTTAAACAAAATCCTAGACAGGATATGTCAAATACACAGTACTCCCGGGAAGCCTGCTAACCATACCCATAGAGATTGTTGGGTTTTCAAACAATCCGGCAGACTCAACGCCGAACAAGGGGCTCGACACACCAAGTGAAGATGAGGACGAACCCCAAAAGCAGAGTACCAGGAAACAAAAGAACTTCACGCAAGAAGTAAAAACTGTAAACTTACTTCACATAACAAAACGTGCGGCACCCATAAAGGTACGCACCACACGACCTATCCCAAAGGGGTCCCGCCACTGGTTGTCAAAACCAATCATCTTCGATCAACGGGATTACTCTAGGAGTACCAGGAACGCAGGATGGACTGCCTTGGTACTCGATCCAATAATTGGCGGACTACCATTTTCAAATGTCCTTATGGACGGCGGCAGTGGACTAAACCTGATATATCAGGACACAATCCATCACATGGGGATAGACCCAGCAAGAATCCACTGCAGCAAAACCTCCTTTCAAGGGGTAACACCTGGTCCGGACACCCATTGCATGGGTTTTATCAGGCTCGAAGTTATATTCGGCTATACCGACAACTTCCGCCGCGAAAAGCTGACCTTCCACATCGTCCCGTTCTCAAGTCGCTATCAAGCACTACTAGGACGTGAAGCTTTCGCCCACTTTAACGTGATACCGCATTATGCATCCCTCACGCTTAAAATGCCCGGTCCACGAGGCATCATCTCTTTGAAGGGGAAGCACTGAAGTGCGCCTCCCCCAAGTAGAGGACTGTGCGGCCGCTTTGGCAGCCCCACAGTAAAATGGCCATACACCCCCGCACTAGGGGCTTCGCACATATACAATGAGAGACAATAAAGCTCATTTATATATATATTTATACCCTTTTTAAAAAAACTTCTTTTTTTCTTCCGGCACGACCCATTTTCAACTCAGTTCCTCTCTTTTACAGATGAACGTCGTGCGGCGCCCGTCCAGGATACGGCACAACGGAGACACAGGCGCAGACGTGCAGTAGGGACCCGTCCTAAAGGATTCTTTTTAGATTAAGACCCTGCGTAAACCTTTTTTACTGTCTCTTGTTGCTACATATCCCCTGGTTTTCTCTGATATAACCAAGGAGGAGGCTGGCGTCTTGGCATGTGGCCACGTCAGAATTTTTGCGCGTACCTGGACACTAGGGCTTTTTTTAATATAGAGTATTGTATTGCCCGCACTCATAAAGACCGAACACCTTAGGGAGTGTTCGGCGTCATGAGTTTTGGCATTATATGCATCAGCTCCGAATCATGTCTTTGGTCAAATGTTGGGTTGCCCGGCTCCTGAGTTCGGCTACCTTACGTTCCGCTCTATCGGCTAAGGTAGCACCGGGAGAACTACTGCGATTGTGCCCCGGTTAGGCCGGGTGAGCACCTCAGTAGAGAAAGCCAAAAACTGATTGTCATGATGTAGCGTGAGACTGGTCAGCCACTCGATGACCTATCAGAATCTATAGGATTCCTCCGCTTTAACGAAGGGCCGTTTCCCGGCCAGGCACATATGCGCCCCGAACTCGGTCGAGCGCAGTCGCCACCAAGGGGCTACCTAAATAGTCCCACTGTCAAGCTCCTATGGCTAAGTGAAAGTGTTAAAGCATTATAGTCCGGTTGCCTATCCCGCTGTGCTATCACCTCCTTTGTAGGACCAAGACGTTGGGTTAAGTGTGAAAATGCGTCTTCTGCGAGCACCCCCGCACTATGTGCGTGGGGGCTGAAGCCAACGACTGCCATCTTTCAGATTTTGTATCTTAAAACGGCCGCACAGGAGGTGTTCTAAATACTTAAGGCACAAGTATAAAAGGCCAATAGAATTTATCAAAATATTCCTTTATAATTACATATGCTATCTTAACATAGCATCCTTCGAGCACCGTGTCTCTATTACACGAGCGCCTTCAAGGACTTCTTGAAAATAGTGCTCGGAGGGTACTCGGCTTTCGTCCGAGTCTCGGGACGCAACAACGGTGGTATCCATCTCTGCCCAATATGTTTTGACACGGGCAAGAGCCATCCGTGCGCCCTCTATGCATGCTGACCTCTTCATCGCACCAATACGCGGCACCGCGTCAAGGACTTGCTGCACCAAGCCGAAATAACTCTTCGGCTCCGATCTCCCCGGCCACAGATGACCCATGACGTACTTCATGGCGAGTCCGGACAACCTACTTAGTTCGGCCCATTGAGCCAAATGATCGTCCACTGCCAGCGGACGCTCTGGATTGTGAAACTGCGACCAGAAAAGCTTTTCCACTTCGCGATCTTTTTGATCTCGAAAGTGTTCGGTTGCATCAGCAGCACTTGCTGCCAAATCCAGATAGGTGTCCTCCACACTCCACATCCTGTCCAATGGAGCAAACTTCGGATCACAAAACTTCCTCCGTAGCATAAAGGGCTTTCCAGCCATAATCTATTCGTCCTGACGCAGCTCCTCCTTCGTAGCTCTCATCGCAGAGCGAGCGTCCTTGGCATCGGCGACGGCCTTCTCTAAGTCCGTCTGTCTCGCCCGGTCTTCTTTCTCAAGAAATTTGCAACGGTCTGCAGCACCCCTTAACTTTTCGGCCATCTCAGCCATCTCTTCCTTGCTTCGGCAGTGAGCAGCATGTTCGGCTCTCAGCTCTTCAAGGGCTTTCTTGGAAGCTGCATCGCTTTTTCTGGCTTGATCCTTTGCTTGGGCAAGTTCTGCCCTAAGACTCTCCACGGCGGCCGCACCATCTGCGTCAAGCACACACATCGTAAGACACTGGCATAAAACTCTTCTTACCGGATGCCGCCCGAGGAATTACATACCTTGAGCCTCATCAAGCCGCTTGTTGACAAGCATGATATCGGCATCTGCCGCGTCCAGTTGCCGCTTTAGTTCGGCAAAATCACCAGTTCGGCTCGATTCCGGACACCCCGCCGCCTACATTCAAAGGCGACATCTTAGACCTGGGATTATGATCCTCTGCGTGCCGTCATTTCTTGACGACGCACAGAGTCTCAGGGGCTACTATCTACACAGGGCGCATCTTACTTATGCGCAACTGACAAAAGCGTACATTATCCAACGTACCTCGAAACCCATCAGCAGGCTTTTGACGGCCTCATGCAATCCGCTTTCTGCGGATGAAATCCTTTCAATCACCGCGCCCATCAATGCACGGTGCTCCTCTGAGATAGAAGCTCGCCCCAGCAGAATCTTTAGCTCCTCCGGCCAAGCACCATACGGTGCCGGACTGGTCCCATGGCCTCTTTCGAAGGCCGGACACGGAGAACCTTGGGGGCCACATAGCTATCTTCCGTCCCTACCGGATTCAGAGAAACCCTCCGCGATGACACCTCAGGGTCGCGTGCCTCACTAGGCGGCACGGCAGGGGGAGGCGTCCCGCTCTCCATCATCTCCGGAAGAAGATCCCTCGAAGACGAGCTCTGCTGAGAAGGGCTGAGGTCCGAACTACAAGGTAACATTTCGGTTAAGTCTTCTTAGATATAAAATCAAGGATTTCCCTAATCCCTCAAAAGGAAAACCTTTCTCTACTTACGGCTCGCTGGAGGGTTGATCCCTGTGAGGGCGTAGCTCGGCCGAGGAACTCCCCGACGTCGGACCCTCTGACGAGGATTTTTTTCCCCCGCTTCGAGGCCATGGTCTCCGGGTCGTCAGAGGCAGCCCTCTTCCTCCCCTCAAGAGAGGAATTGTCGGTTCCTCCCTTCGGAGCAGCCTCCTTCGAGGAGGCCATAGTTTCCTTGTTCTCCCCCATACTTCCCTCTAAAGGCATTATCTTCAACATCCTGACAAGTACGGGATCCGGCCTGGTTTCGGGAAGGGGAGCCGGACACCTGATCAGCTTCGCCTTCGCTATCCACTCCTGTTTAAAAGGACGACTCTTTTAGGGGCAAGTTTATGATAATTATACGGATAGCAGGTCCGGGCACAGGGTTACTTACTTGAGTATCCGGGCGATTGCAGCTTAGGCCCGCATCCTCGGTCAAGTCCGGACACATCTCTTGTGATCCGAAGAACGGTCTATACATCTCCGCGGGCGTTGCGCCCATGAAACTCTGAAGAGCTCGCGGTCCCTCTGGATTAAACTCCCACAGGCGGAGGGGGCGACGTTTGCCGGGCAATATCCGGCGAATCAGCATGACTTGCGTCACTTTGACCAGGCTGAGGTCTCCTCCTAAGAGATCCCTAATGCGGCCCTGCAACAGGGGCACATCTTTGGGTAACCCCCAATCTAACCCTTTGCTGACCCATGACGCTAGCTGTGGTGGGGGACCCGAGCGAAAGGCAGGAGGCACCACCCACTTGGTGCCCCGGGGCGCGGTGATATAAAACCACTCTCACTGCCACAAGCCTAGCTCCTCTTGAAAAGAGCCCTCGGGCCATGGAGCATCAGCATTTCTGCTTATGACAGCGCCTCCGCACTCTGCGTGCCGTCCCTTGATCATCTTCGGCTCCACTTTAAAGGTCTTGTGCCATAATCCGAAATGAGGGGTAACCCGGAGGAACGCTTCACACACAACGATGAATGAGGAGATGTGGAGGATGGACTCCGAAGCTAAGTCATGGAAATCCAGCCCATAATAAAACAACAACCATCTCACAAAGGGATCCGTGGGGAAGCCTAACCCCCGAAGGAAGTGAGACATGAACACCACGCTCTCGCCGGGCTGGGACTGGGAATGGCCTGCCCTTGAGCAGGCAACCTGTGCGAAACTTCGCCGGTCAAGAACTTAGCCTCTCTCAACTTTAGCACGTCCTCCTCCGTGACGGAGGAAGGCGTCCATCGGCCTTGAAGGTCAGAGCCGGACATTGTCGAAGGTCCGAGGCGCCTGGAATCTGGAGCCTAGGGTGTTGGAACTCGAGGCGGCGGGCGAACTCGCTTGAGATTGAAAGGAGTAAGGCCTTGGTCTCTTTATAAGAGGTTGAATACCAAGAGCCCTCTCCGTAACCGTTTGGGACTCGTCTTTAATCGAGGAAACGTGCTAACGGGCACGATTGGGTTACCCACGTCCGTGTTGATGAGAATCCCGTAAAAGGGGGACACGATCTCTGCTTTGACAAGACGTGCCAAGGAAACCGCCTCGCGAAACACGCAGAGGTGGAAGAGTAAAAACTATTCGAGTAAAGGACTTGGCCGTAGTGTAATGACGCACTGCGGAATACGTCAGCAGATCTGATTGGTGTTAATATTATTCTCTCTATGGCACTATGTGGAAACTTATTTTGCAGAGCCGGACACTACTCTTGGTGTTTACAATCATCTATGAAGGACTTGGAGGAGGAACCCGCCTTGCAATGCCGAAGACAATCTGCGCGCCGGACTCGTCGTCATTGAAGCCTGGTTCAGGGGCTACTGAGGGAGTCCTGGATTAGGGGGTGTTCGGATAGCCGGACTATACCTTCAGCCGGACTCCAGGACTATGAAGATACAAGATTGAAGACTTCGTCCTGTGTCCGGATGGGACTTTCCTTGGCGTGGAAGGCAAGCTAGGCAATGCGGATATTTAAGATCTCCTACCATTGTAACCGACTTTGTGTAACCCTAACCCTATCCAGTGTCTATATAAACCGGAGGGTTCTAGTCCGTAGGACAACTCCATCATACAACATTCATACCATAGGCTAGCTTCTAGGGTTTAGCCTCCTTGATCTCGTGGTAGATCTACTCTTGTACTACCCATATCATCAATATTAATCAAGCAGGAGTAGGGTTTTACCTCCATCGAGAGGGCCCGAACCTGGGTAAAAACATCGTGTCCCTTGTCTTCTGTTAACATCCGGCCTTGACGCACAGTTCGGGACCCCCTACCCGAGATCCGCCGGTTTTGACACCGACAATCCCCCTCAAGTGGATTCAAGACCCCTAACGGGAAGACCTTCAAGACCTCACAGAGAAGAACGTGCTACTTGTATCGTCCCTTGTTGACCGTGGATCTTGTATCTATTTTGTGTTTCGAGGATCTAGCATATGTGTGACCAAATCTTGTTGGTTTGAGTGATTCTCTCGTGTTTTCCCTCGTGTTCTTCATGTTCCTCGTTGGGATCCGCTCCTTTCGTGAAAGATCGGGCAACTAGGGTTCCACCTTACATCAAAGGTATTTTTGGGTTTTCTGGTTTATTGATCTGAAAATATATGGTCGAAAATAGACCCGGGGGCCATAGGTTTCACTAGAGGCTTCTCTCTTGAAGATAGCATACGGTGGGTAAACAAATTACTGTTGAGCAATTGATAGAAAAGCGCAAAGTTATGACGATATCTAAGGAAATGATCATGAATATAGACATCACGTCCGTGACAAGTAGACCGACTCCTGCCTGCATCTACTACTATTACTCCACACATCGACCGCTATCCAGCATGCATCTAGAGTATTATGTTCATAAGAGCGGAGTAACGCCTAAAGTAAGATGACATGATGTAGAGGGATAAACTCAAGAAATATGAAGTAAACCCCGTCTTTTTATCCTTGATGGCAACAATACAATATGTGCCTCCCTACTGTAACATCCTGGATTTTTGCCCTTTTCTTTTTCTGGTGATTTTCTTGGATCTCTTGATTTGATTTGCTTTTATGTGGCTATGTGGTTCTGAAACTTAAGAAGATCATGTCTTCCTAGGTTTTATAGTGGCTTGTCATCCTTATCATCATCCAAAGATCATGTCATTCTCATCCTTGACCTAATCCAATATTCTTTTTCTAGGGAATATTCCTTTTCTATTAAAGGATAACCCTTTAAACCCTAGGTTGTGAAGCAACCTATATTTCTGTCACTCCCAAAATTCCCAAAACATTCTCATAAATTGTTTGGGTCCTATCTTCCACAAATATGTCAAAATCCTTCATTGGCATCATCAAACATAATTCACAATTATTCCTTTTCTGATTCTGCCCTAAGGGGTGGTTTGAGAAGGAAGTGTCATTTATCTTTGCTTGATCGACCCCAAACTTTCTGGGCATCTTTTCTTGTCCATATAATTGCCCCATGCCAAAATTCAACTCAATTTACCTAGTAAATATTTCTGAGCAATTTTTCAAAGTTCCTGTCTGAGGGAAGCCTGTGTGAAGGAAGTACAAGCTAGGCATATCCAAATGAGTTGAAATTTTGCAAGGTCCTTCATTTGATCAAATCATGACTCTCCACCAAATTTGAGCTCATGTAACTCATTTATGTGAGCCGAGCTCCAAATCTTGGTTTCTGGTCAAATTTTCAGTTTGTGAAGCAACCATATTTTATATTGCTTCATTTAATCTGAATATTTACCAGGACATTCTCACATCCATATCAACTCTCTCCACCAAGTTTTGACTCCTTTCATTAATCCATTTGCCCTGTGCAAATTTTCAAAATTTTTGTCCAGAGAGAAGCTATATGAAGCAAGTGCTAGTTTGGCTAATCCAAATGGCATGAAACTTTTTAAGCATCTTCATGTCTTCAAATCATTGGGCCATGCCCAATTTCAGCTCAACTTGCCTCGTCATGTGAGTGCAACTTCATCATCTCTAATTCTGGCCATTATGGTGGTTTCTACAGCAAGTACCCTCTAAAATCCTCCTACTAAGCTGTTTTTTGGTGATCAACATCATCTTAATATGTGATCATCACCAACTAATCCTTTCCTTGGTTCCCAAACTGGTGCCCCCACTGCACAGCACAAACACTTGGCTGCTGGTCTGCTTTGGGGCCATCTGCAAATCGCTTCTTTGCCCCTAGGATCTTTTCTTCCTTCATTGCACCTAAGGGCACCCAGGACTATCTACTGGACATGGTCGTTCGGGCCAAAACGAGCCATTTGCACCAGTGCACGCGATGATCACGCTTGCATCATTGCAAACTCGCCCTCTGGCTCGATCCGGCCGTTGTTCTCGTCGTCTCCCTCCTCGGCTTGACCTCCATTCATGTCTAGTAGCTGCCATGTGAGCTCCTGCGTCTCTCTATGCCTCTGCGTCTTCCTGGTTCGCCATTAATGCGCCCCTAGCTCCATGCCCGTGCCGCGTCCCGTCTCTGTCCTCTATTACAGCTTGGCGTGAGCTCGCCCGTGATGCTCTAGAGCCCTCCCCGCACATATATATAAGGGTGCCCCGAGGTGTTCTACAGCTCACTCACTCCTCCCTCGCCTCTCCCGACCACCAGAGTGCCTCTTCTCGTTGTTTTCTTCTCGGACCACCGTGACCTCGCTGGAGTTTGTCTCGGTTCCGACCACCACAAGCTCCTCTCCTCCTCCCGACCACTCCACCCTCTTCCCCTCATCCCTGCGCATCGCCCCACCCACTTGGCCCTCGCTGGAGTGGCCCACATCGCCAGCGACCTCCACCACTGGCCGCCTCTGCCTCCCCTGGATTGCCCTCTGCCCCCGCATCCTCCACCCGTCCCCGGCGGCCGTCGTTCGTCTGAACGGCTGCGGCGCGGCCCCGCGGTCCTGCCGGTGCCCTCAGCCGGGCCCGGGATCGCCAGAGCCAGCCGGCCCCCTCGCCCCTCCTCTCCTCTATTCTCCTCCTAGCTCACGGGAGAACAGGGCGAGCGGGAGGAAGCAGACAAGCGCCCGTGCCCCCTCCCCCTGCACCTGGCTCCACGCGCCAGTGGCCCAGCCACCTCTGTCCACGTGAATAAGAGGAGACAGTTTCTCCCGGGTACATTTTCCTGTTTTGAAAACGTACTTTCAACCAGAACACGCACAGCGGGGTCCTCTGCTAAAACAAGGCGCTCCTTCTCCTCACGCGCTCCTTCCGCCGGCGGCCACTCCGGCCCCGGCGTCCACCCCCTCTCGCCGGCGGCCATCCCGGCCCCGGCGCACACCCCCTCTCGTCGGCGGCCATCCGGGTTCCGGCGCACCGCTTCGTCCCTCTCGTCGGCGTCGCATCCGCGCAGGGGTAGCCATGGCCTCCGGTTCCGCGAGCCCGACGTCGGTGTCTTCCAGGCTCCAACCCATCGTCTCCGGCCTGGGGCTGTCTGCATCGTCCGGATCTGAGGGTTTCTCGACCGGGGCCGGAGGTGCGCCGGCGGGGGACAACCCTGCGCCGGCCGCGGGCGCTGCCGTGCCGTGGCGCAAGCCGGGGCCGTCGCGCAAGGCGCTGTGGCGCAGAAGAAAGGCCTTTCGGAAGCAGGCGGCGGCAGGAGACTCCAGGCCGCGTTCGTCGCGCTCGCCGGCGTCGTCGCCGGAGCGGAGGGAGATCCCGGCGGACCTTTTCGGCCTATGCTTCAAGTGCTTCCGTGAGGGCCATCGTCGGGAGGATTGCTGGTTTCCGCCGCTTTGCATCCGGTGTGGCTTGGAGGGGCACATATCCACGGACTGCAAGCGACCTCGGAGCCCAAGGTCTGAGGAGGATCTCCGGCGGGACGCAGTGGCAAAGGTAGCGCGAGCTTCGCAGCCATCGATGCAGGCCGGACCTGCGAACAGGCTGTCACCGGCGACTCGGCAGATCGCTCCCTTGGAGAGGTCCTCGCCAGTTTCGGTTGACACCGCACCTGTGGGGTTCGGGCAGGCATCGGCTGTAGCTGTTGCTTCAGGGCGTATCTGCGTGCTCCGCCGGACGCAGGAGATGGAGGATCTAGAACAGCGCTTGAGGTTGGCTGTGGTGGCTTACGTAGGGGGAACCCGGCCTGCTGTTTCATGCTAGGAGGCGGCGGAAGCCGTGTCGGAGGAACTGCACATCCCCCGCCATAGGTTCTCGGTGCACAAGTTCCATCCTGAGGACTTTCTGGTGGTCTTCGCGGCGCCGGAGTTGCGCAACAGAGCCTTGGCGGCGGGCACCGTCGAGCACGGATTTTTCAAGCTCTTCGTCAAACCATGGCTCAAACAAGCCCAAGCCGTTACGAGAGTGATGCGCACACAAGTAGACATCATGATTGAGGGGATCCCTTCCCATGCGTGGACAACCGAGACGGCGGCGGAGCTCCTTGGCTCGTCGTGTCTGGTGGAGAGCTTGGCGCCGGAGACTGAGAATAGAGAAGACCTCTCTCTATTCAAGCTTCGAGCTTGGTGTGTGGATCCGGACGAGGTGCCGGTGGACAAGCGTCTATGGGTGCCGGAGCCAGAGGTGAATGGCGGACCGGCAGCGAGGTTGCCCACGTCCAAGGCTTTGCTGGAGTATAAGACGCTCATTCACATTGGTAGGATTCGTGATCATGAGGGGCCGGAGCGTTGGATGCGGCCGCCAAGTTCTGATGGTAGCGGCCAGAGTGGAAGGCCTGAGGACGCCGGAGACTTCGCCGGTCAGGGAGAGTGGC
This sequence comes from Aegilops umbellulata, assembly GCA_032464435.1. Lineage (NCBI taxonomy): Eukaryota > Viridiplantae > Streptophyta > Magnoliopsida > Poales > Poaceae > Aegilops > Aegilops umbellulata. The sequence goes on from CP136058.1 coordinate 212,581,685, forward strand.
GTGTTCGGTCGTGGACGAGGGGTGTTCGCGATCACTGCGGCGGCACCCCGGTCAGCGGGGCGCATGGTGGTTCATACATGCATGCCTTAATGGGGCGCATTGGGCCATCCGACTGGAGGATCCCGCCAATGTCGCTAGGCACGGTGGCGACAGCGCGCGCACCCGTGGTCACCGCGGCGGCAACCGGGACAGGAGCGAGACGTGAGGCTGGTGCCACGGGGACGCAGGTGCTGCCCGTGGTGCAAATGGCCACCGAAGATCTGGGAAGGAACAGAGGGGCCACACTTCCGCCTGCTGCTGTGGTGGAAAGCTCGGCGCAGCACGCGCTCGTTGGACCGGCTGTTGCGGCTTTTGACCGTGGGGTGGATACGGCTCACGCTCCCACCAATGCGCGGCCACAGCTGCTTGAGGCCGTCGCAAATCCCAAGGAGACGGAAAAAGGGCAGGAGATGGTTGGCCAGCCGCGGCTTGAGAACGCAACCAACGCGGATCCCGTGGAGGCAGAAAAAGAACAGGAGGCAACAGTGCTGGTGACTCGCCGGGATCAGGCATCGGGGGACTCCTTACTGGCCTGTCCAATAGCGGCGTGCGAGACCCAGATGCTGGTCGTGGACCGACCAATGGGAGCCGCAAGGGACCAGCGTCTCGCTGGGACCGAGGAGGAGATGAGGCTGGAATCCCCAGCGGTGCAGCAACCCGACAATACTGCTGATGGGTGGGCCCCGGTGATGGACATGCTGCAGCAAACGACAGAAGAAGGGGAGGTGGGCCTAGGAGGAGAGCCGCATGTGTGGGGGCCCAATCTACAGGAGTTGCATGTGGGCACTGTGCGCGCTGATGGGACTACGTCGGAGGCAAGCATGCATGCGCTGTCGCAAGGCGAAACTCGTGAGATGGTTTGCATGCAGGCAACACAACGCCATGATGGGCAGCTCTCGGCCAAGGAAGTTGTGGCTCTGAGTAACATCAAGAATTTCTGTGCCAGTCTGCTCAAGAAGCTAGCGCCACCCCTACTGAAGGAGTTCGAGGGGCTGAGAGGAGTCAAAACAGGCCAAGATCCGTTCACGCCGCGCCGCACTACTAGGTCGGGTTGTTCCGGTGCCAGGAAGACGAAGGCTTCGGCAGCCGAAATGGTGCTACTAAGAACTCTGGGTTTTGAATGTGATGACCTGGCGGTCTCAGAGGATGCGCTAGGTCAGCTACGGACCATTTTTGACTCGTCGTTGCAGGAGCCGCAATTGAGAGCCATCGCAGCCATCGCAGCCTAAATATAGCGGGCGAGACAGGGATGGATGAGCCCATTATGGCGTAGTAGGCGGTTGCCTTCAGTGGTGTTGGAGTCATCATTAACCGATGTCGTGCAACGCCTTGGAGTTAGTGTGCTGGAATGTTAGAGGCCTTAACAGTCCGGCCAAGAGAAAGGCACTTAGAGGTTTCATGGGCTCCGTCCGTGCGGCGATTGTTTGCGTCTTAGAAACTAAATTAGAGGTAGTGGACATTTATGTAATCTTGCAATGCATGGGACCAAACTATGATGGTTTTACCTACTTACCGGCGTCGGAGACTAGAGGTGGTATTTTCGTGGCTTGGGACACCACGAGGGTAATTGTGACAAACTTTGTCAATGATGCTCATTGCATCTCTGGGTATGTATCGCCAAAGGAGGGAACGCCATGGTGGTTAACCGTAGTGTATGGGCCGCAGGAGGATGAACATAAGATCAATTTCCTGATCGAGTTATCGGAGCGGAGATCGCTATGTCCAGGCCCATGGCTAGTGATTGGCGACTTCAATCTTATACTCTATGCGGCGGATAAAAATAACTCCAACTTGGATCGAACAATGATGGGGAAGTTCAAGAGTTTTGTGGACAACAACGCTCTAAAGGAGCTCTTCTTACACGGGCGCAAATTTACGTGGAGCAACGAAAGGGAGACACCCACGCTAACTAAGATAGATCGTGCGTTCGTCTCTGTTGATTGGGAGCTGGATCACCCGGATTGCTTGCTGCAAGCATTATCTACTGAATACTCGGATCATTGCCCGTTGCACCTCACGCTACAAGAACCTATGCATGTTAAGAGAAGGTTCCGTTTCGAGAAGTTCTGGGTCAAAATGGACGGATTCTTGGATGTCATCAAGGAGGCTTGGATTTGTGATCCGGCTATCACCGACCCTTTCATGCGGCTAGATACCATGCTCCGCAACACGGCTAGAGCGCTTGCCACATGGGGCCAAAAGGAGATCGGAAATATTAAGTTGAAAATTGCCATCACAAATATTGTCATCATGCGGTTCGATTGCGCTCAAGAAAACCGTATGCTTACGGAGGAGGAAAGATGGCTTAGGAGAACCCTTAAGCACTTGGTGCTAGGACTTGCTTCCTTAGAGAGGACCATCGCTAGACAAATGTCTAGAATGACTTGGCTTAAAGAAGGGGATGCAAACACGCAACTGTTTCACTTGGTGGCGAACGGAAGGCGCATGAAGAACTATATACCTTCCTTGGCCTTTGAGGGGCGCATCATCACGGATCAGAAAGGCAAGGAGGAAGCATTTTACAATGCTTACAAAGAATTGTTGGGCAAGGACATGGCAAGAGAATTCACTCTCGATTTGGAGGGCCTCGGTGTTACCCACGTTGATCTCTCGGAGCAGGATCGTGTGTTCACCGAGGAGGAGATTTGGGCCGTAATCAAGGAGTTGCCCTCGGACAAGGCACCAGGGCCGGATGGTTTCATTGGTCTGTTCTTCCAGAGTGCTTGGGAGGTTATAAAGGCGGACCTCATTGCTGCGCTACATAAACTTTTCCTTGGAAATGGTAGGGGTTTTGGGAGACTAAACCAAGCCTTGATCACACTACTACCAAAGTCTCCGGAAGCATGCTCTGTCTTCGACTTCCGACCTATATGCCTTGTGCACAGCATGCCCAAGATTGCTTCCAAACTCCTAACCGCAAGACTTAGACCGCGCATGGGAGAGCTCGTTCATGCGAACCAGTCCGCTTTCATCAAGGGGCGATGCTTACATGATAACTTCCTTCTGGTGAGGCAAATGACTCGTTCGATGCATCGAAGGAAAGCGAAAGGAGTGCTGCTCAAGCTTGACATAACCAAAGCGTTTGACTCCCTGGCGTGGCCTTTCTTGTTCGAAGTGCTACGAGCCAAAGGGTTTTCGGATCGGTGGATATCATGGATTGCCACTCTTCTGACTACTGCCAGTTCGAGAGTGATAGTGAATGGCTGTGCAGGTAACAAGTTCATGCACGCCAAGGGTCTGAGGCAAGGGGATTCGATTTCTCCTTTGCTTTTTGTTATTGCCATGGATGTACTTACGGCAATCATTATCAAGGCACATGAGGCTCGAGTGATGAGTACCATTAATGGATGTAGCCCGGTGCAACACTTGTCCTTATATGCGGATGATGTGGTTCTTTTCATCAAACCCACATGGCCAGACCTCATGTTTGTTAAGGAAACTCTCACCATCTTCGGTGTGGCATCTGGGCTTAAAGTGAATTTTACCAAATCTGCGGCAATCATGATCCGTGCGGAGGACAAGGATGAGGAGCTTGTTAAGTCGGTGCTACCTTGGAAGATTATCTCTTTCCCGTGCAAATATCTAGGGCTCCAGCTAAGCATAAGACAACTCAAAAGATCCGAGTGGCAGCCAGTGGTGGATGCGGCCTTGCACATCCTGCCCGGATGGCAAAGGGGCTTGGTGACTAGACCGGGTAGGCTTATCCTTGTCAACCAAGTCATGAGAGCGCGGGCCACTCATCATCTCATGATTGCGGAGGCGCCTAAATGGGCTCTCGAAAGAGTGGACAGAGGATGTAGGGCCTTCTTCTGGGCCGGGACGGACGAAATGCATGGCGGCAAATGTGTGGTATCTTGGGCAAGAGTATGTAGGCCAAAGCACATGGGAGGATTGGGCGTCATTGACCTCTTTAAGCATGGCATTGCCCTAAGATTAAGATGGGAATGGCTTCGACGTACGGATGCATCCAGGCCTTGGCAGGGTCTCAACTTAACCGCGGACAAAATGGTTCATCGAACTTTCGGGAGCCTGGTTAAATGGAAGGTGGGAGCCGGAGACAAAATTCTGTTTTGGAAAGATAGGTGGCTCCACGGTGCAACCATCATGGACATTGCCCCTCTGGTCGCGGCGACTGTCCGTACCCAAGTGGTCAACAGGAGGTTGGTGCGTGATGCTATGTTCATGCACGCATGGATGAACGAGGTGTAACTTATGCACGGAGGGCCTAACCCAGTTCATCGGGCTTTGGGAGATCATTTCGGAGGTGCAACTTGACGCTCAAACTGAGGACACCCCCATTTGGGGTGGAATGTGGCCGGAGTATATTCTGCATCTTCAGCCTATAAGATGCTTTGTGAGGGCGGGGTCCGTTTCCACTCCTTCGGTGCCATCTGGAAATGCTGGGCACCTCTTGCATGTAAGTTCTTCATGTGGCTGGCAGTGCAATATTGATTATGGACGTCGGATAGAAGGACTAGACATGGGTTACAAGACCAAACATCTCAATGCTATCTATGTGACCAGGAGGAAGACACGGTAGACCACATTTTGCAGCAGTGTGTGTTCTCGCGGCAAGTGTGGTCTAGTTGCATTGCTAGGATGGGATTGAGGATGGAGCTTTGCCCAGAAAATGACTCTAGGTTGGTGCAATGGTGGTCAGATGCCAGAAAGCGAATACACAAGCAAACTCGGAAAGGATTCGACACGTTTGTAATGCTTATCTGCTGGACATTATGGAAGCAGAGGAACGCGAGAGTGTTCGGATCAGGCCAGATCAGGAACGTGTGGGATATGGTGGACACGATCTTCGATGACTTGAGGACCTGGGCCACGGCAGGAGCGTTTGGAGCACAACATGTACCTGAGTAGTAGAGTAGTGTGAGGAGTGGAGTGGAGGCTTGGTTAGGGTCGGCTTGTGGCCCTTGCCAGCGCTTTGTAACCTCTTGTACATATTTTTTTTCTCTTCTATAAAGCTAAGGTACGCCTTTGGCGTACCCTAAAAAAACGTACTTTCAATCTACTTTGGTTCAAAATACGCTTTCCTCATTTGAAAATGCATTCTCTTTCTGTTGCGGCTAAAAATACGCTTTCCGTTTCAGAAACGTATTCGGCCCAAAGGCGCTTTCGTTTTTCCTCCCAGGGACTTGTTTGTAGTAGATTTTATTATAGATTACTGATCTTCATCACCTCATAACTCCGCAACCGTAACTCCGATAGAGGTGAAACCAACGCTCACTTCTTCGTCTCGACAAGATCTTTCTGTTGGTAACATTTTCACTAGGTGGTCCCATAGTGAAAATGGCCATTTTGCCCTTGCTTCTAATCAGACCCCTCCGTGAGAGAACCGTCCGCCGTTTCGTTATGTGGCTTCACCGCACTTCTTCTCGCAGTCTCTGTCACCCCCAAGCAAGCAACAACAGCCACTTGCATGATATGAAGGAAATATGCCCTAGAAGAAATACTAAAGTCGTTATTTATATTTCCTTATGTCATGATAAATGTTTATTATTCATGCTAAAATTGTATTAACCGGAAACATAGTACATGTGTGAATACATAGACAAAACAGAGTGTCTCTAGTATGCCTCTACTTGACTAGCTCGTTAATCAAAGATGGTTAAGTTTCCTGACCATAGACATGTGTTGTCATTTGATGAACGGGATCACATCATTAGAGAATGATGTGATGGACAAGACCCATCCCTTAGCTTAGCATTATGATCGTTTAGTTTTATTGCTATTACTTTCTTCATGACTTATACATATTTCTCTGACTATGAGATTATGCAACTCCCGTATACCGGAGGAACACCTTGTGTGCTATCAAACATCACAACATAACTGGGTGATTATAAAGATGCTCTACAGGTGTCTCCGAAGGCATTTGTTGGGTTGGCATAGATCAAGATTAGGATTTGTCACTCCAAGTATCGGAAAGGTATCTCTGGGCCCTCTCAGTAATGCACATCACTATAATCCTTGCAAGCAATGTGACTAATGAGTTAGTTGCGGGATGATGCATTACGGAACGAGTAAAGAGACTTGCGGTAACGAAATTGAACTAGGTATGATGATACAGACGATTGAATCTTGGGCAAGTAACATACCGATAACAAAGGAAATGACGTATCTTGTTATGCGGTTTGACCGATAAAGATCTTCGTAGAATATGTAGGAACCAATATGAGCATCCAGGTTCCGCTATTGGTTATTGACCGGAGATGTGTCTCAGTCATGTCTATATAGTTCTCGAATCCGTAGGGTCCGCACGCTTAACGTTCGATGACGATTTGTATTATGAGTTATGTGTTTTTGGTGACCGAAGTTTGTTTGGAGCCCCGATGAGATCACGGACATGACAAGGAGTTTCGAAATAGTCGAGAGGTAAAGATTCATATATTGGAAGGCAGTATTCGGACATCAGAATGGTTTCGAGTGGTTCGGGTATTTTTCGGGAGTACTGGGGGGTTACTGGAACCCCCCGAGGGAAATCATGGGCCTCTTGGGCCATGGGAGAGAAGAGGGGATAGCCCACAAGGGGGAGCCCCCCCCCAAGGTGAGTCCGAATAGGAAGGGGAGGGGGTGCGGCCCCCCTTTCCCTCTTCCTCTCCTCTCCTTCCCCCTTCCCCCTCCGCTGGAAGTAAGGGGGGCGAATAGGACTAGGAGTCCTAGTGGGTTCCCCCCCCCCTTATGGTGTGCCCCTTGGCCGGCCTCCTCCCTCTCCTCCTTTATATACGGGGGCAAGGGGGCACCCGATACCACATCAGTTGTCCTCTTTGCCGTGTGTGGTGCCCCCTCCACAGTTTAGTCCTCCGGTCATAGCGTCGTAGTGCTTTGGCGAAGTCCTGCGTGGATCACATCACCAACACCGTCACCACACCGTCATGCCAACGGAACTCTCCCTCGACCCTCTGCTGGATCAAGAGTTCGAGGGACGTCATCGAGCTGAACGTGTGCTGAACACGAGGTGTCGTACGTTCGGTACTTGGATCGGTTGGATCATAAAGATGTTCGACTACATCAACCGTGTTAATCTAACGCTTCCGCTTTCGGTCTACGAGGGTACGTGGACACACTCTCTCCCTCCCTAGATAGATCTTGCGTAATTGTAGGATTTTTTTTTAAATTGCATGCTACGTCCCCCAACAGTGGCATCCGAGCCAGGTCTATGCGTAGATGATATGCACGAGTAGAACACAAAGAGTTGTGGGTGATAATAGTCATACTTCTTACCACCAACGTATTACTTTGATTTGATGGTATTGTTGGATGAAGCGGCTCGGACCAACATTACATGACCACGTTCATGAGACCGGTTCTACCGACATGCTTTGCACACAGGTGGCTGGCGGGTGTCTATTTCTCCATTTAGTTGAATCGAGTTTGACTACGTCCGGTCCTTGTTGAAGGTTAAAACAACACACTTGACGAAAAATCGTTGTGGTTTTGATGCGTAGGTAAGAACGGTTCTTGCTAGAAGCCCGTAGAAGCCACGTAAAACTTGCAACAACAAAGTAGAGGATGTTTAACTTGTTTTTTCAGGGCATGTTGTGATGTCATATGGTCAAGACGTGATGAGATATAAATTGTTGTATGAGATGATCATGTTTTGTAAAAGTTATCGGCAACTGGCAAGAGCCTTATGGTTGTCGCTTTATTATATGAAATGCAACCGCCATGTAATTGCTTTACTTTATCACTAAGTGGTAGCGATAGTCACGGAAGCAATAGTTGGCGAGACGACAACGACACTATGATGGAGATCAAGGTGTCAAGCCAGTGACGATGGAGATCATGACGGTGCCTTGGAGATGGAGATCAAGGGCACAAGATGATGATGGCCATATCATGTCACATATTTTGATTGCATGTGATGTTTATCTTTTATGCATCTTATTTTGCTTAGTACGGAGGTAGCATTATAAGATGACCCCTCACTAAATTTCAAGGTATAAGTGTTCTACCTGAGTATGCACTGTTGCTACAGTTTGTACAGTTTGTTGTGCCGAGACACCACGTGATGATCGGGTGTGATAAGCTTTAAGTTCACATACAACGGGTGTAAGACAGTTTTGCATGTGTAGAATACTCGGGTTAAACTTGATGATCCTAGCATATGCAGATATGGCCTCGGAACACTGAGACCGAATGGTCGAACGTAGTAGATATGATCAACATAGAGATGTTCACCATTCAAAACTACTCCATCTCACGTGATGATCGGACATGGTTTAATTGATATGAATCACGTGATCATTTAGATGACTAGAGGGATGTCTATCTAAGTGGGATTCTGAAGTAATATGATTAATTGAACTTTAATTTATCATGAACTTAGTACCTGATAGTTTTTGCATATCTATGTTGTTGTAGATCAATGGCCCGTGCTACCGTTCCCTTGAATTTTAATGCGTTCCTAGAGAAAGCTAAGTTGAAAAATGATGGTAGCAACTACACGGACTGGGTCTGTAACTTGAGGATTATCCTCATTGCTCCACAGAAGAATTATGTCCTAGAAGCACCGCTAGGTGCAAACCAGCTGCAGGAGCAACTCCGAACGTTATGAACGTCTGGCAGAGCAAAGCTAATGACTACTCGATAGTTCAGTGTGCCATGCTTTACGGCTTAGAATCGGGACTTCAAAGACGTTTTGAACGTCATGGAGCATATGAGATGTTCCAGGAGTTGAAGTTAATATTTCAAGCAAATGCCCGAGTTGAGAGATATGAAGTCTCCAACAAGTTCTATAGCTGGAAGATGGAGGGGAATAGTTCTGTTAGTGAACATATACTCAAAATGTCTGGGTACCATAACCACTTGACTCATCTGGGAGTTAATCTTCCTGATGACAGTGTCATTGACAGAGTTCTTCAATCACTGCCACCAAGCTATAAAGGCTTCGTGATGAACTATAATATGCAAGGGATGGAAAAGACAATCCCCAAACTCTTCACGATGCTAAAGGTTGCGGAGGTAGAAATCAAGAAGGAGCATCACATGTTGATGGTTAACAAGACCACTAGTTTCAAGAAAAAGGGCAAAGGGAAGAAGGGGAACTTCAAGAAGAATCGCAAACAAGTTGCTAATCTTGGGAAGAAGCCCAAGTCTAGACCTAAGCCTGAAAATGAATGCTTCTACTGCAAAGGGACTGGTCATTGGAAGCGGAACTGCCCCACGTATTTGGCGGATAAGAAGGATGGCAAAGTGAAAGGTATATTTCATATACATGTTACCTTACTAATGCTCGTAGTAGCGCCTAGGTATTTGATATTGGTTCTCTTGCTCATATTTGCAACTCGAAACAGGGGCTACTGATTAAACGAAGATTGGCTAAGGACGAGGTGACGATGCGCGTGGGAAATGGTTCCAAAGTTGATGTGATCGCCGTTGGCACGCTGCCTCTACATCTACCTTCGGGGTTAGTTTTAGACCTGAATAATTATTATTTGGTGCCAGCGTTGAGCATGAACACTATATCTAGATCTTGTTTGATGCGAGGCGGCTATTCATTTAAATCAGAGAATAATGGTTGTTCTATTTATATGAGTAATATCTTTTATGGTCATGCACCCTTGATGAGTGGTCTATTTTTGTTAACTCTCGATTGTAGTGATACACATATTCATAATATTGAAGCCAAAAGATGCAAAGTTAATAATGATAGTGCAACTTATTTGTGGCACTGCCGTTTAGGTCATATTCGTATAAAGCGCATGAAGAAACTCCATGCTGATGGGCTTTTGGAATCAATTGATTATGAATCACTTGATGCTTGCGAACCATGTCTCATGGGCAAGATGACTAAGACTCCGTTCTCCGGAACAATGGAGCGAGCAACTGACTTATTGGAAATAATACATATTGATGTATGCGGTCCGATGAGTGTTGAGGCTCGTGGCGGGCATCCTTATTTTCCGACCTTCATAGATGATTTGAGCAGATATGGATATATCTACTTAATGAAACATAAGTCCGAAATATTTGAAAAGTTCAAAGAATTTCAGAGTGAAGTGGAAAATCATCGTAATAAGAAAATAAAGTTTCTACGATCTGATCATGGAAGTGAATATTTGAGTTATGAGTTTGGTCTTCATTTGAAACAATGTGTAATAGTTTCGCAACTCACGCCACCTGGAACACCACAGCGTAATGGTGTGTCCGAACTTCGTAATCGTACTTTATTAGATATGGTGAGATCTATGATGTCTCTTACCGATTTACCACTGTCATTTTGGGGTTATGCTTTAGAGATGGCTACAATCATGTTAAATAGGGCACCATCTAAATTCGTTGAGACGACACCATATGAACTGTGGTTTGGCAAGAAACCTAAGCAGTCGTTTCTTAAAGTTTAGGGCTGCGATGCTTATGTTAAAAAGCTTCAACTTGATAAGCTCAAATCCAAATTGGAGAAATGTGTCTTCATAGGATAACCAAAGGAGACTGTTGGGTACACCTTCTATCACAGATCCGAAGGCAAGATATTCGTTGCTAAGAATGGATCCTTTCTAGAGAAGGAGTTTCTCTCGAAAGAAGTGAGTGGGAGGAAAGTAGAACTTGATGAGGTAATTGTACCTTCTCCCGAACTGGAAAGTAGTTCATCACAGAAATTAATTCCAGTGATGCCTACACCAATTATTGAGGAAGTTAATGATGATGATCATGAAACTTCAGATCAAGTTACTACCGAACCTCGTAGGTCAACCAGAGTATGTTCCGCACCAGAGTGGTACGGTAATCCAGTTCTAGAAGTCATGTTAGTAGACCATGACGAACCTATGAACTATGAAGAAGCGACGATGAGCCTAGATTCCGCAAAATGGCTTGAGGCCATGAAATCTGAGATGGGATCCATGTATGAGAACAAAGTGTGGACTTTGGTTGACTTGCCCAATGATCGGCAAGCCATAGAGAATAAATGGATCTTCAAGAAGAAGACTGACGCTGACGATAATGTTACTGTCTACAAAGCTCAACTTGTTGCGAACGGTTTTCGACAAGTTCAAGGAGTTGACTACGATGAGACCTTCTCACCCGTAGCGATGCTTAAGTCTGTCTGAATCATGTTAGCAATTGCCGCATTTTATGATTATGAAATTTGGCAAATGGATGTCAAAACTGCATTCCTTAATGGATATCTTAAAGAAGAGTTGTATATGATGCAATCAGAAGGTTTTGTCGATCCTAAAGGTTCTAACAAAGTGTGCAAGCTCCAGCGATCCATTTATGGACTGATGCAAGCATCTCGGAGTTGGAATATACGCTTTGATAGTGTGATCAAAGCATATGGTTTTATACAGAGTTTTGGAGAAGCATGTATTGACAAGAAAGTGAGTGGGAGCTCTGTAGCATTTCTAATATTATATGTAGATGACATATTGTTGATTGGAACTAATACATAATTTCTGGATAGCATAAAAGGATACTTGAATAAGAATTTTTCAATGAGAGACCTCGGTGAAGTTGCTTATATATTGGGCATCAAGATCTATAGAGATAGATCAAGACGCTTAATTAGACTTTCACAAAGCACATGCCTTGATAAAGTTTTGAAGAAGTTCAAAATGGACCAGTCAAAGAAAGGGTTCTTGCCTGTGTTACAAGGTGTAAAGTTGAGTCAGATTCAATGCCCGACCACTGCAGAAGATAGAGAGAAAATGAAAGTCATTCCCTATGCCCCAGCCATAGGTTCTATCATGTATGCAATGCTGTGTACCAGACCTGATGTGTGCCTTGCTATAAGTTTAGGAGGGAGGTACCAAAGTAATCCAGGAGTGGATCACTGGACAGCGGTCAAAAACCTCCTGAAATACCTGAAAAGGACTAAGGATATGTTTCTCATTTATGGAGGTGAGAAAAAGCTTGTCGTAAATGGTTACGTCGATGCAAGCTTTGACACTGATCTGGATGACTCTAAGTCACAAACCAGATACATATTTGTATTGAATGGTGGAGCTGTCAGTTAGTGCAGTTCCAAGCAGAGCGTTGTGGCGAGATCTACGTGTGAAGCAGAGTACATAGCTCCTTCAGAAGCAGCAAATGAAGGAGTCTGGATGAAGGAGTTCATATCCGATCTACGTGTAATACCTAGTGCATGGGGTCCAATGAAAATCTTTTGTGACAATACTAGAGCAATAGCCTTGGCGAAGCAATACAGATTTCACAAGAGAACCAAACACATCAAGAGACGCTTCAATTCCATCCGCAATCAAGTCAAGGAGGGAGACATAGAGATTTGCAAAATACATACGGATCTGGATGTTGTAGACCCGTTGACTAAGCCTCTTCCACGAGCAAAACATGATCAACACCAAGACTCCATGGGTGTTAGAATCATTACTATGTAATCTAGATTATTGACTCTAGTGCAAGTGGGAGACTGAAGAAAATATGCCCTAGAGGCAATAATAAAGTTGTTATTTATATTTCCTTATATCATGATAAATGTTTATTATTCATGCTAGAATTGTATTAACCGTAAACTTAGTACATGTGTGAATACATAGACAAAACAGAGTGTCCCTAGTATGCCTCTACTTGACTAGCTCGTTAATCAAAGATGGTTAAGTTTCATGACCATAGACATGTGTTGTCATTTGACGAACGGGGTCACATCATTAGAGAATGATGTGATGGACAAGACCCATCCGTTAGCTTAGCATTACGATCATTTAGTTTTATTGCTATTGCTTTCTTCATGACTTATACATATTCCTCCAACTATGAGATTATGCAACTCCCGAATACCGGAGGAACACCTTGTGTGCTATCAAACGTCACAACATAACTGGGTGATTATAAAGATGCTCTACAGGTGTCTCCAAAGGTGTTTGTTGGGTTGGCATAGATCAAGATTAGGATTTGTCACTCCAAGTATCGGAAAGGTATCTCTGGGCCCTCTCAGTAATGCACATCACTATAATCCTTGCAAGCAATGTGACTAATGAGTTAGTTGCGGGATGATGCATTACGGAACGAGTAAAGAGACTTGCGGTAACGAAATTGAACTAGGTATGATGATACAGACGATTGAATCTTGGGCAAGTAACATACCGATAACAAAGGAAATGACGTATCTTGTTATGCGGTTTGATCGATAAAAATCTTCGTAGAACATGTAGGAACCAATATGAGCATCCAGGTTCCGCTATTTGTTATTGACCGGAGATGTGTCTCGGTCATGTTTACATAGTTCTCGAACCCGTAGGGTCCGCACGCTTAAGGTTCGATGACAATTTGTATTATGAGTTATGTGTTTTTGGTGATCGAAGTTTGTTCGGAGTGCCGAATGAGATCACGGACATGACAAGGAGTCTCGAAATAGTCGAGAGGTAAAGATTCATATATTAGAAGGTAGTATTCGGACATCGGAATGGTTTCGAGTGGTTTGGGTATTTTTCCGGAGTACCGAGGGGTTACCGGAGCACCCGGGGGAAATCATGGGCCTCTTGGGCCATGGGAGAGGGGACAACCCACAAGGGGGAGGCGCCCCCCCAAGGGGAATCCAAATAGGAAGGGGAGGGGGCGCGCCCCCCTTTCCCTCTTCCTCTCCTCTCCTTCCCCTTCCCCCCTCAGTTGGAAGGAAGGGGGTGAATAGGACTAGGAGTCCTAGTCAGTTCCCCCCCCCCCATGGCGCGCCCCTTGGTCGGCCTCATCCCTCCCATTCTTTATATATGGGGGCAAGGGGCACCCCATAGTACATCAGTTGTTCTCTTAGCCGTGTGCGGTGCCCCCTCCATAGTTTACTCCTCCGGTCATAGCGTCGTAGTGCTTAGCCGAAGCCCTGCGTGAATCATATCACCAACACAGTCACCACACCGTCGTGCTGATGAAACTCTCCCACGACTCTTTGCTCGATCAAGAGTTCGAGGGACGTCATTGAGCTGAACGTGTGCTGAACACGGAGGTGCCATACGTTCGGTACTTGGATCGTGAAGACGTTCGACTACATCAACCGCTTTAATCTAACGCTTCCACTTTCGGTCTACGAGGGTACGTGGACACACTCTCTCCCTCTCGTTGCTACGCATCTCCTAGATAGATCTTGCATGATCGTAGGATTTTTTTTGAAATTTCATGCTACGTTCCCCAACATGATCGCCATGCAGTAGCCATGGTTTCCACTTGAATATTTAATAAAATTTTGCCCGTTATCTGCCTACTTGTTTGCTACTACTGTCGTTCTTTCGGTTATACTCATGGATTCATGTTCACCTTCATGCTATGTTTCGATGCATCTTGTTATCTTGTACTACTTGCTAGTATCACATTCATATGTTATGCTTGGTAGTAGTAGTACATGCTGGTTGCAGCGGTGTTCATTCTGATGCATGCTTACCGTCTGTTATCAAGTATCGTTAGGCATGTTCCTTTGCATCTAGTTGGCTACATGCTTACTTGGTAGTGTTCTTGCTATGTTCTTGCATGGTTTTTATTTATGATGCTGATGAGGACATCACTAACAAAGTTACACCCACAGCCCCTACTAATACATATACAGGACCAATTACTAGAGCTCGCGCACGCCAATTAAATTACCAGGTACTTTCGTTTCTTGGTAATGATTCTAATGTTCATGAGAATATGATGCTATCTAAATTGGATACATTTGTCTTGCTTACAAATGAAGGGCCTAGCTTGGACAAGAAGAATGATCATTGGAGCAAGATCAAGCATGGAGATGATGGCGTGCGCAAGGGGAACAAGAACGGAGTTACAAGTGATGATTTCAGGACTTTGAAGCCACCATAATGAGTGCGTGAAGCCTTGGCGAAATATACAAGATGCCACTTCATAAATTTTATCCAGATGCTATTATAGGTGCTGTGTCACCTTATTATTGGGCCAGGCCCATGTAATTTTGAAATACTTGAGTGTAGGCTGTTTTTAGAGTCCGTATGTGTGGGGAAACAAGAGTTAGGGATGGTTTTGGACCCCTCCTCCAAGGGCCATGAAATCCCCCCCCCCCCTCTTCCTCCATATATACAGCCCTTAGGGCATCATTTAGACTTTGGGTTTTGTTTAGATTAAAAGTTCGCCATAGCTGCAACTTCGCGTACTTCGTTTGTGTTCAACGACCAGACAAAGGCGTCACAGAACCCCACCTTGATCAATAAAGATTTGCTCTTATATTCGCAATATCCAGATTGCAATCTTAGTTTCTTGCTTGTTCTTCGCTTGCCTGCAAGAAACAGACCTCCGTGGTCAGGTTGATCGTGCTCCGGCGTGGTCAATAACCTCTCGGAGTTGGTTTAGCGATTGCTAAGGCGCGACGTCATCGCACGTTCGTAGTCGGATCGTCAAAGTCGACTTCCTCCAAAATGATAACCACCATCTCATCGAAAGACGGGACACCTTCGCCTCTATCAAGTGGTATCAGATTTCCAGGTTGCTCGGTGAGATTTTACAGTTTTTCATAGTTTAGATCGATTATGTTCTTCATACCTACAGTCCATGAAAAAGCCAAAAAACAAATTAGGGTTAGTTCATCATATCCGAACCAGTCTGAGCCTTTGCATAGTCTTTTCAGTATTTTGCTTTGTTGAATTTGCGGTTGCATCGTCGTGTCAAATTGCTGGTCTTAGCGTCTAGTTTCCCTTAGAGTTTCGAGTTTTATTCACAAGTTGTCACGCCACCGCCGCACCATCGTCATCACTCCTGCCATTTACCACCACCGCTTATCCGCCACCAATTC